>OZ010792.1:169504176-171904176 GCA_963932465.1 Maratus speciosus | reverse complement strand
CCTAATAAGTGATCTTTATTATATTTTACTGATTAAGTATCTATATTATAAAGAACAATCGTATCTGTGCGTAACGCTGACGTTATTTTGCGAATGACAACACTTCCCGATCAAATTTTAGTCTTGAAATTTTCGCTACTGCAATTTTTTTAATGTTTTGACCATCGTACATTTTCAGTTTTCGTCACATAGGGAAAAAATTTACTTTCAATTGCATTTTGTTTAAAAACTGTATCTTATTGAGTGATGTATTATGTTTGCTAAAATAATTTTTAAGCATGTTTTTTTTTTTTAAGTTTATCTTATCACGTGCTGGTTTCGATACATAATAATAATAATAATAAACATTTTGCACATAAAGCAACAAACATTGTTCAGCGTTTGTTTCTGACCATTTTTGCATGGCGAAATTAATACTTCCTTTATAAACAAATAAAATAATAATATTTTTAAAAAACACCAATCTAACATATTTGTGAAAGACAAATTAATCAAATTAATACTTTTTTTTACAAACAAATAAAAGGATAATATTAAAAAAAAACACAAATCTAACATATTTGTCATCGTACAATTTAAATTTTTAGATCACCAAATAGGATTTTTTTTTTCAAATTGAATTTGTTCGCAAAGTTCATCTCAGTTTACTGATTGTCTATGGTTTTAAAAAGAATTTTAAAGCATGAAATATTTTTTTTTAATTTATCTATATCGCCCGGAGCTCGATTACGAAAGATTAATCCGTTTGCCCTTAAAACAAAATAAAGAGTTCATCATTTTCTAATGGCTAATATCCGTTAAAAAAACTTCCCTATTAATAAATAAGTAAAATAATATAAATAAAACACAAATTTAACAGACATATACAAGCTCTAAAAGTATCCGAATATAAAAGGATGCCGTAAGTAGCAAAATCTTGGTCAAATAACTCTTAGCATGCGGCTAATAAGAAAATATCACTTTTGATAAATTAAAAAAAAATTATTTGATTGTATTAATTCGTATTTTTCATATGAAAAATGCTTTTTTAATGTAAGTGGGCAATCTAAAAAATTTATTGCATGTAAAAAAAAAAAAACTATTTGTTTTCAATTAAAAAAAATGTTTTCACCTATATTCTGTAACCCGGGAAGCCCGGTACGACACCCTCGTATATATAAAATCCTAAGGAAACGACTGAATTGAAACGAATTTATGTAACAATTCTAAGAAACGACTGATTAAACAACTGATTATGTTTCACGGTGATTTCTCCTGCAATATGGAATACTTTGCGATGAAATTAACACCAAAAATCCGTATTGATCCACAGATCTCAAAACTGGTATTTATAATTTTTATATTCGTATTTTTCGTATTTTCCGCATGAAAAATGTTTTTTTTAATGTAAGTAGGCGATCTAAAAAATTTATTGCACATAAAAAAATTATTAGTTTTCCATTTAAAAAAATTGTTTTCACCTATATTCTGAAACCCAGGAAGCCCGGGTATGATCGCCTAGTATGCTATAATGTTAGATAAAACCTTTGCTAAATTTTAATAAATAATTTATTGGTTTGAAAGGTACAAATTGGGTCAAAATATAGCGTTTTTTAATTAGAAATAAATGCTTATTTCTATATTTTACCTAGACTTGAAGCAAACAATACGTTTTTGAATTAAACTATTCTAGATATCAGATATCAGTAGGTTGCGTTTTATAAAATAAAAAAAGAAAATGAGGTTAATGGTTGCAGTAGTGAGCATTTCACCAGTAATAAGTATTAAATTAGAAAAAAAAAACAGGCTTTGAATTTGCGCATCAAGGATTCGGACGCCTGATTAAAATTGGTTTACGGAATTCCTTTAAAAGGTTTATTTATTTATATTTTTCCATTAACTGGGTGTTTCTTTTTACTAGTGTCTACTTCTGATATCCAAATATATCACAATAACCGTTTGTGGTGAGCCATGTAAAAAGTTGTAATCCTAGGGACAAAATATTGCTGCAAACAATATGCGAGAGCTGTGGAAGCATCCGTATCCGGAGAACATACTGTATTTTTTCAAGGGCATAAAATTGGTCAGAATTTTGTCCCAAACAGTTGTATCAATAAAGAAAACTCCTGAAATGTTTTGATCACTACCACGGCTAAGAATCAGGAAAGGGAATCTTCTTGATATTTAGAGTTCGAAGCAGAGTGATTTAGGCAACGTAATGTACTTTTTCTTAAAATCCTGATGTTTTTAAGTAGGCAAAAACTTACATGAAATTACTATTTAAAAATTGTAATCCTTTCTGTATTTAATCGAATAAAAATAAGACGAATAGTTCGAAAAAAAGGCTGCTATATTTTAAACATTATTGAAAGTGTATATATTATGAAAACATAGCATTAGTTTAATTGTAATATAAATGAATATTGAATATTCAAACTGTATCTAAACTTGAGATATTTATTGTTTGTCATAAAAATAATTCTATAAAATCGATTTTTTTCTAGTTTCGGAAAATTATCTTATATATTAAGAAAATTGATTCAATAATCGCCAGTCAAATTTTTTTTTTTTTGACAAACATACGTCAGTTTTGTCCAAGTTCCATGTAAATTCTGATTTTAAAAATATCATTATTCGCATTACAATTAAACTTCAAAATGTGTAATAGCAGCCTTTATCGGAATAATTTAATAGAAAACACTAATTGTAAAATACAGAGATAAGTCTTCTAAATTTTCAAATAGTTCCTTTTAATTTTTACCGTTATAATGAACGACACAACGCATAACAATGTCCAAGTAAATTAGGTCCGTCGCTAACGCAAATGAACAAATCTCCTGTAAATGGTCGCACCTAAAAAAGCGTAGTCTGTTATTAACTGTTACAATTGTGTAAACAAAAAATGGTGACTATTACAAACGAAGTTATTTAATTTGAAGGAAGTGTTAAAAAATAAAACTGCGGAATAAGGTGGTCACAAGCAACATGGGGAAAATTTTTTTTAACGTTTTCTTCGGGGGGACCCTCCTAAAAGTTGCCAATTAGTTAGAAAATGAGATTGGCAAAGTTTCAGCTCAAATAAATAATATTAACCCGTGCCTCATCGAGGTTGAATTCTTGAAAATTTGCAATTTTTGGTAAAAAATTGTCGTTTTTCTTTCTTTACGTGAAAACTATTTGTCTTAGAAACCTGATTCTTGTTTTATTTCATAGAAACTGTTGTTGTCTTGAACTTTTACTCTCATGAAAACTTATATTTAATGACATTTAGTATTTTTCAGGACAGCTAGTGAACCATACCCTCAAAATCTACATTTTTGAAACATAGGTAAAAAATGACAAATTAAAAATTTTATTACTTTTGATAACTTTTTTGTATTATTTTTATTAATAGGCAAAAATAAGTAAACAATTTTTGTAACTTTAAAAATATTTCACGAATTATAATTGATTATTCGTTATCTAGTTCTGTGTCTAGTAAGAAAGAGCTTCTCGATTTGTATTGCAGTTGAACCTCTGAATTTCTCTTTTTATTACAAGGCTGTTTTTATTATCTGTTATGGTTATCTATTTTTAGAATTGACGAAACATTCCGTAAAACCCCTTCCCCTTCTTGATATGATGGCAGAAATGTAAGATTTTTTAAATTGGCCACATGTCTCATCAAATCATCGACAGTAAGCAGCCAAGTAATTGTCAAGTTTTATGTATTTTATTTTATAATATTCGCAAAATGAACTGAACGCCAGAGAAGCTGCTAGACTTAGAATACATCCACTAGCTAACCACATCCACAGACATCGACACTGCAAATAACTGTTTCGTAAACAAAAAACTGAGCACATCAAAAACAGATTTTAAAATTCCCGTTTAGAGAGAACTGTTGTTCACTGGGGTGGAAAACTCCTTCACCATTTTTTGAATAAAGAAAATGTAGAGTGGATAAAAGTTTTAATTAGTTGTGGGGATGAAGAACAGTTACTATGAGTTCCTCAACTTGAAAATAGTATCGGAATAATTCAGGCAAAAGCTGTATTTTCAGCAGTTGAAGAGTGGGAGGAAGTTGGTAAAATCCAGGCAATATTTTTTAATACAACTGCAGTAAACACAGGTCGCCTCAGAGGAACCTGCATTTTTCTATAGCAATTGTTAAAGGAAAAGTCTTCTGTATTTATCATGCCGCCACCATAATTTAGAATTTTCCCTAAAAGCTGTTCTTGATTGTAAAATGAGCATAATCACTGCCCCTCAGCCAGATATTAAAAAAAAAACAATTCTGGTTGGGTGGTCTAAATTAAACCAGTGTAAGTATACAAATGCTATTGAAGATGAAATTCTAGGTATAAATAGTTAATTCAGAAGAAATTTCAAATTTTCTTACAGGAACTTTTAAAAATTAACAGCTCAGGGATGATTATAAAGAGTTTTTCCAACTTTGCTTAATTTTTTTAGAACTCCTTCCTGCAAAAGACTTTTTTTCAGAGCACCTGGTGCTTTTAATCATGTCAGATGGATGGCGACACAGGCCATTGATTCTCTCAAAATATATTGTTTCAGGGATCATCTTTCAATAACAAATTTAGAAAAAGAAGGTATCGGAGATCTTTTCTTATTTCTAATCAATATTTATGCAGGGCTCGCACCGTTCCTAAAATTTTCGCACTTTGCTACCAGTATTTTAAATAAGAATTCTTCGTAGTACATTCCTTTAAAATCTATAATAGAACTATACAACAAGTTATTATCGTTTTTATTTAGTGGTAGCAAAGTACGAAAATTTTAGGAACGGTGCGAGCCCTGTTTATGTAAAAGCGTGCTTCAATACTTCCACTTCCACTTTAGCCTCCAATTCAAGACCTGCAAATATTAAAATCACTTGTTCACTACAGAAATTTTGATAAATAGGTTACAGACAAAGCACTTGCTAAAATAACAAATCGCCTTTGGTATCTTAACTCGAATCAAGTTGCATTTTCATTTCTAGATAATAATTTGGTAAAAAAAAAGTCAACGCAAGCCATTTTATCTAAACCGTTACCACTTAAATCCTTTCTGGCGCAGTGTCCCACGCCGGGACCACCTAATTTTAATTCCAAACTTACAAACGGCACGAATAATATTTTAATAAAATTTTGCTTTTCAATGAAAGATTAAAGTAATGTGTTTTTAATTTCTAAAAAAGTCGTTTGTAAATTCCGAGGTAGACAATCATTTCATCCTTTTACGAACAAAATTTTTCTGTACCGGAAAGGGTTAACGTGACAGTTGTAAGGGAAAATAATTTATTTTCTTTATTATGCCTCCTCTCTTGTAATACAACTTTAATAATAAAATGCAATTGAGCATTATTTGATCTCATTTCTATACTTCCTTTGCTCTCCCTCTTTTTTTAAATTCTTTCAGTTTAAAATTCGATTTTTTTCCTTTTCTTTGGTATTTATTTTAATCAAACACTTTATTGGGCTTCACAAAACCAAAAAAAAAAAAAAAAAAGAAAAACAAAAGGTGGAAAGCAGATGAAATGGAATGTTACAATTTTTTTTTTTTCTTCACAAAATACTTTTTCATAAAAAGTCAATTTTTAGGATTCAGGTGAAGTCTGGTCCTGAAAAATGCGCATAATTTTAAATCTATACATTTTTAGAAAAAATTGCTGTGTGGTTCTTCAAAGCAAAACTTTTTTTATATAAAATGAGACCTACATTATGTTTCTAGGTTCAATTGTACTCATGTCACGAAGGAAAAACAGCATTTTTTCGCGAAAATTCACGTTTTTTTTTCAAACTTAAACCTCAATGAGGCACGGGTTAATATTATCCAAATGAGCGGAAACTTTGCCAATCTCATTTTCTAGTCAGTTGGCAACTTTTTGGGGGGTCCCCCCGAAAAAATTCGAAAATTGATTTCTTGTGACCACCCTACTGCGGAATATGCATCAAGGCAAGGCACCTTCGTTTTCCAACACAACAATGCGCTGTTCACATATTATAAGACCAATTAAGAAAAGTGTTAGCTTTCCAACCTGTTATACTTACCATGTGCTGTTCCTTAAAAATAATCTTTTATATAGTTGTAGACAGTTCTTGACACATTTTGCACAAATGCTAAAGAAAAAAAATAAATTGCTGCACAACAACCAGACCTCTTCCGTTTTGATATACGTGTACTGCATGGCAGATTGGTGAATGCTGTAATTTTGCGTTGAGAAAGCTTTAGATAAGTACACACACACACACACACACACACACACACACACACATATATATATATATATATATATTGACACGAAATGTATTTTTATACTCGAAAAAGGGAGCGTTCAATCTTATAAACCTAATGTATTCATATATACATCTTTACACACGCACCCTGAAAAAAAAACATAGCCGCAGATAAATAATCATTGAATTTTGAAAACAAATATGTGTCATAAAGACTTATTTTCGTATTATCTTTTATTAACTGCGTTCAAACAAAAAAAAAATATTCCCAGAAACGAAATAAATCTCTTTCTTTCTAATTGCAAATAAAAAGAAATACGGTGTTTGTGTATTCATATAATGTTATATTTAAAAATAAATCCGAAATACTACACTTTTAATGTCTTAGATAATCTGATCTCTGATATTTGCTATAAAAAATTCATTGAGTGGATCTAATTACATATTAGCTTCTTTTTTACTATTTCTAAAGAAGTATATAAACATTCTCTGATAATTAATGAAATATGAGAAAATTAAATCTTTTGTTTAGCAAATTGCAAAAGTGTAGAAATTAACCTTAATATTTAAATTTCATTTAAAGGGATTTTTTTTATATAAAAGATTCTACTATGGTAAATTATATAAGAATGTAAAAATATATTTATAGGAAGAAAAAATTATAATTTGCATAAACAAATATCGATTTCCAAATCCAGATGCATCTAGTTTCCTCTTTCAATAATTTAAAAATTGAAATTGATGGGATTTTTATAATTATTTTTTAAAGACATTAAGTTTTGTTTTAAATTTTTAATTAAATTCTGTACATTAATGTTTTTTTCTTGCAGACTCTTGGTAGAAACCGTTAAAACATTGGTATTAACCCCTTAACAGTGACATTTGTTTTCTTACAAATAAATTAAAAATGGTGCTGGGCACCACTTTTTCCATACTAAAATATTTACCTTACTTAATCGAAAAATATCTGACAATCAATAAAGGTAAATTTACAGTTACAAATTAGTGGTATCAAAAGGCTTTTAATAACGAAGAAAGCAAAGTTTTCTTGCCCGAATCCAGTTCGGGCCACACTGTTAAGGGGTTAAAAGAAACCCAGAAATATTACTGAAATAAAATGGATAATTCTACATGTAGTCCAGGCAATAGGGAATTTTACCTAGCAAAATTAATGGTAGTACTGGAAATCGGCTTTCTAGATGTTGTTTGGGTTGCTGAATCCGAATTTGTAACTTCCCACCAAAATTTCACCCGGCAACCTCCCAAAAAATTGATTTTTTGAAAAAAATTGGTTTTTGAGAAAAGCGCGCGGGGAATGTTCCGAGGCAGCCCCCTCTCTCCCCGTTTATCCTACGTCATAATGTCATATATCCTATTTGTTGCAAATTTTGTCTAATTTCCGAATTTCGTGATGCTTTTCCCCTAAAACAATAAGAAATTTAAGTTAAAAACAACTATTTGGGAGGGTTTTCTTGAGAGAAAATTTTGGGGGTAAGTTAAAATTTCGCATTCAGCGACACAAAAAACTTAAACTAAACCTTATAGAGAAAGTTCGGAGGGAAGATGGGAGGGCTAATGTAAACGTGGGAGTGGTTAAGTGGAATTGCGCAACTTAGTCCACACAGCACTGCGGCGCATGTTCCGAGGCAGATCCCCCCTCCCCCTTCATCCTAAGTCATAATGTGATATATCTAATTTGTTGCAAATTTTGTCTACTTTTTGAATTTCTAGCTACTTTTCCCCTAAAATAATAAAAAAATAGAATTTTTTAATAAAAGCCTTTTTGGGGGGCTTTTTACCAAAATTTTGGGGGGGTTGCCGGGGGAAATATTGGTGGGAAGTTACAAATTCGGAATCAGCAACCCAAAAAACATCTAGAAAGCCGATTTCTAGTACTACCCTTAATTTTACTAGGTAGAGTCCCTATACGGTCTCTATAGCCTGGACTAATGAAAATGTTTCTTTTTCTAAAATTATTCTTTCTCATATATATATATAACTGTTCGTAAGATGGCATAAACAAGTATAATTGACAAAAAATGTATTAAATTAACCCTTTTATGGACATTGGTTTGTCAATGAAATCACAAAATCTTAGTTACGAAATGCAACTATGTCACCAGAATTTTAATATAAAATTTCTCAGGTTATTATTAATGTAAAATACTCGTATATTATTTTCTAATTTACAAATAAATTTGTTAGTACTTTTCTGTGTCATTCTTTTACTTCAACATTCTAACAACAGATATGCTTTGTTGATAAATGAGTTAAGATTGAAAACTGAAAATATAAAAGTATGATAAATAATTAAGAAAATTAAAGTTTGCCTCTTCAGCATATTTAATTGGTATGTATACAAGTAGGGTAATATACACATACCCCTAAAATACAAATAAATTCACTAACCTCAGACACTCCATGCTTTTCGGTTTTGCGTTTAATTTACGTGGATTATTAACTTAAAATAAAAACTACTAGCCACTAGTAGTCACTAATCTCACGTTATCATGAGCATTAATCATATATTCAAATAAGGCGGTTTTCTTGAAAATTTACTTTTCCTACTCTTTCCATTCAGAAAACCAACTGCTCTACATATAGGTATAAAAATATCGCCAATTTGACTCATTTCAATATTTTAGTAATATAGATTTTTTTGCATAGATATTTTTAAATTATTTTAATCCAGCTATCAATCTTTTTCCCGACTGCCAAGAAGGCTTATGTGTTTCACGCGTATCTGGGTATGTGGATTTCTTTATACCCTCGAAACATCTCAGCAAAGTCAGTTACTTTCTTTGTTTTTTTTTTGTTGTTGTTGTTGTTTGTTTATTGAGTACGCAAAGGAGAGTTACACAATAAATTCTCAACTCTATGAACGAAATGTTAAGTTCATTTTTATGTTACAAAGTGGCAAAATTTGCATCAGATTTTATTTCCTATGATGCTAAAGTTAGCCAGTATGTTTGTTTTTGTTCAATTATAAGTCAGAAATTTGTTTTTATAGTCAGATATTAGACTTTGTTATAAAAAAAGCAACCATGGTTGTTGGGGATTCTCACATCCATGAACTGAAAGTTCAAGGTAACTAAATCAACACTAAGATATTTACTTATATACTGCTTATGTAATTATATCAACATATGCTGATTTAAATAACAAAAAACAATTTCTCAAAAAAATAATTATGTATGTTAATATTTAGTGCATGTTCCTCACCTACGTGATAATCAGCTCCACGAATCTCTTCATTTCTAATTTGCATATTTATGAGGAAAAAAAAATAACAAGAAGTTACAATGACTGTAAATCCAAAAAGATAGTTTCAAAATTTTAAAACAGAAGAACTGAATAACATATAAAAGATTGGTGATGAAATGAAACTCCAGATGGGAGATGACTTTTTTTTATGTTTTTTCCAAATAAATTCACTATCTATTCTATTATTATTATCTAGAATTGCTCATTATTTATATATCTAACAGAAAAAAATAGTTTTTTATGCTTTGTCTTACTGCACAAACATAACTGTAGCATAAAGTTCACCCCATGAAAGATGTTAATAAATAAATTGTGTTCCTGAAAAAAAATAAATATAATGTTCTTCGGACATTGCTGATTTTTACTTGTAGTAAGTGATATGTTTGTAAAAATGATAACATTTGTCTTGAAAAATAAAATTTTTTATTGAAAATGTACACTTTTGGGAGAATGACCCATAAAAATGAATAATTAAGCACAGATAGCTTCTTTCGATTATTTAAAATCTCTACTGGAAAGGAGGGAAAATAAAGAATTATTGTAGATACCAAGTCAGAAATTTATTATTGATAATATGTGATTTGTGTTTTGGTTACAGTATAGAATGTTGATCTAAAGTCAAAAATAATTTTCATTAAAAAAGGTTAAAAAATACTTTAATGAAAAAAGAAATTCATATTCTATCCGTATCTTCACAAAAATAACACAGTCGATTTCCTAATGCATTTGATATCACTGGTAAAAGTCAAATGTAAAAATCAAAATGATCACGTGGTCAGAGGTAATTTGCTTATTCCTAACTTTTGGAGCAATTGTGCTTCTTCTTCTCTGAAACGTTCTGTCAAACACATCTAACCCAACAAAGAAAGAAATAGTGGGCCATCAGCTGGAAAAAAGATGGTAGCCAGCACTGCCATCAGCGGTAAAGTGCAATGGTGCTATTACTTAAATTAGTAAAAAAAGTGTCCGTGCGGAATGCAGCTGGTCCATCAGTGATGGCCAACAGTAGGCCAGCATTGGAATCCCATGACATTACTTCAATCCGGCACTTTTCCTACAGTCTGTACCACCTATCCTGCTGCTATTCCTTTGCTAGTCCAGCACTTTCCCCTACAAACATTTCTTATAGAATTCTATAAAAAAAAAACTTACAGAAAATGGCCGTTTTTCTATGAGCCAGTTTTACCAACAGCTATACAAGTGTCTATAATAGAAATGTCTATAGAAATACTATACTAAATAATTACAGATTTTAGAATCTGTAAAGTAAAATGTAAAAAAATAATAATAATAATTCGAATTAACTCCTTCAATTTACTTATTTATACTAATGTGGGGAATTTCTCAAGTAACACTTGCATTAGATTGAATGTCCCCGACGCTGTATTTCGCTTCGAGATTAAAAAGGTAACGAAGCTGTGTGAAGTGGAAATGCAGAAAAAAATGAAAAAAATGCAATATAACAAACTACAACGAAAGAATTTTTCAAAGACTAAAATTTAAGACATAAAAAAATCGCACGGAGTTGATCATACATTAAGTACGCCATGGATTACAATTTTTGGTACTGTAATTTTTTAAACTTCTACGGAGCTGGTCATTCATTACGTACGCCATGCATTAAACATTAATATTCCTGGACCAATTTTAAATTAAATTTCCTTCTTAAACTTCTAAACATCCCACAATATTACTTTTTATACCGTCGTATAGAAAAAAAAAATGTACGCTTTTAAATGAAATTTGTTTGAAAGCTGTATCTCAAATTGTTTCTGAGGTTTTTTTCTTTGTAGTTTTTATTACTTTTTGAACATAGTGGCAACAAAAGTACCCATCTCTGTTGAAAGTAAAGGGAAAATACAGATTACTGTATAGACCAATTAGAAAACGAATAAAATGCGGATTCAACCAATAAAACGCTTCAAATATGTTTTTGATTTCCTACCCTGACAGAGGACAATAATCATTTTTCCAAATGATTAATAAATAGAGCGAGAAAGAATTCGACGACGGCGGTTTTGTTAAAAGAAACAGAATACTTTCGACGATATAAGATAGAAAATTTAAATGAAGTATGAAAATCTTAGAACTATTCGACGATTATAAGTAAATGAAGCCAAAGTTGTTGCTTTTAAGCTAAATATAGATTGAGAAGAATGCTTTTAATTGAACTGTATTTTTGTTTTGTCTTCGTCTTAAGAAATGTCAGTGTTCATCTTAGAAATGAGTTATGATTTATAAATAGAGTCTCATCCCACAAAGTGGTGCCAGAAGTGACAGTTAACCAACCAATATTATTCATTTGTCAGAATTATCCATTTTACAAATTCAAGCCGGATATTATTCTAACGGTGAGTCCATTGTTATATATTTTATTATGAAGTTAGTTGACATACCTGAACTTAACTTGCATTTAAAAATGCACGAACAAATATAATTAAAATAATACATAAAATCATATTTGATGCTGAAGGTGGTCGATCTAATAGAAAGGGAATACGTGATTTTACTGGTTTCGGTTTTCAAACCGACAGCACCGAGTTCAAAAACAAAATAACTAAAGTTCAAACTGATTTTAGTTTAAATGATCTGATTACAGTGTGTAATTTATTTTGTGTTTCTAATGAAGGATCTTTAAATGATCTTGCAACCCGATTAGTTACATACCTTTTAGACTTGATCTTACTACAAACTAATATTATACAAAATGAAAGTATGATTTATATGTAAAATATTTTAAACAACGGTGAAAAATAAATCATGATACTTTGATTTTTATGCACCTTCTAGTTTTTACATATATCATTTAGAAAACTTGTTTTTTCGTCTGTTAAAACTTTTAATTTAAACTTTGAGAACAACCTTTTTTATATACTGATATAAATACAATTTCACTTATGATGTGTGAATGCCTTCTGTTTTCAAAAGCATAAAACATAACCAAAAAAGAGCAAAATATGTATCTTATTTTATTTGTTGTTATTGCTGAATGTTGAAATTGCGTAAAAATGAAATTCGATATTATCTAAAGTAAACATTATAAATTTGTATAAGTTTAACTTGGCATATATCACAACATCGGAAGATTCAAAATTGTTTGTGAGTAAAGAGATACTGATGAATAGTTTCTTATTAAATTACGTATACCACATACATCTTAAAATTTTAGATAAATCTCAATTCCTTTTTTTTTCACCAAAAATTTCGGAAGTGTTTTTATGAAGCAATTTAAATGCAAAAATGAAATATTTTCTATTTCAAAATTTATATTTTTTGGATGAAAGTGGTTTTGTCTAAACCAACTCTGTGTTACATTAATGGAATACTTCTTTCACAGTAGTAGCAAAACGCGTTTCGTCAAGATGGCTGAAACCATGTCGTTATTGGATTGCAAAGCATTTGTTACTTGAATTTAGTATTAAGACATCCACAAAATTTTTCTGTAAAAATACAACGATTTTGCTTTTGGCTCTTTAAGGGAACCGGGAAAGCAAAATTCAACCAAAAAATCGATTATTACATTTCTATATCATTAAATGGTTTAAACTTTTATCTTTCCAACGATATGTCACACATATTTGTATATAAGAAAAATAAGTGTTGAAATTATTCATTCACTCTAAGAGTACTTCACAGCTTAATGGCTACTTAAATCTTTAATTGAATTTTTCTCAAAACATGGATTTTTCATGTTTATGTTCCTTTTTTAGGATTCCGTACTTAAAAAAGTAAAAAAGGAACAATTATAAGATCACTCCTGCGTCTGTCTGTCTATCACAGCCATTTTACTCGTAAACTATAGAACGTGGAAAGTTCAAATTCGGGGAAGTAATAAAGACCATTGACCCACATATTTTCAGATTAATAAACATTCATATATATATTTAGTAAAAAAGTTGAGGGGCTAATTATGCTACTAGAAAAAAAATCTTTTCTTTGTATATCATGTGGGTTATCCTGTGAAAGCTTTTGTAACGCTGTACTCAAATATACATTCCCTTTAATTTTAGGTATTATATTTTCAAAGATATTGTTGAAAATGTAGTGCAAAAATATGTTCCCCCCATCTAATTCCGCATCTACTGAAACTAAAATTATGAAAAAATTAGAGGTAGTAGACGTTAATATAAATCTTGCCGGAAAATTATAGCGATTACCCTAGGTCACATAGTTTTTGAGTAATTAGCATTTTTCTGTTATAAACAAATTTCGATTTACGGGCATTCAGAAAAATTGTTGAGCATCGCTGTATATACCTATCGTTGCAGAAGAATAAAAGCATTGTTGATAATGATTTTCGAAAAAAATAATCGGTAATTAGCCGAGATATTAACCCTTAAAGGTACGGTCAGTTTGAACATACACAAGGACAGGGGCGGCGTACTCTATGCCTAGTTAACAACTTTTAATGATATATATGTGTAATGTAATGTCCAGTAACAGTATAAAAGCAATAAACGTCAAATTGTTAAAAACATACTAATTTAAGTGGTCTCGGGACTCTAAAAAGTGGAAAAAATGAAAAAAAGACCATTTTCAACATTTAATGTCTTAAAATATATATGATTTTAAAATACAATTTCAATTAGGATGAAAGATATAAGTATGTTCTTTCGTTTCATGTATTTAAAAAATTGCAAGATACAGAATTAGTATTTATAGGGGGTTCGAAACTGTTAGACATTTGTCAAACAAAAAATTGGCATAACAGTTTACGCGCAGGATTACAAAATAAATATTGCAACTAGAATGAAAATTTTGGTGCTTACTTATACTTCAGATTGTAATACTTTCCCTGAGCTTAAATAAATTTGTATTTAAAGCATTTTTATATTTTTAATGCAATGTTGCATTTAGCTAATACAAAATTTTGAAAATTTCAACAGTAAAATCACCTAAAAAATATTTTTATGAACAATAAAAAGGAAATTTTAGTTTATACAGACTAACATGAAATATATGTTTTGAAAATTTCAGGAAAAAATATTCAGAAGTTTTTGAGGTATCTTGCGCGTTATGCCCAAAACACGCCATTTGGAAAATAATGACTTTAAAGTTTTTGAAACGCCGCTTCAGCTATTGAGCGAGTATAATTCTAAAAGCTAAAACTTCTGTTCTAATGGTAATTTCAAGGAAACAATTATATCAAAATATTCAGAAAAGATAGGAGTTTAACATCTAAAAAAAATTAAATTTTCTTAAATTTTGAAGCTTTAAGAGTCCTGCGACCACTTAATCCTTTACAGCACGGAGTAATTCTATTTATAAACTTATGAAAAAATGAACTGATACCAGAATTTATAAACGAATTTATTAGAAAATGCGAACTTGCTTATTTTCACGTACATGATAAAAGGAAAATTTTAATTAAATATTCTTGGTGGCGTTTGTCTGTTTTGGAATTAAAATTAGGTGTCCGTTTTTTAAGGGCATCGCCCTCGAAAGATTTAATTAGAATGAATCGCATAAATACTGTGGGATTCGCGATAGTTTGCATTGATTGTATCTCTCAAGAGTTATACGAATAGCTATAGTTGATATTATTTAGGTTCCATATCTCTTTGGACTTTCATGGTATACACATTTACACTTTTCTAATATATACAGTTATACCCAACCCTACTTTGTATAGTTTTTTACAAAGTCTTAGTATTGTTATAAAATACAATTACAAATTCATATATTTATTCTACGGGACCCTCTTTGCGCGAGTAATGCTCGCACTTGACCGTTTATTTCAATATCTATTTAACGTAAGAACTCCGATTTTTTTTAACACTTATACTATGTTTTTCTGTATAATTTAATAGAGGGTTTTAATGATTTGTTGAGAATTATTTATTTTAGGCAGTGCAATCTTACAAATAATGCTAATTTAAAAATGTCTTTCAATAAATAATTATTACTTAATTTTCAGTTTCACTTAGAAAGAAAATGGTCCGTTAAAATACGTAAATCATGTTATTCTAACTACTCTAAAAAATCTAGACTTCTTTCACCATTTCTAAGAAGAAGGTACATAAAGTTGGTGAATTTATAATGGCGGAGATAGGGCTTTACCGGTCCACTTAATGTCGGAACCTGTATTCGTATAAACATATTGACTCAGCCGTTCTGTTATAAATAACTATTTCGAAGTTCTGATAAAAAAATTTCATGTCAGCGCTGAATATGATATAGTAGATTTTAGAATCAAATTCTTTTATTCAAAAGACATTCTTTATATCAAATTCTTTTATTTAAAATCTAGTATATAATTACGTATCTTGCAATTTATTTTACTTTTACATTCAAAGTGTCTTCCATTTTATACCAGTGGTGCTTTCAGTAATTGAAAACAACGTTTTGCGTTATAATTATACCTGAGCCATGTTAATGTCGATGTTTTGGTTCTGTTTTAGGAGATATTATAAAACTAAGATATTATAGAACTAAATATTTGCACCGATATGTTTATTTATCGAAATTACTCTGGAAATTTGAAAAAAATATATTAAAAATGCAAACCAATTGGAGTAAAAAACATTATTTTATTGATCAATGTTTGAAAACTGAGCTGTTACATGTGCACAAACAGAAAATAAATATCAATAAATATCTGTTTACACTTAGCTGATAGTTTGTCGCAAAATGTATTTACGAAATACCGTATTATTTTGAAACACGATTTACATATTATAAAATTGTGCTAATTATTTCTAATTAGATACCAAAATTGCAATATGAGCACAATGTAAACATTAATAAAATGTAAAATTTATATATATTTACGAAAATGTTACACCTTACTGGAATAATTAATTTTTACATAAATACACATCTTATTTATAGTTAGATTAAAATAATAACAGTGTAGTAATCTGCCCAAAATTTTATGATTTTTTTTAATTAACAGTTTCTTGTAAAAAAGTCCTATTGCATTTCATGTTTATCTAGTGTCATTAGTGTAAAAGTACAAATAATAATAATTCACTAAAATACTAATGACTGTGTTTATAAAATAAAACCCAACATTTGGAGTATGAAGGTAAATTTTTGCTATTTTTTATTTCAAAAGAAACGTAAAATATTTTTAAATGATCCATAAAACGTTACTAAAATGAAAACGCATTTTAATAAATTATCAAATTTTAAACAATATAGTCCCAAACTATGTTTTTATACCTATAGGAAAAAACTTTGAAAGCGTTAACAAATATTCAGCTTATTTAGTAATATTGATATTCTTTCTTTAATATGTATCTCTCTTTACCCTTTTTGTGATTTTTTTGTTAAGAATAATTGTACTACAAAAATTCTACTTGAAACCCTTTCCAATGTTAGCATTATATATCAATTTACAAATATATATATGGAATGCAAAACAATATCGAAATAAAATTTCATATATTTGAAAAACGTCCAATATAAAAGAGAAAAAAACAAACATAGTTAGTTTCTTTATTTTTATTTAAATTTCTCTACTAAGAAGGTAAAAATAAAGATATAATATACGTACCGAATCTTCAGTTTAGTTTTGATAAAACAAGAGGTAAGTACCACATAGAGTATATAATACTGGTGTATTGATTAATTTTTTTTTTTTAATTTGAAATAAAAAAAATACTTATTAAAATATTGAAATATTTAAAAAATACTGTAATAAAAAATGTAATAATGTATTTACTATCCTTATCTTCACAGAATAAGCGAGTTTAAATCTTAACGCATTCGATATCATAAACAAAGTCAAATACAGTCTTATTTCAATATTGAATTTGTAACTTAAAATATACATTTAAAGTGTATTTAATTTCTACAATTTTATTATGTATATAAAAAGCTAAGAGAAAACAGAAACTGTATATAACTCCTGAAATTATTGCTGATAGCCCATAAATTAAATTCCCAATTACATTACGAATGTATTATTGATGAAAAAGGTTTGATTTTCTACTAAACATAAATGAACTTAACGAAGAATCTGGAGTATTTCTTAAGGGGTCTTGTACCTTTTAAACGCGTCGAAAATTTACGAAAAACTTCAAAGTTTGAGTTCTACAAAGTTAGTCTATCTTCAAAACCTTTTTATGTATAAACATGAAATGTTGGATATTAATTAAACAGATTGTGCTTTGTAATATGCTACCATTAGAAATTTATTAACACTTTACAGAATTTGTGTATTTTGAAATCAAAATAACTCTTTACTTTACTCCAGATGTCATTGCGCGCATGATATCTTGAGAAAGTATGTATGGATTGTCATGAAATTTGGTAAATATACTAAACAAATATGTGTGTTTAAAAAGGTCTACTTTTAAGTATTTACAATGGTAATATTTTTAGTTATGAATATTTTTATTCATTAAAAATACAAAATTTTTATTTTTTTACAAAAATATTTTTTTTTTATATAGTTAATGAAATAATTTTAGCCTATGAGTAGATCATTTTAAACACACATATATGATTAGTATCTTTACCGAATTCCATGCGAATCCATACATACTTTCACAAGATATCATGCGCGCAATGACTTATGGGGTAAAAAAAGAGCTATTTTTATTTCAACAATACACAAATTCTGTAAAGGGTTAATAAATTTCGAATGGTAGCATATTTCAAAGCACAATCTGTCTAATCAATACCCCAAATTTCATGTTTATACATAAAAAGGTTTTGAAGATAGACTAATTCAAACTTTGAAGTTTTTCGTTCATTTTCAACGCATTTAAAAGGTACAAGACCCCTTAAGTCATTATAATAAAATAAGGAATTAATTTACTTATCTTGTTACCCTTATCTGCATAAAAAATATTTTTTTTTCTTGCATTTTATATCGCAAAGAAATGAGTCTGATATCTTTATTTTGTTTTGTTTTGTTAACTCAACATTAATGAAGAATTCGTCATTCAAAAGGGTGCTTAGGTACTTATTTAATTAAATGAACTGTTAAAACAAAGGAATCATTTATTTTCTCTTTTTGTTCATAATGCAGTAGTTTATTTCTCTAGTAAAAAAATAATGAATTTTTTTTTTTTTTTTTTTGGGGGGGGGGGGTTAGTGTTTTTACTTCGTTAAAAATGTAAATCTACTTAACAAAAGTATTTAAGCTATTAAAAAATATATTATAATAAATGAAGATAAAAGTATTTCTTTTATCGTTATCTGCACAGAAAAGAAACCAGATGATTTTTTAATGTATTTCGTATCACAGGCAAATGAGTTTTATCTTTTTATGTATTGCGCAAATTTAACATTCATTACGAAATCCTACATCCGAAGTGTGCTATAGATATGTTTTTTAACAGGATTGAACTATTTATTTCTGAAAAGTATTATTTTGTTTTATTTAGTATACGTTTCCAAATCGCAATTCTACAATAAACGGAAAAAAAGTAATAATAAATATGATCTTGAATCGGCCAAATACGTATTTTAATAGGAAGTGTATTTGAAGAGTTAGAAATATATGCCAAACATACTTCACAAATTAATTTTTATATTATCCATAATATATTTTAAACAAGAGTTAAAAATAAACTGCCTAACCCCGATTTCGAAATATGTTCAAAAGTCATTTATATATAAATTTGGACAACTTGATTCATTGGCTTGAACCCCCCCCCCCCTTTTTTTTTAACTATAGGATCTAACTCAAACTTCCTGTTCTACAGAATATAGGTTAAAACTTTTTCTTAATTTTTTTTCAAAAGTATAACTCTTTGATTACATTTAACATAGCTTCAAATTGCACATGGACAGCGCCAAAGTACATGATTATTTAAAAAATATCAACTATGCACTCAAATAAAGTTTTGAAAGTTATTAAAATCATTGTATTCGTATTAGCCGCATGGCAAGATTTAATATCCGAAGAAATCCACAAAGATGTCCCTACTTACAACACCCTTTTTAATCTTGATATTACTAGGGGGTTCCGCCCCCCTGATCGCTACGCTCACCAACACCATCCCCTATTTTCTAGCTGATCCCAGAAGTAATTGTTTCGCTTCACAGTTCTGGATCACTTCGCGATTATTTATTTTCTATGCATTATTTTTTTTTATTCCATTTGATCCTCTACCCCCAATTTTTGAGGCGCACTTATTTTTATTGTGTGTTATAAACTAACTTAAAATTTCAAACAAATCGTATTGCTATATTTCCAAATTTTGTTCAGTCCCCTCCCACTCCCCACCCCCCACCCCCAAAATGTGACGAGCCTTTATTTTCTATATTTTTTTACCATATGTTATAAGCTATCTTAAAGTTTTAAACAGATCACCTTGTTCGATTTCCAAATTTTAACAAAACCACGTTCTGTTTTATGGATTTTAATGAATGACGTATCTATCTATTAGTTTTAATCTTCCGATGGTTATAGGCTATGTTTTGTTTTGATATATTCAAAAGGGCGGTAGAGACGAAAACAATTACGCACCCTATTGAGTGGCATATTATTGGATAGATCTTTCAAAATGAAGAAGATATTTCATTGACTATTTTACAGTCAGAAGCTCCGTTTAACTATTACACTACTTGGAAGTTGTGTATGTAGGATCTCTAGCTGTACTGCGACTCTAACCATCATAGACATCTATAAGTCTCATAAAAAGAGTATTTATAGATAGGAACTAACAATTAAACACAACTTACAAGTGATTAATACAAGTAGATAAAAAAATAGATAAGTAATATAAAAAATAGTTTCACATTGATGAGAAATAGTTAGTTCGCTTTTCCTGCAGTCGGGTTTTTTGATTTTTTTAATTTAAGATTTACTTATCTACATAACTTTACGAAAACATAAAAAATGTGCCTCCTATACACATTTTATTGATTTCTACTGCACACAGCCTTTGTCAAAAATGTTCCCAAAATAAAAATAATGTCTTTGCTAATCTTAGTCACTTAGGTCGGCATTTCAAATCTGTAGAAATATACTTTTCCTATATAATCCATAAACATTTCAAGTTCATGCTGCTATTTTCATAATAAAATTATACATGAACACTTACTTCTTATGATTGATTTCAAAAAATATGGATGCAACATTTCTAATTGGAAAAAGAGTTAGTTATTTTCAAATGAGCTTAAAACCACATAGACTCTTTGTAATAAACCTGAAAAATGCGCGCTGATTGAAGGACGGTATGTTATTTATCAGAATGACTCTTTTAACAGCCTGGTCTTTCTCTAAATATCCGAATCTCTTAATTACCAAAAAACATATAGTCGTACATACACATGTGTGTGTACGTAATAAAAACATTTTATTCTTTTCACTAAATTTTCTATTCAATACCATTTGCCTTTCGTTTGGGAACCTTTGTTCCTTATTTTATATGCGAAGTATAAAACATTACAATGTAAATCACTATGTTACAGTGTCATAGAAAGCTTTTGGTAAATAGAGATGAAAACATTTTTAAAAAGCCGCAAGGGAAATATATAAAACTATTCTACAGACCCATGAAAAGATTCATTTTTCATGCACCTTGGATGATAGAATGTGACATTTGGCTTTTGAAGTATATTCAAAGTTGGATTTACAGAAGATTTAGGAACAATTTTACTTTTTTCTGTAATGCGTTTAAAATACTACTTATTGGATTCCAAAAAGTAAAAATCTCTTCGTACATTTCTTTTAGAATTTTGGATTCAGTTTATTTTATATTATTAGTTAATTAGAGTAAAATATATTTTATATTATCTTTCTTATATCCATTTATAAAAACCTTGAGATATGTGTTTTTGATATTCTTATGCTCGAAGATAGGTTTTTCCATCATGTTGTCCAGAAATTTCTGAGGATTCTTTTTTATGTAAAGTTCTATTGCCTATGAATTTTGCACTGTATCAAAGTATTCATTTTGAAAACCATGCGAATTAATAAGTGTACGAAATATTCAGAACAATGTTTATTGTAATCGGCTTCCTAGAGATATATCTAACAAGGAGCGGGTCCGAGGTTGATCTCAACGGTTGCGATGAACATTTGTGTATCGATAGAGTATAGTTAGTATGTAAATATATGAGCGTCATAAAGCGCAACTCCCAGGGGCACTTGAGAAAATTACTCGCAAAGTTTAAGCAACAGTTCGTAATCTGATAAATTTCCTTCTTCGGCATACGGTTCAGTAGCACGATCGGCAGCACGCTGGGTTTGAGTTTTTTTGGCCCGGGTTCAAATCCGCCTCGGACTTGTTTTTCTGAATGAAAATATTTATCAATCCTTTTCGAACCGAGATTAAAAAGCTATGCATGATAATTGAAATGTGCGAAAAGCATTTTGTAAAATTACAATATATTTTCTAATATGATCTTTTTGAGAATAACATGGTTTTCCTGTGAGTAAGAAGAACAACATGGAGATACAAAAAACTCCTGTGAGTAATAGGAGGTATTGCAAAATGAAGTACATTCCAGGATTTATCAAAAAACTCAGACATGCACTTTTTCGCTTTGGCGTAAACTTAATCGTCAATCTTTCAATAAAATTGGAAGATCTAGTTAGTGCCAAAATAGATCCGATTCCGAAAGATGAAGTTTCTGGAGTATATGTAATACCACTGAAAACAGAAAATATTTGACTCGAATACATAGGAATGACTTCCCGTAAACTTAATGATCGTGATAAAGTACATTTGAGAGATTTGAAGTACAACCGGCCAAAAACATACTTGTCAAGAATTAACCAGAAGCAGAATATACAAGTTAATTTCGAAGATACAAAAATTATATGTCCCTTAAAGAATTACCATGCTTTAATTATCCGTGAATCAATAGAAATTATTACTAAAGAAAATACTGTTTGTAAAGTTGTTTTATCCTACAACATACCCAGAAGTTGGTTGAGACTGCTTAAATAGTAATAAAACACGTAATATTCCACTTCCCTCCATATCCAAATTTTTATTTTCCCAATATTTTCCGGATCTAAAAATTCACTTTCATTTTTACTCCTTTCGTCACCAACTACGTGAAATTAGAAAATAAACCGCTTGTATTTTTGTATTTTTGTATTTTTGTATTCTCAGACGAAGACTATGTGTATAGTTGAAAGTACTAAGGATATTAAAGTAATTTAACACCTTTTTTATATTTTTTCATCTTTTAAGTACTTTGCACATAGTGTAGTTTTAAGTTTAACATTTTAAAGAAGAATTTATCATTCTATTTATTTATTTGCAGACTTAGAATTCTTTAGACAAGCTTTGAGAAACTATACGGCAAACTGCTACAAAAATCTTCTGTGCCAAATCGAAGTCATATTCTGTTAATAAGTCATATTCCATCATAAAAAAGATATTTTAGACAATTTTAACAGACGTAATTTCCTTGTATCATATGCTCTGGCGATGCACAGCAGGTCGGTCAGTTTGGCCAAAATTCCACTTGTAATATGGAGTGATTAGCATGTCGCTGTGAGGCAGAGAACAGTTGCTATCCTATCAAATTCTCATGATATCGTTGCATTTTACAGAAAAAAGAGGTATATCTTGCCTGTTGATATCAAAATACGTCCATTATTATAATAATTAAAAAATCCTTCCGGGCAGTGCCGGGAGGAAGAGGTAGCTTTCATATTCCTTATTTTAAAAAAGCCAACTTATATTTATCAAACACACGAAGCTCAATTTAGTGGAAACCGAATATAGGAGATTCAATACTAATTTTTATCAATACTAAATCATTATGAATGAGAATTTCGCGAAATTAGTCAGCTTTATCAAAACTGCTTTTATTTAAAGTAACTTATATTTAGCTGCCAAATTCGGTGATTTCTTAAATTGCCTGCCATTTTGAGACAACATGGTGGATGAGGCTAACCAGTGAACTTGGTCTAGACCTTAGTAATTGCTGTGCACATGCTCACTCACATCGGAATCGATTGATATATACGAGTGCTGCCGCAGGTAAAAAATCAGATTTTCCAAGATGTCACCCACATTAGATATTGAAATATCTATATCTGAGCAATTTTTTAAGGTAAAGACAAACAAAAAATGGTCCTGAATCCTAATATCAAGGTCAAATACTTAAGTAAGAAACCTTTTTCAATTTCTAATTTTTTTGCACCTCACTTTAAATATATATTTTTTTTAAATTTAATGGCCGCCGTTTTGAAACAAGATGGCTGATGAAGCTGGCCAGTGAACTTGGTCGAGATATTGATGTATACTATCCACATGCCTTCTTACATCGAAATAGGCGAGTACGTGTGTTATCGCGTGACAAATACAAGATCGTTTCAAAATGTTAGCCATGCTAGAAATTCAAAGTGATATAACTCAACCATTTTTTAAGATATAAACAAAAGAACAAATTTTCAGAAACAAAAACTGCTCCGGAATCTTTGTATCACGGCCAAACACATAAAAAAAAAATCTTTTTCATTTTCCAATTTTTTAATACCTCATTTAAATTTTATTTATTTATTATTATTTTTTTAATGGCAACCCTTTTGAAAGAAGATGGCGAATGAAGCTGGCCAACGAACTCGGTCGAGACATTGGTATGTACTATGTACAGACCAAGTTACATCCAAATCGGTTCATAAATACGCCTGTTATCGCGTAACAAATATCAGGTCGTTTTAAAATGTCAGCCACAATAGAAATTCAAAATGCTATAACTCAGCCATTTTTTTAGATATAGACGAAACAAAAACTGTACCGGAATCTTTGTATTAAGGTCAAACACATAGGAAAAAAATCTTTTTCATTTTCCAATTTTTTTTTTTTTTTTAAATGACCGCCATTTTGAAACAAGCTGACGGATGAAGCTGGACTTCGAATTCAGTCGCGATATTTGTATGTACTATGTACACACCAATATACATCCAAATCGGTTCATAAATACGCACGTTATTACGTGACAAAAATCAGGACGTTTCAAAATGTCAGCCACGCTAGAAATTCAAAATGCTATAATTTAGCCATTTTTTAAGATATAGACGAAACAAAAACTGCTCCAGAATCTTTTTATCAAGGTCAAACACATAAAATAAAAAAAAATTTCAATTTTCAAATTTTTGGTACCACATTTCAAATTTAAATGTTTCTTAAAAATTTAAATGGCAGCCATTTTTAAACAACATGGCGGATGGAGCTGGCAACGAACTCGGTCGAGACATTAGTATATACTACGTATAAACGAAGATACATCCAGATCGGTTCATAAATACACTTTTTATCGCTTGACAAAGTTCAGGACGTTTCAAAATATCAGCCACGCTAGAAATTCAAAATGCTATAACTCAGCCATTTTTTAAGATATAGACGAAACAAAAACTGCTCCGGAATCTTTGTATAAAGGTCAATTACATAAGAAAAAAATATTATTTCATTTTAAATTTTTTGGTACCACATTTTAAATTTTAAATTTTTTTAAAAATTTTAAATGGCCGGCATTTTGAATCAAAATGACGGATGAAGCTGACCAACGAACTCGGTCTAGACATTGGTATGTACTATTTACACACCGAATTACATTCAAATCGGTTCATAAATACGAGAGTTACAGTGTGACAAATGTCAGATATATATATATATATGTATATATATATATATATGGATATATATATATGTATATATATATATGGATATATATATATATATATATATATATATATATATGTATATGTATATATATATGTATATGTATATGTATATATATATATATATATATATATATATATATATATATATATATGTGTATATGTATATATATATATATATATATATATATATATATATATATATATATATATTAATTTATTATTATATAATATTATATATTAATTTACTAAGGACAATATCATATTAATTACTAATAGTATGCCATTTTTATAGTGATTAATATACAAGTATGTTTAATATAAATATAGTTATACTGTATGTATTAAAATTGGGTAATTATTTTTATTATTATTCCTCTATTCTTTTTAATATTTATTATCGGTTTAATGTTTTTGAATGTTCCACATTCATACTTTTTGGATTTTTATGGATGTATGAAAATAACCCACACTCTATATTTGTGCTTTTTAAATAATGGGAATTTAAGTATCATTTAACCTTCTATATACTTCCACATGTTTTTTATTTCCTGTTCATTTTATAATTATCTTATATATAATTGATTTAAAAAATAATTTTTATATTATTTTTAATAATTATTTATATTAATTATTACTGAATTTAATTTGTTTTATAGCATATAGCTATATGCTATATATTATCAAAGTTCTAGAATTATTTAAATTCTTAGTTTAGTTTAAATAAGTTAGCTAATAGAATATTTTGTATGCTTTTAAATTTTATTAACAATAGTTTTTTTTTTTAAATACATTGTGCGGTTTATATTAGGTTTATCATTCTCTATATATAAGGATATGTTTGGTTTTGCTGTTTAAAAAATTATTTACATTCAAATGCTTACAAATATTTATCTTGCGACAGTTGAATAATAAAAGTAATACTAGATGGCAGCACCAAAATTTGTCTCATTAAGATAGCTCTAAATTTTAATTTTTCTAGCTCCATTTCAGTTATAATTTACTACACCAGGGCGTATTTTTTGCTAAATTTTGACGATATTGTTAAACAGTTATTAATTAATTTAATAGTGCATTTTAAATAATGTAATTACTATCTATTTATTTTATATTATATTAAATGTATTTAACAAGGTTTTTCAAAATTTATTTCAAAATGTATTAACTGCATCCTTTGGTATCAATTACTGTGATTTCTTAACTGTTTTATTCACCTTAATCTTTATGATATTCTGGTAGACATGTGCGCGTGGATATTTGTAAAATACTGAAATATTAATCGGTATGGTGTTTATTATTTATATTTTATATCCTATAAATATTTAAATACGTTTTATTGATTCTTCCATTTCATATTATTTGTTTCTATTCTGTTTTCATTTTTAATCAATTCACTTGATTTTAATGGTTGTTTGGGCACAGGGGAAAATAATTTTTAGCTTTAGCTTATTTTTTGTCACAGAAAACAACCATTTTGCTTATATCATTGAATTCTGTGCCCTTGACAACGTAATTCAATATATAAGGTTTTCCATTTTTTGTCGGTGTCCACTTTTTTCTTTTTCTTCCATAATAATTCTTATAATAATTTTTTTTTTAATACTTACAGCTTTAATTCATAATAATTGACGGTGGTAGGTTATGTTTAATTAATGGTTATATATATATATGTGTGTGTCAATTTTGAAAGGAGGGTGGTTTCGGGGTCTGGGGGTCATGATCGATGAAAATATACCAAAATATTTTGAAATAGCTTTCCTCCGAACGGCTGCAATAGGCAGCTTTTTGTAATGAAAGCTACCTAAAACAAAATGGGTCTTCGTATTGTATTCAACCGCATTCTGTTTTTGACACCATCATGGGATTATGGCAATAGATTTTGAAATATTAGACACATTAGAGGGCAGACAGGCTTTCAGACAAATTGAATTCATGAACACTTTCAATGGTGTTGGAAATGAAAAACAAAGTATTAAATTATAAAGCAGATGTTTTAACCAAAAGCTGTTCAATCAACATTCTGCTAATGTTTCCATGTTTATAAAATTCCATGTTTTCTCTAAAAACTATTATCCAAAAAACACAGAAATTGAAAAGAATATCGAAAAAACATTTTGGTTGTTTCTGTTTTAATAGTGTAATTTTCTTAGCATACAGATAATTTAATGTGTCCAAAAATCCAAAATTCTGAGACGCAGATCACTTTAAAGAAATCAGAATTATTTACATTCCCGATTTCAAAAAGGAACTAGTGAGACTTAAATGGATGAAAAATTTAGAAAATGAAAAAATATATATAGCTTAAAATATTGTTGATAAAAAAAACCCTAAACGCATGCAATTTTAAATTTTAAAACATTTTTTTTTTGACAACGAGTCTCCTTTCAATGACTCTTTATATAGAGAAATCTAAAAAATATATATAAGAATTACATTGTTTAATATTTCATATTTTATCGAGGGAAGAATATGCGCACTATTTTCCTTTAATATCCATGCCATCTTCATGAATTGAAATGATTGATATTATATCATGCATGAAGAATTTAATGTGACAATTTTAAGAAAATATCAGTATATTCTATATTAAAATAAACTATGATTTTATGTCAGTGAAAGTTAGTACAATATATTCTACAATTTGAACACATAAATATTTTATAAATAAAATATATTTAAAATATTAAAGGTATTTATCGGTCCACTTGCTTTTCCTGGATTAATACAGGCATAAGTTAAAATATAAGCATACAAATCAAAGGTTATAACACCAGAACTTTTTAACATATAGCAGAATATTTTCGATAGCATTCAGCATATCATCAATAGCGCAAAGAATTTGAAATTGTGCCCATTTATAAAGCACAAAAGAGTATTAGATGGATACGTTTGTTTGAACAATAGAATTACAGGAACTTAATGGGATTTCTATAACCTCTAAACTTCGCACATTGGAATTTTCCAACGTTGAATAGAAAACAAAAAGTACTTACACTATTAGTATTCGTTTGGAAAGTGTAGCTCAGTTTACGAATTTTTTATTGGATTTTAAAGTAATATTTAAGCATGAATATTTTTAAGTATACTCGCAACGCAATTACTAAAGATAATTAACCCGATTACGTATGCCACTATAAATAATTCAGCATGTTTCTGTTTTACAGTAATTATTCCATAATTAAATTGGCAAACAAAATTAAAACTCAACAAAAGATAAATAATTAAATAAAACAGACATTTAACAGATATCAAATTGAACTGTGCAAAATAATCTGTTATTATATATAGAAAGATTATGCAAATGAAAATTTCGTTCCGGCTGTTTTTATTTGAGTTCAACTGAACGGATTTTCACTAAACTTCCACTTTAGCTGAATAGCCATATAGTTAAAGAAGTAAGTTTTATAAACAGGTGAACCCAATTGTGAAAAAATAGCCTTTTAAAAAAGATTCTGCTGAATTAATTTCTTTGGAACTTAAACTGATAATTAGCTAATTTTACCGGGATGGTATTAGTATATTGAATATAGTTCTACGTAGCTCAGTTTTAAAATTATGGAAGAAAGTAATAATCAAATGAACCAATTTATGAAAGATTAGCCTTTTTAAAAAGTTCTAATGAACATAACTTGACGAGTTTTAGAGTGTAGGAGAGTACACAGTGAACCATGGTACACAATGAGACAGCAGCCATTTTAACATATAGTTATAATGTTTATCTTAGCTGGAACACACACTGAACCACCTTATCTTATGCAACACGTGGATGTAGTTTCGGCACTTCAGTTTCACGTCCAACAAAATAGTAAGTAATTATTTATTTTGCAGGGGTTAAGTTACATAAACGTCCATTTTAGAGTTTATTTTTTTCATTATAGAATATATTTAATTAACCAAACCTAGTTATATCTAATGATAGACTATGTCGACGATACGACACAAGCATTCAAAGCTGTAAAATTGATAAAGAAACATATATGGCATCCATTTTGTTACAACTTAACGAAAGTACACAGTGAGACACACAGTTGTGGTACAGAGTGAGACGTGCCCCATTGTGTATCTACTATGTTCCTCTGATATAAGAAAAGTTATTTATTAACAAAAGAAGGTTTGTTTCTCACTCCCTTTGTCTGTGTGTGTGTGGGGGGGGGGGGGGGGGTGCGATGGCTAGTGAAATCTACTAAATGTAAGAGGCTGAAAATTTGCATGAAAGTAGTCCAATGTCTGCCATTGTTCACCCGAGATTCATATTTTAATTTTTTTAAATCTATAAATATTAATTAGAAGTCATAAACTGCAGAAAAGTATTGATAAAGTGTTAAAATGTATGATTTATGAAAATATATACATTGTCTCATTGTGTACCACTTGTGGTACACAGTGAGACAATTTTCGATACTCCGTTATTATGATTCTGTGCTTTTATAAATAATTTTTAAAAAACCATTTATACATTAATGTCTAGCGTATTTGTGTAGCTTAAAGATGTAGCATTTTTTTTTTCAAAAGAATAAAAATCGTTGCCATTCATTAGGTAATAATAATTTTCGTCTCGCTGTGTACTACCCCCCCCCCCTATTGTTTCTTTGCACCCATTTTTCTGGAATAGTTTTATCTGTGTCCTACATGCTTTGATATAGCATCATGGAAGACAGTTCTGTAATCAGGAGTAAAAACTTATGAAGGAATGGCCTTTTGGAAGAGTTAGATAATTTTCCAGAGATAGTTTTATAATATTACACATCGGTTTATCATTCTTTACGAAATTCTACTGTAAATGATCATATAAATGAGCTAGTGCTTCACACCAGAAATTTTGACTGGCACATTAGAAAATATAACAGCGCAGTGGCGTACGTATCCTTTTCAGCAATGCGGAAGGACACTCGAGTAAAGGATCATATTGATTGATAACGAAAGATCAAATTCTCCAATATATTTCGTTTGATACAAGATTTGTTTGCAGAAACCGACCAGTGTAGCTGATGATGCCTTCTATCCAGATTAATAAAGTTTGCTATAAATGGTTTTAAAACAAGTTGGAAATTGCTCGTCAAACGTGGCAAATGAGGTGCGTTCGTACTATAACTAGTTTTATAATTATTTTTTGCACACCATATTGTACTGAATGTATAATTTTTTGCACTTCATAAAGCGCATAGTCTGATACATCATTAAAATGCACTTCCAATATTTTTTTCCCATTCCCCGTAATGTAACGGAACACTTTTGACTGTCCCTGTAATTAAACTATACATCCGATTTTCCTAAAATTTGAAATAGCTCAACAAAATTTTGCAACAATTATATCTTTAAAATTTCAGACCATTCGGAAGGCTGTAATATCATTAAAATGCACTTGCAATAATTTTTCCCATTGGCCGTAATGTAAAGAAAAACTTTTGACTGTCCCTGTAATTAAACTATGCATCCCATTTTCCTAAAATTTGAAAGGGCTCGACAAAATTTTGCAACAGTTATATCTTTAAAATTTCAGATCATTCGGAAGGCTGTAATATCATTAAAATGCACTTGAAATAATTTTTCCCATTGGCCGTAATGTAAAGAAAAACTTTTGACTGTCCCTGTAATTAAACTATACATCCGATTTTCATAAAATTTGAAATGGCTCGACAAAATTTTGCAACAATCATATATTTGAAATTTCAGACCATTCGGTTGGGTAGTTTTTGCTCTGTTACATGCGGACAGACGGACAGACGGACAGACGGACAGACGGACGGACAGACGGACGGACAGACGGACGGACAGACGGACGGACTGAACGACAACTATAGGTGCTACGTATTTATATAATTACGAACGCACCTAAAAAAATCATGATTAACCGATCGCTAATACAAAATTACGAAAAATGCTTTTTGATGTACTTTTTGACATTATAATATATATATACTAAATGTAAAATAATTATTAATTAAACCATTACTGTTTTAAATTAAAAACGATGTTTATTTATGTACTGAAATGCATGTTATATAACAACTTCAAAAGAATCTTTTCAAACTTCCCTTTTATGAATTAAAACCCATCCACGTAGGACAGTTACAAGCACTTTCCAAAGCACTAAATTCATTCCACCTGTCAAAGTTTTAAACATTTTATATTATAAAAGTCTGTCATGTGGAGTTCAAAAGATAAATATTTAGAAATGTATCAGGCAGTAATAAACATTTTTTCGAAGTGAGCTTTAAAATTGACTTATCAAATATTTTAGCTCAAATACAAAATGCTTTTTAAAGAAAAATTCAAGATAAGAATTTCGACAATCCGAAACAAATTTGAAAAATTGTAATTTTACATACTCATTACATACATTTTATTAAATAAATTGTGACATTTAAAATACTTTTAAGAAGTTCTTTTCACTTCATTTGATACATAATCTTGCTTCGACACATATGTGTGCATTTTTTTTAATAAACGTCTATTCAAATAATGTATGTTAGAATTTCTGTTTTTAAAGTTTTTAACGATAAAGTACGATTCTTTGACTTTCTAACAAAAAGTAAAAATAGGGCTTTTGGAATAATATTCATCATTAAATAATAATAAAACTATTCGTTCGTACTGATGATTTGTTTATAGCATGGGGTAGGGGTGTACACAGTGAGACATGGTACACAGTGAGACAGCAGCCATTTTGACATATAGTTATAACGTTTTCTCTTAGCTGGAACACACACTGAACCACCTCATCTTATGCAACACGTGGATGTTGTTTCGGCACTTCGGTTACTCGTCCAACAAAATAGTAAGTAATTATTTATTTTATAGGGGTAAAGTTACATAAACATCCATTTTAGAGTTTATTTCTTTCATTATAGCATATATTTACTTAACCAAACCTAGTTATATCTTGTGATAGACTATATCGAGAATAGGACTCAAGCTTTCAAAGCTGTGAAATTGATGAAGAAACAGATATGGCATACAGAAAGTACACAGTGAGACGTGCCCCATTGTGCATCTACTATGCTGTTCTGATATAAAAAAATGTTATTTATTAATAAAAGAAGGTTTTTTTCTCACTCTCTCTGTCTGTGTGTGTGTGTGGGGGGGGGGGGGTGCGATGGCTAGTGAAATCTACTAAACGTACGAGGCTGAAAATTTGCATGAAGGTAGCCCAATGTCTGCCATTGTTCACCCGAGACTCATATTTTAATTTTTTTAATTCTAGAAATATTAATTAGAACTCATAAACTGCAGAAAAGTATTGATAGAGTGTAAAAATGTATGATTAATGAAAATATATACATAACCTCACTGTGTACCACTTGTTGTCTTCTGTGCTTTTATAAATAACTTTTTTAAACCATTTATACATTAATGTGTAGCTTATTTATGTAGCTTAACCTTCTCACTGCCGCGAACTGATATATCCGTTCACTCAGCTGAAGGTTTTACTGCAACAGAAGCATTATCGAAATTAATATAATTCTACACATAAAACCCATATTTGAAAAATTAAGTTATGATTTCTACTCTCAACGCATTATATGCCTATACTTAATAAAAAAATATATATATCGTGTGGGGAAAAAAACTCTTTTTAACCATTTTTAATAAATTACAGAGAAAAAAACATCACAATTTTGCCCTTTTGCTAGGCGGTCTGGGGGTTAATGATGTACAAAATTATTTTCATAAAAATCGTTGTCATAAAAATCAATAAAAATCGTTGCCTTTCATTAGGTAATAATAATTTTCGTCTCACTGTGTACTATCCTGCCCTATATTAGTTTAATTACAATTCATTAAAATTTAACGGCATTGCAAATATGGTACCTGACCTCATTATGGCCACCCGAACTTGCGATTGCACTTTTCACCATGTTAATATTATTTTTTCCGGAAACTATTGATGCTGTTGTTTAGAGGGATTAATGTGGTAAATAAAAGAAAAGACTTTATACTTATAATTAAACTACTAAAAATTATATAAACTGAAATGTAAAATGTGTCATATGGGCCATATTGGAAACGCCCGTTCTCAATATGGCCCACTTTGTAAATTTTTAGAAAACTGCAAATTATTATAGGTTATACAATATATATATATATATATATATATATATAATGCCCCTAAAAATGTGTAAAACGAACAGCCCAGTGCATCAAGCGCAACGCAGCTTTTTATATGCACTAAGTAAATATAACTCCATCAAAAATAAATGATTTATGAAATCCATGAAAAAGAGGGTGCAAAACAACAATACAAATCATTGAATATTTATAACTAAAAAACAATAACCAAACAACTCCTTGCTCGTCTGAAAGTGGGAGGAGTAAAAAAATAGGTACCGAAAAATAGAAATTTCATACTCACAGGTTTCGCAAGATATGGCCAACCCACATACTCCAAAAGTGTAAAAATCATCAAATAAACTTAAACTTTTAAAAACTTAACGAAACAAAACTGATTTAAAAACATAAACAACCAATTAATTCAAAATCAATAGAACTAATTTTAACTTATAAAACATAAACAAATAAAAATTCTTATATAACTAAATCATTAAGCAATTAAAAACATTGAACATATGAGAAGGCCATACCTCCACCTTGACGGCATCCATTACGGTGTTTGGCCGCTTAGCTGTTAACACGTCAAAAATCTCTTTTCAAGCTGCTTTACGTAATGAAAAATAAACTGATACGGAAATAAATTATTATAAAAAAGATTAGCAGTAAATTAAAAAATCTGTGAACTCAAAAATTCTCTACTGTTGCAAATCCTATAAAATCTCTTAACTTGTCCCAAAATAATGTTGATGAAAACCCCTTTACATAAATTTGAATACCAGTGTGACATTGATTGAGTATCAAAATTAAAAAAATCCCTTTTATCAAAATGTTTAACTAATATATTATTGTCTTTAATTATTAGATCTAAATCCAAAAAAATTAACATGCAAACTATCAACAGAAGCCTTATTTAATTTTAAACATGGAGGATAGATATCGTTAATCGATACCAAAAGTTTGCCATCGAATATTATTAAATGATCGATATACCTTAAAACTGCAAAACTCTTATTACTGTTTAAAACATAGTTAAATTCATAATAAAACAGAATCAGATTAGCAGCAGAACTCGAAAAATTAGTACCCATCCCAATGCCACATACCTGGTAAAAAAGCGAGCTATTTAATGTAATAAAATTATTAAGAAAACAGAAATTACACAAACTCAAGAAAAAAATCTCTTTTAATTCCAAGCTCCCCCTGAATGCGAAACATATCAAATATATTTTTCAATGTATCATAAAGTAAATATATAGGTATATTAGAAAAAAGATTTTCAAAATCAAAGGTATACAAATTAGTGGGCGTTATGGGCGTTTTTTTTTTAAATTTTATTTAAAACCTCATTACTATTGTCAATACACCGAAAATAACCAGTATTTCTATACTTAAACTTCAAAAAACCATAGATGCGCTTCAAAATCTCCTGTATTTTAACATTTAAACTTTTACCAATGCCTCTTGAATTACAACATATGAATCTAAATTTAATAGGTGTTTTGGGAAATTTAGGAGTCAGAAACAAAAATGGAAAATCATGATAATTATTAGTAGCACAATTATATGAATACATCTTTCTAGCCTTTTTGGTGTAAGCATTAAATTTGTTGACAATAACAGTGTGACTTAATTTACATTCCTTATAAAATTTACTATTATTTAACTCATTTTTAACTTTGTCAATATAAAAAAAGATTTCATACAACTGCATAATATGAAGCGGCTTTGTTCACAGATACTATTACAAAATTCTCATGTAAAAATTGAATATAATTTATATCTTCTTTACTGAGAGTATGATAAACATAATCCTTACTTTTCAAATCACTATTAACAAAGAAATCAAATTCCTTCAATATATGCCACTCCCAAATAGAAAATGCTTCAAAGGGGGTGTTAAATTTGTAACATAATTGCATAATGGATTTTTTTCTTTAAAAAAATTCATTATGCAAATATTAATAATACGAAATATTCCTTACCTTTAAGAAATAATAACACGACTTTTTTTTTGGCAGAAAATTTCGCTCTGCCTGTCAGTAGCGTAGCGAATGTGATACAAATTCGCCTTTAATGTTTTTTTCCACTCTCTATCGTCCTGGAGGTCGAAGGTATACTGCCATCTATTGAATAAAAATGAAGTAAATGAAATATACGACGGGGACCACATTGGGAACCGCGCCATAATGTGCCTTGATACTTGATTAATATTACTAATAGATAGCTGCCAACCTTCGACTAACCTTCCGTAATATCTGGATTAATTTGACCCAGGTTAACTACTTTCGAACCGGAAAATTTATTTCATGATTCTTAATTTACTTATTTCAAGACTTGTACGTGGAACCTAATTAATTTCATTTCTTAAAAAAAAATTCTGATGCGAAACGTACTAAACCAGGGTCAAATTAAGGCAGTGTTGCCAGATACTCAAAAATCAATTTCCCCCAAATTTCTCTAATTTTCCTCAAATCAGTATTTTTTTCCGCAAAAGTCCCCAACTCGGTTTTTACTCAAAAAGGGAATTTTTAAATTTTCTATTTACCACCATAAAAATATTTAATTAATTTAAGGTCAAACGTTTTCCCCAAATCAAGCGTTTTTTTGTAAAAATTCCCCATTTACAAAAAACAAACTTTTAAACTGGGCTTAATGCATATTCTGTAGCTACATTAAGAGAATGAGAGATATATTTTGCAGTGACAAGTTATTTTACATTTGTTTTTAAAAGTATTGTCTAACAATGTTGGACTATTGTATCATTAGCTCCATCGCATTAGAAAATCTCTTATTAGTTGGGATTTGAATGAATCCGAGATGGTACGCTGTTTTAATTTTTTTGTCATCCCTACACTGAAATACATAATCATAATGCAAAGTATTTTTACTATATCTCGTATTTAAATTCTTATAACTCGAGAACCGTTAAGAAACGGTTCAAACTTGAAACATATCTTTTTCAATTGTTTGACTTTAATTTTCTTTCAGCATATTTAGAAAAAATATTTACTTTTGAAAATATGATTTTTTTCTTTTAATTTGCACCACTTTTTATTAAAATTTTTCGGTTTTTTTTTTTTTTTTTTTTTTTTTTTTTTTTTTTTTTTTTTTTTTTTACCAATTAATATTTTTAAAAATGCTGAATCAAAATTAAAATTTATATAATTTTGTTTATTTAAATGAAAAAAAATTCTAATTCTATAAATAATATTCCAAGTTATAACGATTTTAAATTACAAGACTTTTTTAATAAATTCTAATTTAAATTTATTTTTTAAAAAAATAAGAGAAGTTTTATCATGTGATTTTGTTTACAAATGATAAGATTAACCATCACAAAAAAATGAGAATTTTAACTCAATAAATAATTTTAAAATGTGTCCCGGACCCACTACCTATTGGGTGGTTCTCCAGCATCCTGTTGAGTTTGAAATATTTGTTGGCTATATTCAATCGTATTTGGTAGAGTTAATAGTATATTATTTGTAAATCTGTCTCTTTTAATATATTTGGATACCAATGTTATGTTTACTGATGTAGCAATTATTTTTGTCTTATAAAATCCCACAATTTATTCCCACGGAGAATGTTGGTTTTCCCGTGGGCTTAAATGTTATAACAGGAATTGTATAAGCTAGATGCCTCAATTCAAGTGAATTGAGTGCTTCAATAGGCAACTAATATGCACTTTGTATAATATACTGAAAAATATGTTCACCGACATTAGCATAATTAAATTGCACTGCTATATTTTTAGACTGTTTTTTAAAAGAAAGCTACAGGTATCGCATTAATCTGTATTGAAATCATAAGTGATGCACAAAATAACTTGTTAAAATGAAATGAATAAACACAAAATTTTCATAACAGTAAAAAATCTTACAATTACGAAATTCCCTTTATGTCATATCAAAAACAATTTAAAAAATTGAATTATCTGAAAGAAAAATCATTTTTGAAACTAGAAAATCAATATTTACACAATATTTTGATTATTTGTTTTCTATTTAGATACTCATATTATTTTATGTTTTCCTAAATCTATCTTACACTGTAAAAAAAAAAAAAAAAACGAACGAGAGCTCCACTTTCGGAAAGCTAAACGGGCTACAGAGAAAATGAAAACTGATAAAATTAAAGCATCAGATGAAACTTACTGCAGTACTTTCGACTTGCAAAAAGCACTTCCTCTTCCTAAGTTTTCAACATCCATAGCTTATTATAAACGCAAGCTATATGTTTATGACTTTGGCGTACATTTCTTTAATAATAATGTGGGATACATGTACGTTTGGGATTGAATAGAGGGTGGAAGTTGTTCTCAAGACCATATTCTTGGAAGACACCTAAGAGAGAAAGCCTCTAAACATAAAAAATATATATATTCTATATTCTGATGCCTGTGCAGTCCAAGATAGGAACATCAAAATGTCTCTTACGCTGTTGAGACTAGTTAAAGTTTAGCACAAACATAACAGCAGAATCTATTGAGCACAAATTCATGGTGTCAGGCCACTCTTGCCTACCGAATGACGCAGAATTTGATCTGATTGAAGCATCAAGTCACAAGAAACAACATATTTATGTTCCTGGAGACTGGAAGGAAACTATTATGAATGTAAAGTGGAAATGCCCTAAATTTGGTGTAATTGAAGATAAGAATTCCGACTTCATTTCTACTACAGCTTGGGAACAAAGTATTACAAACAGAAAGAAGGACACCGACGGAGGCTTGTTTTAGTTGGATGGACATTAGATTGCTGCAAGTTGTAAGAGGTTCTTCCGTCTTGTTACTGTTCAAAGAAAACCTCAGTGAGGATCAACCTTTTCGCAAAATAAATTTGGAAAATCGGACTCGTGGACGCAAGTTACTTTCTTTGTCAAATGTCAGTCAAGATGCATTGTATGCGATCCGTAGAAAAATCACTTTGTCCGAAAAGAATGATATGTTGAATCTTCTGCCATACATTCCCCCTATTCATAATGAATAGGGAATCTATTCATTAATTATTCGTGAATCTTCAAGAATCTTCCAGTATGGGTCAATACAAGTTTCTAAGTTATTTCGTCTAGAATACATCATGATGATGAGGATGATAATGATAGTATTGTGTACGGTAAATGATTTGCGATAAATGGTAATATGGTTCGCACTTTGTGTTTAATTTAGTGTAAAAAATAGAATAAGTAAACATAAATCAAAATCAGGAGTTTTAGCAATTATTATAAACAATTTTTTATTTACACATGGAAAATTCACAACTATATTGGACCAAGTCCTCATTTTTAATAAAACGTATAAATTTACAATAGAAATATAATACTGTCATTTGTAAAAGTAGGGCACTATAAAAAGAATACTTTAATTTGAATATTGCCATACATAATCCTTATAAATAACTTGATCTGAATTAATTATTTATTAAAAATTTTAAAATGTTATTATTCACAATAAAGCTGTATGCACTTTGTCTACTATGGTTGTGAGCCCCTCATATATAATTCAGTACTATAACATATATTCCGCTCTTCTGTATATGCATTTTACCTTTAAAATAACACACAGCTTCATACTTACCAAACTGCTACTTTTTAATGTGAAATAATAATACTTTGTACCAGAAAGTTTAATTAATCAAAAAATAAAATAAAATAACTACAACATATGAACTAGACCCTTATTTAAAAATTAATAATTAAATCAATTGTAACGTACCATGTATGTTTTATTCTCCATGTATGCCTTTTTACATAATAGATTTTCTGTTAAAATTTATTGACTTTTCAACTATCAAGATTACAGATGTCTTATTCAGCAAAAACCACCAGAACAAAACCATTAAAAGTAATTCAAGTGGTATAAGCACATCAAGGAAAACAGATTATTACATTTTAACATTTCTTTAAATATATTACAATCACTGCTTATGCCATTCTCTTCGTTAAACTTTCTGGAATACATTGCTAAATTAACTGTCGTTCACTGTAATAAAACATAGAAGTTTCCTATTAAAAAAATTGTATTTAACAACCAACAAAAATGTACAATAACTTTTTTCGCGTTATCCACGTTTCCGAAGGTTGTTTCTTTATGTATTGAAATCCCATAAGACAACAGTTTTTTAAAATTTAAAGAAGCATTTATGAAAACAAAGTTTATTTTGTATTAGGCAATTTTCTGAAACTTTTCAGAGCAAATTTTTCAGTGCATTAATCACTTTTTTCAGCGCTGAATATAGGATTTTCTGATGCTATCAATTCTCAAAAAATCATTTTCATGTTCAATAAATATGTTTAACAGATAAATGTGCTAAAATAACAACATTAAAATTGATATCATATTGGTATTCTTGCAAGTGTAAGTTCAGTTACGCGGATGATACTGCTTACTTGAGATACGATGGCATCCAAACAACCGATATTTCGTGTTGGGAAAATTTATTTGTACACTGTAAAAACAACTCGGGACGTTTCCGAAAATTACAAGCAACATAAAAGCAAACTTTTCTTTTAAAATATTTCTTTAAATCTTAGAAAATCAATTAGTTTCTGAGGTACCTGAATATTACAAAAAGCCTTTCGAAATGATGGATAACTCGGAATAGGTTATATTATAATTACGTTCGTGATTTTGTTATGATTTCGTAAATTAAGAAATATATTTTTTATTACAGTCTAGGATGTGTCAGTTCCATTTCACTGATGAACAACACCTAAAACCTGTCTATTTTAAATAATATCATACATAAAGATAAAAGCAACAAATAGGAAAATTAACATAATTGCTTGATGATGGAAGAATTATTGATTTCCTGCAGTTTTTCCTTTATTGAATATCAATACGAAACTTATTTTGAAACAATTTCATTTTTTACAGTTAATTTCATAGTAATCTCATACAGTTAATTTCATATATGTTTTTATGTCAAACAAGAAAAATTTTAACACATCTTAATTAAAAAAAAATAAATTAAGCGTATCGCATAGAATATCAAATAATGACACTTTCTAACCTTTCGAGAACACTGTAACGAAATTTTATAAATTTGTAGGGCAAATAAATATATTTATATAAATAATTTAGAAAAAGAATAACACAACTGAACTTCAATTTCCCCAATTAGCAACTATAGTAAGTTGGGTAATCTATTTCGTCCGAGTAGTCCGTAAACGTTCTATGTATTTTCATCCACACCGCATGTTTTGCTAAAGTGTAATTTGGATATAAATCACATAAGGCATTTAAAAAATTATTTTAATCAGTTTCTGCCATGGAAGGTAATTTGAAATTTATTGCGCAGCCCTGTATATGATCAACAGATTTTTATACACACATCTTAATATTAAAATTATATTCTGCTAGAAAATGCATAACACAGCTACAATCGCAATTACAGTAACTATTATTTATAGATGGCCATTTATCCTGTGTTTTTCACTGCGCATATATATGAGTTTATCGGTTTGATACATAACATTATATTTTAAAAGCAATTTAACTTGAAAATGCATAACACAAATAAAAATTTCTATAAGCAAATACCGCAGACAGCAATGCATACGATTTTTTTGCATATCCCTGTATATGAACTAGATATTTTGTAAATGTGATAGACTGAGAAATCTATCTCTTTCCAAAGAGCTTAGGCTGTTTGCAACGACTAGGTCTAATTCGTGAATCATCTCCCTTTTTCCAATTTTCCTGATATTTTTCAGATTTTGGCAAAGTGCCTACAGAGGACTCGGCTAACTTGATTATGATTATTTATTTCTCAATGGAATGATATTTTTAGGCTTATTGGAAATAACAGTGATGTCGTTAGGCAAATTGGAAAATTAAATTTCGTTTCTCAATCGGTATGGATTAAAGCAATGGACCTACGCACTTTCAGGCTGATTAAAAATAACGTTATGTTTGTCTAAATCTCGTGCTCTATCCGACCCGAACGTGAAAAATCCCTTTGAATTCAACTCGCAACCCGACACAAACCTCACAAAGAATAAAAGCTCCATCAATCGGCTCCAATCAAACTAATGTTAAGATAATGATTAACTGGGTTAATTAAAACATTAACCCTTTGCCCTCTGGCGCTATAATGGATGTATGTCACTTACCACCAGTGTTGCCGCATCTGGCAGATTTGTTTTATAAATATAGAAGTCACACCATAAAAATTCAACTGGTAATTTTGTTTTGCTTTATTTATGGAAAATAAATCATCTTGTAAAACAAAATTAAGAGTTAGAACTTCCTGGTGTTAATTCGGAGTGTCTAATTAAAAAATCAGGCACATATTGAGGCGTACATATTAAGTACGAGAATTACGACATTATCGGAAATAACCAAAAGAGAATGACATAAACTGCGTACGTCAAAGACCACAAGAGGGTAATATAAAGCTACTATTACTTTCTTCTATCTTCAATAGAAGAAAGTATTGTAATCGAAATTTTTTTCGACTTCCGGTTTTCAACGGATTTACAAGTTTTAGGAGTCAGAGATCCCCAAAAACATGTTTATAGAAATTGCCAGTCTGTCCGTGTGTTCGCCAGTCTGTCGCCATTCTACCACCAAAATGTGTAGGAATTTATGCATAGAATTGAACCATATATTTTTTAAGTTTTTGTCTATGGCAAGCAGGTCCTTCATTCATTTGGAAAAAATCCGCCGGAAGGGGGCACTGTAATAGAGATGTTTATACCATTTTGAATATTGTACCATCGAAATGTGTATGCAGTTATGCATATAATTGAACCAAAATTTTTGTGTATGTTTTTGGCCAAGGTAGGAAGTTCCTTCGTGCATTTGGAAAAAATCCGCCGGAAGGGGGCGCTGTAATAGTGATTTTTATACCATTTTGAATATTGTACCATCGAAAAGTGTATGCATTTATGCATAGAGTTGAACCAACATTGTTGTGTATGTTTTTTGCCAAGGTAAGAAGGTCCTCCCTGCATTTGGAAAAATTCCGCCGTATGGGGGGCGCTGTAATAGTGATTTTTGTGCCATTTTGAATATTGTACCGGCGAAAAGTGTGTGAAGTTATGCATAGAATTGAAACTTTTTTTGTATGTTTTTGGCTATGGCAAGCAGGTCCTTTATTAATTTAGAAAAAAAAATCCGCCTGTAGGGGGCGATGTAATAGCGATTTTTGTGCCATTTTGGATATTGTACCAACGAAAAGTGTATGAATTTATGCATATAATTGAACCAATTTTTTGTGTAGGTTTTTGGTCATTGGCAAAAAGGTCCTACCTGAATTTGTAAAAAATCCGCCGGAAGTGGGCGGAGTAATAGCGATTTTTGTGCCATTTTCAATATTGTACCTTCGAAAAGTGTATGAATTTATGCATAGAATTGAACCAATTTTTTTAGTTATTTGCCATTGTAAGCAGGCCCTTCCTTAATATAGAAAAGCATACGCCGCTAGGGGGCGCTATAATAGTTATTTTTGTGTCATTTTTAATATTGTACCATCGAAAATTGTGTGAAGTTATGCATAGAAATGAACCATTTTTTTGTGTTTGTTTTTCGCCATGGCAAGACCCAGCTAACACACGATTTCTGTCCTCAAGGCGGTTTCGTCACGGCCAACGTCAGTTAAGGCCATTTGTAGCCAAACTATACTGTACCGTAAGTGACGGGCCGCTAATTACGACAGCTACCGCGGAAAAGATTACGGATCGGTGGCGAGGAAACTGTTGCGTTTATTTTGCCCGCAAATCAATGAGGGCCAATTTCTGGCAAAAATGTAATGGTCCATCATCGTTTAGAAAGTAGAGGGCTAATATTACCTAACTCGCATATTCATTTAAACAGAGGAAATGTATTTTTTTCTTCATTTTTTTAAGTAAACTTAATTAGTTTAAATGTGGCTTTCATTAAAAAATATAGATACGTTATGAGATTTATATTTAAAGCAGTAAAATAGATTAGTTATTTTTGCTTAGTTTTAAAATATTTAAGGAATATATATTGATAAATATGTAACAAACATTTACTTTTACAAAATGTAAAATAATATTTCCAAACTATGCTTCGATATATTTGCATGGATATATTTTTATAGTCACACTGAAAACAATGAATGCATCATTTTTTTCTATTTGATTATTTTTTTTATTGATTTTAATAGCCGAACTAAGCAGATAAAAAATGATAGGGAATACATTTGAATCGGAACAATACAAAATAATTAATTATAATAAGACGCATTTATTGGGAATGTATATTATACTAAACATCTACTAGAGATTTAATGATAAATGTGATTTTTTTTTTTTCAAGTTCCATGAAAAAATATTTTTCTTAAAAAAAGTCACTTTGATTGTTCAAACAAAAACTTATTGTTGAACATGTGTTGAGCATGACAGAGAAAAAGGAAAGAGAAAAAAAAAGGGGGGGGGGGGAGGGGGATTAAGCTGCTTCTAAGGCATAAATTTTTAATACTATTTGAAATATATTTTCATGTGAAATAAAATATTATAAGATTTAAAGTTCTGAATTCAGTGTAAAGCAAAAAATAAATAAACATGCTTTTATTAAATTCCTAACAATTTACATATAATTATTTGTTTTATTATTATTATTATTTTACTAATAAAAAATACATATAAAGTCATATACCTGGCATTAGCAAAGCAAAAACCTGGATTTGTTTGAAAACACTAGTACGTTGCACGATTTATATTTTATATTTTTATATATATAAATTCTCTAAATAAAAGATTTTATATGGAAAAAACCATAAACATGCTGAATGTTCTTGCTTTTAAAATATGCATTAATATTTAAAATAAACATATTTTTGTGAGCACATTGGAATGAAAATGAATATATTTAATGGTTATTTATATAATTTTTAATTGCCATAATTTAATTTACCAAATAGAAAGAAAAGGGCAAATGTAATTTATTTGATACATTGGTTGTAAGTTATAAATATGATGAAGCATGTTTTATAAATAAATAGAAAATGAACTTGAAAACTCTACCGCACCTTTCCCCTTGTTGAAATTTTATCGATTTTTCTCCCTCTTGCAGGAAAAAAAAATGTATATATATATATATATATATATATATATATATATATATATATATATATATATATAAACATTAAAAGAAAAACTTATGATTGAGAAAAAAAGACCGTTTTTTAGTTATTAGAGTTATGCATTTCTTCATAAAACCAAAGAATTATAATTATAATTCTTTGGTTTTATGAAGAAATGCATACTTAATTCTTTGGTTTTATGAAGAAATGTATAATTTCTTTGTATATCTGTTATAAGTAAATGTTATAACATTTGCTTACATTTGTGACTGTTAAACGCAGAAACCTTTTAGAATCTATAATATTCTTTTCCCTCCCTCCCCCGAAAGAAAAACCGTGCTTGCATTTCCATGTTCAAGGACATTTGGGGTTACAGGAAGGAGAAGGGGATAATTCTGAGAATGAAATCAGCTTCCTTTCAATTCTCCCGCGTTCTTCTTGTCATTTTACAAGACCGAGAGATAGGGGATGGTCATAGAAAAGGTGTTGCTGTGGATGTTTAGTTGACAGCAATTATTTGTTAAAATATTGGTAAGCTTAGTTCATGTTTATTTATTAAAGAAATTAATTTATTAAATTATAATCTTTTTTGCATCATTTTATATTTTTACGTTTGTTTGACAGAAAACTGTAAAAATGTGTTAGTTTTTTGAAATCACAAGTATTTTTAAAACATATTGTAATTTTAGAAAACGTAGTATAATATCTAATATATATTGCCTTTATCATATAAAAATTTTGCGTAAATTACGAAATAGTGAGGGTATTTTTTTAATTTTTTTCCCTCAAAGTTTAGAATTATATCGTTTTTTGAAGTAATGATTGCCATTTCCCGATCATGTGATAAACAATATTACGAAAGCTTGATAGTTTAATTTAAATTTATTCTTATTGTTAAAAATAAAATATACAGTTTTTTCGTATATTTGTTAAATACCTGTGAAATTTCGACTAGTCTACATAATTTAATAACTAAACAACAGAATAAAGTTAAAAAAAATAATCAAATTTAGATAAAATCGTTAAAATAATAATACATTTAAAATTACTGCAAGTACTTTTCTGGTATTTTGAAAAGGTTAAAGTATGTTTGAAATGTAATGCATATTGTTGTACAGTTAGACAACTGTTGCTATTTTACTCAAGCGAAAACACCAGCTCGCTAATGATAATCCTATGGAATTTTTTTTAAAATATCTCTTTCGCATTTCAATAATTTTAAATATATATATTGCATTGGATAGCTGAGGTCGATCTCTACAAAGAACCTGTTTATTTTTTTCGATTTTGTTTACAGGTTTTTTTTTTACTAGGATACTTTGATTTTCGGAAACAAAGTACGTTAAAAAAAGAAAACTGTAAACAAAATCGAAAAAGGCATTTCTAGAGATCGACCTCAGCTATCCAAAGCAAAAAATTATTCAAAAATATTGAAATTCTTACGAGATATAAAAAACAAGTCCCCCCCCTTATGTTTAACATTAGCAAGCGGGTGTTTTCACATGAGTGAAGTAGCTTTTTAAGCTGTGAGAGAAAAAATTAATGTAAAATTAAAAAATATTTAAATGATGCAAAAATAGTTATTGTTTCTCAGATTATGATTTAATAAGGTTTTAATAAATAAGCATATACAGGCTTCCCAATGTGTAAAAATCAGATAAAATGAAAGAAACATGTTAAGTAAAACATGTATAAAAGTCATGCTGGTGTTATAAGCACTTATTAAAAAAAAAAAAAAAAAATCCTAGACCTCTTCTTAATTTTACATAGTATATTTAAACTGTTTTTAGATAAACATTCAAAACCAGTAAATTTAGATTTTAATTTTTATCAAAATATTTTTTTTAAGAAAATTTTTTGGTTCTGACAAAAACAGAAAAAGGCCTCATTTACTGAATTGTTTTGGTGTGGGGGAAAGGGCTTAAACAGTATAATTCTGGCCACATTCAGGCTATTTTTTATTCATAATAACCAATAGTGGCATGAATGTGTCTAGCTTCCGGCTTGCATTCATTAATGGTGCCCATTGATGGCATAAATCTTCAATAGAAGAAAGTGTTGTAAGCGATTTTTTTTCGACTTCCGGTTTTCGACGGATTTACAGGTTTTAGGAGACAGAGATCCCAAAAAAGTGGTTATAGAAAACGTCTGTCTGTCCGTGTGTCTCTCGCCATTTTGACATCAAAAAGTGTACTAAGTTATGCATATAATTGAAACATTTTTTTTTAAGTTTTTGGCTATGGCAAGCAGGTCCCTCCTCAATTCTGAAAAAATCCGCTGGAAAGCGGCGCTGTAATAGCGGTTTTTGCACATTGTACCATCGAAAAGTGTATAAAGTTATGCATAGAATTGAACCAATTTTTTTGTGTATGTTTTTGGCCAAGGCAAGAAGGTCCTTCCTGCATTCGGAAAAATACCTCCGAAAAGGGGCGTTGTTATAGCGGTTTTTGTGTCATTTTGAATGTTGTACCATCGAAAAGTCTATGAAGTTATGCATAGAATTGAATCAATTTTTTTTGTGTATGTCATTGGTCATGGCAAGAAGGTCCTCTCTGAATTTGAAAAAAATCCGCCGAAAGGGGGCGCTGTAATAGCGATTTTTGTTAAAAGTGTGTGAAGTGATGCATAGCATTGAACCAAATTTTTTGTGTATGTTTTTTTTGTCAAGGCAAAAAGGTCCTCTCTGTATTTGGAAAAATTCCGCCGAAAAGGGGTGCTGTAATAGCAATTTTAGTGCCATTTTCAATGTTATACCATCAAAAATGTGTGAAGTTATGCATGGAATTGAACCAAATTTTTAGGTTCTCTCTGAATTAGGAAATATTCCGCCGAAAGGGGGCACTATAATAGCTATTTTTGTGTGATTTTCTTTATTTTTCGTAGTTCTATTATACACCGGAGGCTTGTGAAGTGACGAGAACTTCCCATCCTGCTAAGCCAGCTATTCGCGATCATCTGATATACAACAGAATAACTGAAAACTATTGATTTTAATGAATATCATGATGGAAATTAACTCGTTTTTACTCCGATTAATTGAGTGAAGCAGAAATTTAAGATGAAAGTCAATGTTGATGTATTTAAAATCTTAATCCGATAAAGACACGAAATACAAAAATGTAGCATCAACCTGAACAGACATGATCGAGTCGGGTTCCTGAAAAATCAGTTTACCCAACATGATGCAATGCTATAATCGAGAGTTATTGAAATACGTCTAATGTTGTGGATAATTATGTATATTTTTAATACAAGCATCGGAGCAATAACTTAAAATGCTTATAAAAATCGTATAAGAAAATTGCTTTATTGACAAATTTCATTTACGCGACTGAATGGCCAGAGCTATTGAATTTTTCATTTTTAATATAAAATTACAGAATGGTTATGCATATTTTTAATACAAAAAATAGGAGCAGGACTTTAAAATGCTTATAAAAAAGTATAAGAAAACTATTTTATTGACAAATTTTATTTACGCGACTGAAAGTTTACGGCTGTAATTTTATGTTGCATTATTAAGATGAATTTTCGCATCCCAACAAGTTTACTTCATTTTTATTTTAATCGAACATTTAATAGAACAATTTTCTGAAACTCCCCACTTTGAGGTATCAATAAAATCTACAGATTAGATAGATTTTTACAGTTTTCACTGCATTAAGTAGGAAAGAATTGATGATGAATAAAAAAAATATACATAAATATACATGAATTGATAAATATAATGACATTACTGTGTTAATGGGATCCCCAGATGAAAATAGTTTCTATGTTTTTACAGCATTATGTAAAGAAGATAGGCTCTGAATGAAAATTATTATAAACAATGTACATGAAAATTTGTGTGTGCCTGTTTATGTGTTCTTATATTTATATTCGACATATTCACATACATACATACATTCATATACATATATATAAGTGTGGGTCGAAAAAAACCGAAATATTTATAATCGAAATGTAATAGAGTGGAAAAGTTGCCTTTTGTAATAAAGAATAAATTAATAAAATGTTACACCGATCAGTTAATATCTTTTACCGCCGCAAGGGGGCCAAAATTTCCAAAAATCGCAAAAAAACATGTTTTTTTTCAGTATTTTTTTAAATTATCCAAACGTACAAATACAATTTCTAATAGGACGCAATAGCTACATGAAGATATAAGAACTATCCCGGTAAATATTCATTATGATAAAGTAATACGTTTTACTGCCGCAAAGGGACCATATTTTGAAAAAAAGTTGTAAAAATTTCATTTTTTTATTTTTTCTAAATTTTTAAAATTTCCCAAATATGTCTAGAAGTAAATAAATTTACTTCATATCTATTAATGTGTCGTAAATTTTGTTAATTATTTTTTATAGATTGAAAAAAAAAAAACGGTAATCATTCATTATTCTTGACGATCGCTTCATCTACTGCTGTTTTACTGCATACCAGCAATTTATATATCAAAAATCACAAAAATGATATAATATGAACAAAATATTTTAGTATTTTATTAATTATAATACAGAGAGGATTAACTGAAACAGATTAAATAAACTTAAAATGAATAAGTATTTAAAGTAATTGAATTTTATAATATGACTTGATTCCAATAAATTCATTGTTCCTAGAGAGGCCGAAATTGATCACATGTGATCTTCCGTAAGTTTCGTTAGCTTACAGTTTTAATACAGAGAGGATTAACTGAAACAGATTAAATAAACTTAAAATGAATAAGTATTTAAAGTAACTGAATTTTATAATATGACTTGATTCCAATAAATTCATTGTTCCTAGAGAGGCCGAAATTGATCACATGTGATCTTCCCTCTGTTTCGTTAGCTTACAGTTTTGCCACTCGACTAAATCCATACAATTTTAAGCTTCAAAGTTCAAGTCTGGAATGACGAAGTGATGGATCGCACTATTCGTGTCCACAGAACTTCCTCATTTGGCAATTTTCTTTATGGCTGGGATCCTGATGTCCTCTCATTCATATGCTATCATTCCAATGAGGCTATTTTCATGAATTGCGAAACAGGCATTTCGTGAAATTACAGGAACTATCATCTTTCGTGGATGATATGGCAAGTAACAAGGGTCACTAATTATAGTCCACAGAATCTGAAAAAAAAAACATGATGCATTCATGCAGTACACTTCCAGGATGTACTCGTTAAATACATCCTGAAAGTGCACTGCATCAGCCGATTGCCAAAATTGAAAATTGCCAAAGCACGAAGTTCTGTGGACACGAATAGTGTCATCTGTCATTTCGTCATTCCAGACTTGAATTTTGAAGCTTAAAATTGCATGGCTTGAGTCGAAAGGCAAAACTGTAAACTAACGAAACCACTTGTTACGGATTGTCTATCGACTGAAGATCTAACAACGCTGGTGAGTTTAGATACCAGATATTATAAATTTCGTTGTCCCACTCAATCAGTAGAAACATGCGCGTAATTAGTCACTGAAGGGCTGGTAAAGTTTCTGTAATAGCGATTTTTGTTAAAAGTGTGTGAAGTGATGCATAGCATTGAACCAAATTTTTTGTGTATGTTTTTTTTGTCAAGGCAAAAAGGTCCTCTCTGTATTTGGAAAAATTCCGCCGAAAAGGGGTGCTGTAATAGCAATTTTAGTGCCATTTTCAATGTTATACCATCAAAAATGTGTGAAGTTATGCATGGAATTGAACCAAATTTTTAGGTTCTCTCTGAATTAGGAAATATTCCGCCGAAAGGGGGCACTATAATAGCTATTTTTGTGTGATTTTCTTTATTTTTCGTAGTTCTATTATACACCGGAGGCTTGTGAAGTGACGAGAACTTCCCATCCTGCTAAGCCAGCTATTCGCGATCATCTGATATACAACAGAATAACTGAAAACTATTGATTTTAATGAATATCATGATGGAAATTAACTCGTTTTTACTCCGATTAATTGAGTGAAGCAGAAATTTAAGATGAAAGTCAATGTTGATGTATTTAAAATCTTAATCCGATAAAGACACGAAATACAAAAATGTAGCATCAACCTGAACAGACATGATCGAGTCGGGTTCCTGAAAAATCAGTTTACCCAACATGATGCAATGCTATAATCGAGAGTTATTGAAATACGTCTAATGTTGTGGATAATTATGTATATTTTTAATACAAGCATCGGAGCAATAACTTAAAATGCTTATAAAAATCGTATAAGAAAATTGCTTTATTGACAAATTTCATTTACGCGACTGAATGGCCAGAGCTATTGAATTTTTCATTTTTAATATAAAATTACAGAATGGTTATGCATATTTTTAATACAAAAAATAGGAGCAGGACTTTAAAATGCTTATAAAAAAGTATAAGAAAACTATTTTATTGACAAATTTTATTTACGCGACTGAAAGTTTACGGCTGTAATTTTATGTTGCATTATTAAGATGAATTTTCGCATCCCAACAAGTTTACTTCATTTTTATTTTAATCGAACATTTAATAGAACAATTTTCTGAAACTCCCCACTTTGAGGTATCAATAAAATCTACAGATTAGATAGATTTTTACAGTTTTCACTGCATTAAGTAGGAAAGAATTGATGATGAATAAAAAAAATATACATAAATATACATGAATTGATAAATATAATGACATTACTGTGTTAATGGGATCCCCAGATGAAAATAGTTTCTATGTTTTTACAGCATTATGTAAAGAAGATAGGCTCTGAATGAAAATTATTATAAACAATGTACATGAAAATTTGTGTGTGCCTGTTTATGTGTTCTTATATTTATATTCGACATATTCACATACATACATACATTCATATACATATATATAAGTGTGGGTCGAAAAAAACCGAATTCTGAAAAATGCAGCACAGCAGCGCCACATTTTGAGCGAGTTGCACCAAAACATAAAGAGCACTAATTTATATAAAGGTATATCTGAACCCGAAGTCTGTTGAAAATCCAAGCATTAGGACTGGAGATAGAGCTAATGCTGAAATCGCAAAAAAGGCAGCATAGCAGCGCCAACTGTTGAGGGATTTCCAACAAAATGTACAATGCGTCAATACATGTCAATGACTAACTGAGTCTGAAGTTAACCGAAAATCCGTGCATTAATTCTGGAGACTGAGCTATTGTGAAAATCGTGAAAAATGCAGCATAGAAGTGCCACCTGTTGAGCGATTTACGCCAAAAAATCATCAGCACTAACTTATACCAGGGATTAATTTTTATTTAAAGTTTGTAACTATGGCAAGCAGATCCACCCTGAATGGGGAAAAAATTTGCCGGTATGAGACGCTGTAATAGCAATTTTTGTGCGATTTTGAATATTATACAATCCAAAAGTGTATGAAATTATGCATAGAATTGAACCAAATTTTTATTTTAAGTTTTTGCTTATGGCAAGCAGGTCCTACCTGAATTTTGGAAAAAAGTCGGCGCTAGGAGGCGCTGTAATAGCAATTTTTGTGCGATTTTGAAAATTGTATCATCGAAAAGTGCATGAAATTATGCATAGAATTGAACCAAATTTTTATTTTAAGTTCTTGGATATGACAAGCAGATCCTTCCTTAATTTGGAAAAAAATCGCCGGTAGGGGGCGCTGTAATAGCGGTTTTTGTGCCATTTTGAATATTGAAACTCTACAAAAAGTAATAATTTCGCTGGACTCGCGTTTATTTGAACTATTCGAAATAACGGAAAGTTTATTGGTATGTAACTGTTTTGTAAAAATAATAAAAGCAGTTGTTTTGTCATTGTGCACAAAACAGCGACAGTTTTGTTTGAACATTTTTGGAATTATATTTTTTACAATTATATAATTTTTTTTTCTACTTTTGATATCATTTATTTAAATGAAGTTGCAAATTCCACATATAAAAAAAAATGTTATTTATTTTAACTTTTTATTATTCATTAAAAATCAACATTTTATTCTTATGCTTAAACTTTTGAGACCGACTATATAATTTGCGGCTTTCCAGAGAACCCCAAAATACAGTAAAAGTGTAATCTTACTGAGTGTAAGAAATTATGGCTAAAACAGAAACCCATACAAAAGAAAATGCTTGAAATGCTAAAATAAGAATTTTTTTTTTAAGTGAAAAGTCAGGTGTGTAGCACCAGTAACAATATAAATAACAAAGATACTAAGATTGCCCTGAATTAGAATGTCAACATAATATGAAAGCAATGTCCTACTAAAAAATAATCTGCATCGTGTTTGATAATAACTTATTTTTAATATTTACGCTTTTTTTTAATTCTGAATTCGTTAAAGTTTCCGTGAAAAACATACTTGATAATTAATAATCATTTTCTCCAATTAATTTATTAAAATGAAATTATTTTGCATTTTATATTTATATACATGCTTTCTAGATGATTTCATTTAATATTGTTTGGACAATACTGCTATATTTTTAAACGCAACAAAGGAAAAGAAACACAAAATTCCTTAAACAATAAATATTAAATGACTTAAAAATAATGATAATGTATCATTGTATTATTTCGAAAATAAAACAGGGAAAAACACAAGAATAATGATTATTTATTTCGTTTTATGTGGTCTAAATAAGAAATGGCTATCATAATAATGTATAGCAGTTTATTTGTTTTTCAACACATAAAATATATCATTTTTGAATCTTTTATTGCCTTTTAAATAAATGAGAGCACTTCTGAAATTTCACGAAATTTAGGATCGCTGGTTTATTTTTGTTCACATAAAAATACAAATGTTATATTTGAAGTATTTAAAATAAATAAAACGGAGTTAAAATTTACTTCCTCAATATTTTTCAAATAAAAATATTTTTAGTCCCATTATAGATATAGTTTACTTAATTCATCGGAGTACAATTAGTTCAAATAAAATTTTAAAACTACAAAAAACTCAAAATGTATGGTATAATAAATAACGTTTCAATTGTTTAATAAGAGTTGTAATTTTATTCTACTTCCCTATTTTAAATTATTGTCTGATTTTCTCATTTTACACAAAAAACATAAGAAAATTTCCCAATTTTTTTTAAAGAAAACTTCATGTTTCCATGCATATAATGTTTGTTTTAGAGTTAGTATTTGGAAATTGGCAATACTGTTTCTTGTCACAGTCAATTTGACAGCTGACAGATGATTTATGCACAATATGTTTTGACATTTCATGATGAATAGACTTACGCCAGAACAACGCTAATACCTTGTGCAAAACTTCATCATTATATTGAGGGAAACATTCGGTGAGCACATAAATTCGCGTAATGGTTCTGTGAACTGGCACCACGGTCATGTGATCTCACACCAATGGATTAACCCTTTATGTAAGGAATTATGAATTCATGAAAATTCCATCTTCTAAAGCATTTTTCATGAATTTTTGACACTACAATAGAAGATTTATATTATCATTTAATAAATTTTAGAAGGATTTCAGAAGGATTGAAATATTTAAAAGGATTAATTAAATTTAAGTTTATAAGCATTTGTGTAATATTTATAACCCCACTCAAATCTTTTATTTTAAATATTTTACTTAGTATTTTGTAAAAATGGGAAATGTACAAATATAATGCTCTTACAATAGAAATATAGAAATGTTTCCGAATTGAAAACTCCCTCCCCCTCTCCCAACGTCAAGAAAGCTGAAAAGATTCAAAGGCAAAAGAAATCATCTTTTTACAAGTATTTTTGTTTTCTGTGACCAATAATGCTTTAGGAACAAGATAATGTAATGCATCTATATCTCATTCTAAGCTGCATTATTACTAATCGATGTATTAAATGAATTTTATAAAAAGTTACTTTAATGGTGCTTATAAGTATCGTCAGTAGATAAAGGGGTCATTTTTTTGGAATATGTGAAGTCTACGGTCTACGCCGATTAACCATAGACGTTGGACCACATGGAAACCAAAAGTACATTCTTGGACCACATGGGAACCGCTTTATTGCTGATATACGAACCCAGTGATTCGATAAAGTGGTCGAAAATTAGACTTCAAGATTGCTGATTCATTCGAGCCTGCCGAGGCACCCACATGACCGAAATGATTAAAAATCATTACGGCTTTCACTGGCTTTCATACCTTTACCACAGCGCTCTCCTTTTCGTCAATGGCATAAACATATTTATTGAATAAAACAAATATCATGGTCATTAACATTATATTTGTGTGTTTCATTTCGTTTTAATTTTGATACCTGTAACAAAAAACACCCTTTAGGTGGCATTCTTATTCATATAAACAGAAATGTTGTACAAAATCCACATAGTTATCTACTACATATACAGGGCAATTCGAGTATTCTATGTAATAGTGTAATCGCAAAGATTATTTTTTATTCTATTTTTGTGGGTTCCCTAATTACCCTCGTCTCGACATTCGCTGACAACATTATGTTAAATACGTAACATTTTTTTTTTTTTTTTTTTTTTTAAGTTTATAAGTTTTAGAGGAAATTGCCAAGTATTTATGCAAATATTCGACGAAACCTCAAAATTCAAATATGTCTGGTGGCAATACACTTAGTGTGCCTTGATAGATGATTTGACAACATATTTATGTATTACCAACGCTAAGTAAGTGTATAGCATATCTGGATTCATAGATTAATTTCTTATATGGTAAGTTGAAATTTTAAACTAATGGAGGGATGTTAAATGAGCCACATATTTCAAAATTACATAATATATAATTAAGTTTTTTTTTCCTTTTAATAAATCTTATTGTAATCTAATCATCAAAAGTTCCATCAAATTATTATTTGAAATATTCTCAATTTTTATATAATAATAATCCAAAGTTTATAAAGAACACAATTCTGTTTTCGCAAGTTGTTCATTATAAACTTGTATTTGGAATTCTTATTTTAAAACGATTTTAGAAAAAAAAGATAAAATTTAGACAAATATAGACAAAGGACAGAAATACAATTTGAAGACAAAATTTTTACACTTTGGGTGATGAATACAAAATTCATATATTTAACTCTCCATTATTTAAATATAATTATTTTTTAACACTGGTAATTGCCCTATTCCGTAATGGGTGTTTTTGTTCAGTCAAATTATTAAAATCCTATGTGTTTCCTATGAAGAAATGATTGGAATAATTTGCTTTACGTCTTCTTACTAACTGGGGAACATCTACAACTGTCATTTCTGTTTTTTGACATAAGTGGTATCGATCGAAAGCCATAGTAATGAGAATTATGAAATACATATGACACTCACGAACGACACTGCCGAAACCAGTAGTTCACGATATTTTCTGTTACAGAAGAAGATATAATAAAACGGAAAAACAGCATGAGATTTCTTCAAAAACTATCGAAGACAGAAATTTCTTCTAATAAATTATGATTGTGGTTTTCGCGATAGTGTTCCATGACAGAGTGGTAACGGGAATGATATCCGTGTACTTCACATATGCTGTGGCCAACCAGATGAATGTTTATCCAGAGTAAACTTGACTTTGCTCTTTCTCCCAGCTGGGTCGATAAAATATCTTCAGCCACTTGATGTTTACTTCTTCCAAGGCTACAAATACTCGGTAAAGGAAATAGGAGAATATTCGAAAACTTATCGAAATATTTGCTGTGATGTTAACACTATTCATATATAGAAGGCATAATAAATATACAAATATACATCACTTCGCCTACAGCCAGTTGTACCTTTGTCGAATAAGCCAAATATGATGTCATAGTTTTTTGCTCGTATTTCAAATTTTAGAGTTTTGTACAACCTCTATGTGAAGCCGGTATTAAGATTATTTGTTTAACTTATATTAAAATAACACATAATTTTCAGTTGAATGGCTATTTCTGTTGTTTGCAGAAAAAATTCGCAAGTTAAATATGGTATGTGATTTTTTGTTTTTGCCCATCTGTACTTAAAAAATTTCATTTACCTCTCGTTAAAGTCTTCAGTTCAATTGAACTAGTATGTTGTAGCATTCATAAAACTTTCTTCTATATAAATAAAATCAAGTAAATGATTTAAGTAGTACAAGAATTTGCGTTGTACATAAATTGTCTCTGTTCAGTTTCTCCCTATATCGTTTAAAATAATAACCAAGATATTCTCTTGAAGATGCAAATTTATGTTTATTTTTGGACAATCATCTGCTCCACTGACTCTACTACGTATCATAGTTTAAAAATGATCGATTCTGCAACAATGTCGAGGTGTTGGGGAACAAATTGTTGCACTGTTATTGAAGTTATTGTTATTAAACTGGTAATTTAACGAATAGAAGAACGGAGTTAATAGTACTGCTAACGAAGCTCTCTAAGTTGCATCAATTGTTTGTGGACCCGATTAGGAATAATTTCCGCAAGTATATGAGAGTAGCCTCCTCTTCTGTTGAGTGATAAAAGTCTAAACTAAATTGGCATTTATTTACGTGAAAGCGAATACAGTCAAACATAATACAAATTTTGTTAAATATCACTGCATTAGTTCTACCGACTTATTAACTAAAATATAAATTGTGGAATACTCAGTAAAGCATCACCACATCTTGCGAAGTTTACTATAAAAATTTAAAAAGCATCTATTTATATCTCTATTACCTCTAATTATGTCTAACATATTATGAAGATTCATGAAATACCATACAGTAGTTCTTTAGATGCAGATATTTTTGAAATCGTGGAAAACACAGAATAACAGTTTACTCTGACGGGCGATATTCACATGTACCTAGTCAGCACCATTTAATCTCGAGGTCTAAATGAACCGCATTAGTTCCCGAGATAGAGTACCAACAAACTTTGTGTCACATACAAACAGACACACAATGTAAAACACAGGCTCATGGAAAGGCATTTTTTAAAAACAGTCATATGGTGATCCGTCGAAAAACGGAAGTCGGTTTTTCACAAATCAAAAATATTCTTTTTGTATGTTTAGAAGAAAGGCAAAAACCATTGAAATCTTTTATAACTAAATTGAATTGTTTCAAATGCTTATTTCCAAGCACAGCTACAAATATTGTCATTTCTTATTTATTTGATAACTTTATCGCACATCATCTTAACATTATATTTTCTGAAAAATAATTTGACAGGCAATATAATCTCGAAAGCACAATAATAATGTATTAGATAATAGATATCTTAAGTAAATTAATGCTTCATTTTAATGTTGGTATAAATCCAAAGCAAAGTCTTGAGACGTCCGGAGTACCATTAAAAATATGTGGAAATCAACGATACTATTTATAATACAATCTTACATATAAACTACTAAATCAAAGACATAATACACGTCATGAAATGTACTTTCTGATGTAGTGTTTAACTGCCCTCTCTGTGCAGCTAGGCAGTTCGATTGTTTACTATAATAACTTCAAATATAATGATGAAACATTTATGAAATATTTCGTATTTTCCAATATATATTTTCAAGATTTTTCTTAGGATATTTTCAATAAATAAAGAGCAATGTTTAGGAGCATTTGTTTTTAAATAAATTAAAAAAATCTTAATAACACCATCAAAAGGAACTGGGGAGTTGAAAGGTCCTATTCCTAATATTTTAAATTAATGTACTTTTTTTCAGAAATTACGAAATATATTCACTTGGATTTTTTCATGTACAGAAAATAAATTACTCCTGATAAAGTGAAGTCAAATTTATAAACAAATATTCTTTAGTTACTTTTTTTAAGTCTGGGATAAAAACCTCTTTTAAATAAAAAAAAAAATTGCGTTTTTCCAGATAAAAATATTTGTATAAAATTTGTGTACATATGTAATTAAAAAAAGTTCACTTCAGATTGATCAGGGATATATGCAACAACTCAGCCAAGATTACATACACTAATATGTAATAGTTTCAATATGAAGGTACATCGAAGTTCAAGAAACAGTATTCTAAGAACATTGAGTTTAAGTTCATGAATGTAAATCTTATGTATGAAGTAAATAAACAGAATTAGTAAAAAATGTTAACATCTCGTTGTCGTAAAAACGAAAAGTAAAAAGCCGTTCGAAAGGTGAAAAAAAAGGGGATTCAATGCATAAAAAGTGACTTTATTCATAAATTTGACTTCCAACAGCACTTAAAGCCTTTAGAATGAAATTTCACTTTCTTCATCGAACGCGAAGAAAAAGTGTTGCAACATTGAAAGTGGAAGCAAGAGTGAAAGGAAATAGGATAGTTAAAAGAAAATAGCCAATAGGAAAACAAAATATGACAGACGTTCACAGAGCATATAAGGTGAACCCAAGAATTTGTAACCGAATAAAAAAATTGAAGAAAATTGAATTAAAAGAACTGAAAATTAAAACTGAATTATAAGAATGTATAAGGTATATAATAAAGAAAGAAAATTGAAAGACAATATAAATAAACAAGTATATAAAAATAAAGTTAAAAAATAAGGAAAATAACAATAATATTAAATAAATAAAAATAATACAAATAAAATAGATATGAAAAATTATTGTATATAAAAATATAAAATAAGACGAATTCCAAAATATAATAGTAAGTTTATATAAGAAGTTATTTGAAGCTGCGGAGAGCATAATGGTATTATATGTTTATCAACTGTAACATCAAGAATAAGGTATATAGCTAGATATTCGAAAAAAAAATCCAAGACAAAACATGATATTAACACTTCTATTATAGGTAAGGCGGTCAACAATATCAATAGATACTTTAATAAATCTACTCTTTCTAAATTTGGAAAACACGCCTCTTAATTTCATTGATCTGCCTTTATATCCTCCTTTCTGGTTAAATTATCTAAAACTTTGCAATTTTATTGTTACTCGTAAAAATTAGAACAAGATCTTCCATTCTACTAAATATGCATTGTAAATCTATAAAGTGACTTGTAATTATTGTCATATTAAATGCGTCAATCTAAATAAAATTAACATCCGAACTCGTTTTAAAGTACACTAATTTGCTAAGATATTACTAAATCTTCTGTTGCAAAGCATTTTTGGGATTTTAGAAATACACTTAAATATTATAATACTAAAAATATGATTATTTTCATTTGCACATTTGTATTAAGCTTTCTCGAACTTAGCTATATGCACTCATTTTGATGTTATAGCTAAGGGTCATTCCACGTAAAATGTGTAAATTTAAAATTAGTCGTGGCCACCAATTTTAATAAAATTCGATGCACAGGTTCAGTTCAAATTCAAGTAATGCTCTGCAAAATATCTTGACAATTTTTTTTTTTTTTTTTTTTTTTTTTTTTTTTTTTTCAGTTTCGGACATTTAAAGAACTTGTGATATAGAATGGCATGAGCGCAATCGTCCAAAGTTGCAAGTTTGAAGTTCTGTATCTTGAAAACTATTTAATAGAAAGGAATTTTTTTTATAATTTTGTAAACTCTGAAAAATTATCTTCTTATTTACTGAGTAATAATAATCTAGTGTGTTATCTAGTGTATTATCTAGTGTGTCCATGTTTATTTATAAATTGGTTGTAAAAATTGAATTTTTGTGAATTTTGAGAAAATTAGAAACGCTATAAAAATCAAAGGAATTAAAAAAAAAAATCTGTGAAATTAATGCCTGATGTAGTATGACATATGGAGATCGAATTCCCCAACTTTGAAAGTCGCTGTTTATTTCCTTCATCTTAAAAAATAATTAGAAACTAAAAAAAAAAATTACAAAATCATGATTTTTCCTCTTCTGTATGAGCAAAATATAAATAAAGGACAGGTCCGAGATTAGCAATATTGCACAGACATAAAGATTAACAAGTCCATGATATTCTAAAAAAATTCAAGATTGCCTTTTGATTCCTAACATAAGAAAAATGGGTTCAAAATAGTAATGTTTTCTACATTCCATTCGCTATACCTCTTTGAATTCGACCGCGTTTCTTAAAATATTGCGCGATTTAATGTAAAAACAAATTTAGTGCTGCCATCTAGTTTTTTTATTGGAATTTAGAATTGATATATAGTTTTTTGTTTAGCTCAGTCATTTCTTTCTACTCTAATTTGAAATTCTCTTGAGGGAAAAATAAACTGAAAGCAAGAATAAAAGTTTCTGTATTTAAAGTATACACTTTTATCTATAACATCAAATAATTTAAAAGTTTAATAAAGCTTTCCTTCACTTAAAAAGAAGGGATACAAATATTGCATTTTACCCTCAACATTTTTTACTATTTATTTTTTTCTCATTAAGGAATAAAAAGGCAAGTACGAAACTTTCGATATTTCAAATATATACTTTTAGCTATAAGCTGTAGCAATTTGCAGCTTGTCAGAGCTGTCCTTTGTGTGTAAAGAAAGAATAGAAATATTGCTTTTTTCCCTCCAAAATTTTCAAAAATAATTTTTTTCTCGATACGAAATAAAAATACAATTACTAACTGACGCCAGTCTGTTAATTATCATTCATTCCTAATTATAAATGATTTTTAATATATTCTTTCCATTCCTAAGGCTAATAATAAAAATTCAAATTTTAAGCACGTAGACAGTACCTCGATTTTGCATTCACTTTTTATGTAAATTTTAATACTTAAATTAACAATCCAGAAATCTATTATTTTACATTTATTCATAAATATATATGATCTACTTATAGACTCATTTTCATTAAAATCTGTGACATGTCTGCCACAGCTGATTTGCTCATTTTGCATGGAATGACCCCTAAACAAATATCTGATATTATTATTCCTTCTGCGGCTTGGAAAAACTAGTTCAGTTCAGTCATATAACGTTTTATATTACTTTTGTACTTGCTCTCTATATTATTTGCATTTACAGGGTTATATTTCTTATTTGTTGATTGCTTTATAGTTATATATATATATCTTTTTCTATCTATATATCTAATATATATATATATATATTATTTTTCATAATTTAATTTTACTTTTCTGACATGTTAGTTAATTTACTTCATGTTTCTTCTTCACTTTCTTCTTCATCGAACTGGCTAATGCCGGCTGATGCTATCTGCTTTCCTTTTGGTTGTTTTCATTACCCCGACCCTTTCATTTCCATTTCCTTCCAGCATTGATTCGACTTTCAATGTGGTAATACGTCTGTTTGAGATAGATGAAGAGAAACAATGCTCTTTTGAGAAATAGTGCGCATTTCTTATTTATATTGAAAAGGTTTTTGCCTATGTTTGTATAGTCATCAGTTTTTCAACATTTTATTGTGCATTGCAACAACTATGGACCTTGCTTCCTTATTTGTGGAGATAAGTTATAAACTAGAGCTAAATTTATGTATATTTCGTTAAAGAAAATAATTGAAATAAGCACTTTTAATGAATTTTCTAAATTTTTATTCTCTCATGCGCATTATACTTGTAAGATATGGTTAAAACATTGGAATTACATAGACTGTTATGTAGAAAGTATTAGTTATTTAAAAAGATCATCATTGTTTATCACTATCATTACATTAAAAAGTATTATTTTTAACAGTACCATCTATTTTTCAGTTTAATATATTTATACATTTATAAACGCTTTTATTGAAAGAAGACTTGCATGCAAACGACAAAAGTTTTATGGTCAGTTTTTATTGTAACATATTTTATTGTATTATATACCATTTTATTACATTTTTTAATTAGTATTTTATATGCTTAATGGGGTACTTTTGTAAACACGTTTAACTTTGTATATATTTTTTACGAATTTGTCATTGCCAAATACATTAATTCACTGAAAAAAGGCAATTAAAAAAATTAAAATATCATAAGAAATTTGTTAATTATTTTATATCAAAATTAATTGTTTTTATCACTTTTAAACGCAAGGTTTGAAAAATCTGTTTGAACATCCGTTAACACATTTCTTCAATTTTAGAGGCTTTGAAGAGAAAATAAAAAACATGTATTATGCTTGTCGGAATTTATTATTCGCATTTTTTTTATTTAAATAGAAAAACCAAAATGACTTGATGAATTTAAAAATCACCTTGTTTTTAATGTCAATAAATTGATAAAATTTTCTGTGAAGCTTTAGAATTAAGTTGGCATCCACTGATTATTAACTAGCAACAGTAGTAAAATAAATAAAAAGAAAAGTGCCCAGTTAAACTGATGGCATTGAGCTCACAGGCTATTCATAATAATTGTACATAATACTTTTATTTTAAAAAATAATACCCCTCAAAAAATAAATGAAGGGGGATCAGTCCCCGTCCCTCCCCCCTTTATACTTAACCAATTAACCTCAAATCTAATAAGGGAAGCTCCTTAACATAATAAACTTATATACCAAATTTGAAGCAAATCAGATAATTTTGCATGAAAAAACCAATTCGCTAAATTAAAGGGATGTTAGCTCCCGCATTTCTACCTTTAAGCTGAAACAATGAACCTTCAAATCTAATCAGAAAAGCTCCTTATCAGAATGAACCTAGAATAATAAAATAAAAGTAAATTGGATAATTCTGCATGAAAACCCATTTATCTGAATTAAGTGGAGAAGACTTGCCCCAATTTTAACATTTTATACTTAACCAATGAACCTCCGAAACAAATGAAGGAAGCAAAAAATCGAAAAAAAACTGGTATATCAAATTTAAAGCAAATCGAATAATTCTGCATGAAAAACACGTTTATCTAAATTAAGGAGGACACTAACGGACTAGTCCCGTACCCCTATATACTTAACCAATAAACCTCCAAATCTAATCAAGGCAGCTCCTTAACATAATAAACCAGTATACAAAATTTGGAGTAAATCGAGTAACTCTGCATAAAAAATCCATTTATCTAAATTAAGAGGGGAGTATAGATCCTCTTTCCTCCCTTTATACTTAACTAATGAACCTCCAAATCTAATCAGGGAAGCTCCTTAACATAATAAACCGGTATACCAAATTTGGAGCAAATCAAATAATTCTGCATGGAAAATCCATTTATCTAAATTAAGGAGGGTCTAGCCCCCCTTTCCTCCCTTTATACTTAAATAACGAACCTCCAAATCTAATCAAGGCAGCTTCTTAACATAATAAACCGGTATACCAAATTTGGAGCAAATCGAATAATTTAGCATGAAAAACCAATATATCCAAATTAAGGAGAGGACTAGCGGATTAAGGAGGTTTTAACGGAATAGCCCCCATCCCCCTGCATACTTAACCAAGAAACCTCAAAATCTAATCAAGGCAGCTCCTTAACATAATAAACCGTTATACCACATTTGGAGCAAATCGAATAACTCTGTATAAAAACCCATTTATTTAAATTAAGAGGAGTGAGTCTACATCCTCTTTCCTCCTTTATACTTAACTAATGAACCTCCGACCATAATCACGGAAGCTTCTTAACATAATAACATAATTCATACCAAATTTGGAGGAAATCAAACAATTCTGCATGAAAAACCCATTTATATAAATTAAGTGCTGGTACCCCCCTGACCTACCTTTATACTTAACTAATGGACCACCAAATCTAATCAAGGCATCTCCTTAACATAATAAACCGGTATAGCAAATTTGGAGCAAATCGAATAATTCTGCATGAAAAACCCATTCATCTAAATTAAGGGGGTTAGCACCCCTTCAAACCTTATACTTAAGTAATGAACTTCCAAATCTAATCACGGAAGCTCCTTAACATAAGAAACCGGGATACCAAATTTGGAGCAAATCTAATAATTCTGCATGAAAAACTCATTTATTTAAATGGTGGTATCCTTCCTTCCCCTCTTCTTACCCAAGTAATGAACTTTCAAATCTAATCAGGGAAGCTCCTTAACATAATAAACCTGTATACCAAATTTGGAGTAAATCGAATATTTCTGCATGAAAAACCCATTTATCTAAATTAAGGGGTACTAGCCCCCTTTTTTCCCCTTTATCCTTAAACAATGGACCACTAAAACTAATCAGCGAAGCACCTTATCAGAATGAACCTAGAAAAAAAATTTGAAGCAAATTGTATATTTCTATCAAGAGTTATCGCGTTACGTACGTACATACATACATACGTACGTACATACATACGTATGTCCGTACGTCCATACAGAACCGGCGGGCACGTAACTTCTCATGCTTTGATAGCCTGTGAGCTAAAATGACAGCAGAATTGAACCTTAACCGGAACTAAAATTCTTTGTTTGTAAATGAAGTTATATGTACTGCTTCGATAAATCATGGCTGCTACAACATGTAGAAGTATACATATATTCAGTGACTACGACACTAGTGCACACAAAGGATGTGATAACATACTAAATCACCAATACTTTTAAAACAAACTTTTACCTTTTAAAGTACTTCGTTTAGTAGGCCTGAATTTATATCAAAGTACAGCGAAATATATCTATTATTTTGTATTCGTTCGATTCCTAAGCTAACTTTCCTTTTTCATAAGGAAATTATTAAGCAATGGATTGTAACTCGTATATAAAACTTTTATACAAAATTAATGAAATTCAAGGTAACACCCAAATTAAATGAATATCATAAAATCATTTATTTTTATCTTGTTTGTATTACCATTTATTTTTGAATTCAATATTAATTTAATATTGTTACGGAATATGTATGTCAAATGTCTCTTAGATAAATGCTTTAAAATTTATTTATTCAAAATTCAAATTCCTTAATAAATACGCTTTCTATTTGTATCCTGCTTTATGTTAAAGGATAAAACACTTGATTATGAAACAAAACATAAATAATTAATTTTATTAATCGCTGAACTTAGAAAAAATTTTTTTTTTAATTTTTGACGTTTAACTTCATTATTAGAATTCTATGGCATTTTTAATTGATTTTATAGAAAATAAATCAATACGTCAATTACATGTACAATGACACTGAAGAAATCAATAATTTCAGTGCTGACATTTAGATTGAGATTTTCGAAAATTTCTATTTGAGAGACTTTCTAATATTCTAAAATGTCAGTCTAAAAAAAAAACAGTTTCAGTGTATGTGAAGTATATATATTATTCATTTTAGAGAAATGATTTATTAACACCACCGAGTTTCATTTAAAAGGAAATTGGATGTTTCTATGTCATACAATATTTTTAAACAAATTGAATTAAATTTACAAAACCAAGTGGAAAATAGTCATTATTACCATTAACAATGTTTTTGATTGTATTTGGATGAACGTATTGGCGTTTTTCTAAGCGTTTATGAATATTTCAGGTAAGTGTTTTAAACATTCAGTAATTTTATCTTTAGATGAAAATTATATAATAAAATCTGCATTTAATTAACTGCTTATTTATTACATGAAAAGTTATGATATCTCAAGATTTATGATAATATTATAGGAGTGAATTGAGGAAAATAAAGTTATTTGTGTTGTGGCAGAGTATTGCTTCTGTGAACGATATTCCCAGTTATGACTACTGGTGTTGATACTTCTAACTGTGTTCAGAAAGAAAAAATATCTTACTATCATTTTCCTAGAAATAATAATTTGTGGCTTCAAGTTAATGGTTTCCTATTTGCATATGCATTATATATGTAATAAATAGACCTCATCAGTGATGACGCCAAAGACAACTCAACTTCACATATTAGCCGCAAATTGGATACAGACAAACAACAGAGTTCAGAGAAAGAAAGAGAGGATATGCTTTGGTTTGGAGTTAAGCTAAAAATGCAACCCAGAAAACGATTAAAACCGGTCACAATTCGTCCCAAACACTCGCAACTCTATTTGAAAACCTATCCCAGCACGACAAATTCAGATCTAGTTCCACGTGCTGCTATTGTTTTGACCGTATGATTTGAGCAATACTTGACTAGTAATTACAAATGGTTTTGACGGTATAATGCAACTCTAATATAGTCTGAGCTCTATGGGTTTCCGTAAATATCCAAAGAAAAAGATGCTGACTACAACTTGTGTTCATCCATGTCCCTGCTTCAAATGGGACAAATATGCACTTGAACGTCAGCATGAATTATCCACCACGCACAAATGCGCTTCATATTCATGCTATTTCTCTTACCAATGTGTGTATAAAAAGTCATGATAACTGTAATTTATTTTAAAATGATAGTAAAATATTGCTATTTCACTTATTTAATAATTTATGCAATATATATATATATTTATTGAATATATATATTTATTGAATTAAAATGGAAAAACATATAGCGATCTCCCAGTAAACGGGTTTCCATTCAATTCCCTTTGATTGCGAAAATTTAAGGACGAATAAGTTGTTTTTAAGACATTCAAAGGTTGTTTTCGTGTTTGATTAAAGAAGATGAGTTAAACATTTGAAAATAAGCTAAAATAAAATGAATTAAGTAAACAGAGTCTTTGCCGACCGGTACTTTTTAACAGCGTTATAAAAAGATTTACATAATACAATTTGCTACAATAACTACAATTTACTGCTTTAACCACTTCAAGGGCGGTAGGTCATTTTTGGACCACTTAATTTTAATTCTTAAATGCCAAATTGGCACCAGAATATTGGAATGAAAAATTTCCTTTTATTAACCCTCTAGCGCATACTGTTGCCAACTGGCAACATATTAAATTTTCCCTCTTTATTGTTTATTTACCGATGTCTCTTGACAACTTTATGCTTTACGTATTCATGTTGGTCCTATATTTAAGTTTAGTTCATAAAAAGTATCATAGTTGGCATTAGTTGTTTATAAATTACAAATAAAAAGCAACTTTTGATACCTTCCATTTTCTTAGCCATAGTTAGATTTCTAACTCATATAAAAAATATTTAACATGCAAAATTTCATTTGAAAGAAATATTTCTGAAAAGAATATACTTTTAAAAGTTATTTTAAATAATTTTCAGCAATGTTTATTGGAACAAAAATTACATGCACATGAATATACATTTGTTGCCATTTGGCAACACCATGAATTGAGTTCCGCTTTTGTAAACATTTTGAGCATTGTTTGTTTCACAACTGGTTCGCATGATATTTATTTTTTTTTTCAGTTTTATCACCATATGTCACCTTAACTCGATAAACGACTCTTATGAAATACAAAATGTTCTCAGTTTACTGTAAAACCAGGGCCTGAGTAATGCAGAAGCATACGGGCAGCTGCCCCGGAACTTCCGATTTGAGGGTCCCCCCTAATGGCAGGTATAGTTTTTTTGTCAAACGGGAGCCAAACGATAAAAAATAGCCAAAATACTTCTTTTTCAGATTTAAAGAGGCTCTATTCTTCTTCCCTTGTGCTTCCTTGTCCATGCCCCCCTGAAGGTACCAGTTACATCATCAAAAAAGCCAATGATTAAAATTTCATAGTAACAACTTAGTAGTTCATTGTTTTCAGTTTTATGAAACTTCTAAAAATGTCAGGAAGGATAAAATTGATCACTGGCCACAACACTTAGATAAAAAACAACGGTGTAAAGCTCTGGGCTGTATAAGTTACACTAGAGTAAAATGCAATAAGTGTTTGGTGCCTCTAACAAAATACAAAAACAATAAATGTTCTATTGGTTACCATTTATAACTTTGATAAATATTATTGATATAAAATTCTATAGTATTCTGCTGCATTGCCCGTATATTTATGGAGTATATTTTATTAGCCTATGATTTTTTCATTATATTTTGCATGTGATATTACACTTTATAAGGCCATTTTGGTTTTTAAATTTTAAATGATTTCAAATGGTTTAAAATGCAGGATAAATATGGATGCTCTTCCGCATTTTATTATGTATTTATTTAATTATATTTTTTACAATGCTTCTATTGTGTTCTCTATCAGTACAGCATATCTTCTTATTCATTTATAAATTAAAAATTATTCTATTGTAGCATCTAACTTCATATGTTCATTTAATATCTTAGAACTTATAATTTGTACCATTATTATTTTGTTGATGGATAACAATTAATGCATACTATTATTACATGCCGTCTTTATTTAGAATTTTGGCTAATATTGTTATATGACTGGTAAGTTAAATTTTGATTTAAAATTATTATATGTATAGTATATGTCTATATATACGTATATGCATACATATATATATATATATATATATATATATATAATTTTATTTTTCGAAGTGTATGTAAAGTATTATATGCATTTAAAATCTTATAATTTACAAAAAAAAAAAAAAAAAAAAAAAAAAAAAAAAAAAAAAAAAAATGCAATCAAATAGCACAGCGTTGGCAAAGTTCAAGATATTTTTGGGGGGTTAATGCATGGTATTGCCATTTGGCAACAATTTAAAACAAGTTGGAAATTGCTCGTCAAACGTGGCAAATGAGATGCGTTCGTACTATAACTAGTTTTATAATTATTTTTTGCACCCCATATTGTACTGAATGTATACTTTTTTGCACTTCATAAAGCGCATAGTCTGATGCATCATTAAAATGCACTTCCAATAATTTTTTCCCATTCCCCGTAATGTAACGGAACACTTTTGACTGTCCCTATAATTAAACTATGCATCCGATTTTCCTAAAATTTGAAATAGCTCAACAAAACTTTGCAACAATTATATCTTTAAAATTTCAGACCATTCGGAAGGCTGTAATATCATTAAAATGCACTTGCAATAATTTTTCCCATTGGCCGTAATGTAAAGAAAAACTTTTGACTGTCCCTGTAATTAAACTATGCATCCGATTTTCCTAAAATTTGAAATGGCTCGACAAAATTTTGCAACAGTTATATCTTTAAAATTTCAGATCATTCGGAAGGCTGTAATATCATTAAAATGCACTTGCAATAATTTTTCCCATTGGCCGTAATGTAAAGAAAAACTTTTGACTGTCCCTGTAATTAAACTATACATCCGATTTTCCTAAAATTTGAAATGGCTCGACAAAATTTTGCAACAGTTATATCTTTAAAATTTCAGATCATTCGGAAGGCTGTAATATCATTAAAATGCACTTGCAATAATTTTTCCCATTGGCCGTAATGTAAAGAAAAACTTTTGACTGTCCCTGTAATTAAACTATATATCCGATTTTCCTAAAATTTGAAATGGCTCGACAAAATTTTGCAACAGTTATATCTTTAAAATTTCAGATCATTCGGAAGGCTCTAATATCATTAAAATGAACTTGCAATAATTTTTCCCATTGGCCGTAATGTAAAGAAAAACTTTTGACTGTCCCTGTAATTAAACTATACATCCGATTTTCATAAAATTTGAAATGGCTCGACAAAATTTTGCAACAATCATATATTTGAAATTTCAGACCATTCGGTTGGGTAGTTTTTGCTCTGTTACATACGGACAGACGGACGGACGGACAGACGGACGGACAGACGGACGGACGGACGGACTGAACGACGACTATAGGTGCTACGTATTTATATAATTACGAACGCACCTAAAAACTTCAAAATACTAAAAAATATAAGTGTGAAATTTTTTTCAATATTTTTTTCCGTAATTTATGGCCGTCAAGGAAGCAAATATATATATTTTTAAGAAAAAATAAAAAATCATGCATTAGAGGGTTAAGTAAGTGAACAAAAGCATTTTCGTATTTCGAAATTTGTTTGTAAATTCTGGTGCCATTCAATGATTTCAACATTTTACGAATAGAAGTACCTTGCCCCTGAAAGGGCTAAAAGCATATTAATGTATTTATTATTTTAAAGTTTCCTTTCTATTTTAATATTCATGTGTAAATACAATTTTCTAGACATAATTTTCAATATTTTCCTGCTTTTAACTCGTACTCATTTAATAGTAATTTTAAAGTTTTTTTTTTTTTTTTCTGTTTTGAATAGGCATGTGTAAGTAAATTTGTAATCGTTAGAAATATTATTCTTTGCACTGTTTTTAGAATTGAAAACAATCTCTATTATAATAGCCTAAGTCATGCGACTATCATCAACAGTTCCTTCGCTTTTAATAAGAGAGGTTTCCATTTTGATTAAAGAATCAAAGTTATTTGTTCGAGAAAAACTACATAAAAGTTGCCATGATCGCAAAGAATTCTTGGTACTTTTATGTTAGCCGGGGTCAAATCTTGCCAATAAATTTTTTTTGGTATTTTTCCGTTATACGGACACCATGCCAAAATGCGCCAATTATTTCAACCCTGATCGCGAAAAGGGCTTTTGTAGTAAAACATGCGAAACATTCTGATTTGCTATTATTTGGCTTACTTTATTGTATAACAGTTATTTGTTCATTTATTTTAAGTATATATTTGAGATTTAGTAAAATAGTTCATAAATGTCTGTAGTTTCCAAATCTTATATTTTTTAAAGACTCACTTTACTATCGACAGTGTTTTTTCTTTTATTTTTCAAATGTTTCATTTCACACGATTTTCATTTTGCGCCAACTATTACGCTTGGCGACAATGGTGTCCGTAAACGGAAAAGTACCCTTTTTTTAAACTCGTAAGTTAGCATTTTTTTTTTTTTTTTTTTTTTGAGTGGTAAATTAAAAAGTTAGTACTTGGTTATCCCATTGACAAAAATAAATCGCCAGGCAATAAGATTAAACGATAATAATGGTTGATCGAAAATGTAACATTCACTAGAGTGTAAGGAAGTTACACGTGTACACGCCATCAAGTGATTTATATTTCGACGCTTTATTTGTATTTGAATTTTTATACAAATTTATTTGTTTTTTCGTTATTTAAAAAAATTACGCCAACTTGTATAATTTGGCGAATGGTTTGGCGATTTATATAATTTGGCGATATTGGTCATTTGCTTTGAATTAGAAATTAAATGTTATGATTTGTTGCTTAATATTTAACACAGATGTCATATAAGCACCAGCGTGATTTTTACGACAATTTGACGAAAACCTCGTTTTCGAATACCAGTTATATATGTATTTTTAAATTATTTTTCTATTATTTTTAAAATGAAATAACAATAAATAATAAAAAAAAATTAATTAATAACTATAGAACAAAGCAATTTATGACATTTTTTTCTTAAATAAACAAAAAATAAATTTAAATAAACATTTATTGATGAATAAAAAGAAAATTAATGTAAATAAACATTTATTGATGAATAAGCAACAATAGTCGGGTTAACATGTCAGGCAAAATAGTGCCATTGTGGCGCCAATTAGGTACGCCGGTGCGTATATGACATCTGAGCCTAATATTTTTTTTTCGTTTCGTTTTAAAAAAAAAAAAAAAGTAAGAGGTGTAAGTCATTAATTTTAAATGTTTTTTTTTTCTTAATGAAAATTTTCTATTAAATAAAACGATAACGAAATTTTAAAAAAAGCATTGTTCTTAGAGTAGATTTATGGGAGGACAAACTTGGTCGCCAAATTAGTTTAAAATTATAACCTTTTTTGAAATGCGAAAAAAATATGTGTTATGATTGAAATTTGAGTTGCCATCATTAGAAAAATGTATATAAAATTAGAAAAAAATTAATATTTCGAAAACTAATTCGAATTTAAAAGTTCTAATACCAGTTTTGAAATTCGAATTAGTTTTCGAAATATTAACTTCTCTCTCTCTCTCTCTGTGTGTGTGTATATATATATATATATATATATAATCTTTATACATATCTATATATATCTTTATAAATATAGGTTGTCTCAAAATGTCGTTTACAAACTTAACATGCTGGTCTGCATATCATGAGGAACAAGATTTACATAGGAACTTGTGTTCGAAAATGCAAACTGCGACCGCTAGATGAAGATGAGTGCAGGTGTGGAGGGGACGAAAGAAAGGATAACGAAAGAGGTATTAATATGACCTTTATTAAAGAACATGGTTTAATTTACAGAAGGTGTTCAAAATTTATTCCATTAGCCGCAATGCATGATGTTTCACAACGTCGACGCATGAATTGACAGACCTGTTTAAAATGAGCAGGTGCGTAACGGACACGTGCCGCCGCTTCCAAGATCCTGGCGACCGGATGCATGTCCAATGTTACGGGCGTCTTGCACACCATGGAATTCATGTGTCCCTAGAGATAGAAATACAAAGGAGTCAGGTCGGGGGATCGGGGTAGCCATGCGACTGGTCTGCCTCTGCCAATCCAGCGATTAGGATATGCCCTTTTGAGGTATTCTTGCACAGTGTAGCTAAAATGAGCAGGCGCTCCATCATGCTGAAGCCAGATGTTTGGGCGTGTACGGGCTGGAACATCTCCCATCAGATCCGGCAAGACTCTAAGAAAATGCGAGGTATCTCCGTCGAGACGCTGAGGTAGTAGGTAAGGGCCAATTAACATGTCACCGATAATACCAGCCCAAACATTTACGGCGAAACGTTGTTGACTTGCATGAGCACGTGTAGATCTTGGGTTTTCATGCACTCATATGTGCATATTCAGGACACCGTTTTGTGTAACACAGGATTCATTTGAAAACAAAATACACGATGGAAAATCCGGCTGTGCGACCCGTTGTTACAAATACCAGTGTGCGAATGCAACGCGTTGGAGATAACCTTCAACGCACAATGCCTGTAGTCTTTGTAAGTGGTAGTGGTGTTGAGTGTCCTCATGCAGTATGCGCATAATGGTGGAACGATGTACACGCAAGACGCGTTCGCTTGCTCGGATACTTGTTTGCGGGTTCCTGTCAAATTCCCGTAGCACGGTTTCCTCTACGACAGGCGTGCTTGTAGTGCGTTCTCGACCGATGTGGCTACGTACTTGCAACACTCAATCTGCGGTGCAACTTTCCAAACAAAACATGACTTGGCTGACGTCTGCTTGGGAAACGCTCAGGGTATATTCGTACCGCGGTTCGTGCATTTCCATATACGTAATGCATATCGGCCAATTTTGCGTTACTAAACCGATTCATCCTTCTCCTGCAACGTACTCACCTGAAATGATTACTCTTCCCACTCTCCCGTAGTCTACGCTCATCGCCCTCTAGAGGTCGCAGTTTGCATTTTCGAACACAAGTTCTTATGTAAATCTTGTTTATCATGATATGACAGACCAGCATGTTAAGTTTGTAAACGACCTTTTGAGACAGCCTGTAAATATATAAAGATATTAAATTTTAATTCCAATGAACATATTTCCATTTTTCAGAAATATCATTATCAATAGTTTAATAAGGATAGCAAAGTTAAATTCTAATCATAATAGTATAATAAATGACATTATAAATATCTATCAAGATGCAATGGTACAGAATTATCCTATTAGTTTGTTAAATAGTTTGACAAACAATTTCGTCAAGGATAAAGATTACCGCGATGCTTTACTTTTGGCGATTAAAAACATCGCCAAATAATTGCAGGCTTTATAAGGGGCTCTGTTTGGATGTGTCGTTTTTTTCCAATTGGGTTACTGATTTCTATGGCCAGTTTAATGATTTTCTTGGTACGTTTGGTCTCGACAGACATGGAGGAAGTTTCATGAGTAATTACCGGTATAACCCAGCATGCAAGTCTTTAGCCTTGCAGTCTCTCTCCACTGGATGTTTTCTTTATGTCCATGATTTTGTTAGTAAGAATTTTCCATGGATATTTTGTTATTTTTCTCTGTAGTTAGGGAGTTTTGGGATTGGATGTATGGTATGTTTTTTTTTGGCATTATTTATATATATATATATATATATATATATATATATATATATATATATATATATATATATTATTATTCTTTTTAAAATGTTATTTCTAATTAAAATCTTGCACTATATTTTATATTTTAAAACCGAAGAAATAAAAAACAAATCCTCCTTAAATTAAAAAAAAAATTCCACATTTTTCTCAAACCATCAAAATGAGCTAATTACAATTTTTACCAAAAAAGATAGAAGTGAAATATTTATGGTAAAATTTACTAGTTCGCTATTTTCTATGGATATTTTATCACTGAATTACGTAATATCTTTGTTCTTAATTTGAAGAAAGTGCCCGGTTATTCTTTATGGTAAACAGATTGTCGGATTCAAAATAAATTATTACTCTGAAAGAGGATCCGTAACTGTGACCACTGCCGGGATAACAATGGGTCCCTCGTCTACTTCGTACAAAAGGGACGTCCATATAAAGTCTTACGGACATGTGATACACGATTATTTAAACCAGTTGTCATTGCCAATATAAAAAATAAACGTGGCGATATTTGAGCGCTGATGAGAATTGAATTCGGAAACCTTCGAATACATGCCCGATGCTCAGTTGGGTTATCTCGGTCGTCATAATCGTTCGATTACTATTAGATTTAGGACATTGCATCGCAGGTTTTGTTTAAATAGCGAACTGTGTACGCACACGTTTTTTCGTACGTATGCAATGTGATTTTGAAATTAATCAGCTGTGGAAATATTTTTAACATAGCAAGTTGAATTTTTAGAGTCCGAATTAATCCTTCCTAATTTTATTTCTATGCGTTTATTTTCTTAAAGAAAAATTGCGTCATTTATTTTTCTCCTGATCAAATGAAAGATTTGATCAGTAGAAAGATGAAAGAGAATGAAAGATTTGGATTTGAAAAAAACATTAGGTTTAAAGACGTATATAAGATTTTATAGCTTTTTAAAAATTTATATTTTATAGATAAGTTAAGAATTTAAACAATAGAAATATTATAACTTTATAGTTTGTATTTATTTTTTTTTGGAATAAAACGGTATTTTTTAATTTGCTTCTTACACGCAGGGAAACATTCTATATACATTATTTTGGAAAATCGATCTTATATAGCGTGTCCCCTCTCAACGGTGTCCAATGGCTAATTTCTAAACCATTAGTCATAGACATATAGTTCCAAATACAAAAATATTTTAAATGAGGTAAATAAGTATTTTTAAAGCGATTTAAGTCAAAAAAGAATTTATTAAAAATTACGAAATTTAAATTATTATACGGTCCGCCGGTCCTATAATTGATATTTAGTAAACTTTTCTTATTTCTCTAACATATAAGACAAAAAAAGGCCCATTCATCTTACCCTAAAATTGATCGAGTTATGAAACTTTCAATTTCATGACTTAAACCACTTTTCTGTAAATGAAAACAGATAAGTTGACCAAGCTTTCAGGGGTCGTACGCGAAGTGCTTAAGTATTATAAAGGGCATCCACTCCAAATGATGTCGAATTTCTAATTCCTAAACCGTTATTCACAGACATATTGTTCCCATTACAAAAATGATTTAAATAATGTAAAGAAGTATTTTAAAGCGATTTAGCTGAAGGTGATGCCCCCCCCCCCACTATAATTTTACGGTAGTGTTAATTTTTAGTAATAAATTTTCAGATTGGTTAAAATAATTGAAGATGTGAGTTTCAAAACTCACCTTTTCGAGAAAATCAAATTTTGGGAAATCGCGTAAAACCTTTAAATGCGTTCATTGGTTTTCATTGAAAATTTGGAGATTGTAGTGGTTGATTGGTACAGATTTACCAATAGGATAGATTGATAGTGAAACACGATTTTTTTAAATTTCGGATAAGGCGAGTTTAGAAACTGACGTCTTCAATTGTATCCTGACATATTTTTTTTTTATATTTTGTAAGTAAATGAGTGTGTTTCTTTTGATGATTTCATTTTTAAAAGTTGTATTATTTTTATAAGATTTTATTAAACATACAACGTTCGTATGTATGTCTTCATAGATCAAAACTTTTTTTTCGAATTTTAACTCACTTTCAAATATCCGATCGAGGTTAAATTTTGAATAAATATGTAAATCCAATGACAATGTAATAATAATATGATTTTTGGTGCGTACCATTTATATTTATTTCACAGGACCACACTAAAAATTTCGTATACATTACTGCCTACAAACAAAAATTTTAAAATCAAAATCAGTAACCTGTATGTAAAGCATTGAGATACATAATATCATTTTTACAAATGAAACTGCGTTGAGTTTATATATCTTATACAGTTCCGCACAAAAGAACCCAGATACATTAGGATGTATGAGCAGGGATTGCTTTACACTAGAACGTCCGGAAATTTTACTCAAGTTTCATAAAAATATTTGACACCAAATTTTTTATTTACAATTATTTGATTGATTTATTTAACGTAAATATGCGTGGTTTAAACTTAACTTATTTTATAAAAGAATTTATGGTTCCAGTGGACATTTATTCATGTGGTCGGAGTCGGATCGACTCCTTCCGGGCATCCTAATGTTAAAATACATTTTAATGATATTATGCTTTTTTTCAAATTCAACTTTTTAGTTCTTCAAAGCAAATACAAAAACTTCTTTGAAAAAAAAAATACATTTGAGACCAAATTCAAAATACAATTTCTACTTGCTAAACAAAAAACAAATATTAAATGGAGAGAAAAATGTTGCTGTTGGACAAGGAAAATGAGGTAAACAACTTTGTTTGCACAATAGATGTGCTAAAACACTTGTGGCCTCAAATCATGCACATACAAATACTTTCTCAGTTTTAAAATGCATATTTTTCCCAACCAAGTTTTGCCAATACGTAATCTGATTAGCCAGAAGTTTCGGTGTCAAAGTGACTCATCTTGGCGGTATTCGTGCTTGGCGCAAACAATCATAGGCAACTGTTTTGGTAGCAAAAGTGATCTATATGCTCTTGAAACTTGCTTAGCAAGAGAATTAGCGAAAAATATGGCAAAAAGAAATTATAAATTCTTAAATGTTAAATGTTAAAACTTAATAATTTAATATATGTTTTGGTTTAACAATATGTTTTTCATAATTTTTAATTAAAAAAAATAATTTAATAATCTCAAATAATTTAAAAGTGTTAATATTTTTAAAGAGTTAAACGTTTAACTTAAAAAAATAACTGCTCTAATGGATATTTGGTGAAGGGAGAGACAGTGGAATTTTCAGAAGGGGTTATGTAATAATAATAATAATTATTTTTTTTTATCATTACTATAAAATGACAAATGGAACACAATCTTAAAAAAAGAAAAGTTTATTAAAAAGAGAGAATGTGGGCAGTTATAAGATGTCTCACTTTTAATGGATAAATCTGTGCTCTATAGAACAAAATATTAAAATCTTGTAACAATTATGTTATGTTTATTTGGATCATTGAAGTAATCGCACAGGTAGCATCATATAATTCAAATGATTGATGTTTCTCTCTATTCTAAAAAAAAGTAACTACCGCTGTCACCGCCGCCGCCGCCGCCGGTTTTGAATTTTTTGTGACCGGAGGTCTTTCTTCGTTAATATTAAAAAAACTGTTGCATACAAAAATATGAAAATCGGTAGTATTATAGAAAAATGTTTGATAAACACGCTGATGCAGACAGTTTTCAAATCGAAGAATTATTTTAAGAGATATTTAATGCCAAAGTTGGACAAAATCGTTCCATTAAAAAAGTTTTATAGGAGCAAAAACTGTACATAGGAATTTAATCATTTTTAGATCATTTTATACGTCAGAATTTCCCGGTGTGCAGATTGCAGTTAGTTTTTTAATTTGAATAATTTTTCGAGGTTTTATTTCTATTTTAAATTAAAATTTTCAGTATTTCGAGAGATATTTTTTACAAATTTTAGAAAATTGTATTAATTTAAACTGTTGCCAACTGCATAAAAAGCGCAACCAATAATGTTTGCTTCAAATTAAAAATTTATTTTACACGTGACTATTATAAACAAAAAATATAAAAAGCAGGAACTCATTGAAAATTACGTTATAAAAACTATAGTTACACGTGAATTTTAAATGAGAAAGAATATTGTAAAATAATAAATTCAGTAACATGCGTTAGAAGTCCTAAATAGGAGAATTTACGTCATATTACACTTATTACGTAAAATGAACGTATTACGTAAAGGATAAATAATATTGCAAAACAGTTTTAATTTAAAAATTGCGCGAGACATTTACTTGTCATTTTAAGATGATCATAATATTTCATTTCTAACAAAAGTATTTTGACGTGAATATTAAAAAGAGAAAGAAAAGTTTGGTGAAAATTACGTCAGATTATAATTGTCAGATTCAAATTATAAATCAATCTTCCGAAATCTTTTTAAAGGCGGTCAAATTAGCGTGCTGTTAGAGTCTGCGGTGTCTGAACGGGGGTTGACGAGCGTAGCTCGTAGGGGGCAGAGCCCCCTAGTATTGTAAAAGAACATAAAAATAATGCGAGGATCATTTTCAAAAAGGGACATATTAATTTCCTTAACATATTCAGTGTAGCCATTGAAAAGTTATGTATAAAAATATACGCATACGAAAAAAACAAAGAAAAAAAACATTAAGATGGTTTAAAAAAATACTTTTTAATTGAAATTTCTTGTGTCTGTGCTTGGGGCGGGAAGGAGGGGGGGGGGAGGTAACAAAATTTCTGTTTTTTTTTTTTTTTTTTTTTTTTTTTTTTTTTTTTTTTTTAATTCTCAAAGTTTAATGTTAAACTTCATATCTAACGATTATTTTATTTCTAGTAAATTTGTGACTGACCCATATTTTGTAGCAAAAAAGATACTCCAACTTTAAACGTCTATTAATCTATCAGTTTTAATCGCAGAGGAATTGGGCTTTTTTTGTCTTTCTTGTTACTGCAATAGGATATTATTACTAAATATCACTTATAGGACCGGTGGACCGTATAAAAATTTTAATTTCTTAATTTTTTAATAAATGTTTTTCTTGACCCAAATCGCTTTAAAAATACTTCTTTACCTCATTTAAAACATTTTTGCAATTGGAACTATATGTCTATGACTATAAAGGTTTAGAAATTAGCCATTGGACACCGTTGAGATGGGACACCCTGTATATTTCGGACTTTAACTCTAGAAGCACCAGAACTGTCATTTTGACTGCTTTAACCATTTCAGCTTTGATTCCTAAAAAAATCATCTATCGCAGGAACTCACAATTTTCTGTATTTTCCGAAAAACTCGAAAATGTTTGCTACTAAATAGAAATCGAATGAAATTTAAATTAACGAAGCTATTTTTAATTACATCTAGAAGCACGACAAACAGTCAAATTGATTGCTAGTTAAATTGGGAAGACTAAAAATTGTTTTTCTCTTGTTTTCTCGCTCAGAAAACTCAGAAACATTTTCCCTACACATTTTTTTTTTTCATTCACTGTTTCCATACAACAGGAAATATGTTTTACCTTCCCTCCTCCTTTTCTATTGTCCACCCCTTTTTTTGCTAACTGTAACAAATCACATCTCCCTTAAAAATTTCTTTTATTCACAGTTTCTTTCAAAGAGGAAGTACTTTCCATCCAGCATTCTTGCATGTTTTTTCCGAAAAATGCAAAAGTGAATAGTTTGAAACAGTTGAGTCAACTTTTGTAGCATTTCATTTTTCAAGCACACTATAATGGCTGCTCGAAGATCGTTTAATCTAAGTCGAGAAGAAATTGTGAAACTTTTACAGGATATATCTGCAAATGAATCTGATGTTGAAAAACAGAGTAATGATGCTTATGATATGGATTACGAGCCTTTGCAAATCTTTGAATCAACAAATACTTTCAGTGATTCTGAAGATAGCACGAAAGAACAATCCTGAGGCCAAAATATTCCTGAGGCCAGAATTTCTGCCGCAAATAGTTTGTCATCAGTACTTGCGTCGTCCACATCCACCGAAACTGTCTAGAAAAAATTATGTTTATATACTTATTTTTTGTGAACTAGGGGGCTCGGCCCCCTACGAGCTACGCTCGCCAACCCCCGTCCAGACACCGCAGACTCTAAATGCACGCTAATTTGATCGACTTTAAAAAGATTTCCAAAGATTGAATTATAATTTAAAAAACAGTGGCGATCTCCCTATAAACGGATTTTTATTCATTTCTCTTTGATTGGGGAATTTTAACGCCAAATCCGCTGCGGTACTACTTAGTTAACCCGTCGACCAATTTCGCCAAATTATATAAATCGCCAAACCACTCGCCAAATTATACAAATTGACATAATTTTTATTTTAAATAACGAAAGAACAAATAAATTAGTACAGCATTAATAAAAATACAAATAAAACGTCGAAATAAAAATAACTTGATGACGTAGACACGTGTAACAACATTTCAAAATAAGCTAATATAAAAGAAATTAAGTAACCAGTCTTTGTCTCCTGGTATTTTTTAACAAAGCGAAAAGAAAGTTCTTTTAAATGAGACACTTTAAATTAACCGTTTTTAATCTGACGTAATTTTGACAAAGCTATTCTTTCACTTTTAAATATTCACGTGTATACTTTTTATGACGTAATTTTTAATAAGTTCCTGCTTTGTGTACATAATTATTTAATTTCAATTTGAAAGTATATTTTCTGTTTATAATAGTCACGTGTAAATAAATTTTTAATTTTGAAGCAAGCGTTATTGTTTCCGTTGTTTATGCAATTGGCAACAGGTTAAATTAGTACAATTATCTAAAATAAGTAAAAAATATCTCTCGAAATGCTGAAAATTTGAAATTAAAATAGAAATGAAACCTCGAAAAATGAGTCAAATTAAAAAAATAAATTCTGCACACCGGGAAATTATAACGTATAAAATGAGCTAAAAATTATTAAATTCTGATGTATAGTTTTTGCTCCTATAAAACTTTTTTAGTGGAACGATTTTGTCCAACTTTAGCATTAAATATCTCTTAAAATAATTCTTCGATTTGAAAACTGTCTACATCAGCATGTTTATCAAACATTTCTGTATAATACTACCGATTTTCAAATTTTTGTATGCATTATTTTTCTTAATATTAACGAAGAAAGACCTCCGGTCACAAAAAATTCAAAACCGGCGGCGGCGGTGACAGCGTTAGTTACTTTTTTTTAGAATAGAGAGATACATTTTTTAAAAATATCATTAATCATCTATTGTAAAAACATACATATAAAACTTTTTATGTTAGGTTCTAGTAATAAATAAGGTAAAGGATAAAAGATAAAACATATCCGAAATCACAAGTAGGGATATATATATACGTCTCGAAAGATGCAGGCTCGTGTACTGTGACATTTACTTCACACACTACAGCTGGGAAATATGTAGCTAAGATGTGCTAAAAGAAATACCGGATCCAACGCCATATCTCTCTATTCTAAAAAAAAAGTAACTACCGCTGTCACCGCCGCCGCCGCCGCCGGTTTTGATTTTCTTGTGACCGGAGGCCTTTCTTCGTTAATATTAACAAACATAATGCATACAAAAATATGAAAATCGGTGATTTTATACAGAAATGTTTGATAAACACCCTGATGCAGACAGTTTTCAAATCGGAGAATTATTTTAAGAGTTATTTAATGCTAAAGTTGGACAAAATCGTTCCACTAAAAAAGTTTTATAGCAGCAAAAACTATACATGACAGTGTAATCATTTTTAGATCATTTTATGCGTTAGAAATTGCCGGAGTGCAGATTGCATTAATTTTTTTATTTTGACTCATTTTTTCAGGTTTTATTTCTATTTTAAATTCAAATTTTCAGCATTTCTAGAGATATTTTTTACAGATTTCAGAAAATTGTACTAATTTAAACTGTTGCCAACTGTATAAAAAGCGCAAGCAATAATGTTTGCTTCAAATTAAAAATTTATTTACACGTGACTATTATAAACAGGAAAAAAACTTTCAAATTAGAATTAAATAATTACGTATAAAAAGCAGAAACTTATTAAAAATTACGTCATAAAAAGTATACACGTGAATTTTAAAAGAGAAAGGATATTGTAAAATAATAAATTCATTAACATGCGTTAGAAGTCTTAGGAGAAATTACGTCATATTTACGTCACATTATAGTTATTATATAAAATGAACACAAAATAATATTGCAAGAAAGTTTAAATTTAGAAATTGCGCTAGACATTTATTTGATATTTTGAGAATTAATTTCAAATGTCTCATTTAAAAGAACTTTCTTTTCGCTTTGTTAAAAAATACCAGGAGACAAAGACTCTCTTTACTTAATTCCTTTTATATTAGCTTATTTTGAAATGTTGTTACACGTGTATACGTCATCAAGTTATTTTTATTTCGACGTTTTATTTGTGTTTTTATTAATGTTGCACGAATTTATTTGTTCTTTCGTTATTTAAAATAAAAAATATATCAATTTGTATAATTTGGCGAGTGGTTTGGCGATTTATATAATTTGGCGAAATTGGTCGACAGGATAATCAAGTAGTACCGCAGCGGATTTGGCGTTAAAATTCCCCAATCAAAGAGAAATGAATAGAAATTCGTTTATAGGGAAATCGCCACTGTTTTTTAAATTATAATTCAATCTTTCGAAATCTTTTTAAAGCCGATCAAATTAGCGTGCATTTAGAGTCTGCGGTGTCTGGACGGGTGTTGGCGAGCGTAGCTCGTAGGGGGCCGAGCCCCCTAGTGTAAAAAATAAATGTCAGGGTCATTGTGTCCGGTGCTTGGAAATTTTTTATGGTTAAATCCTTGTTACGGCACATAAAAAATGCAAGGAAGCAGAGGCAATCTTTGGAAGCTCTTGATTTTTTTCTCTATTATTTATGCAAGAGGAGGATACGTTTGCAATGATATGGATTACGATTTCCTGTGAAATAATACATGGGGTCCTTTTTTTTTTTTTTTTTTTTTTTTTTTTGAAAAACAATGTCTCGAAATCGATTTCGAGATATAATGAAAAATTTAAGACTTGACTTCTAGTCAACTAGGACTCAGCATTTACAAACTATTAAGTTTGTTATATTTTCAGATATTTGGAATACATTTATAAAGAACTGTTCTACGCCCAAGGAAACATGGGAAAATCTAGTTATGAATGACCTGTTATTTCCATCCAAAGTCACATAGATGTAAGTTTATACATTATATGCCGAACAAACCAGACAAACTCAGTATCAAATTTCAGATGCTAGTTAATGTAGGCTTTTATGTTTCCACACTATTATTGAATAAAAATCTAATTGAATAAAAAAAACAAGTTTTGTGGGCACAGTAAGAAGACATCGAAAAGAAATTCCGCATGAAGTAAAGGATTCTAAAACCAAGCTGTCTAAAACTGTTTTTCTAAAGACTGGAGAAACTACTCTGACGGTCTATCTGGATAAAAGTAGTAAAGATGTGCTGAGACTCAATACCGTGCATCCAAATGTAAATGTTGAGTTGCAACATAAGAAGAAACTTCCAGAAAGGGTAGAGCTCTACAAAAAAACTTCTATAAAACCAAATGTGGATTTGATATCGTTGACGAGATGACGGGTAAATTTTCTGTTCGGACTGGCTCATGTATATGGCCAGTTCAAGTTTCCTATAATGAGCTGAATTTACCAGTAACCAATGCCTACGTTGTCTACTGATAATTGACTGGTAAAAATATTTCAAGGCATAGCTTCCTATTTCAGTTAGCGGATAAGTTAAAATAGCTTCTTTTGTATAGAAAAACAAGGTCAGGATTACATTATGAAATTTCCAACAATAGCTATATACTCTCAAACAAAAGACGCCAGTGCCAGATTGGGCTTTGTAACAACAACAAAACAAGTAATGTATGTAAAAAAATGTTCCTATTATGAAGGATTCTACAACCCAGTTTCTGAAACTGTTTTACTTAAGATTAGAGCAACATGTCTGAGGTTTCATCAGGGTAAAAGTAATAAAGATGTGCTGCCACTCAGTACCTTGCATCCAAATGTAAATGTTGAACTACAACATAAGAAGAAACTTTCAGAAACAGTAGAGTTCTACAACAAAACTACTACAAAACCAAACGTGTAGTTGATATCGTTGGCAACATGAAGCGTAAATGTTCTCTTCGGGCTGGCACATCTAGATTCCAGACCATGTTTTCTTTAATGTGCTGGATTTTGCAGGAACCAATGTCTACGTCATCTACTGAGAATTGACTGGTAAAATATTTCAATGCTTCCTATTTCAGGTAGCGGAGGAGTTAAGACAGCTTCATTTGAACACAAAAATAAGCTCAATATTGCACCAGGAACTTTCCAACACTAGATATATACCCTCAAACAAAAGACATCACTGCCAGATTGGACTGTGTAACAACAGCAAAGCAAGTAATGTATGTAAAAAAGGTTCCTATTAAGTATGTTGAAAATGCACTTTGAGCATTGAGAATGTTGTGTTGTGTAAAAATTGCGAAAAGCAGTAAAATGTCCTACATTAATGGTAAGTAGAAATTCTTAACAAAATTATCTATTTTTTATAATGATAATCTTTTATTCTTTGTAGAAGTTCTTAAAAGAAACATTAAATGTAATATAAACAGTGTTATAAAGTAGTATAAAACATTTATAATTTAAGATATACATTTAATTTATTGAGCAGTGAATTTGGCTGCCATTGCCGGTACTAGTTATCGAGTAAGTTTGGTGCTCATAGTGTTAAAATGTACACAGCCTCTTGTTAATTAAAACTAACAACTAATACATAATTAACAGCTATACACGTTTTGTATAATTTTTAAATTAGTAATATCTGTTTATCATCAGGGGTATAAAATATAATCTTTGTTGCATCTATTTTGAATCATCCTTCATAATATGATTGGAAGTAGCATATGTTCTTTATCTTAGTCTTAACCAATTGTAACACATTCCAACCTAGTATAAAAGTTTTTTAGAATTCGATCGGACTAATGTTTCAGCTACTGTTCATGCTTTAACTCTAGTATATATACTCGGAGATTTTATTCATTATTATGTCAGAATGTTCGATAATGAAAATGACACAAAAAACATTTTCGTTACATTATGGTCCATGGTAAAAAATCGTCTGCGTTTTATTTTATTGATATTACTATATTTCAAATATAATGATATTGATATGTATCACTAAGGTGATACAACAACAAGCTTTTTAAAGTGTAAAGTATAAGTAGCGTTTATTGTTTGTTCCCAGGGATAAACAAAATAATTCCATTACGTTATGCAGTGGGAAAAGTTTGATGTGTCTTTAAATGATGTTTTCATACTTAACCATTATGACATTTAAAACAATCACTGAAATGTCCTACGATATTAGTTCTGTAGGTTATGATGTGCATACTATGTACGGTTTATTTAAATAGACATGCAAAGTAATTTGGTGAAAGTACTGATTATGATCGATAATTGCCTGAAGCTAGTTTTGCATTATGGTATGCATTTTTAAACTTGCCTAAATTTTAGTGTGTTATATAGTGTGTTGTAACAACGTCCGAGCGAAGTAGTGTTTTTCGCAGATGAGCAGATTCCTTTCTTTTGAGACAGAACAATAGGTTAGGTTTCACCCAGAAGAAGATAAGCCATGGAATGTGGAGTGAGAGAACGAGTTTGATCAAGACACAGCTAGAGTGAAATGTGCAGATCATTCAATGATTGGAACAGCTAGAAGAAATGCCTCCCTCTCAGAAGCTCTGCGGGGGCAGAATAATTTTGCTGTAAGCACATGGAAAATGCGAATTATATGAAAAAGCCAGCATTTTAGCTTGTAGAGCTCGTGTACAGAACTGATGTGATTACTTTCATTGTACATAATACGTTTTGTTTCATTTTTATTAAATTTGTTATGTTTTCATATTGAATTTCGTGTTAATTCAATTGTTTACCAGCGGTGTTAATTTTTTGTGTGGCAATATGAGTATACATTGTATAGGTCCTATACAGAACTGCCTAAAACATTTCGAATACATTACCTGTTATGAACATCAATTCCTGAAAATATATTTTTACTGAGTTATGTGCTTTCCGAATTCTGATTTGGATATCTCAATTCCTTTTTATGAGAAAAAGAACAAAAAAATTTCTTAAGAATATTATGCATGTATTGAAAAGTATTGCATAATCTATGCATAACGCATAATTTTTCATTCTAGTTAACTATGTGTTTACAAGCCTTCTTAAAAAAAAAAAAAAAAAAAAAAAATCAATTTAAATTGTAAAAAAAAAAAAAAAAAAAATGTTTCCGTTATAATATTTTTGCATTGTTTTACACAATATTTTGTAATACGATAAATGGGCTTGCCTTTATATGTATCAGATATTGCGAATGCTGATTTATTTACCTCGACTCCTGTTATGAAAAAGAAAAGAAAATATATTTCTTAAGAATATTATGTATGCATTTGAACGTGTTTCATAATCTGTGCATGATGCATGAATTTTCATTCTTGTTAATTATGTTTTTACAAGCCTTCTTTAAATGAAAAAGTAAGACATTCAATTTAGATTGTAAAAAAAAGTTTCGTCATAATTGTTTTGCATTGCTTTACGCAATAATTTGAAATACAATAAATGGGCTTGCCTTGATAGATATCAGTTTTCGCTGCTTTTGTTTTCTTTGCTGTCTTTGGGGAATTATATAGAAAGTTTCTTAAGCGAAACTGAAGATTCCCGAAGGGAAATAAAAATGTCATAAGCAGTTAAGATTGTAATCAAGAAGTGTTCTTTTTCTTCGGGAAATCATAAGTAATTTTAAAAATAGTTTGACGTGTGTATTAAGAAAATATAATTTATTTGTATTTCTTCAGGAATTAGTTATATCTATTTTAAAATATTTGGTTGAAATTTTAATAATTTTGATAGGTTTATTTTCATTTTTTTGATAATGAATTAAAAAAAAATGTTTGAAAATGAATTTTCCACACTGCTTCAGTTTGATTAATGTATCTCATTAAATATTTGGAAATGCATACAACTGCTCTACTGCACAGTAGTACACTGCAGTGCTAGATTTTATATTATTGCATCAAGTACTATAAAAAGAATAAATATATAAAAATGTATCAAATTTAATCCCAAAAACTGCTACATGTGAAAAAAATAGACAGATGAATACCGCATAACTTAAAGCTATATTTCTCATATTTAAGATGGTTACTACTTAGTTATCCCGTCGACCAAAAATCTATCGCAAAACTATAAGATTAAATGCCAATAACGGTTGACGTAAATGTCACATTCACTGGACTTCAAGGAAGTTGCACGTGTTACGTCATCAAGTAATTTTTATTTTGACGTTTTATTTGTATTTATATTAATGTTTTACTGATTTATGTCTTCTTTCGTTATTTAAAATAAAAATTTTGTCGATTTGTATAATTTGGCGAGTGGTTTGGCGATTTGTATTATTTGGCGAAATTGGTCGATGGGTTAACTAAGTAGTACCTTACAATGTTATTTATTATATTTAAACTAAACACATTGATACAATAATTTGACCAAAATACTAGAATGTGTGCGGATACTAGAGAACAATCAACTAATTTTCCAAATCCCACAAATGCCACTAGATGAACAAGATAACAAGATTAACACTGACTAGTTACTTGAAAAAACCTCTCTCATATGTTGAAAAATGTTAAAAACCTATCTCATATCAACAGAATCTTCAACAAATGTGTAAATAGATCTAATGTGAAGACATTTTTAAGTGCCTGAATTATGTGAATGATGTGTTTCAAATGTAAAATAATACTGTGATTTTTGTTGTTGTTTAAATAAACTAGCTGCGCAGGACCTGCACTGTAAAAAAAAATCTGTAGTTCTACAGATGTAAAGTTACATGCTTACTAAACTTTCACCTGTAACTGTACGAAAAAAGCTGCAAATCTACAAAACTAGTTTTTGTAAAGCTACAAAAATCTGTAACTTTACAAATGAATCTGCTAAAATTTCAGTAATCTTACTAAACTTTTATTTGTAACCCTGGCTGCAGTTACATGAAAAGTTCTCGGAATCCCAGTTTCCAAAAAAATTCTTAGTAACCTTACAGATTTTTTTGATTTTCGGCTCAAAAGTGTGTCTGTTACATGAAATTTTGTTGTTGCCGTTACATGAAAAGTTCTAGGAATCCAAGTTTCCTAGAAAAACTTTAGTAACTTCACAGATTTTTTTTTACAGTGTGGAAGCCTATGCCGATGGTGGGTTATCCCGCGCTGCAGAAACTGTAGAACTGATACAATAATTTATCAATATGTGAAAAAAAAAGACAACAGTTCTTTTTCTAGAAATTAAGGCTGAAAGATGCAATACTTGTGGAGCAAATTATCTTTTCCTTTATCAACATAATAACAAAGAGATAACAACTGTTATTGGTACAGTAAACTTAATATATATTTCTGAAAATAAGTAAAAACTTGATAATATTCCAAAATGCAAAACGTTGAGTTATAGATTTATTCAAATTTCTTAGATTCCAAGGCCATTTATGTATACAGGGTGTTACCGAATTCGACCAACAAATTCAGAGGGAGAATAGTAGGCATCATAAAGAACAAAAATTGCAATGGAATATGGTGTTGCAAAACACCTATTAAATCAAAAATACAGGTTGTTCTACCAAAACTCAAATTGGGTTGCCGTTAATAACTATCAAAAAATTGAAGCATATAATAATAAAACTTTTAATAGACGTGCTCATTTTTGTTTGTAAAGGTGTTAACATAAAAACGTGGTAGATGTTTCTGTTATACGCGTCAGCAGGATGCACTTGATGCTTCACATTTTGTACTGCGAATAACAGTTCGTGCGTTATCATCGATTGCGTGAACACATTATTTTTCCAAAACTTTTTAAGACGCTATCACTGTATAATTATTAAGGAAGTTCTATTTAGTAGACTCATTTCCGACCAGATGGCATCATTACAAAATCTTAAAATATTCCTTCTTGACTGCTTGCAAATGGATTTTTAATTAATTGTAATTCATATTCTTTTTAAATCATTTTTAATTTCTAAAACCCTATTTTGTTTTTTTCTGTATACATATATATATATTCTATTTTTCAAGAAAGTTACTTTCAGTACACACATTCCCTTACAGATTGCAGCACTACAACATCTGGCAATATTATTTCTTGACTGCCTGTAGTTTGGCTTTTAATAAATTGATATTCGTACTTTTTTTTCGATTTCAGTCCATGAGATTGAAATTGGGACGTATTCTAAAGACTTTTCCTGGACCGGACAATCTTGTACGATACGTTCTGATTAAATCAGCTGACGTTGACAGCAACCGTCACATTTTAAATGTGTCCCCTCTCTTGCGGGGGGGCAGAGGATGTATAATTTTCAAGAAAGTTCCATTTAGTAGACTCATTTATCAACAGATCGCAGCACTATAAAATCATAGAATATTCTTTCTTGACTGCTTGTAAATATACTTTTAATTAATTGTAATTCATATTCTTTTTAATATCTTTTAATTTCTAAAATCCTATTAATCTTTGTTAGAACAACGCTGGAATCCTACCATCAAAAACTGTACTTCAAATTTATTCTAATGTTTTGAAAATGAAAAATCTATATTCTACATTCTTTAAAACTATATAGTCACATTTCAACCGAAACGACGTACATATCGTAACATTTTCATTCTAGTATTTTAATTTGTCTTAAAATAATTGCATCCAATCCGAGCTCAGTTATGGTGAAAAGCTCTCTTTTTGTGACTAAATAAGTGGTTTGCGACCCCATGCTCTATGGCAAATTTTCATCCTCTTGATGGTTACTATCACCCCTCTGAATTTGTCTGAATTTGTTATATAGACTGACGAGTGGTGTATAATCTCGCAGTAGCCGATGTTTACGACCAGTAGGAAGAAAAAATTAGCAGTAATCAATTTCATGTGATTTTTGTATTACAGGTGGCGAAGTAGTTGCCGCATCTGCAACAGATTCCATGTTGTTAAAATGTACAGTGAGACTTGGTCGCTTTCATCTTCTGATGTCATATTTAGGATTTATCTGTTTAATCAAGAACGGAAGTGGTTTAAGTGAGCTGTTGGAGACAATGTACGCTCCAATTTCAGTTGAGAGGACGTTACAGTGACATGCGTACTCTACAGCAGACCCAGCTCAGATGTTAGTCGAAACAGCTTTAGCAAATATAGTATTGCAGGAAGTTCAGACTAGTGTTGAAGAGCGGCAAGCTATCAGTGAAGTCATGAGAGTTTTTGCATTTGTTCCTTCTTTGTTAGACTAAATAAATGAAAACACTAATGTACAAGTTGCTGGTATTAAAGTGGGCAACACGCTAATGGAGTTCAAGGGAAATGAACGTACTGCATCCCTTTGGATACAATGCTTCAATACGTTCACGTTGATGAAAGAATACATCTCAGCTGAACAATCAAGCAATGGGAATGGCTATCTGAAATGTGTTCAGTAAATGGTATCGGTTTTCCCCGCTTGTGGACATTTTTCTTAAACCAAATCACGTCACCTATATCTACAGGACATGTTGAAACTAACGAGTATGATGACTGAAGAAGAGTTCAAAACATTTACTGTAGACGGCTACTTTACAATAGGGAGGACAGATGATGGCCTCACAAGAGAAAGGACAGATGATGGCTTCACAAGAGGAACGGACATAACAGACAGCGTTATGAGCAAGTTTCCGTTGGGAGTGACTGCAACTCATGGAATTTGCGTATCACTCGAATAATTTAGTGGTGTTTTGTTTGCCGGTAGTGAGCAACACGTTGATTTTCAAAAATCCAATCAAGCTAGAGATGTTGCAGATATTAAAAAGCTCTCCTCATGGTTTGAAAATCATTCACAATTGCTATTGACAGCAGACATCATGTCATATCTAATGGGGTGGTAGGAAATGCAACTATTAACAGCTATGATGCTATAATTATTGAAAAACAGACAATGACGAAAGTAGTTGGGAAAGGTTTTTCTGGTGTAAAGTTGTCACGAAAAGACCAGACTCCCTCTAGCTATCATGAATTGCTCCGTTAAAATTTATGACGTTATAGTTCCAGTCAACCCTTTGGTAATCCTTAAACGGATCTCGATTGCTAAACAACATGATGAAGACATGACTAAATACGTACAATTTGATTTGGCTCATTTTATGGTAGTCCTTTTTGACGAAGGAGTCATGCGTAAGACGAAGAAAGCAGTACTCAATGATTTCTCCAAACCATTTCAACAGCCTATTGAATACTAAAACTGTGATGTTGTTGTAGATGGTGGTTTCCCCCTTCACAAAGTCCCGTCGTCAATAGGCTTCACTGTTAATTGAATTTATGAAGGCTACACTAAATATATCTCCACACATTATAAATGTAAAAGCTGTACATTGTTTTTTGACGACTACTCCGACATTGCCAATAGCACGAAATCAGCAGAGCAAAACCGAAGATGTTCAATTTGAAGCCTGTAGATATTAATTTAAAAATGAACACACATTTTTCCATTAAGCAAGAGAAACTTCCTTTCAAGGGAAAAAAAAAACAAATCAAGATTAATTGCTATGCTTTCATCTAAATCCAAGGACAATGGAGTAACTTGACATGAGAGTACTGGCGATAAAAACACCCTAACCGTAACAACAGCAATTGGAAAATATTCTTTCACTGATAGAGTGGCAATTGTTGTTCAGGATGTTGATCTTGTTATCCTCCTAATGGTCCTAACTCCGCTTGAACGAGAAATTGATTTCATTAATCCGAGCCAAGGAAAAATTGAAAGGAAGGATTTTTCTTCACAACTGTTAGTTCAATTAACGAGACTGAAAGACATTTACTGGATGTAATACGGCGTCTGAAGCATTCAAAAAAGGAAAATTAAAAATATTCAGAATGCTTTAGCAGTGTGAAGATGCACATAAAATCGTTAATGTAGGAATCCGACCATGATGGTGTTGCAGAAGCAGGAAATCAATTTTTTTTTAATTGCATGGAGTATCCTCAGCAGCAACATCTATTAACCCTTTCCGATACCACACTTTCTCAAAATCTCAATCAAATGTCAAACTTGACATTTTTTTTCCTGCCACCAACAGAAGGAGCTACCAAACAGCATTCTTTCCGGGTTTATTATGAAACACCGCTGTGGCTTGGCCAGGAACAACATGGCGGAACTCTGGGTGTGGGAACGAAGACAGAATCGTCTTATTCTCATAACAACCAACGAATCGATCGCACCTGAGGCTGTCTTAAATACCATCTCCTTCAAATGCACCACTGGGTGTGGAGCTAAGGGTGAGCTTAGGAAAACAGCCATTCATCTGAAACATCTGCCATGGTGACTATCTGAATGCTACACCCAGATATTTAGATCAACAGGATATGAAAAAAGATGAGGAAGCTATTACGGATTCAATCATACTAAAAATAACTTCTAATGCATCATCCATTTCAGCTGATGATGATGTGTCAAAGAAAAAAAAGATTATTATGACTTAGTAATATCTGCTAAATAATAAATTAGTACTTTTCATTGTTCTCTTTATGTTTTGTCGCACTAACAAAGTTTCACATGAAGAAACATTTTATTAATGATAAATATTTGTCTGCAGGACCAGGACGAGAACAAGAGGACAAGGAAGAAAATGAGGTGATGATTATGTGTCCTAACAACCCATCCACTTCCTCGGATTATGATATTGAAGGAAAACACAAGCCAGAACGACAATGACTCCTTTTAAAGACTTATCTACATAATTACATACTATCCACATTATAAATTAGTATGTACCTACTTTTAGTTTTCTTCATATTTTATGCTAGCAGTTATAATGTTTCACATTAATAAACACTGCATTAATGGTGATTGATTATCTTTCATTAACTAATTACCTGCCATTATTTTGTGAAGTATTGCAGTACTGGAGTGTTTTTTGTTTTATTATATTTATTTTTTGTGACAATATTGAATAAATTTGAAAATAAAGTGATTTATTTGTGGAAAATCATTAAAGACTACGGTCCCGTACAGGCGGATAACCGAGGTTCCACTGTATATACCTGTTATTTGAAGGGAATTTATCCTCTTTAATTTATTCTAGAGTAAATTTCTCATGCAAACCCACAGTTTCCGAGATATTTTTAAAATACTGAAACAGGAGGGAGGAGAAAACTTATTTTTGTCCCTCCATCCCCCAAATCACTTCCGATCCATCAGGACTTTTTATCTAGTCATTAGTAGCTATCAATAAACAACTGTACAAAATTTTATCTTTGTAACATTTATTAGGGAAAACTTTCCTAGTTTTGACTGGACTAATGTATGGGCGAGAGGGCTGATATTCAGATGAGGGCTTACCCTCAGTACTTTACGGTCATAATAATAATCAAACAACATCCAAAGATACTATTTGATACTATAAGTCGTTTAAACTGCAGGCTCTAAGCATACATGATAATATTCTTTTGTGTCAAAATTCGAAGCTTTTATATAAATCTAATTCGAAAGATTTCACTTATAAAAACGAAGAAAAGCACACTCACAACTCTAATAAATCCACACACTAGATCTTAAATTAAAAAACTTCCTTTTAAAACGTATAATTACAGATATTTACAAATATATAGAAATATTAATATATTATTACTCTCATTTGAGAGTTCCATTTTTACCGACAGACGGTTCAAATCAATCTTTACGTCTACCTTGAAAAGAAAATCAGAAAACAATAAAATTATCTTGACACAGCAGCCGACTGACAGAAAATGGCAAGTATCGTCAAGTTGGCATTCTCAACACTGTTAAATATACCATTATTATAGTGTGGAATTGTTTTTAATATAATATGGATATATGTACGTTTATTTTAATCTTAATTTATTTTCAGATTCAACAAACATATTAAGTTCGGAGTTTTAGATATATATTCGTAGTAAATACAGTACATTTGTTTACACCTAGAAATGCACTTGTTGTTAGACTTATAAATTGTATATTTTTATAGATATAAAAATAGCAGTTCATTTTGATAGTCAGAAAATTAGACAAAGTGGTTATTATTTAAATGAAAAAATGGTATATTTTCTACTTTTAAGTAGAAAAATTATACTTAAGGATTTTTTTTTGTCAGGATAGACCCTTTTGAAAATTTTTCACAGGATAAATTTGCAAGTAATCGTCCAATCGTAAACAGTTATCATAATAGGGTCTCATCTAAAGCCTTTAATAACTACAATTTGGGCGAGATTATGTAGCAAAGAACCTTTAAAGATTGATTTAAAAAATAGTCGAATAATTTAACCATCAATATTTTATTTACCATCTATTGTACGGAGGAGTCAATTGAGATCGTATAAATTTAACAATTTTTCGCAATTTTCACCATGCCAACTCTTTTCTCGTTTTGCTAGAACAAAACTACCCAAAACTCACCAGGTGGAGGTGGTTGCACGTAGAGTTCCACCTACTCAACAAAACATCCAAGTGTTGGGTGTGGCATTTACATTATATTTGCAATTATTTACAAAGGTTTTCTATAGAGTAGCATTCTTTGGCTTACTGTGTTTATTACGTTTTCTTTTATATCTACTACGCATTTAAAGTCTGATTTTTTGAAGAAGTGAGGCATAACCATTTTAGACTTCAGTGTTGCTCGGATATAGTCATCTCTATCGTCATGTCAATATAATTTATTTGAGGTCTCTGTTACAAGATTGACACACATCTTAATAGTATCGGTGTGACAGGGAAACATTTGTATTTCCCTGTTGAGAGTAGTGTCAGAAGTGATGAACTATTTAACATCATCTTCACCCAGGTCCCGTCGCATTGGCGAAGGATACACCGCACAAGAATTCGAATTAATAATTACTATTTAATCGGAAGCTTGAAAGATTCCATTCGGTGGCATTACATTTCTAACAGTCCTCTTCTTTGGAGAGGTTTGTCTTGCTTTTACGATCCTTCTGTAACGAATATCCCGAATACGTTTTCTTTAATCGACAATCATTGCCAACAGAACATTCTCTGGATGCGCAAGAAACGTATTTCGTTCTATTACTGGATCGACAACTTGTAGTAATTCGTCAGATAAATAGCGTGATGTTTAGATTCCTTGAAATGTTTTGGTCCGTCAGTAAAATATTTGCTTATTTTATGGCAAATTATACAGGCATGTATGATTTTATGATGAAGCCAACTATTTCTTATAAGTTTAAGCACGAATCTGATACAATCTAAGGACTCCGCAGTTAGTTCATCTGGAATCTAGTCTTCTGGACAATGTCCAAGGTGATTGCATTCAAAATATCCCCAAAATACCGTTTTTATTCTCTCAAAAAAGTCCTGCCTATATCAGGAATCGAACAATCTGCGTGTTCACAATCGACCACAGGTGCTTTTTCACAGAAAGTGAGCTTCTACCTGATCGACGCACTAAAAGATCTACGCCCTTCAGTTCGACCGTGACTATGTTGGAAAATTTGATGTTAAGAAAGCTCGTTAAAATGCCGGATGCTTTTGCTTCACATTTTATTATTTTCTAGTCGGTGGAAAGCACCATTATTCCATCTAGTGTTTGTTACAGTACCATCACACCCAACTAATTCTAGTTTTTCTAGTGATATTGATAGTTCAGACAAACAAGAAATAAATCTTTGACTTATATCATTTGATGAACTCGAGTAAGGAGATACATGTCCAATATAAGTTGATCCAGATTCCTGGATAAGGGAATAGTGTTCTTATTTCACACTCCAGTGAAATTGCTTGGAATTAAATTTTTCGCGAACAAAGTATCTCATTTTTGTCCGTCAAAAAAGACCCGAACTTTTTTCAGGGGTTGTGAATCAGCTTTTTAAGTCCGTCCTTAAACGATTTTTCTCTCTTTTTATTTTATACTTATCAACCCTCACAGAACTGTGCCGGATAACTGTGAACTTGACGCCATGACAACTTTTGGCCGATCAGAAACTCAGAAACGATCGGTGTTTAGCGCTGTTGCGTTAATTTTAATTCTTATCTGCCATTTGGGCTTTTAGTCGATTCGGTTTGTATTTATCTTCCTCATACTCCGAGTCTTGAAAAGAAGTGTGTTTGAGTTCATTAATTTTATAGTGCACTTCCACTTTAGGAATTTTAAAGTTATTTGAGGAACCACTCAGTGCTTGCTAAAGATCACGAGCTTTCCCCTTGGTCTTCGCATTTAATTTTTTTGTAACTGTTTTGTAAATACATCCGATTTTCTTCCAAATTGTAATTCCTTTGAAGAATCATGAACCTCAACTCAAAGACACGATTATTTTTTTTTTTTTTTTTTTTTTTTTTTTACATAAGCATTTAATTAGAATTACATATTGACATGCATGTGGTCTTTTTAATATAATATAAATACCACACCCAACAATTGTACGGTTGATTGGGTAGGATGAGATTAGAACTCAATGTGCAACCACCACCACGTGGTGAGTTCTGTGTAGTTTTGTTTTAGCAAAACGAACTAAGGGTTGCACGGTGATAATTGCGAAAAATTGGTAAATTTATGTTTTTTCTAGGGGTTTTCGCGAACAAAAAAAATTGGATTATTTGTCGGAATTTAATTTATTTATGTTATGTGAACCATGGAACAAGCATAAAAAGGCTAAAGCGTATTTTTTTTAAAGTTTTAATTAACTTAAAAAAATTAGAAAAAAGTCGCGATTTTTGCAATTTTTCAACAAATTTAAGTACGATGCGCGAATGGAAGATGTTAACCGATTCTAAAAAATTTTATGCCGTTTTTCTTCTTATTACAATAGGCAACTTTTCCGCACTAAAGCGTTACGAACATCAAAAATTTCTTTTTTTCGACCCACCCTAATATATATTTAAGTATTTTCAACTCCACTGTCCCCTTAATGGAATAAAACACAAAATGAATTTTTGAGAGACATGTCACTTTTCTTGCGGGTGAGCGATATATATTCGAACATAAAGAAATGAAATGTGAACGAAAACATCTAAAGATTGTTTCCTTATACAAAAATGAATTATTCCAAATTTTCTACATTTCCTTTAATATTTATTGGTGTTTAATACATTTGGTATGAGCTTTAAGAACACCGCTTTTAATCAATTTACTAATATTTTCATATTTTAAGTTTGTCTTATTTAATCGATTCGAAGATTAAATAGGCAAAATTTTTATTTCCTAAAATATTAATCTTGAAATGGTAGTTTTTTTTTTTTTTTTTTATGTATATATATATATACTGCACGTTTAAAAAACTTAAGAAAAAATCAAACAAACATTTAATAGAAATTGTAATAAAAGTAAGAATTTCGATACAGAGTGTTATATTTTAACATGAAAATTCCTGTTAACGCATTCTAACATATCTTATTTTATTATTCTAATAAGAAGAACATTGAAAGCTTGAGGAAAATTGAATGTAACGTCTGTCAATATCTATAACTAAAAGCTACGCTTCACCCATTTTTAAACAGTATACGTAACAGCGATTAAAATTATACTAAGTGTGAAAAACTTTACATACTATAATAAAGTAATTTTTTAGTTTTAAATAATACGACAAAATACTCAGAACTCATGATAGATTAAACTATTATTTATTTACTTCAAGACTTTAAATTTAAAACTGAGAACCTTAAGCACATACAATTTCAATATGACGTCCGAAAAAAAAAAAAAAAAATCCGTCATCTGAATTCGGGTTTAAACGCACAATTTTTTATACAATTATTAATTAATCTAAATACATTAGTCATTTATTTATTTATCCAGGCTTCTTCGTTTGTTTTAACAGAAATTCTTAAAAAATGCAAAAATAATTAGTTCAATAATCATTATAATTTGGTGCATTTTATGCTGTATATGTAGATTTTTATGTAATGCAAAGCATTTAGTAAGTGTAAATGCTATTTCATTATTTAAAATTCCAACTTCCTCGAGAACGGCATGTCTATATATAAACAATGTATTTAATTTATAATAAATACTACTTATATAAATCTATCATACACTAAATATTTTACATTCACCTTTAATACAAGTGATTTCTTAATGAACCTAATTTTATTCAATGCAGAGTTATAATGCAATTATATTTCATTTTCTTGAGAAACTCCAGATATTAGCTAATCAGTTAAAAATCTTCCATAAATTAGCTCATTTAACGCTAAATTTAAGTGGTAATTATCACCTGGAATGTAAACATATATTTTGGTATTTTCTGAGGTATAACAACGGTAACTTAAAAATGAAGTTACAATATATAGTTTTGTGTTTTTACCTTTCTTTGATTATGGTCATGCTTGTATTAATTTATATAAAATTACATAAATTAAAAAATAATAACATGATATTTATACTGTGATCGTTTAATTAATTAATTTAATGCATATATCTTTTTTATAAAAATAAAGCTTCGAAAGACAAATTTATCTAAATTTCTCACATTGTTAGTTTTATATATCACTTATCAAGAATTATTTGTTTTGATTTTTATGGAGAAATAATAGATTAAATACGAATATAAACTTTTTTTTTCTTTCTTTAATAATTCTCTCACAAAAGTTAAATATAATTCATGAAAAACATATTATCAATTGAGGTGCTTACAACCACAATAGTCCAAGTCCATTTTTAAACAAAATGATATAGTCCATTTAGAAGATGCATGTGGTGACGATCTGCACCAACACACAGTGTCAGGTGACAATAAAAATGGTTAGTACACATATAGAATACTATTATCCCGATCCGCGTTGTGAAAGGATCTTGGGGGATAATATCAAATAACAAATTAGAGGGAGAAATGTTTTGAATATAATTAAGCAGTAACACAAGAACCCTTGTTTAACGTTGTGAAATGTAAATTTAGAGCTGGTAGGTTGCTCAAAAAAACTCCAATTTAATAATTGCTATATTATTAATGCCTATAACTCATAAAATTAATTCGCATCTGCAAAGAAAAGAATAAAGTGATTCCAAGAAAATATAGAAAATGCACATATATAATTAAATTTCATTTTTGAACATATAAATTTCACATTTCAAATATCATTATTTTTGTTTCAATAATAATTACACATTAACATTCAATTTGTTCCCTTGTAAAAGATAGATCAATCCACATTACAACAGTAATTATGCTCCATTTGTTTTCTTTTATTATGTTATATTTTTTTGTTTTAGACTTGTAATTCGCCCATAGCACCGATCCAAAGATAAGAGGCTTTTGGCCAAAACATTAAACAAAATTTAATGGTATGTTATTATTACTATTATTTTAAAATATTTAAAATAATTAATTAAAATATTTAATGAGCTAATAATACGGACATCTGTTAAAATTTAGACGACTATAAGAATACCTTATGTAAAATAAAATATGCACACTATGACAATATCAAATAAACAATAGCCATAATTAAACTGGAGATAAGTATAATTAGCTCTCACCCAAATAGACCTTGACCAGACCAGTGCTCTTTCCCTTTAAGGATACGTCAGACTATCCTTGTGACGTACTTATGAATGTTCATCCAATGCACTAAAGTTTATAGAGTTTATCAGATTCGAACGTCACTATTTTTCACATTCGTTCGGGGCCTCTAAATAATGCATATTCCCGGAGTCGGTTTCAGAAGTCCTATCTCATTGATTCGGAAGTTCTTTCTAAGGATTGCAGTACTCTTGCCGCTGCGTCTTGAGGGAAGCTATTTCACCCTTTACATTCGTGCCAACGATGATTCTCCTTTCTACTGTCGCCCCTTTATTTAGAGTCTGCAGGAGATAAAAGTCCATATCTTGGTGTAGCGATATTGTTTCATAAAATTCATTATCTTGTGAAAATATAGCTTGTTGAGAAGGGACTTGGAGTTATTTCCATAGCTCATTATTTTGCCATATTGGAGATTTTAGGTAAAGTCCTTCTGGCTTTGGAGAGAGACGAGTCTTACTTTTTAGACCCTCTTGTAAGAGAGAGACGAGACTTAATCATTTTTTTTTCATTCCCTTTTTCTTAGACCCAATATTTTGGGAGGGCTTTTTCGACATAAAGCTATATCTCTTATTGGCTGCTCCGTTTCGCTCCCTCATTGGTAATTTTTGGAATTCTCCATGCTGGTTCGATTATTCTGGTCCTCCGTCCTTGCGCGTGCCTGTTTCCTTTCCCTCTTCATAGCTAAATTTTATTAATCTCGATTCAGACTTCTCGTGGGAATGGTCGCCACCCAAGTAGTATCATAAATTCTCCTTCATTAGTTGAAAATTTAATGCTAAAGCATCATAAATTTTCTGTCCTTCTACTATTCATCCTATGTCAGAATATGGCGTCCATGTAAAATCCAGGAACGTTTCGCCTTTTCTCAGGTTTTGAGAATAATTTAGCTCTTTCCTGTGAAAATCTGGTTTTCTTATCTGAAACGTTCCTGAACAAAAGTTGGAAACAGCAAAACGCTGCGGCCGCCATTTATTATTTTTTTGCTATAATCCGTTGCTCGCGCGCGAGTGTCGAAAACGAATTCCTTAAATGAATGTAAAAAAATCAATATGGAATGCAAATAAACCAATAGACGACATAATCCTTTACGTCTCTATTGTCAAGACAATTCAGATGGAAATACAATACCTCTGTGACATCGCTAAGAGATTATCTCTCGTACTTGTCTGTGGAATGTTTAACGAGCAGACCGTGTAAAAAAAAAAAAAAATACACCTATTATTTGGATCTCCATTAACCAGGGGATCATCAAACATGATTCTCACCGATTTTGATTAATTTAAAGTATGTTTTAGAGTTCGTATCTCTAATTATTCTTGTGAAAGGATTTCTTCAAATGGGCCTTAGATTTTCAGAAATTAGATGACGAGGTTTAGCATACGTTTCAAATACCCATTAGTTTGCAGCTCTCAACGTGTCATCGTGGTGTGGACGCAGAAGGCTCGCACGCCACCCGTACGGCCCGAGTTCGATGCTAACTTTTGACTTTTTTTTTTAAATTAATTTTATATTTTAACACTTTATTACAATTTTATTTAAATTTGATATATATTTGACACTTTGAATTGCTGCAAATTTGAATTATTTTTTATTTTCGGAAAAAATATACAATTACTTTTAGGTTTTTTTTTTTTTTTTTTTCATGAAAATTTATATGTATTTTATCTAACTTGTAAACAAACATAATTACTGACGAAAATCCAAAATATTTTATGTCTAGATTTTTTTCTAATTATTATTTACATTTATATATATTTATATTTTAAGCAAAGTTCAGAAACAATCTATCATATATATATTTACTTTATTGATTTTTAACTGAAAATTTATTTTTTCGTGTCAATTATAAATAATAATTTTGATGTCAATTTCAAAATATTTTTTCGTGTAAATTATAAATAATAATTTTGATGTCGATTTCAAAATATTTTTTCATTCTAACAAATAATGATAATAAAGCGAAAATTGCCAACTAGAAATGTAAAAATCGTCTGCGGATCCCGCATGCCGTGAAATGTCAGTAATGTTTTGCTGTCAACAAAAATATTCCTGGTATTTCGCAGCAAACTTACTGGCATTTCTGTAGAAACTTTTTAACATATACAGTAAAGTTCCAGTCATTTTCAAGAAATGTTTCTAGGAAATAATGGGCAACTCAGCTGCCCATTTTTTTTCCAGGAACGTTGCGGAATTTTTTTTTACAGTGTATAATAATTATTGATTTAAATATACACTGTTATTGGGAGTATATTTTTTTAGTTTAATTTAATGTATTTATTAATTAATAAAGAATTATCTTTCATCGATTAAAGAATTATTTTTGAATATGATTGGATCCTGCAAATTGCCTAATTAATTTAATTGATTATCAAGCTATGTTGTATAGTTTTCTTTGCAACAGTGCATAAAATCTCTTTTATTCTCTCACACAGTAAACCAAGTCTGTAAACAGATGCCATGTATTAGAAATATGTGAAACGGGCCTGGTTTATTGTGGGAGTAGATGAAACAGATTTTATGCACATTCTAAATGGACTATCTCATTTTTTTTTTTCAAAATGAATTTGTTCTACTGTGGTTGTGAACCCCTCAATTGATATTTGTCACGTTTTTCATATCGTAAAATGCATAACAGCTCTTTTAATATTTCTGGTGATTATAAAATAAATGAAATTTAAAAATATGTTTGTTGCACATATTCCTGATTTATGCTAGCAGCAAATACACTATATTGCCATTAATGACGGCAACATTCAATTTTAGACATTTTGTCGAATATTTAGAAATATAATTGGCAGATTCTATTGGAATTTCAGGATTGAAAAGGACAGGTATAACTTCATATTTAGCAATGTTGATTTGATAAGGGGAGCAATTAGGGGGCTAACAAAAAAATCAAAGAAAAAAAATAATACTTGGTATCACCCTATAAAATAAAATGCACGGAATGATCTACCGCTACCGAATATAAATAAACAGACATTGTGCAATATGTGTATTCTTTTGTGTAAGAATAGCACGTATATTAAAAGAAAATAGCTATTTATTTAAAAAATTAAAAAAAATTCTTGCATGTTTTTGCTTATAACATGCAGAGTTTTCAACCAAATTTAACGCCGGTTTCAGAAAAATTGACAAAATATAGTAGAAACAATATAGTGTAATTGGAATATAAATATATTAAATATTTTAGGAAATATGAGCAGTTGTATGAAATAATTTTTATCTGCGCATGCGCGAACGATAACAAGGATCATTTTACATAATTTAATAGTCAACTCTATGGAGCAACTTATTAAAAAAAATCTAGTCAAAAATCGTAAAATTTCAGAAATATATCGGCGTTAAACTGAGCAAATGTTTAGTTGTTCTCTAAAAGCAGCTGAATGATAAGGGATTTTACACAAATTGCCATTTTTATTAACTGACTTTCAGAAAAAAGTTAGTATTTAGTGAGTATCAACGAGTAGATTTGGAAAAAAATGCTTCGATTTTTATACTTCTTTTGATCATGGTATAAGCTCGTTCTGGTGGTTATCCAAGAAGAAATAAAGCATCAATAAAAACTGAAAATTAAAGAAAATTAAAAATAAAAAATGACAATTTGTGGAAAATCCCTTATCATTCAGCTGCTTTTAGAGAACAACTAAAAATTTGCTCACTTTAAAGCCGTTATCTTTCTGAATTTTTACGAGGTTTTACTAGATTTTTTTTAATAAGTTGCTTCATAGAGTTGACTATTCAATTATGTAAAATGATCCTTGTTATCGTTCGCGCATGAGCAAATAAAAATTATTTCCTACAACTACTCATATTTCCTAAAATATTTAATATATTTATATTCCAATTACACCATATTATTTCTACTATATTTTGTCAATTTTTCTGAAACCGGAGTTAAATTTGGTCGAAAACCCTGCATGTTATAAGCAAATAACATGCAAGATTTTTTTTATTTTTTTTTAAATAAATCGCTATATCTCTATTAATATACATGCTATTCTTACACAAAAGAATACACATATTGCACAATGTCTGTTTATTTATATTCGGTAGTGATAGATCATTTCGTGCATTTTATTTAAACAGGGTGATCCCAAGTATTAGTTTTTTCTTTGATTTTTGTTGGCCCCCTAATTGCCCCCCTTATCAAACCGACATTGCTAAATATGAAATCATACCTGTTCTTTTCAATCCTGAAATTCCAGAAGAATCTGTCAAGTGTATTTCTAAATATTCGACAAAATGTCTAAAATTGAAAGTTGCCGATCATTAATGGCAATATAGTGTATGTATTTAGGTTTTAGTGTTTTCTTTCGTATTTATATGATAAGAATAGAGATGAATGAATTCAAAACTCAAACTTCACAAACATTAACTAACACAATATTAATTTGGATAGAGATTAAATATCCTAGATTTTTTTACTTGCAAAGTTTTCTGAGAGAAATTTGTGTTGGATTAACACACATATTTGAGTATCGTTTGAATGCCTTCATTATGGATTCCAAAACTATTCTAAATATGGTAATCTTGCTCTGATTTATATGACTGAAGGTGTGTGATAGAGGTCTACATCTAAATATAGCAATCCAGGAGAGTGCAGTCTTATGGGATTCCAGAAAGTGTTATTTAAAAAAAAAATTAGTTGTAATCTTTAGCAATTTAAATATTTTATGTAATTTCTTTAAATTATTTTTTAAGTAAAAATAAAGTACTATTTTCAAATATTAAATCATTTTTTCATAAAATAAAATTCAAAAATTTTGTATAGATTTAAAATTACAACCCCGGTTAAAAGAAACCGTTTAGCTTCAGCGTGGTTCGTTCTTTTAAATTATGTGACTATTTTATTCTAATGTTTTAAAATTACATCATTTGAGTTTGAAACATCATATCGAAATCGTATTTTCTCAATACCTTTAAACTTCTGTATGACTTTTTCTTAGTTTTCTATGTACAGTGTACAACTCCATATCTTCTTGCACTGATAACTCGTTTGCAAAATATTTTGGAATAAATCTATATTCATCAATCGAGAGTTTCATGATATGTGTATATGCTGTCATTTAATAATAATAATTTAATATTTTCATTTCTACTTAAGTATATAATTAGGTACCTACTGGGAGTCTCAAATATGAAATTCAATAATTTGTATATGGTGGCAGATATAAAAAAAATGCAGGAGGGTTATGTAAAATGACAGGAGTTTTTATGCTGCGATTCCCAGTTTTAGTTACAAATAGCAGTGATAGAGGGTGATGCAAGCAATAGGCGAGATATCCATGCTCAATTTATTAAAATGTATTGAATGAATCCAGAAATACCAAAAATTAGGTCTGGAATCTGCCCCTATGTCTGGCAGCTCGCATTTCCTTAATATTCGTACTAAAATTAGGAATCAGAGTAAAAAAAAAAAAAAAATCCTGATATCATACATAACACTCCTGCAAGAATTAGTTTTAATATCTGTCACCATTTGCAAGTTATTGAATTTTAATGTCCATCAGTCATTTTTGGGAAACCCAGTATAAAACTTATGCATTTTTTTATATTTTTTTATTAGTGCAGAATACTTAAATTATGTAATCCTATATTTTTGTTATGAAAAATTTATAAACAGCAAATCATGTAACAACAATATCTAGACAAATTTATTTTTGAAATTATATTAGGTATTTCACGCTTCCAGTTATATATAAAACCAAACCATACATTTTGCAAGAGAAATAACTTCATCAGACACCTAGGGTAATCATCTGTAATTTTTCGTGAGAAACACCAGATGCTTATTAATGAGTTTAATGTCTTCCTTAAATTAGCTAATTTAACAGTGAAGTTACGTCTTTATTATCTCCTAAAATAAAGGTGTCTATGTTCACTTGTAAAGTAGAACAGAATGAAGTAATAAATAAAATTAAAACCTGTCATATTTTGTTAACGTTATCGGATTTACTTGCTTAATAAAATGACTGTATATTATATTTTGAAATCGAGTTTTTTCTTAAATATCTAGTTACATATATGTATATTTATATTATATTGTGTATGTAATATTATAATAACATTATAGCAATAATTAATAAACTACGTCAATAAATTCAGTGAATTAATCTTATGGTAATTCAGTAATCGATTAAATACATTTATCTTTCTCTAGTAAAGAAATTTCGAAAACTAAATTTCTACTGCTGAACTACTTTCGTAATTTTAGATACAGGTTGCTCAATAAAATTCCCTCAGACTTAACCCCTTGACTTTCACAACGGTGACATCTATAGTTATGAACCAAATGTCTATGATTAGGACAATGGGTATGTGCTACTCGATGAAACAGGTTACAGAAGGAGGCACCTGGCATCCCTATCTCCGAAACAGTAGAATATATGGACACATAGTTCGTTACAGAATTGTCTAGCGTCCTCTATTTACTATTTAATGTTATAATTACATTTATAAATACCTTTATCTGAATCCCTTAAATTTAATTATTTCAAATCCAACCATCATCTTAAGTACCCTTGAATTGCATCGAAAAATGTGATTTTGAAATACCGACGTACGTTTACAAGGAACTGTAAAGGAATACAAATGTTTTTTTTTTTTTTTTTTTTTTTTTTTTTTTAGAAAATATAATATAACCACAAAAGAAAATATACAATATCCTCTTTAGAGTTACCCACGATTCCGAAAGTCGTTTCTTATCTTTAGTAATCTATACTCTACTCACACGTTTTAAATACAAACATGATAGAATAGCAGCGTTAACATTAATATTGAAGTTAATATTATTTTGTTATGCATAAATGTATATTAAGAATAAATTGTATCTTAAAGAAAGATATCCATCATTGAAAAAAACTGGTTAAAAATCTATAAAGACTCCTTACGATTTCTAAAAGGCACTTTTTTATTTTTAAAAAAGTATGTTCAACAAACATGTTTTTTTTTTTTTTTTTTACTTACGAGCATGATAAATCAACAACATTAACCATAATATTGAAGTTAATCATATTTTGTCACTCTTGTAAATATTAAATTCAGTTATGCAGCGGAAAATGTTTATTTAGTACATGATAGCATCCTGAAAGCATATATTCTGGTTTGAAGGAATTGATAAAAATTCTATAAAAATATCCGGGAATGTCGCGGATAATAATCAGTAATATTCAAAGAATCTTTATTTTTATAAATGCTCATTTAAATATCTCAAATATACTGTTTTTTTTTTGTTTTTTTTTTGTTTATATAGATAAAGAATATTTTTTTGGAATCATTGGTATCGCGGAAAAGATTATTTTATATTTTTGTACCTATTAATATTAATTTTGTATATTAAAATACATTTACATTTTTAACAGTATCATAAAACTATCAGATATTAGCTAATGCAGAAGGATAAATCAGGGTTAGATGCCTCATCATGTTAAATGATGAATTTACCGTATGTCAGCTATTGGACGTGTGCCGGAGCTATTAAGTTTCTATTATTCTCAATTATTGAATAAAAGCGCCGTAAGGGAAGTTACAAAGGTTTCTTTTTTAAATAAAAGTTATATTCATCAAAGAAAGGCAAGTTTGGTTAATGCTGTATGCTCTTATGAGATAGAGACAGATAGAAGTCAAAATATAATGCATTTCGAAACGATTTTCATCAAATATAAAGTGAATGTGTATAGAATCTTCTTAAAAGTGAATATTGTTGAAACAGATATCAAATTGTGTGTTAGTGTAGGTTGAAGCCATATTTGATGCTACTTCTAGAGTGACTGGTTGTGGTATCAAACCCGAATTAAAAAAGATAGGGTAATTCTAGGACAGATAGCCATAGAGGAGAGATGGCCAGCCTAATTATTTAAAAATATATATATCATAGGTTGCAGCATAATCTTTGTTCGTAAGAAATAGGTCAACGTGTTCATTCATTGCGACATACAGCTTTTTTTTTTCGGTTATAAAGAGAAAGTGTACTTTTATTGTTTATTTAATTTAGTGGTTGGATATTTTTGTTCCGTTAGGTATCTGAATGTTTTGCATTACGCATGTTATTATTTTTTTCTAACTATAAGGACGTTTAAGGCACGTATATAATCCAATTTTTACTTTTAAGTCTAAAACAAAGACGTACAATGGCGGAGTGACACTTTAAATTGAGTGGTAATATGACCATCAATTTTAGGATAGATGGCCTTATCAAATAGAGGCGAGATGGCCACCTAATTACACAGAGTGAGGATTTAAACTAAATATAATTATTTAAAAAATATATATAATTTTTATATTTATAATTATATTTACTGATATAATTATTTAAATTTTATCTAATATAAATATTTCAGTAACAATAATGATGTACTTTTTTTTCAGAAAATATTGAAAAACATGGGGAACTTTCATTCCAGAAACAGATAAAGTTGATAAATAAACTTAAAACCGTGAAAAGGTCTAAAATAAACACAAGAAAAAAAAACTGATGGACGACACTTCCAGCAGGGAATAAGATGAAATACAACTGATGTTTTTAGATTCTACAGATTCCGAGTGTATCGAATTGATTGAGGATCCATGTGTTGGTTGTGAAGAATAATATAATATCAAAACCAAAAAAAGATTACTGGATACAATGCATAAGGTGCAGGAAGTGACTCCATGAAACGTGTACAAACTACCATGATCTTTGCTGAAAATGTTCTAAAATTTTGCGAAAAATGAAGGGTTGAAATTATACTTCAAATTTTGGTTATTCAAATTTTATTCACTTATATTCCGTGGTATAATTGCATCTTCACGAATTTCTATATTTTTTTCATGATTAACTACGTTTTTTTTTTGTTTTTTTTTTTTGCTGTTTTAACTTCATTTTTTCTTTCTTCTATTGGATGGCCATCTCTCCTCAGCTTGAAGGAGAGATGGCATCTGCCATTTGAATTTCAATTTTTTTCCCCATTTTTTGGTCTCGATATTTAATTATATTTTTACCAAAATATGATGAGTATATGTATAAGGATTTTAAACATGCATAAACATTTCTTGCATTTGCATTCTAAGAATTTTTATTTCAATCTTTAAAAACTATCGTCATCTATCCTAGAGTTACATTACTAGACCCAAGTTGCATCCGGAATGTATGCCTCATTTTTGATCCGGGTTAAGGCATCCATTTGTAATTATGAAGTAACTTTGATGCATGAGATTTTCTTTTAATTCTTCAGAGTTTTGGATTAAAATAAATAAAATTATTTTGGTTGATCATGACACTTCCAGGGAACAATTCCATAACAAGGCAGGGTTAGTCTTTATAAATTCTCTATTTAAGCAATTCATTTGCTTCATTTCAGAAAGTTGGTTCAAAAGGTTGCAATTCCCTCATATTTTTAAGTGAAAACTATTTAATTTTTTGGCATTTATAGAAAAATGGCTCAGAAAATTTTAATTCACAAATTCTGAACGTTAACTTTCTTTATGTTTCAACAGTTCGTTATAGGATGCATAAGAAAAGAGATTTCCACCAGTTTATTAATCGTAGGAATGAAATTTGTCTCACAACGCTAAGATAAACAGAGATGCAATCGAGATGAATAAAGCATGATTTTATTTGGAGTTCTGGAGTAGTTGCGGTCAACGAATTTGTGTGGTTTAGACATCGTCACGCGCTTAATAATGAATATAACAAGAATGGATTAAAATTGTTTAATGTAGTTGCATGTATACAAAGCATGGCACATATTAAGCAGTTCGCAGCGTTAAAGGTGAAATAAACTGATTTCTTTATTTTGATTAAGAGGGAGAAAAAAGGGAATGATTTTAAATATGATAGCTAGAGTAACTTTGTTCTTTTTTTATTTACGGAAAGGGGTATGAAGTAGGATTACTTCTAGCAACGAATATTTATAAAATGGATAATTTAATATCAGCACAACTGAAATTCGAAAATAGAAACCAATAAATTGATGCATTTAAACACGTTTTCGGAATATTAAAAAAAATGAATGAAAGATAGGGATATAAAAGAAAGGGGAAAAATAATGAAAAGGTTTACATTAACACTAGAGTAGTCGCCTCTTTTTTTTCAGCACGTTTTTAGTCGCGCTCGGTCTTTTGACTTCGGAACCCTGCATACAGAAAATGTAAAATAAGAAACAGTTTTCCTTTAATATTCGAACATTACATTTCAGTGAAGTTATAAATTTGCAGTTTACTTAAAGTATGCATTTTATTCAAGAAATACGGAAAAATAGAAAAAAGTAAAAATTAATTGACACTAGGGATCGTTGCGTAGACTTTTCCACCTATTTCAACTTTGCTTGTAAAAATGTACCTGAAGGAAAAACAGAGATGTCTTAGTACCTCAATATCGTGATGGAGAAAGATTGAAAGTTAGTTACATGGTAGTTTTCCATTGTATTTGTAAGGGGATAGGAGTTAGGGCTAGATAAATTGTATGGGCGGCAAAAAGACCGACACGCGACTACTGCCGGATTTTAATAAAGTCTAAATACAATATGTCATGACATACATCATCTCACAGTATACATATATCGAGTGCTGACTTGATTACATATTTTTTTGTAACATAATCCCTCACTGCTGAATATATATTGGATCATGAATTTCTATATCGTACGATAATTAACTCTTTATCTACTGTCGATACTTATACGTACACTGTAAAAAATAGTTGGAACGTTTAGTATTCTAACAGGAACTTTTCCGTTACTTTCGGATATGTAAGAGCTATTTTCGTTTTCTAAAACATCCAGAAGCATTTCTGAACGGTTAGGTTTCTTTCCGCGTTCGCCTCTGTTCTCGCTAACGCATCCGCACTTCAAGTATTTCGTCCATGTGCTGAAACCGGAATAGCCTAGAACTCCTATTATAGTAGCCTTAGAATAGCCGAAAGTCTATGCTAACATCAACGTCAACTCGTCTGTATGAGTAATGGCGTCGCGGCGTGAGAACTTGTGTAGCACGTGGATTTCAATCGGGTTTTATTTAGAAAACAAAAACAATATAATAATATTTTTTTACATTTTGTGGGTAATTTTTATTGTGTTTTAAAATTATACAAGAAATATAAACCTTGGATATTATGAGTGGACTGTTTTAAAGCTTCGGAAAAACATTATTTTTGAAGACGGAACGATTACAACTTTGGGTAAGTGTTTTTTTTTTTTTTTTTTAATCATCTACGGTATTACTTTTACTTACTATTTTTTATTATTAATTACTTCTTTATTAGCTTTGTTAGAATACATGGAAATAAATTTATAATCTATTTTTTAATACATCACGCCTTGTTTCTGTTATGTGTGCATGTAAATAAAATAATATAGTTAAACTCGATGTTAATACTGACTCCGGTACACAGTGTGCCCTTAATAAATTATTAAATGCGTTATAATTTAAAAGAAAATTTATGTATTATATTTTTATCAAACAAGCTGATGGTTTATTGACATTTTACTTTTTTATTATTGATTGCTTTTATGTAAAAAAATACAGTATTATGGGTAAAAAATAAAAATAAACAGTAAACTATTCTTTCAATTATACGTTTTATTTTTATAAATCATTATAGTAGTTAATAAAACTGATTCATTTGTTTTGCTGCTTCCTAAAAAACTTTCAAAAATTCGAAATAGCGTTTATATGTCAGTAATAATACACAATAGAAATATCAATAATTCAATTATATGTATATTTTAGGTGTAATAATATTTTACTTTTAATTACACATTTCAGTACATTTTGTTTTTTAAATTAAGTTACGATGTGTGCATTATAAATCTATAGAATAATGTTAAACATATTCTGTTAATCTAATTATTTTTTTTATATTAAACCTCTTTTCTCCTCAAATTTCAATAACAAATAAAATAAAAAATGTTTTAAGTTAATTAACTTATTCAGTACTCGGGTCCAGATATGTAACAGCCCCCCCCCCCCCCCCCGGCACACACACACTTTTTTTTTTTTTTTTTTTTTTTTTTTTCAATGCTTCGAAAAAATTAACTATTGCATTTTTTGCGATTTGAATTTCACTTGTTCATCTAAATGTTCTTGCTTGAAAAGAAAAATGCTTTCTTCTGATTTTGCACAACAGAATTGTGAAAAAAAAATACTATTGTTGTTATTTAACTTAAGCACTTTACAATAAATGAATTTGAAAATCTCTAGATTATTAATCATCACCTTGTTTTATGAAAATATAGTACACAAAATGTCTTGTTTTAAGTTAGAAGGCATTTTAATTTATTAATATTATGCTACGAAAAGAATAATACGATATTGAGTCAACATTGACATCAATTGCAATCATATCTTATTTACATGCACAAATAATAATAATAATAATAAGATGTTATGTATTAAAATGGCAAAGAAAGGCTAATAAAGATATAATAAGTAAGATATAATAAGACTAAAATAATAAGTAAAACTAATGCTATGATTAAAAAAAGAACACTTTTCGAAAGAATTTATCGTTTCCTTTTCAATAATAATACAGTTCACTTTAATGTTACCTGTTAACCCACATGGTTAAAAAATTATCAATGGAAGATGTTAAAACACAATAAATTTTATCTACATTATAAAAAAGGTATAACGGTATTGATTTTTTTTTCAGAATAAAATCAAACAGACATAAAAAAAACAGGGAACTCAGAAAAAAAAAAAAAAAAGAAAAGAAAAAAAAAAGAAAGATTCATAAACCAACATCTATTTAAAACTGACTCTTTCATAAAATTTGATTTAATAAAACAGGCTACTTCACAAATTCATTTTTCCAAACTAAGCCCCTTTCACAAAATAATCTTAAATAAAAGTTAAAATACTAGTGCTAAATTCACCTTGAGTATATAATTAAAATTCATATAAAAAGCACAAATCAATGTACTAAAACTACTTGCAGGTGCAATTTTTAAGATATTTCTAATATATTTTAAGTGATTTTATATTATATGTATGAACCTGCAAGTAATTTTAGTACAGTTATTTGTGTTTTTTATGAATTTTAAAATAACCCTAGACTTCAGAAATGTTTCATATGTATTCAGAAACCTTTCCGATTCGTAATGAAAGGTTTGCTATACATTCAAAAACATTTCCTTGTTTTCAGAAAGATTTCATATATATTCAGAAACCTTTCCGATTGGGAATGAAAGGTTTCCGATATATTCAGAAACTTTTCATTACGAATCGGGAATGTTCCATATTATAGCCGAAACATTTTTCTGCTCTAATCAGAAAACTTTCCGTTAGTATCGTGCAGCAGAGGTCTCCGTTACTTTCAGAAACGTTTCTGAAAATTTTTTACAGTGTACCATTAAAATAACTTGTTATAAAATTCATTTAATATATCGATATATTTAAAAACATTTAAATAAAATTTTAAAAATATTTTTTTAAATAATGATTTTTTTTTTTTTTTTTTTTTTTTTTTTTTTTTTTTACTTTGCATCTTTTTAAATTTTTTGGCATTTGGAGAGGGAGGGGGAGGGTTCAATTCGGAAATGCATCTATATTTCTATTGTAAGAACATAATATTTTTACATTGCCTAATTCTAAAAAGTACAAAGAAAAACATTCAAAATAAAAAAATAAATTCAAAAAAGAAATCCCGACTGCGTAAAAAGCCAAATAAAAAAAGGGGAAATAAGATGACGCACGTAGGAAAATACTAGAGTTTTTAATGGAAATTATTTTGGTTTAAGTAATTGCAGTCGGAGGCATCAGATTCATGTTTAGGTATGTACTGCGGCTCCTGCTACCTACATGTTTGCCTAGTAAAAAGAAATTTCCATTGCACACTCTACTATTTTCCTACGTTATCTTGTTTCCCTCTTTTAAGTTCGCTTTTTAAGTTCGTTTTTTCAGTTTTTTTTTTATTTTTTTAAATTTAATTTTTTATTGACGAATTTTTAGTTGTGTTTAATTAATACACATATAATTACAGTTGGATGTGGCCGTGACCATAACTCAAATAACTATAACCGTTTTAGTTTTTACAGATTTCGTAAAGATACAGATCCTAAATACACAAATTTCAGGTTGTGTAATATTTAAACGGATCTTCTGACTGTAAAATAGTCTAGGAAACATCGTCTTTATTTTGAAAGACCTATCCGATAATATGCCACTTAATATGGAGCAGAAAACATTTTTTCGTCTCTGCCGCCATTTTATATTTTACGCCATTTATGAATTTATGAAAGCAAAAGCTAGTTTATAATCATTGGACGGTTAAGACGAATGGATAAAGACCTCATTTTCCAGCTGTTTGGATGTTTCGAGGGTTTAAAAAATCCACATACCCGCATACCCAGATACGCGTCAAACACATAACCCTTCTTGGCAGTCCGGTAATAAAATATTTGAGAGGGGTTATAAATATTGCACAAAATCCGTATTAATGCTAATTTAATTAATCGTTATAAATCTTCAAATCCTTCTAAAATCCTTCTAAAAACTATTAAATGATTACGTAGATTTTCTAATGATGTTTCAAAAATTCACATGCTTTAGAAGATCAAATTTTCATGAATTCATAATTCAGTACATAAAGGGTTAAAAACTGTAAATTAAATCTGGATTATAAAATGATTGAATTATTTATTAAACATATAAAATGAATTGATATATATTATTGGCAAAGGGCGTTTTATTTTATTATTTTTTTTTTATTTTACAAAACATTCCATCAGATAATTTTCATTCGAATGTTTAGAGCATTTTGCTGTATAATGGTAAAATATAAATTAGCTTAATTCATCAAAGAGAAATAAAAATTTTCGTTTTACCTATGTGATTTATGCTAATGGATGTGTAATTAAAAAAAAAAAAAAAAAAAAAAAAAAAAAAAAAATCTTTTGCTAACTCAAGACGTAGGAATTAAAATTTTTGAATTTTACTCCAATTTCAATATTTTCATGATTCACAATTAACATATTTCGTGTTGGATGTCTTTTTCTATCTAATGTAAAAGCAATGAAACCAAATGCGATGTCTCATGTGATGACTTTTTGCATAATTGGCTATACATCTTAAATCCAAAATTATAATGCATGTTTTAAACAAATATTAGCATAATTGAATTATTGATTTTACAAAAGGAAAACGGTACCTTTGATTGAACGGTGACATTGATTTTTTCTTTAACTTATAACTAAATTATCTTAATATGCACATTATTTATAACGAAAACCATTGAGATAATAAACAGAAAAAGATAATTTTGTAAAAAATTGCATATTAATCAAATCATGTCAAAATATTTTTGACATCCTGGGCAACAGAAACAATTCATTTTTTTTTTTTTTTTTTTTTGAATCTGGCTTTCGCTAGAGAGTCTTTCATTCGGGACGTGGCTGGGCACCTGGGAATCTTGCTTCCGCAAAAGAGTCGGAGTAGAGTAGAAGAATAAATGGTTGCGGGCGAAGATGGGCCGCTCGCCGCGGCGGTTGACTCCCCCGCCCACCCCCAACCACCGCCGAGACTAATAATAAGCTAGAAGTAGCTAGGAGTCGTTCGGTAGCTTAAAAAAAAGTTCGCAGTTTCAGAAAAAAAAATCGTTTAAATTTGAAAAGAAAATTTTAAAAATAACAGAGTAATTTAAAGCAATAACGAAAAATCATGCATTGAGCATTGATTATGAAACACTTTGTGACACAGATAGAATGTTATTAAGAAATTTCATTCTTTTATGGCATGAAATGAGATAATAAGAAACTTCAAAAATACGCTAACTCAGTAAAAATCCTTTGTCATCATTTTTTGTCCATATCCAGTAACGTCTGGGAATTCCTCCATGTAACCTCGTATGCGATCTAGAGAATGCATACACATCTCCTAGTAAGCGGTTCCACGTAATATGACGATGTATATAATATCTGTATGGTAATTATTGCATGACCTCTATCAGCTATCGGTCATCCTGTACTACGAAAATTCCAAATTTTTGTAGGAAGAATGCACCATCAACAAAATGATGGATAGGTAATCCGAATGAGTGTAAGTGGAATAATGATTAAAATAACATGCGTATTACAAAGATAATGAATAGTATGTTTAATTATTATTAAAACACAACTTTACAATCAGAAAGATTTCTGTCACAGGTGATCACCGATGATTGCACCTATATAATTATGATTAAAACTTGTTAATTTTATCCTTTAGTAACTTTCTACACGTAGTTTGTTTCTGTACATGTTTTTCAAAAATAGAAGAATAAAAAAAAATACGTTCACACAAGTATGCCGTGTTGAACAACATCAAGGGCCTCAAAGGTGATTTAGATATTTTTGAATATTCGACTCCTATGTTCATTCAGAAGGAAATCAAGGATATTTCCTTGAAAAGTGCCCTCAAACAGAAAGCGCAAAATAAGTCATTTAAAGAGTTCTTCGGGTTTTGCGAATTTTAGGCTTTTCAAATGTTCTTTTTTAGAAGGTTTTCTAATCTACAAGATTGAAGGCGTGGGTCCAGCATTGCCGACTGCTACCATATCTCACAACGTGGTCATAACATAATACCGACTAGCTGTTTAAGAAAACACTGGTTTGCTACGAAGCTTTAGTTTAAGTTAACAGCTTTTATGATTATTGGAGATGTAAGATATTGTATTTGTTATATTTTTAAAACAGATGAAATGCAAGATATATTTTTGTCGCAAACATTGATTTTTCAGCGACCCATCAAATCATCCACCAGTGGGCGACCATAGGCTGGGAACTGCTTCCTAAAACTTCGGAATTATATAAGTTTAAAAATTCATACCACAGTTGGAAAGCCCATAAATTACCTATATTTGTAAATTATGCATTCGAATACTTTATAAAAGAACGGTACTTTATAAATGAACTCCATAATCTATCGAAAACACTTTACAGTGCACATTAGTGATTCCATTAACGTTCAAAGTACCATAGCATCTATTAAAGTCACCGTATTTGTCCATAGATCATAATGTAATGGAAGTTTTTGTGCGTCCTGAAAACGAATTATAAATCATAATAATTCTATACTCCTGCGAAGTCATGATTTACAACATCGCAGTGATGCATATCAATCTCATTATGTTTAAAATATCGCAACGTCAATTAAGAGCATTGGGAATGATTTTTTTTTTCCTTAGAACATACAAACGAACTTCAAATGCTTCATTTTCAATATCGAACATTCATACCTTCAATGAACTTCGGGAATTTGAGCTCAGATAGATACACAGATTAACAGATAAACCGGATTTATAAACTCACTTCAGCTATGTTGGAACGTATTAAGAAACTGTTGAAAAAACTACAAATTAATCGTTTTGGGACCAGTGATGCATATATTTAACCGTCTTCTGTCGCATCAATACTGAGAGAAGAGAGAGTTCGAAAATCTCGCTTCTATTTAGAACTGTAAACGCCTTTTCCATTAACAGATACAACACTGAGATACAGTACATAACTGTCGCTATCCGACACCGGTGCATGTAAAATTCATTCTTATGTACTACGTACTTTTCCACATATCATTTTCGATGTTGATTTTGTTGTTACAGTCTATATAAGTAAATTTTATTTCACATTGATGACATATAACGACAATCATGCAAGATTCATCGAAATCATGTCGGTAAATGGAAAAGCGCTCAATGTATTCTGTTCGGAAAGCAGGGTAAGTGGAAATTATACTGAAACTGCTTCTTAAAAAAGTTAGCGTATTTATTATTATTTGAAAAGTTTATTTTAATTTATTTAGCAAATCTCAAGCATATTTAGTGACTCCATTTATTATCCAGGCTTATGATACAAAAACTCATAACTTGTACATTAGTTTATTACTTAGTATATTCTCACAAATAATGATTTTGATAGTGTCTTCTAGATCATAGTTTAAAAATTTACTGCGAAACATTTGTTTGTGTTAATTCCGTCTCATGAGTTAAATTACAGTAAATTTTACCTACTACGTTAAATGTCAGTATACGTTTATCATAAGTACTTTACTACTTTAAATTCCTTAAAACTAAAAGCAATTATCCATCGCACACATCAAGATCGAAATGCAGAAATTTATATATATATACATTTTTTTTTCGTGGGAGGAGGCGGAAGGTTTTTTGAAGAGGTTTATATGCACTTGAGAAAACTGAAACTTAATTTTTTAAATATTGTAATTATTTTTTAATAGCTTATTTTGCGGATTTTATCAATCTCATTTATTCTAATTAGTTTCAGTTGAGTCAGTTCATGTGTCATCGATCGGAACAAGTGATAATTGGATGACGCAATGTCTGGTGAATATGAGGGTGTGGTAGGATTTCATATTTAAGTTTTTCAGTGTTATGTTTCAGAATCACTTTGTCATGTCTGTGCTTGCATAGCTGACGTTTTTCATCACTGTTCCGCTAAAACGCATCCATTGTAGTTCGACATCGATCCCACGTGAGGTTTTCGTTCTTTTTGAATAGTTTATAATACACTGCACCAAGCTGATCCCACCAAATGCAGAGCAACTGCTCAGAAGCATGGGTATTCGGCTTTCCCGACAATGTTGGTCGGGCTTACCGCACGATTTTCTACGCGTAAGCTTATTGTAATGTAATGATGAGTATTCCATTGTCTCCATTTTTATATCCTGTTTCCAAATCCTGTATCCATTTTCCATCGCCAGTCGCGATACGATTTAAAAACCTTTATTTTTCTGCTATCGAAACAGATATTTACACGTGAAAAATCATCAATCGAAGCCTCTTAGCATCAACTCATACGTCAGCCAATGTCCTTGCCTTATAATCATTTCTAATGCTTTCAAACGTTTAGAAACTCTTTTGTGATCAACTCCTAATTATTCTGAAAGATCAGCTAGCTCTTGACATGATTCTCCATGAAATAATGCCTCCAAGTCTTCATTTTCAAACTTTTTCGGTTTGCAGGAGCGTTCTTTATATTCAAAATCATTATTTTTTAACTCTTTAAAGCAATCTCAACAGTTTGTTTTTGACAGAGCATGATTCCCATAATTCTCAACATTCTATGTGCTTCAGCTGCAGAATTTTAAATAAAGTAATGAAGTACAATTCCTCTTAGAAACTTTTTTTTTTTTTTGCACGAAATTCCCGCACACTTATTCCACACATGTTCAACACTATGAAAAAAAAAATTTACACATCGACGAAGTTTCGTACAATGAATTTCAACCTTCCTTTTAACACGTCTTTATAAATGTGTGATCATCTTAAATTACAGGCACACAGTTATGCTAAGTTATGCGATCTGTTGGAAAATAGGAGTAACTCGTCCGATATCCCGATACATCTAATCAATTAAATTTAAATTGGTAAAAACACCAGAATTCTAAAAAATAAATAAATAAATAAATAACAACTTAAAAAATGAAATTTCTACTTTACTAAGTGGAAAAATAACTGATTGAGAAAAATATATATCAAGCATTTCTATCTGCGGCCAGAGAAGATTCTGTGGGTGTGGTAGGAAGGTCATTAGTGTGTATTTCTATTATATAATTTGTTTAATGCTTTTTTTCATAATGCTTAAAGAAAAAAGAGTTTCAATTTGGTAATTCTCGATATCTAGTCGGTAATAGCCGAGTAAATAGTCAATGTTTGATCGAATTACGAGTACTGGGTGCTTTTACAGTTATGAAAATTTTTTAAATCACACTTTAAGGGACATCACCTTTTAAGGAATTTTAAATATAATTTAAAACATTTCAGTATTTTAAGCCAGCCGCATTACTTGCAATGGTATGAAAAATAGAAATATATACAAAAAGCAGAACTAATTAAAATAAATTAAATTGATAAATATACCACAATACAGCTGTTAAATAAATATGTACAATGAAAAGAAAAAAAAAACTCAAGCATTTCTATCTCTTTCTAGGCGGGAAAAAAATTACTCTTAGGTCTCAGAAATTTTAAGTAGTAAAGTACACACGTTAAAAAATTATATTTACTAATACTTAATGTAATGATGTATAATGTGTATGATGTATGATGTATAATGTGCATAATGATGATAATGTATGTAATGATTACTGCAATTTAAATACTGGTGTGTAATTAAAGCATTTTTTTAAAAATTTAGCAGCAAATTTTTAATCTATGAATCTAGAAGGATTATTGGCGGGTCTTAAAATATTTCAAATATATATAGCAATAAAATATGTAATTCTATATACAAATGTGCCATTAATGATTTTCTGTAACATATGAATAATGGAACTGCTTAATAAACTATTGACTCATAAAATATAAGAAAGTGACAAAATAATGAGCAATCGAAATTGACACAATATCTCTCTATTCTAAAAAAAAGTAACTACCGCTGTCACCGCCGCCGCCGGTTTTGAATTTTTTGTGACCGGAGGTCTTTCTTCGTTAATATTAAGAAAAATAATGCATACAAAAATATGAACATCGGTGGTATTATAGAGTAATGTTTGATAAACACGCTGATGCAGACAGTTTTCAAATCGAAGAATTATTTTAAGAGATATTTAATGCTAAAGTTGGACAAAATCGTTCCACTAAAAAAGTTTTATAGGAGCAAAAACTATTCATGGGAATTTAATCATTTTATACGTTTGAAGCTCCCGGTGTGCAGAATGTATTTCTTTTTTTAATTTGGCAAATTTTTTGAGGTTTTATTTCTATTTTAAATTCAAATTTTCAGCATTTCGAGATATATTTTTTACAGATTTTAGAAAATGATATTAACTTAAACTGTTGCCAACTGTATAAACAGCGGAAACAATAATGTTTGCTTAAAAAATATATATATATATATATACGTGTAATAAATTAAAAATTTATTTACACGTGACTATTATAAACAGAAAAAAACATTTGGAACTAGAATTAAATAATTATGTACAAAAAGCAGGAACTTATTGAAAATTACGTCATAAAAACTATAATTACACGTAAATTTTAAGAGAAAAAGGAATTTGTAAAATAATAAATTTATTAACATGCGTTAGAAATCTTAAATATGAGAAATTACGTCATATTTACGTCACATTACAAATATTACATAAAATGAACACAAAATAATATTGCAAAACGGTTTAAATTTAGAAATTGCTCTAGACATTTATTTGATATTTTGTGAGGTACTTTTCAACTATTTTTGTTAGGAAAGCGCAAATAATATTTCATTTCTAACACAAGTATTTTCACGTGAATATTAAAAAGAGAAAGAATAGTTTGGTGAAAATTACGTCAGATTAAAAACGATTAATTTAAAATGTCTCATTTAAAAGAACTTTCTTTTCGCTTTGTTAATAGTAGGAGAGCTGTTGAACATTTTTGAGTAGGTATTTGAGGCACCTTGAAAATTTGTGCAACACTTCTTTTGTAATGCCTGAATACAAAATCGCATGTCTGGCTGAAGGATCGTGGCCCAAAAACTGTGCCAGACACGTGTCAAGTGCCATTTGGCACTTGACACGTGTCTGGCACAGTTTTTGTTCCGACTAACGTGTCTGTCATTTTCAAAATATTTTTTTCTAAGCATAAATATTATTCTCCCTCAATCTCAGCGTGCCTCAAATACCTTTTTTTGGGGTAGTCAAAAAATTGCACTTGACACGTATCTGGCACAGTTTTTGGGCCACAATCCTTCAGCCAGACATTCGATTTTGTATTCAGCCATTACAAAAGAAGTGTTGCACAAATTTTCAGGGTCCCTCAAATACCTTCCCTAAAATGTTTAACAGCTCTTGGACTATAAAAAATACCGAGAGACAAAGATTCTGTTTACTCAATTCCTTTTATATCAGCTTATTTTGAAATGTTTATTTTATTTTACTTAATCAAAGACAAAAACAGCGATTGACATATGTATTATTTGTACTACTTAGTTATCCCGTCAACCAAAAATCTATCATTCGCCAAACTATAAGATTAAATGCCAATAATGGTTGATCGTAAATGTCACATTAACTTGACTTATAGCAAGTTACACGTGACTACGTCATCAAGTTATTTTTATTTCGACGTTTTATTTGTATTTTTATTAATGTTGTACTAATTTATTTGTTCTTTCGTTATTTAAAATAAAAATGATGTCAATTTGTATAATTTGGCGATTGTTTTGGCGATTTATATAATTTGGCCAAATTGGTCGACTGGTTAATCAAGTAGTACCGCACCGGATTTGGCCTTAAAATTCCCCAGTCAAAGAGAAATGAATAGAAATCCGTTTATAGGGAGATCGCCATTTTTTTAAAAATTATAATTCAATCTTCCGAAATCTTTTTAAAGCCAATCAAATTAGCGTACTTTTAGAGTCTAGGGTGTCTGAACGGGGGTTGACGAGCGTAGTTCGTAGGGGGCAGAGCCCCCTAGTTATAATAAAAATAAAATAAGTATAGCATTTTTTTTTAAACTGGCAGCTAACAATTACTTAAGTTAAACGATCAATTTACAGTGCTTACTAAACGGCAAAAAGATTATGAATTAAGTAATCATTCCTGCGAATTATTGCTTCGAATCTCGACAGGAAAGTACCATAAAAATATCTTCTGCGTGTGAACTAGATATGGATTCCAAAAAATTTTTTCTATGGTGAATCGTTAAATAGAGAGTTGACGAATGCACAAGTATGTAAATTTTGCACTGAACTTACAGGACTGCCTTGACCATTTAATATAATCTGTAGGTGCAAAAATAATGCAAGATGATACAATGCAACTTATTTCATAAGTATTTTAAATACATAATTTAATCATAGTGGTATGCATTAATATACTTTTAAAGCTTATTTTAAGTACTTTTCTGTAAATTAATTGTTTTAATTATTTAGGCTATTAATTGACTTCATAATCAGATATGTGAAAGTAAGATTTTCTTCAAATGTATTTTTACGAGTTTAAATTCGGTCGCAGTGGAACGCAAACACGGTGAAACATTAATAAATTTTGGGTTGATGTAAACATCAACAGAAGCACAGTTCAGATTCTCTATGAAAATTTTCTTAGTGGAGGTTTCGGCCTTTAAGATAAGGTTGTCACGTTCGCAATTCTGCCGTTGACTATTGTCTACTGAAGGCAGTAATCGAATTTGATCCAACAAAAAGAACTCGATTTTTCTAAAAGTAACTAAAAAATGTAACTCGAGTTAACTAAAAATTGTCTATTCCAGTATTGTTTGTCACTAAAAAAGATTGGCAAAGGTGAAGAAACTATATAAATGGGTGCCGCATGAGATGAACGACAACCGAAAAATATCCTCTATTAAATATGTTTCGCGTTTATGTTGCGCAACAGAAACGATATATTTCTCGATCGAATCTTGACATGTGATGGGAAATTAATGCTATACGATAACAGGTGGTGTTCTGGTCTGTGGATGAACAAGGATGAGGAAAGCCGAGTGTGCATCCAAGTAAGATTATGGTGAAAGTTTGGTGGTCATCCTATACAGCTAGAGAAGGAAAAACAACAGAAGGACGAACACGACCACCCTCATCTTAAAGGTCGAAATCTTCTCGAACAAAGTTTTCATACAAACGCTGAACGGTGAAATGTCATTTCATGATCCTTGCGAAATCATTAAAGCGGAAATGTATTAAATCTAGAAATCGACAAAATGCACCAGAAGCTGGGCCGTATTTGTCATTAGTCAACACAAATTTATAACAGTTTGGTGGCCCTCTATCGGGGTCATGCACTACCACTTCCTGAATCCTTGTGAAACCATTACAGCGGAAATGTATTACCAAGAAATCGACAAAATGCACGAGGAGTTGGGAAATATTTGTCCGCCATTAGTCAATACAAAGGCCCAATTTTCTTACACAACAACATACGGTTTCACATCTCACAATTTACACTCCAAAAATTTCATGCTTTGCAATATGAAGCACTACCTCAACTACCATACTCACCGGACATCTCGCCAATCGAATAACACTTCTTTAAAAATCTAGATAGTTTCTTCAAAGGAAAAATGTTCGTCAATGAAGATGATTTCGAACACGATTTCCTAGAGTTTTCTCGACCAGAAGCTCGGAATTTTATCTCGCATGAATCACTAAGCTCGTTTCATGTTGACAAAAATGTATGAATTTCAACGGCTCTTACTTTCATTAAATATACAGGGTGTCCATAATTAAACGACTCTACTTTAAAGTAGTCTACAGACAAAACTATTTTTCATAAAGTTATGAAATTTTGTGAAAGACATAATAAAGGGATGGGAATTTGTTTAAGCTTAAAAAATGTAAGTAAAAGTATCTCAAAATTTCGCCACCAGAGGGCGTTTTTTAAAAAAATTACTCATTTAGCATTACGATAGTTTAAAAATTTTACTTATTAACTTAACCTTACTCTAAAGACAGCATTTAACGACATTTTCCTAGTTTTTCCTGTGGAACATGCTATCTTACGATTTCAGATGGTATCTCAAAATGATCAAAGTCATGCAGAACATGTTTGGTTATAAGAAAGTTTGTTAAATATCGTAAATGTATGCTAAATGTATAATTCGTTAAAAAACGGCCACCTAATTTTTCCCCTCAAACATATTCCCATACTTTATTATGTTCTCCAAAACATTTCACAGCATTCTGTACAAAAGCTTTGTCTTTAGACAACTTTAAAATAGGGTCGACTATTTATGAAGTTCTAGTAAATAAAATTTCTAAACTATCTTGCTATTAAACTATCTTGCTATCTTGCTATTAAATGCTAAATATGTAATTTATTAAAAATCACCCTCTGGTGGCCAAATTTTAAACTATTTTTATTTATATATTTTTTAGCTTTTTTATTTAAAATTATTATTATTTATTAATAATTTTTGGAAATAATAAGCAACTCCTCTAGGTTTTTAAAGAAGTATTATTCGATTGGTGATGTAATTATTTAAAATTAATTTTTAAAAATATAAATTATTTATATATAATTTGCTAATTCACATGCCTTTTTTATGCTTTTCCAAAAATTTCACAGCTTTATGAACAATAGTTTTGTCTGCAGACAACTTTAAAGTAGGGTCGTTTAATTATACACACTGAATTCCATTTACAAAAATGGTATAGCGTTTGAAATTTGAATTGAAGAATCATGCATTATTTTTGCACCAACCTAATATAAGATACATATCTAAATGTTAATTTTAGTAAGATAATACTTATTATGTATTTTTGTTATTTATTTTTAAAGTTTAATTAATGTTTTTAAAACTATCCTTATAAATGTTTAAAACAAAATAACTATACATGCTACTCAAACAACTTTATGCACAAAGTTCAAAAATACTTCTTTTTTCTGATAATGTTTCATTCTGAGTGAAATTTCTAAAAACTGTTTTAAAAATTCATAAATATAATCTTAGAGATCAGAAGTGATTACAGTTTAAAAACTAAAAATACAAAAAATATTAATTTACATTCTGTAAAAAATGCAAAAATGTTTTATACTTATAGTTTCATTTTTAAAAATGTCTAATGTAATACTATTTTAAATGTAATACATTTTTCGATTATTATAAAAACACTGTTTTTTTATCTTCATATTACTTTTATGTCTTCAAGATTAGAAATTTTTAAAGAAGTTGATACGGCTTTATAATTTTTTTTTTTTAATTGAGTACGTGATTTTCAAGAATCGCCTTATCCAAAATTTAAAGTATCGAGGTTTTTTTTTTTTTTTTTTTTTTTTTTTTTTTTTTTTTTTTTTTATCAATCTATCTTTTGGTGAAGCTGCATTGAAAAAACACTGAAGTCTGCAAAAAAACTTGATTTATCGTGTATTCCTGGCAATATAACGTCTTGATTTACAATAAAAATCAATGAACGCAGCCAAAGGTTTTTCGCGATTCCCTAAGACTAGTTTTCCTGGATAAGTGGTGTTTTGAAACTCACGTTCTCAATTATTTTCTAAGTTAATTTCCCAGAAAATTTTAATTCAGGATTATTTATAAAATGAACTCTACTATCTTTTTTTAGCTTTTGCTTCGAAATAAATGTCAGTGTGCTGTATATCGCATTAAGTCATTCATTTTATTTTAATTTATTTAAGGTTCAATAAAAATATTTTTAAATTCAGATTACATGATTTGTAAGGTTTTGAAAAATAAGAAATCACAACAGAGGATTCACATTCAGGATGTATGTACATACATATTAAGGTACACAATTTCTTTTATTTCTTTTAAATTTTAATTATGTTTTGTTAAAAATTATTCTAGAAATAATAAGTTGTGGAGTTATGTGTGTAGTATTCTCTACAGTTTTTGAAATAAACATTTGGTGATTCATCTATAAAACTAACAATACAGTAACTAATAACACTCTAAAATGTCGATAAAGATATACAGTCGGACCCCGATTTAACGAATTCATCGGGACTGTAAACTATATTCGTTAAATCGGGGTTATTCGTAATATCGGGGTCCAAAACAAAAAATTAGAAAAAATTGCACTTACCTTATGGAAAAGTTCTAATAAGCCACTACACAAAAATAACCATAATTAGAAATTGTACATTTTTTATTCAGAAGCTAAAAATACAGCGAATAATTCGCATTAATTATTTTTAAAGTACTATGTAATAGATGTTTGAGAATTTCTTTGATTCGTGACTCGAAAAAGTTCTTTTTCAACTTTATGGAGAGAAGAAAATATTGAGTCATGGATGTCCTACTGCATGAGGTATGTTTTCAGGTTTCAAAGCTTCAGTTTCCAAAGATTTAATGAGAAATTCTTTATCGATTTCTGCATCAGAATCGCTATTTATTCGTTCCGCAAATTAACTATTTCATTTAACTTCAGTTGCACAGGTAGACAGTCCCGTCATCACATGTGACATAATAGTTAAAGTCTATCTCAGGAGTGATTTTGTTCCATATAACTTCTTCTGAAGGGGCAATATCTTCATCACTTTCCACTTGTGTGCCTGGAAATTCCGTTTCATGAAAGCATTTTTCAATCGTATTTTTAGAAGCTTGGTCCCAAGATTCTCTCACAAAATATAGAGCATCCAAAACATTCACTTTGTATCTTTTCTCTGCATTTTCGTCCAACGATGCTATAATTTTTCTCATAAGCAACTTTCTGTAATTAACTTTTACAGAACGAATGATACTAAGGCCTAGTGGCTGAAGCACACTTGTGCAATTTGCAGGGAAAAACACAATTTTGGCATTGTTTAAATTGCAAATTGGAGGATGAGCGGGACATTGATAAATAAAAAACTATTTTTCTCTTTTGTATCTGCATAGACGTATCTAAAGACGTCAGAAAGCCTGTAAATATGTAGAAGTCATGCATGATTTTAGGTTTGCTGCCTTATTTTGTCGGTAAGGTCTTTACGTTTTTAAAACATTGCGGCTTTTCAGCCCTTCCTGTAACAAATGGCATGAATTTGTCAGTTCCATCAGCATTAACTGCAAGCAGAACCTTAATCCTCATTTTGCTTTTTTTCCCGCCAAACCATTTTTCATTTCTATAACAAAGCACTTTGTTGGTTTGTAAGTCATAAAACAATCCTGTTTCATCTGCGTTGTAAATATCCGATAGCGAATACCCTTCAATCACACTGAACAACTTTTCTTCCCAACGTTTTACTGCATTTTCATTTATATCCGCCTTTTCTCCACACATTTCTTTTTGGACAACTTTGTATGTTTCCTTAAAACGGTCTATCCAACCATTGGAACCAGAAAATCTTTCACAGTATACTTTGCGGCAAGTTGAAGTGCTTTTTGTTTGATTAGAGACCAACTAATGGCTATTTTCTTGGAACGAACGATGTTGAACCATTCCACTAGGTCAGATTCGAGAACAGAGAGAGGAGTGGCTTTCAATGACTTTCTTATTTTTGACGAATTTTTACCACATTCTGCTGATGCTTTTTCGATGTTTACTCGTTGTTTCGTAATTGTTGCTAATATCAAGGTGGTGGTGATTGCAAGGCGTTCTGCTAACGCGCTTTGTGGTCCAACGTTCTTTTCAAATTCGTGTAAAATGTTAAGCATTACACTCAACGAAAAATGTTTTTGTTTCCGAGAACCTGCAATGCTTCACAAAGTTTCGAAAATTAAATGCTATGCAAAATCGAGCGTCAAATACACTTCACGTCTCTCATTAAACAAAACAATTGGTAAATTCTTAAACTGTATTCTTGTCCTACTTGAAACCCACATGAAGGTTACACTCAAGACTCATCTACACCTGCGAATAATAATGAGCTCACCCTCAAAGAAAAGATGACTAGAGAGCGGATTCTATAGTAGTCTGCACTCTCTCTTGGCCGCAGAAGCAAGGAGGAAAGAAGGCGCGGCGCACTATTGGCCTAAATGAGAATAAGTTTTTCATTTCAGCCAATACCGTGCCGCGCCTCCCTTCCTACCTCGATTCTGCAGAGTTCCATCGGAGAGGCCCAGATGCGCCCTGATTTATCCTCGCAACGACGTATGCCAATGGCTATGTTTTATTAAATAAAAGTTATTTTTCATATAAGCCTTTTGATTTATAGTCACCTCATCATATTATCATGAACCATGAATAGTTCACTACAATACCATTGTTATTTGGAGGAAAAGTTGACGCAAACATCAGGTCCTTTTTGGCGTTTTAAAGGTTGTTTCTGTTGGCGGTAATAGCTTCCTTGGGAATTTTCCAATGACATTCTCTTAAGTTCTAATCAGTTAAGTTCCAATAGATCTTCTAAGCAAAAGTGCAGTCAATTCTCTAGAGAAACACAGACGAAGTTTCGGCGGGAATCCGAAGGGAAATTTCGAGCAGATTTTGGCGGGAGAAAAGTCGGTTTTGAGTCTACTTATATGAGAAGTCTGTGACTGCATCCTCCCACGTCAAAAATTACTGGGTACAAAGTCTTTTTCTTTTCCACACAAGATGGATATATCATTTGAAAAGCAATCCAATATTTTTCTAGCCCAAACTAACAAATTTTATTTTTTTTCGGCTTTTGAAAAAATTCGTTAATTCGGGGTTTATTATTCGTTAAATAGGGGGTTTTGCCTTCATTTTAGTCGGGGAAAAAGAAAATTCGTTAAATCGCAAAATTCGTTAAATAGAGGTTCGTTAAATCGGGGTCCGACTGTATATGCAAAAAGGAATCAGTAATTAACTATAGATATAAACATTCAAATTGTTAACAGAGTAAAAGATAAAACTGCACAGGTAAAACATACTGAGGTTACAGGTACAAACATGAATGAGGTTGGATGTGGGATGGGCATGGATTCACTAGAGTCACCATGATGAGTGTACCAACCCCTTAAGACCAACTCTATTGTACATATTGCCAGTGCCTAAAAGGTTAAACTACGAAGAGCAGTTGTAGGAACCCTGGCTAGTACTTCTCAGTTTTCCCTGTGACAACTAACTATCCGACGCCGCTAGTGATATTATATTGTAAGTAATACTGTGGAATAATTACCACAGCCACGTATCAAAATATATATATACAGGGTGCATCTGGAAAAACTTTACGGGGTGATAGAAAGCAGCTATACGAGTAAATTTCGTCATAGAATCTACGGTCGGAACGCAAGCGGTGAGAAGTTAAAAAGTAGTTTTCCACTATCGCATTTAAAGAATTAACACGGGAATGAGAGGAACTACTTGAAAAAACATTTTATTAACAGAAATGTAATTAATTTACATGGTCAAAGAAATTGCTCAAAATATCTTCCGCCAGCTGTAATGCAAGCTTCACAGTTGCGGGATAGGGGCTAACGCCCATTTGCGAATACATTAGGCATTTTCCGAATATCGCCGGCAGCAACGACAATTCTGGCGACTAGATCCATATCGGTTTCAATAAGGCACTCGTAGATTAGGCTTTTCATATAGCCCCACAGGAAAAAGTGCAAACACGAGAGATCCGGCGATCTTGGTGGTCAAACTATGGGACCACCTCGAGCAATTCTGGGACAGTGGAAAACTACCTTTTAACTTCTCACCGTTTGAGTTCCGACCATACATTCTATGACGGAATTGCTCGTATAGATGCGTTCTACAACCCCGTAAAGTTTTACCCTCTTTTTCAGATGCACTCTGTATATACACACACACATACATATAAAGTGGCCATACAGCATCTTTATTTGTTTTCTTTTTTTTTTTTTTTTTGTAAATGCTATAATTAATTATTTACATATATATTGTTCTCAAATGCCAAAATAAAAAATCGTTTTTTTTATTAATAAATTGCCAGATGGTCTTTTCCAGTTTTCATCAGAAAACATGTTGTTCAGAGTCTATTACATATATTCAAGGATAATAAATTAAACTCAAAGAAGAGTGCATTTTATGTTCTGTAATGTTGATTATTAATCTTTTAGTCTCTAAAAGGCTCTAAAAATGTGTTATTAAACAAAAAGTGACAACATTTGTGGATTTTCACATATTTTCCAAATATACACTATTTTTAACTGTTCTATATCTCACGTCCTGCTTCGACAATTTCCAAACATGAAAAGTGCATTTTATAAGGAATTTTATCTTCTACAAAAAGGAAGGGTGATTTTTGTGTGCAAAATTCACTAAAGTCGAGTTATATCGAAAAACTGAAAATAGCCGAAAAATTTTGTGTTTTTTGATATTGTGAAAAAGTACGAAGGTTAGAAGGTCCAATTTTTTTCCACTAGAGAGTCAACCTATAATACATATCCAAAAATCAGAATTCACGTAATATGCAACATAGACCAGTTCTTTAGCTATTTAGAATTGTAGTTTTCTATTGCTTTCATGGTAGGACTAATCGGAGTATGTTTTTGCACATCGGACGACGTGGTTGGATGCATGCAAAGGACGAGGTCATACTAAATATTACAGCGAACCAGCAGTGTTCGATAAAGAAACAGAATCTACATTCTTTCAGCGCTAAAAAAAAGAAAAAAAACAATTTAATTAAATTCTAAAGTCAGAATATTTTTTGTTCTCGCTAACCATCGACTGCAAAACATAAAATCTGCTCGAAGTTTTATCAAACACTGAAGATTTCCTAATTTCTAAACACAAGTTAAAAATTTGGAAAACAAAAGATCAAAAATTTTACTTTTGAATGAAATTTAAACTGGAATTCGTTAAACAGATCTAAAGAAGCGATGTATAAGATTATATTTTAAATTTTACCCTGTTACTCTGACTTCAATGTGTATTTATTTTTTTCCTTGACTGATATTTTTCATTTCAAAATTGTTCTTTGTTGTTTTACGAAAGAATAACTTAGGAAGTCTTACTTTATAAATAATTTATATTTAAGATTTTTAAATAGTGAAATGATTATAACATTGTGGATTGGAGGAGTGGTGAAAGAATAAATAATCAGTGATTGGAAATTTAACACAAGTTCGCAATACAAATCAAATGAGTATTCATAAAATATTAGCATTTTATCACAATTAAAAAAAAAAAATCATCACCATAAAATAAATATAGTAAGTAATAAAAATATTATCATAAAAATATACCACATAAAATTCAATAATAAAATCGCATAATAAAACTCTTTGTATAAACAAAACTACTGAAACCATAAAATCTATTTATAATTTTAGATAAAAATAAAACATCCATGTATTAAAAAAATATTTTTTAATATAGTGGTGCAAATATAATTTAAAAATAGCATCAGGTATAAAAAGCTAGCTTCTGATAAAAGTTTAAAAAAAAAAAAAAAAAAAAAAAAAAAAAAAAAAAAAAAAAACTGGTGAAATTTGCAAAGACAAATCCAATTTTTTGAGTATGTTTTATGCAGCGATATAGATTTATTTTGTACTTAAACACAAAATAAATTATTTTATATAAAAAAAGCATATTACATTAAAAAATGTAAAGATAAAAATGCCGAAAAATCGAATGGAATGATTATTGGGAATTCAAAGATTTATTCTTATTAAAAATTAAACTGAATAAAATAAAAAAAGAGCGAGATACTTATTCGAAGAATATGTAATTTGTATACGACATGATATACGATTTTCAGTTTTTGCTCAAAAGCTGTGCTTTTTCTATTATTCATCACTCAGAAAATGACAGGTGATTTGATGTAGGAAGTAATATTATTCGTTTTCTTCTGTTTGATCATTTTGAATGGAATAGTGGAATAAATGAAATACATTAGTTCTGGATGATGAACTAACAGGAGCTTTTGTTCTGAATTTTTAGCGTAGGTATTTTGTTCAAAGAGATGCATGGGATGTGCCAAACAATGTTAAAAATTCCATAAAAATGATTATTGAGATGTTATGTTTTAATTTAAGAACATTTAAAAATATTTTACTTAACATAATAACTGAAACATGCTAATGAAAATATGATAATTGCAAAAAAAAGCTAAAAATTAATTTTTATTTAACAAAATAGCTGGATATTCACTTTTAGATATGATATCGGATAATAAAAGTATCTGATGGCTAATGATGTTATATAATTAATCAGCTTACATTTACTTTTTAGAAATTTACTGGATAATGTAGAAATCGATTACATTACATAATGAATTTGGCTGGATCTCTATTCAATGTTAGAAATTTTATCAATCTATGAACCAAGCATGTAAAAATATTTAAAGAAGGTTGATTTCAAGGTTTTCCCCAAAAACCACTTTTTATGCAAAAGTATGTTTTAATAAACAAAATTCCTATATTAAAAAAACTTTTTCAATTTTTCAAATTTTACAATTTGGGGAATCACAATAGTAACTTCTGTAAATACGTACAGAATAAAGTATTTTATGGATTAAACAAAACTTCCAGAATATAACTTACATAAGTGGAGAATCATTGTGTAAATGTGGTTTAAGGCAAAATGCATCAGACTAACGTGACAAATTATCAAACTTAACACTGAAAGACCGGAAATTTTAATCAAGTTTTATAAGAATATTTTATACCAAAATTTTTATTTAAATCTAGTTAACATATTTATTTAATATTTTTTTTCGATTTGTGTCTTTTAAACTTATTGTACAAAGAAATTTCTGGTTCGAACATAAATATATTCATATGGTAGGGGTCCAAGTTACCTCTCACAGTCTCTTTAGTGTAACATAAATGTAAATTTGTAACTTTGCATGTATAAATTCAATTACGCAGCTAAAAATGTTTAAGGAAGAATTCATAGCATCCTAAAAACTGATATGTTTTTTTGAGAAAACAGTTTAAGACAATTTCTAAAAGCTTTCGAAAACATATTCAAAATCAGTAGCGACAAGAGAAAGTTTGAATTATAAAGGCTTCTTTAGCACTACAACGACCGCAAATTTAACGCAAGTGTTATAGAAATCCTTTACACCAGAAATTGCATTTGAAACTATTTAATTTACTATATATTTATTGATCTCTACGATACCAATTTAATTTATTTTAGAAGAAAATTCTGGTTCGAATCGAAATATATATTCTTTTGGTAGCGATCAAAACGACCTCTCTGGTCGTTCTCTTAAAACGTCTAAACGGATAAGCTTAGCGAAATAGCCACCCACGACCGATGTTTGAAATAGAATGTTTGGTAATAAGGCTCACCATGACAATGCAATATTGAGTGTTTTTAGCTTCTGACTTTTAACTGTATTTGAGATAATTGGGGAAGTATCCACGGGCGCTACTATTTTTCAAATACGTTTTCCTCGAAAAGTATAAAAGTAAAAAAAAAAAAAATGAAACCAACGCCAATTATTGAAAAATATATTATTTCACATTATACATGTTTTTCACAGTTTTACATAAATTTTAACATAGAAAAATAAGCAAAAATATTTATTCAAGAAATATTAATATAGTAATTTTATATTTACACCAACCAAAAAATTACAGAATAATACTCATAGTATGTACTTTTATGAAAAAAATTCGTTAAAATCGAAGATGCGCTTTTTGAGTTATAAAAAAATAATGCTAGTAGCAATATTATTAGGGGGAGGAGGGTTCGAGGAACATTCTTTTTATTTTTACTTATTTTTGGTCTTATTATGCTTTTGCAATAATATACAGATATTGTTGTAGGGAGCTAGGGAATGAATGGGACAAGGGATGGATGGGACATTCTCAATATTTCAAGCAATAAACATTTATATTAAATTGCTTCCTATCACTATATAAGGCTCTACCACAGTGAGCTTTAGAACTAAAAGTAGGACCACATTGCTGTTTTTATTTTCCTTCAAAGTTGCATTTTCTAAAGTCTCTGCTTAAAAGTATTTTTTTTTTTTTTTTTTTTTTTTTTTTTTTTTTTTTTTTTTTTTTTTACATTTGAAGATGTGAAATATCTTAAAAAATTAAGCTATGTTGTAGTTATTTATTTTAAGGTTCAATATCGATAATAAAAATGAATGAATAGTAACCATTGTGACAAAATAATTTTTGAGGCAAAATGGCTGAGGAGGGAATATATGCATCATGGGGATGATTGGGACATTTCAAATGGGGATGAATGGGACATTCTCATTCATCCCTTGAGATGTTGAAAATTTTATTTATTAACAAAATAGTATTTAATAGGTTGATAAATTAATAATTTACGTTAATTAATAGTATTAAATAGTATTGCATGAGTTGTTATCTCTCTATTCTAAAAAAAAGTAACTACCGCTGTCACCGCCGCCGCCGGTTTTGATTTTTTTGTGACCGGAGGCCTTTCTTCGTTAATATTAACAAAAATAATGCATACAAAAATATGAAAATCGGTGGTTTTATACAGAAATGTTTGATAAACACGCTGATGCAGACAGTTTTCAAATCGAAGAATTATTTTAAGAGTTATTTAATGCTAAAGTTGGACAAAATCGTTCCACTAAAAAAGTTTTATAGCAGCAAAAACTATACATGACAGTGTAATCATTTTTAGATCATTTTATGCGTTAGAATTTACCGGAGTGCAGATTGCATTAATTTTTTTTATTTTGACTCATTTTTTCAGGTTTTATTTCTCTTTTAAATTCAAATTTTCAGCATTTCTAGAGATATTTTTTACAGATTTCAGAAAATTGTACTAATTAAAACTGTTGCCAACTGTATAAAAAGCACAAGCAATAATGTTTGCTTCAAATTAAAAATTTACTTACACCTATTATAAACAGGAAAAAAACTTTCAAATTAGAATTAAATAATTACGTATAAAAAGCAGGAACTTATTAAAAATTACGTCATAAAAAGTATGCACGTAAATTTTAAAAGAGAAAGGATATTGTAAAATAATAAATTCATTAACATGCGTTAGAAGTCTTAGGAGAAATGACGTCATTATAGTTATTACATAAAATGAACACAAAATAATATTGCAAAAAAGTTTAAATTTAGAAATTGCGCTAGATATTTATTTGATATTTTGAGAATTAATTTAAAATGTCTCATTTAAAAGAACTTTCTTTTCGCTTTGTTAAAAAATACCAGGAGACAAAGACTCTCTTTACTTAATTCCTTTTATATTAGCTTATTTTGAAATGTTGTTACACATGTATACGTCATCAAGTTATTTTTATATCGACGTTTTATTTGTGTTTTTATTAATGTTGTACGAATTTATTTGTTCTTTCGTTATTTAAAATAAAAATTATATCAATTTGTATAATTTGGCGAGTGGTTTGGCGATTTATATAATTTGGCGAAATGGGTCGACAGGATAATCAAGTAGTACCGCAGCGGATTTGGCGTTAAAATTCCCCAATCAAAGAGAAATGAGTATAAATTCGTTTATAGGGAGATCGCCACTGTTTTTTAAATTATAATTCAATCTTTCGAAATCTTTTTAAAGCCGATCAAATTAGCGTGCATTTAGAGTCTGCGGTTTCTGGACGGGGGTTGGCGAGCGTAGCTCGTAGGGGGCCGAGCCCCCTAGTTGTTTAAATTTTCTGAGTGTTATTTATTGTATTGTAATAATTATTAATGGATTATCAAAAAAAATGGTACTAAAACTTAATCAAAATAGATAAAATTGTTAAAATAAGTATATGTTTATTGATCAGATGGGGGAAATTATATAGAATTTTGAAATGTTGCACTAATAAATCCCCCCCCCCCCAACATATTGGGTTGATCGGAAAGTCGTGTCGTGTTGAGAAAATTATTTCGTATCGGTAAATTCTATCATTTAATTATTAGACATTGATTCCGATATCTAATGTCTAATAATTACCGGGCAGAATTTTCCGGTACGAATTGATTTTCCCAACACGGCACGACTTTCCGATCGACACAATAATTTCCGTTCTGCATGTCTCTAAGATACATTTAATTAATATTAATTAATAAGTTATGATTGAAAATTATTAGCTATGCCATATTTAAAAGATATTTTGCACTTTCATCTCAAATGTAAAATGCCTCATAAGTGGGAAAAAAGAACAGATTGATAGCCGAAGTCTGCATTAAAAGTTAAAACTGCAATAAAAGAAGTTATTGAAAAAAGTAACATATCGATTTGTGCTGTAAAATCATATATTACAAATATAATTACATATAAGGTTATAATTATAAATTTTAGTTTGGTAAAATTGAATACAGGGAGGAAAATCTTTGTGTCCCATCCGTCGCTATTAAGGTCCAATTCATCCCGCCTGTGGGGATGATTGGGACAGGGAGGAACGTATTTTTTTATTTCATATAATTTTTTTGAATAAATCATAATCTAGAATAAATATTGTTCATATATGTTGTCAAATACCTAATGTATGAAATGTGATATATAATATTGATAATAAATTAAATAAAAAAATATAAAAAAATATTTTTGTGAAAATGTCGTATTCATTCGCCATCTCCCCTACATTTATTATTCGCATATTTTACTGATTTAAAGAAGAAATTAGAAAAAAAGAGAAGAAATTCATAAAATATCACTGTTATATAAGTAATAACTTTATATCAAATAACATTTTAAAGACATACGTATTATTTAAAGGTTTTTAATAATAGTTCTTTGTTACCCAATTCACTGAACAGTAATATTGTGTTCTTGCACTTCGTCCTTGAACGGGGCTAAACAGAACTTCTTGTAAACAAAACAGGTGGACAACATTCTTCCCCATGTTTTACTAGCAAAAATAACAACTATCATTTCTAATCTGCTTTCTCTAACAACGAATTATATACGCATATGACAGGAAAATATTAATGGTGAACGTTGTGTTATTCCATATTTTGGAATGAAATGTTTAAATCAATCTTATTCAATGGTTTTAATAATAACTTTGTATTTTCATAAAAAGAAGAGAACAGACTAAAAAGAATTAAGATAACAGATGAAAAGAAAAAAAAATACCAATGGTGTAAATTTTGGTTTGATCAAAAATGATAACGATATGAAATGACAAACCCCAGAACTGAACAATCCTATAGGGAACTGGTATGTATGGAAACTTTCTATTATTTTGGCGCACTGTGCAGTGTGCATTTTCGCCCGAATGGGAATGTCACGAATCACCCGATGCATTGATAGCTACGTATTTCTGCAAATACAAACAGGGAAAGTTACAAATGTTTTAGCAAGTTGCTAGCATTATTTTTGTTATAACTCAAAAGGCGCATCTTCGATTTTAACGAATTTTTTTTTCGTTTAAAGTACATTCTGTAATTTTTTGGTTGGTGTAAATATAAAATTACTATATTATTTTTTAAATTATTTTTGTTTATTTTAACTATGTTGAAATTTGTGTAAAAATGTGAAAAAAATATATAATGTGAACTAACATATTCTTCAATAACTGGCGTTTGTTTAATTTTTTTAACTTTTGTACATTTTGAGAAAAAACGTATTAGAAAAAAAGTAGCGCAGGCGAATATTTCACCGATTATCTCAAAGACAGTTCAAGGTCAGGAGCTAAAAACCTCTATATTGTATTCTCATGGTGAGCCTTGTTATCATACATGTTACTTCAAACATCGATCATGGGGGACCCTTTCGCTATGCTTACCCGGATAGACCATTTCAAACTTTGACGTTTCTTCAGATAAAGAACGTTTTTCGAAATCGTGGATAAGAGATTATTGTATATTTTGTTACATGGTTATATCATATTTTCTTAAATTAATAAAGGTATGGTTTTGTTACAATTTACACATACAAACAAGCATTATATTAGCTATAACTACAGTTATTGTCATGCAGGAAGATATAAATGCCATAGAGAATGAAACTAAAACGTTCTAAAGGAAACTGAATTTCAAAATTGGAAAAAAACAACTCTTTCTATAAAATATAAACCATCAATACGAACTGTATATTTATGCGATATTTGAGCAATTGATAGATATTTATAGAAAATGCAATAGAGAAAACTGTATAAGGATGGAATGAGCGGAATATGTTCTAAAAACGCTCTAAACAAAGATTTATCTGTAACTCATAGAGATAGAAACTAAAATTTGGCATGACTGTTCCTTTAGAGAAGTAAACAACCAAACAGTAGAGTTTTAAAACTTTAAAATTTTATAATTGTGTTGTACAAAAATTGTTGTAAAATTAAAATTGTGATTTCTGTGATGCAGTTGATGACTTAGAAGATTGAAACTTGGAATTTGGCATCGTGATTACATTTAAGATTGAAATGCTGTGAAAGAATGATTTTTAAGACATTTGGAATTTTACATAAAAAATCAAATGAGCTTTAAAACTTCAAAATATATTCTAATTTACTATGTATTTGTATTTAATTAGAGTTTCTCTCATTAATTTAAGCCTCTTGTTCGCTTAATGCATTAAAATATTGAAATTTACTCAAAATGTGCTTCGTTTACAAAGAGCTTAATTCATAATTACTGCATTTTCCTATCAGTATAATTTCCTCTAATAAAACCCCCCACAAATACCACATTGGTATATTTCAAGAACTATGCGTGCAAAGTAGTGAGTTTTACTAAAGTATTTGTTGATAATTATAGCTTTTAAATCATTTTTAATAAACTATTAATTTTCCAATTTTTGATTCTTACATTTAAACATTCCCAAAATCGATTTCAGTTAAAAATTTTATAACTTACAATTTTATATTTTTCGAAAATAGATTTCAAAATTTTTATCTGATTTTTTTTACCAGGAACAGATTTCTAGAAGCCTTAATTATTCGAAATTACAACCCAATCCACCAAATAGTTTTGGAATTGTGAATTGAAAAACTTACTGCAAATTTCAGTGTTTTGTACAATATCTATAGGAAGAAAACCCTTAAGCTAAATCTTTCAAAAATATAGTAAAAAACTCATAATTACCTGTCGAATGGCTATTGCTGCTTTTTCTAGGCAATTTGGTTATTAAAATGTACGAAGTGTTCTTTTTCCGGCTGATGTAAATTTCTCTTCAAAAAGACTTTTAGATATGTGAGAATTTGTGATTATAGAGAACTCATTAAAGAGAATTTATCCTGTAGCGGATTTAGTACAATTAAGTCTCATAATATAAGTCTCAAAAATGAAAAGTAGTAAATATGACAAATACTTCCACTACTCCTTAATGAACTCCCTAAAATATGAAGCGTCTAAATTTGCAATAACATATTAATCATTACGTTTAGAGTAGACATTCAAATGTCCGGATTTGCTGAAAATGCACCCCAATGCTACAGTTCTAAAAAATTCTTCCATGTCACCACTAACTGCCATGTTAATTCTAGGTGTGTTGGTTACGAGGAAACCAATTTTATAATGATCACCGTTAAGAAGTCACACCAGAGTTACATGTAACTGCATCCTTCCAATAATAAAATTTGTGCAAAATTCAGTACCAAAACAATCCAATTGTTAGAAAAGTTTTGCGTAAGGTGATTTCAAAATCAAAAATATTTCAGAGGGATTGAGGAAATAAAATCCTCTATCTTAAAATTTAACTAGGTGAAAAACACCTGCTCCACTGAGGCAGCAACTTTATGAATTACCTGAATTTACAAGAAATATTAAAACAATATCTAAAAATTGTGACGAAAATAATCAGCTTCTCTGAACCCCTCTTAGTTTCATTAAATTGACATTAGTAATTTCCTGTTTCTTTTACGAATGATTATACTATATTTTTAGTATAGTTCTAAATTGTGATTTTATTAGGATAAGTAACACTTTGGACAAGTATTGTATCTTATCATAAATTCCAAACATCGATATGCAATAACCTACCAACCATAAAAGTTTAATAAAGTCTAATGTAAGAAATGAACTTATGGTAATATAAACTGAATCCACTGTATCTAACTTATACATAATTTAGAAATTTTATTTTTTTGTAACTTTTGTTTCGGAAAACAGTCTTCATGGTCGTTCTATAATATTTACATGCTAGATCCTATCTAAGTACACAATAATTTTCACGAAACTAATTGCATACTAAAATAATAAATATAGGCATATTTGGAAACATTCAAACCCAATGGAGTAATCATTCATTGTCGTGTTCATTGCCGATTGACTAAATATCAAAAGTGATTTGGCGCATTATTGTGGCATATTTGATAGTCTTTTAATAGTTTTCACATTAAATTTAAACCGTAAATTTATAAACATTTTTCGTGTTTGACGCAAAACTATGTCGCAGACTAGAACACGAACGAACTAACCTTTCATTTATATCAGCTAGACTTTCTGCTTAATATTTCGCAAAAGGTAAAGGAACATTAACAAATTATTTTCCTATAGGCTATGAAATGCAGTTGCTACGACAGAAAACATTATGAAATATGAAACACGTCAAAAGTGAAAGTGATAAATCAAAATATTTCATATTATTAGAACAGATGTATAAAGTTCCACCGAAAGTTATACAACAAATTTTAAATATCTAACGCATGTATTGGCAAAATCTCAAACGAATAGGAATAATTTAAGACCTTTTTGGGGAAATATTAGTATCCATAAGTCCCCATATAAATATTTCAATCAAGTATGCCATTTTCCTTCAACGAATAGAAATCTGAAAATCGCATGAATTCCAACAGAAAAGCGTTAAGGCGCAAAATATATTTTTTGAACGAATGAACTAAATTTCAATCAAATTCTGTACAGCTGAACCTTGCTAATGTTCCTGCCGAATATCATCCAAATCAGACATCTTTTTTGGCAGTTATTGCGGAACAGATAGACAGATTAACAGACACACTAACAGACATACATATTACCAAACAGACTAAAAGACAGACATAACCAAAAACATTTTCGTGGCTCCACAGAATGGCCACACTGAAGCTTATTTAATTATAATTTTAAATATTAAATTTGCTGAAACATAAACCTGAAAGAAATAACATATTTTTGCTTTCATCAGAGAGTCGAGTTTTTCTATTAGAATAATATAAGTATTATTATATACTTTGTTTAATTTAAAAGTACTTTTTTAAAAACAGGGATACATGAAAATTATTTCCTCTTAGAAGTACAAAGGAAAAAAATATGTACCGTCAACCGCGACTACTTTAAGCCACTTTTTTCTGGTTCCACTCACATTTCCATTATTAATACATGTTATATGCGATTTTTCAACGTCGAAACGGAGTTGTAAACAATCAACAAAAAACACTGGAGTAAACTGTATGGTATTAAAGAGGATTTTTTTTTTTTTTTTTAACAATTTTTATAGTTTTGGAACAAAGTAGCCCTTCTTTGGTCCATTCACTTAGTTTCATATAAAATGAAAACATTTCATGTGTAAATGATAACATTTTTATTGAAACCCCCTTTCAGTAGCATTTGCTAATAAATTAACTCTGTAATCGCGATAAACTAATGTTGTTGTTTTTATTAACTTTAAACACAACAAACCAATTGTTAATATTAAAGAAACGAGAAACAGTTTTCGTCACGTTATCCTCAGTAACTGAAACAAAACAAATTAAGGTAACATTTTGCAACAGTAACATTTGATAAAAAAATGTTACTTAAAACATGTTTTAATAGCTTTGGTTGTATAAAAGTCATTTCTAAGTAATTGGGGCTACTTTCGGACCAAAAAAGGCCTTGCACAAAGTAGCCACGAAATACTAGTTTCCATGTTAGCTTTATGAAAATGTAAAAATTTTATGTCAAAATAAAAAGTTAAAGTAAAAACTCTGATCACACATGGGTTACAGGTTACTAAAGGTAATATTTTGACACTTATCTTATTTGTAGCTCTTATCCACATTGTTTCACTGTAGAAAGTTTGAAGAGTTAAAATTTACACACGAAAATAGTTTTGTTTACAAACACATCCAGTGTTACCACTAAAAAAATTTAAATTACCCCCCCAAACTCTTCAAATGATCTATAGTAGGTTATGAATTATTTTTCAAGGGCAAAAACTCCAATTTATCCTGCACTAGCTGTTACCCGTGACATCGTTCACGTAACATAAAAAGCAGAAATTAATTAATTAAGCAAAGCATCTCCCTTCCGATAATTAAAAACATATATAATAAACCAATTCTTTATCATATTTTATAGGAGACAATATATATATATATATATATATATTACGCTATCGTACGTGGCACAGAAAGCGCAATTATTTGTTAATTGTTTAATGGCAACGCCCAAATGAAAAGCATCTCATTGGTTATTGAACAGCATTTAATGCATCTCTATATCTATAATGAGGTTACCATAGGGCACACTGTTCCGTCGCCAAATACCAAGTTTGTCGCCAAAAGTGACACCAACTTGGCGATATCTCTAATATTTTGCCAAATTTTGCCCATAGACTTCCATTGTTAACCAATAGGGTTTACTTGCTTACAGAAAATCAACAAATTCAGATATTTTCATGCAACAAAAACTAATATTAGCTTAAGGGATTATATTAATTATATTTAACCCTCTCGCTACGTAATTTTTTTTTTTTTTTTAATCAAAATAGGTTCAAAAATTGCGCACTTTTTTATTACATGTTTCAAATCTACATATAGCTTAGAAGCTTAGAGTTTAAATATGTAAATTTTTTTGTAAAAGAGTTCAGGATCTTATATGGGATACGATATTAGAAATTAGGCGGAATCAGGGCTGTCACAGGAGACTATTTTTGTAGTCTTGCACCACTATTGTAAAAAAAATAAATTTTGCAGCATAGTTATCTTGGAGATGTTGTGAAAGTCTGTATGGAATTTATGTATTTAAAAAGTGGTCCCAGTTGAATTAAAAAATAGTCGCCATTGGAAAAAATGAATCCTCGAGGAAATAACGGATTGCTCAAATTTTGCTACTTTTACGTTTCCCGAGGAAATCTTGGGTTGCGTAGCGAGAGGGATAACGAAGCACAAGTAAATTAAATTGTGAATAAAAGTAACATGATGCAATGCTTAGCATGCTTTCCCAAACATAAATTATAAGGGAGACCAAACAGGTCGCCAAGGGCGGCTAGTATGAGTATTTTAAGGTATTTAATATAGAATCATTGACATAACTGGTTTATACGTTGAAACAGGATGTCTGTTTATATCATGAAGGAAATAACACAGATGTCATATACTCACCGGGGTAGCTAATTGTTGCAAAAGAGATTATTTTGCTTGCCAAAATAGATTATTTTGTTGGTAGCCCGGCTATAGCTGTTTATTTATTAATAAATTGTTTATTTACTAATAAATTGCTTATTTACTTTAATTTTCTTTTAAAATGATATAAATTAATTAAACTTTTTTTTATTTATTGTTGTTTCCTTTTTTAAGAAATAGAAAATAATTTAAAAATGTACATGTAACTGGTATTCGAAAACGATGTTTTCGCTAAATTGGTGTCAAAAACAGATCGCGCCAAACCAGGTTTGTATATGGCATCTGCGGCAAGAAAATTATTGGATGATACTTTTTTTATATCTTTTACAACCATATGAGGATTTTCGATGAACAGTCGATAATAAAATATTCTTCAAATCACAACTTGGTCACACAAAAAAAAAAAATTATGCAGAACGATTTTTACTCATTCAAAGTAAATCAGAACTGTAATAATTAAAACTCTGTTAAAATGAATATGAATATATTTATTAGTACCAGACAAGCCTGATTCAGATCACTTACAGCGGTGATCGCTCGCTGCAGAATTTACTTACTTCTAGATTAAAACAAAACTGAAAAATAGTAAAGTAAAATAGGATTGCAGCAATTCTTGGCGATTACTAATTTTTTCCAAGTCAAACAGAAAGAAGGGGGGTTTCACCATATTTGGAATCAAAGGTGGGCGAAGAAATGATCATCTAGAATATTATTAAGTTTTTACCACACAAAAAACAAACCTGTTTACAACAATGTATTTAATTTTGCACCAAATTTCTTTCTCTAAAAAAAGCAAATTGACTACAAACCCGATTACAGATCATAACCTTTCTATCTAGTTAATTTTTTTTTGCTTTTTAAGAATGAAAATACATATTTCCTGCTTATCATTACGTCATTTTCGACATTGATAATTTTACTGTGCATATTATTGACATTTGCTATTCATTTGCTCTTCCAAAGTTCTTTTTTATTTTAAATTAAAATTTAAATATTTATGTTAACCGTGGGCAGACGATAAACCGTAAGCATTGATAACAATTTTCTTTAAATAATGAGAATTAATACAATAACACAATCTCATTTTTTACAACATCAAAGCATATCCGTTTTATTTTCACATATGACGTCATATTTGCCTTCATTCCGCACTTACTCAAAATTCATGTACCTTGTATTATTAAAAATACTTGAAAATTTCCGTTTTAATCTTTCAATTGGAAATTAAATTATTATTGTGGGTTTTTATTTTTTGGCAACGAAAAAATGAAGATGGTTAAGTTTTATCGGAAAAATGTCAAATAAAATAAATTAAACTTAGCCTATGTTCATTTTCGGGTTGTAATCCATCTATATCCAAAAATACAAAAGCATTAATTCATCCGTTTAGACGCAGAATTCATTCAAACTTTCGGGCACGCATTGACATTTATAATATTATATAAGGATTGTTTGTTCAATACAAAGAGTAAAAAGAGTTTTTATGGGATGGACCAAAGTAGCCCAGGTTGACGGTATATGTGTTCAACGCTGCAGATTAACTCATTAAAACAGGTTGGCAAGAAAACTCTTTACGTAAGCTGAACAAAACTGTTAAATTTGCTTACCAATATTTTATTTTTGAAATGTTCACATTATGTAATCTCAAATTTTCAGCGGTTAAATTATTCAAAATTACAATTTGGATAAAACTGGTGTCGAAGAATAAAAAGATGTGTAAAAGAAGTTCTACTTAATGGGTTAAGAGGATAAACTTGAGATGGAATGTTAGTAATCTTTATAAGGTACTCATAAAAAATAACAAAATCAAATATACTTTTTAATGTACGGAACGTCTCGGAAGAGAAATGCATTATTAGACCACTTTTTCATCGTTTTATTATGTCCGAAGCACTTATAGAATCTTACATACATTAAGTATTTAACACAAATAAATATTAAATAACATTTCAGGTGTTTAGAATTTAAAAATTGTATAAATCCAGATATATTTGCGGACAAAATAAACTTAATAAAAAAGACATTTGATTTCTAATTCAATTTTTTTAAATATATTCTTTAAGAATTACATTGTGAATTGAATAGCTGTAATTAAAATAAATAAATAAATGAAGACGTTTAAAAGAAAAATTGTAAAAAACTGTCTTTATATACTGCAGAATTGTTCCTTAAGAAGATAAAAAATGCCTAAAATATCTAAAAGAATAATAAAAATAGATTAGCGGAAACATCATACAGAAACAAAAATCCATCTATTAACAAAAAAATAACTATGTGTTTTTTTCATCTAAATTCTATTGAAATATTAAACTGTTCTATGAGTTTTCAATACGAATAAATTTTATTGCGTTTTAGTTTATTTTTTATATAGTAAAACAAACATCTTAATTACGAGAATAAATTAAAAAATAATGCTATTCAGTATACCAGTTTAAAGTAAATAAATTAAAAAATTTCCATCAATATACCATTAATGGGATGTATCTTCTTGTTCAAATAATTTTTTAATACGAGAAGGAATCAAAAATAAATATTACTGAAAAAGTCACATCTTGGCAATATAATGTGAATAATGGAGAATGACATTTCTTGTTTGTTTTTTTAATATAATTACTCTTCTATTATTTATATAAAAAATAACTTAAAAGAAAATCTAAAGATTTTTTTATAGATCGATCTATTGCACAGTTGATGAAAAAAATGAAAACAGCAACAACATTTTTCCCCATTACATTCTTTGAAGTATACTTCAGATAATAAGGATGCTTGAAACCATTATTTTTTGCTATGTTTGTGTTTTGAGTAAATACAATGTTACTGATAGTGTCTGGCATTGTGGTTTTAATAAAATGAGAATGGTGAATATTTTAAAGTATATTATTTTAAATGCATGTCAAGTGAATGAAAGCTATATGCATAATTTATAATAAAAAAAGAAAAAAAAACATGAGAAAAGTGATAAAGTGTTGAGTTTCATTTGTTCAAATATATTTCTAATTAATTTTAATGTTTGCTAAAAGAGCACGACAAGAGGGATAACAATTTAAACTTCTTGTTCAATTTACCCATACCTCATTTACCTAAATACGGCTTCTATTTAATTTCACGATACATTAAAATAATAATTTAAAAACTCCAATGGAAAATGCCCAATTCTTAAAATTATAGTATTGAAGTTTGCATTGTGTAACATAAGTTATACTTATGCTAATATTGTTTATTAACACATAAATGATATATATTTTAAAGTATTACTAACATTGATGTTGCAATTTAATGTATGATATGATTCACATTAATCTAACAGAACAAATTGCTCCATATAGTATAATAATTTACTGTTGTGAAAGTAAACATTAATTTCATCATTAATAATATTGCAGTTAATACTTGACGCGAATCTATTTTTTTTATTTTGTTGAGTGTAAATTTACAATACAAATTATATAGCTCGAAGTTGACTCTTAATTATTTTTCGAAGGAGAGAAAACATTAAATTGCAGAGATTGACGCATTTTCAGTTCATATATAATGCTAATTTTAAATCGGTTCAATAGATTTTTAAATTAATAATATCTGAATAGTGTGTGAAAAGCAAAGCACCAATAACTAAAATATATTATACGAATGCATAGATTTCTTTGAATTTCTTCTTCAGGGAGTTAATAATCTTTTTGCTTTCTTCCATGTTTACAAGAAGAAAGTATTGGATTCGTGAAAACTTTCGACTTTCGGTTTTCGACGGATTTACACGTTTTAGGGATCAGAGATTAAGTAAAACATGTTTTTACATAATGTATGTCTGTGAGTCTGTGACTCTGCCTGTCTGTATGAATGTGACACAAATTTTTTTTGTCGCTGTATCTCAAGAACTAATGCGCGGAATTTAATAAAAATTTATATTCTGTTAGTCCGTGATATAATTTGGCGCTGATTAGTTTTTGGTGTCAATCGATCAACAGGTTGCGCTGCTATGCAGCATTTTTCATGATTTCCACACTAGCTAAATCTCCAGAACAATTGCACGGAATTTCACCGAATTCAGATTCAGTTAGTCCTTGACATGAATTGACGTTTAATACATTTTGGTGTAAATCGCTCAACAGGTGGTACTGCTATGCAGCATTTTTCGCGATTTCCTCAACAGCTCAATCTCCAGAACTATTGCATGGATGTTCATCAAACTTCAGATTTAGTTAGTCCTTGACATGAAATGACATTTTATGCATTTTGGTGTAAATCGCTCAAGAGGTGGCGCTGCCATACTGCGTTTTTTGCAATTTCAACAATAGGTCGATCTCAAGAACTAATGCTTGTATTTTCAACAAATTTCAGATTCAGGTATACCTTGATATGAATTTGTGCTGTTTATGTTTTGGTGCAAATCGTTCAACAGGTGGCGCTGCTATGCTATGTTTTTCAGAATTTCCACTATAGCACTATCTCAAAAACTATTGACGAAGTTTCATCAAACTTCAGATTCAAGTGTACCTTGATATCAGTTAATGCTGTTTATGTGATTTAAATAGAAGAAAGTTTTGCGATGACCACGACATACTAGTTTTCATTTTTAATTGATGTGATTTGAAGATATTTTTAATTAAAATCGCATTAGAATGAATTTAAAAAATGAAATTCTGCTATTTTTTTTTCAAAATTTTTAGATATTATTATATTATTTAGATATTATTATATTATTTAGATATAATTATTATATATATATACATATATATTGTCAAAATGCACATTAACTGAAATATTTTGAAGTCGTAATTAACACTAAATATATATATTCAATTGTGTTCAATTTGCATGCATATAAAGTATGCATATTTGTATAAAACGTTATTTGCTTATAATTTTACATATTGTATTTTACGCGGATTTTTTAATGTGCTTATCATCTTTTTAAAGAACTCCCAGCCCTCCTAATCACCTATTGTTTAATCTATAACACATCAAAATCTCTGACCATTAAAATAAAACATTTCTAGTATTGTTTAGCAACTCGCAGCACCAGTTCATGTCTTTCTTTTTATGTAAAAATCAACCCTATAAAATACAATGTCTTTTTATGGTTCAGTGCCTCCAAAAGGAAAAAAAGAAGCCATTTTAAAGTCAATTTGTCGTCCGTCTGTTTTTTTCGGTATTAATTTGAAAGTATAAGTTTTTTTTTTAATATATAAACTCATTCTCCCAATGTATAGAGTTCGTACACTGACATACAGTTCTGATGTTTTGCTCAAAGGAGGGTCTAATTGCACAGATAACGGAAAAAACCCGAGTGAAAAAATTATCATTTATCGATTTATTTAGTGACAAACTGATCTGCTGATCTATCTGCCAAAGCTATGTTTTCTGATGAAAGGCTGAATGTATTAAGTTGAAATATGTATACAATAACAGAGTCTAATACCCTATTTATTTAAATATATTTAAATTTCTTACTGAATGCAACAAAATATCACTGCCATGAATAAATATTTTGATATAGACTCTACGTCAAAAAGGTACTTCACGCTGCGCAAAATCTTGAATTTATCATATTTATCGTGCTCGAGAAGTTCTGCTCTCTAATCTGGTAGATGAGAGGTGCTTGGTTCGAACCCAATCGTGCCCTTCGGCCTAATTTTTTGGAGTTTTTCCATGGTTTTCATCGAACCTTCCATGCGTAAATATGGGTTAGGTGTCCTTAGAAATACACCCACGCAGGGCCTCTCGGGTATATACCCCTCGTGCAGATAATCGGCCATCATAAATAACACACACTCTTCAATTTATCATGAAAGAAGAAATATAGTACATTTAAAGGAAACAAACTGAAAATCATTAATCTATAATTCTATGCCAATTTATTACCTAACAATCTCATCTCACCGTTTGTCTGACATGACCATTTTTTTCAGGAAGGTATGGAGCTGAAATTATATAAAATAATAAGAATTAGCTCGAGCAGTCTTCACCGTCCGATGTATTAAACGGCCCATTAATACCCCATTACCACATTAATTAACCCCCATTAATTACCCCATTAATTCTGAAATTGATGTCCTTAATTTAACTAAAAGAACTTATAAATTTTAACGGTGTGACCTTCCGTGAACGAATTACATCCTCCCTAACATCTCGAAGGGGGCAGCGGTTCAGCTTGTTTGGGAGTAACGGGAGTCAGCTACTTATTAAGCTATGTAATATATTGTAGTGATCTCATCTCATTTGAATAGTATATAACGAGTTTCATACCAGTTATGCAGTATATAGCGAACTTCGTCTTTTGCTTGACGCTAACGTTCTCGCCTACTGTTCACGAAATCCTTGGTTCAATGCTCCAATAAATTTCTAATTTTGTTACCCGGACAAACATGCAAACCTCAACATCAATAATTGCCTCCACTTATAAACAACAGATGACTTTACCAAATAAATCCTCCCCAACACGAAAAGTCGGGGAATATATAAATGCTGACAGCATAAACACTGTCCTGCCGCTCTTCATACATGCACACGACAGCACAAAGTCCGGTGTATATAGGTCGTCGAAAGTCAACAAGACTTCTTTTTCGCTGGGGATGGAAAGTAGTGATTCCATCTCACGTGAACAGTATATGAGTCATTCTCACAAAATTTGAACTTTCACGAATAAAAATCTGGCGAAATTAAACTTAATAAAATAACATTTTAAACTCATAGACGAATGCCATACTCACTCAAAATGAAGAAAAAAAGATTAGCAGCGACGAAGTTTTTTTTAATTTAACTGAGGTTCAAGTTAATCTTGCGAGCTTAATTTTACTTACAATTTTACCACGCTAACTTTTTATTTTCTTCTAAATTTTTACTTATAAGAAATTTGCATAACACCCGCAGATCATTTAAATAAGAAAGAATAACAATGTAGTACTTTTAGTACAAAATTTTGGCATAACATTGTCTTAAAGGAGTAATAAGGAAGGGACGGTAAGGAAAATTGCCACCTATTTTTGGGCAAATCATGTGCAGGCTAAGTGATAGCTACAATGTTCATTGATTTTTAGCAACAGTTATTTACATTGTATTAAATAAAAAAAAATTAATTTACCTCAAAAAGTGCAGGAATAAACATTGGGGACGGTAAGATTACCAATAAAGCCTCCATACTTGAAATTGATACTTAAATGCTGATGTAAATTCTGCAGTAAATTTCCTGTCAAAGAATTTTAGCCATTCTTTATCTAACATAAGTCTGCATGAGAAAAAAAGGTGAAAAAAATTCTGTGGCTGCATCTGATGTGATATTCTGTATAATTTTATCAAAAGGGACAGTAACGAATCTAAAATACAGGGAAAGAGTTTAAAAAAAATAATAACAACCGTAAAAATGTATGCGGGTTAATTTTTTGCTACAAATTTATATAAAACAACAGTCCCAGTTTCTGAAAAAAATTACATCGAATAACGTTTATTGAAAGACTTTTATACAGACAGCTCCAAACTAAAAAATCAGCATCAGAGACACGGGACGGTGAGGAATTTCGACACTCATATTTTCATATGACAGCGAACTTAATCAATCGTTTGCTAACAGCACATTATTTTTTAATGCATTGGGAGGCTGTGATATTAATTCAGTCTAGTTCAAAGTAGAAAAGATGGCATTTCTTGAGACTCTCAAGATAAACCTTGCATTAACTAAGACCACAGAGATTTTCAATGTCCCTATAGGTGATGGTGATGCCATTATTGATGCTGACAATCGTTTTTTGGTTTCATTGTACAAACTGGCTGATAAGGATTCAACGTCATTGAGCAAACTGAGGTATTCATGTTACCTTAGGTCTGAATACGAGCCCATCTGCATCAATCCATTTTGATTCTTATTCAATCTGCAGCTCAGCAACATTCCTTGACGGAGTAATTTTAAGTTCAACAATGGCTTGGGAATAAAAAAGATCATGAACAATTGGGTTGGAACATACCAAAAGATGGTCTGGAGCCAATAACCACGCTACAGCCAAGAGCATCTCAAGCCGTTTGATAACTTATTTCTTGCAAATGCAAGAAGACCTGCCAGAAAAAAACTGAGGATGCAAAAAAGCAGGCTTCAAGAGTTCCAATATGTGTTCGAACTGTTAAAGCAGTTGCAGTAATATACCTCTTACTTAAATCGAAGAAGACGAGGATGATCCGGAATTCCCTGAAGTACTTGAAGGTAACATGCATAAATAATTCCATTTCACCTTTATTTTACATGTATCCTAATACAGTGTGCACAACTATTCAATTTTCAAATAATTAGAACTAAATCATAAATTATTTTTTAAAGTTAGTTCGTAGTATAATGGGGTAATGTGTTTCCTAAATTACGGTTCAAAAGTAACCCATCCATAGCTGGAGTTGTAAAAGAAAGCTGACAAAAAAAAAAGTTAAAAATCATATTGTGATAAAATGTTATATTATCCATTACTTACAATTAATTACAAATAGTTCCACCAATTTCAAAATAGTATGCGCACCAGGGCTGCTCAGGAGCCTAAACTTCGAGCTTATTTAACGATTTTTTTGGAATAGAAGATTTGGAAGTCATACCTGCAATCATGCAACCTTGGGCCAAGAAGGTTCGGTTTGACTTATGAGTCTCATTTCTAGTCAATAATCATTTAATAATAAGTGTTGTATAAAAGAACACTTATTGACTTATTTTATTATAATGTATAAAATTAGACAGTTTTCATACTAATTGATTATTAATCACTGTTTATCATTTTGCTGTACCTATATAACTTAACGTTATCGTTTTACGTATCTGTTCTGACGTATAAAGATATATTTAAGTTGTATGTTTTCAATAAAGAGGCAGCTGACTACTTCCTGCATTCGTCATTGTTTTTCTCATAATTATTCATGGTCCGAAAAAGTTACATAAAATGTAGAGAATTTTACCGGCTTTTTTCAAGTATAGTATGTAGTGAAATGCTTTTTTTAGTGTTATGAACAGGAAGTGTATAACATATTTAGATAGATAGAGTGATAAAGTTTTGAACTGCGGATGGTTTGGAGATTTAGGAGTCATGATCAACGTAGATCAGCAAAAATATTTCAGGAATTCATTGGTCAGAATTGGTGCATTAAAACAGCACTGGTGAGAATGTATTATTTCTTAAGAAATCTACCTATGTTTATTGTAAAAGTGAACATTAAAATCCGTGAAAAAAAAATACAAAAAATGGCCTGATAATACAAAATACATCCAAGAAATATTATTATATATCAAATTTTAAATATTGAAAAAGAACTGAGCATTATTAAAAATATAAAAAATGTTACTCATGTTGGAGAATAGAATTTTTAAGTGTATTATTTGAACGAGAAATTTTGAATGACTTACTAAAATATGTATCAAATAGTCTCAATGTAAATAATTTATTTTATTTGATAAATATGAAGTATTCGTTTAAAATATACATTTATTTAAATTTTCAGTTTTGATAGCTTATTTCATGAGAACACATTCTTACAATGATATCCTCAAAGTACTATAAAATAACCTAAATGTCACTGAATAAATAACACTATTCTTAAATCCTTTGATTGCCTTTATGGCTTGAAATAAATTTGTGTTTGGAATCTGAAGTCATACGTAATATTATTTATGTTCGGTGAAATGAATAAATAAATGTTTAAATAATTTATATAGGGAAAATATATTTGATACGTTTTATGAGTTTTTCTTGAACATTTTGTCGTTTCATCTTGTTTTATTTGGAAAATGAATGTGAGTAGATATAGAGATAAAAAAGTATAATTCTTTTATATCTTATAAAACGTAGTTCATATATAGTTAAACAACTTTTAATATATGCTATATGGCCGCAATGATGACCGGTCACTTGCGATTTTAGACTTTTAAAAAAATATTTTATAAAACACAAGAGGAATTATCCTGAAACTCCAGGTGCGTAAAAGAATATTATCCCAACAAAAAGTTTTCGGTAAAAAAAAAGGCGCCAAGTTCTCCTTAATGTTTCGGCCAGAAAAAGTAGTGATATCTGATGTTCGCACAAGTAAAAAGCCAAACATCCCAAATCTTTCATTGAAAATGGCTTCCTGCGACTTGGCCGTTAATGCCTTCTACAGCATTTCAAAATTAATGATTGAAATTACGCATTCATGAATTATTTAAATATTAAAAGTAATATTAGAATGCAAAGAGGCAAATTCACATAAAGACATTATAAGTAAAAGATTTCTGATAACAACCATTCAGTTTCAACAATCATTAGTTTTGATTACAGATCATTTAGTCCACTTGCGGATTAATTGCCGGATATTTTGTACGGCCTAAAGCTAAAGTCATTAACGTAAAACCCAAGAAATAAAACAAAATTTACTTACTTCATATCTCACAATATGTTACATTATATTTTATTGTATAATATTGAAATCTTGTGTATTGACGAAATAGAATTTTTTCGTTTGAACATTTATTATAGTTTGTTTGCAAAAATTAAGAGGTATTCGATTTATAAACTGTTAAAAGTTGATAATAATTATGTTTTAGTAATTAGGGATATTATCTCCTGAGTACAAGTATTTTGTTATTTTTAACTTCTAAGCATTTAAATAGACTGAAGTTGTTTAAATGCTTTTTTCAAATGTGTATTTTATGTCTGTATTCTGTGTCACAAAATGCCTCAAATAATCAAAAAAATGTAGTTGGCATGTAGCTCATATGTACATATTTTAAAATTTGAAAAACTCTCACGAAGGCATTAACGGCCAAGTCGCAGGAAGCCATTTTCAATGAAAGATTTGGGATGTTTGGCTTTTTACTTGTGCGAACATCAGATATCACTACTTTTTCTGGCCGAAACATTAAGGAGAACTTGGCACCTTTTTTTTTACCGAAAACTTTTTGTTGGGATATCACTACTTTTTGTATGTTTTTTCAAGTTTGTTATTCTAAACTATATTAATATGAAAAAACTTAAATTTCGGTACCTTTATGTTAGCCGGGAGCAAATCTCCTCATTAGCCTTTTGTTGTTTCGCCAATAGCAATTTTCATTTTTCACATGTGTAAATTAGAAACAATGCTTTGATTTTCAAATAAAATATTTTGATTTATGTTATTTTTTCTTATTCATTTATTTATTTATTTCTATGTTAAATATTCTATTAAATAAAATGAGGGAAATGCATCTATTTTAAATGAGATGACTGAAAAGTATATATCTTTAAATGAAATGAATGCAATATAAACAATGGAGTTGGGAACAGTATTTGGCGATTTGCCACTTGCGCCCGGCTAACATAAAAATACCTAAATTTATTTTATTGAGCTTTACAAATTTATACTTTATTTCTTTTTATATTAAAGTACTAGCAGCCTCTAGCAAGCAGTATTTACCGTATTACTTCCATGTTAAACGTTGCATCATGTTACTGTGATTCAAAATTTAATTTACTTGCCCATTCTTTCGCTAATTCGGAAGCTTTTGATAGAGAAATCAAGAACCCTTTACGAACATGGAAGCACATCATATATTTTGTGTTGTTATGTATTTCATATTTCGAGACAAATATCTCTTAACTCACTTATGCATGCTTCCTTAGGAGTTATAATTCGTTCTCTAAGGCGGAAATTTTTAATCCTATTAAGTAATCTTTTCTAATTGGGCTCACTGCCAATTGTTGTATTTTAACTGATACGACTGGGTACAAGTGAAATGGTTCTTATGAAATCCTTTGACAATATCTGTATTTGCATTAAACCATATTGATGCTAATATCTTTTTGTTTCACGTTAACATTTTCAATAGACTCGATTACGGAAGAATAGAAGGTCTACCGGCTCACTGCCATGATCCATTTGAAAATCTATCATTCTTCTCATCTGATCGTGTTGAAGAATTAGTCGATGTGACATGGTTTTAAGATTTTAGCTAATTTTACTCGAAACCTGAAAACTAAAATGCGAGGAACCGGATTATAGAAGATTCATTCTAACGTACATATTGATTAACAAGTTACATATTATAGAATTACAATAATCATAAGGAGAACTGGCAGTTTCAATGCTTTAATAGTTTCCGTAAATTCTCTTTATATAATACAGGAAGTTTTAGCGGTGTAAAGGTTAACAACATAGTCACAGTAAGTATAATAACAGTACAATATAATAAGAATAGCAGAGGTTTTGGGCAGTGACGAAACTATTAGCACTTTGGAAATATTAGTACGTTATATCATTTAACTATTCAGATGATATGCGGAAAAATAAAAATAGATGGCATTAATAATTAACTCATTGAAAAATAGCCACAAGCGCCAAATATTCGCCAAGCTTGGCGACATTTAGCAAAGTTTCGCCAAATTTGGTAATATATCATGTCAATTCTCAAATTTGGCGACAAAAAAATGTTTTGTTTATTCTGACGTCATAATGATGCATATGTATTATGTATTATACACATACCTATAATATGTATGATGCAAATGTATTAAGTATTATATGCATACGTATAATATGTATGATGCATATGCATAAGTTCATTAACATCACTAAAACGCACTTAAAGGAATAGTGTTTCATAAATAGTAGGGATAATTGCCAGATTGACCAGAGTGCTATTGAGATTAGAATACCGACATTTATAATAGACGTCTGTACACAACATCACCTCATCGAGTTTATAGCTGAAATTTTAGGATTAGTTAAAACTAGATTAGCATATTTAAATGCAACTGGTCTGTTAAGTCATATCTTGGTAGAAACCACCTGAAGACCTAATTTTAGTGGTTAACTGATAGGTTTACTATTGTATTTTCCTGCATCCAAAAGTTTGGAAACATGGATGAATGGGTGCATGAAAACACAAGGGAAAATCCACCAATTAAACCCGTAAAATCGGGTCTTTAGACGGTTTCCACAAAGATATGAATTGTCAGACCAGTTACATTTAAATACGCTAATCGTTATTTAACTAATCCTAAAATTTCAGCCGTCAACTCGATGAGGTGATGATCTGTGCAGACGCCTCCCAGTCTTTAATAAAATTTGTTTTAAGGAAGTAAAAGATAGAAAGATGGACAGATAAACTGAAAGATTTGCCTTATTAAGATTTTTGTAAAAGCATATAAAAATTCATTCAGCCTGAAATCATGTAACATCTTTATAACTCAGGCTAATTTTCTGTAATCGGGTTTTGGTGACCAACATATCTTATCTATAATTATAATCTTTCTTTTACAGATTTAAAATTAACAATAAATTAACAGTAAGTAGGCTAATAATACAATGTAATAACATTAGCAGCGGACTTCGGACGCCACATCTGTCGCACATCGTTAAAGATAGTTTATTAGTTACACATTTCATTTAATTAAAAGGAGATTTTTAAACTTTCATATGGAATTAGGATATTTTTCCACTATAGGGACCTTGGCATTTAAAAAAAAATCTTGGCGCAATTCGGACTTCATAAACTAAGATATGTTGCCAAATGATATAAACAACTACGAAAACAAACCTGATGAACTTTTATGTTATTTATATGTATTTGTATACATATAAACATTTTATTTATACATGTATAAAATATTATTTTTTATATACAGATTATTTATGTTGGTATATAAAAATAAATAAACGGGTTCCTTACATTAAATAAATTGTATACATATGGAAAAAATTGCTTGTGTAAATGACACGGTAAATAGGTTGCCAGAAAATACGTTATTATCACATTTCTTTTCTCGTCAAAGCTATTTTCTGTATTTCGCCAAGGCTACTATATCGGAAACGTACCGAATTGCGGTTATATTTTGTCAAATGTTTTATTGTTTTAATATCGTAAATATATCATAACCTATACTGATTAAAATTTTTAGGTATATTCATTTTTTCTATTTAACAAACATCTTTGGAAAAGCATATATATGAAATGTTATTCTGCTTGAAATCACGTGACCGCCTTCAAAGCTCTGTTATCGAGTTTTGGCGACCAACATTGGCACAATTGAATGCGCAGGAACTGTTTACGGCCAAATGAAGACCTCCTGTATGAAGGGTTTAGAGGCGGAAATTCTGTGTTTTCAGATTTTTCTGGTTAATTGTGCTACAAACCCGACTTACTTGTGAAATTTCATGATTCTACGACTTTTAGAAGTACCTTAGTTATTTGATGATGCGAAGTGAGTCAGTGACAAAAAAGCGCTTTTTCGGAATTTAATATTTTGAAAACTACTAAATATAGAAACATAAAATCGTGGAACCTTAGTTCAGTTTGACAATACGAACATGTGTATAAAAGAAAATTTTCTATATCTCTCCATAAAACGACGTTATGAGGGGGTGAAACGTATGCCGAAATGGTTCAGGAAAAGGTAGCTTACGGCTTGTGCGAACTTGGCGGACGCACTGCCGTGCTCCCAGATACTTCATATATGTCCGCGAAGATATTTTCCGAAACGCCATATGGGACCGTCGACTAGATGAAAAATAACTAATATATTTTGTATAACCCTGTAAATCTAATGTAGCAAAAGCGTTCAAGCTGCAGAACATGATTAAAAGACTTATCGTCATAAACTGTGTTCTTTTCCATCAGGAAAGCATGTATACTAGTAGAGAATTTAAGGTTTTTATAAAAACAGTCCCAAATTTCGCCAAGCTTTTTGATTTTAATTTACAAAAATTTTAATATAAAAAAATGTTTTTTTTTTTTCGGAAACCATTGCAAACGTCATTGTACACAATGCACTGTACTCAGAATTAAAAAATATTAAAAATTAAATGAAAAATGAACAGGTTAACTAAATAATGTTTCATTACGCATGCGCGAATGCAACCAAAATATAATATCCATATTGTATTAGCTAAATGTATACAGCAACTTTTGTAAAATTCTCAAAAATATACTTTGGAAATTCTGAAAGTGATCATCGATAGAATAAGCATGATAAACGTTGTTCCTAAAAGGTGGTAAAAAGATGAGGGGCTGTATCCAAATGTAGTATATGTTACACACTATTGCCAGTACACAATATTAAAAGCACTGCTATATTTGAATACATCCCCTCACCTTTTTGCTTCGTTCTGGGAACTTCGGATTTCGAGCTTATTCCATCGACGGTAAATATCAGAATTTTCAAGCTATAATTTTGAGATTTTCACAAAAGTTGCTCTATACATGTAGATAATGCATTATGCACATTATATTTTGAATGCATTTGCGCATACACAGTGAAATATTATTTAGTAAACTTACTTATTTTTCATCCAAATTTTAGTATCTTTAAATTCTGATTGCAGGGTGTACAATGTTGTTTGTCATAGTTTCTGAAAATAACATTTTTTTTTATATTAAAACCTTTGTTAATTGTAAGCAAAAACCTTGGCGAAATTTAGGACTGTTAATAAAAACCTTAATTTCTCTACGAGTATACATGGTATCTTCATAAAATAAACACAGTTTTTGATAATAAGCCTCTTAATCATGTTCTACTGTTTGAATGCTTTTGCTAGATTAGTTTTTACGGGGTTATTCAAAAGATATTCGTTCTTTTTCAATTTGTTGATGCCCCCTATGATGTTTCGAGAAAAATCAATCATGGAAATATACCATTGTATTTACACTCCTGGAGTTTCAGGATAATACCTCATGCACGTTTCTAGATATTTAACCAAACGGTTAAAATCGCATATTCATCATCACTGCAAAATGTTACAATGAGATGTATTTCAATAAATATATTGAAAAAAACATACATTATATTAAATTATAGCTAGAATAAATTATAATGGGTCCCATATTGGGTTTTCTTCTGGGAAAGATTATTATTATTTTTTTTTTTGTACATGTAATATATTTCAAATTTTTAACTTATCCTAAATCTATTCTAAATTATTCCTCCCATTTAATTAAATTTATTTCCTTTTAATTTATTTTTTTTCATGCACGAGCCTCTTTTATCCTTTTACATTTTCCTATTAAAAATTTGTGTTGGACACGCGCTAATATTTTTTTCCACACTGAAATCATTCGATTTCAGAATATTCTTTTTCATTCTCGGAATGTTCCACAATTTTCATTTAGCGCGTTATAGAGACTTCTTGAACTTCTTCTTCACCTGCTAATCTGTGCTCTCCTATTGGAGAAAATCATGCGCATTGCAAGAGTTTTGAATTCTTACACTCTAACCAATAAATAGTTTTGCACTGGGTCAGAATGGAACATTTTCTCGTGTGTCTTGTCTCAAAATCTGCGGCTTCAATTTCAGAGGAAGGTTAATGCAATAGTGCAGCTGTTTAATATAATTTCTGATTTTTCACTAGTTGTGTGCTGTCATAAATTAAAATAACCTGCTTTGTTATCATACAGAATATGTTCAGTTCTTTAAAACTGACTGTGTCTCCAGGAAAACTCTCCCATCTATCTATTGATGCCATTGATTTATAAAATAAAGACTTTTGCTGGAGCTGATTATTTTCTTGGAGAAACTCTACTGGTTTTGTAATTCAATGATTTGCACAACCACCTGCTACACGTCGGCTGCCTGCATTTAGTTACTTCATTCCCAGAATGATGTTACTAGCAGATAAGTTCACTCATCTAAAATGTAATACTTCATTACACCATCGATTTTTCGCGACATACATATACAGTTCTGCAAACAAATAAGTGATCACCTGTACTAACTGACAACACTTTCTTTAAAAAAATATGACTGGCATCGATTGATTAGTCAAACCGCATACTCAAAATTACTTTAATTATTTTTTTTCTTACTGTACTTAATTTATTCTTTCTACACATTGAAATTTACCAAAGTTCATAATTTTCAATATTAGTACGTAATTTTGAAATGATATTGGCTTTCTTAGGGTAAACTTTAACTTAGTGAGTACCACCAAGCAACTCATTTACTCAAGTAAATTATCAATTATGCATATTTAATGATTGGAACCACAAATATTAAAATAGTTTTCATCCTTGTGAAACAGATTGTAATGATGGTAGTTACTTGCCGTGTTTACTCTCGTAATAGTCTCACCCCCTTTTTAAAAAGAAAAAAATAGTCAAAATATGTTTTTCGCATAAATGTCGCATTCGCGTATTTACCTTCATCTAGAAAATAGAAAATTATCAGCTGCACTCTTTCCAGAACTAGTACTTACAATAGATTCATCTGTTCTGTCACTCCCATTGACATGCTCAAATGTCTCTCCATAGCAAGATAAGGAATTCTCTACTTCCCCTCGGATGATGGAAGAGCTCCCTGAAGCAGGATTTCTTACACCCCCCCCCCTCATCATTTTAAAGCTTTCAACACGTTCTTCGTTAAAGAAAGTAAGCACATGCTCTAAATTTACTGGACTGCACGTATCTAAATTTGCAGTAAAATAATCTTTGCCGATATTTTGTTTTGCGGTGAATTTCGTGGTCGTGTGTTTTGTATATTCTTTTTTTTTTTTTTTTTTTTTTTGCTTTAATATGGGAAAGTTTAGTAAGATAAGTAATTAAATTGAAGATTATTTAATATGCTAAAAAGAATGGAAGCAGAGCTGCTGAATGAGAATAAAATGCAAATGAGAATGTAAATGAAAATGTAAAACAAATGTAAGTAGGCGAGCATTCAGAGGAAAAACGCATGAAATTGTACCAGTGATAGTTTCTTGCTATGTTCGTGCATTACAGCAGGATGGATCTACGGCTTCGTGTGAAATGCTGCAAAGAAAAACAAACGAATTTGCAATAAAGCAAAATGTCCTAAAAGAAATGATCAACGCTATTTGTGGGTGGTTAAGCAGATTTATACAGCGTAACGACTTAACGATCAGAATAAGAATAAGGGTTTTCCAGAGACTGCCACTGGATTTTAAATACAAAATTCTACTTTCTCACAAGTACTTTAATCTACTTCGCCAAACAATGAATTATCTCCCATCCCCGAATTGAAAATGATGTTCAGACGCCAGTCTATTTTGACATTCTATGCAACAGAACTGTTGCAGAAAAGGTGCTCCAAGTGTTTCAGTGTGCACAAGTGGAAATGAAAAATGTTCAGCAGTGAAATGCTTGATATTACAGCAGATGAATGTAAGCTATCTACATTTGTTATTTTTTAAAGGAAAACTGATCCTAAAAGTGTTAAATTTCCGGATGGAATCCATGTGCAATTTCAAGAAAAAGGTTGGATGGATGAACAAATGAAGAAAGTTTGGGTTTGCAATGTTTGGAAGAACAGTTCTGCAGCAATGCTAAAAAAACCAGCCACGCTGTAACTCGAGAAATTCCGAAGGCGTCTTATTGATGATGTGAAGAAGGAACTTTCAGAAGGAAAAATTCGTTTGGGACGCACATCGATTCTGCAACCTTTGGACGTATCGATTAACAAACCATTTAATAACAATATAAGACGACCATATGAAGATTGGATGGTCAACGAGAACAACAACAACAAAAAAAAAATACTCCCAGCAAAAAGGTAAGGCGTCCGTCCCTGGAAATATTGAGTAGTTTGACATTACAAAGCTGGACTTTAATAACAAAGATAATATTTTCCATTAAAAGTTTTTCATTCGTAATTCACGTGCATTTAATTTTTTAGGCACTTTAGGTGATATGAAATTTAATGTTTGGGTCTTTTACATATGACGTAATTATCACCTTTAGTTGCGTTTGGCGTGTGATAAATTTCTCTTAAAGCTTTCGTATTTCACTATAGATTGTAATAAAAGATAATTTCCATTTCAATTCAAAAATGACAAAAAGAAATCTAATAATCCCTGTGTTTTTACCTTTTCTTCTTTTTTCCCAAAAAATAATTAAAGTAGTTGCCATCTTATAGAAATGTCATTAAAAGTAGAAAAGAAAAATAATATCTCGAAAACTAATTCAAAATTAAATTTACAATACCATACGGGTAATTAAAATTAATTTCACCTCCTAACGTTCCATACTTTACGAGAAAAAACTGTGAAAAATAATCAGCCGTTTAATCAGTCGTTAGATAAAATCATTTCATTAGATTTTTATATATATGTATATATATATATAGGGTAGATATAATGTCCTTAAAAATATTTAAAAATAAAATTGAAATGTTAAGAGAAATATTTAAAAATACATCCAATTTTTATTATCATTTTTACATTGAAATATCCTAAATTTCGTTTTAAAGACTAAAATAAATTATTTTATAACAAACCACATATTTAATTTAAGGATATATAATTAATATTTTCTGATAAATAAAAAATATTGATTATTGTGAATTTAAATAATTCCCCTTATTAAAAATTAAGCGGAATAAAATGAAACGAATAGAATACTTGTTCGAAGAATATATAATTTGAATACGACATGATATATGCTTTTGAGTTTTTGCTCCAAAGCTGTACCTTTTCTATTATTCATCACTCAGAAAATGACAGGTGATTTGATTTAGGAAGTAGTATTATTCGTTTTCTTCTTTTCGATCATTTTGAATGGAATGGTGGAATAAGTGAAAGACATTAGTTCTGGATGATGAACTACGCGAAACTTTTGTTCTGAATTTTTAGTGTAGATATTTCGAGCAAAAAGATGGATGGGGTATCATACGCTGCTTTAGTATATTTTAAAAGTGATTAAAACATATTTTTGCCTTAAAATTCTACCGTTAATTATATATATATATATATATATATATATATATACATATATATTAGTATATTATAATAAACTAATAATGCTTAAAAAAATAATATTTATTGCACAACAGCTAAAGAAGGAATTTGTACTCAAGAGTAACAGCAGAAAATTCACTACTAGATAATATCAATGTTGTTTATATATTTGATCAACTTTAGTGGACAGTACACCTTTAACAGTCATAAAACATGCGAAATTTGCCATGAGTTTGGCATAAAAAAATATAACCCTAAAAACACAAACAATTTAGAGTATATTTAGAGGATATTGAACTATGATTAAAACATTTTTATTTGGAAATATTAGAATAAAAAAAAATCAAGGGGTCAGTTTCAAAGTGCTATTTAAATCTTTTACGTCGGATAACATTTCACTGCGCGAACGGAGTCTCATGCTAATTGCACAGTATTTGCATAAAATTTATCTTAAATTAAAGATAACATTCTAGTGTATAATTTGAACTAGAATATTTGTAATCGGTTACTTAGATAATGAATAATTAACTTTAAATTAGAAAACTTAGAAAAAACTATGAGTATTTACATACTTTCATTCTTATATATATTTTTTTTTTTCATACTCAACATGACTTTACAATTCTAGTTCATTTTCGTGATAATATAACTATTTATCTAGGGCTAAAATTTTAAAGGAATATTTTGAATAGTTTGCGAGATATCATGCGCACAAGGGTAAAAAAATGTCATTTTGAGAAAAAGGAGTTTAAAGTATTAATTGATTTTTTTAAATATAAAATATATAATAAAAGAAACAAAACTAATAATTATATAACTTTTTTTTGTATTAAAAATAAAATTAGATTCCAGTTTAAAATGACAAATATCAAATTCTTTTTTAAATGCTGAATAATATAGGAATATGCGTAAAAAATAAATAAATATAATTTGTAAAAATGTACATTTAGTATTGCAAAAAAAATTAATTTTCAACATGTAATTTAATTTATTTTCGAATTCAGTACATAGTGAATAAATATGCACTTTTGTATATAACTAAATTATTTAATGTAAAATGTAGGATGTTTCTTTTTAGGGATTCTTATATTTAGATATTTGATTCAGATACTTTGCGGTAGAAAAATAAAGATAATTTAATAAAAATATACATTTATTTTAAAAATTACCGTTTCTTAAACTGTAATTTGAAACAAAATCACTTTTAACTTTACTACTTTTTAGTTTTCTATAAGATGAATCAGCACCTTAGGATATATTTCTATCATCTTATTTTGTATAGCTTTTTAAATTAAAGTGATTGCTTCTTGATGCTATTCTGAATCGTATTTTGTATAGCTTTTAAAATTAAAGTGACTGATTCTTGATGCTTTTCTGAAGCTATTCTATTGTTCATTATTGTTCATTATTCTATTGTTCATTATAAATGCTAATAAATACTAAGGAGTAGAATACTAATACAAAGTCGGAAAAGGTATTGATCTAGGAAAAAACAAAAAAATTTTGTTTCAAATTAAGCACCTAATAACAAATAAAACTAAACCATGAAAGCAAAGAAATTTGGCGCAAGTGGAAGTCGATGTTAAAACTTTCTTCTTATTGTTTAAAGTATTTCACTAAAAACAATTGACGTATTTTAGCACATTTCCAAAGTTATGATAATGTGAAAGCGCGAAAACAAAATGTAAACAAGCCCCATGACAGTTGTCGCAGTGTATTTAAATCTGAAATGAAGGAGTGATGCCTACATTTTCCCTAATACCTCAGTAAATAATTGTCACACAGTTAAAAAAATTGGTATCAATTTATTCAGTGTACAATATCCTTTCTAAAAATGTAAAAATCAAAAAAATCGATTATGCAAACATTTTTTCCAATTTTATGGTAAATAGTTTTTTTTTTTTTTTAGAATACTTGCATGTAGCTCGCTGTTCCTGTAATGAAATTGTAGAACACTTTCCGACGTCATTATCATCTATGCCGTTACGTTATAAAATTAATCTTTTAACAGATCACGTACGGTAATAATATTTAAAACATCGATCTCAATAATAAATTGACTTAATAAAATAGTCCAATCTTAAACGCCATATTCACCATTGTTTATTATATAAAAACATGAAAACATTTAAAATGCTTCATTTAAACACGTTACTACATAGGTTTGATAAAATATATACAAATATTTTTAAAAATTAAAAACACTAGATGTTAAAATGATAAAAAAGCTACTCCAAGCGCTTTCGGCTAACTTTAAGCCTTTGTCAAAAAGAAGAGAATCGACTGAGAAAACAGTCGACGCTCGATGTTCACTGTTACACGATGAGGTTGGGAGGGGCGGAGAAATCAATTTTTTTAAGCCTTTTAACTTTGAAATTTGCGATTAGAAAAAAATCCTGACGTGATGGTTTAAAATGAAGGTCATTTTAGGAGTCAGTGCTAAAAAATACATAAGAATCAATTTTCAAAAGCTAAAAAACATGCCACAACCCAAAATTTAAAAGACAGTGTAATCTAACAGCATTTAAAAATATGTATAACTTTATAAAAAATTGAGGCTGTTGTTTTTCATCCTTTTATTTAACAAAAAATCTGTTATTTTTATCATCTTATAATGTGCAATACAAATTGTACATTTTGCAGTAATATGTCAGAATGATTAAAGATTTCAAATTTATATTACGATGCTAATTGTACTATCAACCATTATTATATAATATATCTGACGAAATTATATTTCTACGAAATTTGTGAATTTGTAAATGTGTAAATGTGTGTAAAAATTTCGAATGTGTAAAATTTAAATCAATACTTTGTGTTGTTAGAGTGGTGGTGGGGGGAAGGGTACAAGGGAAGTGTGTTTTTGAGAAAGAGTTTAAATAATTATTTGTCTTTTCTGAAAAGAAACAAACATGACAAACTTAAAAACAAAATACGTTGGAAGGAAAAGAATGGGGGGGAGGGAATAAAAGCAAAATGTGTTTTGAAGATGGTAGAATTTGGATGATTGAACTTTTATTGATATTAAATCTTAGATTAATAAACAGGTAAGAAAGGATTAATCAATTATTTTAAAGTGTGTGCAGGGGTAAGTATTTAGGTAACTGATTTCATGTTATTCCAAAGTAACAAAATGAAACAAATCAGCTAAATAATAAATATGGCATCTCTTTTAAACACTTCAAACACTTTTAAAAATATTTTTACTAATTTATTATGTCAAAGAATGCATCAAAAAATATACTCCAACTTTAAACAACTATTACTCGGTTAATTTTATTCGTAGAATAAAGAGACTTTTTTTTTGCCTTACTTGCCAGTGTAACAAGGAAATTTTACTAAATATAACTTATATGACTGGGGTACCGTATAAAAATTTAGATTCTGTAATTCTTCACTAAATTGATTTTTCGTTTCAAACTTTTTTTATCTTAATCCTGCACCTAATATTGACCATTTTTGCAATTGGAAGTATGCGTCTAGGACCAACGGTTGCGAAAATAAAGGTCGGACAGGTTATACGTGGACACACTGTATACTTCTCCTACACGTCAATTTCCTACTGTATATTTTTTAAGCCTTCATGATCAAAGATATGCCATAATATCTATGATATCCTAAGATAACATATGCTAATGTCTAAGAGATCAGATCCCCCGACATCATTATTATCAACAGTTTTTTACTACCTTTATAATGTGGTTGCACCATGTGTTATTAACCCTCTTCCTGCGTATCTTTTGTATCAAAATATGTTCAAAAATTGTGAATTTGTTTTATTATATATTTCAAATTTAAGTATATTTTAGAGTTAAAATATGCATTTTTTTTTTTAAGATAAGAGGTTTTTTTTATTTTTTTTTTTTAATATTGAATTAGATTATAAAACAATGTTGTCAGTAAACTAAATTCGAAGAGTAATCATGTAAAAGCAAAATTCCGAAAGTTTGATTTATTTTAGGAAATAGAAAAGGAAACATGTATATACTACTGAAAATATGCAAAATACTTACAAAACGCGCACTAGAAATAAACTATAGTATGATAAATTTCGAAACAAGGTACGAGGGAAAGTCCTACTTTGCAATCTTTGCACCAAATTTGCCATTTTTATTTTGCAAATTATTTTGTTAGTTTAAGTTTTTTTTAACAACGAACAGCACACTGTGTACGAGGCTCTTTCTTTATGGGATAGGGGTGAATGGCTTGCAAAATATCGAGCGGTTAGTCTCATGCGGTGGGACCTTTGAGCTTTCAAAAGAGGGCGCGGAATGCTTACAAAACAAGCTTTAGAACTTCAATGAAATATGGAAAACTAAAACTATCTGTTCACCCAGACCTGAATCAGCAATTACACATCACAGAAAAACCGAAATGAACAATTAAACGGGAAAAAAGCCTGTTGTGCTTTTAAATAAACGAAAAAAATGCATCCCCGTGGAAATTTTGCTACTTTTACATTGCCCGTGGAATCCGCTGGATTGATCAGTGAGTGGTTTAACTGATTTTTCCTCTCATCTAATCCATAGTACATCCTCTGGAGCAGCCATACTCATATACTCAATAATTATTGATACTTATGTTTTCAATTGTTTACGAGTTTAAAAAAATGGAGTTAATTATGCAACAAACAATTCTCATAAAAACACTCAATCTGGCTATGAAACTGCAGCAAGGAAATATTTTAAAACTAAATAAATAAAAAAATACTTTTCTCATCATTTAACAATAAATATGTATTCAGTTAAATCTATATATCGAGAAAATAAATTAAAAGACCTGAACAGAAAGCTTAAAATTGAATAACGTATTTTTCTTTTTTTATATTGGCATACCTATAAAGAAATGAAAAAAAAAATCTTTTTTTTAATAAATTCACCAGCTGGTTTTCTATCGAATGTAAGTGAAACCCGTTATTTTCAATACTCAGAAACTCCGAAATTAATGTGTTGTAACATAATTTTTATGGAACTACGTACATGTTTTTCAGTGACGAAATTAGGCGTTTTTTTTTTTTTAAGATAAATACTGAATATTTATGAAAGAGTGTTTTAAAAAATATTTATTGTTTTATATTTTAGTTAAATGTATTGACATTCAAAAATATACATAATAATAACTATCTTGAAAATAGATTCACCACAATATAACAGAGAACATATTTTCATAGATAATTAAGTTTCAAAGAGCATCTTAGACGGTAATTCGCTTTCCAGAAATAGGTCGATTCATCATTACCACACCCAGGCGATAAGTTAATGTTTTATGCATGAATGTGCTCATAAAGGGATAATGAGAATATATTTCATTCTTTCATCCTGCGTATCGATCTCTGCATTGACCCTTTAGCTTATAAACAGGTCAAATAAACTGTCTTTGAAATTTTTCTTTCACGTAAGCATTTTACTCTAGTTTTTTTAATTACATTTTAGGAAATATATACACACACGCATATATATATATATATATATATATATATATATATGCGTGTGTGTGTGGAATTAAGGAAATACATATATCGTCGCCCCAGATCTACAGTAGGATATGATTTAAAACTGAGTTTCGAGTAAATTCGATATTAAAATTTGTCGTTTTTTCAATGCTAAATATTTTAGGGTGTAACTAAATGATGAAAAAAGAACTTTGGTAACTACTCTAACTTTTTTTTATATTTCAGGTGTACTTTATTAAAAGTTAATTGACATCATAGAAGCAGAATAAAATTCGCATATCCTACTTTTGCTGTTCATATCTCTGCTAATATCTAGGGTATAGAAGCGGATCAGCAATTTTTCCTAGTGTTTCATTTGAAAAATCAACTATTTATATAGTTACTAATTATTACGTTACTAATTATTACTAATTATTACGTTCGAAATCAACAGCGATATTGAATGAAAAAAATAGCAAAAAAATGTTTTAGAGTAAGATTTATAAATTAAAATTAAGACAATTTAGTAAATATTTATTGAACGTGCTACAGAATTCAATACATTTATAACTAGCCCCTTATGCGGAATCACAAATTTCATTTTTACTAGTCGTAGGTCTTTTTAGTGATATGAAGAAGTAATGGTGCTCTTTGGAATCAAGTTTCGCTCGAAGAAGTAATCAATCAGATCATTCTTTTTCTTGGCTGGAATGGAAGGTGGTTCCTTATAGGAAGGATTCATCAAAACTTTCACTCGTTTTGCACGAATTTTCATTCTTATGTCTATGGTATTATACTCTTTTTGAGAATAAGATGTCTTGTAACAGATTTTATTCAGATATTCCTTCTTAACAGTTAAAACTTAATTAATTCTATGAAACTTTTACTCTTTTGTCATTCGCACTGTAATTCTTACCCATCACTTCACTTACTTTCTTCCTGTCTATAAAGTCTTCTGTTGAAGTTTTAATTACTGAGCATGATGCATCATCTTTTTTAGCTGACTACATAAAGTTGTCCACTTTTCAAAATTCGGCATTTTTACTTTCATATACATGAAAGCAAAGAGTCTGTTTCATTTTCAGTATGACGAATAATTAAATATTTTTGACTTATCTGTTCCAGAACAAGGTTTTCTGTACAATAAAGAAGGATGCTCTTTATTTTGGAGCACGTACTTCGTTTGAAGCAATAAGGCATCTGGGTTAACCTAGAGTTGCATCGTACGAAGGTGACTTTTGAAATGTCTGCAACATAAAGTTATGCTTTATATGAAATATATGTGACGATATAAAAAATACTCTACTAGATGTAGAAACAGTTTCTCATATTAATAAATCAAAAAACTCATAAATAATATTATAAGGCGAAACGCAATTTTTCACCTTGATTCAACATAAAATATATAATGTGAACATTAAACATTTCACAATCTTACTTAAAAGGCGACTAATGTAATGAAAAAGATGTTACAAGTTTAAAATATACATTATATTTACAAAATTCTTAAACATGTCTGTAGAAAGTTTAGATTCCTCAGCTCCCGGTCCAAATGAAGACATTCGCATTTGTATTTAGTTTTGATTTTGTTGCATTCCATTTCCATTTATCCAGGATCGACTACGTTACAAATAATAACATAAGAAGAAACGCAATTTTTCACCTTGATTCAACATAAAATATATAATGTGAACATCAAAAATTTCACAATCTTATGATCGTAAGAAGTTTTTAAATAAAATGTATATTTTAAATTTGTAACATATTTTTCAGTATATTAATCGCCTTTTAAGTAGGATTGCGAAATTTTTAATGTTCACATTATATATTTTACAAAAAAACTCATTTTCGCTTATTTTAAGATGTGTTACTGTTGCTGTGAGGCAACGATATGTTTTCGTCAAAACCACTTTGACAACATAAAATTACAGTACATTTACAAACGTCTGAATTTAAAACCCATTAAAACACCAAAAAAATTAAGACAGTCTTGAGCACAGTTAAAAAATAAAATTTATAAAGAATATACTTAAAAACAATTAAAAACACAATATGTAAACGTTTCGCCAAGCGACACGCAAGGCATCATCAGTACAAAAATAACCATTGCATTTCAAACGACAGAACAAATCAAGAACAGTTAAAGTTAGTTATTTTAAAAACAAACAATATTCACTAGGGACAGAACGAGCCTCATTCAAAGTCTGCGATCGCAATTCAGGGAACCAAGTCTCAAGGAGCAACCTACCATGGTAGTTGTTGCAACCCGATTTCAAAATACTAGCGTTCATAATTATGATATTCTCACGATTTCTAACTCTATTGGTAACCCTATTAAGTTTACTGTTGAAATTGAAAAAAATGCTGAATTGCCATTTCTCGACATTCTAATCCGCACACTCACGACTCAAATCTCTCAATCTGTCACCACTACTGTTTACAGAAAACCTACTTCTACTGGTCAATATACTAATTTCAATTCAATATGCCCTTTCAGCCATAAAATAACCGTTATTAAGACTTTAGCCTTCAGAACCATAAATTATTGCAGTTCCAGTAATGATTTTGAAATACAGAAATGTAAAATTTATCGCGATTTGGTTAGTAATAGCTATCCTATTGGTCTTGTTAAAAAAATCTTTAAAAATACTTTACATTTTGTAAATTCCCCTTTTCAACGTTGTAAACCAAGCTCCTTTATCTGTATCCCTTATTATAAGAACATTTCTGGAAAAAAATCTGGCATTCTAAAATCATTCAATATTGGGGTTCTTTTAAACCGATTAATAAATTGAGTTCCTTTTTCAATAAGCATAAATTTCAATATGATAAGTCTAATTACCCGGTATTGTTTATATTATTCCTTGTAAAGATTGCAATAGTGTTTATATTGGTGAAACTGGTAGATCATTGGAAATTCGCCTAAAAGAACATACTGGTGATTTAAAAAAGGGTAATTTGAATTAAAAAATGGTGCAGCATTCACTTCAAACGAATCACATTCCGCTCATTACGAACGCCTGTATTTTGAAATCGGGTTTCAACAACTACTATGGTAGATTGCTCCTTGAGGCTTGGTTCACTGAATTGCGATCGCAGACTTTGAATGAGGCTCGGTCTGTCCCTAGTGAATATTGTTTGTTTTTAAAATAACTAACTTTAACTGTTCTTGATTTGTTCTGTCGTTTGAAATGCAATGGTTATTTTTGTACCGATGATGCCTTGCGTGTCGCTTGGCGAAACGTTTACATGTTGTGTTTTTAATTGTTTTTAAGTATATTTTTTATAAATTTTATTTTTTAACTGTGCTCAAGTCGGTCTTAATTTTTTTGGTGTTTTAACATAAAATTAGTTTAAACTAATGAAAACTAGTTCCAATTAAAGCACATATTGAAAACTAGTCGTAAAAACCAGTTGCTATTAAGTTGAACTATTATTCTTAAACATATTTCAGTTAAAACTACAATTAATGAAGAATTTTCAAATATACACTTTATTTTTTTTTATGATATGATTTTTTATTTTTTTATTTTTTTAGTAGCACTAATTAAATCAAAACTGCATAACAGAAAATTTAAAATTATTTCCCATTACCAAATTCTGTTAAAATTTTATAAGTGCACGCCTCCCCTCCCTCAAACTGCAAAATGTAGGATTTGATAGTCACTTCCACGAAAGAAAATTGTTCATTAATACAGAATAGTCTACTGTTATGAAATAAATTATGTTTTGATAAAAGTTTTCCCGTTATAGCTGCTTTTATTCGAGTAGTGAAATTTGCTTTGCTAATCAGTCGAAACTTACTTCCCACGATCGAATGTGCCTCAATTCTGTAATATAAGCATATAACATGGCCATGTTTATGTTTCATAATTTTGTTCGCGTGAGAATTTTTTCTTTTTTTAGGTAGATTTCGTAAAAAAAATACTACTTATTACATTCTCCCATATGTTGGAATTTCTGAAAAAATTGCAGATCAGCATCGATCATGACCCTCAGACCCCCCCCCCCCGTTCAAAACTTTATCTATCTGTCTGTCTGTACGTCTATCTATATATCTATATATATATATAACTTTTTTATTGACACACAACTTCCATAATTCGGCACAAATTTCTTCCAAACTGATACATAAATGCAAGGGGCAGTAAATCTCGGTCATGTTCGTTAACGGGCAAAATTGTCCGAGGGGGTGGAAATGGGGAGAGGTTTTGTGAAAACCGAAAAACACCATAAATTCTTAATTATAATACATATCAAATCAATTTAAAGTTGTTATTACTTCTAAGAAAAGTGCTAAATATTTACGTATCACATATTTTTGATAAAATTAAAAGTTGTCTCAAGTGGTGAAAATAATGGTGTTTTAGGTAGAAAAAAATTCATAACTTTGTTAATTCTCAAGATATCAAATCCACTTAAATTTATTATAAATATTCTTAATACAATCTAAAACTTATATATTGATACGTTCCTGGTAGTACCAACTCTTACCGCAATAAATAAATAAATAAATATAATATATATATATATATATATATATAAATGTGGAAATATAAATATAAATAAAAATGTGTGTTGGTGGGTGGGTGCGGGGTGGGGGGCGGGGCGTTGGAGAGGATAAAAATTTATAATTTTGCCAATTCACAAGATATAAAATTCGCTTGAATTTATTATAAATATTCTTACTATTATGTACAAATTTTATATTGACAAGTTTTTGATAGGACTAACTCTTATAGCAAAAACGAATTAAACAGAAAATTATCGTATTAACGGCATTCTGATAAAACCAGCTCTTACAGAAAATTGAAATTAAAAACACGTAAAAAGCGGCCAGATAAAATTGCTAAACTGGGTTCTTGCTAAACTAAATCTCTATACTTGATTTAATTTTTGTTTGTGAAATTAATACATAACTTTGAAATCTACCCCCCGTTTGTTTTCCGAACCGGCATGGATTTTTTTTAAAATAGCCTGATTGTGGAAAATTGTATGACTATGCAATATATACTCAAGGAAAAGGAATTTTACTCAACATTCATATAATAAGTTTCCGCCACGGTCAGATTTATGTTTTGGTACTTTTGTGCAAATAAATTTCGCATAGTATTGAAATTTTAGGTCTTGAAGCATACATTTAAAACAGCATATTCATGTGATTTTTGCATTAATTAGATAATCCTATGTTTTTCAGATAATCTGACTAAAAAACATTTCGAACGAAAATTTCAGTTCGTATCTTCTAAAACATTGCTCAAAATGTTTTTTTTTTTTTTTCTGGATATTATTTGCATGTATTATAGACCTATAACTGAGACTCCTAACATTTTTACTTGGAGTTTCATAGGTAATTATGCAAATAGAATAATAGTGCCTGTAATAGATTTTATAGTTTTTCATGAAATTATTTCTCAAAAACTTCGAAGACAGCATTTTATGTTATATATTGAGAAAGTTTTACATTTTTGCAGAATATTTATTTATTTATTTATTGTAAATCTAGAAGTAATGTTGTTACAATAATTTACTGCATTATGTACAAATTGTTATTGTTTTCTCGTTGACACAGCATTTATTATGGCCTGCATATCATTAATAGCTTCTTAATGTCCACCACAATCTTCGGAAAAAACGCTGATCTGTGAAATGCAATAATTTTTTTACCACGTATTGACATGAGTGATTCAAACTAATTCGAATTAACTAACAGTGCAAATATAACAGGGTTTAATGAACATTTTGAGTAGTTCAAATTAACCAAAATTTGAATTGTATGATTTTGAACTATAGCGAGTCTGCTGCAGATACCGAATCATCAGAAATGTGTTTTGAAAATTTGAAAGTATCTATATTTTCAAAGTGTGTGATAAACAGATATCATGATTTCAGATTGAATTCGCACAACTTTCCACATCATTCCTTTGAATTTCAAGGTAGCCTCCTACTGGTAAAAAAAATATTTGAACACGAAATGAATATACATGCATATTTTCGCATGAACAGTGTAACTGTCAACAAATATCTGTCAATGCAAATTTATCAACGAAAAGTATAACACGCAATTTCGCGTGACTTTATCTTAATATTTAACAGCACGTTACCATATATATTCCTTCGGAGTGTGTGCATTTATATATTTTTAAACGTACGAAGCATTTCATTATTCATAATTATTTTGAAGTGTCACAGGTATTGAAATACATAAACAGATACAAAACAACACCTAATTTGTATTTAATTATGAAATTGTTATTTCTTACAGACAGGCATTTCTTTAAAAAAACGAACAAATTTTCTTTTTACTTTCTTCTATCTCCAATGGAAGTTTTTTTCGACTTCCGTTTTTCGACAGATTTACACATTTTAGGGGTCAGTGATAAAAAAAAAAAAACATTTTTATGCAAAATGTCTTTCTGTCCGTCTGTCCGTGTGTCCGTGTGTCGGTATTGTACCATCAAACGTTCTATGAAGTTATGCATAGAATTGAACCTTTTTTTTTTAAGTTTATCGGTATGGCAAGCAAGACCTCCATGAATTCGGGAAAAAAAAATCCGCCGGTAGGGAGCGTTGTAATAGTGATTTTTGTGCGATTTTTCTGCATTTTGAATATTGTACCATCGAAAAGTGTATGAAGTTATGCTTAGAATTGAACCAAATGTTTTTGTATGTTTGTGGCCAGAGCAAGAAGGTCCTCCCTGAATTTGAAAAAATCCTCCGGTAGGGGGTGCTGTAATAGCGCTTTTGTGGGCTTATTGTGCAATTTCAACATTGTACCATCGAAAAGTGTATGAAGTTATGCATAATTCTAATAAAAACACTAATAAAACTAATTAAAATGCAATATTGACATGAGATAGAAGAATGTTTTGGGATTGGCACATCCAACTAGTTTTGGTTATGACAAATGTTTGGTAATTTTGTATGATTTCTGAATGTAACAACAAAAACGAAATAGTATAACAAGTTTACATAAAGTTCCATCCAAAAGCTTTTTCTTCTGAAGTTGTTATTATGAAGTTAAAAATCTCAATAAAAATAATAACAATATACTATTTGTGTAGGATAATTACACAACAAATGTATTAATGAAATCAACAAAAGTTCTGTTTATGTATTTTTTGTGAAAGCATTCTGCAATTTAAACAAGATTCTTTAACGAACATATTTTTGATAACGATTTTTGATAACTGGTTCATTGTTAAATTTTACAGCAGTGCTTAAGAAATATTTCAATACTGTGTAGTATTTCAGTGATGTTTATACATTTTATTCATCTAAATGATAATAATATGTGGATTATATACTTCGAAGATAAAAAAGTAATAAATTTTAGTACTATTCTTAAACATACGAAATAATAAAATATTTCAAAAAATATGATTCAAAAATTAATTTAAAGAATCCCAGAATTCTTGTATTGAATACATAACGAGCGAAATGCTTAATTTGACATTTTACCCAAGTATATAACGCATATTTTAATCTAAAAAACTTACATTTGTATTTTACAGTATTTGTTTTCTTATTATATAGCACTATGGTAAAATAAAACTACTTGAGATTGATTTTATACGATTATGAAAGCATGAATCACCAGCTAAAAAAGTTAAAGATGCCAGTTTACTTAAATATTTTTCCTAAAATCAAAATACATAAGCAAGATTTGTTTATTCCATTCCCGGATGATGAGTAAATTAACCTTTTTCTAACTTTGTTATTGGGTTGGTTGATTTTGTGACGGCCGATTATCTACACTAGGGATATAGGCCCGAGGGGGAGTGCCCTTCGTGGGGGTCTTTCTAAAGGAACCTAACCCGTATTAACACATGGAAATCCATGGTTCGAAGAAAACCACGAAAACTCCGAACGATTAGGCCGACGGGCGCGATTGGGATCGAACCCAGCACTTCCCGTCTACCAGTTTCGAGAGCAGAACCTCTCAGCCACTGGTGGGGCCTTTGTTATTGGGAAATGAATCATCTATTGCAATTCTTAAATGCACATGATGTAAAATAGTTTTATGTAAGATAACATCTTCATGACAGATTAGAATTGATGAACGTTTGTTGCTCTTATTTAGTTTGTGGTTTTATTTATATTTATTTGATTTTGATTACTAAAATTACATTATAAATTATGATATCAGGACAAAATAATAATAACCCCTGCAAACATTTTTGTAGCTGGGAGTTGGGCCTGCATTTGCCTGAATTATAGCTTGTATTCGACGTGGAATTGACAAATAAAGGCCGTGGACAAATTTTAACGGAAATCGCAGCCCTTCCTCATGCAGAGCGGTCTCGAGTTCATCTAGTGTGCATGGATTAGGAAACCGAGAATTGAATTTTTCCTCTAAGAAAAACCGAAAAAGACTCAATGATGTTGTGATCAGGCGAATGAGGACGCAGCATGAGATGTTCTGCTTCATCTTTGTGCTCATCTAACCATGTTTGAACACAGTGAGCCGTGTGAACATGGGCTTGCCATATTTGAATAGAGGACGCTCACCAGGAGACAGGGAAAGTATGGATAGACATATGGTGTAAATATATAATAGAATTATAGGATGGAAATGATCTACAAGAACATAGTGATAATGCTTGTCTGTGACCTTCTCTCGCAGCAATGTTAGTGGCCCAAGCCAAGCCATGATATAACTTCCCACACCATCATAGAACCCCTGCATGCTTCGTGGCAGGAACCAAGCAGTCAACAAGAAATGCTTCTGCTGGTATTCGCCGGCGACGAACACACTTCCGGTGATCTGAAATTCTCTAAATGATGATTCGTCAGACCAGAGTACCTACTCCCATTGCTATTGTGTCCAGCTTTGGAGACCTCGGAACTATTGTCGTCGCTTTATAGCATTCTTCGGCAAAGCTAACGGCTTTGGGATGGCTACTCTAAAATGAATATTCACAGCATGCAGCTCCCGTTGTATGGTTTTTGTGGCTACGGAATTCTGGAGATGGGTGTTCATCTCGGAGGTTATCTGTGGCAGCGTACTCTTTAACGCTCGCTAACCTGGTTGGTCTATTTCGACTTTCTCTCACTGTTCTGATTCGCAGAGGACACCTTTCCCAGTTTTGTGTAGGCTGCCATAACATTGACACAAAGCTCCTTGTAAAACCCATAAGGTTCTAGACAAGGACGCTCAAGCGAGGTGAGCTCCAATAACCATGCATCTTTTCACGTCGGACATGTTGAACATAGTGGCGGTTTGCTGGGACCAGAATTTTCTCATATAACTTTCACACTGGCAAATGCTCGACTGATAGCTTCCCTTTCGCCGCCACTACGTGACAGACTGTTGCAACACGTGGGGAAGCGGCATTGGACGGTAGAAGAACGAGACATTTCGAAATGGGTGTTCCTATAATTTTGTCCTATACCTGTATGTATGATATATGTGGTACTACAAATATAGTAGATTTCGATTTCTTACATTACATATTAATAAGATTTAATGACAGGAAAATTCATGTAAGTAAAACAAACACTGAAACAGTATTTACGCATGGGGAGTGTTTTTACTACAATGTTTGCAGTACTTTTATGTAAAAAGTATGATTATAATAATAACTTTTATTCATTTATCGATTTTAAAATTAATTTAAGTTATATTGCTGTATTATTTTGAAACCTCTGATGATATAGTAAATAAGACTATTAACTTGATGATACTTACAAATAATAATAATAATAAAAATAATATTTACTTCTTGCTTTAAGCATTTAAGATATCAAAAATGTTTGTTTTTATTAAAGAAAAATACTTTTGCTATTTTATAAACGTCCTACAAAAATATTACTTTTCTATATTTAAATAACCATACCTAAACTTTATACTTTTAACTCAATGTGTCATTTCTATAAACTGTACAATTAAAGTTAATAAATATATTCGGAATACCGATAAATGTAAAAATATCTACTCTTCAAGAGCGTTCAAATTACAAAATATTGTAAATCTATAGTCCACGCTCCTTTTAAACAATTTCAAATTTCATATGAAGAATGTAATAGAGAAATACTTTAACTAGAAATTTATTTTGAGAAGTTTATACTTTGATTGAATCACGAAAGTGAATAGTATGCAACTTTTGCCAAAGACGTTAATTTCAAAAGAAGTTAAGTTTTAAACCGAATTTCAAATATCCTTACGACATATTTCCCTGAAATAAAATTATATTATTTTGTTAGAAATTCAATATAAAAATTGGGTGTTTCAATAAATTTATGCCAATACATGACAAGGTAATCAGTCTTTCATGCATGTTGAAAACTTAAGAATTTAAAGAAGTCTATAATAAATTTGTTTTCTCACTTTATTTGCATCTCTTTTCCCGCATTATTGACATATAAAATTATATCTTAAATGATGGAGAATTTTAAGCCAATTGATTCAGCCCCTTTTTCTATTTTCGGATATAAAATAAACCATCTTTTTATATCTACTCTTCAAGAGCGTTCAAATTACAAAATATTGTAAATCTATAGTTCACGTTCCTTTTAAACAATTACAAGTTTCATATGAAGAATGTAATAGAGAAATACTTTAACTAGAAATTTATTTTGAGAAGTTTATACTTTGATTGAATCACGAAAGTGAATAGTATACAACTTTTGCCAAAGACGTTAATTTCAAAAGAAGTTAAGTTTTAAACCGAATTTCAAATATCCTTACGACATAATTCGCTGAAATAAAATTATATTATTTTGTTAGAAATTTAATATAAAAATTGGGTGTTTCAATAAATTTATGCCAATACATGACAAGGTAATAAGTCTTTCATGCATGTTGAAAACTTAAGAATTTAAAGAAGTCTATAATAAATTTGTTTTCTCACTTTATTTGCATCTCTTTTCTTTCATTATTGACGTATAGAATTATATCTTAAATGATGGAGAATTTTAAGCCAATTGATTCAGCCCCTTTTTCTATTTTCGGATATAAAATAAGCCATCTTTTAAAAGTAAAATACAAAAATTATTATTTTTTTTTTAATGTGTGGAAACATACATAAGCACATACATTAAGATCACTTGCACGTCATAAAAGGGCTTAAAAGTCGTTTATAAAATTTAATATTTTCAAATATGTAACAAGTTATAATAACAAAAAGTGTTTAATAGCAGTATAATGTTTTAATTAAGTCTTATAAATTCTAGTTAAACATATTTACTGATGTAGAAGAAAATTAAAGTAATATAATTATTCTCATTATCCTTAAAACAATTCAAATAAATTTCTCACAAATATCTCATGCATTTTTATAAACACTAGAAGATTAAAATGATAAAAATTCTGACTCATTAAAAAATAATGAACAAAAAATTAGAACTTAAAATAAAAATAAAATTAGTTTTTAAATATCAAATATGTACTAGTCTGCTTGTTTTAAAATACATTTTTAATTTTTTTAGCTGATTCTATCTCTGTTATCTACAAGTGTTTTATTTGCTTATAGCAAAATATCTCTTAATATTAGACATGTTAGTTAAGTTTTATTATGTTATTATTTTTATTTACTTTAAAGAATTTATTTTCAGAATTCTATTAATGCTATTATGTTATTTTTAATCAATTAAACATACATTATACTTTGTAACATTTTATATCAGTAATATGTTTCTTCATATTACAGAAAATGTTTTAGGTAATTTTAAATACGAAATCCAGATACAGTGGTGGGTAAAAAAAGTAAACAGGATAATTCTGCAACTAATTATAATGCAAGAATGTTACCTGCGCCAAACGATTATAAAAGAAGTCTACGTTTAAATGATGTACATAAAATTTGCTTAGGGGGGCATCAAGAAATCTAAACTAGACAAAACTTTTTTTTTTTTAATGGTAACACCCAATTTTTACAATGTATTTTAAATCTTCAGTTCAAATATGGCATAAAAACGAAATTTCAAGTCATGTGGATAAGTTTTTGACTTGTAAACATTCAAAATTTAACATTTTTTGATACGTTTATATTTATTATATCCCGCTTTACTTGAATTTTCAATTTCATTTTTTTTTCTTTCTGGTAGTTTTCAAATAATGACGAGAAAACATCAAAATGATGGTTTAAACGGCTCTCTGATATGTATACAAAAGCATAATATGAAAAAAAATATGTATTTTACTAATTTTATTGAAACATTTGGGTTGGCAATCGTCGAAACGTATTAAGCGAATGAAAGGACCATATTGACAAGTAATAATATATTAATGAAGTGACAGAATCATTCTGCGTATTAATCATTATTGCGAAACGTATTAAGCGAATGAAAGGACCATATTGACAAGTAATAAGTTATTAATAGAAGTGACAGAATCATTCCGCAGCTTTTCAACAATAGAGTTCCGAATTTCAATTCGGATACAGCCCCTAAAATATTCTCATTTTGAAATAATTAATTTCTCTGAAACTCATCTTATTAATTTCATGAAAATATGTATTTAGGCTAATTGAAAGGTGTGGGATTTATTTATGGTGTCAAACTTGAGTACTGCTATATAAAAAAAAACTAAGTTTTGGTTCGTTTTGATTTGTAGTAATCTGTCCCCCTAAGCATATTTTATATACATAATTTAAAAGTACACTTTATTTCCAATCGTTTAGTACCAATAACGTTCTCCTACAATATCTTATTGCAGAGTTAGTAGGGGTGTTTGCTTTTTTTTCACGATTCTATATTAGCTTTAAACTTAATTTAGTAATGCAAATTTACACATATAGAAATTTATATAAATATATACTTATTTAGTCAACTAATGGGGATTCGTCCTTTTCACTATTAAGTTTTTTTCCTAATGAACATGTGACAGGAGCCCACACTCATTTTCGTAGTCTGCAACTCTGCAGGCTATGCCTGCTCCGGTCTGGTATCAACCGAATCTGGAATAATTTCGACCTAGATAGAATTTCAATTTAGCATTGATATTTGATATGTTATAAGAATCGATTTTGGCATTCTTACAACTTGAAATTAATCATAGCAATAGGAAAATTAATTACAGCGGTATGTAACTTTTCGAAAAAAAAATTAAATCGCTGCAGAATACAAAAAAACGCGTAAATAATTCTAAAAGAATTCAGAATAATCGGAGGATGAAAAATTCCATATTGAGCAAAAAAAAAAAAAAAAAAAAAACGGAAACCGGATTCCTTTTACGAGTGAAAAAAAATCGTCATAAAACGCGAAAAGCTCCTGAAATCTCACAAAAAAATTCGCGTAAAATTAAAGAAATCACTTTATAAATTCGGAATAAATTTCATTTAAATGAGTGCAATATTTATTATATTTAATTAACCCTTAAATGTTGGGTGTTGCTTTGCGGCACCATACCCAATTTAGGCTCTAAAATACTATTATAATAATATTGAAGCTATAATGCCTAATGTTGCCAATAAAATACTTTCTGAAAATATTATTAAATCGATTTTCAACATGTAGATGACAACTCTAGTGCTATTTAAGAATAAAGATAGATTTATTTATTCAATTGTTGCTACTTGTTCTTTTTGTTTTGTTTGGAAGCTTGCGAAATACCCTATTTTGTTCTGCAGTGAGCAAGTAAAATTTATTTCTTATTATAGGTCCTTAAATTCTTGTGTGTTTAATATTATAGAATTTTATCAAGGAATTTTTTTTTCAATTGAAGACCAGTATTGCCGATTAGTAATAAACAGCTTTTTAGCCGTAAACCATATTTAAAACAAAATATGATTTTTTGAAGTATTTTTCACATGATTTATTTAAAAAATGAAAACGAAAAACATTATTACAATGATTTTTGAAAAGTCAGGCATTTAAGGGTTAAAAAAAAATGAAAGCTGATTCATTTTACTTTTGAAAAATCTTTTTAAAATGAAAGTAAAATAATAAAGATCGCATTAAAAATTATATATAAAAAGTCATATATAAAAAGTAAAATATATAAAAAGTATTAATAATAATAAAAGTAATCCAACACTGGCTTCCAGGTGCATAATTTTAGACATGCAGACATCTTCTTGCCAAATTTGTTAGATCTGCTCGTAGCGGATTCTACATGAGTAATAACTTATCCATAATTTGTTGGACTTCTTCGCCTGGAGTTGATTCTGTCGTGCTCTTTTAAATAACAGCCCAGTTGTAATATCAAAAGGGTTTGTCTTATCGAATATTGTGTTGGTTGGGGTGTTGTCTAGAAACCTCAAACAATATACAGTGGGTGATCGGTTAACGAACTTAATCCGCTCCAGAACCGTGTTCGATGAACCGAATTGTTCGTTAACCGACCATAGATTTTGTACTGATATGTATGGGAATTTAATTAATTCGTTTTTAAAGGCTAAATAATCTTGATCTTATCCGGTATTGTGTTAGTTGGGGTGTCGTCCAGAAACCTCAAACGATATACAGTGGGTGATCGGTTAACGAACTTAATCCGTTCCAAAACCGTGTTCGCTAATCAAATTGTTCGTTAACCGATCTTAGATTTTGTATTGATATGTATGGGAATTCATTTAATTCGTTTTTTAAAGCTAAATAATGTATAAAAAATATAAATATTTTACATAAAAAATATAAATATTAATAATTTTAGTCTTTATTTAATATGGACAGGTCGTATTTGTATGGCTTTGTCCAGGTTGTGGCATATTTAATAATAATAATAATAAAAGACATGACTTTTGTAAAACATTTATGATTACATTCCTTGACTACGGCATTAAATCATATCTATTTGTCGCTCCGACCTTTCAAAAACTCCTTAGTTCTCTAAAAGATCATTTTTACATGACTTTTGTAAAACATTTAGGATTACATTCATTGACTACGGCATTAAATCATATCTATTTGTCGCTCTGACTTTTCAAAAACTCCTTAGTTCTCTAAAAGATCATTTTTACATGACTTTTGTAAAACATTTAGGATTACATTCATTGACTACGGCATTAAATCATATCTATTTGTCGCTCTGATCTTTCAAAAACTCCTTAGTTCTCTAAAAGATCATTTTTACATGACTTTTGTAAAACATTTAGGATTACATTCATTGACTACGGCTTTAAATCATATCTATTTGTCGCTCTGACCTTTCAAAAACTCCTTAGTTCTCTAAAAGATCATTTTTACTGCAGAGCCTGAGAAAGCTTAAGTAGAGCCAAGCGTTAACTGTTAATGTTTTGTGAAGGAAATTTCAATTTAATAAATTAATTTGGAATTAAAAAAATCTTTTAAAGGGGGCAAAACATATATAAATTAATGTTTTTTATCTGTTCATTCTAATTTGAGGGGGTGTGGGGGGGGGGGGGTAAAATGTGGGGCTCGAACCCCAAGTAGCCCATGAATTAGACCATGTGGATACTACTGTAAAAATGTTCTATAATTTGACAATATATGCAATTAAATACAGCTCGACAAATTTGAAACACAGCATAGCTTCGTCTTGACTTTGTTTTGTGAGGTGTTCGTTAACAGAACAAAAAAATCTCTCGCGAAAGTGTGCTTTAACCAATCTGTTCGTAAACTGAACAGTTCGTTACCCGATCACCAAAAGTAGCATCCTTTTATGTCCCACCTATTTAGAAACAATAATCCTTATTATTCTTGCTTGCATTGAATTGCTACAAATTCTGCATTTAAATGTTGTGAAAAGCACTATTTGGAAACAGTTAAACTAAAGAATAAGGACTAAATGCGCTTGACATAGCTCAATATGTTGAAAGAGTAAACAAAACTACACACTTTGTATAAGAAACTGCCAAAATTGTAGAAAATCTCCATTCTGTGACAATTTTAATTTTATAGGGTAAAAGCACCAATAGTCGGCCACCTATGCGCTTTATTTTAGTTTATAACTCACACCGGAATTTTAGAAAGCAATACAACATTTTTAACAGTAACACGTGATAACGTATACTGTTCTTTTACTGTTTCAGCAATTGTTTTAAAAAACTTATTATAGTTTTTATTTATAAAATGTTAAACTTAAAAGTAACAAAGTCGCTAGTAGTTGGCCACCCAATTCTATTGTTCGGCCATCACTGGACCAGTTGTCGGCCACTTAAATGCTTTGTTATTGTAAATAACTCAAAGTATAATTTTTATAAGCAGAACAACATTTTAACGATAAAATGTGTTAATTTATACTTTTCTCATAATGTTTCAGTAATAATTTAAAATATTATAATAGTTTTTAACACTTTCTAACATAGTTTAACAGTGTTTGTGAATTTAGCATTGTCTTCAGTCTGTCGGATCTGTATCACTCTTAAATGTATTCGAATCTCCCTAAATTTTTTGTATGTTATTGACGTTAACAATAGAACGATCACTATTGAAAATAAAGTGAGTAGAATTTATAGTTCATCAACGGGGACAGTAAAAATTATTCTAATGCATTACGGTCAATGCGAAAAAAATGCTTCAAGTTTATTTTAATGATGTTGGCCATTTCAAGCATAATGGAATTGATATTCATTTATGAAGTGCACTAAACTATGCATTTTGGACAATATGGGTCCAAAGTACTTATTATTCATTTATATCATAGGGCCCCGCGAAATAATTCCTTTAGTTAGTTGTGTCAAAGGGAAAACGGTTTGCAGCGTGTTTTAGTTCTGTTACACTATATCAAATATAATGAAACTGATATACTACATTACTGAAGCTTACTAAAATATACATGTTGTATAACATGATATGCATAGCATTTATCGTTCATTTACAGGGACACACAAAAAATTCGGATGCAGTACTGTATCTTTCCATTAGCGATAATTGCTGGAAGTGTGATTTCCTTTATGACATGTGTTTTTAAGTTTAATTAAATCTTTGATTAGTATTCGGTGTTTATAACTGATATATATCATATACAAGGCTACAGAAAAGAGTTTGTAAGCTTTGCGGAATATCAGCGTGAATGGTTTAAAAGAGGCTTTTAATTGAGTTATGCTCTTCCTATATTTAGTATACTAAGAGATATTTGTATAATATAAATAAAATCATGTGCATGGCCACGCAAAGAACTGAATACATGACATCCCAGTGATAATAATGTGTGGAAGTATGATTTCAGTAGTTTTAACCACGTTTTAGCTGAATTAAATTTTAGCTTAATAGGTGAAGCATATAAAAATCTGTTTGTAATATACAGGGCTGTACAAAATAATTCAAGTATGTTTCTGTGTGTAGTGGTAGAAATTGTAGAAGGTGAATTTTCAATCTGTTATGCATTTTGTTTTACTATACTAAGTTTTATCATACTATGTATAGAAAAATATACAAATCTTTAGATTAAATACACGACTGCACAAAAGAATTGAACTATTTTTCAGGCTAGGGATCGTAATCTAGTTTTCAAACGTATTATGCCTTTTCTAAAATGTTTACATTTTTTACAGTACTAAGCAGCTAAATTTCGTTAAAGAATTCTGCAAGTCATGGGAAGATTTTTGTAATCTATTTTTGATGCATGATTTTTAATTCATGTTTCTTATGGAAAGTAAAGTTAAAAGTACCAAATTATCTAGTAGTCGGCCTTTCAAATTTTTGTTTAGCCATCGTAGACTAAGCGGCGCACAGTGGGAGATTTCACTGATCTAGGTGGACAAAATTCATTTTTCCAATTATCTCGGAATTTGACAAAACTGAGTAAACTAGTAGCTGAAAGTCTGTATTTTCAAGATCCGTACGAGTTTTGTGAAAAAAATCAGAGGTGTCCATTAATTATGACCGTGAAGAAGACATTTGCGCAGTTGGTTTGAAGGAGTTTCAAAAGTTGCACTAGCTTCCTCTAAGTTTGAAAACACGTCGTGACTTCTCTGTTTTATTTGAATGCACGCGTTTGTTGAACATATGTCACAGGTTTGTCAAGGTCAAATTTAACCTATTTTTGTTTGAAAATGAGCGATATTAAATCCGCTTAACCCCCTTTTTCAAAGTTTTTAATTCTGGACGATCCTTGATGATGTTTACAAAAATCATCTTTACTTTTAACATATTATTCAGCAATAAGCATTATTTTAAATCAAAGTGCCATTCCTAAAGTTTTGAAAAATTAAAAAAACTCCTGCAGATGGCTGTATATCATTAAGTTTTTATTAATAAACAAGCATCATATTAACTTGCAGTGCATGTATGTAAGTTTAGTTCAAATCTTGCAAGTCAAATTCAAACAACTTTTAATTATCCAATTGAGACGAAACAATGAATACATGTGTAATTTGAATTGCAATACAATAATATGGTAATTTAAAGACGTAGATGTTTGTTTAGAATACCGTTTCTACAGGGACTCACAAAATATCGATTAAAATATGCGAGTTAATTTTGAACCAATTTCAATAATCTGATTGAGCTGAAACTTTGCTCAGGATATGTAGTTTTGATGGCGATGCAATATTATTATAATTTATGGAATGTAGCTGTTACGCTTTTTTTTACAGTGCCGCATAAAAACTAGTTACCTAAAGACAATTTTAAACCACTTTTAATTATCTAATTGAGCTGAATCTTTCCCTAAATGTTTTTGTTTTGACAATTCTGTTAAATTATAATATGACGAAAGTATAAATTATTCATTTTTTTTACAGGACCATACAAAATATCGATGAAAGATTGTTGCTAAAAGGCAAAAATTTACCAAAAATTTCAAATTATTTAAAAAAAAAATCATTTAATTAAATTTCAACAAAATGACTATAGAATATTGAGATACACAATAGCATTTTTTTAAATTGAAAATAAAATGCCTAGCAGTTTTATTTCTATTACAGGGACACATAAAAATTTCGGATTCATTACCGTCTATATGTAGAAATTTTATTTCAAATTGAATAAAAATTATATAGGTTATTTATTCACACAACAGCATTTTTATAAACGAAAATTACTTAGGTAGTATTTATATGTTTTACAAAGTAACACAAAACAGTAAAGTTTCTTTTAATATTATTTTATTTTTCTGGATGACTACAGAAATTTCTAGTGTAAATCTGAATAGACAAAAATAAAATAAGAAATGAATGATAACTTACACTTGTAAATTAAATAGTTTTTACTTAATAGTAAAATAAGTACGTTTTACGCATTCTTTGTAATTCATTATATATTTATTTTAAACATTATTGTTGAATAAACCAATTATTTCTCACGATTTGAGCTATTTTATTTGGAATACATTCGAAAAATCAGCAAAAACTAATTAAACTTCAACGAAATAATTTTGTCCAACTAGATCATCAGAACGTCCCACTTTGCGGCGGGCAGAGAAAAAATTATTGCGTCATCTTGTTTCAAAAGGAACTTATGATGTAGAACAGGGTTATTAACAGAACATAAATGACTGATCTGTCGATGCATATCTTGGTATGGTATTAGCTGCAGGGAGCGCCAAATGGTCATTTTAGCGTTACCATCCTGTCATTGAGTTTCGGGCTAAATTTTAATATGTTCCATATCTTGACTAATACAATGCAAATATTTCAGTTTGTCTTGGGATTTCGTTGTTAGATATGAGCAGAATGCGGTGCCAATTTTTCATTTTCGAGGTACTATCTCGTCATCGAGTTTTGAAATGTAATTTTAATAAGTTGCATATCTCGAATAGTACATTACAAATATTTCAGTTTGCCTCATAATATCATTGAACGATGTGAGCAGAATGAAATGCCAATTCTTATTTTGGCGGTACTATCTGGTCATCGAATTTCGAAAAGAAATTTTAATATGTCTCTTTCGATTAATACGATTTAAGTATTTCAGTCTGTTCGTGGTATCTGAGTACTATAGAAACATAACTGGTCGCCAACTCATTATTTTGGCGGTACTATTTCGTTTTAAATTTTGAGCATAAAATGTTAATGATTAAAGTTACAGATTTCTATAATACAAATGCTTCAGTCTGTTTCGTGATATTTTTATAAGATATGAGAAAAACGGGGTGCCAATTCTTCCTTTTAGGTGTTTTATCGCATCATCGAACTCCGGAATGAAATTTTAATATGTTGCATATTTAGAATAGTACAGTAAAATTATTACTATCTGCTTCGTGATACTTTGATACGATACGACCAGAATAGGACGTCAATTCTTCATTCTGGCGGTACTAACAGATCGAGTTTCGATGTGAAAAATTAATATGTCATAGATATCGATTATTGATATTCTGTATAATGCATATTTTAAAATACCAGTTCCTTTGAAAATGAATAATGTGAGCTTCAATTTTTAAAATTTAAGTTTTATAGAAGCAGAAGATGGGATTTTAAAACAGAATATTTAGCCTCTAATTAATATTATTGCTGACTATTGAGTTAATCAATCAAATAATAAGTTTTATTTTATATTAACGAAACGTTATCACAATATGTGCCTTTGTGGTTATTGAAATATAGCAAATGATATTTGTGTACTTATTCACATTAGGGATAATTTATATTTATGCGCTCATTCAAATCAGGAAGAAGTTGTATTTCCGCATTTAAATATTATTAATTAAAACGCAATTTGTTGAAATTTCATCCTAATAACCCGTTAGATGATTGTGGGAAACATTTCACCCCTTAAATTTCGAATATCTTATAACTTACTTAGTGAGAAAATTTTTGCCTTAAAAATAAAACCCATGTAAAATTTCAAGTTTCCAGCAATAGCCCTCGCAATTCCCAAATAAATCATCATTTTAAGTATGATTTCCACACGTTTCACACTTTAAATTTTCCATATTGAAAAAACCTGTTCTGTGCGAGTAAGCAACAGCTATGTCGAGTTTCAATCCAATAATTAAATTACTTACTTTTAGTTCTATCCCTAACATGTATAACGCTTTTTTGATTAATTTAACTTTTTAAATTTAATATTTATCATAACTATTATGCGCAAAAATTTACGTTTTATAAATAATTGTCATTTAATATTTCAATGCTTTCCTTAACATATTAATTACAATTTTTGACGTTTATAGAACCTTTGCTACTCATTTCAGCGTTTTGTATTTCGCTTTTTTTGAAACCATTTTCAGTGGGCATTCATCTCTTTAAAAACACCATGTCAAGTTTTAAATATGTAACACCCACAGTATTACAAAAAATGGATATTTTGGAAAGTGTTTTGCTTCTGCAAAGACTGTCACCATCATTTTTTATATTTTACTTTTAAAAGTGATTCGGAATTTTCAAAGATCTCCTCCTACAAAATAAGCAAACAAACTTTTATTCTTTATAACATTAGTATATTAGAAGTCTTCATGCTGGTCGATTTCCCAAACGAAATATATCGGTGAATTTATCCTTGTAAATACAAGGTTAAATTCCGTAAGAAAAAAGCACATCTCGCAAAAATTCATTTCACGCATAATTCACTATTCCACTGATATGTCTGTCGTAGTTGCATCTAGCTACATTAAAAATTTCGTAAGTGCAGTTATACGAAAAATCACATTATTGCACTATATGTCCATTTGTGACCAGAGAAGAAGGGTGGATTGTTCGGGGAGGTAAAATTACACAACCCTCCAAACCTTATCCTATGTCTTCATTCTTAAGAGTTTTATGCATTTATGCACGTTTTCATTCCTGCATGCAGAGCTAGTGCAACAATTTCATATTACAGTAAAATCATGCAAATTTTCCTCTTTTTCCTGTCCTGTGGAATTTACCTTTGTCGAGAAGTGTCACTTTTCTTGCGGGAGAGCGATGTATTTGTTAGGAAATACTTTGCTTATTACATGAATCTGTAGTGTAGTTCACGTACATTCAAAATATTGTGGGAGCTTTTGGATGTATTCGCAAAGTATCTTTTAGTTTAAAATATACTGCACAAAATGCTTACCTGGGTAATAACGCCGTCCACTAGTGTTATTATCCAGGTTGAATCTTTTCAGTGGCAGAACTACATTATTTATTTATTTATTTATTTTTTTATATACATGAGAGACTATTATTGTCATTGTTGAAAACTAAAAAAGATAAAGAGAAATTTGTACGTCCTAAATGCTGCTAATTGTTTAATGTCAGAAGGATAACATATCATATGATTATTATTGCATCCTGATATCGGAATTAATGTTAAGTAAAAGAAATTTGTCCATTTCTAAAAGTGTAGAGTTTGTATGTTTAGAACTGCACTATTTACATGCGATTATTCCATGTTATTTTATAGTTTTGTTTGCATGATGTTACTACTTAGCATGTGAGTAATAACGCCTAATAACATTGGTCAAGAAATCACTCGACTACATTTTATGAATAGATATCTGCTGAAATAGTCTCTCTTGTATACATAATCAAAAAGTTGCTGCATCAAATCCTATATTTGTTTGGGGGAAAAATCTAAAACTAAGCCGTAAAAATTGGTAGAACCTTAACGTGGAGTTATTACCTCAGAAAACATTATATATAGTATGCATAAAATAAAATGCAAGCAAAAGGTTATATAAATCTCAAATTGCGTAAATCAAATTACGAAAGAAATCAAATTATTAAAAATAAACTCAAAAAAGTTAAATGACCTTTTAGCCAGTAGTAAACCGTGGTGGCCGATTACTGAACATGTAAGTTAATATAATACCCAACAATCGGCCACATTAAAATTAATTAATACAAACACACTTATTTAATTTTGATACAGAAAAACATTAGTTTATTGAACTTTTTATTAGTACAGTATTATAATTTTAGAAAAAAAAATAATACTAGTCTTTAAAAATTTTGTTATCGGTCAATAAAAAGATAGCAAAAACGGTTATTTGACCGCAACTAAATAAAAAATGCTGATTACTAATGCAATAAAATTACCCTCAATTCTTTGCTGATGTCTTATGACGTAGAAAGGATGACTACATATAGGGGGATTGTAATATTTCATTTGAAACCAAAAATGAGCTATTCATAACATATTTTATCTCAAAGTGGCCGACTACTGCTGCATTTAGCCTATATCAAACTAAAAAGGCACAGATAAAATCACGTCAATGTAAACGAAACAACTGTAGCATATTTTAAAAACATGTAATTAGTTTATATATAAAAATGCGCGGTTTTTTTTTTTCATTTAAAATACATATATTTTAGTTTGCAAAAAATACAAAAAAATCTTGCTACATGAATAATTTTATTTAGTATGTGTTAATAAATTTTAATTACCTGTTTATCTTTATAAGCAAGTTAGGTACACTTTACTAAAGTAACATTGTATATACCTTATTATTTTACATGCCTGTGATTTTTGTGATGACAAGCATGTTACATGTTTAGATTTAGTTGTAATAACCGCACTGCCGATCAAAACAGCTTTAATTTATTACACGCTTTATAGATTAGAAATCAAATTTCACACCCTTGAAATTATTAAAGCTTAAAAACAAATATGTTAGTATGTTATTAAAAATCTAACTTCAGCAAGTGATTTTGTTTTCTGATTTTTAATAATAATAATAAAAAAAAATCAAAAATACAGAAAAATGTTCAGGTAAAAAGTATTGCATATTGTTACATTTAATATAAATATAGATTATGATGTAATAATCGAAATTTTCGGACTTTTACAGAAAATTATGTAGCTTTAGAGAAAATTCTACGTCGGGTATTATTTGAATTTAAATTGTGACTCAACGTATTAAAGCAATGCATTTATAAATTGGACATAACGGTACTGCAGTTGTGAAATAACATTATTTAGCAGAGATGGATTTTGTTTTATTAAATAATATTATTACTAAATTTATTTTATCTTACAATTCAAGTCGTTACTTTTACAAAATTAAATTATTTTAAAAATTAGTTATTCAATACTGTAGTATATATAAATCAATAGATATACAGTTCTAAAAAAATCTATATTTCCACTAAAAAATATAAATAAAAAAATAAATAACAAATAGTATTTTATTGTATAACTGAAAATATTTAGCATTAATTTTTGTGTTATAAATTCCTACATACTTAATCTAAATTCTTTTCAGTTCAGTGTTTTAATATTCGATTATATTTATAATTCGCTTCCAATATAAATACATGCATATTTGGGTACTTTAAAAAAAAAATAATACAAAATCCTTGATTCTTTAAATAAACTCTTGATTTAATTTTTTTAATATCTATTAAAATATAAAAAATCATAAATTAACAAACTGTTCTAGAAATATAAATTGTGAAAAATAATAGATTAATTTTACTTCTTTGCAACTACAACTTTTGAATAAAAGAACAGTAAATAAAAAAAGCTAATCTTATCACGTAAAGGTGAAATAATTTCGAATCAAAATTTTATATGACATTTGCTTAAAGAAAATTGTAAAGCAAACCGATAGAAGCAACATAATTTTTAGTTTTTTCTAGCGATATTTATCTTTGATGTATTTTCAAATGACTAAATGCAAAACTGGACAATATGTTTTTTTTTTTTTTTTCGCAAAATATTTAAAGTTATTGACAGTATCTGGTATTAGTAAATTATATTTTTTCATTGAATAAACCTCTCCTTCAGGCAAGATGTACGTGCTACTTTTTTTTTTTCATTTGAAATATTTTTATTAGTTAATTATTATTTCATTTGAAATATTTTTATTAGTTAATTATTATTTCATTTGGAAATCTGATATAACATTAACATTTGGTTGTTTAAAAAAAAAAGATTTATATAGTAACAAAAATTTAATTATAAACTTTATGTACTGTCTGTACAAAACGGTTCGAAGCCCATATGCCTTTTTATCTCTCAGTTCTCGCACAAAAATGAAAATAGTCAGTCAATAGACTAAATAAAATAAATAAAGTAAGACAGACTTGAATACAATAAACCACACATACTATAATATATAATATAACACACACACAAATAACGCCTGCATTTAACAGTTAACAGTATATATAAATATTATACAGGCATACATAAAATAAATACAATAAACTCAACTGGAGTGAAAAATTAGCCAGAGCGAGGAATCGAACCCGGGACCACAACATTCCAGGATGTCGCTCTAACCACTGAGCTACTCCAGCTGATACCTGGGTCTGCAATTTTTCCCTAATAAACCATGTTGGGAATATTTTTTATTTAATGGGGGGTTTATTAGTGGAAAATTGCCGATTCACGTAAGTGCCGGAGTAGCTCAGTGGTTAGAGCGACAGCCTGGAATGCTGTGGTCCCGTGTTCAATTCCTGGCTCTGGCTAATTTTTCACTCCTGTTGAGTTTGTTGTATGTATTGTATGTACGTCTGTATAATATTTATATATACTGTTAAGACTTAAATACAGTTTTAAACACAAAAAATTTTTAAAATACTAAACACATAAATAACAATAGAGGCTTCGCCAAGCAACCGCAAGGCCTCATCAGTACAATTTAACTATTCTAAAACTAAGAACAGTACAAATAAATTTAAAGTTATGTTTTTCAGAATCAAACAATATTCACCAGGAATGAAACATGCTTCATTCAATGTCGGCAATCGTAATTGAGTAAACAAACCTTCTAGGAACAATCTACTACGATAACTGCTACAACATGATTTCAAAATACCAGAGTTCGCAAATAGCGGGATGTGATCCATTTCAAGAGATTGCTGGACTATTTTTTAATTTAGATTTCTTCTTTTGAAAGCACCAATATGTTCCATCAGACGAATTTCCATAGATCTGTCTAACCGTTTTACTAATGTAATGACCACGAGATTAAACACTAGCGCAATCTTTACAGGGAGAGATATAATAAACACCGGTTAATTTTGACATATATTTAAATTTATGCTTATTAAAAAAAGAAAATAACTTTAATCACTGTAATCTTCAAGGTTAGCTGGGTGAAAAAGTTCGACCAGAATCGTCCGGGATAGCTCAGATGGCAGAGCACTGTCGGCTTCAGCCAGGAGGTCCCGGGTGCGAATCCTGGTCCGGACATTTTTCGCCCCGTAAATTTTCCTGGTTCGGAAATTTACATATAATATAAAACTCACTTTATTAATTGTTTTAAAAGAAATACCATCGTTGAATGATCTTAGAATCCCAGAAATTTGGTCAGAAATGTTGAGTTGTTATAATGAGGGATGCAGACAAAAGAATTTAGTTTACTATGTTGAAAAGGAGGGGGAATATAATTAACAAAGTTTAAATTAGCTTTAAAGGTTTTCTTAACAAGAGCTATAGAATAGATATTAAGAACCAAATCTTCATAAATTTAAAAAATATCTAATGGCCCTGGGGTCTAAAGTCTTGATAACAACATTTTTATGGCTGAAAGGACAAACTGAATTGAAATTAGTATATTGACCACTAGACTTACGTTTTCGGTAAACGGTAGTTGTAATAGATTGAGAGATTTTTTTGTCTGCCTGCAGATTAAATTATCGGGAAATGGTAATTCAACGTTATTTTCAAACTCAACTGTAAAAGTAATAGAGCTACCAATAGAATTAGAAATCCTAAGAATATATATTAAACCTGCTTCTTTCTCTATGAAAAAGACATCATTGGCATCACTTTTTGAAAAAAAAATAATGCTGGGACAAAGTTCAAGTCTTTTAAAAGATTCAAATTCAGACGTTAAATGTATCTATATTGCAAAATAATCATTTTATTGTCAAATATGTCCTTGTTCATTTTAAGTTTAAAATAACCTTAGGACCTCGTCTTCATATATAAATTGTAACAAACATTTACATTTTCAATAAGAACAAACACTTTTAATATCATAATTACTTTTCATCGGTCAATTAAATATTGTGGTAGTAAACAAGAAATTATTCGGTGAAGTAGTTTATGGACTATTCAAATTTAAAGTTTAGAGGACTTAATATGTTAATTTTCTTTTTAATATTTGCAAATTTACATATTTTGAAAATGATTCTCATAAAATATTTGTATTTTAAACTGTAAACATTTTAACAAAAATCGCTTTTAAAAATCTGTAAATGATGAAATATAAAATTATAGCTAGGCACTTTTTGAATTATGTTTAAAAGAATACAGCCTTTGAAATTTCTTTAGCAACTTCTTAATGGAAGTTTAATATTAGAAGTTCTGTGTTTTAAAACTGCATCATTTCTAAATTTCTTCTCGAAACTTTTTCTCCTTTGATAAACTAAGTTAAAATTACTGCGCAACCCAAGTATGATGAAGAAATAGGATGTTCATGTTGAAATTTTCAAAATTAATTAGACTGTTTTTTAGCATTATTTTAATATAAATTGGAAAACGACAAAGTCTCAATCAAAAGCCAGTTTTCAATTTGGCTGCAAGTTTTCCGATTAAAATACATTGGTTGTATCTAATTTTCGGAAAGTGCATATATATATATATACAGGGTGATTCAGCTCGTCGGTGACAAACTTTAAGGATCGATAGAGCACACCTAGACGAACATTTTTGAATAGGGAATGTAGGGTCCCTGACGCGATGGTAAGGCGCTAGGCGCTTTCGAAAATTTGGGTGCCGAAATTCGAAACGTCATAAAAACTAGGGAAATGGTTAGATTTTCTTGCTTGTTGCGTCGAAATGATTCTGTTTGTTTAGACTTTCTTCAGTACCAATTTGATAAGCGTATCTCTTAAAACATGGATAGGGGGCGCTGCAGACTTTGGAGAGCTAGACAACAACTTTAAGCCCGTTATTTTGATAATTTAACACATGCTCGCCAAAGTTTATACTCTAACTTAAAGTTTGAACCCAAAAGTAGAGCCCTGCAAAAAGCGTAAGAGCCGGAATAAAATGTCAAAGTACAGGGTGGTCGAAACTCGAAGGCTCCTAAGAGATAAACAAACAGATTTCTTGACTTATGGCATGCATTTTCATGATTCTGTTTGCTGGGGCTCTCTGAAACTCAGTTGAACGGTACAAAAAGAAACATCGATAGGGGGCGCTTTGGGCAAAAAACATAATTCGTTGACATTTCGGACGCTAACTGGAAACGGGGCGCTACGATCAGTTAGTAATAATGAAAACACATTTTCTACCTCTGCTCAACACTTCTGAATAAATTTAGACCAAAAACATCAATGATACTGGAAATTTATTTACAAAAAATAACACTACAGAAGATGCTCGAAATTTCGACCTTGGGCCATGATGCAGGCTTCGCACCTCCGTCGCATTGAGGAGTGTGTGTTTCCAACAATGCCAGGAGTATCTCTGATCTGCCCTGCAGCTGCCACAATGCGCGCCACAAGTTCTTCAGCACTGCTGACAGGTGTATGGTATACCTCGGCCTTCAGGTAACCCCAAAGGAAGAAATCCAAGCAGGTGAGGTCTGGTGATCGGGCAGGCCAGTGAACTGGACCCCCACGCCCGATCCACCGCTGGCCATGCCTTGCGTTTAGATGGAGACGCACGTCGTTCGTGTAATGGGCCGGAGCTCCATCGTGCTGGAACCACATCTGGCGACGCGAACCTTCGGGTACGTGCGCCTCATCCAGAAGCTGCGGCAGCACTTGATCCAGGAAAATCAGGTAATTTCCACCTGTCAGCCGTTCAGGTAACAAATAAGGGCCAATGAGGCAATCCCCCAGAATGCCGGCCCACACATTTACTGAGAAACGCTCCTGGGCTGCTCGGCTTCTGGTTTCATGTGGATTTTCATCACACCACACATGACTGTTGTGGGCGTTCCACATTCCCTCCCGGCTGAAGGTGGACTCGTCCGTAAACAGAATGCTGTTTACAAAACGGGGATCCCTGGATCTCATCGCCAAGTACCATCTTGAGAATTCCACTCGAGGGCCAAAATCCTGCTCTCTGAGCAACTGCACCCGCTGGATGTGGTAGGGGTGCAGATTCCGGGAACGTAAGATGCGCCACGCAGTTGCTTGCGAAATGCCAACATGTCTGGCGATATCTCTCGTGCTAAGACCTGGGTTGTCCTCAACCAGGTTAAGCACAGCCTCTTCGTTGTCGGGGGTGCTCACTGATCGCTCCCGTTCAGGCCTGCCTCCGTCGAAAGATCCCGTTGTGGACAACCTCTGGTGTACTCGAGCGAAGAAGGCATGGCAGGGGATTTGCCTGTTGGGGTAACGCTCGGCGTACAACCGCTGAGCGGCTCGTCCATTACAACCAGCAGCGCCATATGCCAAATGCATGTCAGCCAATTCAGAGTTTGTGTACCGTTCCATCCTACTACCGATCTGCAGACAAGTAACCCGAAGCTTAAGTAGGTACCGCACGTTCAAAAGACGTGTCTGCGCATACAACTACGTCATCTCGCGTTGTCGTCTACGCATTACGCATCTTTTGCATATCGATATGGTACGATATCTTTTGCATAAATCAGCAAAAAGCACCTTATGTAAATTTTATTGCGCGCATTGTGCATGATTGAAACCAGCTGTGTTTGTTAAAAAAAAAAAAAAAAACTGCAGTTTTAATAGCTTCTTATGATAAGTAAATTACTCTCTTGTTTTGTTTCTAACTGATCGTAGTGCCCCGTTTCCAGTTAGCGTCCGAAATGTCAACGAATTATGTTTTTTGCCCAAAGCGCCCCCTATCGATGTTTCTTTTTGTACCGTTCAACTGAGTTTCAGAGAGCCCCAGCAAACAGAATCATGAAAATGCATGCCATAAGCCAAGAAATCTGTTTGTTTATCTCCTAGGAGCCTTCGAGTTTCGACCACCCTGTACTTTGACATTTTATTCCGGCTCTTACGCTTTTTGCAGGGCTCTACTTTTGGGTTCAAACTTTAAGTTAGAGTATAAACTTTGGCGAGCATGTGTTAAATTATCAAAATAACGGGCTTAAAGTTGTTGTCTAGCTCTCCAAAGTCTGCAGCGCCCCCTATCCATGTTTTAAGAGATACGCTTATCAAATTGGTACTGAAGAAAGTCTAAACAAACAGAATCATTTCGACGCAACAAGCAAGAAAATCTAACCATTTCCCTAGTTTTTATGACGTTTCGAATTTCGGCACCCAAATTTTCGAAAGCGCCTAGCGCCTTACCATCGCGTCAGGGACCCTACATTCCCTATTCAAAAATGTTCGTCTAGGTGTGCTCTATCGATCCTTAAAGTTTGTCACCGACGAGCTGAATCACCCTGTATATATATATATATATATATATATATATATATATATACATATTATGTATATATATATATTACCCTTGTCGGTTCTAAAACGATTTTTTAAATTTCAGGTTTGTGCACAACGTAAAATATATTTTCCTTGAATAAAAAACATATAATCATGCTATTTATCTGATAAAAAGCTATTCTAATTTTATATATGTATATAAAGATTTTAAGCTCGTTACTGAATACAAGATTTATTTTCCGAAAATAATGCTATTTTTTACTAACGAACCTTCAAGTAAATGTTCATGCTTTACATTTCAAAAACAAAATAAAATTTTACAGTTACCGGAAACAATGTCATCAGCTCTCATAACAATTAGATGTTTTGCACTTTAAGCCGTTTTCAAATGAAGGCGTATTCAAAGGCGTGTTCAAATGAAAGTAATTCGAAGCGTCGTCGCAAGAAAATAGTTTTCAATGTATTTTTGTGAAACAAACGCGGTAGTTTACAAACGGGGTGTACGTACCACGCGTGCGCAGCCGCAAGCAGATTTGTGATAATTTCATTCGCAAGGACGTGGCATTCAATTAAAAATGGCTGGTGTGGATGCAACTGCGCCCAAAACGGATCAGCCAGCTGTAACTAAGTTTTTAACACTGGAAGGGTGTAAGCCGTTGGATATTCATTGCAAAATGCTGGCTGTGTGCGGTGACATGTGTGTGTCAAAGCTCAAGGTGACGAGGAGAAGGAGAATGTTTAGTGACGGTCGACAGGAGACAACGCATTTGATGCACCCGATTTGTTTCCTTGCGACTATCACATCTTTGGGCCGCTGAAGAAAAACCTAAAGGTTCAGCGATTTCTCTCCGACGAGGACGTAAAGACTGCAGTTCTGAACTGGTTCCATGATCAACATCGTTCATGACATCGTTCTTCGCGGACGGAATTCGTAGCCTTCCTAAGCAATGGGATACCTGCGTGAACCCCATGGGTGATTTTTTTAAAACACACTTTGTATGCATTTAACTCATTAAATATTGTTGTTTGTATATATGTAGCTGTCTCATTTCTGTCCCTATGCATCTCATGGATACACACCTCGAATCACTTTCATTTGACCACCCCTCGTATTATAGATGCAATTTTGTCGTTTTTGACAGAATTGATATTTGGGTAAATAGGACGCTATTCTCCACAAAATATTGAGCTTTTTTTTCATGCAGAGAAACTAACATTCGATAATCAGCAATTGACCGTCTTCGGAAGAGTTTACTGTCAAACAGCATCATATCGTTGTATGTTGTGCTTTAAAGATCAATGGAATTGAATTCCTGCTTAATTAGCTATTGCGTTAGAAAGAAAAGAAAAGAAAAGAACAAAATTGATGGTTCAAGCATAGATTATGCAATTTTGTCGTTTTTGACAGAATTGATATTTGCGAAAATAGAGAGAACTATTCTCTATAAAATATTGAGCTGTTTTTTCATTCAGAGAAACTAACATTCGATAATCGACAATTGGCAATCTTAGGAAGAATTTACTGTCAAACAGTATAATGTCCTTGTATTTTGTGCATTAAATTCAATGGAATTGAATTCCTGCCTGATTATATTTTTCGTCAGAAAAAAAAAAAAAAAAAAAAAAAAAAAACGAGAACAAGAACAAAATTGATGGCTCAAGCGTAGATTATGAAACTATTTTTAACGAATTCATAATATGTAGCAAACCTTCACTGTGAAATTTGGTGAAAGGAAATAAACAAGTTCCAACCATGTAGGGTAGCCTATCAAATAGCTTTAGCACAACATACAATGAGTAAATCTAAGTAAACAATTTGAAAATCACATGAAAAATATCTTAACCCAATTTCAAGAATTAGCATCCATAGTTTGAGAAATATTCTCTTTTTTGTGCAGCTCTGTATATAATCTATAGATTCGTATGCTACATAGTATGTTATTTTTTTATATCATAAGGGAAATTACGTATATGGGCAATTATGATTCCTTTAAAAGATAGTATTTAGAAAAATTAATGTAATCTGCATGCTTTTTTACAATAATTGACGACACCTCAAAAAGTAACTCTGGAGATTAAATACATAAGTTCTAATAAATGGGTATGATAGAACCGAAACAAACCAAATATTTCTGAGTTTTGGCATCCCTGTAAAAGTGAACAACATATTTATATTGATGACAGAAATGTCTATAGTGATAGATTTTTTCTCGTTAAAAGGTGATTTCTTTTAAAGATTTTTAATTGATTTTTTTAGTTTAAAACAAACAAACAAAAAAAAACTACAGAACATAGTAAAAGTTGCAAATTAGTATAAAATTCACTATATTGATTTATTAGTAATATCAAATAATAATTATATTTTGCACAATGTCAAATGCATAAATAAAATCTCAGGATAAAATATCATAATTGAAAAAATCTTTAACACGCAGTTATTTTATGCAAACTTGTGTTTTATATATAACTAAAATCTTGTACATTTATTATTATTTTAATGGTTTCTCTTTCACATTACAATCATTTTTTAAATAAATTTCATATTTAGCTTTATCTGAAAAGTTACACAAACATTAAACATTTTAGATTTATTTACTTTTGATTTATTCATAATTCATTGCTATAACTAAGGCGAAATGTTGGATGCAGCAGATTTTCTGAAACAGCTACATGATTTCACAAACATGCTTAAATTATTTGATTTCTGGAAATGTTTACCGTAATTTGATGAACGTTTAGTTTTTTGCGTAAAAATGCGCAGAATCAAACAGAAAAATTACTGATACAACGGAATATAAAGTGTGCAAAAATACATTTCTATTCAGGGATTCATTTTTATAATGTAATTTAAAACAAAATGTGGAGTAATTTATTAGTCTCATCCACCCAATATGTTAAAAAAAGAATTAAGTCTGAAAGATAATGTAAATGTTTTTATTATACTATTAGCTGACCCGCACGGCATTGCCCGGGCCGTAATAATACTCTTAAATGAACTATAAATTTGTATGATTATATATCTTTAAATTACTTTTGTCTGAAATACACGCCCGTTGATTGTCTGAAAAATCTGTTTAAAAGCCCTGATATTTAACGGTAAAAAGGCTGGAAATAACTGCAACTTGAAAAAGAAAGGGGGGGTGGGTATTATGTTTCCAATGACTGCATAACTTTAAGGTTCTAAAATATTCATAATTAACTGTAAAAATCAATGTTTTAAGTGCAACTTGAAAGCGTAACTCGAGACCTTTAAGCGTAACTTAAAATCCTGAGATTCTTTTTTTTTTTTTCAAACTGATTTTTTCACATTAAGTAAAATAATTCTGTAAAAAGCGATAAAATATCTTTATTAAGATTGACGATCGTTTCGTCGCACAAACGGCGACATGTGGATTAATTTTTACTATTGTTATTATCACAACTCGCAAATAGCCAAGATAATTTTATTTATTTTTATTTTATGTTTTGCAATGCATTTCATTATGTATGTTGTCTCGTGACATTGTTTACCATGTTACTGTTTTGTTATATTATATGAAAATTAATCCAAGCTCACAAATAGCTAATTTAATTTTAATTTAATTTTAGGTTTGCAATGTTTTTCATTATGCATCATGTCTCGTGATATTGTTTACTATGTTTATTGTTTTTGAATTATGTGAAAATATTTTCTATCATAAATGATTTTGAAAATATCACCGTTGGTGCGACGAAACGATCGTCAATCTTAATAAAGATATTTTATCACTTTTTATAGCATTATTTTACTTAATCTGTTTATAAGTGATTTTTATACATGTTTTTATGATTTTTTCACTCTTAAATAACATATGCCCGATCCAAATTGATACGCAAACATTAAGTAAAAGGTTACTATATAGATTTAAAATTTTAGATTTATTGTATACGATTAAGTATATATTTTTAACCAAATATATTAAGTAATGTTAACCCTGCGGAAAAAACGGTAAGATATTTCGTGAAATGAATTTTTTTCAAAGGTATATTTCGTATTTTTTGAAATAGTTTGCAGTGTTGCAAAGATAATTGAAAGTATAGGATGTTTCGTATTTTATTTTTTGCATATATTGTTTTTCGGCGTCACTGTGTAATTTAGAAATATTCCGGAGAAGAGGAGGGAGGGGCGGGTTCGTACTGTATTTGAAATGTTTTTTACAAAAAAATAGCCGTTCTGATCCAAACTCTTACATATTTTTAGAAGTTAAAAGCATAATACTTTCGTAACCTCTGTTAAACAAATGAAGTAAAATAACGCTATAAAAAGTGATAAAATATCTTTATAAAGATTGATGATCGTTTCGTCGCACTAACCTCGACATTTTCAAAATCATTTATGATAGAAAATATTTTCACATAATTTAAAAAACAATAACATGGTAAACAATGTCACGAGACAATAGCAGAAAAATAAAATTAGAGAACAACATACGTCACAATGTTAATAAGAAAATATTTATTGAAATAGTGCGTTTATGCACCTTTGGCCGAAAATGTGTTAATGTATGCATGGCAATCCGAGTATATTTTCGCAGTTTAGAGTAGAGGCAGACAAACAAATCGAATTCGTAAACACTTAAGTAAAATAATGCTAAAAAGTGATAAAATATCTTTATTAAGATTGACGATCGTTTCGTCGCACCAACGGCGACATTTTCAAAATCATTTATGATAGAAAATATTTTCACAAAATTTAAAAACAATAAACATAGTAAACAATGTCACGAGACATGATGCATAATGAAAAATATTGCAAACCTAAAATTAAATTAAAATTAAATTAGCTATTTGTGAGCGTGGATTAATTTTTATATAGTTTAACAAAACAATAACATGGTAAACAATGTCACGAGACAACATGTATAATGAAAAACATTGCAAAACATAAAATAAAAATAAAATTATCTTGGCTATTTGCGAGCGTGGATTAATTTTGACTATTGATATTAAAATTACATAGCATTTCTTTCCAATTTTTAGGTAAATCAAGGGACACTGAATCATTGCAAATATTCTTGTTGCATAAAAATATCTCTATTGATTATCGGATTATGGATGGTAAATAAGATCTTGATATATAAATTAACTTGCTATTTTTAAAATCAATCTGTAACGGTTCTTCGCTGCATAATCTGGCCAAAGCTGTGGTTCTTCAGTTGTACTTGATGTCTGCTGTATGTTCTTTGATTCTGGTTTTAAGTTTTCTACTTGTCATACCTATATAAAACTGCTTTGTTCCATCTTCTTTTGTGAAGGGTATTTCGTATACTCCTGATTACTGGTTTGACTCTATTGGTTCTATTTTCTTGCATACTATATTTTTTTTATTTCATATAAGGTTTTGCGACTAGGGATATATTGTATTTATTGAGTTTATATTTCAGACGTTCGAAGAAACCAGGAAAATATTGTAAAGTGGATAACATGGAATTTTGTGGATTGAAACTTATTTTCTTTTATTTCTCAAGCTCTTAATTAATTTTTCTATGGTGCTTTCTTTGTATCCTTTGTTTCTCGCAATATCATATATTTTATTTATTTCATTATTTAATTGCTCGGGGGTACAAACAGTGAATGCTCTATGAATAGAATGTATAAATGCAGAAATTTTGTATGAAAAGGGTGCTTGAGTATTATGAGGGATAATGGATTGACTGGCTATGGGTTTTCTGCAAACAGTGCGTTCTATTCCTTGGTGCGTCTTGATATTAGTAATATATCTAAATAAGGTAACGTACCATTTTGTTCTATTTCCAATGTGAATTTAATTTTAGAATCAAGGCTATTAATCTGGTTTAAATCCAATTTGTATATATCTATTTCGAGTGGTCTTAATATGAATTCAGCTAATAATCGTGATATAGGAGAACCCATTGGAGCTCCGTTATTTTGTTTGTATATTTTGTCGTCGGAAGTGAAGTAATTATTAATAACTATAAGATTAAGAGTACTATTTAGTATAGTTTGTGTAATTTGTGTAGTTTTAGTGCAGTTTTGTGTAGTGTTACTATGTTTATTGTTTTTTAAATTATGTGAAAATATTTTCTATTATAAATGATTTTGAAAATGTCGCCGTTGGTGCGACGAAACGATCGACAATCTTAATAAATATGTTTTATCACCTTTTATAGCATTATTTTACTTAATCTGTTTATTAGTGATTTTTATACATGTCTGTTAAACAAGTCAGAAAGAAAAATACTGATATTTAGTGGCAAAATGGTTCGGAAAAAGCATTTTTCTTTCATCTCGTGTATTTCAATAGTTAAAAATAATAGTCGTTATTGTCTGAACACTTTGAGATTTTCAGCAGCAATAAATATGGCTGTTATGCACACCGTGGGAAGAAAACCTGAAGAAAATATCGATATCTAATTGAAAAAAAAAAGAATGCTTTTTTTCTCGATTTTTTTTATTGTTTTCCGCTCGGTTCTGTTGGCATAATGAACAAAATAAATTATTATCGTCCGATATCTGTAATAGTTTAATAGATTATAAATGTAACTGTATCCAAATGTTCTTTAAAAGTTCGTAAAAATATGCATATTTAATAGTGAATATTTGAGCCGAAGTCTCGAGAAACCTCTGGGTTTTTGTTGTTTTCTTCAAAATTTTTACACATTTTATTTTGTAAAGAATTCTTCTACTCGTCAGTACATTATGAAATTTGAGTAGATGATATAAATCCCATGTGAAGAAATGTTCTATACAGATAGTTTCGAAATGGGAACTTTTAGACACTTTTACCTCAGAAAAAATATCGTCACCATAAAGCGCAAAGTGAACAGTATAGTGAACTTTTTCAAAGGTAAAAATTTCTATTTTTGAAAACCAATTACACTTTCGAAGAGAAGAAGATCTCAGCATTATATACGCATTTTTTATAAATCTGTACCTCCAAAATTTCGTCCTAAGAAAGCGATGCCATATGGGAGAAAAATAGAACTACGAAAATGACGCATTTTGAATTTTTTTTTTTTTTTTCAAAGGTTCAACATCGGTGTTTTTTCAACTTGATAACGACATTTAAAACATACAAATATGTTTTTTGAGAATATGTATTCTGTTTTTAATTATACTATACTAGCAGAACTACCCGGCTTCGCTCGTGTCAATAATAAGGGTCCTCCCGGGTAAAATACATTAAACTGAAATAATACGGCAATGATACGGAAATAACTGAGATTAGTGCATTTCCGTCCACGAATCATTAAAAAGACCAAAAAGAAATATAAATATAAATAAAATAGTCTTAATTACTTCTACTACTAACTATACCATAATAATATATATTCCAAACAAATATCAAAACATATATTAAAATAAAATTATTTGCTTAAAACGTCATTTACGACCTAACACATAAATTATACCTTTATTGAAATTTTTCTTAACTTCTGAACATCATACAATTTCGTTTTTCACACTGTCGCACACGAAAAAGTTCTTTCAAATGAAATTTATTTGAAAATTGTATCTAAATTTTCTCATTTGAATGTATTTTAAAGTAATTTTCAATCATGGATATTTTTAAATTTGTATGCAGCCCAATTACGAAAGATATAGCTGTTTGCAGTCAATGCAATATTATAAGGAAACTATATTGCTATGAGTAACTCTAGCATCATATTGTTGATAGCAATAACGTACACTGTAAAAAAATCCGAGCAGTATTTCTGTAGGAATCGGAAAAATAGTTGCCCTTATCGTACCGGAAAATTTTCCGACCCAGCTCGGAATAAAATCCGTAAAAAAAGGAAACATTCATTAAAACGGAACTTTACGGATTTTATTCCAATTTCACGGATTTTATTCCGAGCTGGGTCGGAAATTTTCCCGGTACGATAAGGGCAACTATTTTTTCCGATTTCTACAGGATATCTGTTCCTATTTTTTTTACAGTGTAACCCAACCATAAATTTAACTTTTACTGCAATTTGACCTTTAAACATCGCACATTTGATTGTTCCAACGTCTAATAGATTACAAAAAAAACTTTTAATAATATTGGTTTGGAAAGCTTTTCTCAATTACAGATTGTTTATCTATTTTAAATTAATTTTCAATCACGGAGATTTTTTAAAAATATACCTGCAAGACAATTAAGAAAGATATATTCGTTTGCTATTAATGCAATATTATGAAGACAATACTATGAGTAACGCCTAGCATCATATTGTTGGTGGCAACAACCTAACCGTATCATAAATTACGTTTTTACTGCAATTTGATCTCTAAACATCATACATCTGATTATTTAAACGTCTAACAGAAAGCAAAAAACATTTTCAGTAATTTCTTTGAAAAGTTTATCTCAATTTACAGATTTTTTATGTTTTTTAAAGTAATTTTCAACCTTGAATCTTTTAAAATATGCCTGCAACCCAGTTACAAAAGATTAACTTAATTGCTCAAAAACATTGTAAATAATTCAGTATTTGTTTGTTTTCGTGTAATTTTACATAACTAAATTGGCAAATTTCAGTATTTGTTTGTTTTCGTGTTGGAATCTCATTCCGGCTGCTTATAACTTGAGTTCTTCGGAAATAATTTTAATTCAACTTGCACTATTGGTTTTGCTGTTAAGGTTTTGGTGCGTAATATTGTTATACGCTGATTAGTCATAGAATTACAGGGGAAAATTCCATAAACATGTGGAACCCGATTATGAAAGATTAGTCTTTTTAAAAATTACGAATGTATTTCGTTGGAACTTGTATTGTTTGTTAGATAATTTTGCACGGATTGTTTTAAAATACTGCATATAGTTTTACGTCGCTTTCTTATAAAATTATGGAAGAAAGTTCAGCAGTCAGGTGAACCCGATTATAAAAGATTAGCCTTTTTTTTAAGTTCTACTTGATAAATTTTGATGAAATTTGCACCGTTACTTTGCGCCAAAATTTCTGGAATAGTTTTAGTATACAACATTTTGCTGTAAATGCATTGTTATAGAATTAGCTGAAATGTTCAATAATCAGGTGAAACCAATTCTGAATGATTAGCCTTTTAAAAAAATTAGATGATTTTTGAGGAATAGTTATAGTATATTGCATATCCGTCTATCATTCTTAGACAAAATCCTACTGTAAATGATCAACTAAAAAATTAGGCCCAAAACAGCCGAAATTTTGTCTTACACATTAGAAAATATAATAGCACAGTTGATGGTCGTATCGTTTTTAGCTATACGGATGGACATTTGAGATAAAGATACATATTGCTTTAAAATGTAAGATATTTCACTCATATATTTCCTTTAATTAATGATTGGTTCGGAGAATTTGTCCGCAGCGGGAGAAATGTGCTACTCAGATAAATAAGTGATCGCTAATACGAAAATACCAAAAATACCTTTCCCTGTAGTTGTTGAGAAATCTAACAAATATACTAAGAGTTAAAAAAATATTCGTATTTCAAATTAAAAACGATTTGTATTTTTGTACTATTTACGGGCTGTATATCAGACATCTTTAACGCATGTATATAAAGATTCATTGCCGATAAATTTTCAATAGAAACTCATATTTCCATTCATAAATACAAATCCACAGCCGTGTTAACTCGTAATGTCAGTCATGAAATTTTGTTTAAAAAAGAAAAAAGCTTACCCTAAAAAATAGTAGCTATAATTTCTATTTAATATAAATTGTAGAAAAATCGTATTTTATATATCATTATTCGATATAAATCGTAGAATGTTATCACTGCATTTCAGGTATTAAAAAATTTATCTAAATAATATAATTAAAGATACACCATTGCAAAGAAATAGGAAATAAATTGTAACGGCCGGTTTTTAGAACCAGTTTGAAATTATATTGAAGAAATTGACGTCATATCTAGCAAACGATTTTTTTTTTATCTTTTTCCTTAATTGATTTCTTGATATTGAAACGACTTCATTAAAATAGATTTTTTTTAAATTTCAGAAACATTCAAGTAAGGTACTACGTCATTTTAAAGCATTCTTAGTTAAAGTTTTTACATAAATATATAAAAAAAATTTGCATTTACTTCTTTGAATGACGTCAAATTCAAAAACAACAAAAAATTAGTGAGACAATCCGAATTCTTTTTGGCTTATAAAACAAAGTACTCGAGTTATCAATTTTTTTTTTAATTATTGAGCAGTTTTTTAGATGTGTGGCAACAGGAAAGAAACTATTCAATTTGAAAATTTAAAAAGAGATATTTCTATAATGTTAAATTATGATAGGTGATAGAAAAAAAAATGGATAAATATTGAACTGGTGATTTTTTAAATTAGACAGTGATCTTTTCCACGTTCTAAAATATATGTAAATGAAGTTTCGTGCAAATCGGTCTAAAATTGAAGATTTGTATACCGGACATACACACAGAGAACGGCTTTTATATATATATATAGATAATTTGGCCGTTCGAGATTAAATAAATAAATAAATCACCAGAAATCGCCACATATGTTTCTTGATCTTCGTTCAGCTGTTTAAATCAGGTTTCTGGGGATACCCGAGTGCTTTCCACTCTCAAAATGGAATAAATGATTATTTGATGAGAGTACTTCGAGATTTTTAATTAAAAAATATGCGAATTATAAGAAATTTTAAATTCTGAACTTCCAGTGCCTTGGACTACACTCACACTAATTTTTAGCATTGTACGCTCGGTGGATTTCGCTAGCCGTCGCGGAAACACAGACAGTGGTTCGATAAACGTTCATTTATTTCTATAGATGAAAGCACATTTGTTTTCAATTTTATTCGTCATATACTGTCAATCTGAAGAAGCAAAAATTAAATGACAGTTAAAGAGTTTTTAATATTATTTCTGAATATTTAAAGTGATGTGCTTGTTTTATAAAGCTTATAAATCGCTTTTTTTTAATTCTTTTGTAGCAACTTACCGGAAATTACTTTTAGGCTGACCGAGAATTGGGTTTTTAGCAGCAGTTGTGAAAAAAAAAATATGTTCGTTTGCGAAATATCACTCGACTAATCTATAAAAAATATAAATTTTTAATTATGCCTCTTGTGGACTTTAATGTTTTGATGCATACATTGCTTATAGAAATAAAATAGAAATTTAAAGACAGTTATAGTGATCATGTCTGAAATATTACTCAACGATAGCATGTATCATTTAACAGAATCAACGCAAAAAGGTCACTTCGTTTACGTAAATGATAGCTCTAATATTTCATTTAATTTCTTATTTTCTCTGTTTAAATAAATAAGTAAATCGCAATTTATAAATAAATTCATATAGGACTTATGTGTGTGATAATAAGCTTCTCTCTCTCTCTCTCTCTCTCTCTCTCTATATATATATATATATATATATATATATATATATATATATAATATATATCATATATATATGTATATATATATATATATTATATATTATATATATATACATGTGGGCTCTGCCCTCTATGAGCTACGATCCCCAACCCCCGTTCATACACTGTAGTACAATACAGACATTTTAATTGTATCGTTTTAAATCTAACATAATTTTCACTATATTTTGCTTTCTCTTTTTAACATTCTCATGAAAATACATTTGTTTGTAGAAAGGAAATCTTATTATTTGCGGTGTCTTAGAATTGGCAATATTGATTAAAAACATCATCTCAAAATATGAAATAAATGCCTCGCATTTTAAATCTTAATTGTTTGGCAGCATTAACATTTGGCAATTTTTAAATATGACGTAATTTCTCAACTGTACTGCTTTTAGCACATATTTATGTATTTATCATTTTAACGTTTGCTGGAAACACTATCTAACAATAGTCAGTTCCCGCAACATTTAGATCAAGAAACAGAACATTTGCGTAATTTCATGATATTGATGTACAAATATATTTTTATAAAATATAGTTAGCAAATGTCAATTGTAATAATTATATATTGGCAAAATAGGAATGGAGGTTCCTATAAAAATTATTAATTTAATTATAAAAATTAAATATGTATTTTTAAAAATGGTTTTATATTAAAATACATGTCAGATTTCGAGTATGCAAGTTTGGATCCCATTGAATAACAAAAGCTGGTCCTGACTAGACCCATGGGTGTCGTGGCATGGCTGCTAAATGAAAGGGACGTTTTATGACAGGATATCGTAAATGCACAATGTGTCAGAATAAGTTTATGACTAGGGACCACCTAGATTTTTATGGGTATGAACTTTGACACAGGGAGGAGACTTTAAAAAAAATAAACATATGCGTGGGACAGTACGGACTCGATTTTATAGGTCGAGGCAAGCACCATACAATTTATCCCACATCTAATAAAATAGGGGATCTTTAAAAGGAATATACCTTCCAGCAAGGTATGATTTGGTAACAGAGATTTTTATAGAAGTCAGTCTTAAAAAGTTTCTCGAAGATGTAAGTCCCTAGTGCATCAGCGGAGCTACGAAAAGAAGGAGGATGGAACCCGTAATGAGGATGTCTCGATAGCGCCAATCTGAACAAGAGAGGGTGTCACCCGATGCCTAGACGGTGTTTATGCTAAAGGCCATTCCTATTGCCGCACAGCTGAGCTGAATCTTCAGCTAATTTTGCAATATTGTCCCATGCCCCTCGACAGCTCTGGAGTCCGATGTGTTAAAGCAGCTGAGTCTACTAATACAACACACTTCTCTAAATTTTTCTTTTACCACAAAATCTCTACTCATAATCGGTAATTTTGAACCTTAAAAATATATGGTAATTGTGGTTAAGTGAGATCCAAATGACTTAAAATAAGGTTTATGAATAATGTAATTAAAAATGTGAAATTTGAATTCTTACTATTTTAAATGAGAAAATGAGTTAAACTATTTTTTTTTTAGATATTAAAAAATTCAGGTTTAAACCTAAACTATGAAAAACAGTCTAAAATCCTGCTTGTATTATTTAGTAAATTAATGTATTAAAGTGTGTTTGTAAATATTTGTGATTTCTTAATGTAAATAAAATTATTTAATCAAGAGTAAAATCTATGGTAATCTTTTAGTGTTAAAATTTAATGTGTGTCATTTTCTTTTCAGCTTAAGTTGAGCAAAATTCATAGGTGGAAGAGCCCTCGTAAACAATCACCACGCAAGCTTTTTATTTATATTTTATAATTAATTAATTTGTTAATTAAACTCTATACGCGAATATTTATTTAATTTCAGATGAAAATTCGCGTTGCTCTTTCACTAGAATTAATAGTAATTTACGATTACTTGTTTTTATCAATTATTACGGTATATAAAATTTATACCAATTACTATGTGGTAGCGTGGTTGGATGAGTTGGAATAATAAATTATATAGTGAAAACTAGACAAGATATAAGTAGGTGCAATTATCGGTCCAGCAACGTTTCCTTTCTCTTTTAATATTCACTTGGAAATGCAATTTTTATGACGTAATTATCAATATTTTCCTGCTTTTAATACCTAATCAATTAATTCTAATTTTAATATTTTCTTTGTTTTTGTTAACCACGTGTAAATAAATTTTTAATCGTAAAGAAATACTATTCTTTGCGCTGTTTTTATAAATGGCAAAACTTTAAAATAATAAACTTTACTAAAAAAGAAAAAAAAACTCTTGTAATTGTTACAGTTTAATTAAAATAAGTAAGAAATTTAATCTATCAATTTATTATTATTGTTTTCTAATGAATTATTTTTTACTGGAAAACATAATCACAATATTCTCTTCACTTGTGATTGAAACAAAATGGTATTACAATTTCCGTTTGTATAAGACGAAAAAAAGAGATTTTATAATCCCTAAAATTTCCTCCCCCCCCCCTTTTTTCAAAAAAATTGAGTAATTTAGTTGCTTTAATTGCATAAATGTCATTAAAATTAGAAAAAAAACTACTATCTCGAATACTAATTCGAATTTAAAATTTCTAATTACACATTTTACATCCGTGGATCAATACGGATAATTTGTGTTAATCTCACAGCCAAACGTCCATATTAAAAAAAAATAATAATAACTGTGAAACATAATCAGTCGTCTCATAAAATCGTTTCACAAAGTCGTTTCATAAATTCGTTTGATTAGGAATTTTTATATATACTGTAGATATATATGGAACTATCGTAATTTCTATATTTAATTATACTAGTATTTGCAACTATGCTTTTCTATAATTATATTTAAAAATATGAAGATAAACAATATTTTTATTCATAAATTGCTTTTAATTGCTGCGGATTGAAAACTCCACAATATTAGAAAAATTTAAATGTAGAACAGTTTATTTAAATTAATATAAAGTGAACACCCTTAAACGTGATGAAATATAATATTATTGTTGTAATTGTTCTTGTAAAGCACAATAAAAAGTCTACAACTATTATGCGAAATGTAAGGTATATTTATATATTAAACTTCTTTAAAGGACGGTAACATTAGTAAATCAGGAATTGCGATTTAGAAGATTAAATTTCAAGTTCCATTAAAGAACTGAATTTTTATTATTTTAAAAAAATACTGTTAAATATTGGAAGATAGAACACTTTTGCAAAAGTTAAGAGTTGTGTTAAAAATTAATGGTTAGTACTTTAAATTTAACCATTTTCTTAAAAGCGTGAATTATTTAAAAAAAATCAGAATTTAATAAAGTACTACCTCCAAACTATGCTTTTGTGTAGGAAAATATTTCGACGGATGTTTCACACTCTGAATTTGTCAAAAAAAATTCTACTATCATGTATGAAAAGATTTATTAAATGCAATATAAACAATATTATTTACTGAATGATTTTCTTTGAATAATATGAAAAATTATCGATTTTTAAGAAAGATTTTAAATTTCTTTGTACACAAAAAAATTTTAGTTTTTTATTCAAGATATTCGTGAAAGAAATTTTAAATTCTCAGTTACAGATATCTGATATTATTTCAGAAACTACATGTAAATAAAAGAAAATGTTAGATACCTGCTGCTGAAAACTTTACACACACTTTGATATACACATATTTCAGAAATGAAAAAGAAAAATATATGCTATATATAAATGATGTCAAAGGACGATGTTCAGCGACGTTATGATATTACTAGCGAAGATATGAGTGTGATTATTTTTAGCAGGGTGATATAAAAGTTGTTTTTGTTTCTTTGTTTGCTTAAATGAAATATTTATTTTAAAGATGAAAAGTGTATTGTAACTAACACCGCGAAAAGCGAGTAGCTTTTTTAACTTTAGCTCATGGATTTTATCCGACTATTCTATGTAAACGAAATATTCAACATACATTTACATTTTACTCTGGAAACAGCTATAGATTTCTTTTTATTATAAATAGCATTATCGATTCTATTATTGAATACGCTAGGCACAATCAATGCGATCTTTTATATTAGGGATTGAAAATAATGAACCCCAAAAAGATTTTTTGTTATTCCTATTATTTAAAAAGCTTAAGCAAGAAACAGCAAATCCGTGCATATAGATAAAAAATGAAACAGACAAAAAAAAAGAAAGAACTCTTTATGGAATTTTCTTATGGCTTGAGCCACATGGGAGATCAGAAGTAGGGTTACCTCTAGTCTGTCTTTCACTCAGTGTCTTTTCACCATGCACATTTTTTTTTTTTTAATTATAAATACGAAAAATTAGGTTTTATGTATATTTGAAAAGAGTAGAATTATATAAGTATTAAGTAACAAAAGCAACTGACTTCCCTGAAAATGTACTTCGCTATTAATAATTTTTATACAATCCATTTTAATTAAAAATAACATTAAATAAGTTAGATTATATGAGAGATTATAATAAACAAAACAAGCTTTTAAAACATTGCAATTGTTTTTATATTGCTGGGATGGAATGAATACTATCTACTGCTTACAAGAAATACGATAATTAAAAAACATTTGTTATTAAAAATCTTTAAAACGTTTAGAAAAATAGCCCATGTATTTTTAAAAATATATATATTCTTTATTAAAAATTATTCACAAATTAAAGATTATTGAGTCATGAATAACTATAAATAATTTTTTTAAAAATTCGTAATGTTTCTTAATTAAATTCAGTAACAAAATTACATAAATGGATAAGATAAATTCCTTTGCGCAGTTAGCTATTCAGAACGTCCTTCCTTTACGCCCGAGATTAATTTTTAAGGATGACAACATAAGCTAAACTGACCGGTTTCAAAGTTTCTCTCTTTCAACATTAAAATAAATGCATAATTTTTGACATCGTTACAATAGTTATTTATTAATAGCGTATTGTAGGGTTCGTACGCTTCAAGGGATTCAGGGCATGTTAGGTGTTTTAGTACCAGAAATTTCGTAAAGTCATGATCGCTATATCTGAATATAGATTTATTTTTAAGTAGATAAGGCAACTATTATTTTAAAAAAAATTTCCGGTGAAAGGTACTGGAAATTCCTTGAAGCGTACGAATCCTGTGGTTGCTACTACATCACGTAATTTCAACGAAAAATGTAACAGAAATTTAAAAATTAGATTTACATTATAATAACATAGAATGTGTTCAGATAATATGTTGTATTTCATGGTATATATTAATGTTTAAAAATTCTGCCTTTCGGAAAAATAAAAAGAAATTTGAATAATTAGAATGTTTAGCAAAATGATCTATTATATTTTAAATAATGCAAAATCTAAAAAGTATATGTATTTATGATATTCCTTATAAACCGGGCGGCGGCGACACAAATAATCACCTCATCGAGTTACGCGATGAAATCATGATGTAGGACACGATTTTTCGGAATAGATTAAGGAATGACTGGTCTGCCTCGACATTACTTGATACGATATAAGCAGCAGCGGCCATCCAACTCACCATTTTTGCGTCACTGCATGTCATCGGGTTACGGAATGAAACCGGTGCCAAATTAAAGGCAAACTTGAGACTTTTAAGAATATTTTGGTATGCCTGCGCATATCCTGGTAGAAAACCCCCGGCAGACAAAAATCTATATAAAGGAAATACGTCATAATGTACAATTGAAACCCTATAAACATAATATAATACATTACATTGTCATACATATTACTTAGAATATACTTTCAAGATGAATTAAGGGTTTAGGAAAAGCTTATTAACAGTACGTGATAAAATGACTGATTCGGCATAATTTGCTACAAAGCGAGTCGAACGGGGCGCCAATTCTCTATTTTGAGAGTACTGTCGCGTCATTGAGTTTGGCTTGACCTTCTGGCACATTAAACATAGCGATTAGTACAATACGAATATTTCAGTCTGCTTCGTCATATCTTGGTAGGAGATGAGCAGAGAGGAGCTCCAATTCTTAATTTTGGCGGTAAAATCAAGTCATCGAGTAACATCTTGAAATTTTGGCACATTAAAGACGCATATCAGTACAAAATATTATTTCACTCTGCCTCGTCATATCTTGGTGCGGATCGAGCGAGCGGGCTCCAATTCTTAATTTTGGCAGTATATAAACGTAATCGAATTACAGCTTGAAAATTAGGCCCATTAAATGAATAAGAATATTTAAGTATAAGGAAATTAATTTAAGTATATTAATTAATTTAATATAAGTAATTTAAGTATAAGAATATAAATGAATAAGAATATTTCAGTCTGCCTAGTCATAACTTGGTACGAAACGAGCAGAGCGGGACGCCAATACTTAATTTTGGAAGTAAAAACACGTCATCGCGTTATTACATGAAATCTTCATGTAGGACAAGATCATTAGGAGTATATTATGGAATGAATGGTCTGCCTCGACATATCTGGCTATGATATGAGCAGCAGCGGGCGCCAACTGGTCCTTTTGGCGTAACTATCTCGTGATCGAGTTACGGGATGAAACCGGTGTCAAATTAAAGTTAAAATGAAGTCTTTTAAGAATATTTTGGTCTGCCTGCGCATGTCCTGGTGAAACCCCAGGAAGACTACCCAGCAAAGATGAGATTGCTGGCCAATAGCAAGAGAGGTGCTGACAATGATGGAGAAGTGCTGGCTAATGGTCTACCATTGCATGACCACTGCTAGACAGGTTCAGTCAACTTTGCTGTTGGAAATAATCAGATAAAATTCTGGTGGGCTTCCGTTTTATCTCATGCGCTGGCCCACCACTACATGGAAGTGCACCAACCTTTGCAGTATTATTGCTGGGAACGCTTACGCTAGGTGGCGTTGCGAATATTGAAGACATTGAGTATTTCAACGCAAATCTGAAATGAATATCTGAAAGCTGTGAAGCTAATTTTTTTTTTTTTGAGACTGTAAATAATATAGCACCACTGACACCAACAAAATAAATAAGTAAATGAATAAATAAATAAATTCCTTATTTCAACGCTTTTTTTCTCCTTAAATCTGGTTTTACTAAGTTACAAATGATTTCGGTTTTCATAATTTACACAGTTGAGAACTAATAAAAAAAAGCGTACAAAATATATAGGATTTATATACGATACAATAATCTCTATACCAGTTTAATGATTGGGAAGATAAATCACAAAAGAAACAAACTTCAAATCGTGTAATGAGAGCTTGAAATCTACGACCGCTCACAGGATACGCTGAAAGTACTTGTTCATGTCCGATCGCGAAAACCAAACAGCAGCGAGTGCGGTTAGTACTTGGCAGAGTGACCACATTGAAACCGCTGCAAGTTCAAAATATTTCTAGAGACATTTCTGTTGTAGACACTTATTTATCTTAGTAAAACTAGCTTATAGAAAAAAGGGCCATAATTTTGTAATACTTTGTTATTTTTAGAATTCTATAAGAAATTTTTGTAAGGGAAAGTACTGGGTCAGCAAAAGAATAGCAGTAGGATCGGTGTTGGCACTGCAGGAATAGTGCCGGATTGAAGTAATGTGATGGCAAACCAATGCTGGCCTTCTATTGACCATTACTGATGGGCCAGCTACATTCCGCACGGACACTTTTGTACTTGTTTAAGCAATGGCGCAATTGCACTTTACCGCTGATGGCAGTGCTGGCTGCCATCTTTTTTCCAGCTGATGACCCACTGTTTCTTTCTTTACTGGGTAAAATCTATAACAAAAAAATACATCTTAATGTACAGTTGAAACCCTATAAACATAATAATTTACATTAATTTAACCCTTAACTCATCTTGAAAGTCAATTCGAAGTAATATATTTGGCAATGTAATGTAAAATATTATGTTTATAGGGTTTCAATTGTACATTATGACATACTTTTTTTGTTACAGATTTTAGTCTGTAAAGGGTTTCTACCAGGATATGCGCAAGCAGAGCAAAATATTCTTAAAAGACTTTATTTTACATTTAATTTCGCACCAATTTCATCCCGTAACTCGATGAGGTAATAGTGACGCCAAAATGACAAGTTGGCGCCAGGTGCTGATCATACCGTACCAAGAAATGTCGAGGCAGACGAGTCATTCCTTGATATACTCCTAATGATCATGTCCTACATGAAGATTTCATGTCGTAACTCGGTGAGGTGTTAAAACCGCCAAAATTAAGAATTCGCGCCCCGCTCTGCTCGTCTCGTACCAGGATATGACGAGGCAGACTGGAATATTCTTATTTTACTGATAATTACCTTTTTGTGCCAAATTTTCAAACCGTAACTCAATGAGGTGAATATACAGCCAAAATTAAGAATTGGCGCCCCGCTCTGCATATCTCCTACCAAGATATGACGAGGCAGACTGAAATATTTGTATTGTACTAATCGATAGGTATAATGTGCCAAAATTTCAAGACGCAAGTCGATGACTCGTTACTACTCTCAAAATAGGGAATTTGCGTCCCTTTCTTCTCGCTTTGTACCCAGTTATGCCGAATCAGTCATTTTATCACGTACTGTTAATAAGCTTTTCCTAAACCCTCAATTAATCTTGAAAATCGATTCGACGTAATACATATGGCAATATAATGTAAAATATTATGTTTATAGCGTTTCTATTGCACATATGATGCTATTTTTTGTTATAGATTTTAGTCTGCCAGGGGATTCTACAGGGATATGCACAGATAGATCAAAATAATCTTAAAAGACTTTATTTTACCTTTGTATTGGCACCGGTTTCAACCCGTAACTCGATGACACAAACATTACGAGTTGGCGCCCGCTGCTACTCATATCGTACAAAGAAATATCGAGGCACGCCAATCATTCAATCTACTCTTAAAATTCTTGTCCTGCATCATGATTTCATCATGTAACTCGGTGACGAAGTCATTTGTGTAGCCGCCGCCCGCTCTGTTATTATTTTTATTTTACAGGCAACACCTTTAAACATCTACTATTACGTTTTTTTTTTTTTTTTTTTTTTTTTTTTTTTTATCAGGAAAAAAAAAAACCCAGATAATATATTGTTTTATCTTTTTAGTAAAGTAAAATAATGTTAGTTAAAAAACTAATGTAGGTACCAAACATATAAGTATTGTGTTTTAATAATTCTATCAAAATATCACAATAATGACTGAATATACAACATACACATATGGATTTTATTTATCAGAAATATAAAAAAGGAAATTAACAAATATATATTTTTTTCAGCAAAATATTTTGGTGCCTTTGCATATTTTAAATTCTTTGCAAAGTAAAAATTTATCTTCATATTATATTTATAATAGTTGTATTGCACAAGGGGAAAACATCTTCCTCTTGACATGTGATCAGTTCGAAGATATGCGTTTTTATGCCTATAATCTGATTCTGCCCATAAAATGCATGATAATATGGATTGGATAATTCAGTCCTACCGCCCTTCATTAAGATATTTTATGCAGGCTGTGCTCAAAAACAAAAAAAAAAATTGTAAATCTTTTTTTTTTTCATTGAAAAAATTGAATTTTATGAAGAAAATACTGATGTAATATCATAACATAACATCCCTATAATAATAGCTTATGTCATGTGACTGTCATCAATAATTCCGGGTTGACTGCTTCACTTTTTATATGCCAAACAGCCAATTTGGTAATTTAATGTCAGCCGGGCGCGGGTGATAAATCGCCAAATATTGTTACATCGCCATCATATCATCAGTATTATAATAGTCCATCGCATGCGACTGTCATAAACAATTTTTCAAGAGGTAAATTAAAACACAACTTTGATTTTGAAATTAAATGTCATAGTTTATAGTATTGTTTATTACTTTTTTTCTTTTCTTTTCATTCTTTTCTTTTTTTCTTTAAGAAATAAGAGAAAATTGAGAGTCATAAACTTTAATCATTTCAGTTTTAAATTAAAGTTATGTATTTTAAATAAAATGAGTGAAAGTAATGAAATTAATGAAATAACATAAAGTACGACGGGTACAATGTTTCACGATATATCACCTGCACTCGGCTAACATAAAAATACCGAGTTCATGATTTCTGTATCAGAATCTTCCTATTTGGCGAAGAATTGAGCAAGTAAATTAAATTATGAATAAAAGTAACATGATACAATGCATAGCATAGATTTAAAGGAGACCAAACTGGTCGCCAAGGGCGGCTAGTATGTAAGAACATTTCACTTTTTAAAATAAAGGACTCTGAAACTTTAAAATAAATGCCTGTTTTCGTTTAATACATACTTTGGAAGTTTGTAGAAAGTTAAAACTTAAATGTTTAAAACTGTAATAGGCATTTCGTAAAATCCCCATTATTACGAACGTCAAATACTGCACAGTCATTAAAATCTGTCATTGTTTTACTAATATTCAAAACCCTATGCTTTTGGCAATCGTTTGGCATCCGTTTCCTCGAGTTAATATATGTGGAACATTCTTAAGCCGTATTTATTTATACACTCTGTTTTATGCTTTACTATATTTCTGCATTTTTACACACGATAAGGGGTCAGGTAACCTTTGAACCAATAAAGTACATGGAAAAGTGACCTCTGTAAGAATTGCAGTCATTCTTTAAATAATTAACTTTTAATTATAAAATTGAAAGCTCATGTTAGGAACGATTTATTTTATCAATCAAAGTTGTTAGAAAAGGTATACACATATATAGTTTTTTTTTTAATTTATTTTTAAAGGTAATGCAATTTTTACGAAAGAATTATTCTTGCATGCATTGCGCGCATGATTTTTCCCATTTCAATGGCTGAAACAAGCCAAGATTTTTTAATGAGTACAGATATAAAGTGCTTTCAAAATGACCTGCAATGAAAAAAATAAAACTTGTAGATCTCGAGGAAACAAAAAATAGAGTAATTCGAAATATCGAGATTTTTTTTATACAAAAGTTGCCGTGAATTCTAAACTTCTTACTTGAGAAACATAATAATAGGTCATTTTGTGCTTCTGTACGTGTAATACACCCACCAAAAATTTCGTGAAATTCTAGGCAACCGTTTTTCAGAAATCGTGCGCGAAATGATCAAAATCGCTGTTTCGAGAAAATTGGCTTTAAAGATTGAAAAACCCGTTGATCATATGGCAAAATCTCAAAGTGTTTTAGACATAACTTCTCTTCTAATGCGAATTTTTGTATGGGGTTTCATTTTAAATGTTTCCAAAGAATCATATTTAATTATAAGCTATTTAAAAAAAAAGTTATTTTTGGACGCTTCAAAGGTTAGCTGACCCCTTAAAACAATCAAACGTGATAGATTTCTATACAATATCTAAATAAATTTTTGTGACCTTATTCATATATAAAGATTTATGTATGTATACATTCACATGGACAAATGTACGCCCATAAATATATATACATATACTCGTATGTGTGAAATCCTGTCGACTTGTGTGATGTTCGTTATTGCAGACGACAAATCCAGTAGACTTGCTTGAAGTTCGTTGTTAACAGCTAATATCAGTCGAACATTGTAGCTGTGACATCGTAGCTTAGGATGCTAATTTATTTGATCGATACGAAGAATATTTCGATGCATTATAGTGCAGCTCCAAGTGAGAACACATAGTTGTTGTTTGCAGTCGTATTACTAATTCATGCGGCCATGGTGTACGCAACACTGCAACGGATCCAAGAGTCCGTTGATTTCTCCATAAAATATAACGAAGTCAGTTTGTTGTTCGAAGATGTTTATTCAGCAGACATAAAAAGTTAAACAACGCTCACATTGTAATAAAAAATCAGTAAAGATTTCAGGCTTTGGCATGAGTCTCTATGTCATGCTATAAGATTTTGAGGAGCAATTTAGAAAACTACGAAACTAATATACATCAGATAACATTTTCTTGAGTGCTTGAAACAAACAAAAAAAATCTGAGCTCCGAAATCTATGCATCTCCTTTTTGTTAAACTCGAGGAGGAACATTTTTATGTAACATATATACATTTAAGTATTGCGCGGCAGCGCAATACTTAATTTTTCCAATAAAATGCAACATTTTTTTTTCTTCATTGTTGCCAATAATTCAAAATCCGTAATAATAATTGTCTATTTTTAGTTGAACGATTTTCGTGTGAGAAATAAAACTGAAATAGTTTTTAAAAATTAAAAATAAGTTGAATATACCGTCATAGTGGAAATAAAAATGACATTTTCAAACAGATTTTTTTACGTTCAGATTGGAAGATTTTGCCCAAAGTACAGAAATCTGCATTACTGCACTGGTGAAATATTTTGAATTATAGATAGGTAAATTGCATCACAAATTGTGATACGATACCCCATGAATCAAAGTCTGATGATGCTACCCTCCATTAGTTTTGAAATGTGTTCTTCTGAATGCAATAGTTATTAAAAAACTCGACATATTAAACAAAAACCTAATTTGAAGAAGAAATAAAGAAAAAAAAATTCCTACATTTTTTAAGCCAGAGAAGATATTAAGATATCCCATTCAATTCGTTCTACATTTAATGTTAATTTTTTGTAAAAAATAAGTTAAACCAATTGAACATTAAAAAACTAAAATAAAATTCATACAACATGATACTTTAAACACCCTAAAAACTTAGATTCTGTTCAAATGAAATCGAAATAAATCTTAGACTTTTTAAAAGTTTTGCATTTTGCATGCATCTTATCATTTTATGTACAATCGTTATAAACATATTACAAAATCTGCAATACAAATATTTACAACTTAAAAATAGATAAAAGTCTAAGCTTTATTTCGATTTCATTTGAACAGGATCTAAGTTTTTACGGTGTTTAAGGTATCATGTTGTATGAATTTTATTTTTATTTTTTTAATGTTCAATTGGTTTAACTTATTTGTTAGAAAAAATTAACATTAAATGTAGAACGAATTGAATGAAATATCTTAATATCTGTCCCTTCTCGGGCTTAAACAATGAAGGAAATAAATTTTGTTTTTTTAATTTCTTCTTCAAATTAGGTTTCTGTTTAATATATATATAGTTACATGTATGTATGTGTGTGTCTATTGTGTGGGGGTGGGGAGAATATCTGTTAACAGAAGCATAAAAAGAAAATAAAATAATTTGAAATAAAATTACAATTTGCTTAATCAGTGTCGAACGCAATGTCATAATGAAGTTTCTAACTAAAAACTAAACCTGTGGCTCTAAAATCCATGAAGGATCACGGCCCACAGTGCCCAACTCTGTTTACTTGACCCTGGACCATAATGAAGTCTCATTCATGATTAAAGTACTTTATGAAAGTAGTCATATGAGATTCCATAAATCTTTTAAAAATCCCATATTTCAACTTACTCTCCCAAAACGTTTTCGCAATATTATCTAAAAAAAAGTTTTATTTTGTGTATGCGTTTTAATAGATTATAAAATGTGTTTTATATTTTAAAGTTAAACCTAAATAAAAGCTTTAATATAACGCAATATATGCATTTTATATTTTTTCCCAAGAAAAAATTATGTTAATTCAAGTTTTTACATATCTGAAATGACTCATTTGTAAGACTTGAAATAATGAATACAAATAACTTGAATTTTTAATAATTAACTTGAATCCATTAATTCATTGAAAGAAGAAGCAGTTCGCATTTAAGAGAAAATGTCACAGTTTAGACATAAATCATGCAATATTGTACGAATTTCTTTATTTTCGACTTCAGGTAATACTTTGTAAAATTCGCAAAACGAAATACCATTTGTCTACAAAGAACAAATGTTATGATAAGTTTGATACTGAAATACATTTAGTTAAAAAATGAATGTAGACAAACTCCAGAAAACGCGTAAAAAGTGATATACTATATATTTTCAAAAAATGAATAATGATCCTACGTCATTTAAATTAGACACTAATGAGTTAAGTACAGTTAAAATAAAAATACAAGAATAATGCTATTAAGTAATTTTCAATGAAAATTCATACTTTTTTTTTTTTTTTACAAATTGAATAACATGATTTAAAATGTTACATTTTTACAAATTTCTAATTCCCCTTTATGTTGCTGAAAGTTATTTTTTAACGGATATTGTCGCATTTATCATTTATCTAATAAAATCATTAATTACAATGACAACAGAGTTATCTTATTCAAAAATTTGACGATATCCTGTCTTTAATAAAAAAGAATCGCACTTCCAGTTATAAAAAGATAAAATTTAAAAGTTGATTAACGATGATTAATAAAATCGATTTATGAAAATGTCTGTTCCCCTTCGAGTTATGAAATTACAATTTCTATCAATATAAATCATTGGATTTCACAAAAAAATATATATATATATATATATATTTGTAATATTAGTGCTGTGTGATTTGAAAATTACTAGAAAAACATTCCACTTCGAAAATTTAAAGTATTATTTAATGTCCTTTGACAAAAAAAGCGAAATAAAATTAATCTTCACAAAATATTTGTTTTATTTGTTCATTGCAAACAGTTGAATATATTCCTTTTCTTGAGTTAATTTTTCTGGAAACAACCCCGGACTACATTTCTGGTAATATACGGGATTAAAGTATTAACTTACAGAATTCTTAGTAAATATGAAATTTTAAAAAATGTATTTTCAGGTAAAGAAAACTTGCTCTTTAAATAATTTTATTATGAGACTTATTATTAACTTGAGTTTTTAAATGTAATGATTTTGAGATGCATAAAATTACTAACTGTAATTTGAAATTTTTATGTTTTTCAGATCAGGCGATGCTTTATTTTATATATTTTTATGCTTAAAATAGATATTCTAAAAATAAAAATAAAAACAAATCTAGTCGGTATATCACCCAGAACTAACATTTTTCATTTACTCTACTTTTTCTGTTAAAATGACAAACATCTATATATATATAACCATTAATAAAACATTACTGACCACCATCAATAATTGTGATACTATAAATGAATTTACAACAATACAGTGTCCCCAAGCACACTGAATAGATACCAAAAGCATAATAAACAATCTACTATGTATAAAATAAAGTCCCTTGTACTATATAACAAGAATTAATAATAAAGAAAAAAAGAATATGGATTTCGATAAAAAATAATTGAAAAACTTATACATTAATTTACGTCATCAAGAGTACAGAATTCAATTATATAAGCAAAATCAGTCGTTTTCAGTGAGAAAAAAAGCTAAAAGCTGAATTTTTTTTCTCCTGTACTCAAACGACTAATATAACAAAAAGGATAGTTTCAAACTTAAAACAGAATAAAATTAAATGCTATGAAATGGAAAAAGTAATACACCTTTTAAATAATTAGTTAATATCAAGGAAAAATAGTAATATTACACTAAATATCTAATAAAATCCCAGTTATTTTATCCAAATACACATCAGCATATGGTATATATACATATATATATATACACTTTCTAAATCAAATAACTTGTCATATTCTGAGTGATGAATAATAGAATAGGCACTGCTTACAATTAAAAAAAGAAAAAGAAAAAGAAAAAAAAACCCCTCATGTCACATTCATTTTTGTTGTCTTTCGAACAAGGTTTTTATTCATCATTTTGCTTAAGGGGACAGTTTACCTTTTCAACAATTTTTCTTATTAAAAAAATATGGCTCAAATTGTGAACTCACTGAATTTGAATGCTTAAATAAAAGTACATTTTGAAAAAATAAAAACTGCATATTTAATTAAAATTTTTAAAAAGATTAAAAAAGTCATTTTTTTAAAATCACTAATACTTTTTTTAAAATATTGATATTTTTGCCAAATTTGTTTTTAGATTTTCAAACGTGTGTTACACAAGACTGCGCATGAATTTTTAGATGCCTCTAATATTATATTTGATACATTTTTCTCCTGATATATATAGTGTAACACAATAAAATCTAACACATCATCATATACTTTTATTTGTAAAAAAATAACAAAAAACCTAACGGCTAATTACATGCGTAGGTTTATCTCATATATAATAAAGAATATGTAGAAAATACGTTTAAATCTCATTTACAAAAAAAAACATTTTTAACTCGTTAAGCGCCATGTCAGTCACCGTGACCGACGCTGAAATTTCCGTTTAGAGCAGTGGTACCCAATGTGGGGCGTAGGCCCCACTGGGGGGCAATTTGAATTTCGAGAGGGGGGCAATTCCAAATTTGTTAATCATTCATGCGCTATCAGTTTCTTTTGTCTTTTTTAATCTAATGTTGCAGACGAAAAATAAATGGAATACAAGCAACATTTAAATAATCAGTTTTAATTATAGAATTTTTAAAATGTCCCTAATGAAAAGTTTAAAATAGATTTAACACAAGAAAAATTATACGAATAATGTTTTTTAAAATTTTGACATCGTTTTGTAGTATTAAATTTTAGTATATTTTTTCTGAAATACGTTTTAAAAATTTTCGAACGCTTTTGATTCTTTACTGAATGAGCTTACTACTTTTATTCGCTCTGCTATTTGTTACACGAAGATTCTTTTACACGGGAAAGTACATAAAAATAGTATATATAATTTGACTGTCTTGAACATATTTAACCAAAAATATATAAGAAATATCTGAAAAAGGTACAGCTTACTTTATAAAACTTATAAATCTCAAATAACATTAGAAAAGGAAATGAGTGGATAGTAAATTTAAGTATTGCGCGGCAGCGCAATACTTATTTATTTCCAGTGTCACTTCTCAATGTTAATTTAACATAGAAAAGCCTATGGAGCCTATGGAATCTATGGCTCTAGTGCAGGCATCCTGCACAGTAAATAAATTTACAAGATGACATATTACATTTTAAAATCAGATAATACATGGAAGACAACTAATCATATTGGAGAAGAAAAAATCCGAAAAATGTGTTGTGATGGAGAAGGATGTGTACTTAAATTTAATAAATATGAGAATCTTGAAATGCTTCAATGTGTATTGTGATATCCATAGAAATAAGATTTAGTGTCCAAAGCCTTTCCACCAACTCTTAATAAGTTAGAAAAAATAATTAAAAAGGTGTAAATGTTACCAATTTTAACGTTAAATGCAAGTCTCTCTTCAAGACATTTTGTGAAGATAAAAATGCAGACCGTATAACAATTTTCTTTAACCTTGAGGTAAGTTGGAATAGTACAACAAAACTCTTTTTGGCACAAAGGCTAAGATGTATAATCTCATTGCATTTATGTGACAGAAGATTGACTTCTTTGATAAGTTAACACTAGAACGCCCGAAAGGAGTCGATCCGACTCCGACCATATGATTAAATGTCAACTGGAACCAGAAGTTCTTTCATAAAATAAGTTAAATTTAAACCACGCATATTTATGTTACATAAATCAGTCAAATAATTTTAAATAAAACTTCGGGTGTCAAATATTTTTATGAAACTTGAGTAAAATTTCCCGGCGTTCTAGTGTTAAAAAATGTGAAATGAATAGTTATTATTACGGATCTATTACGCTTCCAGCGTGTGATTAGAATTCGCTTTATCTAATAATAAGAGACATAATGTATTGAATACGAGTTTGAGTGTGGAGGGTGGGCATAGTGACTTTACAGAGGATTTGGTGGGGCGTGGACAATAAAAGGTTGGGAACCACTGGTTTAGAGCCTGTCATTCACCGATGACTGACGGGTCTAAATACTTTAATTTTTTTTTTTAATTTACTTACCTTTTATTTATTATAGGATTATAATCTCTTAAAAATTATTTAAAACAATCATAATTTTTCAACTTCAGTGTCAGTCACCGTGCACTCAACGTGTTAAAACTTGAAAGTAAAGAAAATATAATCATGGAGAAAAAGTCATTTAAGGTTTTAATTTATGTGGGTAATTGCGCTGCATAACAATATATCGCGATATAATTGACGTATGGGTAAAAATGAGGCGTCAAAATATTCAGAATCAAACTCATTTTCATTTAATATTTAAAAAAAAAAAAACGATTTTTTGATCAATTTTGATTTAAATTGTCCCCCTAAATTTATTTCTAATGAACACACATTTCTGAAAATCCTTAAAACACTAACACTTGTAGTGAATTTATTGCATCAATAATTTTCTCCGTAAAGTTGGTGTAATATTGAATTAATAGCACTGAAGTATTACATGTGTAATAACTTTTGGAAATGTTAACATGCACGAGAAAGAAGAAAGTTTTGGAATTGGCACATCCGACTATGGATATCTTTGAAATTTTATAGTGTCAAAATCTGAAAGAATGAAATGTTGTCACACTGAAATTATTAAAATCACTGAAGAAATTTCCGTCTTCCATGACAAATACTTTAATATGTCGTTATTTATTATTTAAACGCACATGTTACTATGATGTTTACTAATTCATTTATTTCACAAGTCAATATGTTTCTAATCGAAACAAATTATAAATTACTCATAAATAAAATTATTTATTTGCATTTTATAAAGTAAATTCGTTAAACCAATAAAATATTAAAATAAAATAATGCCTAAAATTATTGTGGTAAGGCTATTATATGTTGTGAGGAACTTGCTCAATCCAGTGTGAGCACATCTGATTGTGTTTCGCTGCGATTCAACTGAAATGTCTTGAACTCTGCATATTAATTTTCATGATTATAGCCCTAACACTTTCAAAGATATCGTCATTTAAGGATGAGTTTCGTTCCGAATTTTTGTCTCAAGTTTTAGTAAAAATTATAACTTGATCCATGATATTATTCAATACGAACTTTAGCATTAAGAAAAGATAAAGCTTTAAACAAACATTCCCTTATAAAAATAACACAGAAAAACATTCTTTGAACGGGCACTTTTAATATTGATTTTTATTTATCTTTTAAATAATGTTACATGCCTTTTATTTTCACAACATTGCTTAAAAAAATTAAAATAAATGCAAAATATATATTTTATATATTTATTTACGAAAAATAAAAATCCATTGTTACACTAGCAATTGATTTATTCATATAATTTTTCATGAACACTTAAATAATATTTAAGAATAAGTTCAAGAAGATTAAAAGAAATAATTCGCAGGAAAAAAGAACGAAATAATTTTCTAAAAAATGTCAAATATATCTCATTTTTTTATTATTTTTTTTTCTTTATAGGAGTCTCTTTTTTCTAGTATCTAGAATAATATTGTTTGCTTTTTATTTAGTTATCTCTTTTACGATTAGAAATTTCAATTAAGTCCTTTTGTTTCTTAAGTTTTATTATTGATTCTTTTTAAAAAAGATAGCTCTTTTTTTAGAATTATTTATTCTATAAATGCTATTAAGTGTTTCATTTCATTACTTAAAGAAATATAACGATGCTTCATTATATTTTTTAATTAAATGTATTAATCATTTTTCTAATTCCCTTCAATTTATTTTAAATAAAGAAGAATATTTTGAGACTTTTAAGAACGATATGCACGATAATTAAAAAAAAAAAAAATGATACTGTAATATAATTAAAATTGTAAATGTATAATATATTATATAAATAACGTATTTCTTTAATAAATAATTATATTGCTTCATGTTTAAGCAAGATGTAAGTAACCATACTTATTTCCACGTCGTTTGTACAGTTATATTTGAAATTAATTATTTTGGCCTATTAGCTTAAAAAATGTAAACGAAAATCCCGTAATAAGCCATAATCAAATCGTCAAAAGGAATTTCAAAATTCCGTGCATGCTGCCTCTCAAACAATCCTTTATGAATGCATTAAGATTAGATGCACATCAACATACTGAAAGAGAAAAATTCTAAACATTTGAATAACGCCCCAAAATGACAGTAATACGGACTTCTATGATTTATTTATTCACAAAATTTTAATATGCAAGACAATAAGTCTTTGGTAAAACAGGAATTGTATTAAGTTATAAAAAAAGCTGCTAATACTAACTCGGGGATGTTTATATGTTCAGTTGTTGTTATATCAGTTTTTTTTTTTTTTTTTTTTTTTTTTTTTTTGCAAAATAAATTATATTCATTTGCCATTCTAAATGCATAACAATAACTAGTCGGATATGCCAATCCGAAAACTTTCTATGTTCTCATACATTTTACTAATTCAAAAAATTTTTACTCATGTTAATACTTCAATATTACATCCGCTTTGATTTTCATCTGAAGTTTCTGCTTCATTTTACTAATCGGAGTAAAAGCGAGTTAATCTTAATGATAATATTTAATAAAATTAATATTTTTCGATATTTTGTTGTACATCAGCTGCTTGAGGATCCCCGGATAAGCTGGATGCGAATTACCCGGAAGTACCAGTGTAGAATATAACTATAGTAAAATGAGAGAAATCCGTATTAAGTGCCACCTTACGGGGGATTGTTACGAAATTCATGTGGGATCTGCTGGCCATTACCGAAAACATACATATAAAATTTGATATACATATAATAAAACATACATATATATTCAATTCTATGCATAACTTCATACACTTTTCTATGATACAGTATTGAAAATTGCACAAAAATCACTATTTTAGAGCCCACTTTTGGCGATTCTATTTAACAGAAAAATGTGTCAAATATTTCTAAAAGAAAGAAGGAAAATAATAAATTACGCATACAAAAATAAAATATGGATAATATTTTGTGATTTGCAGTTAAGAAAATTTACAATAGTCTTAAAAGTTTCATACAATATCACGCTTGTAAATTAATTCTAAATTTAAATTTACACTATTTATACACATTCATTGTAAAACGTATTATATAAATCAGAATCATTAAAAGGATAAAATGTAAAATTCATGAAGGTTTTGCATTGTACTGTTGGATAACCACTGTTGAATGTTTGTTTAAAAAATTTTGGCTACCACAATGTCAAAAACAATTCTTAATGGTAGTTATTCTTGATAATATAGTACAAAAATATTGTTTGGAAAGAGTCACAATTAAATTAATAATCACTTTTTGTTACCGTGATATTTTTGAGAACATATTTCTTTACAATTTAACTTTTCACTCTATAAGTAAGGCAGTAAAAATAAACTGACATTAAAGTATTTTTACATATTATTCATGATTATGACCCCACGCGTCTGTCCTACCCCTCTCATCAAACATTATTAAAAAAAAAAAGCTAAAATTGACATTTTATTATACGGGTCTTTTACGGAGAGTAAAATTGTGTATAGCTCATTCATCAAGGCTGTGACGTTAATTCGTAATTTCGTCCTAAGCCTAAAAAAATCAGGTTCCATTAGTAGTTGATTAGCCATTTCCATTAGTTCATTAAATTTATGTAGAAGCTTACAATACCTCTCAATTTATGTATAGTTACTGCGAATCTCATAGTAAAATATCTGTTTGGAAGAAATTTGCATTGGTTACCATATAATTTGACTAATCACCTACTTGGGATTCTTAAACGACTTTAATTAATTATAAAGATTGTCCTATGACAAGAGAAGCGTGCATTGCTAGCTGGAACACATTACTTCTTTCAGGAAGCTAATGATCCAAATATGTCTGCAAGGAACTTAAGAAAAAGACTTCAATAAAATGTTCATAAATAGCTAAAAACTCATCTCAGTTTAAATATATATATCTATATATCCCATTTAGCAATTGTGAGTTTTGCTAAATTGACAAATTAATCAAAACTTCTAATATAAGAGTATATTAGGAGAGGAAGATATAAGAAGGAGCTATATTAGATAATAACAGAAAATGTCCTCTTCTCTTATTTAACATTTATTGAATCCAGAAAAGGTAGTGATGAAATATGTCCACTTTATACAGAGCTGCCATAGGCGACTTTTTTTTTATATTCTGATTGCACCACTATTTTGAGAAAATAAATTTTATAGTATACTAGGGGGCTCGGCCCCCTAGGAGCTACGCTCGCCAACCCCCTTCCAGACACCGTAGACTCTAAATGCACGCTAATTTGATCGGCTTTAAAAAGATTTCGAAAGATTGAATTATAATTTAAAAAACAGTGGCGATCTCTCTATAAACGGATTTCTATTCATTTCTCTTTGATTGGGGAATTTTAACGCCAAATCCGTTGCGGTACTACTTGATTATCCCGTCGACCCATTTCGCCAAATTATATAAATCGTCAAACCACTCGCCAAATTATACAAATTGACATAATTTTTATTTTAAATAACGAAAAAACAAATAAATTAGTACAACATTAATAAAAATACAAATAAAACGTCTAAATAAAAATAACTTAATGACTTAGACACGTGTAACAACATTTCAAAATAAGCTAATATAAAAGGAATTAAGTAAACAGAGTCTTTGTCTCTTGGTATATTTTAACAAAGTGAAAAGAAAGTTCTTTTAAATGAGACATTTTAAATTAATCGTTTTTAATCTGACGTAATTTTGACCAAACTATTCTTTCTCTTTTTAATATTCACGTGAAAATGCTTGTGTTAGAAATGAAATATTATTTGTGCTTTCCTAACAAAAATAGTTGAAAAGTATCCTCTTAAAATATCAAATAAATGTCTAGCGCGATTTCTAAATTTAAACCGTTTTGCAATATTATTTTGTGTTCATTTTATGTAATAACTGTAATGTGACGTAAATATGACGTAATTTGTCCTATTTAAAACTTCTAACGCATGTTAATAAATTTATTGTTTTACAAATTCCTTTCTCTCTTAAAATTCACGTGTAATTATAGTTTTTATGACGTAATTTTTAATAAGTTCCTGCTTTTTGTGTATAATTATTTAATTCTAATCCCAAATGTTTTTATCTGTTTATAATAGTCACGTGTAAATAAATTTTTAATTTATTTACACGTATAAATATTTTTTTTTGAAGCAAACATTATTGTTTCCGCTGTTTATGCAGTTGGCAACAGTTTAAATTAATATCTTTCTAAAATCTGTTAAAAATATCTCTAGAAATGCTGAAAATCTGAATTTAAAATAGAAATAAAACCTCAAAAAATTAGTCAAAATAAAAAAATTAATGCAATCTGCACTCCGGCAAATTCTAACGCATAAAATGATCTAAAAATGATTAAATTCCTATGAACAGTTTTTGCTCCTATAAAACTTTTTTAGTGGAACGATTTTGTCCAACTTTAGCATTAAATATCTCTTAAAATAATTCTTCGATCTGAAAACTGTCTGCATCAGCGTGTTTATCAAACTGTATAACACTACCGAGTTTCATATTTTTGTATGCATTATTTTTCTTAATATTAACGAAGAAAGACCTCCGGTCACAAAAAATTCAAAACCGGCGGCGGCGGCGGTGACAGCGGTAGTTACTTTTTTTTTAGAATAGAGAGATTTTTACTGCAGATGTTGTTAAAATTTATGTAACATTTTTTTGTTTAAAAAAAAAAACGGTGCGAGTAAGAATTAAAAAGTACTCGACTGTGGCAGCCCTGTATAATGACAATATCTTAGTTTGTACAAAACGAAATTTAGAGAAAATTCTATTTTTCTATTTTCACGTAAATTTAAGTTATTCTTGCTTCTAATTTCAGACTTTCATATTTTTTTCTGTTTTAAAATAAAGATAAAATTCGTGGTTATTGACAAAAATTGTTATTTTAAATGTATTTAACCACTTCAACGTTTGCCCCGGGATATCTCGGGGGTAAAAGCACTGTTTCCCTATACCCTTCGCCAGTGAAGTGGTTAAACCAAGATATTTTTTCTTACAGAAACAGAATTATAATTGCTCTACGAACTTCTTTTTTGAGTAAATGTCTCTGAAATCTGTCGTCTTTGAATAATCAGATTTGAAGTGATTCGACACAACCATTGAAAACATAATCTGTAGTTTTTGCTTTATATAGTATTATGTACAGGGTTAGCCAGAATTATTCACAGGATTTTAAAATACTGTTTATTTACAAGTATATGACGTACAAAGACGGGTAATACATGAAAAGATACACACACTCACAAAGTTTCTGAGTACATACTACGAAAACAAGTCAGTAAGTAGGTAACAAAAGCCATTTAAAAAAAAGAGAAACTAAGATACATAATTAAAAGCCATGTTTATTTCTCTATATAATCATCATTTACAGTGATGCAATTATACCATCCCTTTATGAGTTTTCTGATTCCTGCTACATCAAAGTCTTTGAACTCCACTCTCACCCATCTGTGTACCACACATTCAACATCTGCATCAGTCGACTGTAAGATAAACGATATGAACACCCTGCTGTATTTACTGATGCTGTCTATTGTTGTTTGCCTGTCATCTCGAACCATTTCCTCAAACTTTCGAACTGTTTCTTCTGTCGCAATCTCAACAGAACGACCACTTCGTTCTTCATCAACCTCTTTGAACTCCCCTGCTCATCTTGTATAACTGATGTCTCATAAATTCGAAATTGACATCTTACAGTTGTACTATGCTGCCACCTATTTTGAAATTTGGAAACAATTTACTTCTAATTTCCGACATCTCATATCGGTTTGTGGTCTACTCACTGACTTTCCCTCGAACACATGTTCAGAGTGTGTAAACTCAGTCACCCAGCAAAAATAACAACGGTAACCCATTTCTGTCCGTACGTTCAATAGCATGTTTCTTTCAATGCCAATCACAGAAGCGGTGATGCGTTACAACACTCGAGCCACGAGCTGTGCTTTTACACTTGGTGAGTGTGTGTATCTTGTCATGTATCACCTCTCTTTGTAGGTCGTATACCTCTAAATGCACTGTGTTTTGAAACCCGATGTATCATTTAGGCTAACCCTGTACAATCCGTAGTATTATCTATAATATGGAATTTCGATAGGAAGTAATGCAATGCCTTAGATATTATACAATTTGAAAAAAAATAACGTACAGTATCAGCTTCGACATATCTATGAAACGTAATACTAACAAGTTGATATTGCACGTTGATATAAACGTGGCAAAAGAGGAGCGTTCGTACTATAAATAGCTTTATAAGTATTTTTTTGCTCCGCATATTATATTGAACGTATGTTTTAGTGCACTACATAAGTGCGTATTAATTTCATTCTGTTGGAAAGGCTGTAACATCATTAAAATGCGCTTGAATATTTTTTCCCTATTGTCCGTAACGTAACGGAAAACATTTGACTGTTCCTGCAATTCAACTATACATCCTATTTTCATAAAATTTCAAATGACTTCAAAAAATTTTGCATCAATTAGGTATTTAAAGTTCCAGACCATTAACTTGGGTAGTTTTTGCTCTGTTTATGGACGGACAGACAGACAGGCAGACGGATAGACAGACGGACCAAATGATGACTATAGGTATTTCATATTTATATAGTTACGATCGCACCTAAAAACGAATATTTAAATTATATGGTTGTAATTTCATTAAATTTCTTATGAATCTGCAGGAATAAAAATGTATCGCTGACATATAAAGTTATAACAGGGTAGATTGGGTGAAGATGCCATAGTTTTTGATTTAATCTTTTTAAAAAAGCCTATTATTTATATTTGTTATTCATTGATTTTTTGTTAAAGTTCAGACTCTTAAGTATGATTTTAAAACTTTTTTCGTTTTACAGATGTTATAGAAAGCATCGAAAATTTTGATTTTGTAAACATTTGCATTTCGGCATCTTTCACACAGGTAAGAGTAAGATGGCCAACTATCTCAGGGTAATATGCCTTTTGAATTTTCAATGTAAACAATAATTTTTGTGAAGCAGTATTAAACATAAAGGGACGAATAAAAGTAACTTCAATATTTTAGACATACTAAAGTTGTTAACTTACTTAATATTGGGAAATTACAAAAATATGAATGCAACAAACGTTGGCAATATAATAAAAGAACAAACTAATATTTATTTGTTAAATAATTATTTATGTTATGTTATTATATTTGTTTGTATAATAGTTATTTAATATATTATGTTCTAGTTAACATTTAAAAGAATTATGACTCTTAAGCATGACTATTTTTTACGGACGTTATAACAAGTTTAACTACAGTAAAGCCACTGTGATTAAAGTGCTTTAGAGTCAAGGTTTTTGTTAACGTTTTTAATGTGCCTCTTTGTTCTTTTTAATAACTCTCAGGTCTGCAACAAACTGTACATTTGTTTAGGAACTTTGAGCAGTTTTTATATAGTCAACAGTTTCGCTGAATGCACTTGATCCCATCACAATTTCCCGAGGTTTTATAGCACTCTGATAGACACTCTGAACAATAATTCACATTCACTTAAAAAAAAAAAAAATCCTCGTCTTCTGAATCTTGGGAGGGAATTTAATCATCATTCATATCATCGTCAGTTGAAGATTCTGTCTTTCTATACTTTGACTTCTTATCAAAACCATTTTTAGAAAGACAGACACCACGGATTTCGCAGTTCCTACAATCACACCGATTTAGCTTGACTTTTATAGGCCATTAAAATTATTTTTATTATAATAATAAAATAAGAAAACAAACATTGATGAACATTACGTCATATTTAAAATGTCTTTCTGATGGCGTCTTTATAAAATTGTTTACTTAGCCATTTCATACAAGCTAATTTTAAATTGTTTGGTTGAGCTTATTTAATCAATCCAGAAAATAGCACTTAGCTGTCCCGGCAGCAATTGATTCTGTCTTGAAATCCCTAAGCCAAACGGAAATGAATGGAAACCTGTTTACAGGAGATCGCCACTAGTCGTTTAATTACTATTTAATCTTCCGTAATCTTTTCAAAGCAGATCAAATTAGTGTGCTTAGAGTAGTCGGTGTCTGGATAGAGATCGGCGAACATAGCTTGTAGGGCCAGAAGCCATTAATTATCTAAAACTATATAATATACTACCGATAATTATATTTATTAAAATCATTTAAAACTACATCTATCACAGGACAACAACAACAAAAAAAAAATAATAAATGGTCTGACATGTTTTAATGAATTTAAGATATTTCAACCACCAGAAACCCGAATATGGCATCCGTTTCCGTACATCAGGTAAGGTTTTGCTGTGAAGTTGAAAAGAAAAAAAACAAATATATACTACAGAAGTGTAATTAACTGAACCGAAAAAAATGTACGTATGTTAACAGAAAACATGTTTAGTTAATTACATAGTTAATTAACAACTAATAGACAGGAAAACATTCGGTTAGTTCACTGTTTCGTCATTGTGCAACACTTATGGTAGGAATTTCCTCTTCGTTGAGGTCCGAGCATAGACGGCAGCAGGAATGTCTCTATGGAGATTCCAACAGTAATCCGCCATCATTACTAAATCCCAGCGACCTTGGTATCTGTTCTCCATCTCCTTGATCTCCTGATGAAAATGCTCTCCCTGTTCATCACTCATGGAGCCCAGGTTGTTAGGAAAGCGATCCAAATGCGAGAATAGGTAATGCATTTTGATGCTCATGTTACATCCGAGGTTTCTGAATGCTGTTATCATATTGTTCACCAGTTCAACGTAGTTAGTGGCCTTCGTGTTGCCTAGAAAGTTTTTCACAACTAGAACAAAAGCCTTCCATGCTTCCAGTTCCACTACACTCATATGTGTTTCGAATTGCGTATCTCTCATTAGCTGACGGATCTGTGGACCATCAAAGATGCCAGCTTTCAGCTTCTCAATGCTCAATCTGGGAAAAACCTGGCACAAGTACATGAAGCAGTCACCATTTTTGTCGAGAGCTTTGGTAAATTACTTCATCAACTTAATGTGCAATGGAGGAAATATGATCTTCTCTCTGTTCACAAGAGGGGTGTTGATGATGTTCGCTCTGCAGGGCACCAGGTCCTCCCTAAGAGGCCAGTCCTTGATTGTGTAATGATGAGCCCTGTCCCTACTGTCCCACATGCAGATCAAACAGGGGTACTTGTAAACCCTGATTGTTGTCCCAACAAGATGTTCACCATTTTCAAATCCACACAAATGTACCACTGATGGTCATCATAATGAATTTTCTCCAGAGCATACTTCACTGATTCATACTTCTCCTTCAATGTAGTTGAGTGAGCTAGTGATACAGAGGCAAACTGGTTGCCATTGTGTAGCAAAACACATTTTAGTGAGCGCTTACTGCTGTCGATAAACATCCGCCAAAGTTCGGGGTCGTATTTTGCCACTCTCAGCGTGTACAACAGCCGTGCGATATCATTACAGTACACCAGGTCAAGCTCTTCACAGAAATATTGTAGGAAGTCTTGATGTCTGTTGCGGTAGAAGGTGATGCGAACACTCTCAGGGAGACAGTTTTTTTCCTTTAATCTGGATGCCAATAGTTCGGCAGATGACTTGGAGAGGTTAAGATCGCGAACGAGATCATTCAGCTCCATTTGTGTGAACGGAACTGGAGTATTACATTCTGGAACCACATAGTTGTCGTCATCAGCAGCAACCCTGAAGGGGGAGGATGATTCTTCGTCAATGTCCGGAAGTTCTTTAAACACGGGAACAGGAATGGCTTCAGAATGGGCTACAGGACGACGTGCTGACTGCAGATCTGGATATACCAGGCTACTCCGGTTGTTTCTGTTTATACCAGTCAGATCTACAGCGCAGAAGTAACAATCTGTGACATGGTTGGTAGGCTCCCTCCAGACCATAGGAATTCCAAATTTCAGAGCCGTCTTCTGGCCTTTGGTCCACGCACGAAGATACTCGGTGCATTTCTTGCATACTATATGTGGTTCCCAACCTTTATCTTGGTCACCTAGTGCCATTTGGGAGTAAGCGAGGTAGGTGCGCTTTATAAAACTGGTGATTGGCTTCCTGTTTGGTACAAGGGTGTATTCGCCACAGATATAGCAAAATACATCCGGCTTATTCCTACATGATCTTTTCGAAGACGCTATTTACTTCACATAGATCCTGTAATGAAAGAAAATCTATCATTAGTAATCCAGGGCAACGAAATACGACTTCTCGGAATGCAACACACACAAGTACTGCAATGAAGTATAGGCATTTATGCCGGAAATCACTTAGCCTAAAATGGACATTTGCACAAAAAATTGACCTGATAGAGCGAAACCGTTTTGGGTTTTGGATTCAGGGTATGAAAATGAACATATATCAGCTGGAAAAAAGTTAGACCATTTTTTGGCTGTTGACCAGTGTAGTAATAAAGAAAGAAGTTTGTGTGTGAGTAAGTGAGTGAGTGTGTCGACGGTGTTCTGAAGAGACCACTGCACGTAGAGCTACACAATGTGGGGAAAAGGTACGTCTATATATGCAGTTTTACACCTCGAAGCCTGATTTTCGATTTTTTGATTAGATTTTTTTTATTTAATTTTTTATTCGATTTTTAGCACTTTTTTTAAGTTTCGAGGCGATTTTTCCATATAAGTGAGAAGAATATGGTTTCTTTCTTTTAATCCAATGTAGTAAATTTTGTTCTCTTTTCAAAAAGTTTATTCGGAATTCGTGCAGCGATTTTTGAATTTTTAGCGAATTTTGTATGCAATTATTGAACAGCATTTAATGCATTTCCATACCTATAAGGAGGTTACCGTAGAGGGACACAGTGCTGTCGCCAAATGCCGCTAAGTTTGTCGCCAACTTGGCGGTATATCGCCAAATTTGGCGACCAAAATGAGTCGCCAAAAGTGACGTCAACTAGGCGATCTCTCTAATATTTCGCCAGATTCCCATAGACTTCTATTGTAAAACAATATGGATTACTTGCATACAGAAAATCAACAAATTGAGATATTCTAATGCAACAAAAACTAATATTTACTTAAGGGATTATATTAATTCGATTTTTCCACATTAGGAAAAATAATACGGTTTCTTTCTTTTAACCCAATGCAGTAAATTTTGTTCTCTTTTCCAAAAAGTTTATTCGGAATTCGTGCAGCGATTTTTGAATTTTTAGTGAATTTTTTATGCAATTATTGAACATCGTTTAATGCATTTCCATACCTATAAGGAGGTTACCGTATAGGGACACAGTTCTGTCGCCAAATGCAGCCAAGTTTGTCGCCAACGTGGCGGTATATCGCCAAATTTTGCGACCAAAATGAGTCGCCAAAAGTGACGCCAACTTGGTGATATCTCTAATATTTCTCCAAATTCCCATAGACTTCCATTGTAATCCAATATGGATTACTTGCTTACAGAAAATCAACAAATTGAAATATTTTAATGCAACAAAAACTAATATTAACTTTAGGGATTATATTAATTATATTTAAGTAAACCAAGTAAATTAAATTGTGAATAAAAGTAACATGATACAATTCTTAGATTATTGTATTTTATTGATATTTTCGACGAAAGTGTTGCCAGTGGTCATTTTGGCGAAAATTATAGTTGATAAATAAATTGAAATGGCTATATTCGTTAGAAAATAATGTAAACAACTCGCAAATTAAAAGGAAAATAACTGTTTTTTATTTAATTAAAAAAAAAGGAATCAAAAACCTTTTTAATGCGAGATAAAATTTACAAAATGAAAATATTTAATTTAAACATGAAAGGAAGGTTTATAAAATTTAAAAAAAGAAATTAGTTTGAAAAAATTGATACATTAATAGGCGATTTTTCGCGTCGAAAGTTTAATAAAAATGTGCCTGAAAAAACTTGAAGAAATAAAATTTAAGTAACAGTCTTTTAGTACTTTTTTTATTCAATATAATTATCATTTTTATGTAATTTTCCCATTGTATGTCTTACAGGAGAAAGGCTTTATTTGAGAGATACATGCTAATTAATTATTACCTTAAGTCACCAAACAATGCAATTTTAAGCCACAAAGGCAGAAGCGTGAAATAAGCCAGGCGAAGGTCGCAATATATTTTTTTTTAAGTATAGTAGAACATTTTGGAGTAAATCTTTATATTGAAATGTAAATTATATAAAAAGGAGTTAAAATTATAACTGTGTAGTCAAGTATTTAAATTTTAGGTACAGATGCCATATTCACCCCATATTGGCGTGATTTTTTTCGGTTGCCAATTTGGCGAAAACATCAACAGCATAAACAACATAATCCAGATTACCACATCAAGCAAAATAACGACACTTTGGCGCAAGTTAAGTACCTATTGCCTATATGATATTGGCGACAGACAATATCGCGCCAATATGGGGCGAATATGACATCTGTACCAAATTTTAGTGTAAAAATGTGCCATATACACACATATTTTATAATCTTCGATAATCAATCACCACCAAATGACATACTTACTATATTATTGAAAGTTTTGTTGGCACAGATGTCATATACGCTCCATGGTACATAATGGGCTCCAAAATGGCGTTATTTTGCCTGACATGGTAACTCGGCCATTGTTGTTCATTTATTAATAAATTGTTTAATTACTTTTATTTTCGTTTTTACAGTTATATAAACTGTTTTGTTCTATAGATATTAATTAAACTTTTTATTATTTATTGCTATTTCCTTTTAAAATAATAGAAAATAATTTATATATATATATATGTAACTGATATTCGAAAACGATGTTTTCACCAAATTGGCGCGAAAAAAAATCGCGCCAAACCCGGTACGTATCTATGCCTAATAGTTATTTACATTATTGTGATTACTTAGTATCAGGCAACAGATTGAAGAGTATTTGGTATATTTTTAATATATGGGCTTTGGTGAGTTAGAGAAAATGGCTTTGGCGAGTGAAGTGAATTTTACTATATTTACTGGCAAACTATTTCCTTTTCATATGCATATAAGCATTTTTTTTTCAATATTTATTTTATTTATTTATATAAAGGAGAGCTATTTGTCTACTTTTAAATACGAACAGAAATAATTTGTGGTTCTACCTGATTATCCCGTAGACCAAAAAAAAAAAAAAAAATATCGCCAAACTATAAGATTAAATGCCAATAATGGGTGATCGTAAATGTCAAATTTACTTGACATTAAACACTTTACACGTGTTTGTTACGTCATCAAGTGATTTTTAATTCGATATTTACGTTTCTTCGCGATCTGCTGCAATTTTTTGACATTCAATTTTTGACCTATAATACTAAAGTAATTTCTACCTTCATTTCAATAAAGTTTATTCGGATTTCGTATAACAATTTTCGAATTTTTCGGATATTTTGTATACGATTTTTAGTGTATTTTAGCGATTTTCTACCATTTTTCCACATTAGTGAAGGACGTTGATAGAAGTTGAATCAACTTTCAATCTTCGAACATAATATAACTATATTTTTTTTTCTATTTTCAAAATTTGTTCAGCGTTATAAAATTTTTTCGTGATATCTTATTGTGATTTTCAGAGGTTTTTCGCAATTCGTGCTTTTTTTTTTATGTATCCGGGCAAGTCAGCTAGTAATAAAGAAAGAAGTTTGTGTGTGAGTGAGTGAGTGAGTGTGTCGACAGAGTTCTGAAGAGACCACTGCACGTAGAGCTACAAAATTTGGGGAAAAGGTACGTCTATATATGAAGTTTTGCACCTCGAAGCCCGATTTTCGATTTTTTGATTAGATTTTTTTTATTTAATTTTTTATGCGATTTTTAGCACTTTTTTAAGTTTCGAGGCGATTTTTCCATATTAGTGAGAAGAATATGGTTTCTTTCTTTTAACCCAATGTAGTAAAGTCTGTTCTCTTTTCAAAAAAGTTTATTCGGAATTCGTGCAGCATTTTTGAATTTTTAGCGAATTTTTTATGCAATTATTGAACAGCATTTAATGCTTTTCCATACATATAAGGAGGTTACCGTAGAGGGACACAGTTCTGTCGCCAAATTCCGCTAAGTTTGTCGCCAACTTGGCGGTTTATCGCCAAATTTGGCGACCAAAATGAGTGGCCAAAAGTGACGCCAACTAGGCGATATCTCTAATATTATACAAACTCACATAGACTTTCATTGTAAAACAATATGGATTACTTGCATACAGATAATCAACAAATTGAGATATTTTAATGCAACAAAAACTAATATTTACTTAAGGGATTATATTAATTTGATTTTTCCACATTAGGGAAAAGAATACGGTTTCTTTCTTTTAACCCAATATAGTAAATTCTGTTCTCTTAAAAAAAAAATATCCGTTATTCGTACAGCGATTTTTGAATTTTTAGCGAATTTTTTATGCGATTATTGAACAGCATGTAATGCATCTCCATACGTATAAGGGGAGGGGGGGTTACCGTAGGGGGGATCCAGTTCTGTCGCCAAATAACGCCAATTTTGTCGCCAATTTTACGATATCTCGCCAAATTTGGCGACCAAAATTAGTCGCCAAAAGTGACACCAACTTGGCGATATCTCTAATATTTCAGTTTAATCGAAATTTCGTTAAAAGCGGCGATTAAAATACTTCGGTTTTATATATATATATATATCTATAATCTATAATAATAAAGAAAGAAGTTTGTGTGTGAGTGAGTGAAAATTAGTCGCCAAAAGTGACGCCAACTTGGCGATATCTCTAATATTTCTCCAAATTCCCATAAACTGCCACTGTAAAACAATAGGGTTTACTTGCTTACAGAAAATCAACAAATTGAGATATTTTAATGCATCAAAAACTAATATTAACTTAAGGAATTATATTAATAGAATTCAATTCATTTCAAGTGGTCCAGCACTGGTTGCTCGACCATTTTTAAAAAATCTGAAATTTTTTGTACAACAACCCTAACATGATGGAAGTTCAAATTGACTATTATTTTAATTTTATTAATTTTTGTTTGTGCATTGCGGCCATCTTTGTTTCATCTTCTGCAGCAATTTTCTCACAAGAAGGGTTTAAGGAATTGTAAATAATTCATCGTTTATTTATCCAATTCAAGTGCGGATTAAAGCAATTTGTACAGAATACATTGGGCTAAAAATCTGGTAATAGTGTAGTTTCCGAAACTAACTGCTTATTGGTAAAATTTAAGCATAAATTTTCCGTTTTTTTCCAAAATTTGGCCGTTTACAAGAGGACATTTTTCTAGCAAGGAATACTGTCAACATGACATAATTTTTTTTTACAAATAGTTCGAAAATTCTTGTACTCACACACCGAGTTCCAGATCTGGGACTTCGCTAAAAAAAATCCCAAATTTTTCCAAAATGACAAAAATCGCACTTTTCAGGCTTTGATATCTCTGGTGGGGCACGAGATAAAAATCTGAATTTTTTTTATATATATATAAGAGTATTGTATGGTAGTTTTATGCACAAGAAATTTCAAGATGGAGATTTGACTACAAGCTGAGATATGGCAAGGGTAACATGTCAAAACCATACTGCCAAACTATTGTTTTGTTGTAGTCACAGCTAAGATTTTATCTCAGAGTGTCATTTAAATTTATGTTTTTGATTATCTTTAAATAAAAGTAACAGAAAATAAAGCCCTTTGCAAAGCTTAGTAATTAATTAAAAAAATAATTATGCCTAAGGCCATACATTTTGTATGGTTTCAGTAATTTTTGTTGTAAGTAATTTTAGTAACTAAAAGAAACCTCAGCCCTTTTACATAAAGAAAAAAAAATATTTTTATAGAAGACCTGAGACAAAAACAACATAGGGAAAAAGAAAAGTTGTTAATGTTGTCATACTTGTTGAGACATCATGATCAAACGTGTCAAAACACTTCTTGCTTGTTGGTTCAAAAACCAAAATTTTGATTTTTCTCAAAATTTTATTTGTAGGAACCAAGTCTTGTCATCTCTTGATAACTTGATTGAAGATCTTGGTCCTGCTAGCTCATAGAAATATACTTTGAAATCACTATGTGCAAGTCTCAATTCATTAATAATTCCTAGCTTACTTCTTATGAAAAAATGTGATTTTTTTTCAGTATAAATTTTAAAAAGGCTTTGGGTATATTTACTTTCTGAAAATTACTTGAGGCTGATGCATGGTAACATCGCATAATGTTTCATTTACAGAAACATACTTACGGTAGGAACAAGTTTCAGGGACTGACAAGCAGCATTAAAATTGTGGTTTTTAAACCAACAAGCAGGAATGTGTTTTGACACGTTTGATCATGTCTCAACAAGTATGCCAACATTAACAGCTTTTCTCTTTCCCTATTCTGTTTTTGTCTCAGGTCTTGTATATATATTTATATATATGTGTAAAATTGCTGAGGTTTGTTTTAGTCACTAAAATTACAACAAAAATTACTGAAACCATACAAAATGTAAGCCTTAGGCATAATTATTTTTTATATTAATTGCAAAAGATTTATTTTCTGTAACTATTATTTAAAGATAATCTAAAAAATAAATTTAAATGATACTCTGAGATAAATACTTAGCTGTGACTAGAACAAATCAGTAGTTTGGCAGTATTGTTTTGACATGTTGCCCTAGCTATATCTCAGCTTGTAGTCAAATCTCCATCCTGAAATTTGCACATAGTGATTTCAAATTATATTTCTATGAGCCAGCAGGGCCAAGATCTTCAATCAACTTATCAAGAGATGACAAGACTTGGTTCCTACAAATAAAATGTTGAGAAAGATCAAAATTGTGGTTTTTGAACCAACAAGCAAGAATGTGTTTTGACACGTTTGATCATGTCTCAACAAGTATGACAACATTAACAGCTTTTCTTTTTCCCTATGTTGTTTTTGTCTCAGGTCTTGTATAAAAATATTTTTTTTTATGTAAAAGTGCTGAGGTTTCTTTTAGTTACTAAAATTACTTACAACAAAAATTACTGAAACCATACAAAATGTATGGCCTTAGGCAAAATTATTTTTTTTATTAATTACTAATCTTTGCAAAGGGCTTTATTTTCTGTTACTATTATTTAAAGGTAATCGAAAACATAAATTTATATGATACTCTGAGAAAAATACTTAGCTGTGACTACAACAAAACAATACTTTGGCAGTATTGTTTGGACATGTTGCCCTTGCCATATCTCAGCTTGTAGTCAAATCTCCATCTTGGAATTTCTTGTGCATAACACTACCATACAGTACTCTTATAAAAAAAAATTTTAGATTTTTATCTCGTGCCCCACCAGAGATATCAAAGCCTGAAAAGTGCAATTTTTGTCATTTTTGAAAAATTTGGGATTTTTTTTATCGAAGAGAAAGCAAGTCCCAGATCTGGAACTCAGCGTGTGAGTGCAAGTACTTTCGGCCTATTTATATAAAAAAAATATATATTTCATGTTGACAGTTTTCCTTGCTAGAAAAATTTCCTCTTGTAAACGGACAATTTTTTGAAAAAAACTGAAACTTTATGCTTAATTTTACCAATAAGCAGTTAGTTTCGGAAACTACTCCATTACCAAATTTTTAGCCCAATGTATTCTGTACAAATTGCTTTAACCCGCATTTGAATTGGATAAATAAACGATGAATTATTTACAATTCCGTGAACCCTTCTTGTGAGAAAATTGCTGCACACGATGAAACAAAGATGGCCGCCATGCAGAAACAAAAATTAATAAAATTAAAATAATAGTTATTTTGAACTTCCATCATGTTAGGGTTGTTGTACAAAAAATTTCAGATTTTTTAAAAATGGTCGAGCAACGAATATGACATTTCTGGACCACTTGAAATGGATTGACCCAATTATATTTAAGGAAGGCCAAGTAAATTAATTACGAATAAAAGTAACATGATCTAATGCTTAGTATGATTTCCTAAACATAAATTTTAAAAGAGCCCACAGGTCAAAGGAATTAGATTTGAAACTTTTAATCAATAATAGTAAATTTCGACTTTCGTGATTTTTGAAACTTTTGTGATTTTTAATGCGATTTTTACATTTTTTCGCGATCTGAAGCAATTTTTTTGACATTCCATTTTTCACCTAAAGTACATTCTGCCCTCATTTCAATAAAGTTTATTCGGATTTCGTATAGCAATTTCCGAATTTTTCGGGAATTTTGTATGTGATTTTTAGTGTATCTTGTATGCGATTTTAGTGTATTTTAGCGATTTGCTACTATTTTTCCACATTAGTGAAAGGAATCAACATGCAATCTTCGAACACAATGTATAATTTTTTCTATTTTCAAAATTTGAGAAGCGATTAAAATTTTTTTCGCGATATCTTATTGTGATTTTCAGAGCTTTTTCGTAATTTCTGCTGTTTTTTGACGTACCCGGCTAACGCCGGGCTAGTTCGCTAGTTTAAAATAAAATTTTTAACAATGATTAAAATTAATAATGATTAAACGATTATTTATAAGGTCAATAAAGTTTATTTTTAAGGCAGAATACATATAGAAACCTTTCCAATTATGTTCACCTTATATTTTATTATTTCGCCATGTCATTTTAAACATTTAGAAAATTTATAATTTTAATCAATGATTTTTTTTTAATCAGTTGATTAAAATCCCGATTTAATTAATGATTTAAATTATTTGTGTAAAATTTTTGACAAGTTAGTTAATAGCCAAGACTGATCTAAATAATGAAGAAACAACTAGGCATTTGGCCGCAACATTAAATAACCGGCATCTTACACCAAGGGGAAATAACCGGCATCTTACCTCCAAAAATTTTCGTCGACTCACCCCAAAGTATTGGGCAAGACGCCGGTGCCCCCTCGCTGACGTGAAGAAGCGGAAACCGGCCACCTTTTATGCTTTGCAGAAAGACCAGGTACCAGTACTCTTTAAAAACATAAGATTTTTTTTCTCTGGTGTTTAAACTAAGACTTATATAGGCAAATAAAGAGGTAACGTAAAAGATTTTGGACACTTGTCAGAAGTGTTAAGACGAAGTAGCAATAAAAAAGTACCACTTAAAAGATTAAAAAAAAAAGAACGCATATGGAAATTAACGTTCACTGGGGAACCCTCTTCCTTACAACTGAGCAGTTATTCCTTACGTCGAATGCGCATATGAAAACTACGCGATGTGCCATCTTGTACAACACGGCATCTCACCTCAAGTTATCCTATGTATAATAAGATGTTTCCATTTAATGCAGGATATTTCTTCCACGATAGCAGCGATGTGTGTCAATTTACCTTCTGACGTCTCTTACCTGATGGGCTTATTTTAAGTGATATGGCGGATGTCTTAGAAAATACTTCCCATTCATATATACATTTTTTTCGATAAAAAATTAGTTTTGCTCTAGGAAAAAACATGTATACACTTAAGAATTTTTCGTATATGTATTCGTACGTATGTATTGGAACATACTGTTTTTATATAAATAAATTTTAAAATTTTAGTTTTCCGAACCCAGATATCCGTTTTTTTTAATTATTCTGTTATTTATTTAATCAACTGAAATGTTAATTCGAAACACAGAGAAGCTAAATGCAGAAAATTTTATTTTCAGATACATGAATAAAGAACCATAAAACTCGACGAAATTTTATATTATTCTGCTGAGAAACGCAATAAAAATATTACAATTCCTCTGGGAAATTTAGGAAAAGTTTCGGGTTTAAGCTTCTAAAAAGACGATGACATTAGTGATTCAAGAATTTTAATTTAGAAGATTAAATTTTAAGTTCCTTTAACGAGCTGACTTTTAATTCTTGATAATAATAGTGTTTAATATTGAAAACAAGGCAACTTTTGAAAGTATTAAAAATTTCAATCAAAGTTGACGGTTATTATAATAATCATTATAATATTATAATAATAATCATTATAATAATAATTTTGTAATAGATTTTGGCAATATGCAAATCTGAAACTTTAATAAAATTGATCTTCTGTACTAAGCCTTCTTTTATGGAAATGCAAAGAAATATGTTTTATGTAAGTTTGATTAGTATCTAGTCAACGTATATATATAAAATACAAACGGAAATTTCGTTCCGAACCTGTATATTTCGTGTTCTACTGAATGAATTTTGACGGAACTTACACTGTTAGATAGATATCGTTTCAGGAAAGGTTTTCAGCTATAAACACATCATTTGTAGATTAGTTATATAATTTTGACGCAAAATTCTGTTATTTTGGGCGAAAGTGTTACTAGTATTTTATTGACTATAAATTTCGTTGATAAATTAATTAAAAAGGCTGTACATCTCGAAAAAAAAAACTGTTACTAATTTTTTTTTTTTTAAAGACAAAATGAAAAACAGTTTTGACGAGTGGTAATATTATAAAACGAAAATATTTAATTTTAACATGAAAGGGAATATTCGTAACGTGTAAAAAATTATTCAAAATTAAAAGATTGCAGTTTTAAGCTTTATTTGGTGATTTATCTGTTTCGTTAGGTTAAGAAAAATGCATCAGAAAATTTTATAAGATGATATCTGAGTAACATTTTTTAATTTACTTTTTATCTTTATCTAAGTCATCCATCATGATTTTTGCAGAAGAAACTAGCGGATGTAATTATAAAAATGACGGTACATGTGAGTTACATGTTTTATGTTTATTTAAGATTTCATTTTCCGCCAAACTGTTTAATTTTAAGCCAGAAATGTATAAGCGTGGCATCGGTCTGAGCGACGTTCACGATATTGATTTTTTTCAAGTAGACGTTAGCATTTTTGGATATATATATATATATACTATAAAAAATTTAAAATTGTAAAATAATATAAAAAAATATTATAGGTTGGTTGGGTGGGTAGATGTTAGAGTACGGAGGAGGGTGGTGTTGTCTGGATAATACGCAATGGTTAATTATTTATTAAAAAAAAAAGCGGGGCTCTTGTATTATTACTATATTTTTTTTGTTATGTATTTTATGTGGATGTTGATTTGATATTTTATATGTAAGTTGGAGATTTTCATTAATATTATAATTAGCTTAATTATTCATTAATCTAATTTACAATTATTTGTTATTAAATTTTAATTTACTAAGGACAATATCATATTAATTACTAATAGTATGCCACTCTTAGTTTAATGTTTTTGATTGTCCCATATTCATACTTTATGGATTTTTATGGATGTCTGAAAATAATCCACATTCTATATTTGTGCGTTTTAAGTAATGGGATTTTAAGTATTATTTAACCTTTTACATAGTTCCACATGTTTGTTATTTCCTGTTCATTTTATAAATATCTTATATATAATTCATTAAAAAATAAAAAATAATTTTTAGATATTTTTTAATAATTATTTATATTAATTATTACTGAATTTATTTTGTTTTATAGCATATAGATATATGCTATATATTATCAATGTTCTAACATTATTTAAACTCTTAGATTAGTTTAAATAATTTAGCTAATAGAACATATTGTATGCTTTTAAATTTTATTAACAATAGTTTTAAATACTTTGTGTGATTTATATTAGGTTTATAATTCTCTATATATAAGGATTTGTTTGGTTTTGCTGTTTAAACAGGTATTTACATTCAAAAGCTTGCAAATTTTTATCTTGCGATAGATGTTTAATATAATTATTAATTGATGGCAGCACTAAAATTGTATCTTTCAGATTGCTCTAATTTTTAATTTTTCTAGCTCCATTTCAGTTATAATTTATACACCAGGGTGTATTTTTAGCTAAATTTTGACGATATTGTTAAACTGTTATCTATTAATTTAATCGTGCATTTTAAATAATGTAATTAATATCTATTTATTTTATATTAGATTAAATTTGTTTTACAAGGTATTTCAAATTTTATTTCAAAATGTATTAACTGCATCCTTTGGTATCATTTACTGTGATTTCTTAACTGTATTATTCACCTTAATCTTTTTGTTATACTGGAAGACATGTGCACATGGATTTTTGTAAAATACTGAAATATTAATCGGTATGGTGTTTATTATTTCTATTTTATATCCTATAAATATTTAAATACGTTTTATTGATTCTTCCATTTCATATTATTTGTTTCTATTCTGCTTTCATTTTTAATCAATTCACTTGATTTTAGTGGTTGTTCTATAATTCTCTATGTATAAGGATTTGTTTGGTTTTGCTGTTTAAACAGTTATTTACATTCAAAAGCTTGCAAATTTTTATCTTGCGATAGATGTCTAATATAATTACTAATAGATGGCAGCACTAAAATTGTATCTTTCAGATTGCTCTATTTTTTAATTTTTCTAGCTCCATTTCAGTTATAATTTATACACCAGGGTGTATTTTTAGATAAATTTTGACGATATTGTTAAACTGTTATCTATTAATTTAATAGTGCATTTTAAATAATGTAATTAATATCTATTTATTTTATATTAGATTAAATTTGTTTTACAAGGTATTTCAAATTTTATTTCAAAATGTATTAACTGCATCCTTTGGTATCATTTACTGTGATTTCTTAACTGTTTTATTCACCTTAATCTTTTTGATATACTGGAAGACATGTGCACATGGATTTTTGTAAAATACTGAAATATTAATAGGTATGGTGTTTATTATTTCTATTTTGTATTTTCTATTTTGTATCCTATAAATATTTAAATACGTTTTATTGATTCTTCCATTTCATATTATTTGTTTCTATTCTGCTTTCATTTTTAATCAATTCACTTGATTTTAGTGGTTGTTCGGGCACAGGGGAAAATTAATTTTAGCTTTAGCTTATTTTTCCCACAGAAAACAACCATTTTGCTTATATCATTGAATTCTGTGCCCTCGATAACGTAATTCAATGTATAAGCTTTTCAATTTTTGTCGGTGTCCACTTTTTTCTTTTTTCTTCCATGGTAATTCTTATAATATTTTTTTAATACTTGCAGCTTTGGTTCATAATAATTGAGTGTGGCAGGTTATGTTTAATTAATGGTAATATATATATATATATATATATATATACGATTAAATGGAAATTTCGTTCCTGCTGCTTATAACTCTAGTTTTTCTGAACTTGCACTGTTAGATATGTAATTATTCCGGGAAGGGTTTTGTACATAACACGCCGTTCTACGTTGCTTGGTATCGAATTATGATTTAAAGTCCCTTAATGAGGTGAACCTGATAATAAAAAATTAGCCTTTATAAAAGATTCTGCTGAATGTATTTCGATGGAGCTTGGACTGTTAAAATTAGATAATTTTCGAGGGAAGTTTCAGTATACAATATATCCTTCTACATTGCTCAGCCATACTGTTTTCGTAAAAATTCTATAATCTGGTGAACTCTATTATAAAAAAAATAGCCTTTTAAAAAAGTTATAATAAGTGGTTTTTGATAGAATTTGCATTCTTAATTTGGCAAATTTTCAGAGATAGTTTTCGCATATAATATATTGTTTGACACTTCTTTTTATAGAGCAATGGACGAAAATCTGCGCCCTCGGCGAGGTGGAGGAAGTAGGCTTGGCGAGAGAAAAGATTTCATTCCTATTTTCTGTTCAATAATTATATAATTTATTTACTATAAAGAACTCATTTATCTCTTTTTATATCAAAACAGAAGTAAATTGTATATAATTAACTACAATATTAATTTACATAAATAAAAAGTTTATATATAGGAATACATATTTTAAAAAGTACAAAAGATTATTTTGTTTGTTTTCAAAGATGTTCATATCATTTGGCCACGTATCACACATTCTGAAGCCCGAATTGTGCCAAGCTTTATTTAAAAAAAACGTAGATGTTTATAACAGATCTCGAATAACAGCTTTGCTATTTGATTTGCTATTGCATCGTCGATTTTGGGGGAAATTTTCGAAAATGGGTTCAATCAAACTTGACTAAGAATCTCTAATAGACGTCGGAGTGGTTTCTTTTTAACTGTAACAATTTCCATACAAAATGTTTCATTTTAAATTTCTCTTACAAATATAGTAGATCCCCACTACGCGAGGAGGTGTTTTGCGGTACTTTTATATTAGCCGGGCGCAAATCTCGCCAATCGCATTTTTTCTCGGCAATTGCATATTTTATTTTTTCACATGTGTAATTAGAAACAATACTTTCATGATTAGGTTATTTTTTATAGTATTATTTGTATTTTTTATGCTTTTGAATTTTTAATGTATTGGTCGAAAGGCGAATATTTTAAAAGTGTATAATATATTTCCAAATACTCTTTAAACCATTGGTTCCCAAACTGTTTGCCTGGCGGAGACCTTTTTAGAATGAATTTCTATGGCGAAGCCCCTGAAGCCTACCGTTCCCTATGTTACAAGGTAATGTTTTTTAGGTGCATTGCTACTGAGTACAGGAAAACAGGATGAATAGTACTCTAAACAATTGTGCATTGTACCAGAAATAAATTATATTTTGAAACTTTTATTGTAATACTGAATTTATTTTCCATTGCCATCAATACAGATGGCATTGTCAAAAGTTTACAAACTTAAAAAGCCTCGAAAACTTAAATCTTAACATTTGCCTCACAATAAATTCTACATTATTAGAGTGACGAACAATAACGCATAAACGCTTATTGTGATTGAATTCTTTTGCACAGATGTCTGAATTCAGGTCCAGTTGATAGTAATTGCAGGCGAATGTTTGGTTCTGCATTTAAGACTTCTGTATTTCTATTTTGTTTTAAAGTAAGATCTTTAAGACTACTACATATACCAGGAATTTTGCTCAAGTTTTCTCAAAATATTTCAGCCCAATAATTTTTATTTAAAACTATTTAATTCTTTTAACTTATTTCTGTTTAATTTATATTTATTTTATGAAAAAGTCTATGTTCAAATCGAAATATTTTCATTTGTTACCACCAAATAACCGGTTGTTGTTGGTATATTTAGTGCAATTTGCAATGATATGTCAAATGAATGCGGACCTCAGTGTTTTACTGAGTTTAAGCTGGGTATTTTTTTGATAACGCCGAAAAAATTTAGAGTTGTCCAAAGCCTTTTCTATTCAGCTGTTGAAAATATTGTTTAAACGAGTTTTTCAAAGCCATAGGACGAACCGGTTTACGAAAGATTAAGCCTTTTTAAAAGATTCAGCTGAATGGATTTCGATTGAACTTGTCCTGTTAGTTAGATAAATTTTCAGCAGGGTTTTAGTATATACTATACCTTTCTGCATGCTTAACAATAGACATATGGTGGAAAGTTCTATAATCAGTTAAACCCGATTATGAAAGTTTAGTATTTTTAAAAAGTTCTACTGAACGGATTTTGATAGGAATTCCATTGTTAGTTAAGTACCTATTCCGTATGGTTTTAGTATTTTGCATACTGTTCTACGTTGCTTAGTAATAAAGTAATGTCAAAAAGTTCCATAATCATGTGAAACAAAATATGAAAGATTATGCTTTTCATAAAGTTCTAGATGGCAGTTTTTGATATCACATGCTTTGTTTATTTGACAATGTTCGGGGAGGTTTTTAATTTATTGCGTATTATTCTACGTTGCTTAGTTAGAGAATTATGGGGAAAGTTCTATAATCAGATGAACCCTAATATGAAAGATCAGCCTTAAAAAAAATTACTGGATGGATTTTGTCAGTCTGTTTGTTTGCATTATTAGTTCAATGCTTTTTCAGGGGTTGTTTTATTATATAGCATTTTGTACTGTCATTCTTTACCAAATGTCTGCAAATTAGAAAATATAATAGCATAATGGCATTCATAAATTTTTCAGCAATGTGAAAGGTCATTCCATGTTGCTTTAAATCACAATGTAAAATTCACTGATACGTTTTATTTGATTCAAGGTTTGAAGGATAAACAGACCAGCGTAGTGGGCATACCCTGCTAGTAAATAATACAATTTATCACTTTTATCATTATTTCGTACTTATCTTTTTTTTTAATACATGCTTTATTATTTGTTACGTAAAAAAACAAGATTTTTATTTAAAACTATTAGATGATATCAATAATCATTAATTTCAATGAGCGATATAAATTTTCATTGCGCACAAAAAATTGCCAATAATACATATCTATTTAACAGGAATTTACAAGCAGCATTACTTCACAAATAACTACATATACAATTACCAAACGTTAATTGTTTAAGAATAATTTATTTATTCACTGCCTAGGAGAAACAAATATTTATCGCTAGAATCATCTGAAATTTTAATCTCAGTTGTATCGAAATAGTTTAAACTGTAATTTTTATTAAATATTATTTATCATAATTATTTTACTTTTTTTCTATGGTGTGTAGTTAATACACACCATACAGTGGTATGTAGTTAATTCATTTTATGAAAAAAATGTGTTTCGAATCGAAATATGTAATCTGTTGCCGCTTTTGCAGTTCTAGTTTTAAAAAAAACATAATCAAAAAAGTAAGCTGTTCATTGGTTTTTATCCAGTAACTTTCAAAGCTGTAGATATAAGTCTGGATATCTACAGCCGAAAAAGCCTTTCGCGCATTTTGTTACAATTAAAAATTATCGTGTGATAGTCCGTTTTAGAACAAATTTATTAATTTGATAAGAAGTTTTGTTTAAATAATTAAACACATGGCTATGAGACTTGCGCTTATAGTAATATTTGTATTTCGAAAATATTACAATCTAAATAATAAGAATACATAATACTAGCTTAATTAAATCTGCGTTTAATGCGATTAAATGAGTTAAATATGAGTTAGATTACGTAAAAAAATAAGAATTTGTTTTTTGAAAAAAAGAAAAAAACATAGAAAAAGCAGAAATAAAATTTATATTTCTCAAAAATGTTATAAATAATGGTGGAAAGTATTATAGTTATTATAATTTTATTTTCATTATAATAAAATATTATTAATGCATTTGAATCTTTCACTTATTCATTGAGCATCTTATGAACGACTATAATAAGACTAGAATATGTTATTTATGTAAGCTTTTGATAATGCACCAAAGATATTAAATAAAAGGACAAATCGCATTTATATATTAAAAAAAAATTAAACTTGATTTGCAAGAGCGAATTATGAATACAGAAATTTACAGACAAAACGTTAAAAATTGCACATACGTATTCAAAAATGAGTATTCTCCATTACTATTAAAATATAATTATGAAGAAGTTCAGTGGATAGGGTGTTTAAAATTAATAAAAACTCCAACCATTAATTACAGGAACCAACAATTTCATTTAAACAATTAAACAAGTTACAAAAGAATAAATTTACTGTTAGTTACTTAAAAATGAGATAGAGAAAACCCCTTGCATAAAAGTACGCCGAAGCGCAACACCAAAAAATACGTGCTCAAAAGCAAAAAATGATTTAAATTAATTTTGAAGAAAACGTGATATGTGACATAACTCTGTCACAATAATCATAAAGTATTAATCTATATTAAGAAAAAGAATGTCTGATGTCCATAATATAATTCATGAATAAGGGTACAGTCATTCAGGGTAACTTTGAACCATGGGGTGTATCTTTGCACCACATCCTAATCCATATATATATATATATAAGCCGTTCTCTGTGTGTATGTCCTTTATACAAATTTGTACAAAACTTCATGTACATACGTTTTAGAACGTGGAAAAGATCACTGTCTACTTTAAAAAAATTATCAGACCACTATTTATACATTTTTTTTCACCACTTTCATAGTTTAACATTATAGAAATATCTCTTTTTAAATCTTTTTTAATTCAAAAGTTTCTTTCCTGTTGCCACACCCTAAAAAATGACACAATAATGTGAAAAAAATAAGAATAACGCGTGTATTTTGTTTCTATTTGCCAATAAAAATTCAGATTTTCTTGCTATATTTTTGCGTGTTTGATGTTGACGCCATTCTAAACAGAAAATTCACATTTTTTTTTTTTTTTTTTTTTGTATATAAAATAAAAACCTTAACTATAAGAGCGGGAAAATAACGTAGCACCTCAATTTGAATGGTTTTTTTTTTTTTTTTTTTTTTTTTTTTTTTATTATTATTATTAAAACATCTATTTTAACACAAACAGTCAAATTTCATGAAAACAATTTAAGAAAGAGAAAAAAAGGCTAGATATGACGTCACATTCTATCAAATCTTTTCAGCCCGTAATCAAACTCATTGTAAACATGTGGTTCCTATATTTTGCTTACTACTTCGATTTTATACTACAGCCATATCTTATATCTATACGTTATCGTTAAGTGGTGTATTGATTTAGATTCAGTGCTAACATTTTCTGCGATTTATAGCAAAAAGAGAGCGGTTATCTACATTTAAAAAAAAATCTTGACAGATGTCTTGATCTAAAATTTATGGAAAATGACATCATTTCATCTAATCATTGTAGATTTAATTTCAATAAAATTTCAAATTTTCCAAATAAAATTTTAGTAACTACTACCTCATTTCGATGTATCTTTTTGCATTTTCCCCCGTATTGTGGGAGATATTGTATACTTCTGTTACGCGCGCCAAAGAAAACATATATTTTAATTTTAAAAGTTAAAAAAATTACCACAATATATCAAAAGAACATCCTTTTTCTGAATTTAAATATCGCGAGTTCCAAAATTAAAACTAAAAATGTTAGTTTTTTCATAAACGTCAAGTTAAGGCTGTTCATAAATTTAACGCTGTTCTCAAATCCAAAGGAGCTATTTTCTGACATATTGTTTTAATTAATTTTTGTTCGAAACGCATGAAATCGACAGGAGTTCTTATTTATAGTGCTTATTTCTTATATTAGCTATGTAATCGAAAGATAGATTCCATATTTTGGTAAAGGTATAAGATCTTTCAGTTGGTGTTTTGAACTGAATTTCGGGCGCAACAGTGCAATAGAGGAGAAAAACCGGCCGTCATGCAACCACAATTGCTTATAACTCGATAAGTAATTTATTTATGAAAAAAGGGAAAACTCATTTCAATTCCAAATCGCTTTAATCGTAGTCAGACCTACAATTTTTAAGCCTTTACGTTTAATGAGTCAGAAAATGTGTCAGAAAGTTTCGCGTTGTTGAGCAGGGAACTGGAGAAGCACCTTAAGCATTATTGCAGGTTAGTATTTTGTAATCAAGTTGCATGCCAGGTAGTCGCTTAAAACATAAGTCATTCTATATTATTTTAAACAAAGGTGCATGCCATAATAGGTGTCAGGCACACTCATTAAAATAAGAATACCCTAGTGCACAGCCGCATTACCGAAGATAAGCCCGTCAATATACTTAGAGATAAAAACAGTTGTGCATTTTTCATTCAGCTAAAAAGACTAATCCTTCATAATTGGACTCACATGATTATATAGCTTTTCCCTATAATTCTATGACTAAGCAACGGAAAACAATATGTTACGCACTAAAATCTTCCCTAAAATACTAATAGTGCAAGTCGCATGGAAACCCATTCTGAAGAATTCAAGTTATATGCACCCGGAACAAAATTCCCATAAGAATTTTATATACTTATCAGGTTATTTTGAGTAGTTTGATTTGATATCTGTTAAATTCGTGTTTTATTTTATTTATTTTTGGCGTTTTAATTTCATTTGCGAATTTAGTTATTGAATATTACGCGAAAGCTAACAAATTATGAATTATTTACAATGTTTTTGAACAATTGAGTTAATCTTTTGTAATTGGGTTGCAATCATATTTAAAAAATATGTATACTTAAAAATTATTTTAAAACCCATAAAAAATTTGTAAATTGAGATAAACATTTCAAACAAATATTACTGAAATTACTTTTGTTTTCTATAATACGTTGGAACAATCGAATGTACAATGTTTAGACGTTATACTGCAGAAAAAGGGAAATTTATTGTTGTGTTAGGTTGTTACCACCGAAAATATGATACCAGCGTTATTCATAGACATGTCTTTTCTTTATACTATTGCATTAGGTGTAAACAGGTTCATCTTTCGTAATCGGGTTGCTCTCAGCTTTAAAAATATCCATGCTTAAAAATTACTTTAAAATCCTTTAAAATCAGAAGACTGGGGTACAATTTTCAAACAAATTTCATTAAAAAAAAACTTTTTTCTATTCGACATTGTAAAAAAAAAAAGTCCTTCCGGCCAGTGCCGGGAGGAAGAGGTAGCTTTCATATTCCTTATTTTAAAAAAGCCAACTTATATTATTCAAACACAGGAAGCTCAATTAAGTGGAAACCGAATGTAGGAGATCCAATACTAATTTTTATCAATAAAAATCATTATGAATGAGAATTTCGCGAAATTAGTCAGTTTTATCCAAGCTGCTTTTATTTAAAGTAACTTATATTTGGCTGCCAAATTCGGCGATTTCTTAAAGTGTCTGCCATTTTAAGACAACATGGTGGATGAGGGTAACCAGTGAACTTGGTCGAGAACTTAGTAATTGCTGTGCACATGCTCGCTCACATCGGAATCGGTTGAAATATACGAGTGCTGTCGCAGGCAAAAAATCAGATTTTTCAAAATGTCACCCACGTTAGAAATTGAAACTGCTATATCTGAGCCATTTTTTAAGATAAAGACAAACAAAAAATTCTCCTGAATCCTTATATCAAGGTCAAATACTTAAGAAAGAAACCTTTTTCAATTTCTAATTTTTTTACACCTCTCTTAAAATATACATATTTTTTTAATTTAATGGCCGCCATTTTGAAACAAGATGGCTGATGAAGCTGGCCAGCGAACTTGGTCGAGATATTGAAGTATACTATCCACATGCCTTCTTCCATCGAAATAGGCGAATACGTGTGGTATCGCGAGACAAATACAAGATCGTTTCAAAGTGTTAGCCATGATAGAAATTCAAAGTGCTATAATTCAACCACTTTTTAAGATGTAAACAAAAGAACAAATTTTCAGAAACAAAAACTGCTCCAGAATCTTTGTATCAAGGCCAAACACATAAAAAAAATCTTTTTCATTTTCCAATTTTTTAATACTTCATTTTAAATTTTAAATTACATTTTTTTTAAAAATGGCAACCCTTTTGAAACAAGATGGCGAATGAAGCTGGCCAACGAACTCGGTCGAGACATTGGTATGTACTATGTGCAGACCAAGTTACATTCAAATCTGTTCATAAATACGCCTGTTATCGCGCGACAAAAATCAGGTCGGTTTAAAATGTCAGCCACAATAGAAATTCAAAATGTTATAACTCAGCCATTTTTTTAGATATAGACGAAACAAAACCTGTTCCGGAATCTTTGTATTAAGGTCAAACACATACGAAAAATCTCTTTTTCATTTTCCAATTTTTTGGTATCTCATTTTAAATTTATTTTTTTTTTAATTTTTTTAAATGGCCACCATTTTGAAACAAGATGGCGGATGAAGCTGACCAACGAACTCGGTTGAGTTACTTGCATGTACTATGTACGCACCAAGGTACATCCAAATCGGTCCATAAATACGTCTGTTATCACGTGGCAAAATTCAGGGCGTTTCAAAATGTCAGCCACACTAGAAATTCAAAATGCTATAACTCAGCCATTTTTTAAGATATAGACGAAACAAAAACTGCTCCCGAATCTTTTTATCGAGGTCAAACAAATAAGAAAAAAATATTTTTTCAATTTTCAATTTTTGGGTAGCACATTTCAAATTTAATTTTTTCTTAAAATTTTAAATGGCCGCCATTTTTAAACAAAATGGCGGATGAAGCTGGCCAACGAACTCGGTCGAGACATTGGTCTGTACTATGTATAAACGAAGTTACATCCAAATCGGTTCATAAATACGCCTTTTATCCCGTGACAAAATTCAGGACGTTTCAACATGTCAGCTTCGCTAGAAATTCAAAATGCTATAACTCAGCCATTTTTTAAGATATAGACGAAACAAAAACTGCTACGGATTCTTTGTATAAAGATCAAATACATAAGAAAAAAATATTTTTCCATTTTCAATTTTTTGGTACCACATTTCAAATTTAAAATTTTTTTTTAATTTTTAAATGGCCGCCATTTTGAAACAAAATTGCGGATGAAGCTGGCCAACGAACTCGGTCAAGACATTGGTATGTACTATGTACACACCGAATTACATCCAAATCGGTTCATAAATACGAGAGTTACAGTGTGACATAGGTCATATATATATATATATATATATATATATATATATATATATATATATATATATATATATATATATATATATATATCAATTTTGAACGGAGGGTGGTTTCGGGGTCTGGGGGTCATCATCGATGAAAATATACCAAAATTTTTTGAAATCGCTTTCCTCCGAACGGCTGCAATAGGTAGCTTTTTGTAAAGAAAGCTACCTAAAAATTGTGTAATGTTTAATTATAAAAATTTCAGTAAAGGCACATTTTATGGGTTACAATTTATGGGGCACAATTTATGGGGCACAATTTACGGGCACTGACATAGTGTTTTTACTTTATAATGTAGATAATACCATACAAACGATAATTTCACTAAGTGCTGCGCAATTTGGAGGAATTTTTTTTTTCGTATTGTCAGGAAAATCACATATTAGGTAGCTTTCTTTACAAAAAAGCTACCTATTGCAGCCGTTCGGAGGAAAGCGATTTCAAAAAATTTTGGTATATTTTCATCGATCATGACCCCCAGACCCCGAAACCACCCTCCGTTCAAAATTGATATATATATATATATATATATATATATATATCTGACCTATGTCACACTGTAACTCCCGTAATTATGAACCGATTTCGATGTAATTCGGTGTGTACATAGTACATACCAATGTCTCGACCGAGTTCGTTGGCCAGCTTCATCCGCCGTTTTGTTTCAAAATGGCGGCCATTTAAAATTAAAAAAAAAAATTAAAACTTGAAATGTTGTACCAAAAAATTAAAAATGGAAAAATATTTTTTTCTTATGTGTTTTACCTTTATACAAAGATTCCGGAGCAGTTTTTGTTTCGTCTATATCTTAAAAAATGGCTGCGTTATAGCATTTTGAATTTCTAGCGTGGCTGACATTTTGAAACGTCCTGAAATTTGTCACGCGATAAAAGGCGTATTTATGAACCGATTTGGATGTAATTCGGTGTGTACATAGTACATACCAATCTCTCGACCGAGTTCGTTGGCCAGCTTCATCCGCCATTTTGTTTCAAAATGGCGGCCATTTAAAATTTTTTTAAAAAATTTAAAATTGGAAATGTGGTACCAAAAAATTTAAAATGGAAAAATATTTTTTTCTTATGTATTTGACCTTTATACAAAGATTCCGGAGCAGTTTTTGTTTCGTCTATATCTTAAAAAATGGCTGAGTTATAGCATTTTGAATTTCTAGTGTGGCTGACATTTTGAAACGTCCTGAAATTTGTCACGCGATCAAAGGCGTATTTATGAACCGATTTGGATGTAATTCGGTGTATACATAGTACATACCAATCTCTCGACCGAGTTCGTTGGCCAGCTTCATCCGCCATTTTGTTTCAAAATGGCGGCCATTTAAATTTTTTTTTTAATTTAAAATTTGAAATGTGGTACCAAAAAATTGAAAATGGAAAAATATTTTTTTCTTATGTATTTGACCTTTATACAAAGATTTCAGAGCAGTTTTTGTTTCGTCTATATCTTAAAAAATGGCTGAGTTATAGCATTTTGAATTTCTAGTGTGGCTGACATTTTGAAACGTCCTGAATTTTGTCACGCGATAAAAGGCGTAATTATGAACCGATTTGTATGTAACTTCGTTTATACATAGTACATACCAATGTCTCGACCGGGTTCGTTGGCCAGCTTCATCCGCCATCTTGTTTAAAAATGGCGGCCATTTAAATTTTTAAGAAAAATTTAAATTTAAAATGTGGTACCAAAAATTGAAAATTGAAAAAATATTTTCGTCTTATGTGTCTGACCTTGATAAAAAGATTCGGGAGCAGTTTTTGTTTCGTCTATATCTTAAGAAATGGCTGAGTTATAGCATTTTGAATTTCTAGCGTGGCTGACATTTTGAAACGTCCTGATTTTTCTCACGTAATAACAGGCGTATTTATGAACCGACTTTGATGTACCTTGGTGTGTACATAGTACATACAAATATCTCGACCGAGTTCGTTGGCCAGCTTCATCCGCCATCTTGTTTCAAAATGGCGGCCATTTAAAAAAATTAAAAAATAAAAAAAATTAAATGAGATACCAAAAAATTGGAAAATGAAAAAGATTTTTTTGTATGTGTTTGACCTTAATACAAAGATTCCGGAACAGTTTTTCTTTCGTCTATATCTAAAAAAAAATGGCTGAGTAATAGCATTTTGAATTTCTCTTGTGGCTGACATTTTAAAAAGACCTGATTTTTGTCACGCGATAACAGGCGTATTTATGAACCTATTTGGATGTAACTTGGTCTGTACATAGTACATACCGATGTCTCGACCGAGTTCGTTGGCCAGCTTCATTCGCCATCTTGTTTCAAAAGGTTTGCCATTTTAAAAAAATTAAATTTAAAATTCAAAATGAGGTATTAAAAAATTGGAAAATGAAAAAGATTTTTTTTATGTGTTTGGCCTTGATACAAAGATTCCGGAGCAGTTTTTGTTTCTGAAAATTTGTTCTTTTGTTGATATCTTAAAAAATGGTTGATTTATAGCATTTTGAATTTCTAGCATGGCTAACATTTTGAAACGATCTTGTATTTGTCACGCGATAACACACGTATTCGCCTATTTCGATGTAAGAAGGCCTGTGAATAGTATACATCAACACCTCGACCAAGTTCGCTGGCCAGATTCATCAGCCATCTTGTTTCAAAATGGCGGCCATTAAATTAAAATATATATATATATTTAAAGTGAGGTGCAAAAAAATTAGAAATTGAAAAAGGTTTCTTTCTTAAGTATTTGATCTTGATATAAGGATTCAGGAGCATTTTTTGTTTGTCTTTACCTTAAAAAATGGCTCAGATATAGCAGTTTCAATTTCTATTGTGGGTGACATTTTGAAAAATCTGATTTTTTGCATGCGACAGCACTCCTATATATTAACCGATTCCGATGTGAGTGAGCATGTGCACAGCAATTACTAAGGTCTCGACCAAGTTCACTGCTTAGCCTCATCCACCATGTTGTCTTAAAATGACAGGCACTTTAAGAAATTGCCGAATTTGGCAGCCAAATATAAGTTACTTTAAAGAAAAGCAGCTTGGATAAAGCTGACTAATTTCGCGAAATTCTCATTCATTATATTGATAAAAATTAGTATTGAATCTCCTATATTCGGTTTCCACTAAATTGAGCTTCGTGTGTTTGCATGATATAAGTTGGCTTTTTTTAAATAAGGATTATGAAAGCTACCTCTTCCTCCCGGCACTGGCCGGAAGGACTTTTTTTCTCTTACACATGCCAAAGAAAACGTGCATTCTGCTATTAAAGCTTAGGGATTTTACTATGTTTGCGAGACAATAACGCCATGTTTTTTTATTGTCTTTATAACGATTTGTGGATAGAAATGCACAAATTCCAGTTATTGTGATTGCCGTATTATCTCGTTTTAATTTATTTTACCTGGAAGGCTCCTTATAATTGACACGGACAAAGCCGGGTAGTTCTGCTAGTTTTTAATATTTTTGACTCCAAAAGACTAAATAAGCTATAGAACTGTGCTCTGTTGGCAAGGTTGTAAACTGGGATTTCTACAATTTATTTTAGAAAATAAATTAGCAACATTTTGCGCAATTAATTGCATCATCTATTTTTGTGAAGTACTGTTTTCAAGTTAATTTTAAATGCTGTTTTGAAGTTGTTGTAATCTAATTAAATTTTCAGACTAAGTAGCAATATACTCATTTATAAGACATATTATTATCTAAATGTTGTAAATGTGTTAATATTTTGTGATTATTTATTTATTAATAGTTGATAAAATGTAAAATTAGAAGGTACTAACATTTTGCCACATTTTCAAGGTAACTTTGAGGCGGTTGAAAGTTATACTGATGTTTATAATTTACTGATTATAGGTGCTACTGGCATAACTTTCTCATATTTGCACGCATATTTTTTATATATGCCGGAAGTGTGCATTACATATACCATGTAATTATTTTCACAAATATGTGTAAAATACATAAAATGCATTTAAAGGCATTATGCGGGGCGGAGCGACTCAAATTTGACATTTCATACATTCGATATTTTTTATTCTTGTTTGAATAATACTAGTGCTAGTATGTATTACTGGGTTAAAACATTGATAATTGTTTTTTACTCCATTTTTATGTTTCATATAAACAATAACCAGTTTTTTTTTTTTTTTTTTTTTAAACATTCATGGTTCTCTTCTTCCACTTTTCTTAAGCATAATATCTGTTGTAATATCACAAATTATACAAATCTTGTCATCTTGATGAATGTAATTTCGGAGTCTTTACATATCTGAAAACAGTTTTTGGGGTTCAAAGTTGTGCTAACTGTAATACTTTTTTTATGAATTATTTTAGACAATATTTATAGTATGGCGTAAAATAACCCTAAATGGCTGGGTAACTTTTAACCAGGTTAAAAATTAATTTTTTATTGCTCTTATCATTTTTATTTCTTCATTTTTGATAGTCATACAATAATTTAGGATCATTTCTTCTCTTTTATGCCCCTAGTTGCAACAATATTCTTAAAATAAGAGTGTGGCTTCTTAAAATAGAGAAAAAGGCATATCAAAGTTAGCCTGAATACAGATACTACAAAGTACATTTTCATCAAGAAATGTAAGCAAAATAAATGTATAGTATTACAAAGTAAAAAGATGCCCTTGAGCAACCTAATATCATGTTGATCTAGCACCGACCTGACCGATAAATGTCCCTTTAACTATATATTTTTACACAATTTTCACGAAGAAAATAAAAATACCTGATAAATAGTTGCAGTTTCATAGTGCAGTAAAATAAGTGCATTTCATAAAGCAAAAACATTTCCGCCAATAACGCTCATATGATGTGTATAATGGCAATGACGTAAACATTAAATTTCGCCTTAGCTCCAAATTTTTGTAACTTCTAAATATCGCACAATTTCAATTTCACACCATCGAATAGAAAAATAAAATGTTTGTAAAAAAAATATTTAAAATATTTTTTCTGCAGTCTTTTTTATATAATCCAGCTCAGTGATCGAACTACGCATTCATACGCTGTATGAAAAAAAATAAATAAAGTTAAAAATATTTAATTCTACACATGTAAAGTTGCTGAAGTCTGTACGCTTACTAAAATTTTATCTGCACACTGTACAAAAAAGATGAAAATCTAAAAAACTCGTTTTTGTAAAGTCAGAAACCTGTAGCTTTACAGAAGAATCTAGTAAAATTACAGTAATCTTACTAAAAGTTTATCTGTTACCCGGGATGCAGTAACATAAAAATTCCTAGGCATCCCAGTTTCCTTAAAAATTCTTAGTAACATTACAGATTTTTTGATTTACGGTGCAAAAGTGTAATCTGCTGCATGATTTTTGTTGTTTCTGTTACATTAAATGATCTACGAATGACAGTTTCCTAAAAAAAAAAAAAAAAAAAAATTAGTAACTTTAACGTTTTTGTTTTTGTTTTTGTTTTCAACTGTGTACGATGAGAAATTCAGAATAGACCAATAATCGCTGTCATAACGTTAGTAATAAAATGAATCCTTTTTAGTAAATTTTATACATTTATTAATTGAATGTATAATTGAAATTTTTCATTTAATTTTACATTTTGAGTAGTAATAGAAAATATACATTAAATATAAAAAATTAAATAGCGTGTATGATTAGAAATTTTTTTTTTCAGCAATGTTCTGAAAACCGAGTATTATTTTCCATATTCCATGTGGGTGAAAACGTAAAATGTAGAAATTGTCAAACATGTAATTAATGCATAAGGATCTGTTTTTTGACAGTTTTATAAAAAAGAAATTCCAGTTTTATGAAGATTTTTAAATAATTTTCTTATTCAACAGTTTCCAAACTATGCAGTGCGGTCGATGTTTACTTGGTTGTAAAATTTTTCACTTGGTTTCTAAAATAAAGTATTTATTTTTTCTGCTGTGAAAAGATAGCAGTAAATATATATTCCATCTTTAAATTAAAAAAAAAAAAAATGATAAAGGATTAAATACAAATTTTTGTAAAACAATGTTTTATTATCACTGAATAGACAGAGACATGAGACTAAAATTTATGTTCTGCAATAGAATACTGATCAAGACTAAATCGTCACTGTAAAACAGTGGTATAAAATGCATTGTCCTTGAAGTGTATGTTAAACCTTATTTCAAAACATATTTTTTACGCATACAGACAGAAAATCATGTCTTATATTTATATGAGGTATTATGATTATGATTTTTCACATTTGAGAAAAAAAAATATTTCGTGTATAAGTTAATAGGTTGTACTGTAGCCTATTTGTTGTTTTCGTCTACATAAGAAAAAAAATTGTGAAAAATCGAGTGTTCTCATGATAAAATATTCAAAAGCTTTTGTATATTTACAAGGTCGCAAAAGTGTTTTAACTTTAAGTTGATTCAAATAATAATAAATTTTTAAAAACACTGTTCTATTGTGCAGAATACAAAATACACAATATAAGGTAAAGCGAGGAGAGATGGCGTTGTCAGGGAAATTGCGGACAAACGGTCGGAAAGAAGGAGTAGAATTTGCGCGCAGTGACTCCAGTAGTTGTACAACAGTAGTAGTGGATTGTTTACTTAAATGTGCACGTTGATTGTTTCAAGATTCTAGGTTAAAGCATTGCTATTTTGTTTTATTTTCCCAAGGTACATGCATGAATTTTCGCAACTACAATGTAAAAAAAAAATCTGTAATTCTGCAAATGTAAAGTTACAGAAATCTGCTTGCTTACTAAAATGTTATCTGTGCACTGTAGAAAAAAGATGAAAATATACAAAATTAGAGTTTGTGAAGCTACAGAAATATCTAGATTTACAAAAGAACTAAAATTACTGTAATCTTACTAAAAATTTAACTGTAACCCGAGTTGCAGTTACATAAAAAGTTCCAGCTATCACAGTTTCCTAAAACTTCATAGTAACCTTATAGATTTTTTGATTTATGGTGCAAAAGTGTATCTCTTACATAATTTTTTGTTGTTGCCGTTTCATAAAATGTTTTAGGAATCCAAGTTTCTTAGAAATATTTTAGTAATTTATTTTTTTTTTCTTTTTAAGAGTGCATTCGTCAAAATTTTTATAGAATGTCAATATTACAAAATATTTTAAACTTAAACGATTTCTTGTGTGCTACTAATCTGGACTCGCGGTGTGAACACCAACGGTTAAATTTAGAAGCTGCCATGTTTTAATAAAAGGTCGCCCAATCTCTAGTACCGAAATTGGAGAGTTTGCGCATCTGCTACTTAGGAAAGATGGTGCATCGTTCCACATATTTTCCGTGATAGTAGATGTTACGCAGCTTACTGCAAAATTTGGAAAAGTTGCAATTTACGCGTAAAACATATGAATGGATCGCTTTAAAATTTTTTTTTGAAAAAAAAAAAAATGTTAATAAATGAATAATACATTTGCTAATAAATTATATGTATTTTTTAACTAATTTATGAACAATTAATTTGTTAATACGTTAAATTTGGTAACTAAAGATAAATTATCTAATAAATACATATATATTGTTTTGCTAATAAATTAGCAAAAAAAGGTTTGGTTTTCCTCGTTTATGCGAAGACATCCTGAGTTAAGTCTTAGGATAGCTGTTTTAGTACAGAATAATAATAAAAAAAAAAAAAAAAAAAAAAAAAAAACAGAAATAGCTGCACCATTTTCAACGATAAGTGAAACGATAGTTTACAACGACAACTTCGATCAGCAAACATCGAAACTGCGGAAATGAGAAATGAACTAATTTTAAGTTAAACATGTTATCAAATAACTGAAAGTTATTTTGCAAGCATATCTTGGCATGCTGCTTCAAATTCTTTTTTTTCCTTTAATTAATTTTTTTTAATTGTTAAATTAATTGTTCTTTAAATTCTTCCTTTTTCTGATTCTTTAATCATTAGATTAAAATATTCACTCCTAATACAAAAATATTTCATCACAAAAACCGTACAACAATGTATTTAAATTTAATTATTTTTGTTAAAAATTCAATTAATCTTATTATTAATAACAATCTCTCCTACTCATGTGCGCATTCATGCCATTCTGTAAGGACAGATTGTGCAAAATCATTTTCTTGGTTTTATTACACATGCTCTATTAAATTACAGCATAACAAAAAATAGCAATGGAAATACATAAAAAACAATAGAAATTATTCTTGGATAATTTAGAAAAATAAATAAATAAAAATAAAGTAAAATAAAATAAAAATAAAATAATAGAGAGATTTTTTTATTATTATTCAATTCAATTTTGCGCAGACTCTCCTAGCCAACTAGAATTTAAAATTGTTTATTTAAAAAATAAATAAATAAACATTTAAATACGTTAACATGTTCAAAAATTATCATGGAAAAACACTACTCTTTCAAAATGATTTAGTTTCCAGTTTGGAACTTATAAGTATCGCCGGTCTGCAGCAAAATAAAAATAATATTTGTTAGACATTTCAAGCCATTATGGTCCCCTTAAAAGTTTTATGAGTAAATGCAAGCTGCACTAATATTAAATTACTAAAATAAGCAAATCAAAAACCTTAAATAATTACAAACAAGTATACAGTTTTAAAAAATCCTTTCCGGCTCGGCCTATAGGCGGGGGTGGATTTCGAATTTAAGTAAGAATTTTACCAACAAAAGCTAAATCAAGATTAGAGGTAAACCGAGTTTAACACTTTTCTTTGGCCACTTTTGTTGATTTTTTAATTTAATTTTTCTATAAGAGCTGGTTTTATCAGAATCATGTTAATACGACAAAAATTCTTAAGCCTCTATTTTTTATTTAATTTGTTTTGCTGTAAGAGTTTTTGCAATCAAAATCCTGTCAGTATAAAAGTTGTAGACAAATTTAACAAGACTTAAAATAAATTTAAGCGGATTTCATATCTTATGAATTGACGAAGTTATAAATTTATATCTTTTTCAACCCCCCATTTTTTGTCGTCTTTAAATTTTTTTCTCGGTAAGAGTTGGTCCTGTCAAAAACTTGTGAATATAAAAGTTGTAGATAGTATTAAGAAGATTTAGAATAATATTAAATAAATTTGATGAGATATGATGAAGTTATGAATTTTTTTTCTCCCTAAAACACTATTCTTTTTTCTCCGATTGACCCCGTTATTAATTTTATCAAAAATCCGTCATACACAAATTTTTTGGCCCTTTCCCTAGATGTAATATTGAATTTAAACTAATTTGATATGTTTTATAATTAAGAAGTTATTGTGTTTATATATATATATATATATATATATATATATATATATATGTTTAGTATATACACACACACAAATATATATGTATATATATGTCAATATATATATATATATATATATATATATATATATATATATATATATATATATAGATATAGATATAGATATATATTTATTTAATGTAAAAAAGAATCTGTAAAGTTACTAAAACTTTTCTAGGAAACTGGGTTTCCTAGAACTTTTTATGTAACTGCAAATGTGGTTACAGATAAAATTTTAATAATAATGCCATAATTTTAGAGAATTCTTAAATTAATTTTGAGGATTTACATCTTTTAGGTAGCTTTCATTACAAAAAGCTACCTATTGCAGCCGTTCGGAGGAAAGCGATTTCAAAAAATTTTGGTATATTTTTATCGATCATGACCCCCAGACCCCGAAACCACCCTCCGTTCAAAAGTTGACATATATATATATATATATATATATATATATATATATCGGACGTTTGTACACTGTAACTCTCGTATTTATGAACCGATTTGGAAGTAATTCGATGTGTACATAGTACATACCAATGTCTCGACCGAGTTTGTTGGCCAGCTTCATCCGCCATTTTGTTTCAAAATGGCGACCATTTAAAATTAAAAATAAATAAATAAAATTTGAAATATGGTACCAAAAAATTGAAAATAGAAAAATATTTTTTTCTTATGTATTTGACCTTTATACAAAGACTCCGCAGCAGTTCTTCTTTTGTCTATATCTTAAAAAATGGCTGAGTTATAGCATTTTGAATTTCTAGCATGGCTGACATTTTGAAACGTCCTGAAATTTGTCACGCGATAAAAGGCGTATTTATGAACCGATTTGGATGTAACTTCGTTTATACATAGTACATACCAATGTCTGGACCGAGTTCGTCGGCCAGCTTCATCCGCCATCTTGTTTAAAAATGGCGGCCATTTAAATTTTTAAGAAAAATTTAAATTTAAAATGTGGTACCAAAAAACTGAAAATTGAAAAAATATATTTTTTTTTCTTATGTGTTTGATCTTGATAAAAAGATTCAGGAACAGTTTTTGTTTCGTCTATATCTTAAAACGTGGCTGAGTTATAGCATTTTGAATTTCTAGCGTGGAAACTTCTAGAATTTTGAAACGTCCTGAAATTTGTGACGTGATAACAGGCGTATTTATGAACCGATTTGTATGTACCTTGGCGTGTACATAGTACATACTAATATCTCGACCGAGTTCGTTGGCCAGCTTCATCGCCATCTAGTTTCAAAATGGCGGCCATTTAAAAAAAATTAAAAAAATTAAAATTTAAAATGAGATAGCAAATAATTAGAAAATGAAAAAGATTTTTTTCGTATGTGTTTTACCTTAATACAAAGATTCCGGAAAAGGTTTTGTTTCGTCTATATCTAAAAAAGTCGCTGAGTTATAGCATTTTGAATTTCTATTGTGTCTGACATTTTAAAACGACCTAATTTTTGTCATGCGATAACAGGCGTATTTATGAACCGAATTGGATGTAACTTCGTTTATAGATAGTACATACCAATGTCTCGACCGAGTTTGTCGGCCAGCTTCATCCGCCATCTTGTTTAAAAATGGCGGCTATTTAAATTTTTAAGAAAAATTTAATTTGAAATGTGGTACCAAAAAACTGAAAATTGAAAAAATATCTTTTTCTTATGTGTTTGATCTTGATAAAAAAATTCAGGAACAGTTTTTGTTTCGTCTATATCTTAAAAAATGGCTGAGTTCTAGCATTTTGAATTTCTAGCATGGAAACTTCTAGCATTTTGAAACGTCCTGATTTTTGTCACGTGATAACAGACGTATTTATGAACCGATTTGTATCTACATTGGCGTGTACATAGTACATACAAATATCTCGACCGAGTTCGTTGGCCAGCTTCATCCGCCATCTAGTTTCAAAATGGCGGCCATTTAAAAAAATTTTAATTTAAAATTTAATATGAGATACCAAAAAAAAAAAAAAAAAATAGAAAATGAAAAAGATTTTTTTCGTATGTGTTTTACCTTAATACAAAGATTCCGGAACAGGTTTTGTTTCGTCTATATCTAAAAAAATGGCTGAGTTATAGCATTTTGAATTTCTATTGTGGCTGACATTTTAAAAAGACCTGATTTTTGTCATGCGATAACAGGCGTATTTATTAACTGATTTGGATGTAACTTGGTCTGTCTCTGTACATAGTACATACCAATGACTTGACCGAGTTCCTTGGCAAGCTTCATTCGCCATCTTGTTTCAAAAGGGTTGCAATTTAAAAAAATTTAATTTAAGGTATTAAAAAATTGGAAAATGAAAAAGGTTTTTTTATGTGTTTGGCCTTGATACAAAGATTCTGGAGCAGTTTTTGTTTCTGAAAATTTGTTCTTTTGTTTTTATCTTAAAAAATGGTTGAATTATAGCACTTTGAATTTCTAGCATGGCTAACACTTTGAAACGATCTTGTGTTTGTCACGCGATAACACACGTATTCGCCTATTTCGATGTAAGAAGGCATGTGGATAGTATACATGAATATCTCGACCAAGTTCGCTGGCCAGCTTCATCAGCCATCTTGTTTCAAAATGGCGGCCATCAAATTAAAAAATAAAAATTATATTTAAATTGAGGTGCAAAAAAATTAGAAGTTGAAAAAGGTTTCTTTCTTAAGTATTTGACCTTGATTCGGGAGCATTTTTTGTTTGCCTTTATCTTAAAAAATGGCTCAGATATAGCAGTTTCAATTTCTAATGTGGGTAACATTTTGAAAAATCTGATTTTTTGCCTGCGACAGCACTCGTATATATCAACCGATTCCGATGTGAGTGAGCATGTGCACATCAATTACTAAGGTCTCGACCAAGTTCACTGGTTAGCCTCGTTGTCTTAAAATGGCATGCACTTTAAGAAATCGCCGAATTTGGTAGCCAAATATAAGTTACTTTAAATAAAAGCAGCTTGGATAAAGCTGACTAATTTCGCGAAATTCTCATTCATAATGATTTAGTAGTGATAAAAATTAGTATTGAATCTCCTATATTCGGTTTCCACTAAATAGAGTTTCGTGTGTTTGAATAATATAAGTTGGCTTTTTAAAAATAAGGAATATGAAAGCTACCTCTTCCTCCCGGCACTGGCCGGAAGGACTTTTTTTGTACAGTGTGCAGATTAGCAAGCATACAGTTTTCTGTAAATTTATATATGTAGAATTACAGAATTTTTTTACAGTGTAGATAGATAGATAAATAAATTGATGAAGTTTTGAACTGGAAGGGGGATGGGGTAGGATCTAGGGGTCATGGTGGCCGTAGATCTGCAAAATGTTTTCAGAAATTACAACATATTGGAAAATGTAATAGGTAGTATTTTTTTATAAATTTGTCTAAAATGTTTATTCTCCAAACATGTCAAAGATGATCATTTAAGCAATCTTAAAGTATATAATTTGTTTTATGCTACTAAATAATGTTCTATAAGAAATTAATTATAATTGCTATTGCTTTTTTAGTGAAATAAATGATCTGAAGACTTCTTTTTAGGTGCGTTCGTAATTATATAAATACGTAGCACCTATAGTCGTCGTTCAGTCCGTCTGTCTGTCCGTCCGTCTGTCTGTCCGTCCGCATATAACAGAGCAAAAACTACCCGACCGAATGATCTGAAATTTTTAATATGTAATTGCTGCAAAATTTTGTCGAGCCATTTCCAATCTTATGAAAATCGGATGTATAGTTTAATTACAGGGACAGTCAAAAGTTTTTCTTTACATTACGGCCAATGGGAAAAATTATTGCAAGTGAATTTTAATGATGTTACAGACTTCCGAATGGTCTGAAATTTTTAATATATAATTGCTGCAAAGTTTTGTCGAGCCTTTTCCAATCTTATGAAAATCGGATGTATAGTTTAATTACAGGGACAGTCAAAAGTTTTTCTTTACATTACGGCCAATGGGAAAAATTATTGCAAGTGAATTTTAATGATGTTACAGACTTCCGAATGGTCTGAAATTTTTAATATATAATTGCTGCAAAGTTTTGTTGAGCCATTTCCAATTTTATGAAAATCGGATGTATAGTTTAATTACAGGGACACCCAAAAGTTTTCCGTTACATTACGGCCAATGGGAAAAAATTATAGCAAATGCATTTTAATGATTTTGCAGCCTTCCGAATGGTCTGAAATTTTTAATATATAATTGTTGCAAAATTTTGTTGAGCCATTTCCAATTTTATGAAAATCGGCTGTATAGTTTAATTACAGGGACACCCAAAAGTGTTCCGTTACATTATGGCCAATGTGAAAAAATTATTGCAAATGCATTTTAATGATTTTACAGCCTTCCGAATGGTCTGAAATTTTAAATATATAATTGCTGCAAAATTTTGTCGAGCCATTTCAAATTTTATGAAAATCGAATGTATAGTTTAATTACAGGGACAGTCAAAAGTTTTCCGTTACATTACGGGGAATGGGGAAAAAATTATTGTAAGTGCATTTTAATGATGTTACAGACTATGCACTTATGAAGCGCAAAAAAATATACATTCAGTACTATGTGGGGTGCAAAAAATAATTATAAAACTAGTTATAGTACGAACGCACCTCATTTGCCACGTTTGACGAGCAATTTCCAACTTGTTAATATTTTCTTCTTCTCTATCTTTGTGTTTATAAAAACCATCACAGTATAGTTTACATTTTTACATTCTTTTTTTTATCAAGAAACTCATTAATTAGCATAAGAACAGCTTTGTTATATTATTCAGAAATTTTAGGATATTATATTTTAGGGGATACAGTCAAACCCCGTTAGAGCGAACCCGGTATATAACGAACTCATGGATATAACGAACGAAAATTTTGGTCCCGCCGGTTTCCTATTGTATTTAATGCTAATTTATCATTTTATAGCGAACCTCCGAAATCTTAAGAATCGGCTAAAACGAACATTTTTTTCAGTCGACCACTGAATCTTTTTTTAACTTTTCCGCAGTTTTGAAAACAACACTTCGACTCTAATTTCATAAGAAAATGTATGCCGGTCAGTGAAACACGGTTCAAATCAGCGATAATTCTGTTTATTAAAGGGTAGAAACTAACTGCATTCTTTCCCTTTTACGATAGCCAATCTCCAGGTGTGACTAACAATAAAAGCAACTGTTAAAGGTAAAATGAATTTATTTCCATTTGTCTTCATTTTCAGTTAATTTAATTAGTATTGTGTCAGTTTATTGTAATGGAGTTAGTCAATTTAATTAATTAATGATAATTTTTAATAAATTTTATGTATCATTTTGTAAAACATTGTTATTGAATATACATAGCAACTAATGAGCTATATATTTTGTGAACTCTAACATTTTTCTTAACGGTTCGGATGTAGCGAACCTCCGGATATAGCGAACAAAATCTTTTGTCCCTTGGAGTTCGTTATAACGGGGTTCGACTGTATATACATAGGGGAAAACGTAATAGGTAGTATTTCTTTATAAATCTGTCTAAAAGGTTTATTCTCCAAACATGTCAAAGATGATCATTTAAGCAATCTTAAAGTAAATAATTTGTTGTATGCTATTAAATAAATTTCTATAAGAAATTAATTGTAATTGCTATTATTTTTTAGTGAAATAAATGATCTGAAGACTTCTTTTTAATATTTTCTTCTTCTTTATCTTTGTATTTATAAAAACAATTACAGTATAGTTTTCATTTTTACATCCATTTTTTATCAAGAAACTCATTAATTGGCATAAGAACAGCTTTGTTATATTATTCAGAAATTTTATGATATTATATTTCTTCAGGGATGAAAGTCCATGAAATATATATATATTAAACTTTATTGTTCTTTATATATAAAATGAATTTATGAAAAAGCTGTTTCTGCATTATTGATGACCGTATCTTTTACTACAGCGTAAATCATTGCGTGATCACATTTAAAGAAATTCAAAATATATGAATAATTTTCTAGTTGTGATATAAATAAGTATATTAGAGTATTATTAATTACTGAAAATAAAAATTTCAAGATATTGAAAACGAAATGAATTTAAATAAATCGATCGTTTTAATTTTAATTATGAAATAATTAGAGATTTGCAAAAACTCGCAAAATACGTAATTTTCAAAAAAGAAATCTTAAATATTTTTTTTTTTTACATTTATATTATGAAAATATTACATTCTATTATACCGAAATATCTTCGTATTTGAAAGAAAAATTAAAAATTAACAGATTTTCCAAAATTTATCCGAAATTTTGGAAACTAGTAAAGTTATATATTTGACAAATTCGAAAAGTTATGTATGTCTATGTATCATACTTCAATGTACGAATAACATTATCTGTCAAACAATGATTGTTTTTGTGAAGTCCCAAGTTATATTTTTTTTATGTTACAGAGTTTTATTAATTTTATTGCCATATATATAAACCACATTGCTTCCTTCTAAATACAATACATTCATTCTAATATACAAAAATACTGTTCAGTATTTTTAATATCAAACATTCAGGTTTGAAGAATTCATCATATAATTCGTAGCTTATATTCAATAGTAGTTCAATTTTTTAGTTATGGAAAAATAATTTTTATTTTCAATATTACTCTTATAGTATTAGGTTTTAAATATTATAATTTTTTATGTCTAAAATAATTGGAATATTCATGGAATATTCCAGATACCTTTTCCAGGTACTGGAAAAGGTATCATGAAAACGTGGTACGTTAGTTCTTTCAAGTGTAAAGTATCTAGTCTAAAAATGAAATATAAAATTTCAATGGAACTTCTTAGGGAACTAACGTTTTTTATTTACTCAACCATTTTTTCAAAATGATAAAAAAAAAAAGGAAAAGAAATAGACATCATGAATCAAAACACCTGTCATTGTCTGACGGGAAAATAATGAAGTAGGCACTGCTTTTGAATGAAAATGTAAAACATATATCATCTCATATTCATATTTCTTACGGAACAATATTTTTATTTTCCTTTGTCTTCGATTTAAGCCCTTATGTACTGAGTTATGATTTCATGAAAATTTTACCTTCTAAAGCATTTTTCGTGAATTTTTCAAACTACATTAGAAAAGCTATATAATCATTTAATAAATTTTAGAAAGATTTTTAGAAGGATTGAAAGATTTAGAAGGATTAATTAAATTTGAATTAATAACGATTTTCTGCAATATGTATAACCCCAATCAAAGATTTGTTTAAAATATATTTCTTAGAATTTTGTAGAATTATACTATGTACAAATATAATGTTGTTACAATAGAAATATAGGAATATTTCTGAATTGAAAAATCCCCCCCCCCCCCACACCAACGCCAAGAAAGCTGAAAAGATGCAATAGCAAAAGAAATCATCCTTTCGAAAATATTTTTGTTTCGTGTAACTAATAATGCTTTTGGAACAAGATAAATTAATGTATGTATAACTCATTCTAAACTGTATTAGAGCTAATCGATGTATTAAATGAATTTTATAACAATTTATTTTAATGGTACTTATAAGTACGTCAGCAGATAAAGTGTGAATTTACATTAGTGACATATATCTGTGAATTGATCAAAATTTTTAATTTTTACTGCATGTATTCTACCAATAAGTATTTCAAATAAATACATTTATGTAAAGAAAGTAGCTTTTTACGTTAATAATTAACTAGATGCTACACCAGAACTGAGATATAATTTAAAATGGGCATTTATGTTATTCAGCAGTTTCGCAAAATATTTACAGACTGAGCAATGATTGATGAAATAAATAGATTGAGAAGTGATTGTCGAACTAAGCAGATTGGGTTGTAAGTTTATTATTTATTTAAAACTGCACCATAAGAATACTTTTAATTCTTGGTTATCAATTAAGCAAATGAAAGAATAGTGAAACATTTAAGAATATTTATCTAATTACCATTAATACTTAGAACATCAATTGAAAAAGATCTACAACAACATATATATATATATATATTACCCTAGTCCAAAATTTTATATATCAGAAAAGCAGTTAAAGTTTCAAAATATATGCTGAAAACTAAAACTTTTATTTGGCAGAATTTTATTGAGTTACATACGGAATATAAGTCTTTTCAAACTATAACTGTTTTAACTTTTTAAACAACAGTCTTCTATAAATAGGTATCATTACAAGAATTAAACAAAACATATATAATGCATTCATTCTGTAATACAATCATAGTGTTCAGTATTTTTAATATGAATGATTCAATTATTGTAGCTATATAGTTCTTACCCATATTTAATGATAGTACAATGTTTTATCTATAACAAATATTAGATTAAAAATGATATGACAAATCACTTGAAATCCTTAAATTTACCTTTTGAGTTAAAAATGATATAACATATCAATTTCTTAAAATCCTAAAATTTACCTTCTGTAATACTTTGGAACAGTCCGACAGCATATCCTCGCACCTTTCTCATTTTGAAGTTCGGATCAGCACATGTTGTAAGTACTCAGCCTCTCACTTTTATCATTTTTAATCCAGATGATGAGCATGATATGCTTGAAAGTCCTGGGTTTGAAATGTATCGTAATATAAATTAAAAAACACCTTTAAGTAATTTGAATACTGTATGTTTAAAAAGTTTTTAAACTTCTAACAAATATGTTTAAATATATTCGTTAGTGCGATATTATGATGAGTATGCGATACATTAACCTTTGGTCGGGTGCGCAAATTTTCATCACATGAGCGGGCGCGCGTTGTAAATTTTACAACAGGGAAAAGCATTCAATTATTGCTGCTTTATTTTAATTTTACAAATAATTTAACATACAAATATCATATAAGTTATCTCTGATCACAATTTATGAAAGTATTCCGTAATACACTTAGATTAATTTTCTTATAATATATTAAAGCAGAGGTTAAAATGTATAAAAGGCTATTAACTACTACAATCACAAAGTATAAAAACTGATAATGAATTACTAAACAATAATTAAGTAATTTCGGACGTTCAGAACTAGTCATATATTTCATCTATATTATTCGCTTCGCAGGCATAAGATTTTCTTTTTTGAATGCTGTTTACAGATAAAACTTACGCATTTTTTGCACTTCATTGTAGATGAGGAATATAAGTTTCGGCCGCACATGTAACAGACCTCCCTTTTGTATTATTTGATGTTACCTCTTCCAAATTTTCTATTGAACGATATATATCAAGAAAAGCCCACACATTTCGAGGTAAAGACGGAATTTGAGCTCTGAATATGAGATGCTCTTTCATAAGGGATTTTGAAAGTCTTCTCAAAACAGTAATTCTTCGGCTTGGCCCTTGATCAACATTATTCAGTAGAAATAATACACGTGAATTTATACTTCCAAGGTTCATAATAGTATACTGAACATTTGCATGTTGGCTTTTCATTGTGCCTATAAAATAAAGCAGTCCGATCAAAGCCATAAATTCATTTGTAGACATCTGTATACAATCACGTTTCCGATTATACTTATCTTCTATTATTTCTATATATTTATTAGTGCAATCAATTATTTCATCAGTCATGTTCACATCAATCAATTTTAGAAAAGTGTCGATTTCAGAAGTAGTTCCTATTGCATATGCAGTTGGTCCTGGCATTCTCTTTGTATTTTTGTACTTGGTTTTGGAAATTTTTACGATTTTCTTTTCAATTTTGTGACTTTATCTTTTCAGTAATAAAAATTTCGTCTCTATTATTTTCAGTAATCTCATTATCAGATGCATTTATTTCAGAGTCACTTCAGTGATTTTCATCTTCTAGATTTTTATCATTCAAATCTTCGTCACATTCAGGAAATTGCAGAACTTCTTCAATATCAATATTATCAATATCACTGTCTTCATAAAAAAATTTCATTAGATAATCCACCATTTCGTTGTTATCTTTAAAATACCGTTTTTTGTTTAGACCTTATTTTAATTCAAATCGCATTAAAAAGGACTTGGAAAAAATTTCACTGAGAAAGATTCTACTGAGAGAGATTTTCACAAGCAGACGCGCGTTGCATAAAGTACAACACCACAGATGTTCACAGACTAAAATGACAGGTGCAGCTAATTGCGCAATCTGAAATGCAAATAATTTTCAGGAAGTGAGGATGGAGATCCAATAGAATAATACAAATGGTTATTAACGCCCTCTACTACTTGAAATTTGTTTTAAAGAAAAAAGAAAGCTAATGTTATACTTTTTACAACGGCGCGCCCGGCGGAAGGTTAAGAATCATATTAATAAAGTTATTTTCGTTATAACGCTTACTAATAATATTAGTTTCCGAACATTATTGTCATTCAGAAATCTAAAATTATTTGAATCCCAATTTCGAAGTCTGTCCGGAGCACATGATTCATTAGTCCTTCTCGGTGGGAGGAATCGACTTTAAACATGTAAAATAAAAATTCTAGACAGACTGTAAATCTTTTATCTAAGGTTGTAATGTTATTCCATAAAATTGGCGTCTGCCACCAAATTTATGGGGTAATTTTTATTTATTTATTTATTTTATTTTATTTTATTTTTTTGCAGCTCAGTGATTTTATCTGGAACCAACGTTTCTCATTTGTTCAAACATTTCTTTCAAAATGACTAAGAAAGAAAAAAAAAAGAAAAGAAAAATGACTAGACATTGTAAATCAAATCGCCTGCCATGTTCCGAGGGATGAATAATAGAACAGGTACCGCACTGGGACGAAAATGAAAATCATATATCATGTCATATTAATATTTCGTCGGGTTCAAACAACAATGTTTTCTATTTTCTCCAATTTAATTTAAGTTTTGCGCGGCAGCGCAATACTTATTTATTTCCAGTTTATATTAGTGCACATATCTAAAATTCAATGCAAAATTTTCAATTTTACTGTATGCATTCAATCGATACATATTTCAACTAAAAATATCTATGTTCGGAGATAATTTTTGCCATTAATAAATACATAAAAGAAATATCCGAATGCAAATATACTTTTCAAAATTTTAGTTTAATACCAGCTTTAATTCTATTCAGTAATTTCACAAAATAATAAAAGTTATAAATTAACAGGGCGAGGTTGTTATTTTGAACTATAGTATAGGAATAATTTTAATTCTTGGTAACCAATTAAGGTAAAAGAAAAACAAGTGAACCGTCTAAGGCTATTTCTATAACTAGGGGGCTCGGCCCCCTACGAGCTACGCTCGCCAACCCCCGTCCAGACACCGCAGGCTCTAAATGCACGCTAATTTGATCGGCTTTAAAAAGATTTCGAAAGATTGAATTATAATTTAAAAAACAGTGTCGATCTCCCTATAAACGAATTTCTATTCATATCTCTTTGTTTGGGGAACTTTAACGCCAAATCCGTTGCGGTACTACTTGATTATCCCGTCGACCAATTTCGCCAAATTATATAAATCGCCAAACCACTCGCCAAATTATACAAATTGACATAATTTTTATTTTAAATAACGAAAGAACAAATAAATTCGTACAACATTAATAAAAACACAAATAAAACGTCGAAATAAAAATAACTTGATGACGTAGACACGTGTAACAACATTTCAAAATAAGCTAATATAAAAGGGATTAAGTAAACAGAGTCTTCGTCTCCTGGTATTTTATAACAAAGCGAAAAGAAAGTTCTTTTAAATGAGACATTTTAAATTAATCGTTTTTAATCTGACGTAATTTTTACCAAGCTATTCTTTCTCTTTTAAATAATCGCGTGAAAGTACTTTTGTTAGCAATGAAATATTATTTGCGCTTTCCTAACAAAAATAGTTGAAAATATCCTCTCAAAATATTAAATAAATGTCTAGCGCAATTTCTAAATTTAAACTTTTTTGCAATATTATTTTGTGTTCATTTTATGTAATAACTATAATGTGACATAAATATAACGTAATTTCTCCTAAGACTTCTAACGCATGTTAATGAATTTATTATTTTACAATATCCTTTCTCTTTTAAAATTCACGTGTATACTTTTTATGACGTAATTTTTAATAAGTTCCTGCTTTTTATACATAATTATTTAATTCTAATTTGAAAGTTTTTTTCCTGTTTATAATAGTCACGAGTAAATAAATTTTTATTTTGAAGCAACCATTATTGCTTGCGCTTTTTATACAGTTGGCAGCAGTTTAAATTAGTACAATTTTCAAAAATCTGTAAAAAATATCTCTAGAAATGCTGAAAATTTGAATTTAAAATAGAAATAAAACCTGAAAAAATGAGTCAAAATAAAAAAATTAATGCAATCTGCACTCCTGCAAATTCTAACGCATAAAATGATCTAAAAATGATTACACTGCCATGTATAGTTTTTGCTGCTATAAAACTTTTTTAGTGGAACGATTTTGTCCAACTTTAGCATTAAACATCTCTTAAAATAGTTCTTCGATTTGAAAACTGTCTGCATCAGCGTGTTTATCAAACATTTCTGTATAAAACCACTGATTTTCATATTTTTGTATGCATTATTTTTCTCAATATTAACGAACAAAGACCTCCGGTCACAAAAAATTCAAAACCGGCGGCGACGGCGGTGACAGCGGTAGTTACTTTTTTTTAGAATAGAGAGATTATCACTAAAACTTTAGTAAGATCCAAAAGTTCTACATTTTTCAAATCCTACATTATTTTTTTATCTATCAAAAACTTCAGATAAAGATTCATAAGAGATAACTTACAAAAAATAAAAAAATCTGTGTTACGGAGTTTTATTAAGCGAAATGCGAAATTTAATTCGCAACGTTTGTTCAAAATTCTATAAAGAATCTTAATTATATACTTATGGTTTTAAGAATTAAAACATATATAATACATTCATTCGATAATACAAACAGAGGCTTTAATATTTGTAATATAAACGATTCAAGATTTATATTGTACAATATTTAGCATACATTAAATACTAATAGATTATTTTTGCTAGAAAAAATGTTTTCTGATAATTTCATTATTACGCTTACAAATAATACTTGATTTTTCATATTATAATCTTGGGTCTAAATGAATTGGAATTCTCATTTCGAAGTTTCTCTTGAACGCACTACATTAATCCTTTCTAGCGGAAAGTATCTACTCTAAACGTGTAATGTAAAATTTGTAGACAATACAATATTCGAAAATAACGTTTTAATTTTTGCAACATTTTCTTTCGAAATGATTAAGAAGAAGAAAAAGCAATAGAAAACGTAAATAAAATCAGCTGTCGTATTTTTATTCATGAAGAATACCACAGGTACCGCTTAGGGCAAAAATGAAAAAAAAAAACATATATAATGACATATTCAAATTTTCTATGTTTCTATCCCTACCCTGTTTTCTTCAATTTAATTTCTATTAGAGACACATATCTGAAAACCCAAGCAATACAAATATTTATACTTCCCGTATTTAATCTTAAAAATAAATATTTTCCGATCAGAAAAATGATTTTTTTTTCAATTAAAGCTTCTGAAAATTATTTTGTTTATTCTTATTTTTGTTTATTGCTTATTTTGTTTATTCACCAGCTTCGAAAACATATATACGGTTAGAAATAAAGAGACAGTATGTTTATCGGCTGTTTCAAACTACAGCATAAAAATCATTTTTATTCGTTACTATCAATTAAGATAGATGTAAAAATAGTAAGCAATTTAAAAACATTTAAAGTGTGATCTCAAAAATTTGAAATTCAAAAATCTGGCAACTTGAAAAATCCGGCAACAGAATCAGCTCTTCCTCCTACTTTATTTTTGCGCTTCCAACTCATGACAGCAAGAAACATGGCAATTGTTTAGGTATTGAAAACAGTGGTCGTTTAGCGGACAGCGAGATTGCTCATGCTATGATAAATGGAATCACAGATAAACCTTGTCAAAGTGGATAAGGACGAGGAACCGACCGCAAGAAAAAAGGTGTCAAAGAAAAGTTGTCGATGGAAAAGAGCAAAAATTTGATTAGAGATTTAATATATACTTTAGAGAAACAAAATTGTCGTTTCGAAACATATATTCTTCAGTTGCGTAAAAAATAACAAAAACTTGTTAAAGAACGGACAAATATAGTAGAAGCACATAACATTGACATCGATTTACCGGATAATGCATAGGGAGAAATGGCTTCATTGTACTGTAAAAAAATGCTGTGATTTTTCCTGTACTTTACGATGCAATTTTTCAAGCACCGATGCTATGAAATCGAATTCAAGCACCGATGATGTGAAATCAAATTCAAGCAACAAGGGAATAAAAAGTCGAACTTTTTCTGTGACGTGCATAAAGCAGCCAATAGCAACACGATTTTCCGTGAACTTGATAAATTTTAAAGCACTCTTAAAAATGCCAGTTTGTAAATTTTACAGCAAGTGTGTTGGCAGCTTGAATGCCAGCTTATTTTGTTGTAAAATACAGTGTTTTTTTTCCGGCGCTTTATTTTGTCATTTTTCAAGCATAGATGCTGTGAAATCGAATTCAAGCAACAATTAAAGTAAAATTGAATTATTTCTGTCACGTGAACAAAGCGATTCTGTCTACACTTGAGAAATTTTGCAGCAGTCTTAAAGGCAGCAGCTTGTCAATTTTGCAGCAACTGTGTGGCATTATTTTTTTGGTTTTTGTAGAATAGAAAATACCAATAAAGTAAGTTCTTTTAATATTTTAATTTCTCTTTTTTTCACATAATCTTATATTATAATGAGAGCAAAAATTGTGTGTGTGTGTGTTTGCGTGTGTGTATGCGTTCGCGTGTGTGTTTGTGTATGTAAATTTTATCTTAAAAACGGCTGTAACGATTTTGACTACATTTTCTATTTTGCCATTTTCGGGCACGAGAAGATCATTGGGCTAGGTCATATGTTCGAGAAATTTCGATTAGTGAGTCATTTTGATCATAATGAGTCAGGGTCAAGCTAATTATATCTGAAAATCGGCTCAGTCGATTTTGACTAAATTTCATAGCCAACCATTTTGGGGCATGAGAAAACTATTGGGCTAGGTCACATGTTCGAGAAATTTCGATTAGTGGGCCATTTCGGGGTCACTTCGGGTCAAGCTAATTTTATCTAAAAACGGCTCTAACAATTTTTATTAAATTTTGTAATCTACTGTTTTTGATTACGAGAAGACCAAGTGGCTAGGTCACATTTTAAGAAAATTTGATAAGTGGCTCATTTTTGAGTCTAGACAATCTAGAAAACGACTCTAACGATTTTGATGAAATTTTGTGTTCTATCGTTGTCGGGCCCGAGAATACCATTGGGATAGGGTGCATGCTTAAGAAAATTCGATTAATGGGTCATTTTGGATCACAATGGGCCAGCTGTCCAACAAATTTAATCTAAAAAAGGGCTCAAATATCTTGACAAAAATTTGTAATATACCACTTCTGAGCATGAGATGAGCATTGGGCTAAGTCATATGTTCGAGAAAAATCGATTAGAGGGTTATTTTGGGTCACTGTGTGTCAAGCTAATTGTATCTAGAAAACGAATCAAATGATTTTGACAAAATTTTGTATTATACCGCTTCTGGGCATGTGAAGACCATTGGGTTATGTCACGGGTTCGAGAAAATTCGATTTGTGGGTCATTTTTGGGTCACTGTGAGTCAAGGTAAATGTATCTAAGAAAAGGCTCAAAACATTTTGACAAAATTTTGTATTATATCGTTTCTGATCATTTGAAGACCATTGGGCTAAGTCACATGTTCGAGAAAAATCGATTAGTGGGCCATTTTGGGTCACTGTGGGTCAAGCTAATTGTATCTAAAAAACGACTCAAAACATTTTGACAAAATTTTTTTATTATATAGTTTCTGAGCATGAGAAGACCATTGGGCTAAGTCATATGTTCAAGAAAATTCGATTAGTGGGTCATTTTTGGGTCACTGTCGACCAAGCTAATTGTATCTAAAATACGGCTCAAAGAATTTTCACAATTTTTTTATTACATTGTTTCCCAGCACGAAAAGACCATTGGGATGGGTCACATGTTCGATAAATTTAGATTAGTGACTCCCTTTTGGGTTACCGTGGGTCAAGATAATTTTATATATAAAACGACTTTGACGATTTTGACTGCATTTTATATTACATTGTTTTCGGGTTCGAGAAGAGCATTGGTCAAGTCGCATATCCGGAAAAATTTCTTTAGTGTGTCATTTTGGATCACTGTGTCTCAGAATCATGCCACTTGTATCTAATCAGCAAGAATGATACTGTGAGAATAAAATATCGAATTGAACACGAGGCTAATTTTGACCGAAATTAGCTCTGTCATCCCTGCTAGTTCTTACTTCATTATGAAGGCCCCATTGACGCTATTGGAAATTCTTTGGATAATCTTTCCGTAATCCGGGATTTTCAAAATTCCGGTTTAGTCTCGATTCCGGCTTTGCCAGACTTTCAATGTTATGCTGTATATAAGTATCGTTAAGCGTTTAGTTAAATGCAAAATATCTATATATTTTTATACTAATAATAAACTTCATCTATACCAATAAATATTTAAAGTTGCAAAATATACGCATTGCGGGGGAAAAAAAAAAAAAAGGCTTACATTTTTCTTTTTTCCAGTTGTCAGCATACTAAATCTTTAATATACCTTATTGGTCACCAAAAGTACATCACTCAAGTACCGGATTGTTATACAACATACTAAAGTTTCAATTAGTGTTATAGAAATAAATAAACGTAATGAGGTATTTCGACACTTTAAAGGCTACATGAAACTTATAAAAAACATCTGTTGTATATTTTGAACAATCTTTTAACCACTATTTCTTCTTCAAAACTTGGTGTATTCATCTTACTTTGTTTTCTTTTTTTTCATTCTTTTCACTTTCTTTTCTTATTTTTAACTTTTCTTTTCTCAATATTGTATTAATAAGGATAAAAATCTAAAGCTAGAATTTTCTGCCAATTATTTTTTTTTTCATCATCTTACTTTTGCCAAAATAAACTTTTAAAAGCATCGATGGTATGTTTTATATTTATGGGTTATTTTCTGATTTATAAAGAGATGAGTAATTGTTGTAAAATTGAATTTTTAAAACTGAAGGGGCTGGTCGTGGTCACACAGCTTCCGATTTTCTCCTCTCTAATGCAAAAACTATGGGCATTTGATGGATTTGTATATTTAAAATATCTCCTCGGGAAATTAATATTTTTAGCCTCTATTTTTTCTGTACACTTCCTAAAAGATGTATCTTTTTTTCTCAGTTCTCAAAATATTTCGAAAGTATACACTTAATTTTACATGAAGTGTTAAAATCTCACTCACAGTGCGCCCGCTTTTAACACACACTGCAAATAGAAGCGTCTTAAATTTAGACACATATGTGACTGAAAAAGTATTTTAGACACTTAAGTGTCTTAATCTGAAAATTAAGACACTATAGATGTCTTAATTTAAGATACATAAGCGTCTTACTATGACCATGGTGTAAACGAACTGAGAATAATGTCTAAAATATCCGCAAACGTCTTATTTTAAGACACTTCATTGCTTTAAACGTGTCTTAATTTAAGACGTTTTGATTCTTCCGACGCAATAACCACCAGGGGGCACTAGCACTCCCAGTTGCGCATGCGTTTTAGATGTCTTCGTTCGAAGTGGTATACGTTGTAATTCAAACAAAGTTTGTTTTTATGTACGCGTGTATTTTAATTCTTTTTTGCGAAATGTGAAGTACTGTGATTTTAATTCGTATTAACTTGGATTATTTATTTATTGAATACATACATCTGACGTGTGTGCTCGACATCAAATGTCTCTTAGAAGCTGTCGTCGATACAAGGGCGGGATAGACACAGAACAGAAGTAGACGACGGTTGAAGATTACACCCGGAAATTCTACAAAGCGTGTGCAATGGGCTTAGTGTTAACTCGTATCAATTTATATCAATAATATTGTGTTATTCATCTTCGTCCTGTCGAAGCTGGCAAAAAAAAGAAACTTTTGTCTGGCGGGTCCTGTTTTTAGGATGAAACATCTCATTCTTTAAATATGGCTAGTCGGATGTATTATGGCATTACCTTTTAAACTGATGAAAGCCTTTCTCCCTCACTGTGGTTGTGGTAGTTTTTAAAATTTCAAATCGAGGAATATTTCTTACCTCTTGCAGAAACTCAAGTAAGTTTCTTTATAGTAGTAAAATTAGTGCATTTTATGATTTTATTTATTGTACTAAACAAAATCCTGCATGAAATTTAATTAGTTTTGAATCTGTTCGCAAAAACCCCCACTAATTCTAGAAGTATATATTTTTTAACTTATGACGTTCTTTTTTATTACGAATTATATATTCAATGTCAGTTCTTAGTTTCAATGGATAATTTTTATCTCGCAGTAAATGACGGCCACAAGGAAGTAAAGAAAAAAAAAACTTTGAAAGATGACCTAATGCTTTCTTACTTCCTGGCATAAAACCGCAGATTAAAAAAAGATAAATAAAGTAAATGAGACTGGTCTATTATATGAAGCTGCCTGTAAAAATATACATATGTATTTGATTTGCAATCAACTCTAATACTGATTTTTTTATTATTTTTAATAAAAAAGTAATTTGAAATTTATAATGGGAAAAAGTAAAAACCTCTAACTAGATTTCGTATTTAAAATTGTGGTAACTTTATTTATATGCACTTATACGAAAAATACAAAAATGACAGATGTTACTGTATATATTTAAGACGAAAGAAGACGAATTACGAATTATATATTCAATTATTACGAATTATATATTCAATGTCAGTTCTTAGTTTCAATGGATAATTTTTATCTCGCAGTAAATGACGGCCACAAGGAAGTAAAGAAAAAAAAAACTTTGAAAGATGACCTAATGCTTTCTTACTTCCTGGCATAAAACCGCAGATTAAAAAAAGATAAATAAAGTAAATGAGACTGGTCTATTATATGAAGCTGCCTGTAAAAATATACATATGTATTTGATTTGCAATCAACTCTAATACTGATTTTTTTATTATTTTTAATAAAAAAGTAATTTGAAATTTATAATGGGAAAAAGTAAAAACCTCTAACTAGATTTCGTATTTAAAATTGTGGTAACTTTATTTATATGCACTTATACGAAAAATACAAAAATGACAGATGTTACTGTATATATTTAAGACGAAAGAAGTTTGGAAATCATAAGTTATTTTTTTCCTCATGTTTTTAATATAGACTTATTTGTTTTTATTGATAGTTGAATAGCTTTTGTGAGTACCCTCTGATCTACATAAAAACTTGCCCATGTGGAAATATAAATTTTTTAAAAACATAATTTTTAAATAAGTATTTTCATTTTTTGGGGGGGTGGGAGGGGGGGATTTTGCATGAATTTTTGTAAAGCTGATATCTTAAATCTTGCACTGATTATAATGAAAGTTTTGAACTTTTAGAGTAGGACAAGTTTAAAAATGCAAATATATTTAACAAAATAACAAAGTCATTTTTTCCCCAATGTTATTAAAGTAGAATATTTATTTATTTATTTTCATTATTCATAGTTAAATGGCTGTTGTGATTATCAAGTGATGTATATGTAAAATTGCCTATGTGGCAATATATTTTTTTATATTTTCATTTTTTTTTTTTGGGGGGGGGGATTTTTGCAATTTTCGTACATCTGATATTTTAAATCTTTTTCCACATTCAACCGAGTATAATAAATATTTTGAACTTTTAGAGTAGGACAAGATTATAAAATATATATATATATTTATCTATGTACCTTAAAAGCCCTTAATAGCGAACACTTCGGGACCGCGGAATTTGTCCGATAATTGGAGATGTCTACTTTTTTGAGGTAAAAATATACAAATATGTATGTATGCTGATTAAAAATGTATTCGTTAAATAGAGGTGTTCGCTATTCGAGAATGTCCTCCACAACGGATACTCCCGAATACCGGACATCTCAATTTAGACAACTATAATGCAGGGTTGCGTTTTTTGCAAAAGTACTTCTTGATTAAAGGAAGGGCAAACTGGGAAGTGCCCCGTCCCCCTACGACTGTAGTGCCCCCAAATTTGATGTGCAATATTTGTAAAGGTTATATTTTAAATCTGTTTCGAAATTGTACTGATTATAATCAATATTTTGAACTTTTAAAGTAAAATAAGGTTAAAAACAAAATAAATTTAAAAAAATCTAATATTTAGATAAATATTTTTTGTTTTTTAATCTTGTTCTACTCCTGAAGTTCAAGATATTGATTATAATCAGTACAATGTCGTAAAAGATTTAAATTATCAACGTAACGAAAATTGTATACCAAAACTGAGAGCACCAAAAAAATCAGGCTGTATTGGGGGGGGGGGGGAGGGGGGGCAGGACCACAGCCAAATATTTTTCCAGGATTCAACGTGGTCAAACATGGCTACGTATGATGCTTACAAAAAATGGATGCGATTCAGACGCTTGAAGTGTCTGAAAAAATTCAGACATTTTAAAATGTCTGAAAATTGAACACTCCATTTCAGACACTTAAGTGTCTGAATTTCAGACATTTTAATTTAGAGTGCATAAAATATTAAATTCAGCATAGATTTTAGAAATATTTTGAAAACTAAGAAAAAAAGAGATATCCTTTAAAAAGAGTACACTGAAAAAAGATGTTAAAAATATGCATTTCCCGAGAAGATATTTTAAATATACGAATGCATCACAAGTCCATAGATTTAACATTACGGAGGAGAATTCGGAAGCAGAGTGACCAGCCGCCTTAAGCATATCTGCTCTGTTCTCAGCTTAAATGTACAAATGAAAGTCAGTAAATTTAAATTTTAAGAAAAGTTAATATTTTTACCGATTTTCAATATTTTTTTTCATGTGGCGCAATGCTTAAGTGTAGCTATTGAAATTATATTTTCGTGGTGGTTAAAAAACTTAGAAATTTATTAAAATCTTCTACAGTAAAACGATTTTAAAACTTTTTTTTACTTTTCTACTACCACATTATTGATATGCGCAAGTTATTCAGAAATTATGAACAATTTGTAAAAATAAAATAAATCATTTTTTTTTTACTATGATACAAATATTTTTAAACTTAGAAAATGTAAACATAGGTATTTTCTAAGTGCATCTCAATTAAAAACATATTGTAAATCAATATTTTACATTTCTTTCGAACAACTTTAACTGGCAGATTTAAAAGGTAGCAATCAAAATTTTTAACTATAAAGATATTTTAATAAGTTTATACTTTGATTGAATGACGAAATTGAATAAATTTAAACTATTCTCACAATCGTTAATTTCAAAAGAATCTATGCATGTTGCTAAATTTTAAGGGATATATTTCGCATTAAATGAACTATATTACGTCAGCCAAATCTGATTATAAAAATTAAATAGTTAAATAACTTTGGTGTCATGCGTAAGTGCAAGTATTTAAAAGTTAATTAGTCTTATATATCAGTTTAAAGTATTGCTCACTTACTGAAAATTTTTAAAGTAAATCTGTTTTCCACTTTTTTTGTTCTTTATTCCCACATCGTTGACATATTTAATTCATTTAGGACATTATGCAGATTTTAAAAATATAATGCAGCCATATTTGTATTTTATGACGAAAAATATTTAAAGATTAATAAATGCAAAATATGTATTTTTAGAGTGAGTCAAATTAGTAAATTCTGTAAAACTACATTTTACACTCCTTTTAAACAACTTGAACTTTCAGATTTAGAATGTGGTAACTCAACCCCTTAAAAAGATTTAAAATTTTTAAGTTTATAACCTTGACTGAAACATTCGCTAAAGGTGAAGTAATTTTCCCAATTTCTTTAGAGTATCCAAGTATTTAACTTCATTTCATCAACGTAAACAAAGCAAAAATACTGTCATTTTACAGATGTAAAGTTACAGACATATGTATGCTTACTAAAATTTTTGTAAAGCTACAGAAATCTGTAGTTTTACAAAAGAATCTACTAAAATTTTAGTAATCTTACTAAAATTTTATGTGTAACCCGCGTTGCAGTTACATAAAAGGTTCTAGACATCCCAGTTTCCGAAAACAGTATCAGTAACCTAGAAGATTTTTTTTATTTATTTACGGTGCAAAAGTGTATATGTTACATGAATTTGTGTTGTTGGCGTAACATTAAAAGTTCTAGGAATCCAAGTTTACTACAAATTTCATAGTAACCTTATAAATATATATATTTACAATGTAAGCAGCGTTATTTCGATACTTTGGTTAAATCATAAAATATTGATAGAACTTTCATGTAAATTATCGCTGTACATCTGAGGTCCTGTAACGTACACACTAGTGCGACAATAAATGTATTGATGTAGCATCTAATTGCAACTTATTTTTTTCTCTGGATGTCGACCCATTTTTATAGAATTTTGACAATTAATTTTCTTTTCTCTTAAAGTGAATCGATATCTATTGCAATTTCACTAGTCACCTTACATTTTTTCTCTAACAGAAAATAATTCAAGGTGAAAAAATTATCTCAATTTTTTAAGAATATTCAAGCATTCAACCTCATCAGATAGCAAGTAGCGTAATTTGGGTACTTTTGTTAATTCATAAAATATTAAGAAAATTCTACTGTAAATTGTCGTAGTACATCTCAGGCCCTATCACGGAGGAATTTTATGCTGCTTTACACAAGTTTAAAACCATTGGATTGCAGCATTCTATCTGATTTTTTTTTTCTCTCCCAAACATTTTTTTCTCTTAAAATAGTTACATTATCGAAATATGTTAATCTGTTTTTATAATTTCTTAAGAATATTCAAGCAACAAATATCTTTACATAGTAAAAAGCTTAATTTGGAATGTTACATTTTGATGTAAGGATGCTTTTGTTAATTCATAAAATCTGGATAGAACTTGTCCGTAAAATGTTGCGGTACATCTGAAAGCCTATCACGACGGAATAGTGTAATGTATCACAGCAGTTTAGAACCACTGAATTAAAGCATTTAATTTCATTTATTTTATCTCAAACATTTCTGGAAGTTTATATGACGTAAACAAATGTATTGCGGGATTATACCGGGTATACTAAAATGGACTAACATATTTTAAAAATCAATATCTTGCAAATGGTGACAGCTGTTAAGATTTTTTTGCGAGAAGGTTATGTAAGATATAAGATTTTTTTTCTGAGATGCTCGGTTTTAGTTTGAAATTGCTTCGATAAAAGGAGCTGAAAGCAATAGATGCAGCAAAAGATTCGATTTTTTGGCTCTGCTCTTCACCCAGCAGTGATGCGAAGAAAGGAGGTTAAATACATGGAGTGGATCTCTTAAAAGAAGGTTGCATTGGCGACTAAGACCCACTCCATTTATTTAACCTCCTTCATTCGTATCAATGATGGGAGAAGAGCGAGGCCAAAAAAGTTGGACCTTTTTTGTGCCTATAACTTTTTGCGCCCTCTATCGCTGCTATTTGGAACTAAAACAGATAATCTCAATAAAAAAATCCTGACATTGTACATAACCTTACTGCAAGATTTTTTAATGGGTGTCACCATTTGCAATTTATTGGTTTTTAAAATCAGCCAGTCTATTTTTGGACATCCGGTAAAAGTCATTTATAAAATTAAAGTATCTTTTGCAGCCACAAATTTTAGGATACGTCTTTCGAGTATTTTTAAAGTGCATAAGTAAGCTTTCTCAACAAAGGATATCCATCTTTACGATGCTATCAATTCCAATTTAAACATTTTCATCTGTATAATTGAAGTAGTACATTGAAGAATTGCAAAATAGTGTTGATTTTAATTTTAATGTGAATGCTATTGCTGTTAATTGATCATGTTTGTCTGTAAAGCACGTTTCTTGAATGTTAAAATATTTTCTTAAGAGTTGATGACTTTAAAATAATGAATATTTTTGTCGAGAAAACTATTAATACACAATATAATGTTACACGGGAACATTTCTGAATATCCGTGTCAGATAAAGAAACTTTATTTGCAAAACTTATTCTTTAAATATCGAAAACACACTGGTTTCTGAGATCTCTAAAACTAAAAAAACGCTTTTCGGAATAGTGGGTAGAGTTTATTTTTCAAGAAAATGTGAAAAAATTATTCACTAAATTTTAATAATATTATTAATATTAAATAAATAATAATTTCTTATTTAGTTTTATTAAAATTTCATCATTTCAAGAGATATTTTTGCATATTTTAGAAAGGTTTTATTTCAAACTAGCAGGCTACACCCGCTTCGCTGGTCCATTTTCCAAATGATCATTGATCAAACAAAATTATGAATTCGACCTTGTATTTTAAATTAATATGGACCTTCACCGGGAAAATCTTTCGCATTTGCTGAATACTATGCGAACGCTATTTAGCTATTATAATATCTTATGGGTTAGGCAAAATACGGACTATTCAGAAGAAATTCTTTTTACAGTATATATTTAAAGTAGAGGTTTGGAAGAAAATACGGCTGTTGGGATAATCAGAAATGTTAAAATGTTCTTTAGTCACCACACTACTAAAAGGAGAGATAATTACAATGATTGCAGAGAGTGACCACTGAACATTACTTATGTTCGGATTATTCACTTTCGTTTGATAGTTCTTGAACTCCGGGCTTCTCAGCTTGGTGCTATGTGTGGTTCTGGTAGCTTAAATACAATTTCTCTCTACGTTGCATTATATTTTGTAATACACGTCTTCTAGCAGGACTACTGCAGTTTTCTATCTTCGGATTACAGCAGAGTAAATACGGTAAGAAAAAATGTAATAAATTGTTTGCACACAAAAAGTCTTTAACTTTCATTACAAGAAATGTAAGTCACATAAAAGTGGATTTTTAAAAATGAAGTGTTTGAATAAAATTAAAATAATGTCATTTTCATTACCATTTCCTTTTTATATATATACCACTTGCAATTATGTAACTGTTAACCTGAAAAAAAAAAAAAACTCGATAACTCATTATGATAGAAAAATAAACCTCTTGTTTTCATCCAATCAAAATCTTCCCAATCGTCCATAATCGGGTGCACAGCTAAGTTTTACGGCAAACATTAGTAGTGTTTACAAACTATATGGTTACAAATTTACCAGAGTTAACACACGTAAAACATACGTAATTATGCGCCAGACTAACATCCCATTAAATAAAGTCAAATTGCTGTTGGCTGAATTATAGATCTTTCGCCAAAAATACTCTTTGTAAATGACAAATAAAGTCAGTTATACAAAACTTAATAACCTAACACGTTATAATATAACGAAATAATCTTTTTGATGCACCGAAGACCTTTTTTCATTTCTCTAAAGAGTGCAATAACACGGAGAAATAAATACACTTTTTATTTTCAAAATTACATTATTCTTCAGTCTGCTGCCTAAATAAACCTAAAATCGTTAATTTTTTCCTCAGTTTAGCGAATAGGATTGTGCGTCTGAAGAACTTGCTTTATAATGATTTCTATTTTCAATTTTATCTGCATTTCAGGTACTTTTTTTCTTATCTAGGCTAAAATGATAAATCAACAAATATTGTTCCACCAGCCACCATTGGAATTTCAATTTTTTTTCCCAAGTATTTATTTTTTAGTGACAGTAAAATAACTGCAAATAAAAAAATATATAATACTAAATCTCTGTTCTCCGTTTGCTTCATAATGAAAAAACATAAATTTACTAACAGCTAAGTACAAATTTCATGTAATCTTCTACAGTCGCGATCACTGTCTGATCACTGATCTTACACTTTCAAATATAAAAGAAACATCTAAATAGTTCAGTAAATACACTAATTAGCAGGTAACCTGATTACGGAAGATTAATCCAATATCAAAAACCTTAAAAAAAAAACTGAAAATGGGATGACGAATTAAAAAGACAATCGGAAATGTATTTCAGTAAGCAATTTTTATTGCAAAATATTTTCTTTTGTGGTATTAATAACGCAAAATTGCATAAATTTTCTTAAGAATAATCTTTAGTACTTAACATTTGAAACAGTAGACTTTTCTAAAAGAAAAATTGGCAATATATGTTTAAAAAAAAAAAAAAAAAAGAGTGGACAATATTTGTTGATGTGAGTTCGAGGTTATAAAAGTCATAAGTTTGGGGAAAAACAAAATAGCATGTATCCGTAGTAAAGTACGCGAAAAATATTTTAAATATCTGAAATTAAATTATTTATAATATGTGTGTGTGTGTGTGGGGGGGGGGGGCAAACGTTTGCATTAAAATTTAAATATTTGACTCCACTTTTATAATATTAACTGCTATTTATGTAATATCATTATTTTTATAATTACATCTGCTAGTTTTTTTCTGTAAGAGATACATAATAATAATAATAATAATAAAAATTGTTACTCACAAGGAAGGTCTCCTTAAAACGCATACTCAAAATATTTTGAAAAAGGAAATGCTAATAAAATGAATCATGTATGTAAAAAAGATCGGTAAAAATATAGCGGTCGAATAGCAGTAGAAAATCTGTAAAAAAATATTTTTTCGAGTATTTGGCGCGAACAGACGAACGCTTGACGCTCTTTGGCGAACCAATAGGTTTCCTCGCCAAATGCAAGAGATTGAAATGCATTTATAAATTCCTTGTTAAATAAGTAACTAAATGCCTAATGCTCAATGAATTTAAACTTAAACTGTGGATTAGTTTACTATTTTTGCTGTAAGCTTATATAATATAAGCAAATTGCATGTTACTTGTATTGAGCTATTTAATTTTATACGATGTCACCGGCTGGATAAGTTTTAAGGGTATTTTAATTAAAAATGCTATCATTAAGCATTTCGTTATTAAATTTTTGTTTCCATGGCAATAAAACTCTCTTGTTGTCTCTGACACTAACAATATCGAAGTCAAATTGCCAATGCTCAGAATCGGACCTTAATTTGGGTTTGAAACACTTTTAATCCATCTAAATTTCATTGTAAACGGCATAAATACGATCGTTAAATTTCATTGTTACACATATAAATGTATATGACAAAACTGCAGTTATAAATATGTATTTATTTAAGTTAAACTTACTTTAACTTCGTATCGAGAGTTGAAAAAGTTTTTCTTAAAGAATATTTATCATAGTATTATTCAAAATTTTATCGTGTCGCCATCCAGCGCTAAATCGCAAAAAAATGAAATTTTCATTATTTTTTTAGGAATGCTAAATAGAGGTTCTGCCGATTTTTTTATGGATATATATATATTTATGAGAAGAATATTCTATAATTTTTTTCAAATAATGCTGAGCATGCGCTTATGGGGAACTTCCTTGGTATCATTTTATCAATTTTCAGATGCATTTTTCTTAACCTGATGCAAAAGATAAATCGCCAAATATTATTTCAATTGCAATATTTCAACTGAGTAATTCTTTAAGTATTACGAACATTCTCTTTCATGTTTAAATTAAATATATTCGTTTTTTAATATTATCACTAATTAAAATGGATTTCTTTTTTTTTTCTTTTTTAAAGATTTTAAATACAATTAGTAACAGTTTTTTGTCTTTTATTTTTCTAGGTGTAATAGCCGTTTCAATTTTTTCAACAACAAAAAACTTCGGCAAGAAATAAAATGGTAACCTTATCGTCAAAAATAACAGAACTTTCCGTCATACTTCTATAACTAATCTAGGTAGAATGATGTGTTATAGCTTAAAACCTTCCCTGAAACGATACCTATCTAACGGTATAAGTTCCGTAAAAATCCATGCAGCAGAACTCGAAATCTAGGCGTTCGGAACGAAATTTCCGTTTCGATTTTATATATATAATAGATAATAGAATAGATAATAGATTTTATATATATATAATAGAATAGATAATAGATTATGTGTTATGAACTGTCTCAAAGTTTAAAACAGATCGCATTGTTAGATTTCCTAATTTTAACAATATCGCGTTATGTTAGTTCCAGATTCCACCACCAGGGAGCGCACTCTATTCTTAACAAAAGCGTATCTGAACTAAACTCCTTCATGCAACCTTTCGGTAGATACATGAATCGGGAGGGTGGCGGTCTTAACCAATAATTTAAGATAATTGCTGAAATTACTACGAAAAATATTTTAAAGGGGCTCTACGCGGGCGCCTAATAGAGTTAGAGGAAATCGGAAGACTGCAAAATAATCGCAGGGAAAAGTTTGCTTGGGTGCTTCGGAGCTACTTTTGGCGCGAGATCTAAGCTCTACGACCAATAGGAGCCCAGATATTTAAGGAAATATGAAGTAACAAAGTCCAAAATAATAGAATTTTCCGTAATAATTCTATAACTAATCTAGTTAGAATGGTGTGTTATAGCTTAAAACCTTCCCTGGAACGATACCTATCTAACGGTATAAGTTCCGTAAAAATCCATGCAGTAGAACTCGAAATCTCGGCGTTCGGAACGAAATTTCCGTTTGGATTTTATATATATACTAGAAAGGTAGCCCGTCAAAAATGACGGAAATTTAGATATAAAGATATATACAACTCATGTGCAAGAATATGAGTTTTCTCATTTGTTCCGCAGTGATAGATGAAAATAACACATTTTAAGAACGAAACACATTTATGAAAAACTGTGTACAGTGGAAGACCACTAATCTGCACAATTCCAAGTTTTCTGCAGATTTTTGCAGTCATGTCTATTCAGTCTTTGTTTACATTTTTTTTTAAATTCATATATTGGACAATTTAGATTACTAAGCCTTAAAAATAAATAAATTACACACTTGAAGTAAGGTAAAAACTATTAAATTATCGTATACGATTTCATAAAATGGTATTATATGGTATTATATGTGTGTGCTTCACGATCTTGGTTACGACTTTGGCGAAATTGGCTGCAACTTGTCATAATTCTAATAGTGTGGGCCTCTATAACAAAAAAAGTAACCAGTTTTTAGTAAAATTTCTGATATAAAGTAGTTTTCAAAAACTTGTGTAAAATTGCAGGCCGTTCTCATGTTATGCCAGTCCTGGGAATAATATTTCTAACACTGAAGAGTTTCCATGTATATGTGGAATTTAGAAAAGCTTCTACAAAAGAAAGGTCCTGAAATGACATTGTAATTCCTCTAACTTCAAAGTTTAATCGGGCCCTGATGTTGTTTACTGAAATCTAATAAATACAGTTATTTTGAATATTACAACAGAATTAAACAGCTAAACTTATTTAACTTAAACTCGCTGTTACTTCCCGATGTTATTTTTTAGTATTAAGAAAGAAAATTATTTAAATTTTTCAAATCATGCACATTTATAATTTTTTTTCGTCTTTAATAACTAAATAATGAAAAAATATGCTTTTGTTCTGATCTCATAAATACGACAATAAAATAATGTATCTAAGAGACATAGCAAAATTAAATCTTTGTGATTTCAAACCATAAACAAATGATACCGCCACCATTTTACATACTATGACGTCATTAGAATATTGTCCATTGATTGTTGGAGAACTTACTTTGTGAATGATTACCTCAATGATTTAATATTTTTTACGGTTCATGATGAATGAATCACTTGTGTTTGTTTAGGTTTATGGAATGAGATATTAAGCCGTGAACCCAATTTCAATTAAAGTTATCCAAAGATATATGTATTTTTAATCGAAATTAAAAACAATGCTTTAATCTCGAAATAAAATGTTTTAGTTTGTATAATTGGTTATTTCTGTTAATTATTTATTTAGGTACTTTTCCATTATAGCGCATTTTTAAAAAAAAAGCTTGGCGTAATTCGGGCATCAGAAAGTGAGATATGTTGCCAAAATATACAGCTATGAAAACAAATCTAATGAACTTTTATTTTTGTTTATATATGCACTTATATACATAAAAAAATCGTTTCTAAATATATATAATATTTTTTTATATACAAATTGCTTGTGAGTATGAAGCAGTAAATAGGTTGTCAGAAAATACTGGGTAAACTTCTTTCTCGCCAAGAAACTTTTCTCCGAAGTATTGTACGTACATAAGTAATGATTGCTAGAAATGCATTTTTAATTATGATATGCGCTTTTATGTTTCATTACATTTATGCATACTATACCGTGTGTATAAATGCTACAGTTCATATGCAGGGCTACACAAAAGAATTCGTAAGGGTTCCTGAGTATGAGAATAAATTGCTTAAAGGTGGTTTTTAAAGAAGTTATGCAGTTTTACGCTGAACTGCGTTTAGATTACTAAGAAATGTTTGTAGAATATAGATAAAATGATATACAGGGTTACGCAAAGAATTGGATACATAACCGTCTATGGATGATAATATCTGGAAATATGATTTCAGTAGCTTTAAGAGTAGCTTAAATTAAATTTTAGCTAAATAGTGGCATGTAATAACGGTACTATTGCTATGGACGGTAACTGCTGAAATCAATTTTTTTTAAAAATTATGCGTTTTCTAAAATCTTTACTTAGTTATCTTATTTACCTTATTTCCCTAAATAACGAAGTTTTGTTAAAGCATTCAGGATGTGTTGGAAAGTGTTTCATATTCTATGCTTAACGCATGATTTTTCTTTCTTCTTTAGTCTTATTTTGCATTTATTTTATTCTTAATTTTTAGTCTTATACTGCTTTATAGAAACTTTGGCACAGTTGTCATATATACCCCATATTGGAGCGATTTTTTCCGACGCCAATTTGGCGAAAACATCAACAGCATAAACAACAACATCCGGGTTACCATATCAAGCAAAATAACGACACTTTGATGACAGTTAAGTACCCGTTGTGTATATGACATCTGTGCCGAAACTTTAATATTTAATGTTTAAACTCTTCGCTCCACTCACCTTGCATATAGTATAAACTATAACACAGATAGCGCAAAATAATAGACAGTTTGATACTTTTCCACTGAAGGAGCTTTGGCATTTTTTAAAAAAAGTTTGGTGTAATTTGGGCATCAGAAAGTGAAATTTGGTACTTTTCCGTTACGCGGATACCATTGTCGCCAAGCGTAATAGTTGGCGCAAAAGAAAGTCACGTGAATTAAGGCATTTGAAAAATAAAAGAAAAAATATTGTCGTACTAAAGTGAGCATTTAAAAAATATAACATTTGAAAATTCCAGACTTTTACGAACTATTTCATTAAATCACAAATATATACTTAAAATAATTGAACAAATAACTGTTATAAAATAAAGCAATAAAATAAAACTCATATTAAACTGCTGGTATAAAATTACAAATATCTTTAACATTTTGAAATAATTGGCGCATTAGCATACATGGTACTTTTCCTTTATACGGACAGCATGCTAAAATGTATGCTAATGCGCCAATTATTTCAACCTTGATCGTAGATTTTTATTGTAAACCATGCGAAACATTGTGATTTGTTATTTATGAAACGTGAATCACGTGAATGATTATTGTTTAACCTTAACCTTGGAAAGCTTTTTAATCTGCTATTAATCGAATTAAAAATGCTTTTTTTTTATAAAGTTGTAGTTTACTTTTACTACTGATGCTGAGATGGATTTTATCATTTGGCAATTACCAGATGATGAGAAAGTTGTGATAAAACTGTTTCAGGAATTTGGAATTCTGCATAATAAAAGATTGTGTTCAAAAAATCATGAAATGAAATTATGGATGAGTTCTGGAAATCCGAAATTGAGTTGTAGCTTACGATCATGCGAAGAAAGCGTAGAAATACGACAAAAAACTTGGTTTAAAGGATCGCGGGTGTCTTGTCTTAATGCTTTGAGGTTTATATATTTATCGTGCAAAGAGTTGACATCGATTGAGTTTTGTGAGCTGCAACTTGATATGAACCACAACACAACAGTGGAATGGAATAGTTATTCGAGAGAAGTTTGTGCAAATGCTTTATGTTCTCGACCAAACAGAAAAATCGGTGGACCTAATAAAATTATAGAAGTAGATGAAAGTCATGTATTATTTATACAGATTGTTGGAAAGGATATAAAACAGATGAACTGCTAAGTGCTGGTTATGATCATTTCACAGTAAATCACAAATACAATTTTGTCGACCCTAATACTGGATGTCATACTCCAAATGTTAAAAGATTATGGGGCATCGCAAAATGGCGCAACAAAAGACATCGGGAAGCTGTTCGTCTTCATTTAGAGTCGTATCTCATAGATTTTATGTGGCTACGCCTTCATTCAAAAAATGAAATGTTTACTGCAATGCTGAAAGATATTTATAATTTTATGGCAGCAGTTTAATAAGTTTAATTTTAATTTATTACTTTATCGTATAACAGTTATTTGTTCATTTATTTTCAGTATATATTTGTGATTTAATAAAATAGTTCGTAAAAGTTTGTAATTTTCAAATGTTATATTTTTAAAATGCCCACTTTACTATCGAGAATGTTTTTTCTTTTATTTTTCAAATGTTTAAATTCACCTTATTTTCATTTTGCGCCAACTATTGCGCTTGGCGACAATGCTGTCCGTATAATGGAAAAGTACCGCATACATTTTGGCATGGTGTCCGTAAAACGGAAAAATATTGAGAATTGTTGTCAAATCATATAAACAGCTATGAAAACAAACTTGATGAGAGTTTTTTTATATGTTTATTTTATATGTATATTATTCATGTTTTTATGTACAAATTACATCTGTTTCTGTATAAAATTAGAGAAACGGCATTTTTAATCGTATAAATAAATCGTATAAATATCAAAAAAAAAAAAATGCATGTGTATATAAAATGAAACAGTGAATAGGTTCCGGGAAAATGTTGCCAAATTTCTTTTTTCGTCAAGGCACTTATACTGGAAAAGTACCTAAAGCACATTAAAATCGCGCAGTTAGGAGCTCATACAGTACAGCGTCGTCTATTGGCGGTTATTTTATTAGTAGCATTGGGAGGAAGATGTAAAGATGTACTTTAAATTCTCACCCATAGATTTTGAAAATATATCTTAAAAGAGCGGAGTTTAAATTAAATTTTGGTGACCTCCTTTATGAAAGATTAATAGTTATAAATGGGAATTTCACCAAATCAGCCAGCTATTGCCAAGTTGGCCAACATTTGGCGCTACTGTGGTAACCCTGCATTAGTATTTTTCAACAATTACTCATTTCAATGAGGTGGTCCTACCGGAATCGTGAGGGACACACAGAGACTTGGATTTTATATAAATAGACTAGCAGGCTACACCCGCTTCGCTGGTCCATTTTCCAAATGATCATTGATCAAACAAAATTATGAATTCGACCGTGTATTTTAAATTAATACGGACCTTCACCGGGAAAATCTTTCCGCATTTGCTGAATACTATGCGAACGCTATTTAGCTATTATAATATCTTATGGGTTAGGCAAAATTCGGACTATTCAGAAGAAATTCTTTTTACAGTATATATTTAAAGTAGAGGTTGGGAAGAAAATACGGCCGTTGTGATAATCAGAAATGTTAAAATGTTCTCTAGTCACCACACTACTAAAAGGAGAGATAATTACAATGATTGCAGAGAGTGACCACTGAACATTACTTATGTTCGGATTATTCCCTTTCGTTTGATAGTTCTTGAACTCCGGGCTTCTCAGTTTGGTGCTAAGTGTGGTTCTGGTAGCTTAAATGCAATTTCTCTCTACGTTGCATTATATTTTGTGATACACGTCTTCTAGCAGGTCTACTGCAGTTTTCTATCTTCGGATTACAGCAGAGTAAATACGGTAAAAAAAAAAAAAAAAAAAAAAAAAAAAAGTAATAAATTGTTTGCGCACAAAAAGTCCTTAACTTTCATTAAAAGAAATGTGAAAGACATAAAAGAGGATTTTTAAAAATGAAGTGTTTGAATAAAATTAAAATAATGTCATTTTCATTACCATTTCCTTTTTATATATAACTTGCAACTTTTATATATACACTTGCAATTATGTAACTGTTAACCTGAAAAAAAAAAAAAAAAAAACTCGATAACTCATTATGATAGAAAAATAAATCTCTTGTTTTCACCCAATCAAAATCTTCCCAATCGTCCATAATCGGGTTCACAGCTAAGTTTTACGGAAAACATTAGAAGTGTTAATACATGGAAATTATTCCAGAGAGAAACATTCGCCTTGGATACAATATTTCAAATGAAATTTGTGTGAAAATTTGATTTTCATTTGAAATATTAGAAGTGTTTGCAAACTATATGGTTACAAATTTACCAGAGTTAACACACGTAAAACATACGTAATTATGCTCCAGACTACATCCCATTAAATAAAGTCAAATTGCTGTTGGCTGAATTATAGATCTTTCGCCAAAAATACTCTTTGTAAATGACAAATAAAGTCAGTTATACAAAACTTAATAACCTAACACGTTATAATATAACGAAATAATCTTTTTGATGCACCGAAGACCTTTTTTTTATTTCTCTAAAGAGTGCAATAACACGGAGAAATAAATACACTTTTTATTTTCAAAATTACAATATTCTTCAATCTGCTGCCTAAATAAACCTAAAATCGTTAATTTTTTCCTCAGTTTAGCGAATAGGATTGTGCGTCAGAAGAACTTGTTTTATAAGGATTTCTATTTTCAATTTTATCTGCATTTCAGGTACTTTTTTTCTTATCTAGGCTAAAATGATTAATCAACAAATATTGTTCCACCAGCCACCATTGGAATTTCATCTTTTTTTCCCAAGTATTTATTTTTTAGTGACAGTAAAATAACTGCAAATAAAAATATATATAATACTAAATCTTCTGTTCTCCGTTTGCTTCATAATGAAAAAACATAAATTTACTAATAGCTAAGTACAAATTTCATGTAATCTTCTACAATCGCAATCACTGTCTGACAGTCACTGTCTGATCACTGATTTGACTCTTTCAAATATAAAAGAAACATCTAAATAGTTCAGTAAATACACTAATTAGCAGGTAACCTGATTACGAAAGATTAATCCAATATCAAAAACCTTAAAAAAACTGAAAATGGGATGACGAATTAAAAAGACAATCGAAAATGTATTTCAGTAAGCAATTTTTATTGCAAAATACTTTCTTTTGTGGTATTAATAACGCAAAATTGCATAAATTTTCTTAAGAATAATCTTTAGTACTTAACATTTGAAACAGTAGACTTTTCTAAAAGAAATATTGGCGATATATGTAAAAAAAAAAAAAAAAAAAAAGCGAGAGAGAGAGTGAAAGTCATAAGTTTGGGGAAAAAGAAAATAGCATGTATCCGTAGTAAAGTACGCGAAAAATATTTTAAATATCTGAAATTAAATTATTTATAATATGTTTGTGGGGGGGGGGAGGGGGGCAAACGTTTGCATTAAAATTTAAATATTTGACTCCACTTTTATAATATTAACTGCTATTTATGTAATATCATTATTTTTATAATTACATCTGCTAGTTTTTTCTGTAAGAGATACATAATAATAATAATAATAATAATAATTGTTACTCACAAGGAAGGTCTCCTTAAAACGCATACTCAAAATATTTTGAAAAAGTTAAATGCTAATAAAATGACTCATGTATGTAAAAAAGATCGGTAAAAATATAGCGGTCGAATCGCAGTAGAAAATCTGTAAAAAAATATTTTTTCGAGTATTTGGCGCGAACAGACGAACGCTCGATGCTCTTTGGCGAACCAATAGGTTTCCTCGCCAAATGCAAGAGATTGAAATGCATTTATAAATTCCTTGTTAAATAAGTAATTAAATGCCTAATGCTCAATGAATTTAAACTTAAACTGTGGATTAGTTTACTATTTTTGCTGTAAGCTTATATAATATATGCAAATTGCGTGTTACTTGTATTGAGCTATTTAATTTTATACGGTGTCACCGGCTGGATAAGTTTTAAGGGTATTTTAATTAAGAATGCTATCATTAAACATTTCGATATTAAATTGTTGTTTCCATGACAATAAAACTTTCTTGTTGTCTCTGACACTAACAATATCGAAGTCAAATTGCCAATGCTCAGAATCGGACCTTAATTTGAGTTTGAAACACTTTTAATCCATTTAAATTTCATTGTAAATGGCATAAAATACGATCGTTAAATTTCATTGTTACATATATAAATGTATATGACAAAACTGCAGTTATAAATATGTATTTATTTAAGTTAAACTTACTTAAAGTAACTTCGTATCGAGAGTTGAAAAAGTTTTTCTTAAAGAATATTTATCATAGTATTATTCTAAATTTTATCGTGTCGCCATCCAGCGCTAAATCGCAAAAAATGAAAATTTCATTATTTTTTTAGGAATGCTAAATAGAGGTTCTGCCGATTTTTTTTATAGATATATATATATTTATGAGAAGAATATTTGATAATTTTTTTTTCAAATAATGCTGCGCATGCGCTTATGGGGAACTTCCTTGATATCATTTTATCAATTTTCAGATGCATTTTTCTTAACCTGATGCAAATGATAAATCGCCAAATATTATTTCAATTGCAATATTTCAACTGAGTAATTCTTTAAGTATTACGAACATTCTCTTTCATGTTTAAATTAAATATATTCGTTTTTTAATATTATCACTCATTAAAATGGATTTCTTTTTTTTTTTCTTTTTTAAAGATTTTAAATAAAATTAGTAACAGTTTTTTGTCTTTTATTTTTCTAGGTGTAATAGCCGTTTCAATTTTTTCAACAACAAAAAAGAAATAAAATGGTAACCTTATCGTCCAAAATAGCAGAACTTTCCGTCATACTAATAAATAATCTAGGTAGAATGATGTGTTATAGCTTAAAACCTTCCCTGAAACGATACCTGTCTAACGGTATAAGTTCCGTAAAAATCCATGCAGTAGAACTCGAAATCTAGGCGTTCGGAACGAAATTTCCGTTTGTATTTTATATATATAATAGATAATAGAATAGATAATAGATTATATATATATATAATAGAATAGATAATAGATTATGTGTTATGAACTATCTCAAAGTTTAAAACAGATCGCATTGTTAGATTTCCTAATTTTAACAATATCGCGTTATGTTAGTTCCACATTCCACCACCAGGGAGCGCACTCTATTCTTAACGAAAGCGTATCCGAACGAAACTCCTTCGTGCAACCTTTCCGTAGATACATGAATCGGGAGGGTGGCGGTCTTAACGAATAATGTAAGATAATTGCTGAAATTACTACGAAAAATATGTTAAAGGGGCCCTACGCGGGCCCCTAATAGAGTTAGAGGAAATCGGAAGACGGCAAAATAATCGCGGGGAAAAGTTTGCTTGGGTGCTTCGGAGCTACTTTTGGCGCGAGATCTAAGCTCTACGACCAATAGGAGCCCAGATATTTAAGGAAATATGAAGTTACAAAGTTCAATATAAAAAAAATTTCCGTAATAATTCTATAACTAATCTAGGTAGAATGATGTGTTATAGCTTAAAACCTTCCCTGAAACGATACCTATCTAACGGTATAAGTTCCGTCAAAATCCATGCGGTAGAACTCGAAATCTCGGCGTTCGGAACGAAATTTCCGTTTGGATTATATATATATAATAGATTGTTGCCAGTCGTAGAAACAGTGCAAAGAATAATATTTCCTTACGATTAAATATTTATTTACTCATGACTATTTAAAACAGAAAAACTACAGAATTAAATTATTAAATTATAAAAGCAGGAAAATATTGAAAATTACGTCATAAAAATTGTATTTACTATGGCTATTAAAAGAGAAAAAAAACTTTATAAAATGATAAATTCATTAATATGCATTAACTCTTTATCTACTGGTGGTACTTATAAGTACCATTAAAATAACATGTTATAAAATTCATTTAATGCATCGATTTGTAGTAATAGAGTTTAGAATGAGTTGTACATTATTTATTTATATTTGTCCGAAAACACTATTGGTTGCTCAAAAATATATATATATATATAGTTTTTTTTTTTTTTTTTTAACCCGGCAATCTGTCTTTTTTGTCGGCCATATAAACTATCTTATCCAAACTCATATCCCCTGACAGATGCAATAGAGATCTACCATGTAGCTGACTTTAGATTTTTCTCCACCGCGATAATGAAGTAACAAGAGGTTTCTGTTTTTCCTTCATGTACGTTTTTACAAGCAAAGTGGAAATTGGTGGGAAAGTCTACGCAACAATCCCCAATGTCAGTTCATTTCCACCTTTTGCCCATTATTCCAAATCTCATGAATAAAATGTATAGTTCAAGTAAACTGCAAATTCATAACTTCATTGACATATAATAGTCAAATATTAAGTGAAAAATGTTTCTTATTTTACGTTTCCTGTATGTGGTTTGCCGTCCCTAAAAATAGGCGCGACTACTCTCGGGTTAAAAGCATGATTTCTTTTGCATCTGTACCTTTTCAACTTTCTTAAAGTTGAAAGATTGGGGGGGGGGGGGACTGAAAAGTTTCAGTTCGGAAGTATTTCTATATTTCTATTGTAACATTACATTTGCACTTTTGCTAATTCTACAAAATATTAAAAAAAAAATATTTAAACAAAAGATTTGTGTGGAGTTATAAAATAAGGAACCCCTATGAATTCAAGGTTAATTAATTAATTTTAATTGAAAAAATCCTTCTAAAATTTGTTAAATGATTATGTAAATCTTGTAATATTAAAAACTTACGAAAAATGTTTTAGAAGATAAAATTTTCATGAATTCAGAATTTGGGGCATAAAGAAGAAATAAGAAGTTATTGTATATTTTTCATTCGTAGTTATATTATATTTTCCTATATTAAGAATTATCTCTATTTTTTTTTCACTGTAGAATATTTCTATTACCAAATCTGGGAGAATTTCTGTCATAAAAGATTTTTTTTTTACCGATTTACGCACTAGTGCAGGAACAAAGAGTGTCTACACATAATTTATTGAAATAAGTTATATATAATGCAACATATAATCACAGTGTTGCCAGATAGTCGAAAGTCAATTTCCCCAAAATTTCTGAAAATTTTCCCAAATCAGTGTTATTTTCCGAAAATTTCCCCAATGCAGTTTCTACTCAAAACAGTAAATTTTCTATTTTCTATTTTTCAGTATAAAAAATGTTTAACTAATTTAAACTCAATTTTTTTCCCCAAATCAAGCTTTAAAAAAAAAAAAAAAAAAAAAAAAAAAAAAAAAAAAAAAAAAAAAAACTCGGCAGAATTTTGCATGCATAAGCATATTCGCAGCAAAAAGAAGAGAATGGGAGATACATTTTACAACGACAAGTTCGGTTACCCTTCTTTTTAAATTGTTGCATGTCGATGATGCTGGCCTATCATTACGATAGCTCTATCTATGTTATAACTTTTTCAAGGTTTAGACCATCTCTAGTCAGTTGAGATTTGAATGAATCTAAGATGGTGTTGGCATCATCTGCTCTTATTTGACTTAACATATAAAACTCTGTTTTCAATATTTTGTCATACCTACTGAAGTACCTAATTGTAATGTAAAGCACCTTCATTGTATCAATCACCGTACTTTATTCAAGAATTAAATAAAAATAGCTGATTTCAAAATCTTTAATTAAATCTTTCAAAAAACGCGGCAAAAGATCGTTTCGGATAAGACCTGAAGATTTAGTAATGGGGAGATTTATGCCATTTAATACCGCAGAGTTTTCATTTAAGTTTCTTATAACGAGAAGCAAGGGGTCTTCTGCATTCATTGAACAATGTTCTGTTATAAACGTAGCAGTGTGATTCTAGTACGCAATTACATGTCTTGCAAAAATCTCTACTGATATTCTATGAAGCTTAAATTAACTAACCTTAAACAAAAAAGGCTAAATAATTGTTTTTATTACTTTTGTATAAATCTATACTAATAAAAGAAATGTGTATATGTCTATCTGCAATGACTAGGAAAATCTCCCGCACTGTGATCTGGAAATTCAGGTGGGGATAGTCCAAGGTAGGTCGTAATGCACCTGTGATATGTGCATGCTATAACGTTGTAAACGATGAGCATGTCCACGAGAATAATGATCGATATCTCAGATTTCTGTATCTTATTTTCGTTTTCCAAATCAAAATCGAGTTCGAGGTAGATCCAGTGCTGTCACATGAGTTTCGTAAATTTTACGTGAAATAGTGGAAAAAAATTCCCCAAATTTTTCCCCAAAAATTTTAATGCCCCCAAACATTTCCCCACGAACTACTTGTCCCCAAAAAATTCCCCTCGAGCTTCAAAATTCCCCAAAATGGGGACAAAATCCCCAATCTGACAACACTGTATAATCATACTATTTTGACGGAAATTGTTTTTCATATGCAGACGAATAATACTTGTATGATTTTTTAAAAGTTCCTATAAAAATAACGGTTAGAAAATTAGATTTAGTATAACGTTAAGAAGTGACACCATGTATATATATTTATTTTTTATCAAATATATATGTGAACGATTTCTGGAAATTTTATATAATTCAAGAGATTCAAGAATTATTTACGTATAAAGTTACTATCACGCAAAATTTTCTAATGATAAATGCATTGTTCAATTATATTGTCAAAAAATTCCAATATCTTTAAATATAAAATATAATAACAGCAAAGGATAAAACAAAAGAGATGAAATGTTACCAAAAGCTACACTAAACATATTAAATTAATTAAAGGAAACATGTAAAATAAACTTAAAAAACATCACTTGTAAACATTTTTTAAATAATATGGAAACATAATTTTCCGAAAGATCTCTTTCAATATTGATTTTTAAATTTATTTTAAGTATTTCTAATTTTCTTGTATTTTTGTAACACATTTAATATGTATATATATTTATATAAATATATATATATTTAATAAACAGTTTTTTTTTTTCCAACATCTATGTACGAAATATATATATATATATATGTGTGTTATACTTTTTCTTATAACCTCTATTTAAATCCAAATAAATTTCGATGAGCATGTTTATTTTGTTTCAATTGCTTCAGAAGTTTTAAAAAAAATCTATAATTTAAATAAGAAAATAAAAATTACATTCTTTACTAAACGTCAAATATATCTTTGTCTTATGCTTTAAAGGATTCTTTAAAAAAAAATAAGTGCCTCTTTTTTCATTATCAAACATTGTTTTCTTTAATTATAACAGGATTTAATTAAGATTATTATTTTAAATTAAATTCTTATGAGTTTATTTTGTTTTCAGAGTATCTTCTAAAAGGAAAAAAAAAATGTGATTTTTTCTGATTTTTTTTTTTTTTTTTTTTTTTTTTTTTTTTTTTTTTTTTTTTTTTAAATTCTAATAAATGTAAAGAGTAAAATCTAAATGTATTAAGATTTTTTTTCACTTCTTAAACATATAGAATTGTGCTTCATTATATTTTATGTATTTCTTTACCCGGCAGCCTTCGTGCGTAAGCCACGCTATTTTCTGCAATCTCGAGCTTTACATATATTTATTTCTAATTCTTTCATTGATGGAAACTACTTCACAATGTAATCTACCCAAGTACCATTTTTAAAATATTTTTAATTTAACACCGTTTTAAGAAATTAAACATTTATATTGATGAACAGACAATCAGACCAACTAAATGATGATTGTATAATATCAGTACTTTGTTGATTGTATAATATCAGTAATTAATTGCTAGTTTGTAGCAATTTCTCTACTCATAATTTAAAAATTTGTTTGATTTAGAAATGAGTTTAATCATACACTGTAATGTGAAAATTTTATCTTTTTGATTAAATAAATTTTACATTGTCGGAAGATTATTCTTAAGAATTGAGGGAAAAAATGTTCGTGGGTGGGGAGTTTAGTTTTGAATTTCAGTTTAAGTCATAGTTACTCACAGAGATAAGTGGAGTATCATAAGGTAAATAAAAATTGTAGAAAGTAATTCGACGAACTGTAATTCATTTAATTTATTTTATGTTGTCCTGTAAAATTATAAATATTGGTAAGAATAAAAACGTTTAGGAATTATTCTGATTAAATTTACTCGCTTCTAATTTTAACATATGTAAATGTTTTATTCGGTATCTCATATATCGTAACATTAATAGGTTATTGTTATTTTAATATTTAATCGCATAACATTAACCCGACGACTTCGAGACGGATTATATGTATCGTTATACAAAATGTTCTCTACAAATGTAAAAAAATATCTTCAGACAAAATATCTTATATAGAATTGAATAGACATTCAAACATAAGTTGCCAGGGCTTTAATGACCGTCAAGTTGGTTTCACAATCAAAATTGAAAAAAAATAAAACTCTGAGCTGCTGACTTGACTAATATCGCTAATTATGTTCAGATACCCGTTAAAGCTTTCCATTTACCAGTTCCACGGCAGTTAAAACGTGATAGGAATTTTCCAGTTGTCGGCATTAACAGATCATAAAATACGAACTGTTGTTAAACTGACTCATTTGCTCTGTGTGATAATTTGCCTTAAATAGCCTAGATCATCATATATTCATTAAAATAATTTTAATGGCGCTTGTTAGAAAATGGTGTTCTTGAAAGTTTATTATTGTTTTGTTATGCTTAAAATTCAGACTAACTTTATTATTATTATCAGATACTATTCAAACTTCCAAGAAATAGTGAAAAATATTTATATCTTCGATTCATTTATGTGTGTATCCGTTCACTTTCCAAAATTTAACCTTCATGACTAATGCGACCAAAAGAAATCGTTTATTTCACTCTAGAATAGTCGCGTCTTTTTTGAGAACTCTATTAATCGCGTTCAGTCTTTTTCCCATTCAGAGTAAATTTATAATAAAGAAAGGGCTTATATATAATCAATAAAATTTAGTTTCTGGAGTGTTAGAAAAAACTTTAGCGAACTCGAATTCACGGTGAAAAGTAAAGTTTATTGTTTCACCACTTAAACGTATATAGGTGAGCATTGCTATATTGTGGATTGCGTGTTCACTTAAGTTTGTACAAAAAGTACAGCTTGAGCATACTTCCAGGCTTGCTATGTTCATGTCGAATCGCTTTTGATTAGAAATATAATCTAGTTGCAACGTATTTCGAATTAAATACGTACGAATTAAAATGAGAGAGATTCACAAAAATTTGATTTAATTTAGATGTCGATAACAAAAAAATGGTTGTTCCAAAAACACCGCGTTTGTTGAAGTCTCTGCAACTGAAAAACGACCCCTGGCACCCAAGAACTAAGAAAAAATATAAACATTAAATAGAATAAAAAACAATTTAAAAATCAATTTTATAAAAGAAAGATAATTGTGTGTGACTGTTGGCAATAATTAGGAAAATCTACCGTTAGTGGTGATGTCTACTTTTGTTGCGATATCAAAAACACTGGTTCTAGTCTTAGCTTGGGGACTTTTTTTACTCTGTTGACTATACCCTTAGTAAGAAATGCAAAAATTCACGAAATTAAAATATTCAATATTTCGGCCGTAATGGATATTTCATACGACCGTTTTTATCATAAATGATTCCAGAACTCGAATTTAAATCTTTTCTGGACGTAAATTTTTGCAAAATGCGGTAAAATACGCTTTATAATATAGTGAAGTAACCGCTATCTTTAAAACGGTCGAATGACTCGACAGTTTACTGCAGGTTTTTAACAGTGTAAATTAAGCAAACGTCGGATGCAGCTATAATTATCACACTCAAAAGCTACGTGATAATAAGTTTATGCCCTAATCAGTCAACCATTGCTAAAGCAAATATATAATACTAATTCTAAAATTTCAATAATAAAATTAAAATTAAAAAATGAAAATGAAGAAGAAAACTTCTACTACACTATTTTAAATTCAGAATACAATGTTCTTATGCCGGGAATTCATTTTTGTGATAAATAACATGAGTATAAGTGACATGCCTGAAAGTTTTTCGCTTTCAATGTTAAACTAGCTGTTTAACCCGTTCTACGCACGGGAGTTCATAAATTTTATTCTAAAACCAAAATAAAAAATAAAAAAGTCCTTCCGGCCAGTGCCGGGAGGAAGAGGTAGCTTTCATAATCCTTATTAAAAAAAAGCCAAATTATATCATTCAAACACACGAAGCTCAATTTAGTGGAAACCGACATAGAAGATTCAATACTAATTTTTATCAATATAATGAATGAGAATTTCGCAAAATTAGTCAGCTTTATCCAAGCTGCTTTTCTTTAAAGTAACATATATTTGGCTGCCAAATTCGGCAATTTCTTAAAGTGCCTGTCATTTTAAGACAACATGGTGGATGAGGCAAAGCAGTGAACTTGGTCGAGACCTTAGTAATTGCTGTGCACATGTTCACTCACATCCGAATCGGTTAATATATAGGAGTGCTGTCGCATGCAAAAAATCAGATTTTTCAAAATGTCACCCACAATAGAAATTGAAACTGCTATATCTGAGCCATTTTTTAAGGTAAAGACAAACAAAAAATGCTCCTGAATCCTTATATCAAGGTCAAATACTTAAGAAAGAAACCTTTTTCAATTTCTAATTTTTTTGCAGATCACTTTAAATATATATATATTTTTTAATTTAATGGTCGCCATTTTGAAACAAGATGGCTGATGAATCTGGTCAGCGAACTTGGTCGAGGTGTTGATGTATACTATCCACATGCCTTCTTACATCGAAATAGGCGAATACGTGTGTTATCGCGTGACAAATACAAGATCGTTTCAAAATGTTAGCCATGCTAGAAATTCAAAGTGCTATAAATCAACCATTTTTTAAGATATAAACAAAAGAACAAATTTTCAGAAACAAAAACTGCTCCGGAATCTTTGTATCAAGGCCAAACACATAAAAAAATCTTTTTCATTTTCCAATTGTTTAATACCTCATTTTGAATTATAAATTTAATTTTTTTTAAATGGCAACCCTTTTGAAACAAGATGGCGAATGAAGCTGGCCAACGAACTCGGCCGAGACATTGGTATGTACTATGTACAGACCAAGTTACATCAAAATAGGTTCATAATTACGCCTGTTATCGCGTGACAAAAATCAGGTCGTTTTAAAATGTCAGCCACAAGAGAAATTCAAAATGCTATTACTCAGCCATTTTTTTTAGATATAGACGAAAGAAAAACTGTTCCAGAATCTTTGTATCAAGGTCAAACACATACAAAAAAAGATCTTTTTCACTTTCCAATTTTTTGGTATCTCATTTAAATTTTTTTATTAATGTACGCACTTTGTTTTACTATGTACGCACCAAGGTACATCCAAGTCGGTTCATAAATACGCCTGTTATTACGTGAGAAAAATCAGGACGTTTCAAAATGTCAGCCACGCTTGAATTCAAAATGCTATAACTCAGCCATTTCTTAAGATATAGACGAAACAAAAACTGCTCCCGAATCTTTTTATCAAGGTCAAACACATAAGAAGAAAATATTTTTTCAATTTTTAATTTTTTGTACCACATTTCAAATTTAAATTTTTCTTAAAAATTTAAATGGCCACCATTTTTAAACAAGATGGCGGACGAAGCTGACCAACGAACCCTGTCGAGACATTGGTATGTACTATGTATAAACGAAGTTACATCCAAATCGGTTCATAAATACGCCTTTTATCGTGTGACGAAATTCAGGACGTTTCAAAATGTCAGCCACGCTAGATATTCAAAATGCTATAACTCAGAGATTTTTTAAGATATAGACGAAACAAAAACTGCTCCGAAATCTTTGTATAAAGGTCAAATACATAAGAAAAAATATTTTTCCATTTTCAATTTTTTGTTACCACATTTCAAATTTTAAATTTTTAAAAAAATTTTAAATGGCCGCCATTTTGAAACAAAATGGCGGATGAAGCTGGCCAACGAACTCGTTCGAGAGACTGGTATGTACTATGTACACACTGAATTACATCCAAATCGGTTCATAAAAACGCCTTTTATCGCGTGACAAAGTTCAGGACGTTTCAAAATGTCAGCCACGCTAGAAATTCAAAATGCTATAACTCAGCCATTTTTTAAGATATAGACGAAACAAAAACTGCTCCGGAATCTTTGTATAAATGTCAAATGCATAAGAAAAAAATATTTTTCCATTTTTAATTTTTTGGTACCACATTTCAAGTTTTAAAATTTTTTAAAAAATTTAAATGGCCGCCGTTTTGAAACAAAATGGCGGATGAAGCTGGCCAACGAACTCGGTCGAGAGATTGGTATGTACTATGTACACACTGAATTACATCCAAATCGGTTCATAAATACGCCTTTTATCGCGTGACAAAATGCAGGACGTTTCAAAATGTCAGCCACGCTAGAAATTCAAAATGCTATAACTCAGCCATTTTTTAAGATATAGACGAAACAAAAACTGCTCCGGAATCTTTGTATAAAGGTCAAATACATAAGAGAAAAATATTTTTCCATTTTTAATTTTTTGGTACCACATTTCAAGTTTTAAATTTTTTTAAAATGTTTAAATGGCCGCCATTTTGAAACAAAACGGCGGATGAAGCTGGCCAACGAACTCGGTCGAGACATTGGTATGTACTATGTACACACCGAATTACATCGAAATCGGTTCATAATTACGGGAATTACAGTGTGACATAGGTCAGATATATATATATATATATATATATATATATATATATATATATATATATATATCAATTTTGAACGGAGGGTGGTTTCGGGGTCTGGGGGTCATGATCGATGAAAATATACCAAAATTTTTTGAAATCGTTTTCCTCCGAACGGCTGTAATAGGTAGCTTTTTTGTAAAGAAAGCTACCTAAAACAGTACAACCAAACTAAAGTTTATGAATATAAAAATGTGTTATGTCTATTAAAAATCAGTAAATACAAAACCAATATGAAATAAGTGTGTACACAAAAATCAGTTATGTATTAAAAAATAAATAAAAGTAAGTATTTACACAACGGAATTAAGGTTTGGGAATGTAAAAATCAGTTATAAAGTCAATATTTACACAACCAAACAAAAATTTGTAAGAAAAAAAAAATAACACCGTGATTGCAAAAAAATGGAAAAAATTATTTTAAAATGAAAAATCTTTGCACTATTTTCCACATCACCAATGAGGTAAATTGCGGTAGACTCGTTTTTTTAGTCAGTATTTACACAACCAAATTAAAGCTTAGGAAATCAGTTATGAAGTCAATATTTACACAACTAAACAAAAATTTGTAAGAAAGAATGGAATGTACATCGTCACTGTAAAAAAAATTGAAAAAAAATTCTTTTAAAATGAAAAATCTTTGCATTATTTTCCACGTTATCCATGAGGTAAAGTGAAGTAGACTCATTTTTGTTTGTTTGTTTTTTACAATAAAACAAAATAGTTGCGACTTAAGATAAAACTTCACGGAAGACAATGTTTTGTGTAAGTACCTCATCAGACTGTGTAAGTTTTCCCTGTTTTGGTCCGTCCTTGACCCAAACACGTACACATCCTCTAGAAGTTACTCTTGATAAGGCTACTACAACATCCCATGTGAGAAAACTGGATGGGGCAAATACATTCCAACCTTTTCCAAACATTGACCCTGAGATTTATTGATAGTCATAGCAAAGGCGAGCCTAAGTGGAAACTGATAGCGGCGTAACTGGAAAGGTAAACTGGTATCCGACGGAGTAAGCAGGATCCTCGGTATGAAAACACGAGTGCCTTTCTTATGTCCTGTCAAAACTTCTGCATCTATAACATTTTGCGACAACCTTTTGACTATTAAACGTGTTCCATTACAGAGACCACTGGGCGGATTCATGTTCCTAAGCAACATAACAATAACGCCAACTTTAAGATTTAACTGATGTGGTGGCATTCCAGAAGGTGTTAAACTATTGATGAAATCCATCTGAAAATTGTTTTGTTCTTCTTCATCATCACAAAGTATTGTACCAGCACTAAAATAAGGCTTGACTTCGTCAGGTACTTTTCATAAAACCTCCTCATTCAATCTCAAAGAATCATCATTCTTGGGACAGAAAATGGCTCTTTCCGAAAAATAATCAAGATCAATTTCAGACGAATCAAAAATATCATCCACTATAGAATCCTGCACTATACATTCTGGAGGTATTTCAATAATATCTTCTCCGAGTTCATAATCATTAGTCAACAGACCATCACCAGGCGAATGAGCCATTCCACGAAATCAAGTACCACCGATTCCGTTCGCATATTTGTAACCAGACTGAACTGTCGAAATGTTGGCCAGAGAGAAGAATTCTTGATACAGCTTTCAAAAATGAGTGTTTTGTTTGCATGAATGACTACAGGTAAAATATGCCTCCAGTCACCTCCAAGAATAAACACTTTGCCTACAAATGGGACATCCTTGCCAACCAAACCTCGCAGAGTTCTATCAACAGCATTCAAAGCATGAACAGCTGTCATGGTACATTCTTCCCATATAATGAGCTTAGCAATTTGCAGTAATCTTCTTCAGATGTATTTTGCCGAATTTAAGAAGCTGAATTATCCAATATGGAGACTGGTAATTTAAATTGAGAATGTGCAGTTCTTCCACTTTGTAAGAGTATAGATGCGATGCCTGTCCATGCAACGGGAATAGCAGTATGTCCCATTCCTCTGACATAATGCAGCAAAGTTTTGAATAGGAATTTTTTTCCTGATCCCGCAAAAGCATTGACACAGAAAACCTTAGCGGCAGTAGCATAATCATTTTGAATACTTTCAATGACAGCATCAAAAATTATACGTTGTTTCAGATTTATCATGTTTAACAATCACTGCCCTTCTGCTCTTTCTTCTTGTAAATCATAGACATCGCCTTCCACAGAGTTCTCCAAGCTTGAGGCTTCAGGCAATTCAAGGCTATGAAATGTCATGTTGTGCATGCTTAGATGATTGACTATGTCTTGAAGGGCTCTATCTCTACTCTCCTGTAGCGGCAGATGGCGAGCAAAATTTTCTGAGAGTTCTGACTTAAATTGTTCCCTTAATTAAATCGGTGAATTTGGATTGCCAAAGACACATATGAAAGAAAACAGTTGTCTCAATTTGGGCGACATTTCAAAACCACATGCTTCTGTTAAACAATGTTGTCATTCATCATCATCTTCTAATAAATTTCTAGCACGGCATGCACCCCTGAATATTTCATAGACAGTATTCTCATACTTCTTTAGTTCTTCGAAAGACTTGGCACCGGGAACATGAGAAAGCAGCATACGAAGATGGAATCGCTCAGTATCCTTTGGGCTTACAGAATACATCCTTGATACTATGTAGTCACCTAATCTAACACGCCTTTGCACACATTGCCTTACCATACAAAGTGCTTTGGAATTTCTGTGTAGAGATAGATGTTTGCTGAAGGATCTGACCTGTTAAGTAGAAACCAAGCAGTGAGCATGGTGTCTTTATTACTTTCTCTTTTAAAAGCTTCACATTCTCCCGCTTCCCTAAAATACACAGATAGCATATCTTGTAGATGCACCGGCAATGTAATAATAAGATGCGACTTGTCCTGCATGGTCTTTTCAAGAAGTCGCCACATTGTCTCTAGTACCGAAACATATCGAGCATTTAAATAACTCTTCACCTCATCCCACACTACGAATCCCTCACCGTTATTTTCAAAAACAACTTTTGTGCAATCATAACCCTTGTATACATACTTAAAAATGTACTTAATGGATTTAACAGAGCTTCATATTTCGACATTAACATGGGTATTGTATTTCTTTGTGAGTTATGGGTTATAAGGAACAACCCAACGGTTATCTACGACCTTTCCCTTTATCATTATGTGACTACCATCATCACGCCGTCTATACATTTGGTAACCATCAACATTATCAGCCATTTTATTTCAGAACTCTTTTGGATAACCCTTTGAGCAAACACCGTCTTCCATGCAAGATGAGTTTGGATTTATGACGCCACATGATCCGTGAATCATTGTAGCCTTGACAATTTTATTGCAATCCATTTTCAATTGTGGAATTAGGTAATTCAGCACAGACCATGGTGTCAATAGTGACTGGATCTCTTATCTTAGCATCATCAGTTAAAATGAGTAAAAGCGGCATGTGTAACAATCCTCTCTTTTGGAATTCAATAACATGTATGTCTGCGACTGTGCGTCCCAAAATGCCGCTCTTTTCAAGATCGTTCAACATTACTTTCTTCTTCATATCGAACACGCGTGCCACTAAATCTGGACGATCATGAAGCTTTTGTCCTGGGAAAAGATTCCCTTTGATTTCTCGCCAATTTGGATTGCACGTTAGGGTGACAAAAAGATCAGGCTTACCAAATTCTTTAACGATTTTGATCGCATCTTGATAATTTTGCTGCATGGCTCTGGGACTTCCTATGAAAGTAGATGACAAAATAAACATTACACCTGGTTTCAAACCAGATTGTTCTGCTAGAGCATTAAGGTGATCAACTAACCCTAAGTAAGATTCTACTCTTAATGTTTTCTGGTTAGAGCTAATGTAATTCTGACGGTTTCCTTCAACCTTGGCATAAGCATCGACGCAATACAGATGAAAGAGTTTTCCACCATAAAGTATGGGATTGAAAACATTCCTTCTCACTGACAGCCTGTGACTGTAAAATTGAAGTTCAGAACATCCAGCATCCACATTCTAACCATTTTCGCCATGTGGGAAAAATAAAACATAAGTCATGGGGCCACATTTAGGATTCAGGGCATTTATTCTACACAGTTGATTCACCTTCGGATATCCAATTAATAGGTGGTGCACCATCCGAACTATGGAAAACCATGGCTATCTCATTTGACTTTGGTGCATTGTATCTGTCTCCATGCCGGTCCGCTGATAAAATTTTATCGCATATATACATACACACGCTTTCAGCTGCTCCAGGTCCTTTTTCTGCGATGACTTGTTCTTCCATTTCATGAAGCATTTTAAAAGCATGTGCATAAGGTTAACTCGCCTGATAACATCGTCAAGCTTGCTTATGATTTCTTCTTTACATTTTAAATTTTCTCTACTGTTCATACGCTGCAACAGTGCTATATATGAGAATCCTATACATACAATTGAGCATATTTTTCCTGACCTACTTCAGATGGATGAAGATGAGAAGTATTATGATAAATTTGTCCATGGATTCTAAAATAATACGAGCCAGTACCTGGGGGCGGTGTAACATGAGCACCCATAGAGGCAAAACACAACACATTGTTATATGACCTTATGTGTTCCTTAAAGTGAGCTGACTATCTATCACTGCCATCTATAAGCTGTCTCATCTGATCTGGATATGGTTGAAGAGGTTCCAAATTTGTGACAATAGTGAGTATAAATTTCTCTTGTATTCCTCTCTGCATTGAAAAAAAAGTGGGTAAGTGTGATCACAGATCGCACAGAGGGTTTCGTTTAATATTCCTTTCAAAACAATTTATCCTTCTGCGAAATCTGTTAGTTCCACATTTCGCAACCAGGGGGCGCACTCTATTCTACACAAACCTCTACCCGAACGCAACTCCGTTTTACAACCTATCCGTAGGTATATCAGTCGAGGAGGTCATCAGGTCTATAGCACCCGAGATAGGTAGGCGTCCCCTGGCGGTAAAAAGTAGAACTGAATTATGTAAGACTATGTGCATAATATAAAAGAGGGGGTCAAAGTGGTGTCGGAAAAAGTTCGAAAACTACCCATCGGGTGCAAGTGGGAAGGTTAGAAAAATTGCTTAAAATATACAAGTTAGAACCCGGTGGGTAAATAATATATGACTTTTTGAAAATTTTGTGATTTTTCGTGTGATCGCAAGCATTCTGCTATACGTATGCAAAATTTCAAGTCTTCAACTTAAATAGGGGCTGTTAGAAAAAAAATTAAAATACACAAGTTAGAGCCCAGAGGGTTAAATATAAGGCTTTTTCAAAATTTTATTGTTTGTCGTTTGATGTGAGTTGTTCAGCTATAAGCATGCGAAATTTCAAGTCTTAAACTTGAAAACTTAGGGGCTCAGTTAGAACAAAAAGATTAAAATACACAAGTTAGATCCCTGAGTGTTAAATATAAGACTTTTCAAAATTTTAGGATTTGTCTTTTGATGTGAGGTGTTCAGCTATAAGCATGCGAAATTTCAAGTATTAAACTTAATTAGGGGCTCAGTTAGAACAAAAGGATTAAAATACACAAGTTGGAGTCCAGAGGGTTAAATATAAGACTTTTTCAAAATTTTAGGATTTGTCGTTTGCTGTGAGGTGTTCAGCTATAAGTATGCATAATTTCAAGTCTTAAACTTAATTAGGGCTCAGTTAGAACAAAAAGATTAAAATACACAAGTTGGAGCCCAGAGGGTTAAATATAAGGCTTTTTCGAATTTTTTGCCCCAATCGTTCATGGGCCTCCTACCGGCAACCCCTGTGCAAAATTTCGTAGCCCTGCGCTCTTTGGTTTCCGAGTTTTTGGGGTTACAAACATACGCGCACAGATTTTAATAGTATAGATAAATGCATAATTTATGTTTTTTTTTTTTAATAAAGTTATTTATTTTGTATGGCATTGTAACTGGAACAAATAATTTTAAAATCAAATTCAATAGAAATTTAAAGAATGTTTTACTCTATTGCAGTATGCGTCCAAAAATTATTCATTTCATGGATGATATTATTATTTTATGATTATGCTTATTTTTCTTTGAAGAATAAGGAAGTACATAATTATGATGTTTTCAAATATATCATATATATTAAACGAGCAAGCAATTTTCCGGATTATGAATGATATCGTAAACGACTATGAAGATTTTCACGAGACTTGCGTCCAATTTTAAATCGAGCACGTGAAAAAGATCTAGCTAGGTACCGAATTCAAGAAAATTCGTTTCTACAGGGTAAACAAGATCAGAGCTGAAACTTCTGCTTGCTCTAAATCGAAAAATGCTCTTGCAATTTACACGAAAACTGTTTTTATATTATTCGAGCACAATGAACATATCTAGCTAGATTTCGAATTCGAGAAAATTTGTTTTGATCTATTAAAACAAGCTCAGCACAGGAAATGTTGCTACTTTTTGAAAACGGCTCTAACGACTTTCACAAAACTTGACGCCTATACTAATTCGAAGTCAAAAAATCTATCTAGCTAGGTCGGAAATTCCAGAAAAATCATTTTATGTGGTTAAAACAAGCTCACTACTCAAAAACGTCGTATCAATCGAAAAAAATTCGGACGATTTTTATGAATTATGATTTATTTGATTATGAGAAACAATCTAAGCAACTTTCGATATGATTTTTTTTTTTTTTTTTGGTAGGCTTAAGGATTTTTTTCAATCTTCCGTAATCGGAATTCTTGACAATGGTAATAGTCATTTATCATAAACATACACACACACACGAAAAAAAATCGGGGTCTGTTTAACCGTGTGGCCAAAGCCCCACGCCGCTAACCGCTTGCGAGCGTCGGGGATTGTGGGTTCGAATCCCGCTGGTTCCATTGCACACACTCTTTTTGTGGAACACCCAGGATGTATTTCTCTTGTATTGTAATATATTTCCTTGTGCTATCTTGTTTCTGACGTATAAGCGGGCTCTCACGTCAAGCACACAAGTCATATGTTTGTTGTTCAATAAAAAAAAAAAAAAAAAAAAAAAAAAAAAAAGCAATTTAACAAATTACAAAGGATTTTTTCAAAGACTAAAACTTAAGACATAAAAAATCGCACGGAGTTGATCCTACATTACGTACGCCATGGATTAAACGATAACATTCCTGGACCCATCATGAACAAATTTTAAAAGAAATTTCAGTTTTACAATTTTCGGTACTGTAAATTTTTAAACTGCTACGGAGCTGGTCATACATTACGTACGCCATGAATTAAAGATTAATAGTGTTATTACACGTAAAAATTGCAAGCAAGAAAAATCGCCTGCGACTCGTCAGATTTCCTATGAAACTTACGTAATAGCCAAGCATTTCATTGGCTGTTCGGGAAAAGGCTTTTAAATCATCAGATTTCCAAAAAATCACACGACTAATTTAAAATAAAATTTAATTCTTAAACTTCTAAACATCCGACAATATTACTTTTTATACCGTCGGATAGAGAAAAAAAAATGTACTTTTAAATGCGATTTGTTTGAAAGCTGTATCTCAATTTGTTTCTGATTTATTAATTTTCTTTTGTAGTTTTTATTACTTTTTTGTCATAGTGGCAACACTCTGGTGTCCATCGTTGTTGAAACCAAAGGGAAATACAGATTACTGTATAGACCAATCAGATAACGAATAAATTGCGGATTAAACCAATGCAAACGATCAGATATGCTTTTGATTTCCCACCCTGACGAAAACAATAACCATTTTTCCAAATGGTTCATAAATAAAAATTTCTTGAAGGCGGCACTAACTGCTTGCCTTCTCTACTAAATCGGGCACTAAATATAGGCCTATTTATGTCAAAAGTACGGTAGAATTCGTTTTGACTGGCTGCACGAAATAAAATTAATTAATTTTACCCAATGTTGATTTCGTGAACTTAAATATTTTCATAAACATTTTATAATTATGCTAATATTCTCCTGATAGAATATAAATATAGATAGACAAATAATTGTATACTTTGTTATATTTAAAATCACTACCATATTGTTACAAACATCGATAAAGTTTGATGCCATGGCGAAACACTCTGGTGCGAAATTAGCTGCAATTTTGAATGCACGTCATTTTTCTGCCAAATTTATAATATGGCGCCCAAAATAGCTCATTCTAGACGCCAATTATTGACTTGGACGACAATTGTTGAAGAATAACCATTTACATTTTTTTAACATGGAGAATGACATTCATTATATATCTGAAGCGTTGTCATTCATATAATAAATGTTTATTTTTATAAATAACAATACATATTTCTTGCTATATACAAAGATTTTCCTTACGTTAATTTTTTTATGTACTTCAATGAAAGCTTCGTAATTCAGTACCCCCCCCCCCCTGGAATAAATGTCATTATATTAAAATGAAAACAAGTATTTTTATATTTAAAACTGAGACATGACATCACTTATGCACCACTATGACATCATTTTCACTGACGTTTCACTTTAGATCGTGTTAAGGTTATGTGCTGTAGATATAAATATATCCTTTAAAACTTATTGATGTTTTGCGTATAAAAACTTTCCCTTCTATATTTTTTGAAGAATAAAAGTAAAAATAGGGTACTTCTCCACTATTCGATGACTTTCCAAAAAAAAAAAAAAAAAACTGTCGCCGAACTGTATGATTTTACGCCTAATTTCCATGATCGTAGTGTCACATTCACTTTACGCCAGATGTATTACACGCGTTTGTTACGCCATCAAAAGATTTTCCAATTCCACGTTTAACTGTATTTTTACTTTCTTCTACCTTTACAAGAATAAAGTACTGGATTCGTGAAAAGTTTCGACTTCTGAGTTTCGAAAGATTTACGCGTCAAAATGTCTGTCCGTTAGTTTGTCTGTCTCCCTGTATGTGACACAAATTTTGTGGGCGCTGTATCTCATGAACTAATGCACAGAATGTAATAAAATATATATATTCGTGTGGGACGTATATGACATATGTGCCAAACTTTCATATAAACGGCGATGGGATCAGACCGTATTTGTTTATGGCAGTTGATGACTTGAACTATTATAATATATATGAAATCATGGCGATAGAATAATATCTGGCAACTTATCACCTGTGCCTGGCTAACATTAAAGTACCAAAATGGCATCTAGAGTATAGAAAGCGAAGTGGCCCACATGGAACTGTTGATGATAGTCACATAGTCACATGACTTAGGCTATTGTTAGAGAGATTGTTTTGAAATACCGGGAGACAAAGACTCTGTATACTTAATTTATTTTATTTTAGCTTCTTTTCAAATGTTTAACTGATCCTCTTTAATCAAAACCGAAAACAACCATTGGATGTCTTAACAGCAACTGATTTGCCTTTAAATTTTTTCCATCAAAAGATATTGAATGGAAACCCGTTTACAGGGAGATCTGCACAGCTTTTTTCATCATAATTTAATCTTCTCTAATATTTTTAAAACCCATTAGATTAGCGTGTTTTTAGATTCTGCGGTGTCTGAATGGGGGTTGGCGTGCGTAGCTTGCAGGGGTCAGAGCCCCCTAGTATATATATAATAATGTCAGTGTAATATATTGATACTCTTTTTTTTTTTTTTTAAACAAAAAAAAAAAAAAAAAAAAAAAAAAAAAAGATGATGAATTGCAATATTATATAATGGTTATATATATATATATATATATATATATATATATATATATATATATATATATACATATATTGTGATTTCAAATTTATTATATATATATATGTATTGTATATATTAAAGCTCCAGTAAAATAAAGAGTAATTTCATTTGAAAACAAAAAACCGTTTCCAAGTATTTCAATCAATTTTAGAACAAGAGGAAGATGTTACAGTAGTAACAAGAATTTAACCAATACTCTACAATAAATTGCAATGAAGATAGCCGGTGTGGCATAAGCAAAGCAGACAAAGAACATAGCACAAGAAACAAGAAGTTTCGTGAAGAAACGCAGAGAATTTAAAATGACAAAAGCGATTCTAAAACAAGGGTTGAATATGCAGAAATGTGTAAAACAGTAAGAAAATGTGTTACTTAAAATATCAGAAAAGTTAACTGTGTTCTTGTTAAGAAGGTTCTAAAAGATAACAAAAGTTTAAAATCAGTGTCAAAAATCAAAAACTATGTTTTGGGAGAAAAGATATTTTTGCACTAAAGGGGACAGATGGAATAATCACCAAATTCAATAATGAAATAATCCACATTGTCGAAAAATTCTATAACGATCTACACTGACGGAAATAAAATCCCATCACCAAGAAAGACTTGTGTTAGATAAACGAAATTTGGTAGGCGTGTTTATACATCTGAAAGATGACCTCGATTGAAATTCCACTGTGCATGATTGTTGGAAACAGTGGTCAATGGATGGTGCTGCATCAAAAAGACCGGGTTCCAGGCGGCCACGTGCACTCCTGAGAGGGAAGATGGCCGTATTCGGCGTACGACTGTGACGCATCGTACTGCGTCTGCGGCAGAAATTCGAACTGTAGTTGGTACCACAGTTACACAACGAACTGTTAGAAATCGGTTACTTCAAGGACAACTCCGAACTAGGTGCCCTGTAGCGTGCATTCTACTGACTCCAAGCCATTGCTGTTTGCGACTCCATTCGTGTCAAGCCAGAGCTCATTGGTGGGCGGTGTGGAGATCTGTTGTGTTTCTTTTTCATCAGAAAACACAACAGATCTCCACTCCGTCCTCCAATGAGCTCTGGATTGACACCAAGGACGTCGCAAACGGCAATGGTTTGGAGTCAGTAGAATGCACGCTACAGGACGCCTGGTTCGGAGCTGACCTTGAAGTAACCGATTTCTAACAGTTCGTTGTTTCACTGTGGTACCAACTACAGCTCGAATTTCTGCCGCTGACGCAGTACGATGCGCCAAAGTCGTACGCCAAATATGGTGATCTTCCCTCACAGGAGGGCACGTGGCCGCCTGGAACCCGGTCTTCTTGAGGCAGCACCATCCCTTGACCACTGTTTCCAACAATCATGCACAGTGATACATTCCAGCCAAGTGTTTCTGCAATATCGCGGAAAGAATATCCACCTTCTCGCAGCCCGATTATGCGACCTCGTTCCAACTCGGGGAGCTGTTGACAGTGGCTTCTTCGTCTTGTTAAAGGCATTCTCGGCTAACATCAACTCAATACGTCACGTTTCGTAGCTAAATAACGCCCATGAACTTTACAGCACGCATTTAAAGTAAACCTGATCTGCAAGTTCTGAGTGGCGCCACTAGCGCCACACTTATGCGCGAAGCGCGAAATTTCAATCGATGTCATCTTTCAGATGTATAAACATGCCTACCAAATGCCGTTTATCTAACACAAGTCTTTCTTGGTGTTGGGATTTTTTTTCCGCTAGTGTATATAAATGTGAATATCAGAGGGCATTCTACCTATGTGATCCAAAAGAAAACTTAACAGCAACTGAAGTGATAATCCAAGTGATGACAGATGAAGTTTTACACGGCATTAGATGTATGAAAAAAAGGTAAATGCTCCTGGGACGATGTAATTAAATTACTTTATCGTAGTAGCAAGTGGAGGATTTGGAAAATTTCTATCCTTACAGTTTCCTTCTGTCTCGAGAAGTCAGATGTACCAGAAGGTTAGAATAATGCTGTGATTGTTCTGCATTACAAGAAAGGGGGGAGGGAAGGCATTAAAAACTATCGTCAGATTAGCATTTATAAAATTTTCACCAAAGTTTAAACGACAAGGCTTGAATCAGCTACGGACTCAGCTCAACCTAGAGTTGACGCAGGATTCCGAAGTGTATGGAGCATATTCAAACAAAAAGGGAACTAATTAAAATAATAAAACTTTGTAAAAAATCACCATAAAATAAAAACAAAACACAGGACGCGTTTCGAGCTAAAAACATAACAGCTCGTCATCAGCTACAGCATACACGTGTCCGCAAGCGAACAAGTTCAGAAATGAACTGAAGGTAACGAATGTTGCAAAGAATGCGACAGATGGCGCTACCTGAAAGAGGAACATGCAAAAGAGAAAGGTGTTGCCAAAAAGATAGAAGAGAAATTGAAAGGGGAAAAATGGAAATAAAAGAAATAAACAAAATAAAAATAAATGAAGTAAATTAAAAATATAAATAATAATAATAAATAAAGAAATATAAAAGAATAAAACAAGAAAAAAGTTCCATTTTTTTTAACAAAAAGAAAAGAAACAAGAGAAAAGGGAAAAAAAATACAAAGTAATTTCCACGCTGGACATAGGAAAGGAGATGATGGGAGATCATTGACAAGATTAGCAGAATTTTTAGAAATAAAATATGCTTCATGAAAATCCAAGTGAGAGGGAGAGGCAGGGGAAGAAATAATTTTGGCCATGGAGAAATTGAAACAATGACTGGAAGATCAACAGTGAGAAGCAATCGAAGAATTAGAGATTTCTTAGGCGTGCATCAGAGGTATATTGCAAATCAAGAAATCTCTAAATCTTCGATTGCTTCTCACTGTTGGTCTACCAGTCATTGTTTCAATTTCTCCATGGCCAAAATTATTTCTTCCCCTGCCACTCCCTCTCACTTGGATTTTCATGAATCATATTTTATTTCTAAAAATTCTGCTAATCCTGTCAATGATCTCCCATCATCTCCTTTTCTATCTCCAGCGTGGAAATTACTTTTGTAATTCTTTTCACTTTTCTCTTGTTTCTTTTCTTTTTGTTAAAAAAAAAAAGGATTTTTTTGTTGTTTTATTCTTTTATATTTCTTTATTTATTATTATAATTTATATTTTTAAATTACTTCTTTTATTTTTATTTTGTTTATTTCTTTTATTTCCATTTTTTCCCTTTCAATTTGTATTCTATCTTTTTGGCAACACCTTTGTTTTTTGCATGTTCCTCTTTCAGGTAGCGCCATCTGTGGCATTCTTTGCAACTTTCTTTACCTTCAGTTCATTTTTGAACTTCTTCGCTTGCGGACACGTGTATGCTGTAGCTGATGACGAGCTGTTATGTTTTTAGCTCGAAACGCGTCCTGTGTTTTTTTTATGGTGATTTTTTACAAAGTTTTATTATTTTAATTGCTTCATATCGCCAGTTTTTGGTGCTATTTCGCCAATAAGGGAACTCTTAGAAAAACACAAGGGATATAATTTACATCTAAAAGTATTTCATTTATTGATTAGGAAAAAGCATTTGATTAGATCTACACATCAGCATTAGTAGAATCTCTGCAGTGCATTGGTATAGACAAACCTTACATCAATATCTAAAAGAAAATTTAAAAGAAAAAACAACAGCAACCATCCGTTTGGTTAAATGAAAATCAAAGATTAATCATGGAAGAGGGTAAAGACAAGGAGATACCGTTTCGACGAAACTTTTTACTCCTGACTTAGAAAATATTTTCCAAAAGCTGGTTAGGGAAAACAATGGGATTAGAATAAATGGGGAATATTTAAGTTATCTCCGGTTCACTGACAATATTTTAAAGCTCCGTAATAGCACTGAAGAATTGGAAAATGTGTTAAAAGATTTGGCAGAAACTAGCTTTATGTAGGATTTAAAATAAATTTGGAAAATACTAAAATACTAAAGTGTGGTTAAATTCAATTGCATCAAAAAAAAAGTCTACAACAACACTGCGATTAAAGGAGTGCAAAATTACGTGTAACTTGAACAGAAAATATCCTCGGATAACAGTATCATGAATGTAATCAATAGAATAATAAGAAATAAATGGACTGTTTTTGAGAAGAACAATATTATTCTGAAGAGTAACATACCTCTTTGTTTGAAAAGAATGTTGTTTAACCAATGTGTTTTGCCTACACTTACTTATGGAGCTGAAACATGGGCGCTAACATAACGGATGGCACAAAGATTACAAACAACACAGCGAAGTATGGAAAGACGTATTTTAAGCATAACCAGACGAAATAGAAAGAGTATGTGAAGCCTGTATATGAAGCCTATGCAGTGATGTAAAATTATAAAGAAGAGGACCTTAAGTAAGATGTCGTGACGAAATAAGAAAGGTAGGTGCTGTTAATTAGATGACTTAAGCACTAAATAAGAATCATTGTAAAAATCTGGGGGAGACCTACATTCAGAAGTGGATTGAAAACGATTGATGATGATGAAGATAGTGATACATATTTATATAATTGAAAGTATTTCTTTAAGTGGTGGTTTTAATCATCGCGGGACTTGGAAGCAGTTACTAATGTATTTGTTTTATGAGGAGAATAAATAATAACAGAGGTATGCATTGTTTTGTTTTTCTTTAAAATGAAGCATGTTTTTATGTATTTTTATAATTTTGGTAAAAATAGTTACAAACTTCTATCACATATTTTTTTCACACAAATCAAAACTAAGTGCCTGATTGGTAAAGTATATTTTTTTGTTTTCATAAAAAAACATCCTGGATTCGAATTGGCGACTTTTAAAATTGGTTTTACAGTCACCAGAAAATAATAAATATGATAGTCTAAATATGACTAGTTGCTGCATATAAAACAGTCAGAAGAGGTGCACAAGACAAAAGAAACAAAAAAGAGACAGGTAGGCATCTTTCTTCATAAGGAAGAAAATACATTACTATAATATTTAGCTTTGTGGAAACTATTTTCTAATTAATAAAATAAATTATGTAGCCTCTTTTAAAGCATTTTACAAACTTAGTGCTTTTTTTACTCTATATTTTGTGTTACAGCTTAGATACTTATACTATCTTTATTAATTTAAAGTTATTAATTTTCATACCTGTCGAAAGTTATTTGATTTTGTTATAAATGCCGGTCGAAAAGTACAATGGAATGTTGTACAGTTTCCTTATTTAACTATTGTGATTTTTCTCAACTATATTGACTAAAGTTCACTTAAATGTACCAATTACTTTTATTTTTTACTAACAAAAATGGTTTCAATTTTCTATTATAAATATATAAAAAAATATTGAATAGACAATAGACATATTTTTTAATTAATAAATTTTGGAAAAAAAGGTTAAGTAATCCTCAACGTGATAAGAACAACATTGGAGATTATTTTTCACGGTGAATATTGCCGGAAGGAACAGAACTTTCATGCGTTCAAGTCATAAAAATTAATATGTGTTAATAAAATAATAATTTACCAATGAAAATGTTTTAAAAACTCATTTTGAGAATATATGTTTCTTTAAAATTTCTTAGAAATAATTATGAATCGTAAACTATGCATTTCTGGAAGTTTCAAATATACTAATCGATAAATACAAAACACTCCTTCATATAGTTTTTCAGTTATTAAAAAAAAAAAAAATATTTCCAAACATTGCAATCTGTTTTAAAAAAATAGAAATGAATTTATGTCTAAAACTTTCACAATTCGCAAATTACTATTCCTTACCTTTTACTATCATAAAATAAATATGATTTAAAAATCGGATTTTCATAATAAAAGTTTGGGTACAATTCTAGTATGAAGTCTGCACCCTAAGCTTATACTTATAACATAAATATGAAAAGTCAACATTTAAGATCGAACGTCTTTTAACGTTTTTATTTGTGGCATTTTGGAAATATAAATGTTTGCAGCGTTTTCTCGGGCAAATGCAAATTCTCACATCCATCATTTCTCTTTAAAAACATCAATTACAATGACAATATTTTTATTAAATTATTAATCAATCTAATGATATCATGTCTTAATTTTAAAGAATGGTAGTTCATAAGATAAAGATATAAAAATTAAATCTTCCTTAGCATTGATTAACAGAATCGATTTATTAGAATGTCTGTCCTGTATGATTAATGATCATAAAATTTTTAACAGCGTAAATCTTTGGGTAGTCACATGTAAGGATATTTTGCATTTTTCAAAACTGACTTAATAAATTTTTCGAATGATAAGTCTTATTTAATATTAAAATAAGGAAATTAGGGAAATCTATGTGAAACAATAGCACTTAAAGTAAAATCTTGCAAACAATAATTTTTTTTAATTATTTATAGCATACATGTGCAAAAAAAGTAAAAATATGGTTGTAAATTACTTTCATAAATAGTGTTGTTTACAGGCCCATTGGAAATGGAACGCATTCCATTCTTAAATTGTAATTCCAAACTTCTAAGGAAATATAAATAAAATATTTATATGCAAGAAGAAAATTTGATTGTTTTAAAAAATCGTTTTACTTTGAAAAATGTAATTTATATAGTTACATGTACGTATTGCATTTTATTTGCCTATTTTTTCCATTATTATTCACATTAAAATGCTTATCACAATTGATTTTTTCCAACCCTTCGCATACAACTCCCGCGATATCCGCAGGATAGCTAGTTAAACAAATTTATTCGCTTTGCGCCACTTTTTTTTTATGAAACAATTTTACTTGAACTTTGACAACATGTGGAAGAGAAACTTACTAAAAATTGCTTTTAAAATATAGTCGTGCTAATAAAATAAATTTGGTTAACTTGCTATCCCGCGTAAATCGCTGGAGAACTACGCGCTGGGTTAATTAAAAGTTTGTATACATGTAGCTTAAATTTATCGCTAAACTAATTTCGAAAAAAGAAATGCTTTAATAATAAAATCATGAAATCACAATTTATATATATATATATATATATATATATATATATTCATTTGACAGAAGTATTTTTAATAATTAGTAAACAAAACCGATAATATCAATATATTTTCTTCCGTTCTATTATATAATACCTTCAAGTGAAATTTGAATACATAAGACGGCACTGAAATCTTTAAACATAATAAAGTTGTTTTAATGAAGTATGAGAATATTCTATAAACTGAATTGAAAACTATTAATGAAAATAAAATTATTGATTTTGAATAAAATGTATGAAGTATGTAAATCTTATTAGTATATAAATGTTAAGCTGAGATACAATACACTTATTATATCGTGAATTCCCCGAAAAATGTCAGAATGTAGCTAAAGAGTTAGAAGGTTTCTGCGTGTGCTAAAGCAGCGGTTCCCAACCTTTGCGTCGCGACGCACGACCTACTGGTGGGTGCGGCGGGTGTTTAGGTGAGTCACCGAACAATCGAGGTATGCCATAAAAAATATATCCTTTATTTCATATGTTTAAAAATATAAAACAAATAAAGTGTTTTATAACTGCATTATCCACGAAAGCTATTAGCTTAAACTAAAACTTCGTGAAAAGACAAAGTTTTCTTAAATAGTCCGTCGTTATTATGTCATGACCTCGTTGTGAGATATATCAGTCGTCGAGCATTCGTTATGGAAACCCTGGAAAAACCTTAATTTCTTTCGCGATTAACGCAGGAGCAGTATATTCAGAAATATCTAAATCAGCTTTGGGGAACTTGATGTGGTTCAACACGACATCCTTGTGTTAACGTGCTTTTCTAATTTGCTGTTTTTGAAAAACAAGTACAGAAGCTAACTGTGCGTAGAAAGTGACTTCACTTAAAGTTAAAATTAACCAGTTTTGAATTTTTAATTCTGATATAGACGGCCTCATAGGTAAACACACAGTTCCAGAAATTTTACAGATTGTAAAGTTGTGTTTTGATAATAATTATACGTATTTTTTCTTTATATTTGTTGTTTCAAGTATTATTAAACTTACAGACATTAGGATTGTTTTTGTTGATAGTGCATCGTTTGTGCTATGCTATAAGAGGAGTTTTCCCAAAATCTTATACGCTGTTCAATAGTTCTTATGTTAAACTTTTATACAGAATCCAGTCTATAATCACACATTTTATCTGACAATCTCGACTTCTAAACCTTTATTAGTATCTTTATTCTGCAAATTATTTTGAAATCACAAGATATTTCAGCTTTTGGAAATTTGACGAACCTCGAATATATTTGGAATATTCCCCCTTCTTGTATTTGCACGAGCTCTCAACGGGTTTGTATATCTTATTTTAAATATATGCTCACATACGATATTACTTGTTACAGTGTTTTCATATTCGAACAGTGGTTTCAATTGCGGAAATTTTCATCGCCCTATTTTCCTCTCTAGTATTTTTGTGATACTTAATAGATAGATATTTGTAGTACAAGTAATGAGCACTTGTAATGCATTATACTTAATAGAAATTAAAATAAATGATCATCAAATAATATGATATACTTTTTCTATGAAATACTTTTTGTATTGGAGAATATAATATACTATTTCTGCAACATTTTAATATTTTCCATGATTTGTTTTAAAATACATTTACTCGTAATTGAAGATTTGTTTTTATTGTCATCTGAGCTTATAGAATTATCGACCAATTCACTGTATTACGAAATCTTGGGACCGAATTTGTGTTTTTAAGTTCAGGTCGTTGTGATTAGGAATGCGCTGACTTAAAAACACGTACCACATGGAAACTATAACAGGTATTTTTCATTTTTCAAAAAAAATATATTAGTGAAACAAAAAACTAAAAGCTAATATTTAATTATTTTTAATCCTCGGGATAAATTCTTGTAGAATCCTCAGAAATTATGTAATAATAAATATGCATTTTCGAGCTATATAAAAACTCTTGTTTATGGTGTTTTTTTTATTACAATTTATTTTAAAATAATAGTTTTTAAATTTTATGCTTAAAATATATGAAAAATAGGCTAAACCGGAGAATTATTGACTGCTTGGTGTATGAGTTGGCGGCGTTGTGATTAATTCGCCACTTCTGTCAACCTAAATATCCAGATCCAATGTAAACAAATAATTTAAATAACAGTTTAAATAAATAATGTAAGCAAATATTGTAGCATATATTGTAAACACTAACGTAAATAAATAATTAAAACAAATAGTGTAGCATATAATGTAAACAATAATGTAAATAAATAAAGTGAACAATAATATAAACAAATAATTTATTTAAGAAAATGCCAATTTGGTGATTTTTTAAAATCATGCCAAAACAGCCATTTATTCTCTAGATGCACCAAACAACAATTAGAATTTACCCTTTTTTGACTATTTTCAGTACATGATATTTTATTATTTTATATTCTATCTAAGTATCACTTTAAATTTAAAACAAAATTTCTAAACGGTACATCACCTAACGTTTTTCCTTTATTCAACCATTTCCTTCAAAATCATAAAAAGAAAATGATCTCAACTTTGTAAATCAAATCACCTGTCAGGTTCTGAGTGATGAATAATAGAAAACGTCTGCTTTCGAGTGAAAATCAAGAAACATATATCATGCCATATTTATATTTCAAATGTGTCTACCACATATTTTTTTTTCAACTTTGTTCCATAAATTAATATACATTAGTGGTAAACTTCTGCTAAGATATAATATATTTAAATTTCTATTAATTATATTGCATGAATAAATTTTCAAAATAATTATCTTTGTGGTTTGAAGGATTATTCCTTTTAATGAATAGATGGGAAATACATCAAAATGTGAAAAATAAGTAAATAATAATTTTAGCAATAAAAAAAATGTATACAGTATGTTTACCTTCAAATGTTGTTAGTTACATCAATTTATTTATTTTGTTAAATGATACCTGACAGATATAAGACATACGTTCATTAGATTAGCTCATATATAGAAATATTCGCAATATTTTAATTTTTCTGTAAAACATATTATACTAAATTACGGTTTAGACATGCGAGTAAAATACTGACTTTACATCTTTATCAAAAGCCTTTAGAATAAGAAATACAATCATTTATTTTAACTGAAATATATAAAATAAATAAATAATGAAATAAACTAAAATACAATCTTTTTAACACATTCGTGGGCGGTATCCTTAAAAAAGGACACCTAATTTTTATTTTACTTGTACACAGAATATTTAATTAAAATTTTCCTTTTATAATGTACTTGACTTCGACTTCAAACACAGTTTTGCTGAGGCGCCTGTGGACATCTCCACACATACTGGGATAGTGACAGCTGGTGAGGGACAGGAAAGTAATCTAAAATCTGTTTGATAGCAATAGCAGGGGTGTACTTAAAAACGAAATAAAAATAAAACCTTAACATGTGGAGAAAATGAGCTACTTGAAGTGAAATAGCGTACTTGAAAACAAGCAAGTTTGTATTTTCTAATAAATTCGTTCATAAATTCTGGTGTCAGTCCATTATTTGATCAGTTTATAAGTAAAAAGTTAAACCGTGATCTACACTTTCTGAACGTTATGTGAACTTTTATAATATCAATAATTATAGAATATTTTGCTTATTTCAGAAGAATAAATAAGTGTGTTTCATTCAATGAAATTTCTAACCAATTATTTTACAAACAAGATATAATAAGAGGGCAATTCTTTCCGAAACGTTTACTTTGAAAACATCATCAACATCGGGACGTAATGCATTATGATATTAGTTTTCTTGTGTAAACACTAACATAATTATAAACATTTCTTGTATTTTCAATAATGTCTAACTTAACTCTGCGATTTCAACAAAGGAATTCGTAAACGTTCTTATAATCTAATTATACATAAATTCATTTCATTAAACATACTTTCAGAAAATTGCGCTAAAATAGTACATCAAGGTTCGTACGGTTCCCGTTATATTCCAAGAATGATATCATTATTTTTTATAAGAAAATAAGTCTAGTTCTATCGTTCAAAATTTCTGCTTATTTAAAGACAGATTTTTCATAAAAATACAGGTACTGAAAAAATATCCTTGTCTGGAAATTCCAGGTCATGTACGAACACAGTTATATCTGTATTATTGGTTGATTTATTCAAATGGCTTAAAATGTACTTTTTATGTCTTCATCCTACACACATGTAAAAAACCATAACGTAAAGTTTTCTAGAAACGAATTTCTGTAACGGTTTTATGAAATGATTTCATAAGATTATTTTTGGAAAGAAATCAATGTAACTATTTTATGAATCAAATGTATGCAGAGTTTTAAAACTCTTAAATGTGGGGTTTGAAGAAATCTGGGTAGTAATGTAAGTTAAGTATGTTGTTAAAGTCACTCGAATATGTGTTTTCGTAAAGAAAAGATAGATAGCGGCAGTGGTGGGATTCAGCCGATTCGCACCGGTTCGGTAGAACCGGTTGTTAATTTGTGTTGAGTTCGACGAACCGATTGTTAAAACGATACTTCAAATGCGAAAATCGCATTTACATTAATTTGGTTTCTTTAAATGTTTATCTGCACATCATTGCTTTGTAGGCTTAACTCTGTGATAAGATCTGATTAATTTCATTTAATGAAATAATATTTCTTTTGAAACAATAATTTGTTTTTTCTTCATCAGCCCTGTAAGAGAAAATTCAACTTAAAATAAACGAAATTTTGAAGAATTTTTTTAACTAAATTGACAGCCCTAGGCTAATCCCAGTTATATAGTAAGGTTATTAAAAATTACACTAACTACTTATCAATACTAATAAAATAAAGTTTTGCTGTGTCTGTGTGTGCGATGGTTACCAAAATCTACGGCACGTACGAGACTGAAAATTTTAGTGAGGCTAGCCCAAAATGTCTCCTTATGCACCTAACACACAAAATTTTAAAATTCTAATAATTACTTGAGTTATTAATTAAAAGTCGCAATTCACTCTCATTCAAAATTTAACTCGGTCCTTGCCAGAAAGAAAAAACTCTGGCGTACGCACAGAAGCCTTATTTACGCATCAGTTCAAAATGAAGAACGAAAAGAAGTAATTTCGGGGGTATTTTGTCATTATTTATTAATCGGCCAAACTTCTTAGTAAAGTTAAAAATGAAAGACATATGCTGAAAGATCTACGTCTCAGATGCCGCAATCAATTAAAAATAATATCGCAGCTAACAGCGTGAAAAACAATTCTCAAAAAGGGTCTTTTTTCCGAAAAGCTTTTCCTCCCTTATTGCAACGCCCATCCGGGGCGCAATTTTGGTGGTGCCGACAAACCAAAAATATGTTCTTAAAGTGAAATCCTCTTCTAATCTGTAGTGCAATTGGTTTAAAGCAAATATGAATTTTAACCCTTGCAAATACACCGGTAAACGCAAATCCCTTCGCGCCTCACGAAGACGATATTTTTTCTACGCTAAAAATAACTAAACGACCGTATTCTTTTTAGAGCATCTCAATAAATAGACCAGATTTACATCCCTACACAAATTTTGAAACGTTCGAACGGGTAGAAATATTTCTTACAAAATAAAATGTGTGAAAATTTCGACGAAATCAGCAAAAATCTGAGTGCTTCGTTGGGGTTTTGCTCCATCAGGGCGAAATTTTAGAGGTGCTGACAAACCAATAATATGTTCGTAAATCTGAAACCACTTTCTTATACATGGGACAATCGGTTTTAAAAAAATAGGAATTTTAACCCTTGCAAATACACCGGCAAATGCAAGTCATTTCGCACCTCAAGGAGACGATATTTTTCTACACTAAAAGTAACTAAACGACCGCATTTGAACACGATCTTTAATGAGTTTCTCAAATTCAGATGGTATTGAGGTTCTCAATAGATCATATTTACATGATCTACAAAAAATTTGAAACATTCGGACGGGTAGAAACATTTCTTGCAAAATAAAATGTGTGGAATTTCGACGAAATTAATGAAAACCTGAGTGTTTATGCGCGGTTTCGCTCGCTTTCGGTGCGCATAGACTCCACAAATCAAATTGCGCAGAAAGTAAAGTACCAAATAGCATGTACTTTCAATTCAATATTTTTTTCATTTAAAAATATAAATTCAGATAAAATAGATTTAAAGATATAAAATCACACAAATTTCAGGTTAATTTAAGGGTCATTCATCACGGTCCCAAGAAACGCTATTATGTCGAATAAACGGTACTTTGCTTTGGCACGGAATGCTCCTTGTTATCGGTGATCTATAGCTAATACTTAAATAGTCCGATTTAGATATTTACTTCCAACTGCACATTTTTTTGCATTGTTCTTCATATGTTAGAAGTTTTTAAAATGAAAGTTGTTATTTTCGTAAATGTAACCAATCCAAAATTTTGATAAATTACTCTAGTGTTACAATTTATATTTACAAAAATATTTTCCAGCTCTAACAAATGTATAGACACTGTATGACCTAAACTTGCCGAATCATGATACTTTGTATTTTACGAATTTCCAGCATTGTCTGGCTTGTTTTTTTTTTTTTTTTTTTTTTTTTTTTTGTGCAAAGAAATGGTAAAAATTCCTAAAATTTCTAAATGTCTAAATGTCGTAACTCGAAAAGTTTTGGTCGTGCAAAAGTTTGTCTCATTAGCTATAGCATCGATAATATTTTTCTAAATATGTTACATACAACTTTAGGTCATGAACATGGGTTAATTCTTAAACTTATATTTCTGCTATTTTTATATTATATTGTTTTAATGCATTTTCTGATAGATATTATGATCAGGGTTTCATGACTGCCGACTATTTATTAACGTCCTTTTAAAGGGTAACATGTTTCAGGATTTTTTTCACTGAACCAAAGGATCAAAGTTTTTTTTTTTTTTTTTTTTTTTTTTTTTACAATGTTTTTATAATATTGGAAAGTGTTTCATAATCTATGTGTGATGCTTCATTTTTCTTCATAAAAAATCATAAGGGCGGTGAACCGGTTCTCAAATGATTTGAATCCCACCACTGGATAGCGGATATAGTTATTTTACAGTACGGCGCAGACGTATTCGATTATATGGACGGTAATTACTGAAATGTATAATAGAAACTTTTTGTTATTTGAAATTCAACAAAATTTGAAATCCTTAGGAATGTTTATTCTGACGTATTCTGAATTGAAATTACGGGGTTTAAGATTTTTAATTCTTTTAAAAGACAATATAAACTATTATAATTACAATTGAAAAAGCTGTTTCCTATTACTCTTATTTAACTGATTTTGTATCATGCACCTCTAAGTATGTCTTGAAATATATTTTAAAATAAATATTAAACGCACATCCGAAGAAAGAAGGTTTGCTCAAATCTTTAAAATAACCTTTCTCAATTGTCAAATTTATCTATTCATACAAATTTTCATTTTATAGGACTTTTTTTTTTGTAAATCCGAAGGTATCTCTAGTTTTAAATGGCATTGCTGAAAACTTAAAATTCATTTTTTTATGATTTCCCATAGTTCAAATGTGCTCCAAGTTAAACTTAGATACGATAATTTAAACTCAAAGTTATTTTACGTCTAAAATGCTTTCTACTTACAAACAGATTAACAAATTTGTACATTTTTTTTCTGTTGTTATCGTTTTATTTTTAGAAAGGTTGTAATCAAGATTAAAATAGGTTGTACAGATTCAACATAATTTTCCGTTGCGTTTAAAGATCTCCATGAAGGAAAAATGGTAAATGTAATAACAGTTTATATTTAATGACTTTTTTTTAATAAATATTCAGAATACGCTGCCGCTACAGTTGTGAAATGTATGCTGTGATAGATAATTTCATGTGATATTTTTTTGTCTCATGCTGGTATTTTCCTTGGACATAAATTGAATATTAATATAAATGAACAATAATAAAATATAAATAACTTATCAAGGTATTAATGACAACAAGTATAAAAAGTTACATTTTATGTTACATAAAACTCGTAATATTTGATTAATACTTGTATAAATTTAAACAGAGAGAAGAAAAATATCTTACAAAATTTAAATAACATACTTTATTGCACAAAGTGTTCTTGTTTAAACCACTGACACTTCTGTTATTTAAATAAAACAACATTGTCTGTTCACTGTAAAAAAAGAAAAAAAAACGAGTTATTTTAATAAATTATGTGATGTAAAAGTTCAGCGTTTTAATGGAAATTCACTCTTTTGTGTAGAAATCATATTTTCAAATAAATGGACAATTTTCTATTTATCCATACTCGTTCAATGTAAAAAAACGGAAATGTTTCTTCCAAGCCAGACAAATTATTTTTTATCCCAACCGGGAAAACTGAAAATTTCCAGTTAAATGTTTGAATTGTTATTAGGGCGTATAAACATGACGTGGGATGTGACCAGTTGGAGTAAGGGGGCAGAGCAGTCTTCCATTAAAGTTGTGCACCGAGGATCGAATGTGGCGAAAAGAAAGATGATAAAAAAACGTATAGTATAACATGAAATTCCGTCTCTCTCTGCGTAATCTCTTTGCGTAAATGTGAACACGTTTATATATTTGTTATTTAGATTTATTTTTAAACACTCTCATTTATTGCTCTCATTTATTTCGATAAGCAAAAATTTTTGTTTTTGAATATTCTGAAATTTCCCCTTTTGAAGAGTGTCAAATTTCCAGAATTTAATAGTGGAAAATATCTCTGTAAAATACGCGAATAGATAGCCGTTTTGTTGTTAGTACATTTTCCTTCTTTCGATCGACGCAAAATTAATGTCGCTGTTGTAAACATTGTTGTAAGTTTACTTTCAGCATCATTCTTCTTTGTCTTGTTTCTGCATTATTATTAGTCTGTGCTGAAAATGATTTTTTTTTTCTGTCGATGGAGCATCCCCCTACATTGCCAATTACAGTGATCCCAGGTGTAATATTTGAGTATTGGTTCGACAGACTGAGATTAAAAAATGATAACAAGGTTTGACAAAGACAGACAGACTACAGCAAACGCAAATAAATAATAGCTTGTAAAAATAAGTCACATTGCCATAATTTAGTTTACTAAAAGCAGTTTTGAATAAAATTCGAAAAACTGATGGGGAATTAAAGGTTAAAGGTGGTACATTCCGGATTTATTTTTATAAATGTAAATTAATTTTGATAGGTATGATTATATAAGGCGGAAAAAATGTTTTCCCCTTTATATATCTGTATTTTCATTTATTATGCTGATATTATGTTTATCTTTAACATAATAAAATTAATACATTTTTAGCCACCGTATCATCGGCATGCTGTTGTAATAATTCAAAAAATTATGTTACTTTTAATGCAAAACATAAAATGGTTTATTTTCACAATTGTAAAATATAGCAAGTTTGAATTCATAAGTTTTAATTCTTTTTAATGTAACATTCTTTATATATAAAAAATGTAATAAACCATTAATTTAAATCTAAATTGGGCATAAAATTTAATTTTGGAGAAAAAAAAAAATATATATATTTTTTATCTGCAGTGTATCATTAATTTAATAAAAATGTAGTACTTTTTGAATTCTGAGAAAGTTTCAGACATTGTTTTTAATTTCAGTACCTTATATCTAAATTTAAAAAAAAAAATATATATTGTTAATAATTTTTTTTTTCAAACATATTTCATATTATTATTAGAATTATTATTATTATTATTATTAGAATTTATATTTCGAAAAGAAATAGCTTTTGAAAATATACTATTAAAGCTACACTTTCTATTCTGCTTAATGTTTTTAACGTGCGCTAATTTTGCCTTATTTTAGAAATAAAGTATAAAATTTAATGCAAAAAATGGTTAAAGTTCATTATAAAATCTTATGGGATCAATCACTTGTTACTCACCTAAAAAAAAAAAAAAAAAAAAAAAAATGCATATAGGGTAAACAAGGAATTCTTATTGATTCTTTTCAGTTACCAAAAAACATAAAATATTTTAATGGAAACCTTTAATTATTATCATTATCTATTTTTTTTTATTTCAATTAATTTATCCACATATTATTTTTCTAAGCATTATTTATGGTCTCTCAGAAGAAATAATTTATGCGTTCTTATTTTTAATATAGTATTCGATAAATTAGCGAATATAATAAGTTGTAACTGTAAATAAGATTAGAATTTGACCGCCTTCTTAACTTAAAATTATATTACTTTGAAAAAGTTAAATCAAAATCTCCTTGATTTCAAAACGCTTATTGGTCATTCCATACAAAATGAGCAAATAAGCTGTGACAGACATGTCACAGATTTTAATGAAAATCAGTAAGTACAACATATCTATTTATGAGTAAATGTAAAGTAATAGATTTCAGGATTGTTTAATTAAGTATTAAAATTTACATTAAAAGTGGATGCAAAATCGAGGTTTTGTCTACATGCTTAAAATTTCAGTTTTGATTATTAGCCTTAGGAATGGAAAGATTATATTAAAAATTATTTATAATTAGGAATGAATAATAAATAACAGATTGGCGTTAGTTAGTAATTGTATTTTTATTCCGTAATGAGAAAAAATTATTTTTGAAAATGTTTGAGGGAAAAATGCAATTTCTATTGCTCGTTTAAATATGAAGGTCAGCTTTGACAAGTTTAAAATCACTTGACGTTATAGCTAAAAGTATATATTATTAATATAGAAACTTACATTTTTGCCTTTTTATTCCTTAATGAGAAAAAGAATAGTAAAAAATGTTGTGGGTAAAATGCGGTATTTGTATAATTTCTTTGAAAGTGAAGGAAAGCTTTTTAAAACTTTTAAATTACTTGATATTACAGATAAAAGAGTACATTTTACACATAGAAACTTTTATTCTTGCTTTCATTTTGCTTTTAGCCTCAAGAATATTTTTAATTAAAGTAGAAAAAAATGATTCAGTTGAACAAAATATTACAAATTACCGTATTTACTCGTGTATAACGCGGACTTTTTTTTTCAAAAATTTAGGGAAAAAATCGCGGGTGCGTGTTACACACGGAATATTTTTTTACTGCTGGATGTAATTACATGATATACATGTGAATCAAACAAGTAAACAAAGAAGAAATTAAAACTGGAAAAACCTTACTTAATCGATGCATTGCTGCATCTATATTTCACTCCTTGAACTTTTTTATAACAGCACTAGTAACATTATTGAAACGCCAATTAGCAATTCTCATTGCCGCTACAGCTGTTATCCCCGTCATGACTGGCACAGTCAATATCCTCGTAAATTACATCGTTTTCTGTTTCATCCGTCTGATCGGAAATTCCTGTCACTTTGAAGCTGTTTATTATCATCTCGGTTGAGATGCGTTTCCAAGCATATACAGTTGAGAGAGACGCATGCTTCATTCTGTCACTTGGAGTGAAGTTGTAATCTGTTGTTGTCATTCACTTATTGTAGGCATGCTGAAATGCGACCTTAAATGTTCAGTTGATGACAACATCTAAGGGTTGAAGCACTTTCGTCATCCCACTTGGTATCAGAACCAAATCACTTCAGCGACGAATTTTGACTTTTACTCCTAGCGCCATGTGTCATGGAAGATTTCCAGGACCAGCATAGATGGCGGACATAAAACATCCAGACGACGTTCTCACAAAACGTTAATGCAATCTTTCATGAGCTCATCCGGCATCCACCCTTTTTTCTGTGCTCTTACAATTATGCCGACTGGAAAAGACTCTTTTGGATAGTTTTACGTTTAAAAATCACATATGGTGTCAACTTGCAGCCGTCAGTTGTAATGGGCAGTGTTAAGAATAAAACAATAAGTTACTCAATGACACCATTTTTAAGGAACTCTTCGCAGTGAACTGTATATTTCTTTATTTTAAAACAATAATTGTTAAGAGTGAAACAGTCTCTCTGGCCGTTTCCAAGTCAAACATTCCATTATTTCAATAACAACAAAAATTCAGTGTTTCCACTCACTAGTAACTAAATTACAATCTATCGTCAACACGCAGACGATTGGAATAATAAATAAAATTACGGCGCTGACACAGCGCCTTCGTACGGGAGATTTTAATTACGATCAGTAACATACTCCTGACCGTTGAAACCTGCAGGTTTCAAAACTACTCTAATATATAATATAAAATTACATAATACTACATATAAGAATGCAAAGATATAATTAATAACAAAGGAAAAATGGCAAAATTACTTTACATTTGAATACAATAAAACATACTATAGAAATTAAACAACAAAATATATTCAAAATATACCAAATATATACATTAAAGAAATTAGTTTCCATTAATTGGAAGGGGACAAATACTTCTCACATCTCTCTTTGTTATTGTACCGTTAGGTAGACGAATGTTCACTACTCGAACTTTTTTGTCCTTACCGAGAAATATCTCGGAAATCCTACCTGTTGCCCATTTTGTGCTGAGCATATTTTCATCTTTGATCAATACGAGAGAACCAACATTTATATTGTTTTTATTTATTTGCCATTTATTACGTTGCTGCAAGGTGTTCAGATAGTCTCGCTTCCATAATTTCCATATTTGCTGGCTATATTTTGTTATTTTTTGCCAGTTGCTAAGTTTGTTTTCCGAAATTTCTGTGAGCTGGTGTTCAATAATAGACGTTAAGGGCCTACCCATAAGAAAATGACCCGGTGACAGAGTCTCGAAATCGTCGAAATCTGATGATAATGGGGACAGAGGTCTTGAGTTCAAAACACTTTCAATTTCTAGAATTAGTGTCAGAAATTCCTCTAAAGTGAGGTGCGCGTTGCCAATTACACGTTTTAGATGGAATTTGAATGATTTAACCCCTGCCTCCCAAAGACCACCGAAGTTCGGCGCTTTCAGAGGAATAAAATTCCATTCGATATTTTCCCTTGCAAAATAATCAGCTAATGCTTCATCTGGGTGTCTAACCAAATTGTGAAGCCTTTTCAATTCTAAGTTTGCCCCTACAAAGTTTTTTGCATTGTCAGAAAATATTTTTGAACACTTTCCCCTTCTGCTACCAAAGCGCTTAAAACAAGCAATGAAGGCTGCAGAAGTGAGATCTGAAGCGAAATCTAGATGAATAGCTTTGGTGCAGAGACAAACGAATATACATACACTTTATTATATGTACATTTCCTTTGATTTTTTAATTTAATCTAAAAAGGGCCGCAATAATCAGTTCCAATAATGGAAAATGGAAATGAAGGTGTAACACGCTCTTTGGGCAAGTCACCCATAACTTGACTTGCTAATACAGGCTTGTTTTTAAAACAAGTGACACATTCATATGTTATTTTGCGACAGATGTTTCTACCATTAGTTATCCAAAATTTACGACGAATATGGTACAGCAATGTCTGTGATCCTACATGTAAATACTTTAAATGAAAATATCTTACAATAATTAAAGTAAGGGGATGCTTACTTGGCAGAACCATAGGATGTTTTTCATTTGTTGTCAAATATGAGTTACCCAATCTACCCCCAACTCTTAAAATATTACTTTCATCTAAGAAACAATTTAAATAATTTAGTTTACTTTTATTTGGTACTGAATTACCTTTCTGAAGACATTTTATTTCTTCCTGATATTCACTTTGTTGAACCATCTTTATCAGTGATAATTATGCAGCATTCAATTCTTTAGAAGTAAGATGATCTTTCACTCTATTAACATTTCGAAGGTTGTGAATAAAACTAAGCACATAACATAAAATACGAATGATAGTTATATAATTATTACTAACACTAATAATATAATCTAATAAATAATTTTGATTATAAATAGCTATAGTAACTAAAGAGTTATCATTTTCACATTTAACTGTTTTCTTTAGTTCATCAGAATAGTCATCTGGCGAATTTTGGATGTTGCAGTCATTAGTTGGGAGAACAGTTTCTCTCAAAAAGGGGGGACCTTTAAACCACAAATCCTTTTCTAAGAGCACATCAACACTGACGCCTCTGGTAAGGAGGTCGGCTGGATTAGACTTTCCCGGACAATGAAACCACGAATTGGAGTCAGTCAAAGATTGAATCTCGTTGACACGATTCGCTATGAATGACTTCCATCTTTTACTAGAACCTCTAATCCAGTACAAAGTGATTTTCGAGTCTGTCCAGAAGAACACATCTGATGGCTTCTTATGATCTACTATTTTCTTGACTGCATTACCTAGTCGGGCAGCAAGTAAAGCTCCCAATAGCTCTAATCTTGGTAAAGTGATTTTTTTAAGAGGTGTAACTCTACTTTTTGAAGTCACAAGGTTAACTTCAATAGCATTTTCTTTTACAATTCTGAGGTATATGACAGTGCCGAAGGCTTTCTTACTAGCATCGCAGAAACAGTGAATCTCTACCACATCTGAATTTTCTTCTTTCGTTGAATTTAGCACAATTCTTGGAATTTTTAGGTCGGAGAGGCGTGGGATCTCAGAACACCACTGAAGCCACTTTTCTTTAACATCTATTGGTAGATCTTCATCCCAAGCAATCTTCCTCAACCACAGATCTTGAAATAGGCATTTCATACGAATAGTATAAGGAGTGAGCAAGCCAAAAGGTCGAATATTTTTCCAATAGCACGCAGGATGAAGCGCTTGGTGTTTTCATTTTTTGATAAAATTTCTAATAAGCCTTTTACATCTACGATAAAGCAATCTTCACTCGTATGCCAAGACATTCCTAGAACCTTTATTGAGTCAAATCCTAATTCAATTGGGTTATGTAGAGGCTGAGTATCAAACCCTTCTTGTTTCCATTGCTCCATCAAATCGTTATCATTAGTTGACCATTTTCTAAGTTTCATACTTGCCTCGATCATAATATAAACAGCATTTCGAGAGATTTCTAACGCATCTTGCAAGTTGTCAGCACCAGCGATGAAATCATCTACATGGAGGCACCTATCTAATAACTTTGTTGTTGTAGGATATCTAATTTGAAATTTCTTGATATGTTTTCTTAGAGTAGCAGCAAGAAGAAACGGGGAAGCATTCATACCAAAAAGAACTCGGTTGAAGCGATATATTTCTATACCTCTATCTCCAATCCATAAAAACCTCACTGCATCTCTGTCTTTCTCCGCTAGGGATATCTGCAGAAAGGCCTTTTCTATATCACCTATCAGTGCTATTTTGTTTAATCTAAAATTGATAAGTAGATCGAATATGTTTGGATTAAGATTTGGACCTGGCCAAAGACAATCATTTAACGATAATTCGCCAACATCGTGTGAGCTGGCATCGAAGACTACTCTCATTTTTGTTGTCAGGCTTTGTCTAAAGACAGGTTGATATGGAAGATAAAAAAGTGGTTTCTCCACTGACTTGTGCGTTTCCGTTATTTTTTCTATGATTTCTTTATTTTCATAATCTTTCAAAGTCTCATAATATTGAGCACGAAGCTCTAATTTTCGCTTCATTTTCACTTTAAGACAGTTTAGTCTATTATTGGCTATTTTGAAATTGTCGTTCATTTCTCGCCAATCCTTTTTCCATGGTAAGGTAACTTCGTAACGTTTATTTTTATAAGATACAGATTTTTCGAATATTTCTAACGCTCTATCTTCGTCAGTACATGTGGGATCGTCTTTTATCCCTAGTGTTTCTAACTGAAAGAATTTTTGAACTTCTTTTGTCAAATCTTCATAGTTACAAACAAGCCCACAATGAGTATTTAGCGTGATTTGATTGTCAGGATTTAATACGCTTCCACAGGCAATGAATCCAAATACCGAGTTTTGGAATTTTAAATTAGAATTGGGGACTTCAATTCGACCGACTTCGAAAAGATCATAAAATATTTGAGCTCCCAAAAGAACATGAATTTTTCCAGGTTTGTAAAATTTTGGATCCGCTAATTTAATGTTATTAAGGTAGTGTTCTGTTGGAACGTTAATCCGATTTACTGGAATAGTATCCGATATTTTTGGTACACAAAGAAGTTCTATTTCCGCCTTAAAATTTGAATTGTTCGAAATTAATGCTTTTACCTTGGAGTTAATATTCACGGAGATGCCATTTAATCCTGAAACCGCAACTTTTATTTTTTCTTTCTTAATTCCTAAATAATCAGCACACTGAATCGTAATGAAATTACTCATTGATCCAGCATCAATCAAACCTCTTAACGCCTTAAATTCACCAAATTTATTTTTAATATAAACAATGACAGTTGATAAGATGCCAGAACTTAAATAATTCATCTCACAAACAGATGTACCTGAAAATACTCTTTTGTTAGAAATGTGAAATGTTGCAGCATTCGGGTCTAGATTTCAATGCGCTACGATTTGATTCTGGTTTTGGGTATTGCAATCACTGACCTCGGGTTTTGAAATAAATTCATTTTTTCTATCGCTGTTTTGAATTTGCTTTTCATTTTCATTCTCGAAATGCAGTAAACTCGAATGTTTTTTCATAAATTTCTGACAAGAATAAGTAGATTTACAATTTCTAACAGTTAGGACACAGTTAACAGAGTGGAATTTTAAACAGTTAAAACAAATATTATTTTTCTTTACGAATTCATATCTAGAAGCCACTGAAAGATTTGAGAATTCTGGACATTTGTGCAAACCGTGGAATTCATTACTTTGACATTTAACACATTTAAATGTTTTTGAGTTTTTACCATTAGATGTAGATACCATACTAGTGATTCGTTGTTGAGCATTGCGTTTAGGAGTTACATTATTTATAAGAGGTTTGGAAACTTGCAGTGTTCTCGCTTGTCTTTTTAAAAACTCGATTAATTCTTTTAATTTTGGTAGCTCGTCTTTCTTTTGTTCACGTTCAAACCATAATTTTCTGGACCCATCTAATTTCTGCCACAAGATATAAGTTATTATTGTATCCGCAAACCCTTCAATTTTTTGATCGAGAATTTCTAGAGATCTGATACATTCACTGGCGGTATCTGCTAAATTAAGAATAGCACTAGGTGTTTCACTTTGTATTGAATTAATGGACATTAATTTTTTAATGTGAGCAAACACTTGTTGTCTTTTATTGGAATATCTTTCCTCTAATAAGGACCACGCTGTTTGATAATTATCATCTGAAATCGTTATACTTTGTACAACTTTTGCAGCTTCAGAATGAAGCGAAGATTTCAAATATGATAACTTTTGAGCACCCGAAAGTGCGCTATTATTGTGAACGCTAGATTTAAAAAGATCACTAAAATATATCCAATCCTGTACGTTTCCACTAAAAGAAGGTAGATTAATCGTGGGAAGTCGAACTTCCGTTACACTATTCTCTTGTTTCGGCTTTGATTCATTAAGAACATTTATTTGTTTTTGTTTCGCTCTTTTAATTTTTAACCAAGTTTCATCTAACTCTTTTTCAATCGATGATTGTTCATCGATATATTTATCAATTTCCACTTCATCGCACAATGAATAAATTTTATCAAACATTTCTTTCAATTCTGTATTGAATTGATCACATTTCGTATTTACAAGTTCTAAAGAGCATTCATTAGAGTCACTTAATTTAATTTCACTCACAAATTTAGTAATTTTACATTTTAAAACTCTTTTTGTTGTCAAAATATTTTTTAATTCAGTAGACATGTTAAAGAAAAAGTCCTACCTTATTCGAAGAAACCAAGTCTCGTCGCTGATTCTTGACTCTAAAAGCAAACGATAAATCCGTTTGCTCCGGCTCGACGGACCAATTTTTGTTAAGAATAAAACAATAAGTTACTCAATGACACCATTTTTAAGGAACTCTTCGCAGTGAACTGTATATTTCTTTATTTTAAAACAATAATTGTTAAGAGTGAAACAGTCTCTCTGGCCGTTTCCAAGTCAAACATTCCATTATTTCAATAACAACAAAATATCAGTGTTTCCACTCACTAGTAACTAAATTACAATCTATCGTCAATACGCAGACGATTGGAATAATAAATAAAATTACGGCGCTGACACATCGCCCTCGTACGGGAGATTTTAATTACGATCAGTAACAGGCAGCATAACGGACATCGTTGCTTGTCTGCTCCTGTTGTGCGCACTAGAGCATTTCTTTCTCCAACGTGATGAACGTTTGTGGCTACCGGCATATCAAGCCACAATGGAGTTTATCTGCAATCGCGATTTGCGACATCTGATATCCTTTTTGTTTTCGTAGCCTTATAACATACTGGAAGAACTTGGTACCCTGTTTTTATGTATTCTTCCGCCAGCTTCAGCGATAGCGTTGTTGTTCTCGTGGTAAAGACACTGTTACGGATCATAAACCATCGCATCTAGCTATGACTGCCTTTGCAATCTTCATTTGAAATTCATTTTCCTGGCTATTTTACAGGCCTTGAATAGTTACATTTCCATCGAGACTGAGTATCCCGAAAGCCGCAAATCCGTTACGTGAGTTAAAAGCTGCTGCTTAACTTGCGAATATTTACACGATTTCCCCTGAACAGCACGCTTTTTGTAGGTGATTTTTCCAGTTTTTCTTCCATATCCAGCCGCTCTCGCACACTTGACTCTTTTGACCTGAAGGACAATGACCATTTTCATTTGAATACTGAACTACTTTCAACTTAAATGTCGCAGTATAACTACATGGATTCTATATCTTACTCGCACGTTGTCGAAAGACGCGCTCAAGTATTCCGTTAAGCGAATGACATCACCACAGCATGATACGTCACTCACTGCTACCCCCTACACTCACTCCCACACTCACGCCGTACCCGAAGCCTAAAAGTATATTTTCGCCTGCTTTTAGGACCTGACGTAACATTTTTTTAGACTTTCTTTACTAAAATTCATTTGGTCATTCATTCACTTGTATGTCAAATTTATGGTGCGCGTTATATACGAGATAAACAAATCAACACTTTTTCTTGTAAATTTCGGGGTGCGCATTATACACGCGTGCGCGGTATACACGAGTAAATACGGTAATCCTAAATCCAGATACAAAAAAATAGTGCTCATTTTTTTCACCTTGAAATCGTGCAATATGTTAAGAAACGGGTGCGAATTCAAAGAGAAATAGCTCATGGAATGTTTCAGATATTACCTTTTTGAACCGATTTTGCTATGTCTGGAATCAAAAGGCAATCTTGAGTTTTTTTAACATATTATAGACTTATTGATCTTTATGCCTGTGCAATATTGCTAATGTCGGACCTTCCCTTTATTTATATTTTTGCTCATACATAAGAGGAAAAATTACGATATTGTAATTTTTTTTAAGTTTCTAGGTTTTTTTGTTTTTTTTTTGTTTTTTTTTTTAAGACGAAGGAAACAAATGGCAACTTTCAATCTTAGGGAATTTGATCTTCATATGTAATACTACATCAGACATCAATTTCACAGCTGTTTTTGAATTCCTTTGATTTTAATAACTTTTCAAATTTTCTCAAAATTCACAAATTTTCAATTTTTACTACCAATTCAAGACTAATCATAGTGTTACCAGATTATTATTACTCAATAAATAGGAAGATAATTTTTAAGAAGTTACAATACTATAAAAAATGTTTGTGTTAAATAGTTTTCATGATACAGAACTTCAAACCTGCAACTTTTGACGACTGCACAATAGGATTGAGTGAAAATGACCGAAAAAAAATTTTTAGGAATTTTTTCTCAAGATAGGTCTAAAAAGTTGCCTTTTGTCACACTGAATATAAGGTAAAATTTTCAATTCATTTGGAATTCATCTTAAGGGCACCAGCACTTAAAGAAAGCCTTTTATATGTAAAAAACAAAAATTTCGCAAATTATTAAAATAAATGTTTTTTTACTAAATTTCAGGTTTAAGTAAAATAACCTATCAAAATGACTTATTAAAGTATTACGGGTGAACAATCGAAGTGTCGTCGTGTTTTAACACTTCAAATGGTAAAAGTAATCCCAAAATATGAATTTCATTGCACAAAGAAGATAAAGAAAAAGAACAATAAATTATACATACAGTTTACTTTCATTTTTTGAATGTACATAAAAGATAGTTCTCTAACTATATAGGGAAGGCATTTTGCTGAACATATAGTAGCATAATAAACAGAATATATACGGTGTACTGTAAAATGATCTTACATATCGCTCCAATTGATATTGGCCTTTGGCATCAAAACTAGGCATTACCTTTCGTGATTTGTTTTTTGCTCGCATATATCCGCCCCTTTCTTATACTCCTATAGCCGCTAATGATGCATCAGTAACTAATTTCATGCATATTTCAACTGCTGAAATATGACACGAAAACTTGGGTAATTGAAAAGATGTGACTTCCGTACTTTCTATGAGAACTTTCAGCTCCTTTCTTGATACTCTATTAAGAAAGGGCGATCTGATTTCACATTTTTGATAGTCAATAATGTTAATACAGTCGATAGCACTGAAGTTCGATATTAGAATATGAAACTTCTTAGTGTTGAACACTCCATTTCCCTTGACTTCAATATTCTTCGGAATCCAAGTTCTTGAACATGGTTTCTTTTATCAGTTTTCATACCTATTATTTTTTTTCTTAATGACAGATGTATGCGTTTAGTTGAATTATGGGATCGAGAATTTTCTTTAAGTCTTCCCTGGAAAAATGAGACAACTTGTTTTAAAAATTATTTTGAGCTCCATTTTTGCAGGAAGGATCTTTCTTAATGTGAAATGACATAGGTGAATATACTTCCATTACAAATTCAGCCATAATCTTCGGATTTTGGGAAGGATTCTGACTTGCAATGTACAATCGAAGTAGAGGATTGGCAGTTGCCAACCATTATTGTGAGACATTTTACATGGAATGGAATTAGCTAGATATAAGGAGCATTATCCAGATGAAAATGTTTGACACAAGTCGTAAAAATAATTTTGGTCTGTACTTAACTCTCTACAGTTTATTTCTGTGTGATAAGAGCATTTTTTAATTTCACAACTGTCTATTGTTCACATCGATCCAACGATTTTACAATAGGAACAGAAAAGGCTCATGGCTCTGTAGTTTGTCCATGAAGCTCAGAAAATTAACGACGCAATGGCGATTTGTTTGCGTGAAGCTGGCATATTAACCACTGCAAGACGACTAATCTTTGTTTAAAAAAATCTAATAGCATTAATAATAATCCTATAGCCATAAGTTTATCATGGCTTAAATTTTCAGTGCAATATTTTAAAATTCTTTCTGCGGCATTCTTTCCTGATACAGAAGATGGCATAATGTGCCACAGATATAGTGAATTTGACTCTTCAATTACAGATATGTGTTCTTCTCTTATAGTTCTTCAATGTAATCTATCTCAAATTCTCCATCATTTTGGTTTTGAGGAATCAAATAAGCTTCTGGTATTTAGAAATTTTTTTGTCTATCCTTTGATCAATACGTCTCTGGGAAACTAGAGTAATTGATGCTATCTTCGACCATTTCTCTCAGGATTTTAGGAACAGAATAGGCCAATAGGAACAGAAAAGGCTCATGGGCCTGTAGTTTGTCCATCAAGTTCAGAAAATTAATGACGCAATGCAATTCGTTTGCGTGAATTTGGCATTATTAACTACTGCAAGGAAAGACTAATCATTGTTTAAAAAAATGTAATAGCACCACTATTTCTCCTAGAGTTGAAAGTTGTCCCGTCACAACCTATAGACATACGTTTATCCTGGTTTAAGTTGTTTTCAGTGCAATATTTTAAAACGCTTCTGAAATTTTCTTTCCTGATCCAGAAGATGGTGTAATGTGTCCCAGATACAGTGAATTTGACTCTTCAATTAGAGATACGTGTTCTTCACTTATAGTTCTTCGATGACTAAACTTTCCAACTTTTTTTTATTTGCGGAATCGAATAAGCTTCTGGTATTCAAAAAAAATGTTGTCTATCACCTGAGCAATACGCCTCTAGGAAACTAAAATAATTAATGCTTTCTTCCAAATTTCTTCGATCTTTTTCACTTAGAATTTTAATTAACCTAAAAAGCGTAAACCTGCGCAACCTAATTTTGACACTATATTTCTCATAAAGCTACGACTACACATGCAGCGCAATCTATTATGTTACCTTGGGTTGTATTTTGTTCATTTTGTGTGTTTTTTGTCAGTTTTTGCTTGTTGCCAAATTAAAATAATAAATCAATAAAAAGATGATAATAAAAAAAAAATCTTTTTATTTCCACCAGAAAAAATGTTATTTGATTAGTACAAGTTACTTAGCGAATGATAAATTTTGTGTCAGCTATGAAACAAAAATGCATTCTCAGAAATAAAACTCTCACTTTTGACTATTCAGCGATAATTGAGATACATTTCGTCGTTTCCTATAAAACTCACGTGGCATTTTACGAAACGTAAACTCTCAAATATTTGACAAAAGTGTTTCTTCACTTACAGCCAGACTCAATGCATTTTCAGGAAACAATTACAGTAGCAGTCTGCCCTGCGATTTTAGCAAGCAGGTATATGCTTGATCACGTTATTACTGTCACAATTTATTTAAAGAACAGCAATTTTTAGCACTTTTTCAGAAAACACTGAAATATATGTAGTTATTGTTTCTGCATTAGTTATTTTTTTAGTTTTTGGAATGTTTATTATTTTATTTATTTATTTATTTTGCTGTTGTTCGTTATGGTTTAATAAGAAACGAATGATTTCCCGAGTTCTACAAAATCGTTAAAAACGAAAATTTGATCAATAAAATTTCAAAATTCCAGGATTTCTTTTTCATTTAAAAATATATTTGTATAACAATCAAATTAAGAAATATGCATAACTGATCCCCCCTTTTATAAACATTAGCTAAAATCTTAACCGCCTATTCAAAGTGATAAAATCTCCCCCAATACGCACTTCAAAGATCGTTATTTCTGAGTGAAAAATTAACCAGGCCAAATTCTAATTATTCGTTGAGCAAAGAAAATATCTCTAATAAATTATATTAATCAAGCCATATTATAATTATTCCTTAACATTAGTAAAATCATAATAATAAATTAGTTTTATTAGTTAAAATTTGCAAGGCTTATAAAAGCATCGATAAAATTACAGTCAACCATATAAAAATATAACTATACAGTAGAAACCACTACATGCATCTAAAACCCCATCAATGTGAAGACATTTTGGCAAGATAGTTAGAGCAACGGCCTCCCTCACGGGAGGCCGTGAGTTCGAATCGTCCCGAATACATTATTTTTTCCCCTCTCAATAAATACATGTGCTTCTAAACTGTTCAAAAGATGGCACCACCAGCCACCTTATTGCACTTTTCGAACAAGCACTTTTGACGAAATTTGTATCCTCGTACAAAGCTAATAAAGTAATTTCCTCAATTTCACGAAGTATTCACTCGGAGCATTTCCCAAAAAACGGTTTCGTCAAAAACCAAAATAATTTCGTGAAATCTGAGTATCCTTCTGAGGGTGTGTGGTTTTTATCCTGTCTGGAACATAAATTATAAAAATCTTGCTATCTATATCAAATTTTCTCAATTACTTAGAAACCAATCGATCATTGCTATTATCTTTATCATTTTATTATAAAGTAGGTTAAAAAGAAATCTACATACAATAAGAGGGTAGCTAGTTATGAAATAAAAAATGATTTAAAAAAAATTGCTCGTTTAATATTATCTAAAAGGTCATTTAAAATCTAGTAAACAACCCACAATATTTTGAAGTAATTATATTTATAGCTGTCTATTTATCTATCGACCCCACCATTACCCGAGAGATTCTGCACTCAAAGCTGACAGACGGGAGTTACTGGTTTCAAACCCAATCGCGCCGGTAGGCCTAATCAATCGGTGTTTACCATGGTTTTCTTCGAACCTTGGATTTCCTTGCGTAAATACGGGTTAAGTGCCTTAAAAAGACCCCCTTCACTGAGAGCACCAGCCCCCTTCGGGCCCATATCATACGTGAACATAATTGGCCGTCATAAACAAAACACTATTTATTTATCTGTACATAATATAAAGTTCTTTATATGGCCGTTTGTGGAAATTATAGTTCCTTATACTAATATTTCTGTGGCACCATGCATATTCAATCGACTTAATAAAATGAATCGCTATTGAATTTCTATAACAGTATGTTTTGTGAATAATGTTTTATCTAAAATATCTCTTAACACATATATGCTTTTATATATTCACATATCTATATTTAATATTTTATATTATATACTTTGTTTATAATTTTCTTTTGTACCACGAAATATTCCGAAATAATCAACCTTATTACTAATGGTACTACACTTTATAGTATATTTTTGTTTTTATGTACATCTTTGTGTACATTGTGTACATTATGTAAAAAAAAATGTATGTATACTTTTAAATTGTAAATATTTGTAAATTAAATAGTATATAGAGCATTATTCGAAGTAAAAGAAAGAAAATATGCGCGAAGCGCTGAAAATCACACATTTGTCTTCAAAATATGTGGCGACATCTACTGTTACTTTTTGAGTTTAGCTTTAGTGTCAGACGTTTTGAATTATACTAAAAGTGCAAAATCTTGCTCAACGTATAAAAGAAATTTTGACTTGAAAAGGAAAAAAAAAGAAGAAAAAAAACAAGGAAAAAATTATAGTTATTAAATATTTTTATCATTGTGATTATAACCATGTAAATATTTATATAAACTGCTTATATTAAATTTTGTAACAAAATATATCTTTAAATTTTTAAATATTTAAGATTTACTGCAAACACATAAATACTATTTGTTTTATTGTTATTAAATAAAGACTATCAGAATTCTAAAGATATCATTAGAATTTTATTACATAAAATATGATGCAAATATCAGATATATATGACTCAGAAAGGAATACTTAAAATGATTTAAATTGTATGCGTATTTGTTTTACAAGCAGTATATAAAAACTGCAACTTAGTAATTGTGTCGTCTAGTTGCAAAACCGGCCATCTCCAAAAAATAAAATTTTTGGGGAAAGCTGATTTTTTACCATACTTATCCAAATAAAGTTTGGAACCAAAACTTTTGTTTTGGATTTGGCCGACTTTGCAACTTACTTTGGAGTTGGTCGGTTTTGCAACAAACCATAAATTAATTTTTGCTAAATTTAATCTGGCATTCGGTTTTTAAATGTAGAAAATGCACAAAAACGTTTTATTCAACTAAATGTTATTTAACAAAAATAACTTTAGGAAAGTTATTAACGTAAAACAACTTTTACACAGTTACCGATTGTTAAAACTAACTGATTATCTGTTAAAATTGACTTAAATGTCACTAAACAAATGATTTAAATGACATGGTATTATTTTAAATAAAATGATTAAATTTAAAAAACTTAAACAAAAATCATTTTATGTACATGTACATACAATTTCAAACATTAGTGATCTCATCGTTTTCGACAGTCTCACAAATTTCGTCATGATGGTCCATCTATGCGTCTTCTTCATCATCTCTGCTTTCTGCTTCTTAAGCAGCTGATACCAATATATTTTTGTAAAAAAAAAAAAAAAAAAAAAAAAAAAAACCCACTTGCCAGCATCCCAATTTGGTCCAAAATGTTTTGTCAGTAAGTTTTGAACATCCCGAAGATTTAGAGGCTTCACCACGGTATCCGGGCCACGACCTCAAGCTTTCCGTTCATAATACTTCTCTTACTCTTGACAAATGACTTTCTGACTTATACCGCAGATTTCTAGAAGACCTCTTGCACCAACACCTTATTTTTATATTTTGTTATGAATTTTTTTTCGTAGAAGCAAATTTGAAATGCCACTGTGCAGGTGGTTTGGGAAGAAATTGCTGGTCTTCTTCCAATCATGGTCGGTGTAATCTCTTCCCGGCTTCAAAATTGTTCCATGTTCAGATAAAATTTCTTCATACTTTGCGGGCTGAGCGAGGGACTCGATTTTCTTCAATCTCCTTTCAATTTGAGCTAAAACACGGTCTGGAGTGATAAAAGAATACTGAATCAACGTAAGCAAGTTATTAGATTAACAACATATTATGGCATCATGATGATTAATTAATCAAAATATGCTAACTATGATGCTATTATGTTATCAATTAATTATGTATTATATTATCACCTGGGTGGATTACACATTAGGCCAACTTAGACCATGGCCTAGGGGTATGTTGGGTAGGGTTCACAAAATTAAGAACTTTAATGTATTTAAATTTTATGAAATAAGGACAATTAAAAAATTTAACGAAAAGTATTAAATAAAAAATGAATTTGTAGCAATTACATTTTTTTTTAACTTTTTGATACACCAACACGAAATTCTCTCCGATTTTAAGTGTAACAAAAGCCCGTTCATTCCCAATCTACAATCCTCAAAATACTAAAATTTATAAAACAAAATTTAAATGTATTATTAATTAATTAAATTTAAAAAAAATTTAATTTGTCAGAGAAAATTCACTTACAGTTTTATGAAAAGGGGGGGGGGGGTAGGGCGCGGAAAAGTATTTTGGCCTAGGGCGTCAAAAAATGATAAACCGCCTCTCGTCTCCTGGTTATCAAAAGGTGTACATTACCTTTCAATTTTGACTTTTCTCCTTTTCCACATCGTAGGTCCACTTTGCAGCTTACTTGCTTGATTAGTAGACACTTCTTCTACGAACTTTTCCATAGTCAGAGAAAACACAAAGCTAAATTATTGAAAATCTGTATGCACCAAGGCAGAGCAGTTACAGGCGAGAGAAAACACGATAAGGTTAATCTAATCAACAAGTGAGAGGTTATTGTGGGGTCGAGCAGAAACGTCATCTAGCGGATATGGAGATGGCCGGTTTTGAAACTCACCGTCTGAAGGATTTGGCCAGTTTTGCACCACATCGTGATTTTCAAACGCATATAACACAGGAATTGACCGGTTTTGACATGGTTTATCGTTTCCAGATGGTAGAAACCTTTACTTAGAACTGAAAAAATTGAAATAACACATTTTCCCTTTTTGAGGAGTTGGCCAGTTTTGCAAATAGACGACACAATTATAACATTTTTATGAAATATATTTTATTAAAACGCTATTTTAGAAATCTGTTTTCATAAAATATACTCAAAAGTCTTTTGTATTTTCTTTTTCATTGTAACTAACATCGTCATGGAAAGGAGTTTAAAAAAAATCCCGGAAAGACAACTCAGTATTTCTTATTGAACACATTGGACACGTAATGAAAAGAATATGAACTCTTATTTATGGCAATTAATAGTTTTTAGCTGGCAGGCTATTAAACTCTGAGAGCTAATGTACCCCAGGTTCTGTATATATGTGTCTATGTACGCAACGATGTAAGTCTTGATAGAAATATCCGATTTGCTTCACATTTTGGATATAGGTGCATTCTGAAAATGCCCTTCCCTGATTAGTTTTGGGTTTCATTGGTTACGTATAAATTGGAACAGGGGCCAATAACCCTTTTAATTTAGATAAATGGATTTTCCATGCAGAATTATCCGATTTGCTTCAAATTTAGCATATCGGTTTATTCTGATAAAATTTGGAGTTTCATTAGTTAAGTATAAAGCGAGGAAATGGAGGAACTAATCGCCCCCTTTATTCAGCTAAAGGGATTTTTTGTCGTTTTTTTATTATTCGGTGGGGTTGGGGGGGGGGGCATTATTCTTTGTAAAAAAAGCGTAGTATACAATTAGTGTAAATAGTCTGTGACCTCAATGCCATCACTTTAACTGGGCATTTTTCTTTAAATTTATTAATTAAAAACGTGATCATTAATTAAAACAAGGATTAGAATTAAATTTTAACTATGCTCTATTTGCAATTTTTTGGACATTTTCGTATATTATCTGAATGTAAAATCTACTATATGACATATTAGATAAATTTTTTCTATTGACATATTTTATTAAGTAATATTATTTTGTGCATTATATACATAAAGTGTATTCAGATCTTACATATATTTAAATACCTTTGAATAGACTAGAAACATTTTCTAAATCGAAATAATACTCTAAATACTAAACTTATAAGGTGGAATCGCATATATTCGATATCATTCTAAAAATTTTGTTTAGTACGTTAAAAAATGAAATTTTGAAAACAATCTCGAAAAAAGAATTCTATATTCCATAATTATAAAACTAACAATATGATTCAAATTTGATTCTGCTCGTATAGTGTTAATATTTATTTTAAATCTAGATCTCTATCCTTTAAAAAAAAAATATTTTTTATTCATTAACACCTTGACCTCCAGGACGTACGCTTCGTACGTCCTCTCACTTGAGTAATGAATGATCACGACGTTCATTCCGTACGTCGTTCACTAAAAACTAATGGTTGCGTATTTTAAGATAATTGGTCTGTGATGTGCAACTGATATAACAGGGCACTTTTCTAACGTAAATTTTATGACACGAACATTTTACACTGCATAGCCTGATCTACAGCCCTTCACCGGCCAAGTTAAGCCTGGAGAGCAAGAGTTTTTAATGTAAGTTGAAATGTGCATACTATAACTATTATAATATTTAAAAACAAATGATATCAGCATTTAAATTAAATTCAAATTAAAAAATAATTATGCATCTCAAAGAAGAATATTTGAATATTTTTATTTTTATAAACCAGACAAAGGCAAAAAAAAAAAAAAAAAAAAAAAAAAAAAAAAAAAAACTTTTACCAAGAGGGATGGTATTTTATTATAATTTGAAAAGAAACATTTAAAAGAACAAATCCAAGAAAATGTTACTGAAATAATTAAACAACAATTATTAAGTGTAAATATAATAAAGAATTATAATTTTTCTTAAAGTTTTTTATGTATGGTTTAAAAAATATATTTGGGAAGTAGTTTGAAATCAGCTTTTATACCACATAGCCTTATTACGTTTCTGGTGAAAAGAGATAAATCACTTAAGGTGAAATAAATCTTATAAATATATTTTCTTTAAAACGTTCACAAAATGGTTTTCGAGATAAACAATTTACTTTTCTTTTTTGAAACTGACAAAAGGAAAGTATTAGCTTCAGTATGTTTAATTTATGATGAAAAAAATAAGAAAAGTTCAATCAGATTATTTTACACTGACGTATAATTCATAAGCTAAAAAATGAATATATGCGTCTTATTTCTGTGTTTTATCCGAAAATACTTTCAAACTGCTTTGGTAGCTAAATATTATCTGGATAGAACAAAGTTCCAGATCAGCTTTTTACTATGTAATGGGATTTGATAAATTGTTTTACATCTGGATAAAGAAGCTAGTGTTAAAAATACTACGGACCGATCTTCAGTTTGTTTTAAAATGCATATAAATATATGAATTGTATTTTGAGAAACTTCTATATTTTTCAGAAATTGTTAATAAACGAAGTTTAATTAAAACGTTATTGGAAATTCTACATATAAGAAAATAAGAATATTTATTTGGAAATTTCTTTAGCATTGCATGTGAAAAAATTAGAATTATGTTTTAAGATTTAACATTAATCCAAATATATCTGTTCTGCATACGAATCTGCTGCTTTAACATTTGTCGCTGCTAAAAGAAAAATTAATTAATTTATTCATTTTATAGTTGATATTTTTATCTTTATCATTATAAAAACTTGAATTATTGTCAAAGCAAAGCACGTTTAAAATGGAAAAACACTCAAGATACATGTACCTATATCCCATGAACCATAAAGGTGTTTATCCTGGCATATATTGTATTGAAGAAATAGTTGTATTACTTATAAAAACCAAATTTACAATTCAAAACCAATAAGCACACAGTTTTAAAATTGCGGACAACTTCTGTGTATTCACAAAATAAAGGCCAAATTTTAAGTATAAATAAGGCACACTATAATAAACAATGTTAGTATAGAACATCAGAATTGCAATCATTTTACTTACAGAACGAATGGATTTCAGCTTTTTTATATTTAAAAATATAATATGTTTAGTGTATTGTATCACTGGACACCAACTTGCATATTTGCATAGGTCCACCCTTTAAATATTTTTAAAAATAAAGTGCAGTGATCTTTTTATTGTACTACAGATAATTGTCAAGAGCATGCAACAGGTTCTCTTACTTGAACTGAGCGAAATTTGCAAGCATTCCTTTGATGTATTACAGGAGGCCTTGATAGTTTCTTATTTTAACAAATAATTCTAATAATTATTCTAATCTTTATACCGAGAGCTCTTTTATACAAATGCTAAAAGGCTTCGTACACTACGATGGCCGGTTTCTCCGAAAGAAATATTTCTGTGAATTATAAGTTGTGTTTTTTAATAGTATGGATCTTTTACTGAAATATTCTTTCGCATTCCTGAAAATGACATGCCATTGCATGATTATATTTTCTAATATGTCAGGGAGAACTTAGCTGTTAAAGACAACCTCTTTTAGTCCATCGTTTGCAGAATGATTTGATAAAGAACGCTAGAACTATGTGCAATATGCTAAAACCATATGTAAAAAAATCTCACTAACCATGCAAGTTTCATAAAAATTAATCAATTAAAACTTTTAATGGGCAAATCTTTCATTAAGAAGCAGAAAACCAACGTTTAAAAATGCACAAATAATATATAAAAAGCAGCAAACAGCTGATACGAATCCACATTTTTCTTCAGTGTAAGATAGAACACAGCGTGCTAGAAAACGCAAGGCTCGGGAAAAAACCACAGACGCGCCCGGCTTATACACCCAATACTGTTAGTGAATGCGCCAAATTTAACCAATGAGAGAGAAGAAGATGACACGACTGAGTGGACATGTAGCGACATCTATCCGAGAACAAGAGAAAAAGAAACGATAAAAGGGAGGAAATTAAATTTATGCTTTCCAAATACTTGGAAAATCAGGAGTACTAGATAAGTCATTGATTAAAGAGTGGGAATTATTAATGATGTGGTAAGCTTCCAAAAAATCCAGATCAAGGTTAGAAGAACTTTTTGGATAATGGTGGCAGAGGAAAAATTGAACCTATATTCAAAAGACCAACAATAATGAGCAATTGAAGAACATTTAAGCTCCTGATTTTTAACATAATCTTCGTGCTCTTTTAAACCAAATCTAAGAGCACGTTTAGTCTGGCCAATATAAGAAAGACCACACTAGCGAGAGATTTGGAAAATACCTTAGTTATCTACACGAACAATGGGATGTTGAGATTTGAAAAAGAGATTTTATCAGCAGGAGAAAAAATAACATTAAAATCAAACCTTCTTAAGATTTTAGACACTTGCTGACTGATTTTAGGAAAAAATGATAACACAACTCAAGCATTGAACTTCGAATTAGAACACTTTTCAGAATGGATGGGTTTCGTGAATTTCTTATGAAAAGAATCTATAATATTAGAGGAATAACCACGATAAAAGCAGTAGCTTTGATGTAATTAAAAGCAGCACTAAGTAAGTGAGGAGGGGAACAAATACTGGTAGCCCGAAAAACAAAAGTATTGAAAGTAGCGAATTTCCGGTTAGGAGGATGAGAAGAATACCTGTGAGGTGGGAGACTGAGAGCAAAAGGTTTACAAAAGACAGTAGTCTGAAAGCAATTTTCATAACGAATAACAAGGACATGCAGGAATGAAAGACAACTACTGGTCTCAATTTCAGAGGTAAATTTAATGCAGGAATCATTGGAATTCATAATAGAGAGTATATGATTAATATCCGAATTCATTTCAGCCAGACATAAACTTCATCAATTTAAAGAACATAAAACGGAAATTTTAAAATTTCAATAAGTTTGAACTTAAAATAATGCTTATAAATATCGGATAAATTGGACTAAGACGATTATGCATAACAAAACAGTCAATCATACGAAAGGAATTTCCATTAAAAACAAAAGTATTTTGCGACAAGCAAGTGCTAGAGAGACGGATAAGCTTACTTATTTGAAAATAGGAGAAATGGAATTCACGCAGCCTTTTCTCGAGGCAATCAAAAGCCCCCTCAATAGGAACGATAGTAAATAATGATTTAACATCAAAAGAAACCATCATGTGGCCCTGCGGCTTAAAATTATGCAACTTTTTAACAAAATCAAAAGAATTCTTAACAGTGGAACAGTTACTGCTCAAAAGTAGGGAAAAACAGAAACTAAATATATGGCAAGCTTATAAGAAGCTGTACCGATACTAGAGACAATAAGTCTGAAAGGAATGTCAGGTTTATGGACCTTAGGTAAAGCATAAAACCTGGCACAATGCGCACACAAAGGAATAAGCAACTTGTTAAAGTTAGCAGCAATAATGGAAGAAGACATGATTGCAGACATAATAGAGTTAATTTCACTAGTGGAAGAGTCTTTGCTGATATGCATATAAGGACCATCTTTAATTAAGTTATGTGATTTTTCCAAATACGTAAATTTATCGAGAAGAACAATCGGACTACCTTTGTAAGCCTTCGTAATGATTAACTTTGGATCAGAACGCATTTTCTTTTCAGACATTGCTTAACAGGATTTTTTATATTGGGCTTATAAATATTAGAATTAAAATCAAACGTATCAAGTATTAAGTAGCCGGAACGAAATTCCCATTCGTGATTTCTATATACAGTAGAATATACATCTAGAATATACATCATATCTTTATATAGTGAACTCTAATTAAAGTGAAATCATAAATGTTATATATTCTAAAATGAACAGTTTGTGAAAATTACATATGGAAAATTAAATTTTCTAATGCTTCGTACCTTTTAAATTACTAATAAGTAAAGCATTTATATAATTTTTTTTCATAATATAAAAGAAAATTCTAAAATGCACTTTTTACATTTTTTTGATCAATAAATCGTTCTTTAGGAAAGAATATGACGATTTCACAAAAAGAACGACTATTAAATTGATGTACTATAATTTTACGTCTTTGAATATAATCTTTATTTCTGTAAACATATTCAATTCAAAATGACTAAGCACTTGGCATTTAAAAGGGAATTTAAGGTTCTTGCTACATTTATCTCATCATAAAATGAAAAAAGTAACTTTTTAAGAGTCTCGAAACTTGAGAAGTATTTCTCAATTTTTTATGAGATTATTTTTTATAAATTCTATGATATTTCAAATTTTACAAGAGAATGGATCCATAACATTATAAAAAGTCAAATTTGTAATATTACCGGAATAATAACTGGAGAGTACGAGTTCTGTTGTAACATTGAAATAATAAACATTTTTAGGTGTTATTTTTGTCCTTTAATTATATATATATATATATATATATATATATATATATAAACGTATAAAGGACTTAATTATAACAAAAAAAAGTACCGGAGCTTTTATATTCTGGCGTAATATAAACCGTAGTGTATACCCCCTTTTATCCACCCTACCCGAATATGTATATTTCATACATTAGTTGCAAAATATATAGCCACTGTGTCTTCAGCAAATAAAATTTATTTTTAATATATTTTGACTATGTCTGTACGCATTGCTACATAATAAGATCTGATAGTCGAATAAAGAAAAAACATTAATATCAAGAGCGGGCGAATTTTCAGAACTCCTACCGTCAAGCTTTACTTTGTATCAAGTCTCAAAGCTAGAGTTGTTTCAAACCGCGTGTATTCGTTACTGAGTTATGGGAATTCTCTATAATACCAAGTACTGAATCGTTACTTTGGAATAGGACTCCTTAATGCATCAACATACTGCAGAACTAAATGAAACAAACTTCAAACGCTACATTCATTCGGTGATTCATGAACGGTGCCTGATAGCCTGATGGTTAAAGACGAGAGTTTGTGTTCGAGCTTTGAACTCGGAATCAGTTGTTTCCCCTATCAGTATCAGACACGGATGTTTATTTAGTCATTTTCATTACTTTAGCACTAGCTTAGTAAAGGCCCGTTCATAAATGAAATAAACTTCAAACGTTACATTCATTCGGTGATTACTGAATCGAGTCGGATAGCCTGATGGTAAAAGATGATACTTGAAAAAGATAGCCTTGGACATAATGCTTATAATTCTAGAAAGAGGGTGAAAAATTGACTGCAAAATTCCATCTTTATGTGCATTAACAATATAGAGTTAACACTAGAACGCCCGAAAGGAGTCGATTCGACTCCGACCATAGGATTACACGTCAACTGGTGCCAGAAATTCTTTCATAAAATAAGTTAAATTTAATCTACGAAGATCTAAGTAAAATAAATCAGTCAAATAATTTTAAATAAAAATTGTGGTATCAAATATTTTTATGAAACTTTAGTAAAATTTCCGGGCGTTCTAGTATTAAATAAAAAAGCTGAATTTTCAGGAAAACAATATCTTTGTCTGTTCTATATTACCTGGGATATTTAAAGGCTGAAATTATTGTAAATCAAGTTTATGCACATTTTAGGAAAACTGATTTGCATCGAATTCTAAGAAGTGAATTATAATTTTTTGACTGCCCTAAATTTAGGTTCTCGGTGATTCCACAGTTTCACATCCCATTAGCACGGTCCTGTATTTTAAAAGGAGAGAAATAGAGAATAATTTAATATTAATTTAATCTTTAAAATTAGATTAAATTGCCGCAAAATATTTTAAAAAATACACAATTTTAAATGTTTACTTAAAATTTAAAATACAAAATAAACACAAATTACAAAATAAAAGAAAATTGCATACATACAATTATATGCATTTTCTAAGATAATCGAAGTTTCAAAAAGGCAATCTTACTCTATAATGCTCTTAGGTAAATCCATCATTACCACACCCAGGAGATAAATGAATGTTTAATGCATGAATGTTCTCATAAAAGGATAATGAGCATATATTTCACTCTTTCTTAATGCATATCGATCTGCATATTGACGCTTATCTAAGAGACAAACCTACTATCTCTTCTGCGTTTGATGTATTTTTAACAACAAAAAAAATTTTCTTTTAAAGTATTGTTCAGTATACATACACGTTTAGAAAAACATGTACAGGTGTAATGCAAAAGTAATGCGTAAGGAAAATTAAATATTTAAATTAATTGTTGAAATTCTTCACTTTAAGTCAACAAAGTATTGAGAAGTTCAATTTTCTTGTCTCATATTGTCAAATCTGTCTAACTTTTATAAACATACTTGCATATCATGTATAATAAAAATCTGAAACAAATACATTGAACCACCAATTGGAAGAAGGGAATAAACGCCACTTTTTGACACATTCATTTTTCTACACTTTTACATTCTTTAGACGTAGCGCTTAATTGTGAGTTCGGTGAAAATAACAAAAACCATTCGCTTCATATAGATTCATGCAGCCATAAAAATAGTTAGTTTGATGAAGGAAAAAAATCCTTCTTTATTCCCTTCTTCCAACTATCAACTGTACGAGTATAGAAATAGTGTTTCTTTTTGCCTGTTTTTTTTTTCGATAACGCATCGCTATTGGTGGGGGGCGCGTTACTAGAGATATAATAACCGCCATTTTAGAGCGCGTTAAACAGACCTTACCAAAGCTACCAAAGTTACCGACCAATTGTAGGGCAGTATGAAATAAAAATCAAGGCGAATTGTGACGTCAGCTACAATTCAACAATGGCACCAACGTAAGATATCCTGTTGAACTGAAGCTGACGTCACAATTCGCCTTGATATTTATTTCATACTGTGTTACAATTGATCGGTAACTTTGATAGCTTTGGTAAGATCTGCTGAACGCGCTCTTTTTTATGTTTGGGACTGTATTCGTTTAGCGTCGCGTCGTGGAGATTATTAACCTATAAATTTGATTATTTCATTATTAACGTTTGAATATGACCAGTGAAAGTAGCTGTAACGATTCACCAGATAATGAATCAGAAGCTGAGACTGCAAAAAAGAAGAGAAGAGGTGTTAGAAATGTCCATTTGTACAAAAAAGAAAAACAGAAGTCACAGCTTCTACTTGGTCAATCTTATGTGGGTACAAGTACTGCAAGGTTAGTGTCAGCTAAATCTAACAGTAATAGTGACTGTGTCTGTAAACAAAAACTAACTGCATCCAGCAGTTTAGTAGTGAAGAAAAACAGCAGTTGCTTGAATTCGTTTACAATGGACGATCGAAAAATGTACATGACATATATATGATGAGTCTCATTGAATACTCGAAGGTTAATCGCCGCCATTCAAAACGCGAAAATCCGAAAAAAACGTGACAATACGTTCACGTATTTTGCTATGAAAGGAAATTAAAAAAATCAAGTATGCCGTCAATCTTTCTCCATTTTGTACGCTATAAAAAATAAGGCAATTTTTCGCCTTACCTCCCTTAAATCGGTGGGAAAACTGCCTGAAGATAAACGAGGACAGCATCGCAATCGGGGTAATGTCTTAACAAACGAAGCAATTACTGCTATTGATGAACATATTCGGTCATTTCCCCTTAAACAATCTCATTACAGCAGCAAAATTATATACAATATTTAAAAGTGAACCTAAGCGTCAAAATAATGCGTGAACTTAAAAAAAATACTCCCAATACCAATGCGTAAAATACGACAATTACAGAAAATATTTTAAGGATAATCATGACTACAGATTCGATTGGCCACAAGTAGACGATTGCTCGATTTGCGAAGAACTCGATAATGCGAAGAGAGTGGCGGTTGCGGAAAGAATAATACGTCTTAAACGTGCTAAAAAGTTTATAGTAAGTAGAAAGAAATTTCAGCCTTGTGTCAGGGACGAGAAGATGTAGGAGCCATTGTATTTGATTACATGCAAAATCTTCCTATTCCTAAGGTCCCAGTTCAAGAGATGTTTTATTTAAGAAAACTATGGCTGCATGTGTTTTGTGTTCACGACTTAAAGATGAACTCTACTGAATTTCTACACTTACCACGAGGGTGAAGCTAAACGGGGCCCGGGTGAAGTATGCAGCTTATTGTGGAAAACTATACAGAACATGGAACCCTCTGGCAATGAGCTACAAATTTTTAGCGATGCTTGCGGGGGACAAAATAGAAATAACACCCTTATAATATTCCTTCTCACTCTTGTTGCAATGAATCGTTTTGAGAAAGTATATCAATACTTTCCTGTGCGTGGCCATTCGTTTTTACAGTGTGACAGAAATTTAGGGACCGCTAAAAGACTCATTAGGAGAAAGGACAGAATTTACATTCTATATGAATATAATAATCTTATTTTGGCAGCAAAAATCAGGGTTTTTTCAGTTAAACCCATTACTTTAACGACATACTTGATTTTAAAAACTCACGGCAGCGATGTTTCACGAAAAGCTGTAAGTCATCAGACAATGCAACAACATTCAAGATTTCAGAATATAGAAGCTTTGAGTATAGTTCAAGTCATAAAGCTTACTTGACATGTTCCGAATTTATCGATGGTTTCCTTAAAGCTACATTTTTGCTCCAAAAACATTCTACAAACCCGAAAATACCAGAAACTCCGGCATATGTTACTAAAATACCCGTAAATGAGAAAAAAATTACCGACATACAAAAAATAATCCAATATATTCCTGACAAATTCAAAGATTTTTGCGATATTATTCTGACCTGGCACAATACAAAATTCGAAAGTGAAGAAATAGATGAATAATAAAGTGTTCTTAGATTTTTTCTAATATATAAATTGTTTTTGTAATTATTGTTTATTATTTCAAATTATTTTGCATATAGTATATGATAAATTGGAAGGAGGGAATAAATCCAACACATTTACATATACATATATAAATCAATATTATGTATTTCACCCAGCTCTATTAGTAAATAAATCAGAATTTATATGTTCTTTATTATCATTGATATCACATGAGCCTATATGTTGAAAGTAAAAAGTTATAAAGTTTTTTTTTAATTATCTCCATTCTTATTTTTTGGATTTATTCCCTTCTTCCAATTGGTGGTTCAATTTATGCTCTTATTAATTGAACTTTTTTTCACAGATTTGTGCATCGAATGCTACTATTTACTCAAACATTTAGAAATATATTTTCATGTCATACACTTCAAAAATCTCAAACTAGCACACATTTATTGTAATAGACACTTTCTATCACAATTTTAATGTCTCTTTTTTTGTCAATCTGTCAAACTTTTACAAACATACTTGCGAATCATACATTACAAAAATCGTAAACTAACATCTATATTCTCTTATTTTGGACGCATTTTATCACAATTTTCTTGTCTCTTTTGTTACCAATCGTTAAAGTTATAGAGACACACTGGCAAATCCGATATTAGAAACATCTGAAATTGACACACATATACTCTTTTTAAGAAAATTCAATATGTCATTTTTTGTGTATCATTTGTGACCAAACCGACGAACTTTAAAAAAAAAAAAACATTTGTATATTCTTTATTACAAAAATCTGAAACACACATATCATCTTACAGACAATTTGGATCATCATTTTTGTGTATCATTTTTTCACAATCTATTTAATATTTACAGGCATATTTACAAATAATATGTTTAAAAATTTGAAACTAATACACATATGCTATAAATTCGGACTATTTTTATGATACATTGTCTAGCGCAGATATTGATTTAGAAATTTCCACTATTTTTAGGTAGATTTCGTATGAAATACAACCTATTGTCGTCCTTCCTATGTTGGAATTTCTGAAATTTTTTTCAGATCTACACCGATCATGACCCCTAGAGCCCAAACCCACCCTCAGTAAAAAACTTTATATGTCTATCTATCTATCTATATATTTATCTGTCTATTTATCTATCTATGTATGTATGTATCTATCTATATATATCGCTTTCTTCTGGACACGATAACTTCCACAATTCTGCACCAATCTCTTCCAAACTGATACATAAAATCAAGGATCATAAAATATCGGTCAAGTTCGTTAATGGGCAAAATCGGACCAAGGAGATGAAAATATGGAGGGGTTTTGTGAAAACCGAAAAAACCCCATAAATTCTTAAATTTTGTACATATCGAATCAGTTTAAAGTTTTTATTACTTCTAAAAATACGGCCAAAAATGTATGTATCACAGATTTTTGATAAAGTTAAAAATGGGCTTAAGGGGCGCAAAAATAGGGTTTTTGGGAGAAAAAAATTCATAACTTCGTCAATTCTCAAGATATCAAATCCAATTAATTTTATCATGAATCTCCTTAACATTATCTACAACTCATTCACAAGTTTTTGATAGGACCAATTCGTACCGCAAAAAAAAATTAAAAACGAAAACAAAAAGGGCGTTTGAAGAAGAAGAAAATCCATAACTCCGTCAATTCAAAAGATATAAAATCCCCATGAATTTATCATACATCTTCTTAATATTGTCTACAACACCTATAGACAAGTTTTGGATAGGGCCGATTCTTACAGCAAAAATAAATTAAAAATACATAGTGGTTTAAAAAAAAAACATCTTAGTAAGGGTGTATTCAAATCCAAACTGCTTATTTTATGACTCATTTTACAAATTATTTTTACTCTCAAAGGCTTCCAATTGGTACCGCTTCTTACTCAGATACTATATAATGTACCGTAGTAATCAACGTTTTGATAGAGGCCGAATATATTTTAAAACATGCTGTCAAAGTGGGCTTTTTGAACCGAATTTCCCGAAGCGGATTGTGTTGGGTTGGGTTGGGTTGATTGTTGACGGTCAATTATCTACACAAGGGATATAGGCCCGAGGGGGAGTGCCTTCCGTGGAGGTCTTTCTAAGGGAACCTAATCCGTATTAACGCATGGAAATCCACGGTTCGAAAAAAACCACGAAAACTCAGAACGATTAGGCCGACGGGCGCGATTGGGATCGAACCCAGCACCTCCCGTCTACCAGCTTCGAGAACAGAACCTCTCGGCCACTGGTGGGGCCGGATTGTGTTGGAAAAGTCATCGTATTACGAGAGTATTCAAATCCAAACTGATTATTTTCTGACTCATTTTTAAATTCATTTTTGCTTTCAAACGCATCCAATTGGTAGATTCGCTTATTCAGAAACTATATAATGTACCGTAATGATCGATTTTTTGACAGAGGCAGAATATATTTCAAGAAATGATGTCAAAGTGGGCATTTTGAACGGAATTTCCCGAAGCGATTGTGTCAGAAACGAAAAATATTGTCTTACTGAGAAAATAATTGTTTACGTATCAAGTTTTAATTAATTGAACGAAAATTAAAAACACAGGTCGCTTATAAATCTTTTCAAAAATCACGTCAACAAGTTTCATGTTTTTCCTATTAAAAATGAATCTGGAGTTATGCCAGAAAATTTCGAGTTGTTGAGCATGGAAAAGTATTATTATTTTTTTTAATACCGCCCTAACATGATTCTGATAAAACCAGTTATTATATAAAAATGAAATAAAAACTCGTCAAAAGCGGCCAGATAAAATTGTTAAAGTGGGTTTATCTCTAATCATGATTTGGTTTTTGTTTGTGAAATTAGTATATTTGACTTCGAAATCTACCCCCGCCTGTAGGCCTGGCCGTGAGGGATTTTTTTTTAGATACATTTGTGTGCTGTGTGTGTCTGTCAAGGCTACGGGAACTATACTTCTCTCTTAATTTAAATTCTCAACGTCCAAAATTGTACCCAATTTTTTTAAATTATTTTCTACTGCACTTTAATAAAATCTATTTTCAAATCTATCTGTTCCTAAATTCTGGTGACAGTGAACCGTTCCTTTATTTTAGCAATAAAATTAGTTTTATCTTGATTTGTTAATGAGACCACATTGACGCGAAAAATATTTATTAAGCGTTTTCATATGATTGTTTTGTTAAAATAATTTTTAATAATTAGAAAATTTGTTAAATTGTAAATTTAAAAGAAATTGCTCCTTATTGCATGTTCCAATTAAAAGGTGAATATTTTGAAAAGTACGAATAACTTTTAATATATCAGTGGACAAAAATAGGCACTGCTGAAATCTTGATTACTGTTTTATTACTGTTTTCAATAATACATAAACATATTTAATGTACTATATCACCTTTTTAATCAAAGTTTTTATCTTAAGTAAATTATTCAGTGATTCATCATTTGACTCTACATGACATAATATTTTGATAAGTGTGACAGCGTATCTGTCCCATAGGTATCATTTTTATTCCAAATTAATTTTAAACATAATTTTCTTACTTTTAGATCATATTATCCTCCCCACCCCCGTCTTTTCTATACTGAAATATGTAATTAATTTCATTTCTCAAAACCATCCAGATTTTTATTAAAGTGTTTTTCTTTCTAAAAACATCTTTATTTCAGGCCACTCAAAGATTCATTTCTTTTTCCCTTTTTCCTTATCTGTCGGTTACCGGTCCCAGTGCAAAGAAATAAATAAGAATTAAAAGGCACAGCTGCTGATATCAAGGTCTTCATTTACTTGCATCGGATTTTTTTCCCCGCCGCAGTGATAAGAAATTTTTATCTCTACTAATACTTGAACGTTGAATATGTATTAACAATAAAAAGTAAAAATGAACGAATCTTATGAGAAGCATGTATTTTTCGGGTATTGCGGTCGAGCTAAAAGCCAGATGCCTGTGATTTTCGGCATTCTTCTCAGGCGGCGGTCTGCTTTGTATGGTTTTATGAAAACAGTTGTTGGGCAAAGGCCTATCTGTTGTATAAGCAATATTCGGGTTTTCTGACGCATTTCTCATCGTAATTAGAAGCGTTTACTTGCATTCTCGGCGTCACCCGTCCAGTAGAGACACCACATTTTTGCGGTAATGTTTATCGCCAAAAACCTTTGTTCACTTTCACGCAGTCGCCAAAAGTTTGTAAATTGGCGATTCTGTGCAACGCCAAGATTTCTAGACTTCTAGCGAAAACGGACACTTCTGTCTCAGCTTTCGAGATGAAAAGTTGTCTAAAAAGTAAAGGCGCTTTGGCGTCCCATGTATTATGGGGGTCTCTCTCTCCCATTTTTCTCTAACTGAACCACCTTTTAAAAATGCTTTTAAATAAAGAGTAGTTCCAGTAAATTTATAGTTGGAGTTTTTTTTAGCATTTAGAACCCGGTCTTCAATCTATGTTATAATAAGTACAAATAAATTTGATAAATCTGTGAAAGAAAAAGCACTGCTAAATTCTTTTTTTTTTTTTTTTTTACATAATCATGTTTAATGTATTACTTCAACTTTTTAATCAAAGATTTTATCTTAAAAAACTTATTTCCTGATTCATCATTTGACTCCATATGGACCAAAAAACACATTATTTTTTTATTTATATTGAAATGAGGAGGGAAAAAAAACATTTTCTAATTTTTTTTTTTTTTTTTTTTTTTTTTTTTTTTTTTTTTGACAAAATAAAATTTACGAGTATTATTGAAAATATAATATTCAAGTTCACATAAGTGAAAAGCTTTTATGCTACATTTTATATTTAACTATATAAACATATTTTAAACCATTTATATATAAATTTTATGCTAATCTGTTATTGGGTATTTGTACTTACTTTTATATTTATCCTCATAAAGTTTAGTTCTGAGATTCAACAGTATGATATACAAGATGACTTCGATATATTGATGAATTATCTCCATAACAACAGCCTAAGTTATGTGATTGCCATCAACAGTTCCGGGCTGACCATTTCGCTGTTTATATGCCAGGCAGCCATTTTGGCACTTCGCGCAAGCGATTAATCGCCAAATATTGTTCCATCGTCGTCATTTCATCTATGTTTTAATAGTTCAAGTCGTGTGTCTGTCATAAACAATTAGGCTTTTCTTATGCACAGCAATTTTCAACAAAATTATTCTTTCGATTAAAACTAACATAAATATATCAAATGTAAAAAATAAAAAAACCCGACTGCGTAAAAAACGAACTAATTAACTATTTTTCATCAATATGAAACAAATCTTTATATTACTTATCTTTTTATTATTATTTACTTGTATTGTTGACTTTTAAGTTGTGTTTAGTTATCAGTTCCTATCTACGAACACTGTTTTGATGAGGCCTATAGAAGTATATAATGAAGGTTAGAGTTATAGTAAATGTAGAGATGCCAAGTACACAACTTCCAGGTTGTGTAATATTTAAACGGAGCTTCTGGCTGCAAAATGGTCAATAAAACATCGTCTTCATTTTGAAAGACCTATCCAATGATATGCCACTCAATAGGGTACGTAATTTTTTTTTTCGTCTCTACCGCCATTTTCTAGTTTACGGCCGCAATTTTGAATTTATAAAAACAAAACCTCTCCTATAACCATCCGACAGTTATGTTGAATTGATAGAGACCTCATTTATTAAAATTCATCCAGCCGTTGGAATGTTTCAAGGGTATAAAAAAATCCGCATACACAGATACGCGTGAAGCACATAACTCTTCTTTTCAGTCGGGTAAAAAAAGATGCCATGATCGTAAAGAATTCTTGGTACTGTTATGTTAGCCAGGAACAATGTTTTTATTTTTAAATTAAATGTCATGGTTTATGGTATTATTTATTATTTTTCTTTATCTTATCTTTTTTTTTTTTTTTTTTTTTTTTTTGTAGGAAATAAGTAAAAGTAGTAAATTTTAAATGTTTCACTTTTAAACTAAATGTTGTTTATTTTAAATAAAATGATTAAATTATTATATTTTAAATGAAATTATTAAAATAAGAAAAAAATCAGACAGGAACAATATTTGGAAATTTTTATCCCGCGCCCGGATAACATAAGTATACAGAGTTCTTCGTTTCTCTATCAGAACCTTCCGATTCGAAGAAGGATTGAACAAGTAAATTAAATTATGAATAAAAGTAACATGATACAATGCTGAACATTACATTCAAGGGGGACCAAACTGGCCGCCAGGCGTGGCTAGTAAATATAAGAAATGTTATAATATTTTACTAAATGATTTAGCCGGTAGAAAAAAAAAAATATTTTAAGAAAAAATTATGAAAAAAGCGATAACGAATCTCTCTTTTCTAAAAAAAAGTAACTTACGCTGCCACCGCCGCTGCCGCCGGTTTTGAATTTTTTGTGACCGGAGGTCTTTCTCCGTTAATATTAAGGAAAATATTGCATACAAAAATATGAAAATCGGCGGTATTATAGAGAAATGTTTGATAAACACGCTGATGCAGACAGTTTTCAACTCGAAGAATTATTTTAAGAGACATTTAATGCTAAAAATTGGACAAAGTCGTTCCAGTAAAAAAGTTTTATAGGAGCTAAAAATTTACATCGGAATTTAATCATTTCTAGACCATTTTATACGTTATAATCTCCCGGTGTGTAAAATGCATTTATTTTTTTAAATTTGACTGATTTTTGAGCTTTTATTTCTATTTTAAATTCAAATTTTCAGCATTTCGAGAGATATTTTTCACTTATTTTAGAAAATTGTACTAATTTAACCTGTTGCCAACTGTATAAATAGCGCAAACAATAATGTTTGCTTCAGATTAAAAATTTATTTACACGTGACTATTATAAACAGAAAAAAAAACTTTCAAATTAGAATTAAATAATTACGTATAAAAAGCAGGAACTTATTCAAAATTACTTCATAAAAACTGTATTTATACGTGAACTTTAAAAGAGAAAGGATATTGTAAAATAATAAATTCATTAACACGCGTTAGAAGTTTTAAATAGGAGAAATTACGTCACATTTACGTCATATTACACTTATTACGTAAATTGAACAAAAAATCACTTTGCAAAACAGTTTAAACTTAAAAATTGTGCGGGACATTTATTTAATATTTGGAGATGAAATTTTAACTATTTTTGGGGGATAGCGCAAATAATATTTCATTTCTAACAAAAGTATTTTCACGTGAATATTTAAAGGAGAAATAAAAGTTTGGCGTAATTTGCGTGAGATTAAAAATGATACATTTAAAATGTCTTTCATTTATTTATTGAACAACAAACATACGACTTGTGTGTTTGGCATGAGAGCAACTGCTGTGTCTGAACGGGGTTTGGTGAGCGTAGCTCGTAGGGGGCCGAGCCCACTAGTGCTTTAAAAAAATTTTTAAATGCTAAATTGTAGTTATTTTCTTTATTTCCTTTTATTTTATTTTTGTAATTATTTAGTAACATCCTAAAGCATTTATCTTTATCGTGTGGTTTTCCAGAAGATTAAAAAATGATTTAAAAAACATATATAGAGAACACAAAAATATTTATATAAAAACAAATACCGTCTCCTAAAATGTATGGCTGTCAACAAATCTCTAAGCAAATTCAGAAAATAAGAAACGCAATGTCGCGTGACTAAAACTTAATAATAACTAGCACATCATTATACTTTTTATTCAGGTAGGTACATTTATAATTTTTATAGCTTTGCTGCATATTTGAAGCGGAACATGCATCGGAATATATATAAAGGGAAAAAGTATATATTATTAGCTTATTATATATATATATAACATAAATTAATCTCAAGAGATGATAATTCAGGGCTAATATTTATTTTTTATTATTTTTGAAATAATGTTATACTTTAATATACATATTAAAAATTATTTTCCATCCGCTGTGGGAAAATAATTGATACCTGAAAGATTATTTTTGAAAAGTAGCCATTTTGCAAGTAACTTCAAAGCCTATTAAAAGATAGAGCTATAAGTTTTAAGAAGTACTTATTAATAAAAACGTTACATACGTTTACATAAACATATATTTCCTTCAAAGCATAATCCTATTACACATGATTGTTTGTGTAATTTTTTTATTACATCCAAAAAGCTAAATATTTAAGTAATTATTATTTTTCGTTTTAAAAATGTTCATTTCTTTTATTGAAACAGCGTATCCTTAATCGTTTTACGAATTAAAAAAAAAAAAAAAATTCTTAAAATATAAGTCATTATTTTAAAAAGTAAATCAAGAATTCAAGAATTGTTTTAGTTGTAAAAAAAAAAAAAAAAAAAAAAAAAAAAAAAAAAAAAAAAAAATCATATTATTTTGTTGTCAAATTTATGCACTATTATATGTTTAAGCAATGGTAAAGTGACAACTTTTTTTTTAAAGAAAAACTCAAAACCTTATTCAGTCACTATTCTTTTAAAAGTATTTCATATTATAAAGTATACATTAAAGTTAAATATATTTTGCTTTAACTAGATGAGTGTGAATGTTCTAAATTAATGCTCTTTTACATTTTTGTGGGATAGCGAGTGTTATCGGTTATAGAACAAAATTTTCGTGGCTTAAAAGTATAATATGTAATACACATTTTCCATATATATTAAAATATTTAAAATTATTTTCAGTGACAAATCCATGTCCTTGTAATTAGTACTAATAAATTTTAATAGAACGTGTTTTGTTTAAAAGATTCCCTAGATAATACATCCCTTTTTAATAGCATTTATTTTAAAAAAGAATAAAATTTATTCATTATCGTCTACGATACTTAATAAAATTAAAACGTATCACTTAGAGATTAAGAATAAATCATGTAACAAAAATAATTTAACGAAGGAAAAAACGTTAATTTTCAAAATAATATTGAAAAACTGTTCAAATTTTAAAATACGTTAGAGACAAATAAATGCAAAATTACACCATATCTGATACTTTGCTTGCGGAAATAGCAAAAAAATATACTTTCCTCTAAACCTACTTGTATTGTTGGTTGATTTAGGATTAAATTGGAAACATCAAAAAATTATAACTTGGTATTTCCTTTTACATTTTAATGACTAATATACATTTTTACTTCAAAAAATTTCTGAGCTGATAACAGGTTCAGCGATTCGGCAAATACATCAATTGAAATATCTTGAGGGTTTTTTGTTTCATATATATATATATATATATATATATATATATATATATATATATATATATATATATATATATATATATATATAAACATTATGAATTTCTCCATCGTAATATTTCAGGTACAATTTCTGCTTGATTAAAATTTTATTATGTAAAATATTTAATAAAATTCCACTTCGGTTATTTTCCCATTAAGTCTATTTAATCTAGATAAGTACTTAGGCACTTTAAAAGATTTTACAGAAACTGATGGAAGCTAGTTTAAACTGTTTTCTTCTGTATGATGATTCAAAGCATATATATTAACATGGTCAGACTTTTTTCTTCTAAATATACAGATTAATAAATGGATATAGCATTGGTAAAACCCTCAGATTTTTAAAAAGTATGCTACATGGGTTTAGAAGGTTGAAAAAAAAAACACTTTTCTTATTTTTTTCATAATAAATAAATTATTTTATTCAAAATTTTAAGCATATAAAAGAGCCACATTTAAATATTGTTTCATAATATTTCCATTCAAAAATTTAAAAAATTCAACCGGCGGGACCTGGTTTTCGGAGACCCCTTAAAAAAGTTCCCTCGTGGTGGTGAGAATAGCTCATGATAGCTTTATCTGAAAAAAAAAAAATCTGTAAGTAGATAAGTATCGCATGTGATTGAAGAAGGACTGAAATAAAATTTAAATTTGAATTTTTGGCAGAGTCGTATGCAAAACAGTACAATTTGTGGTACTATTTACAGCCTTCTACAATTTATAGCCTTCTAAAATTATTGTAATAAAAGAAAAACCTTTGTCCTATCTCTAGTCAATCCTATTTTAGAGAAGCGTGCAAAATTTCAATAAGATCGGTGCATCAGTTTTTGAGAAATCTTGTGTACGGTCTTCCAAAATATGTTTTTTAGAAAAACGCTATTAAAATCTGAGTAGGAATAAAACAAAGATTTTTTTTTATGTATAGTAAAGTGGTGACAGATGCCGCTGTTTTACTTTTCTTCTTTTAACATGTACAATAAAAGAAAAAAACAACAATCTAAGTACCAGAAATCATTAATCAAACCCTCTAGAATATAATTTCTGTATTAAACAAGTGTAAACCTTCTTAATAAAGTAGGCATAGTTATTTTCCGAAACGTCCTTTTTTAACAGCATTTTTTATGTGCTGGGTAAAATGGCGCATGGAGAAAAAAGCTAGACTGTTTAATTTTTTTCAAACAAACCACATTTTTATTTTCTAAAAGTGCTTAAAATGAAAATAACAAAACAGTAAACTTAAAAAATTATGTATATCACTAAATTGTGAAAATGTTTAACGAACATGCAAAAGTGTGAACTCTATAAATAAAACTTAAGACAAAAAATGTAAATGAAAAGAAAAATCTTTCATTTTACATGAATGCATTGCATAATTACTGGAAACAATAGACACCATAATTACAAACAAGATATAATTCACTGGTTTGCATCCAGGCGAATATTGCAGTTCGATCTTAATGTAAGTATTAATTCCTTTCTATTTAAGCCTTAGTCTGTTTATTTTTTACCTTTCTTCTCATTCTTTGATTTTGTATTTCCATTCGCCCACAATCACATCACACTTCCCGTTGAAAAAGTAAAATGAACCTTTTTCATGCAGCTATCGATTGAATTTGATCCACTGAATCCTGTCCGCTTTAGACTCTGTTTCATGATAAGACTACAGACACTCAGCACATTCAGTCATCAAATTCCAATCCAATACTGCCATCAGAATCCATAAGAGGAGCAATTTACTCATTGTCGGAAGATGTCTCACATTTTAGTTTCTTCCTCAAGCAAGGTGTTTTCATGGTGATTTTTTCCTTCCTTTTTTTACACATTTTACTTTTATGACGCTTTCTAGTATCTTTTGCTTTTTATTGCCGCCTTTTTTCTTGTTTATAAACTCTGTGTTTGTAATATTTGCATACTTTTGCTTTGTCTTACTTGGTATTAATTAATTAATTGTAAAAATGGTATAAATTAATGAATTTATGGTATTAATGGTAAAACTTCATAAGAATAATTATAACAACTTACCACGCAGATTCGAATCATAAAAACTGGCATATATACATATAAAGGCAAGTGAAAGGCAAGCACATGTCTGTATATTACGAAGATCTAGTTTACAGTTTCAATATGTCTTTTGACCATTGTAGTAGGAGATATTTTGTTTAACAGTTTAGATGGTGAGAATTGTAAATGGCCTACGTTTTCTTTATTCACACATAGTGAACCAACATTTTTGCTGAGAACATTTTGATAAGAAGCAGAATTCGCTTATATACGTTCGTTTGAATGTAAGTTCTACTTAAATCGCGGTGATGAATTTATTGAACCGAAAAAAAATATATTTTGGGGCATCAGTCCTTCATCGTCGCTACGGCATCTGTCCCATAATGGCTGGTAAGATGCCTCGCCACCATTTTGTGTCATGTGAGCGACGCGAGAGAAAGGCAAGCACATGTCTGTATTCTACGGGGATCTAGTTTAAAGTTTCAATCTGTTTTGGGATGAAATCTCTGTTTATTTGGCTTAAAATATGTAAAAAAAACCTTTATTAGAGTAATTTTAGCAACTTACCAAGCAGGTTCGAACCATAAAAACTGGCATAAATATGTAAATGCTGACAATTAACTGGTGGAAACGCATACACAGCACACAGGAACACTACGAACTTCTTAATTTGGCCTAGGGAGCGCTAGTGTCGCCAATAAAATATCTGCTGCATCTGTCCCACCGCGGCGTCTGTCCTCACTTTACTATACATAAAAACGCCGATTCCAGTGCCATAAAGCAAAGATTCTGCTCCAGCTGCAATGTCCAAGGCATCCTTTTGCTCATACCGGAGACGAATTCTTGCTTCTCGAGTCCTAGTCTCAGCTTTATTCTCATCTATGAAGGTGGGACGTTCATTCTCTTGCCGCGCGTACTTGTGACTATTTCGGAAAAATTTTATACCCATGGCGGACTCCAATTCAAGAGCAAGACCTGCTTTCGCTTTTTACAGACTATCCAGGGTTTACTTGGTGTTTCGCATCAGCAAATTAAATCCTTTCCAAACGCAAGCCTTTTTTCAAATAAATCTGTACCCAATGCTTAAACCAAAATATTTAAAATATGGGACCTTTAGAGAGTGAGAGAACCGTGCGAGAGAGACAGTCAAAAATAATGTACAACATTATTTACTAATACGAAGGACAATACGATAGCAAACTTTTAAAATATACCGTTGTAATTTCATTTAATTTCTTATGGATATGTAGTATATAAATTTTTGTCGTAGCCGTATTACATTGGCGTCCAAAAGTTAAGGTACAGGGACTGGATGCTTTCGATTGCACACTTTTTGACGAACATCTACAAAAATTATTGGCGAATTGTTCTTGAACTTCTGGGATGAAAAGAACATGTTTGATTTCATATTTATTGGTGAAGATTTAGTCGGTAGGACAATTATGGGTCTAATAATAAACTTAATAATAAAATAATATTTGCGATCATCTATGTAACAGAAAATACTAGAAATGGTTTGTCACTGTGTTAAATGACTATTTGGGTCTTGTTCAACGTTGGTGTGCATTTGTGTAAGCATAACACTCGTATTCCTAAAGATGTTATTGTGTCTATGAAAAAATCAAAAGTTTTTTGCTTATAGCATACAGAGTTTTTAACCAAAATGTAACACAACTTTCCGAAAGCTTGCCAAAGAATAGTAGCAACAGTATACTGCAATTAAAACATGAATATATTGAATATTTGATGAGATATAGGCATTTTTATGAGATGATTTTTAACTGCGCATGCTCGGAAGATTTCAAAATTTGGTAATCAGTATTTTGGGGCAACTTCTGTAAAAAGTGCAGTCAAATGTTGTGAAAACTTAGAAATATATAGTGAGTTGATTGAAAAGTTGTGGAAAATCCCTTATAATAAATATATTTTTAAGAAGCAACTCACTATATCGACCCTATCTTTGTGAAATTTCGCGATATTTGACTGAACGTTTTATATAAGTTGCCCTAAATTGCTGAGAACCAAATTATATAATAAAAATTTTAGGATCTTCCACGCATGCGCAGTTAAAAATTATTTCATACAAATGCCCATATCTCATCAAATATTCAATATATTCATGTTTTAATTGTAGTATACTTTTGCTACTGTTGTTAGTGAGGTTTTTCGAAAGTTGTGTTAAATTTGGTCGAAACCTCTGTATGCCATAAACAAAAAACTTTTGAATTTTTCACAAAAACGCTAACATCTTCAGGAATATGAGTATTATTCTTATAAAAATGCATACACACGTTGAACGGGACCCAAATAGTCATTTACTGCAGTGACAAAACGTTTCCAGCCTTTTCTGTTACAAAGGTGATCGCAAATATTATTTTATTATTAAATTTATTATTAGCCCCCTAACCGTACCTCCCGATAAATCTTCACCGAGAAATATAAAATCAAACATGTTCTTTACATCCTAGAAGTTCAAGAACAATTCGCCAATAATTTTGGTAGATATTCGACAAAACGTGTGCAATCAAAAGCATCCAACCCTTGTACCTTAACTTTTGGACGCCAATGTAATACGGCTCCAAAAGTTAACTTTTGGAGAGCAGCGTAAGTTATAATATGTATAATAACATGTTTCCACTTAATGTAGGATAGTTCTTGTTATAGAGAAGCGACAAGAGTAAATTTACCTTCTGACTTCTCTTACCAGGTGGGTTTCTTTTTATCTGATATGGGTGACGTGTTAGAAAATACCTCCCCTTTATATAAACTTTCTTTTCAATAATAAAAAAAAATAGTTTTGTTCTTGTGAAAAAAAAAAAAAAACATGTATGCACTTAAGCCTTTTTTCGTGTAAGTGTTAATGTACGTGTGTATTTGTGCATAATGTATTAGTATAAATAATTTTTAAAAATTAAATTTGTCAAGCTGAAATAGGGGAAAGTAGCCATATTTCGACGCCGCTTTAAATGGACCGTTGCCATTCTGCCGTTAATTACAGAAAGAGACGCCATCTACCGCTGCAATCCTACTCATCAGAAGAACGTCATTTATGATTAGAAGAAGCACCCGCCTACCATATGCTGTTTTCAGATAATTGAAAAAAAACTTAAAGTTTGCTGTTTTGATCTACTTTTTTTCTACTAAACGTAAGTGAATACTTTAAAACTATACTAAATTGTTATGTTTTCATATTCATATCTAAATTCATCCGTTTACTGCGCATATTTTTCATGTGTATTTGTTTGTTTTCGTTTTTGTTTTTAATCTTGAGATTATCTGTTGTAAAAAATGGCGCAGTTGCCTTATATGGACCAATTTAAGTTGCTTAAACAGGACCAGACATACGATCATAAATTTCAAAAATAAGTAATGAATTTCGAGGGCGGTACGCTTTGTACGCTAATTTTTCTTCTTTTTTTAATACTTTATAATGAATTACTATCTCCATGGATGTTTTTGAATATTTTTTTGTATGTCTGGATCAATTTCTTTATACAGTTTAGACCTCTATAAATATAAAAATATTTTTACATGTTTATGCAATAAATTTTGTTTGCAATCGTTTTTTATCTTCTATGTATTTGTATTTATTTTGTTTGAATCTTTTATTCTTACGGCGTATTTGATTTGCAGAGTTGAGTTCAAGCATTTTCCTGTGGAGGATAGCAGTGGTTCTGTGAGGGGGCTGACTTTTTACAGTTCTGGACGGTGGAATTACACTTTTCTGCCATTAAAAAGCATAAAACCTCAGATCTTTCGGGAGAAGTAGTTATCTCGAGACTCCGGGGTGGGGGACTCCTGAATTCAACATTGTTTGAACGTATGTTTTGCATTTAATTAATCAAAGCGCATTTTTTTGCAATGGAGATTATTTTTTAAATACTTTTTAAATATAATGTTGAAAATGTTGAAACGACATAGACAAACTATCTGGAAGAAAAACACCCGTGACAGCAAAATCTGTTAAAGATATAGGAAACGAAAAGGAGGGAGTAAGTTGTGAACAAATTGACCTGCATTATAGCTGCAGCTAAAAATCTCCAAAAAAAGCCAAAAATGCAATATAAATGTTATCTCCCTTGCTAAATTCAGTTAAATCAAAGTACAGAAGGAGCGAGAAATCAGTTGTGTTAACATCTTCGTCATATAGAGTAACCTTTAAATGAAAAAAATGACAAAAATGAAGCTCTCATAGCACAAAAGCAACTGGTCAAGTTTAAAAAAATAGCCGTAACGCAATTGGAAAAAAAATAATGGAGGTCAAGTACTACAAACATAATGTAATAAAAACTTCTGTTTAAAAAAAAATGTCTAAAAATTAAGAATCTAAAAAGAAAAATCTACACAGAGATAATTGGTTTTGCCTAATTTGCAACTTTGCGATTTGAAACTTTGCAACGGCAAGAAACCTATTCATTGCGGCCGTCTCATTAGTAAAAATGGCCAATTATGAGGATAAAAATGACCGATTTTTTTTTTCTTTTGTGGGGTTATGCGAAAGACAGGGTGCCTCCCATGCGCAGAATAATTTAAGAACTCAAAGTACACATTTGTAATGCGCTTGCGTCGGTGACTGAACAAATGCTTCAGAATGTACGGCCTGAAATGGACTACCGCCTAGTGTCCGTGTGATCAATGGAAGTCACATATAACCTCTATGACGTATGTATAAAAAAATTGAAGTTCTGTCTATATTCTGTTTTAATGTTATCCATAAATTAATTTCCATTAAATAGTTATATCCGTTTGTAATAGCTATATTCATTTTGACTTACCCTATATTCCCTAGTCATTAAAACAACCTGATATTGTTTGGTCCAATTTGGGAGACTGGGGGTCCAACTTAGGCGACCGGTTGCTGAATTTGGACCACTTTTGACAATTTTTTCAAATTAAAATAAAATTTAGGATTTTCAAAAAGAAATTGATCTAAGGCTTCATATAGTTAGTAGATGAACACATTGACACATTTTAGTGATGTTTTGCAGATATTCACAAAATTAAGCGAGTTACACCTGAAAATAAGCGAAGTGGTCCAAACTCGGCTACTCTCCCCTATTAATTTAATAATTCTGTTATTTACTTAACTGAGATATTAATTAATAAATGTCCTTCCGGCCAGTGCCGGGAGGAAGAGGTAGCTTTCATATTCTTTATTTTTAAAAAGCCAGCTTATATTATTCAAACACTCAAAGCTCAATTTAGTGGAAACCGACTATAGGAGATTCAATACTAAATTTATTAATACTAAATCATTATGAATAAGAATTTCGCGAAATTAGTCAGCTTTATCCAAGCTGCTTTTATTTAACGTAACTTATATTTGGTTGCCAAATTCAGCGATATCTTCAAGTGCCTGTCATTTTAAGACAACATGGTGGATGAAGCTCACCATTGAACTTGGTAGAGACCTTAGTAATTCCTGCGCACATGCTCACTCACATCGGAATCGGTTGATATATACGAGTGCTGTCGCAGGCAAAAAATCAGATTTTTCAAAATGTCACCCACATTAGAAATTCAAACTGCTATATCTGAGTCATTTTTTAAGATAAAGACAGAATAAAAAAATGCTGCGGAATCCTTATATCAAGGTCAAATACTTAAAAATGATACCTTTTTCAATTTCTAATTTTCTTTTGCACCTTACTTTAAATATTTTTTTTTATTTACTGGCCGCCATTTTGAAACAAGATGGCTGATAAAACGGCCAGCGAACTTGGGCAAGACATTGCTATATACTATCCACATTCCTTCTTACATCGAAATAGGTTAATAAATGCACGTGTTATCGCGTGACAAATATCAGATCGTTTCAAAATGTCAGCCATGCTTGAAATTCAAAGTGCTATAATTAAACCATTTTTTAAGATATAGACGAAATAAAAACTGCTTCGGAATCTTTGTATCAAGGCCAAACACATAAGAACAAAATCTTTTTCATTTTCCAATTTTTTTGGTACCTCATTTTAAATTTTAAATTTTTAAATTTTTTTAATGGCCGCCATTTTGAAAGTAGATGTTGGAAGAAACTGGCGAACGAACTCGGTCGAGACATTGGTATGTACTCTATATACACCAAGGTACATCCAAATTGGTTCATAAATTCGCCTGTTATTGCGTGACAAAAATCAGGTCATTTCAAAATGTCAGCCACGCTAGAAATTCGAAGTGCTATAACTCAGCCATTTTTTAAGATATGAACGACACAAAAACTGCTCCGCAATCTTTGTACCAAGGTCAAACACATAAGAAAAAGCTCTTTTTTAATTTTCTTTTTTTTTGGTACCACATTTCAAATTTAAATTAAAAAAAAAATAAATGGCCGCCATTTTGAAGCAAAATGGCGGATGAAGCTGGCCAACGAAGTCGGTCGAGACATTGGTATGTACTATGTATACACCAAGAAATATCCAAATCGGTTCATAAATTCAAAGTGCTATAACTCAGCCTTTTTTTAAGATATAAACAAAACAAAAACTGCTCCGGAATCTTTGTATCTCGGTCAAACACATGAGAACGAAGTTTCACGAGGTTTTATCCAAATCGGTTCATAAATACGAGAGTTACACCGTGACAAATATCATATGTATATACACATATATATATAACCATTAATTAAACATTACTGACCACCATCAATAATTGTGATAGCATGAATGAATTTACAACAATACAGTGTCCTTAAAGACTCTGAATGGATACCAAAACCATAATAAACAAGCTACTATGTATAATATAAAATACCATGTACTATATAACAAGAATTAATAATAAAGAAAAAAAGAAGAATATGGATTTCGATAAAAAAAATTGAAAAGCTTATATATTGAATTACCTTATTAAGAGTACAGAATTCAATTATACAAGCAAAATCATCAGTCGTTTTCTGTGAGAAAAAGCTAAAAGCTGAAAGAAAATTTCTCCTGTACTTTAACGACTAATATAACCAAAAGGATAGTTACAAACTGAAACCAGAATAAAATTAAATGCTATGAAATGGAAAAAGCAATACAACCTTTTAAATAATTATTATATAGCAAGGAAAAATAGTAATATTACACAAAATACCTAACAAAAACTCAGTCATTTTATCCAAATGTACATCAGCACATGGTATTCAAAATCACGATATGTTTAAGGTTATTTTTACAGTTAAGTTAACGCAGATTTAAAACCCAATGTATACAATTAATCCATTTTGAAATACCGTGAAAAATGCAGTTAAAATAATATAAATAGAAAATAATTACATAACAAGTAAATAACCTCTTAACACTTTTTAAATTTCTTAACTAAAGTAAAAAATACCAAAACCATAAGTTTACAAAATCGCAAATATCGAACAGTAAGCTCCGCCATGTGTTACAAATTGATATTATTACTCGATTCTAAGCATCAGACAGAATCCAATTTAAATTTTAGTGCTGCCATCTATGATAATAACTAGAAACTGATATGAACAAAATGTCATACAGATTATGCTATTATAATTTAATTTATTTATAGTATGCCAACTATCTATAAACAAATTCTAATATAAAAATACCATATTATATTTCATTATTCATATAAATATTAAATAAATACAAACGTTAATAGAATGATTACAATAAATTAAACTACCATTCCCAATTAATCTTTACAGAAAATTTAAATAACTTCAAAACAATAATAATATAATATAGCAATATGCTATAAAACTAAATAATTTATATATAAAAATTAGATATAATAAAATATAAACTATAAGAAATACTTTTAAATAAAAAAATTAATTAATAAAATGAACAGGAAGAAAAAAAAAAATAAATAAATGGATGTTGGTATAATTATGTCAGAATCTTCATTTCCCAATTGCCTAATAATAACAAATAAATTGTGCGGTTTATTTTCATATTAACCATAAAAAACTAAAGAATATGAATATGGGATTAACATTCACATAAAACCGTTAATTAATCATTTAATAATAAGTTCAAAATAAAACATTATTAATAAGTATAGAGGAATAATAAAATACTAATAACTCAATTTTAATACAAACTGAAATATCATTAGTTATCTATCTATACTAATATTATAAAGAGGTAAAAATTGTTTATTTGTAGGAGGTTAGCTCTGGAACTACCGAACCAATTCCAAAAGTAATGGTATCAAAATGATGGTGTTAGTCTAACTTAGAACATAGGCTATATTTTATGTCGGTGCCACTACCACAAAGGGGGTGCAGGAGCAAAAAACGTTCTAAAAATGCGTTACTGAAGGACCTAGAAATATGAAAGTTGGAATATTAGTTACTTATAAGATGTAAATGATGTCTAAGAACAGTTCTTAAACAATTCGAAATTTAAAAGGGCTGAAAATGCACAAAAAGCGTTCTAAAAAACGTTCTAAATGGTAGTTTCTACACAATCTCAGGAAATACAAAACCGATTTAAAAAATACTGGTGTCAAAATGATGGTGTTAACGCTTGCTCTAAGATAGGCTAAGTTTTATGTCGGTGCCAATACCCCAAAGGGGGTGCAGGAGCAAAAAACGTTCTAAAAATACGATTTATGCGTTACTGAAGGGCCTAGAAATATGAAAGTTGGAATATTAGTTACTTATAAGATATAAATGATGCCTAAGAATTGATGCCTATTGTTCTTAAACAATTCGAAATTTAAAAGGGGTGAAAATGCACAAAAAGTGTTCTAAATAACCTTCTAAATGGTAGTTTCTACACAATCTCAGGAAATACCAAACCGATTTAAAAAATACTGGTGTCAAAATGATGGTGATAACGCTTTCTCTAAGATAGGCTATGTTTTATGTCAGTGCCACTACCCGAAAGGGGTTGCAGGAGCAAAAAACCTTCTAAAAATGCGATTTTTGCATTACTGAAGGGCCTAGAAATATGAAATTTGAAATATTACCTACTTATTAGACAAAAAGGATTTCTAAGAACAGTTCTTAAAGAATTCAAAATTTAAAAGGGGTGAAAATGCGCGAAAAGCGTTCTAAAAAACGTTCTACATGGTGGTTTCTACACAATCTCAGGAAATGCCAAACCGATCTAAAAAATAATAGCGTCAAAATGATGGTGACAACCCTTGCTCCAACATAGGTTATGTTTTATGTCGGTGCCACTACCCCAAAGGGGGTGGTGAGAAAAACGTTCTAAACGTTTTTGCGTTACGGAAGGACATAGAATCGTGAAATTTGGAATGGTAGTTAGATATAAGATATCAATGATCTCTACGGACATTTCCTAAAAAAATCGAAATTTAAAAGGATGTCAAAATGCGCAAAAAGCGTTGTAAAAAACGTTCTAAATTGCGATTTCTATGCAGTCTCAGGAAGTACTGAACCGATTTCAAATATAATGGTGTAAAAATGAGGGTGACAGATCTTGCTCCAAGATATGTTATATTTTATATCTGTTTCCACTACCCCAGAGGAGATACAGGAGAAAATTGCGCGAAAAGTGTTCTAAAAACGTTCTAAATGCCGAGTTGTCAGCAATATCTCAGGAAGAACCAAACTGATTTCAAACGTAATGGTAGGAAATTGATGCTTACAGCCTCTGCTCTAACATAGACGCTATTTTATGTCGGTATCACTATCAACTGGACGTTTTAGGAGAAAAAAAAAAGGGTTCTAAATTTCGATTTTTGTGGGCTAGAAACTTAAAATTAGGCAAGGGACATATTTATTAGATATAAATGACCTTTAAGAACAGTTTAAAAAAAATGGAAATTTATAAAGGGGAGAAAATGCACGTAAAGCGTTCTAAAAACGGTCTAAATTGCGATTTCTACTCAATCTCAGGAAATACCAAAACTATTTCAAAAGTAATGGTTGCAAATCAATGGTGACAGGCCCTGCTATAACATAGGTTATATTTTATGTTGCTGTCACTATCATCTGAGGGTTGCAAAAGCAAAACATGTTCTAATTTGCGTTTTTTCCACAACAAAGGGGTTTAACACTTTGAAGTATTGCATGGTATTTACTTACAAGATGCAATTGCTTTCTAAGAACAGTCGAAAGAAAATTCCAAATTTAAAAAGATGAAGTGAGCGAAAAGCGTTATAAATTAGAATTTTTAAGCAAACTTATAAAACACCAAACCGATTAAAAAAATAATGAGGACAAATTGTTGGTGATAGAACCTGCTCAAACTTAAGCTATATATTATGCTCAAATATAATATGCTTTATATGCTCAAACATAATCTATCTTTGTCTGTGCCAGTACCACCAGAGGGTTGTAGGAGCTAAAAACTTTCAAAATTGCGATTTCTGTGATACTGAAGTATAGAAACTTTAAATATGGCATGGTAGTTACTTATAAAATATAAATGCCCTCGAGGACTGTCGAAAATAAATTCGAATTAAAAAGTGGTGAAGCGAAGGAGAGGTGCGAAAAATATTCTAAAAAAGTCCTAAATTACGATTTCTATGCAATTTCAAGGAATATAAACCGATTATAAAAGTAATAGTTGCAAATCAATTGTAACAGTCTCTGATCCTACACAGGCTATATTTTATGCCGATGATTCTATCACCTGGGATTCACAGGAACAACAAACGTTCTAAAAAAGGCCTTTAAAAGTTTTCTAAAATACGTTTCTGTGGAATATTAGGAAATAACAAACCGATTTCAAAATTAATGTTGTCAAATTAATAGTGACAGTTCCTATTTCAACATAACCCTTTATGTTGGGAGAGGTGGTAGGACTTGGAATTTGACATGATGGTTAATTTTAAGATGTAAGAAGATGGTTTCTAAAAAATTCAAAACTTCAAATGAATACTGAAATGAGCGTATTAATTGAGCAGAAAAGTTTCAAAATATTTTCTAAATTATCATTTATTTAGTTTTATTTCGTTTCATTAATTTAAGTCTCATTTCTGCCTAATGCAGTGTAATAATGATGTTTAATCAAACTGTGTTTTAAATAGTAATTTTTGAATTATTCCTAAAAGTAATAAATACCTTTTAATGAAAAAAATTTTTTAATAAAATAAAATATTACTTTTTAATAAAATAAAAATTTAGTTAGTACTTTTAATAAAAATTAGACATATAAATATCACTTGGCATATTTCAACTATTACGGGAGCAAAGCCGCGAGGTTTGCTAGTATCAAATAAACTTATTATGCATATTCACCATAAAGATGGTATACTATAAGAAATTAATATGATATTGTCCCGAGAAGACTAAAAATTAATAATAAGTTAATTGTTAACTGATTAAATATTAATTAAGCTAAATAAATTCAATATGAATTGAAATAAAAATTTAACGTCACCATTTATGTATATAAAATATCGAATCAACCTCCATATAAAAAGTGTATTAGGAATGTAGTTATAATTAAAATGTCATATCATTTTTTTTAATTAACCATTGCGTATTATCCAGACAACTCAGCCCTCCTCCGTACTCTAACATCTACCCACCCATCCGTCCTATAATAATTTCTTATTATTTTACAATTTTTTATTTTTTTATAAATATTTTCTTATTTTATAAGTTTTTTTTTTTTTTTTTTTTTTTTTTTTTTTTTTTTTTTTTTTTTTTTTTTTTTTTTTAAGGATCATGTAAGTACTAATTGTATATTAAATAATATATGAATTTCTTTGGAAAACCTTGATTTAATGCATCATCAATTAGTTTTTTAATATTATTATTAATTAGATGAGAAGAACATAAACATTTTATTCTACAAAAATGGTTAAGTATTATATTTCGATATAAAGAATTATGAAGACAAGATTTAAAATTTGTATACTGTATTAACTTTGAATTTAAATTCTTTACGTTTATCATATAGATCTGCTATTGTTTTGTTGTACTTTATTGTAATTTTAAGATCGGAGGAGTTGATTGCATTATTAGATAAGAGGTTTTCCGTTAATTCCAAATTAGTGGGATAATCTACTGGAAATTGAGAATTTTTAGTTTGTTCGGTGGCAATTAAAATTATGTCATCAATATAACGATATAAATGTAGATTATTATTAGTAAAAGTACTTTCATAGTGATATAAATATAAGTCTGCTAATAAACTGGATGTACAGCCACCTTGTGGTATACCGATGTGTTGTAAATATAATGTGTTATCTTGCAAGATATAATTATTATAGAAAATGAAGTTAGTTAAAGATTTAAAATAAGCTATATCTATATTAGATGGTAAATCATGTTTTGATGATACTGTTTAAATAATGCATTTATAATATTATGTAAATCTAATAAATCTATATTATTAAAAAGATCTTTGAAGTCATATGTCGTTATATTATGTACACAATTAAGATTTTTCATAATATTGACTATTTGATAGCTTTTTTTTTATACAATGTGTATTATCATTGTTTGTAGACAGTATATATAACTGATTAAGAATTTTTAATAGTAGTTTATTGGCTTTATTATTATATGTATTACATCCAATAGTTACAGTCCTAAATTTAACCCACTGACCGCCGAGCAAAAGGGCAAAATTGTAATGTTGTTTTCTCTGTAATTTATAAAAAAGGCTAAAAAAAGATAATTTTTCCAACATGATATAAAAAAATTAATTATGTATAGGAATATAATCCTTGAGAATATGGATCATAACTTATTCTTTCAAAACTGGATTATAGCTATAGAATTATATTCATTAAAAAAAAAAAAAAAAAAAAAAAAAAAAAAAAAAAAAAAAAAACTTTCTGCCGCAGTGACACCTACAGCTTAGTGAACGGATATATCAGTTCACGGCGGTCAGAAGTTTAATAGGAGTCTTATGAAATTTGGGAATAAGCACTAAATAAGAATAATTAAAGTTAGTAGAGAGAATAGTTAATAGTTTATAATAACTTTGAATTTTACGATTATTTATAATTACATTTTCATTAGTTTTTTGAAAAGATTTATTAGAAGAAATTATTAGATTTATTAGACGATTTATTAGAAGAAGTTGGTGATAATAAGATTTACATATGATTGCATAATTATTAGGAGATTTGTCAACATATGTAATAACATAGTATTTTTGTAATTTATTAATTTGTTGGAAAAAATGCTTAGTGTTAATAGTAACTAAATCAGAATATTATATTTTAAAGTCATTGTTATTCTTTCAATTACTAATAATTTCCATTGATTAAAATATTCAATAGGTTTATTATAACAGATTGAAATTTTATATATAAAAACATCTATATAATATATAAACTGCTTGACAATAGATTTTACGTTAAATTTAGATGTAAGTCTATATTTAGTACCATAACCCATTAGATTTTTCAATTTAAAATCATTAACAATATTAAGATTTCCAGTGATTATATGTCATGATCATTGTTTATATATTTTTTTAGATAGGGCTTATTACATTTACATGGAAAATTACTGGCAGCAGATGTATTTTTTGAAAATGTACTGTAGTTAAAAATCTTTCTACCAATTGTATTCGGATATTTAAAGGTTTTTGATATATGAAGATTATTAATAGGAAAATAACAGTTTTTATCATTAATTATAGAATTGATATTAATTTTATTAAATATTTGATTTGAAAAAGTTATTATAATTTGAGTATTTGTGTTTTGATTTTTTTTTTTTTATTTATATTTAAAAGATTAACTCTATAAATAATAAGATCAAAATAAATATCAGAGAAATATTTAGAGAAAGATTTACTTAGAAATGCATTTAAATGTTGTGCACTCTGTTTCTTTTTAATAGCAACATATGTATTTTCGAATTAATAACCAATTATATTGCTTTAAATAATTACTTTGAAGATTACTTATTTGTTTAGTGATATATTTTTTGGAAACTACTACTGCTGCTGATCCCTTTCCACGTTTGTTACGTGTTGTTTTACAACTTAAATTATGATTAAGTGTAGGATATATATATATATATATATATATATATATATCAAAATTTGAACGGAGGGTGGTTTCGGGGTCTGGGGGTCATTATCGATCTAAATATACGGAATTTTTTTGAAATCGCTTTCCTCCGAACGGCTGCAATAGGTAGCGTTTTGTAATGAAAGCTACCTAATACAGACAAGCTAAATGCAGAAAATTTGATTTTCAGATACCTGAATAAAGCACCATAAAATTCGATGAAATTTTATTTTATTCTACTAAGTATTCGCAATAAAAACATTACGATTCTTCTGGGAAATTTTGGGAAAGTTCCAGCTTTAAGCCTCTAAAATAACGATGACATTAGTCATTCCAGAATTTTAATTTAGAAGATTAATTTTTTAAGTTCCATTAACGAACTGACTTTTAACTTTTTATAATGATGGTGTTTAACATGGGAAAGCTGGTAACTTTTGTAAATATTAAAGATTTCATTCAAAATTATTAATTATATAAAAAAAAAATAATCATATTGTCATAGATTTTGACAATATTCAAATCTGAAACTTTAATAAAATAGAACCTATGTACTGAACTTTTTTAATGGAAATTCAAAGAAATATGCTTTAGTTTACTAGTAGAAGTTTTTTAATTAAATTTTTAGATCTTATCAACAATAACTATTACAAATGAGTGGTATAAATTGCCATTACACACAGACAATTGCGCAAAATAGATAACTATTTAACAGAAACTTACAAGTAGTATTATTTCACAAATAACTATATGTATAATTACCGAAAATTAATTGTTAAAAAATAATTTATTTATTCATAGCACTTGGAGAAACAAATATTTAACGTCAGAACTTTACGGAAGGTGTATAAAAATAGTTTAAATAGTAATTTTTATTTATTATTGTTTATATTGATTCTTTTACTTACTTCCGAGTGGTACGTAGTTAACATATTTTATGAAAAAAATATTGTAATTCCACTCGAAATATACTAAAATGTAATCTTTTAAAATTACCACCTTGACCCTTCTAATAAAAAAAAAATAACATAATCAAGAAACTAGGCTTTTTTTTTCAGTTACTATGAAAGCTGTAGTTATGAGCCTGGATATTTTTTGAACAATACTGTCTTAAAAAAAATTGCACAATTTGATACAATGAAAGCATAACGTGTGATAGTCCGTGTTAGAATAAAATAATTCTTCTGATAAGAAGTTTTATTTAAATGAATAAACGCATTACAATCAAATTTAGCTTACAGACAACATATTGAGAGAATTATTAGAATATAATGATATCTTAATAATAATATCTTATGCTAGTTTAATTAAATCTACTTATAGAATGTTTAATGAAATGAAATGTGTTACGATTTACATTAATTTTAGATTACTTTAAAAAAATAAGACCTTGTTTTTTTTAAAAAAAAGAGAGAAAAAAATTAAATCTAAATTTAAATTTCACAAATATTAGTCAAAAATGTTATAAATAATGGTGTAAAATCTTATAGTTGTTATAATTCTATTTGCATTATAATAAAATATGTTATTAATGCATTTGAATCTTTCTCTAATGCATTGTATTGAGCGAATATATGCCTACAATTGGTTATTTATGTAAGTTTTTGACAATGTACCAATTATATTAAATAAAAGGACAAATCGCATTCATATCAAAAAACATTAGAAATCTAGAAAAAAAAAATCCATGTCATCTTTATAAATTCTAGTTCCCATTACTAAAGATTTCTATTTATCCCTATTAAAATTTAAGGGTGTTTTCCCATATTATCCTAGTCAAACTTTTGTAAAAATCTCTGCTAATATATACGAACACAAGAAGTGAGTTTTAGTAACTATAATTCTGATTTAAAATAATTCTAGAAATCAAGTGATAATTTCTCTCCGATTGATGATATAATGTATTGTTTCATTACCAAGAAGATTATAGACTAAAATTCTCGATCATTTCGTCTATTCAGTTTATCCTTTTACGTTATTTGCATTAATCGAAAATCTATATTTTAGTTTAGAGATTTAGAAAAGTCTACCAGTTCTTTCTAGATGAAGGCCGTATATTTTTTCTTTCAGCGTGTAACATTCTACATATTTTCGATCGTTAAATTTAAAAGAATCACAAAAAAAGTTAAAGATAAATTTGGGAAGATGAAATAAGTAGAGAAATAAGTTGAAATATAATTATAATGAAATAAGTTGAGATGAACTGAAAGTTTACTTGAAGACCATGGTGTGTTGCCAGCTATGAAGGGGGAAAGGATTACAATCAAACAAGGTCATGGTAAAATTGAAATATGGCGAACACGTAAATAATTACGACTTTTTTATGAAATTAAGCGAGATTTTTGGTATATTATAAGAGAAATTATCGTTACAGGCATTATACTCACGTGCGATGATTCTGATCATACTCTGAAAGGGGCACGTGAGCATAATGCATGTAACGATGTTTTGTTGTACAATATAGCAAAAATCTGGTTTAATCTTATAATTTATCAATTAAGACCTTCTTTATGAAATTAAGCGAGATTTTTGGTATATTATAAGAGAAATTATCGTTACAGACATTATACTCATGCGCGATGATTCTCTGATCATGCTCTGAAAGGGGCACGTGAGCATAATGCCTGTAATGATGTTTTGTTGTATAATATACCAAAAAGCTGGTTTAATCTTATAATTTATCAAGACTCGACAGGTAGCTTTCGTCTCTTGACTTTTAAACATTTCAATATCATATCGCTCACCCGCAAGAAAAGTGACACATCTCGCAAAAAATCATTTTGGGTTTTATTCTACTAATATGTCTGTCATAGGTGTGTCTTGCTAAACAAAAATTTTCATAAATGTAGTTGTACGGAAAACCCCTTTATTACTCCATATGTCCATTTGTGACCACTGAAGAGGTGTGGATTGTGTGGAGAGGTACAATTACTCAACCCTCCAATCCTCATCATATGTCTTCATTCTTAAGGGTTTTATGCTTTTATGCATGTTTTTATTCCTGCATGCAGAGATAAGTGCTATGATTTCACCGTAAAATCCGTTTAACAGTAAAATCCTGAAAATTTTCTTTTGCCTCTCCTGTGAAATTTACTTTTGTCGAGATGTGTCACTTTTGTTGAAAATAATCTATTAAGGTAGATGATTAGGTTGTTGAAAGGAAATTGTATCAAATACATATAAATATAAATGTTTTTTCTTTCGTTGCCTTTTCCGCAAAAAAAAGAAAAGACCGAAAATTTGAGCGTGAAAGATGGCACACCAAACATTCACTTTTGCAAGGAATTCAATATTTCAAGGATTTAACATATCTCGGGCATTTCTCAGAGATGATATTTTTAAAAATCCTATCTAAACTTCCTTAGCATTAAATTGCCAGACCGGAAACCAAAGAATTTCCTGTGTTTTTCCTTCAGGAAACGCCATTCTTTACTTTAGTGAAAATGTATATGCATGCATGCCCTCGATCACCACAATAGGATTTGCATCGTAAATGATAGACATTATCTCCCCATTTTATGCAAATTTAATATTCAGTGTTATTTTTTTAAGTTACTTTTTGGAATGGAACTCTTTGCGTGTATTGCTCTAAGAGAAGAAAAAATTTCATATATTTTTTTTTACTGTAATTTGTTGTATTTTCTATAGGTTAGGCTTTGAAAAATACACAGTGTTTGTAAGAAAATATCGCTCACCCGCAAGAAAAAAAGACACATTTCTAAAAAATTCATTTTGCGTTTTCTTCCACTAACAGGTCTGCCATAGGTGTGTCTTGCGACACAAATAGTTTCATACGTGTAGTTATACGGAAAATCCCTTTATTACGCTATATGTCCATAAGTGACCACAGAAAATGGGTGAATTGAGTGTGGAGGTAAAATTACCCAACCCTCCAATCCTCATCATATGTCTTCATGCTTAAGGGTTTTAAGCTTTTATGCATGTTTTTATCCCCGCATGCAGAGATAAGTGCTATGATTTCACCGAAAAATCTGTTTAACAGTAAAATCCTGAAAATTTTCTTTTGCCTCTCCTGTGAAATTTACTTTTGTCGAGATGTGTCACTTTTCTTGCTGGTGAGCAATATTTATCTTCAAGACGATTGCAGAATCAGTTCAAAACGTCGATATTATGCATTAGTGTTAATTTTATTTGTAGAATTTCATATAAATATTCTTGTTTAAGTGTACCATTGAGGAAGTTTATGTGTTTTAACGTTTAAATCTTATTTATTGTATTTTATGGTGCAATTGTCCTATATATGTTACTAAATTAAATAAATTAATTTATGATATTAACCCTTTAACTGTTTGAATGACATAATAAATTAAAAATGATGACCCGGCACCACTTTTTTTAAACTAAAATATTTGACTTTGTACATTCGAATAGGTATGTCGTTTAACAAACCAAATATTACAGTTAAAATTAAGTGGTACCGAAAAGCTATTTGTGTCGATACTTTTTGTACACAAACACTTTTTACCCGGGCTGAGGGGTTAAAAAATTAAAAAAAGAAATTCATTATATTTATTATTACATTTATATTGAAATGAATGATATGAAGATTTTCATTATTAATATCTTCTTCCACTTTATCTTTGTGTTTATACCAACCATTACAGTATAGTTTATATTCTCACATCCATCATTTATCAAGAAAAAACATTAATAACCATGACAGCAGCTTTATTATATTATTCCGAAAAATTTATGATATTATGCTTTTTTTAAAGGGATAATACTTCCTAAAATATATAAATTAAACTTTATTATCGTCTATTAATAAAATTAATTTGTTAAAATATTATTTCTGTATTATTGATGATCATATCTGTTACTACAATATAAATCATTCCGTGATCAAATTTTAAAAGAATTTAAGTTATGTGAAGTATTTTCTATTTATGATTAAAACACATATATTAGAACATTAATGATTACTGAAAAAAAGTTAAGATAGTTAAAACAAAATGCACTTAAATTAATCGTTTTATTGTTATTTTGGAATATTTTGAAATTTGCAAAAACTCGTAAAGTATGTATATTTCCGAAGAACAATTCTTAAATATTTTAGTTTACATTTACATTATGAAAATATTACATTCTGTGATACCGACCTATCTTCCTATTTGAAAGGAAAAATAAATATTAACAGATTCACTATTATTTGTAACACTGATATAAAATACTGATTGGTAAAGTTATCGTATGAATTGAACATTTCGAACTGAGCGAAAAAATGCCCAAACGTGGAATCGAACACAGAACCATAAACAAAATATGCTCGCCGCTTGTCAGTCCACGTAGCTTAAACGGTAGAGCATTGATAATGTAAGCCAAGGATCAGGGTTCGATTCACGGGTTGGGCATTTTTTCGCTCAGTTGGAAATATTAATTTCGTAATTACAGATTTTTCAAAATGTATCGAAATTTTGGAAAATTGTAAAGATATATATTTGACAAATTTGAAAAGTTGAGTATTTTTATAGAGGATGCTTCAGTGTACACAAATAATATCGGTCAAAAAATGATTGTTTTTGTGAAGTCACAAGTTATAGAGTTTTTTATGTTACGCAGTTTTATTAATATAAATACGATATGTAAGCCACACTGTTTCTTTCTAAAGATAAAAAGTCTTTTTCGTCTACAAATATAATACATTCATTCTAGAATACATACATATTCTTCACTATTTTTAATTTCAAAGATTCAGGTTTGAAGAATTCATATAGAATTCTTCGCCTATATTCAATAGTAGTTGAATATTTTAGCTATGAAAAAATGATTTTAAGTTATTTTCAATATCACTGTTTATTATATTAGTTTTTAAATATCATGATTTTTTTTATGTCTAAAATATCTGGAATCCTTATTTCAAAATGCATCTTGAACTCGTGATACGTTAATTATTTTAGCTGTAAAGTATCTAGTCAAAAATTTAAAATAAAATTTGAAGGCGGTACATCACATGGAACTAACGTTTTTCATTAACTCAACCATTTTTTAAAAATGATAAAATTTAGAAAAAAGAACCAGACATCATGAATCAAATAAACTGTCATATTCCGAGGGAAAAATATTAAAATAGGTACCGCTTTGGAACGAAAATGTAAAACGTATATCATGTCATATTCATATTTCTGACGGGACAAGATTTTCATTTTCCTTCAATTTAATTTATATTAGGGCCATATATGTGAGAATCAATCAAAAAATTATTTTTCTTTCATGCATTTTATCAATAAATATTTCAAATAAATATATTTATGAAAAGAAATTTTGTTTACATTAGTAACTAAATAGATACACACTAGTACTGTAATACGTTTCTCAAAATTTTAATTTAAAGTCCGCATTTATTTCATTCAGCAGTTTCGCAAAGTAATTACAGACTGAGCAATGATTGACGAAATAAACACAGTGTTAAAATTTTCTGTAAAAACACAGGGAAAAAACGCGAGACTCTTTGTTAATTTAGACTAGTTACCGGTTAAATGCATTTGATTGTGGTTCTCGGCCAAGATTCTATGTAAATTTACGCCAGTTATCGGTTAAATGCATTCGATTGAGTTTCTGGGTCATCATTTTATATACATTTCCCTTATCTTGTATCTAATTCCCTGTAGAGATTTCTATGTCTTTCAATCAAATTTAGATAGAGTGGAGAAATAGTCCAAGGTAAATATTTCCAAAAGTGTTTTTTTTTTTTTTTTCATCATTTTCATAGATACAATTTCTCTCTAAAAAAAAAAAAAAAGTTACATGAAACATTTTTAACTGCAAAATCATTTCCATTTACAGAGAGGATCATAATACATTTAAATACATTGCTTTTATAAAAATAGTGATATAACAATAAAAGTATTTTTGGTTTATTAATCTGATTATTTTGTTTTACAAAAAAAGTTATAACTACCGATATATTTAACCAGTTTTAATAAAAAAATATACCTAAATTTCACATTATTATTATTTAAAAATGACATTATATCTTCATATATTAAAGAAGATAATTATTAACCTGAAGCAATTTCTTGGTAAATAATAAAAAAGATAAAAATAATTAAATTTGATTAAACAAATAATAGGTATTATGTATCGATCCAATCTGAATTAAAATAAAGCGTTAATTTTCTAACAAATATATTAGAAGAGAAACCTTTCAAAAGCTTAAATACAATAGATTTTCACCGCTTCATTTTAAAAGACATCATTTGTACGCAACAGCAGCAGCTCCTATGGTGCACACAGTAAGGTGTTTTTCTCCTGCCCCGAGGTTTCAGGTTCAAACCCCTGGCCAGCTAGAAACAAATTCTGTAAAAGATTAAATTAAATGGTACAGCAGTTCAAGTTTACTCAAAAACTCTGATAATTCGAAGTTCTGAAATTCAGTAATTTCAAAAACTATATTAAATTATTTTCATTAAAAATAAATTGATTTTACAGAGTCTTGTATATTTTTAACGATGTTAATTAACGGAAAAATATATAAGATATGAATTTCTTGAAATCCTTAAATTCACCTTCTTTAGATCTTTGAACAGTCCGACAGCATAGCTTCACCCTTTTTTCACTTTGAAGTTTGGATCAGCACATATGTTATAAAGGACTCAGCCTCTGACTTCTATCATTTTCTATCGCTGATGATGAGCTTGAAACTACTGGGTTTTAAAAGTATCGTAATGTGAGTAAAAAAACACCTTTAAGTGATTTGAATACTGTTTGTGTTTACAAAATTTTTAAACATATAACAAATATGTCTTGATATATTCATTATTGCGATATTAAGATAAATATACGATACATTCAGTAAATTATTTAAAAACAACGTTTAAACACACAATAAAATAAGTTAATTTGAACAGACGTATGCGCTTCGTGAGTTCCAGGACTCACATCCTCAGTCTATAAAAACTATAAAAACAATATCCCCCCCCCCCCCCACAACTACATGTACGGTGAAAACTCAAATGTCAAAACACAATACCAAAAAACCATCAAGTACATTTAGTGTTCTCGCTGGCTTTTGGCCAACATTTGGCGATTTGGTGAATAAGAAATGAAAAACAGTAGCCAAATGAAAAAAAAAAGTTAGCAAAATAGATGTGGCTTGAAATGCTGAAAAATCTATCTTTAATCATTTATTGTATCTCTTTTTTTCAATATGTTCTAAAATAATCTAAGTTTTTGTAATTGCTTATATAATGAAAATTCGAGTATCCGCTACCGAAATTATTAAAAATAAGTACATTCAAAATGTCTCCTAAATGTATAAATGTTTCAGACATACTTTTAGCTGTCTAAATAAAAATTAAATACATCAATCTTTGATTTACCGTTGTGAAAATATACACTGAACATGTCTATGAGATTTCAACTATTAACCGATTGAAAAACAATTCATCGGCCAATGATACTTTGCATACATTTAATAAATAGTATTGTAAATGACTAATTTCAAAACCACATTCCAGCAAAAAATTTATTTATTTGGCGCATAATGCGAGTAATTTTGTTTACGTTTTTACTGCCGCGACGATGGGGCATAGATACGGATACATTACAAACTCTGGATACATTACGAAATATTACGATAGTAATAAAGTTATTTTTCTTATAACGCTTACTAATAATATACTAGTTTCCGAACATTATGATCTTTGAGAAGTCTAACTGCATTGGAATCCTCATTTCGAAGACTGTCCTGAGCATATGATTCATTAATGCTTTCTGGTGGAAATAATCAATTTTAAACATGTAAAATAAATTGAATATTTAATACGTAATTTACCACATTGTTAACTAAGCGTAAAACCAACAGAGTGAAAAATGTTCAAGCCGGGAATTGAACACGGAACAATTGAAATAGCGCTCCAAATGCTCTACCATTTAAGCTAGGAGGACAATACCCAGCTTAGCATGTCTCACTCATCAGTTAAAAAATTACGATACTACTGAGACTACAGAGTAACCTTACTCATTAATTATAAATATATCTACACATATAAAATAAAATTTCTAGACTCACTGTAAAACGTTTCTCCATAAAATTGGTGGCAACATGCTGCCTAGAATATCATGGTCTTTTAGATGGATGTATTAGCGACAGTTGGATTTGAAGCAGGGATCTCATGATCGGTAGGCGAGAACGTTAGCGTCGAGCAAAAGTCCAAGCCAGTTACTCTAAGTTTGTAACTCGCTTTAGAGTGATCAAGAGAGATGAGATTTGTACACTCCATCCAAAGTAAAGACAACATCTTTTTGATGTCTGATGAGCGATCTGTACTCTTGAGTGATGCTGTCGTACGCATGTGTGACGGGCCAGACAGCCTTTGAGCTTTGAGCGTTTTACAGGTTTTGCTTGCTGGTGGCGATTTATATAGTGTTGCCATTTGTTGATCATGAGATGATTGTTGTTGAAATTTCGTGTTTGTCCAGTTCACCAATGAAGAAAGAGTGTGAACTGGCTTCTCCGGGATTCGAACCAGGGATCTTATGATCTGTAGAGGTGAACGTTAGCGTCGAGCAAAAGGCTAGTCGAGTTAATCTAAGATAGTAAATTGCTTTTTACTGATCAAGTGAGATAAGATCGCTAATCAGTAATTTAACCTCTATAATGGTGTAATTTAAACTGATATAACTGGTGTAAGTTATACAATAATGCAACGCAACACAAGTTATATCAGTTACATTACTCAATAAAATGGAAGCAGGAAGGCCGCCACCAATTTTATGGAGTAACGTTACATATTTTTTTTAAAGTACAGTACATCATCTGGAACCAACGTTTTTCATTTGTTCAACCATTTCTTTCAAAATGATGATAAAAGAAGAAAAATGACTAGACATCGTAAATCAAATCACCTGTCATATTCCAAGGGGTGAATAATAAAACAGACACCGCACTGGAGCGAAAATGAAAAACATATATCATGTCATATTCATATTTCATAGGATTCGAACAAGAATGTTTTTCCATTTTCTTCAATTTAATTTCGATTAAGGCACATATCTAAAAATAAATGCAAAATTTAAAATTTTATTGCATGCATTCCATCAATACATCTTTCAAAATATTTATGTTCAGAAATATTTTTTCCCAAATACATAAAATAAATATCAGAATAAAAATATTTTTTTTTTCAAAATTAATTTAACATCGGTATTTATTTTATTCAGTAGTTTCGCAAAATAATCACAGTTATAAATTAAGAGGATAAGCTGTTATTTAAAACTATAGTATAAAAATAATATCAATTCTTGGTTATCAATTAAGGTAAATGCAAAAATAATGAACCACCTAAGGTCATTTACATAATTATCACTAAAAGTTTAATATGATCCAAAAGTTCTACACTTTTCAAGTCCTACGCCTAATTTTTTATCTATCAAAAACTGCAGATAAAGATTCATAAGAGACACCTTACGAAAAACTGAAAATTCTGTGTTATGGTGTTTTATTAAGCTAAATGCGAAATACAATTCACAATAGTTTAAAATTGTGTAAACAGATCTTTATTATATAGTTATGGTTTTAAGAATTAAAACAAGTCAAATATAATATATTCATTCGATAATACGAACTGAGTCTTTAATATATGTCATATAAACGGTTCAAGATTTACATTGTAGAACATTTTGTGTACATTAAATACTAATTGTACTTTTTTGCTTAAAAAAAAAAAAAAAAAAAAAAAAAAAAAAAAAAAAAAAAAAAAAACTCTTTTATGATAATTTTTTTATTACTCTTATTAACCTTCTCGTTGCGTAAATGTTTTATCAAAATAGCTTCAAAAAATGCGTATTAAATTCTTTCGCGACGAGCGTCTTTTAAGAATTTTTATTCTTTTGACACCGGTTTTTCACAACAAAAACTTTTATCTAATTTAATTGGGAAAATACCCAGTAATCTCTGGGTACACTGCTCTAAGATTGCTATTGTCTATCTTTTTCTATAATTGAAACCTTTTTATATCTCATATATATATATATATATATATATCTTCACTATATTGACTTATATGGGGGGGGGGAATGTATGACACTGATTAGTACCTTTTTTGGTAAATGAGGCTTTTGCTACCTCCTTACAGCTTTTCCTGCCCATGCTTGGCGACAGTAACTCAGAACAGTGCTAACTTTCTTTCTCTTTTTAATCCTTCTTTATAGTAGTTCTACAACTACAGTTAGACCATTTTATAATATCCTTTAACCCTTAAATGCCTGACTTTTCAAAAATCATTGTAATAATGTTTTTCGGCTTTCATTTTTTAAATAAACCATGGGAAAAATACTTTAAAAAATCATATTTTTTTTTAAGTATAGTTTACGGCTAAAAAACAGTTTGTTACTAATCGGCAACACTGTTGTTTAATTGGAAAAATAATTTCCCTTGATAAAATTCTATAATATTAAACACACAAGAATTTTAGGAACTATAATAAGAAATAAATTTTACTTGCACACTGCATGTCAAAATAGGGTATTTCGCAAGCTTCCAAACAAAACAAAAAGAACAAGTAGCAACATTTGAAAAAAAAATATCTTTATTCTTAAACAGCACAGATGTTGCCATCTAAATGTAGAAAATCGATTTAATAATATTTTCAGAATTTATTTCATTGGCAACATTAGGCATTATAGCTTCAATATTATTCTAATAGTATTTTAGAGCCTAAATTGGGTATGTTGCCGAAAAGCAACACCAGGCATTTAAGGGTTAAGATATTTTTCATTTTTTACTCATCGTAAGTCTTAACCCCCTGACCGCCGAGCGAACGGGCAAAATTGTAGTGTTGTTTTCTAATTAATTTTTAAAAAAATCTAAAAAAAACCTGATTTTTCCAACATGACATAAAATATTTAATTGCATATAAGAATGTAAGCCTTGACAGTAGTATTAATAACAAAATTATTTAAAACTGCATTATATTTGTAGAATTATATTAATTCAAATAATGGTTATATTCCTGTGAAACATGCAGCTTAGTGAACGGATATATCAGTTCGCGGCGGTGAGAAGGTTAACTTAATAATTAACTTTAATCCATTTTATACGTAACTATTTATTTTCTCCTTAAATTTCTGAATTTTTTCTTTTAAGTAGTTCTAAACTACCGTTAACATATTACAGTGGCTCACAAAATATAAGATATTTCAATTCCTAGACTGGGTGTTAAGCTGATATCAGCTAGGAAACACCTCAATGCTCCTGACCTGTTCCGCACCTGTTCCTATTAAATAAAGCAAAATTTACAATAGAAAAATAACTGGCAGGAATAATCAAGAAAGTTTAATTATCCTGCAAATATGCATCCTCGAGGAAATTTCGGGCTGGGCAACTTTTTAAAATAGAGGATGATATGTTACTTGTATATCGAGTAATGTAAACTAATTTATCAAGAGATGAGTAACGGTAATGTTTGTAAAATGGAATTTTTAAAACATAAGGGTATCTGCCCTTTTTCTCGGCTTAAATGTACAGACGAAAGTGAATAACACTAAATTTCAAAAGACGTTAATGTTTTTACTGAATTTCGAAATTTTTCCATGCGATATATTTCTTATTTGAGATAATAGCGTATGTCAGTGTAAGTTGAATATTCAAATTGGATGTATCAATGCGGTTGGTGCGATGCTCAAGTTTAGCTATTGAAAATTTAATTAGTGTTCGTGGTGTTTAAAAAACTTAATATTTTTTGGAAAATTTTTACAGTAAAACTATTTTAGCACTTTCTTTACTTCCCTACTCCCACATTATTGGCATGTTCAATTTAATGAAAAATTTTGTAAAGAATTTGAAATGCAGTTTTTTTCTTTTCTATGACTTAGTGTGGTCCATTTGTTGGTTCTTTTTTTAACTATGAACATTTCACAGATTATTTGTGTCTGCTGTCATGTGTCATGCATGTATGAACTGTCAAATGAATGCCATTTGTATGACAAGACTGTGCAACGGCACACACTGCTCGGCAAAGCAACAACTTATTGAACGAGAAAATTCCAGATCGCGTAATTTCAAGAAATTCTGATCGGAATTGCCCGCCAAGATCATACGGATTATTTTATTTGGCCGTTCCTGAAAAGTAAAGTGTACGCCATTGCCCTTTGCACAATCCAACACCTCAAACGTAACACCCGGGCTGAAATTTGGTCCATGGGTCCTCTTATTCTGGAAAAAAAGTCATCGAAAATTTTAATGTTCGCATTATAGCCTGTAAGGTTGTCAGAAGTGCGATATTGTATTCCATAAATAAAGGGCATAGGCCCAACTTCCATGTTCAATAATGAATTTCGATTTTTACTCATAAAATGTGCGTTTTCATTCATAATAAAAAAAGAACCTACAGATGAACCATCCGATATAAAATATTTTTAATCTTAAGAAATGCAAAAATATGTATTTTCTAAGTGCGTCGAAATAAAAAAAAATATTGTAAATCTATATTTTAAATTTCTTTCAAAGAACTTTAATTGTCAGAATTAAAATGTAGCATTTAAACTAGTTAACTACAAACTTGATTTACGAAGTTTATACTTTGATTGAATGACGAAAGTGAATAACCTTAAACTATTCCCACAATTGTTAATTTCAAAAGAATCTACGCTGTAGCTGAATTTCAAAGTATTCTTAAGATATACTTGGCATTAAATGAATTATATTACGTCGCCCGAAACTGAATATAAAAATTGAATACTTAAATAACTTTCGTGCCATACTCAAGTGCAAGCATTTGAAAAGTTAATTAGTCGTTTAAGTTAATATGTCGGTTAAAAGTATTACTCACTTACTGAAAAGTTTTCAGAAAGTCTGTTTTGCTAATTTTTTTCGTTCTTTATTCCCACATCGTTGACATATTTAATTCATTCAGGAAATTATGATTTTTTTTAAAAAATGAAGTCATATTTTTATTTTATGACTGAAAATACCTTAAATATTAATAAGTGCAAAAATATGTATTCATTTCACACTCCTTTTAAACAACTTGAACACTTAGATTTAGAATGTGGTAACTCAACTCTTTAACTAGATTTTATTTTTTTTAAGTTTATAATCTTGATTGAAACAGGAAAGTTAATAACATAAAACTTTTGCCGAACATGTTAATTTAAAATGAAAGTATGTATTTTACTAAATTCTTGACAGTATTTCCAAAAATTCTTGCGATATATTTTGTATGTAATAAATTATATTATGTCGGATGTAACGGAATATTAAAACTCAACGTGTCAATTATAAGGGTTGCCCAAATGAAAATTGGACATGTTGAATAAAATTATTTTGTTTATTGGAAATCAAAAGAAATTGCAATGGGCGTTGTAATACAGGTAGAATAGCTACGGCAAGAGGTCAATGCCTTTTAGAAAGATCGTGGTTGATTCTCGAAGAAGTCCTGCACAGATTCCTTCACTTCATCGTCCGAATAGAAATGTTTCTCTTCTAATGCTTTAAATGTGGCCTAATTATATGTAAGTGATAATGTGACAAATCTGGACTGTAGGTCGGCTGTTCCAACACTTCCCAACGGAATTTGTTTGAGATCGTCTGGGTCTCACGGGACACGTGTGGACGAGCATTATCAGGGAAAAGGATCCCTTGTTGTGTGAGAAAAACTTTTTTGTTGGCGGTTAGCTTTTGATTGTTTCCGTAGCTACGTTATAGTACTGCAACATTGTGTTGACTTGATAGTACGTCTTCCTGGGGCTGGAAATAAGTCAATCAGAAACCGTGCTACCACACGTTGTTTCGATTTGGGCGCATCCACGTATGGCAGAACTTTACTTTCGATCAGTTTCCTTTGCCGCGAATAGGTTTCACAGTTGAACGCCGTATGGGATCCACACACCCTACCGTCATTTATATGCCTGTTCGTTGGCGCTTCTGTAGTTGCAGTCATTCTGACGCAATCGCACGTGTCAAATTTTCATTTGGGTAGCCCTTATACTTTTGTGCCATGCTTAAATATAAGTATGTAAAAATTTAATTAGTATCTCGAACGTTTGAAAGGTATAGAAATTTAAGAAATGTTTTATGATAAAACTATTTTGCTCCATACAAAAGTCATGCGTAAAGTTCATATGACATAATTCTGTGCCACACAAATGTTAATTTAAAATCGAAGATAAAATCTTAAAACAATGATATGTATAAAAAATAAATCATTATCAAATTACTGATATGTTTACTAATAACATTCCTTAATAATAAATATTCATTTATGGATAGTTTTAAATAGCCTGTTAATAGGATGTAATTCTGTCACGATGGCATATTCATGTTTAATTAATTTTTTGTATCAGTTTCCGTTTTTGTGGGTGAGATTCGGAATGGCCTGGTTTATCAAAAGAAAATTATGAATATTTTCTGGTTCAAATCTTAATATTTGCATTCTTGATGAGTATTTTTATTTTCATTTTCCTACATAAAATACGAAATTGATATTAGATACTTAATTCCATACAGATATTTTGTAATTGTGTTAAAATAAGGATTGTGTTTCTATCACTTCGTGTTCAGGTCGGATTACAGATTAACGTGAATAAAATTTTAGTGTACAGGTCGTATATTATCCACCCTGCTCATGACTTTTAACACGCATACACACCGCGAATGAAACAGACATCTATATTCTAAACCAGGGGTCGTGCTTCAAGTGATTGTAAGGAAATGTATTTTTCAAAAGTGGTGAACTTCAATATAAAATTTTTAATATTTTCCGAAATAATATTTTTATCTAAGATTCACATTTTTTTAATATAATTTTAAATTATAGCCTTGTACTTTTTTCTCTGAAAGTGAATTTATAGTCCAATGGTGTTATGGGTTTTTTTTTTTTTTTTTTTTTTTTCTCTGAGCAGTTAAATTTCCACCTAGATTGAATCCTGTATATAAAATTATAACAATAACTTCTAGCTGAATTACAGAATTACTGTAAAAGAAAACTTTAACACTAAGATATCAATGCCACACTTAAAGAATTTTAAAACTGCAACAAAATACTAAAGCAAATACAGGGTTCTCAATTTATCTGCTCAGATCAACCCCAAGAATTGTCATAGAGTCAGAATATTCATGCATGACCAGAGAAAATCACTTAAAAAGAGATGAATATAATTAATTAAATGAAATTTAAACATACCGCAAGACAAATCACTTAAAGGAATATGAATGAACTGAAAAGGTAGATTAATTTGAGAATTTTGAGATCTTATGTGTTTCTAAAATTCAAACGAACAATTTTTCACCAGTCTGAAGAACTCTAATCCACATTTTTCCGAGTGATATGTATTTGTCAACAATATATACCTAATGTTAATTTTTTTTTGTCTCTGTTTATGTGTATTCTATTGTCCAGTTGTGCACTAGTGTATTGATTTTATGTTTTGTTTATATAACTGTGCATATATATATTTTGTGTCCATATCTGGCTGGCAGTGCTATAAGTCAAAATTAATCCCCCCGGAATAGGTAGTAAGTATATTGCTATACAAAGTTGGGGATATTTGGTTAGTGTTATTAAAGTGGAGTTCGGGTACGGTATAACTAGAGTGAGCTCTAGTGGTAGTTCTCAAGTCGGCGATCTCATATACTAACTTTGCTCGCCATTGTCCAGAAATAAATTGCAGTCATGGTGATTTTCGTCTGTGAATTGTGTGTGGAAAAGTAGATAATTTTTATACGTAGTATAGGTATCTCAGTTTTTGTTTCTAACATTTACAATTTTGGACCTTTTGGGAAGTTTGCTGTAGTCAAACTACTGTTTCACATTTCCGGAGTGTGTTGCAGTAGTGGCGAATGTACAACGGGACTCTGATCTGTCTTTCGGGCTGAAGTTTAGTTTGTTTTGATGGTCAAAGATCCTTGAGTAGATTCACCGAGATTAAGTAAGTGACTCATTGGGACATGTACTGGGTTTTTTTTTTAATTTTTTCGTTTTGAAATTTTTGGCCTTGTGTTTCTTCTTTGACATTCAAAAAATAAATTTTTTTTTGTATTTCATTCAAAAAAAATTGATTTTTTTTCAACCGACGGGGAATCCTGTTAGGCGTAATTTACTTATTTTTAAGAAATTTTCATTTTAAAATATGTTATTTGTACACAGCACGCGCCCCCTCCCCCCATTTTTTTGTATATCATTAATAGCTTAGTTCTAGTCAAAATTTTTCATTGTACACTTTCTTTATTTTTAAGAGTTCAGTTTAAAGTCAGTTGTGTTTTCTAAAATTAATAAAAATAAATAAATAAATAAAAGTAATTTAATAAATTAAGCACCCTTTCTTTTTATTAATTTCTCGTACTTAAATTATGTTACAACATGTAAATGTTGTTATTCAAAAACATTCCTCTATTTTTCTGTAAATAAAACCTTTTCTTTTGGGATACTCTCTCACAAAAAAAAAATCTCCCTTTTCTCTCTTTTACTAGCAAACGTGGGGTAAATGGTCAGCTGTGTTCAGAAATAATTGGGACCACACACGTTTACATTTTAAACACAGGATTATTGTGTGGGAATGCTATTTTTCTCATAGCATACCAGCCCCTTTTACAATGCAGTTTTATGACTTTGTTTACGAAAAACAATTTTTTAAGCAGGTGCAAGTATTGCCTGGGCTTCTGAGATTTGAGTTCACGTGATCTCCCCGTGGTTAGAGGGACATAGCAACGAGATGTTCTTGGCATTAGGTAGGGAAATTGACCAATGAAAACAGTTTTCGCCTCCACCCTTTATTGCTTCCTGGGAAGTAACGCAGGAAGAATTGAGGGGACGCGAGAAGCGAGCGCGTGGTTTGTTGGTCGTGTAGCGTTTTTTTTTAGAGGGGTCCTGAGTGCAGTAAGATGTAAAACAACATAAAATTTTGAGGGGCCAAAGGGGCCCGGGAAACCCCCCCCCCCTTTTTGTCGAGGCATGAAACAATTTTTATTAAGGATTCGCTTTTGAGACCGAGGACAGAGAAGATCAACTCTTGCGAGTAAAGAGTATGAATTGAATTGTAAGTGCTTTTCGTTTTTTTTTTTAATGAACGGTAAGCGAGCGCGGCTTTAGAAGGTGCATCTTTCGACTGTACTGGTAAGCTGGATATACCTGGCTGCTGACCGAGCATCGGACAAGTAAAAAAATGCCCTGATATCAGATTCTGTGAAATAGAGATCCAAGATAAATCGTGAGCATGCGAAGCAAGACGTTAGCGTTCCGCTCCCTTATTTGCTAAACATTGATTTATCCTAGAAATATATCACGGAGGATGCCGGCTAGTTTAAAGTTGAAGCAAAACAACTCCAGCTACTTCCACGGAGAGCGAGATTGGCTCCTGACTTCAAATTCCAAAACGATTTCCTAACTCATCGGGTAAAGCTGCGTACCGAAGGAAGTGTGTGGGGTGTAGCCCACCCCCTGAAACTATTTTCAAGATAAGGAGTTTTTTCTACTACAGAAAACAAAAAAAAAACACTGCCAGTTAAGATATGGTCGTCAAAGAAAAGTCATCTAAAAAATTGTGTTTAAGATAACTATGTTAAAAGAAAATAGAATAATTTGTAGTGTACCATGTCGGAAACCTACTATGGATTACATTGGGTATGTTAAGTTTTTTTTCTCTTGTTCCATTATAACGTAATGATTGATTATCTTTGTTTTAAAAGTTGCAATCTATATAATTGAAGCCAGAAAATGTCAACATGATAAAAATCTGTCCTATTAATGTTAGAATATTTACAATATCATTTGTTAATTGTGTTAACTTGAGAAATAAGTTTTGAAACACCTGTATGTATAAGAGTTTAAACTCCCTATGAAGAATTAAATTTAATTTTAATCTTATTCTCTTGACGTGTATCTATTTTCGCACTGCTAAAAGTATTCTTCAATAAAGTAACTTCACTAGGTTTAAATAAGTAAATATACTTTAAAAAACAGAAATAATGAGAATAAATGTTTCAGTTCAAATTAACCCAAGAAGAAGTAGAAATGGTCTGTTTCTCTAAAATTAATTATATATTAATTTAAAAAATAAAGATTTAAAAGTAATCATTAATAAATTGAAGAATATAGAGAATATGAACAGTGTTTCTTCTAGTTTTTTGTTGTAATGAAGGTAAACAGCTTAAGTTAACTAAAATTTTCAATTTTACACACCTTTACAATTTAATGGATTTAGCCACATTACGATCACAGCCCATAGAGTTAGATTCTTTTTATGTATGACTTTGAAGCTTGTTTTCATATCTCAGCTCTTGACTGTGAACTTATTCAAAATTCTCAAATTAATCTACCTTTTCAGTTCATTCATATTCCTTTAAGTGATTTGTCTTGCGGTATGTTTAAATTTCATTTAATTAATTATATTCATCTCTTTTTAAGTGATTTTCTCTGGTCATGCATGAATATTCTGACTCTATGACAATTGTTGGGGTTGATCTGAGCAGATAAATTGAGAATTTTGAATAAGTTCACAGTCAAGAGCTGAGATATGAAAACAAGCTTCAAAGTCATACATAAAAAGAATCTAACTCTATGGGCTGTGATCGTAATGTGGCTAAATCCATTAAATTGTAAAGGTGTGTAAAATTGAAAATTTTAGTTAACTTAAGCTGTTTACCTTCATTACAACAAAAAACTAGAAGAAACACTGTTCATATTCTCTATATTCTTCAATTTATTAATGATTACTTTTAAATCTTTATTTTTTAAATTAATATATAATTAATTTTAGAGAAACAGACCATTTCTACTTCTTCTTGGGTTAATTTGAACTGAAACATTTATTCTCATTATTTCTGTTTTTTAAAGTATATTTACTTATTTAAACCTAGTGAAGTTACTTTATTGAAGAATACTTTTAGCAGTGCGAAAATAGATACACGTCAAGAGAATAAGATTAAAATTAAATTTAATTCTTCATAGGGAGTTTAAACTCTTATACATACAGGTGTTTCAAAACTTATTTCTCAAGTTAACACAATTAACAAATGATATTGTAAATATTCTAACATTAATAGGACAGATTTTTATCATGTTGACATTTTCTGGCTTCAATTATATAGATTGCAACTTTTAAAACAAAGATAATCAATCATTACGTTATAATGGAACAAGAGAAAAAAAACTTAACATACCCAATGTAATCCATAGTAGGTTTCCGACATGGTACACCACAAATTATTCTATTTTCTTTTAACATAGTTATCTTAAACACAATTTTTTAGATGACTTTTCTTTGACGACCATATCTTAACTGGCAGTGTTTTTTTTTGTTTTCTGTAGTAGAAAAAACTCCTTATCTTGAAAATAGTTTCAGGGGGTGGGCTACACCCCACACACTTCCTTCGGTACGCAGCTTTACCCGATGAGTTAGGAAATCGTTTTGGAATTTGAAGTCAGGAGCCAATCTCGCTCTCCGTGGAAGTAGCTGGAGTTGTTTTGCTTCAACTTTAAACTAGCCGGCATCCTCCGTGATATATTTCTAGGATAAATCAATGTTTAGCAAATAAGGGAGCGGAACGCTAACGTCTTGCTTCGCATGCTCACGATTTATCTTGGATCTCTATTTCACAGAATCTGATATCAGGGCATTTTTTTACTTGTCCGATGCTCGGTCAGCAGCCAGGTATATCCAGCTTACCAGTACAGTCGAAAGATGCACCTTCTAAAGCCGCGCTCGCTTACCGTTCATTTAAAAAAAAAACGAAAAGCACTTACAATTCAATTCATACTCTTTACTCGCAAGAGTTGATCTTCTCTGTCCTCGGTCTCAAAAGCGAATCCTTAATAAAAATTGTTTCATGCCTCGACAAAAAGGGGGGGGGGTTTCCCGGGCCCCTTTGGCCCCTCAAAATTTTATGTTGTTTTACATCTTACTGCACTCAGGACCCCTCTAAAAAAAAACGCTACACGACCAACAAACCACGCGCTCGCTTCTCGCGTCCCCTCAATTCTTCCTGCGTTACTTCCCAGGAAGCAATAAAGGGTGGAGGCGAAAACTGTTTTCATTGGTCAATTTCCCTACCTAATGCCAAGAACATCTCGTTGCTATGTCCCTCTAACCACGGGGAGATCACGTGAACTCAAATCTCAGAAGCCCAGGCAATACTTGCACCTGCTTAAAAAATTGTTTTTCGTAAACAAAGTCATAAAACTGCATTGTAAAAGGGGCTGGTATGCTATGAGAAAAATAGCATTCCCACACAATAATCCTGTGTTTAAAATGTAAACGTGTGTGGTCCCAATTATTTCTGAACACAGCTGACCATTTACCCCACGTTTGCTAGTAAAAGAGAGAAAAGGGAGATTTTTTTTTTGTGAGAGAGTATCCCAAAAGAAAAGGTTTTATTTACAGAAAAATAGAGGAATGTTTTTGAATAACAACATTTACATGTTGTAACATAATTTAAGTACGAGAAATTAATAAAAAGAAAGGGTGCTTAATTTATTAAATTACTTTTATTTATTTATTTATTTTTATTAATTTTAGAAAACACAACTGACTTTAAACTGAACTCTTAAAAATAAAGAAAGTGTACAATGAAAAATTTTGACTAGAACTAAGCTATTAATGATATACAAAAAAATGGGGGGAGGGGGCGCGTGCTGTGTACAAATAACATATTTTAAAATGAAAATTTCTTAAAAATAAGTAAATTACGCCTAACATTTAATATAATTTTAAATTATAGCCTTGTACTTTTTTCTCTGAAAGTGAATTTATAGTCCAATGGTAGGGGAGCAAAAAAAGGCCCAATTCGGAAATAATTAGGGGAAAGCTGGAAATTGTTTTAATCCCTTCAGTTTATATCTAGAATGAATATGCTACGTTTTCCCCCTCGTACTAGGTGAGAGTTAGGAATTATAGATTGATTTATAGTCAAAAAATACGTTTTTTATAAAATACCTTAACACTATCTCGAAATCACTAAATTTTACAAAACATTTTCAATATAAATGTTGTAGAGCTTAAAATTCTGAATAAAATGAGTACCTACACTGAATACTTTTGTTGAATATTAAGATCACTGTTGAGCAGATCTGGACTCCTATAACGTTACCACCGAGAAACTAACCAAACATACAGTGATGGGGGAATATTGGGGGTGGAATTACTTACGAGAAAAACACTGTACACACAAGATAAACATAAGAAAGAAAACATGGGGGAGAGGGAGATACTCAACACCCAATTACCCAATAACCCCAGAGTAAAATAGGCTAGCTAATTGATAATTACTCAACCTGTAGACTGAATAGTGTTAACATACAAAATCATAATTAATAACATAACATACTGTGATCGTGAAATTTGGTCCTGGCTAACCTTTGAGATAATATATATTTACAATTATCCCGAAAGGGGGCGGGAAACATGTATCTCAAAACCTACCCCAATTGCGTTGTGATTCTTTTTGAAACAGAATTAGCTTTTACACCACGCAAATAAAATGGATTACAAATATACAATTTAAGCATTAATAATTCTTAAGAGATTCCTTTGCCGCGACTTGACCTGAAATAAAAAAAATCTAATACTAAAATAATTAACACGGACTCATGTTTGAGAAATAACTTTATCAAATTTAACAACTAACAAAAATTTATTTACAATAAAATATGCAATTAAGAAAGATATGTCACATAACACGCTTGCACTATGCAACAAGTCAAACTCGTCATTATTATTCTAACATTAATCCTAAATTACTTATTATAAAATTACTAAGACACACGGTACCAAATTGGAGAATACAATCCCTAATTAAAGAATTCATAAATATACTTAAAACTCGTTTACATGGAACAAAAATATGCCTAAAACGACAATACCTTCGACATCTTTTGAGTAGCCGAAGACCACCCTCAGTGGGTTCAGGAGTTACACTTAACCCATTTGTGCCTGGCCTCCTAATTTTGGGACGCTTTCTTAAACAAATTCCCATTACAAGTTGAATTATGATATCCTTTCAAAACTTTGTAAAATATGTCCTTAGTATTTGCTTTCAATATTTATCCATAAATGACAGCGAATTTTTAAGAATAAAAAGGTGAAATAAATGTTTGTTGTAGCGAAAAGTTGGATTTTCTTGAAATGAAATGGCGCGTTAGAAAAAGTAAGATATTTCTTTTATTTTTTTATCAATCATTTTATAAGTGGCATTATTTATAAAACGAAACATTATTTTAGAATACGTATTTTTTGCATTTTTTCTTATTTCTATTTTTTTGTTCGAATTTGAACCTTTATATATCGTCCCAATTTTGGACGCTAGGTTGGGGTTTTCTCCGTTACTGTCTATTCACTAAATGTATGTTTTATGCCATTTATTTTCTTACAAAATGGTTAAATACAATTTAGATTATTATTTGGCTATAAAATTATTATTCGGATTATTATTTGGCTATTCCTTGTTATTACTATAGGGGGGGGGGTGTTAGTGGTTGGGCTCGGTTCAAGAACAAGACTACCACCCCTCCGCACCCTTAGCTATTGGGTTGGTAAATATTTATATCATACCGTTATGTTTTCTACTAGTTTAGTATTTGACATCCTCAGGTTACTAAAATACAGTAGAACCTCGATTATCCGATATAATTGGAACCGAACCGTCAGCAGATAATCAAAATTTCCGGGTTATCGAGAATTTATCAATAATCATCTAGTTTAATATGTAACACCGTCATCGAATTGTTATTAGGACTATTTAAACTGCTTAATAAATATCTAAATTTAAATTATGCATGAAAATAATTTTGTATGTTTAGAACAGGGACGAATACACAGGGGGAGGTGCAAGAGTACAATTATACCGGGATCGAATCTTGCGGGAGCTTATGCTAATTCGAAGAAAGGGGAACCAAAATGCTTATATCTATTCGCGGTTTGGAAAGGAACACTTGCATACACAAGGAATGTGAAAGTAAAAAATGAAAAAAATACGTTGGAAAAAAATTCAGGATATCGACATCGGTTTACAGAGAGTTCCGGTTACACGAGGATCAGATAATCGAAGTTCTACAAAGCCATATATACTCGTGTGTAAAACGAAGAATTTTTGACAATTTTCTGCAAGTAAATTGGGGGGGGGGGGGGGTTAGACTTATACGCGAGTCAATTACAAAAGCCGAAAAGAAGATAAAAAAAGGAAAGAAAAAACTTCGAATACTGCAAAAGTCTGCTTTTTTATGTGTATAAATAATAAAATAATATATAAAATATACAAATAATAATAATTTATTATTAAAAAAAATTAAATGATTTGTTTTTGTTTACTTACTAATTTTTCGCAGTAGTAAGGTTTGATTTTGTGCGAAATTGAAGTAAAAAGTTAGGGGATCGACATACGCGAGTTTTTGATTTTTTGCAGAATTTGCGTACAAAAGTTAATGGGTCGGCGTATATGCAATTATATACGGTATATATACTCCATTTGTAGTTATTGATTAATATAAATTGTTACTATATAAATTTTAACTATGGCAATAGCTAATGGTGAGGACGAAGGGGTTCTTGTTCTTGAGCCGACACCAGCCCTCGCCCCCTTATAGTAATAATAAAGAAATTTTTATAGTCAAATAATAACCCGAATGATAAATAACCTTTTTGAAACATATTAAATGGCATAAAACATAGATATAATGCTTAGACAGTGACGGAGAAAACCCCTACCCTGTCTTGCCTAGCGTCCCAAAATTGGGACGTTTAGCTTTTTATACGTTAAATAAAAAAAAAAAATCAAAGAGAATTTTATTATTATTTTTTACGTTCATTTTACACCATTTACGCCAGTTAAGCCCAATATTCAGTTGAAAAAAAAATCAGGCACTAATGGGTTAATCCTAAACGTATTAAATTATGACGGTGCACATACCATAACTACAGTAGTGGACATCAACCTCAGCTCTTCAATCGAGCTTCCCGATGCGGTTTCACTACTATAACTAGTGATCCGATAAACACTAAACTTCTGCATGTTGGCCGACACTGAAAGCAATTAACACCTCTGGCGAATACCTTTAGAAGACCCACTGCTCATAACGAGAGCATCTCTTTGAAAATGATAACTTACTATAAACTTTACTTCATACTCGTAAGTAAAACGCTTTTCTAGACAATAGGGTATGGGGCTGGAACGCCCTTCGTTCAATCAACGAAGTCTTGTGCGCCCTCCATTCAATCAGCGAATCGCATATCTGACCCCCTTTACAACAAACTCTCTTCAAAGTGTCGCATTCGGTAACTTGGGGCCAATCGGTTCCACTGAGCTCCGCCCTCTTGAGGAGCTTTGGAAAATGAGCATGTGGCTAGCTGAACATGTGTGGTCCACTTTTACGAGCATTCGTAAGTTTACCAATACATTTATTCTTGACATTATTGTCAAGACATTGTTAGCTGCTCGTCTCCATGGCGTCGACCCAAAGATGCTTTGTAAATATAAACGCTACCTGTTTTGCCTTCACTCGTAAACAACTTAAATCCATTATATAAATATATACATACCCATAATCAAATTAATAGTCATAAATTTAATGCATAAGTTACTAAATATAATAAAAAAAATAATAATTCTTAGCTTCACTAAATATAACTAAAGGTATATTTTTTAAGAAAAAAAAATCTTTAATCTGCCAGAAACGTATGTGGCCAGAATTCCCCCTTCATACTAAATGAAAAAAATACGTCCGTAATTGTTTTCAAGTATGAAACCCCGGTAACTGTAAGGAAAAACAACAGTCTGTCGTGAGAATGTCCTGTTATCCTCGACTGTTCACTGGCTTGGCATCCTCCCCATGAGAACTAAAATCTGTATAACCGTGACAGTCTCTGAATGCGTACTTGCTGCGCCGCTTGCTATCTAAATGTCACTTGGTGAGTGTATAGTCCATACAACATGTGTGACATGGCCCACTGTTATCGTGCAGCCATATCGTGTTGATGTCCATCACAAGACGTAAAAATTCAGTTCTAGGAATCTGAATTGTAGTTATTTTTATATGTAATCACTTGTACAGTTTGTTTTCAAAAATTAGCAAAATACACATTTCCTATGTAGATATGTAGGCTTGTGACTAATTTCACTGATGTCATAACTATTTTGCTCCTATAATTTTGTCTACAAAACGTTATGTAAAGTTCTAGGCTTTCAAATAACCTTCATGTATGCTTCTTGGCCCACATCTAGCTTTTTAACCTCTTGAAGATCCTCCTCTTTGATATATTCCGCTAGAATTTTTTGTTGGTTAGCTATGGCTTGACGCTTAGCTATGACCTGTCTCATATGCTCTATCCTGTTTTTTACAAACGCCTGAGTGCACGTTAAATTCGGAGTACTTAGAATCGTAAACTGATTTTTAATCTCCCTTCCAAAAAGCTATTTTGATGGAGAATAACCTAGAGATCGATGTATTGTGGTATTATAATTTAACTTAAAATAGTCCAGCCTGGTGTCTCACTCAAGGGTCGATTTGGACATTGCTACCATGTACGCCTTAAGCGTTTTATGCAAAACTTCCGCCGTTTTATTTGCAAAAGGTATGTACACTGAAGGGAAGTGAAGATCTATATTTAGAACCTTCATATAATCTTTGAATACTGCACCTCGAAAATATTGGGCGTTATCTGCTACGATTTCTGATCACAAACCGTAGGCTCCGAAGTACTTATTTAACACATTCAGGATAATATGGGATTCCATGTTTCTCAAAAGTATTGCTTCTAAAAATCTGGAGCTTGCGTCTACTATAGTTAATATGAATTATTTTTTTTATATTAACAATTTCAAATTCAAATTCAATATAAAATTCAAATTCAAATTCAATATTGAAGCGTCATATGTAATTATCCCATGATGTCATTATGAAGACTTGTAAAACCTATTAAAGTAACTGTACCATCTTTTGGGGACTGTTTGCTGCCAAAATTACATCGTCGATAAAATAGCCCACCTGATATTTCAGGAAATGTCCAAGAACCTTGTCCAGAAGTTCATGAAAACGGGCAGGACTAATTTTTAAGCCGAAATTAAGGCGACAAGGGGAAAACTTTCTAAACTCCGTTACAAACGCTAACTTTTGACGATCTTCTGGCCGAAAGTTTACTTAAAAAAAGCTGAGTGCAGATTCAACACTGGATAGCAATTTTTACCGCTAATAGCCTGTAAAATGTCTTTAACGTCCGGCACGGGGTACGGAAACCCTTCAAAAATCTCGTTAATTGTTCTATAATCAACCGCCAACCTATAACGAACCGCGTTTTTCTCCGTACTCTTCTTTTTAACGAACAAAACTGGAAACGCATAATCTGAATCTGATTTCTCTATAAGTTAAGCTTCCAATAACTGCCGTAATTCCCCCTGAGCATACTCCTTCAGTGCCTGTGGTGTCTTATACGGTTTATGCTGGATAGGAAAATCATGACTTAAGTTCACTTTTGGGGCCACCAGTGAAGTCCGTCCCAATGCCCTGTAGGACTTGGGAAACGCATAAGCGTGATTAAGGAGTAAATTCTCAATTCTTTTTCTGAAGTCTTCTGTCAGATGTTCTATATTAAAGCCCCCTACATCCAATTCCACCCGTCTCAGAGCTCTAACCTCAGGTAAATCTAAATTATTTATTTGATGAATTTCTCCCTCTTCAACCTCATTTTGTACTAAATTCGTTTTGCTAACGAAATCCTGAAAAATGCACGCGACCTGCGTGTCTCGTTTTAAAATTCTTTTCTCTTCGGCATTGTTAGTCATGATTAAATTAATTTTGTTATTTCACGCAACTTCGTGAATAGAGTAGTTCAAAACTAGTCATTAAACTCACATTTGGGTTCCAAAAGTTTCAACTGCTTCTGTTTCATTATTTCCGGACATTTTAACGAAATAATCTGCGTCCGCCCCGGATATAAATGCATTTCACTATCCATAACTGCAAAAACATCCCTTTCTGTAGTCTCGCTCTTCCCTATTGTTTTGTTTTTGGTTTCGTTCTCATCTTCTGAGTTCACCCCAGTACTCCTAAAATTATTAACTCTTTTCACCACTTTATCTGAATTCTGTGCTTCTAAAATACATTTGGTGTTTTTAAATTTAAGCACTTTTGCATCGAAATCCAGAATCATTTTATTTGTTTTCAGAAAATCAAAACCTAACAACATTTTATAATCTCCTTGAAAATTATGAGTGGTAACAAAAAATGTTCCCATCATGAAATCATTATTGATTTTAAGAGTAATCTTGATTCACTAACGAAAGGGAATTATTGAATTGTCAAAAGTCTGAATAGTGACCATATTACCCAAGTATTTGATTTTTGCCACCGTTTTTTTAAATGCGTTCAACATATCCGGAGAAAGCAGCGACACTGCCGCTCCACAATCCAGCAATGTATCTATTTTTAGGCCAAAAACATCTAATTGTATAATAGGTAATTTATCATTACTCGCTAAATTTACGCTGGCTATCGTAAAATGCGTATCTCTTTGCTGTCTATGACCACCGCGTGCATGTCCCCTGTTAGTCCTGTCACGCGAACCCCTTTTTCTATCATCCCTTTGCTGCGAATCCCGGTTTCATGCGTCCCATTGTGCCTCATACTAAAATCTCTATTTAAGTTTCTCTGCGAATTCTCTATCGCCTGACGCATTCGCATAAAATCTGTCATAAAATGACCCTCGGGACTGTACTCATTAAAATTACTCTCTCTCTGAAAATTCATATAATTATTGTAATTATAGTTCCTCTGTTATTGATACATGGGCATAAAAGGGGGTTGACCCTGGGGTAATGAAGTCAGATAGCCGTAACCCACATGTGATCTATTAAAACCTTTACCAAAATTATAATTCTCAAAATTATGCTTTCTCTTATAATTAGATTTTCTGTTACTGTTTTTTGAATTGAAATAACAGTTTTGGATATCATGCTTATTTGTTATACAAATATCACAAAATTTCTCTTCGACTATTTCGTCTTTATTTTTTCTCGCTTTATTGTCTTTTAATTGGTTAATCTGCTCTCACAAATCTGTGATAGTCGCTGATTGCTCTTTATTTTGCTTTAAAATGTTTACGTAAAATTCATCCGTCTTTTCTAAGTTTGTTGACACATTATTAATTTGATCCATTACTGTGGATTTAAAGGCGCTCTCTATTGTTAGAGAGCGCCATATATTTGAGATTTTTGAGTAATCCTTAATATCTAATATCCGTAATTCCAGAGAAATATTTGGAAAAATAGAATCGAGAAATTTGTTAACCTTAATTAATTAAAAAAAATCCTTTGCCCCATTTTCGTTTGATTACCCCCGTCGTGCTGAAGTATTTAATAGCCGCGATATTGAATTCTTCAATAAATTCCTTCATACTTTGGTTAGGTTTTTGTTTAGTAGCATTGAATTTTGCCTGGTATCATTAAACGTTTCCCTTTTTTTGAAAAATTTCCAAAATTTTCTTTTTAAATTCCAAATAATCCTTCTCACCATCTAATCATTCGTCTAACACTAATTTTTCTCGTGCTGATCCCACAAATTTATCTTTTAATATTTGAAGTCTAAAATCATCTTCGACATTAGCTCTGTCCAAAAAAGCGTCAAATTTCTCAAGATAATATTTAACATTTGAAATTTTCTTAACATCAAATGGAGCAAGCTCAAAACTTGCGTTAAAAGAGTTTTATTTTCTTCGTCCGACATTTTTGTACTTTTTAAATTTTTGGCAGTTATTCTTAATTGGCTTCTAGTCTGCGTTTGTGACGGATTATTATTTGCAGTACTTACTCTTCCGCTTTATATTACAGGACATAAAATTAGCCTCATAAATCCCTATAATACACTTTTTCTAAAATTAAAAACACACACAAATTCCACATCAAATCAGGCAGTAAAATACCAATATGTAACCCAACATCACAGATTTTAATGAAACTGCGTGTGTTTGTTCTTACTATTAAGATATGATCACCAGTAATTTTTTTTTGCTCCTTGGTGAAATAGTTTCTGAGAAAAAAATTGTCAAAATTTTGAAAAACTGGCGTCAGTTGGCATTCTTGACTGCTCGGTTTTCAAATGTAGTATGTCATATATATAATCATATTTCAATATCTACTCTACAAATCATCTTCAAATAATTTATGCATAATATATAGGGTACGCAGTTTATGAAAAAAATATATTGTTACGCTTATAACGTTTTAAGTGGGTCTAAAAAATGTTTAAACTTTGAAGTAGTAATTTTTTTATGAAAAATACTGCATTAACAAAAAAAGCATTATCAACAAAAGGCGGTATTTTTATTAAATTTATTTTTTATGGGAGGTATACTTAAAGGTGTCCTTTACCTGATTCTGAAATAAAAATAGTGGGATTTTGGATGTTTTTAGTAGTATTTTCTAATTAAAAATATAATGAGGTGCAGTGCATTTCAAATCAAATCAAGCAGAGTCATTCCATGTCAGTTCCCCTAAGCCATTTAATCACTGTCACAAATTTCAATGAAACTGGGTTTGTTTATAGCTCATTTTAAGAAGTAATATACCTTTAATTTTCTTGATCCTATGTAAAATATTTTTTAAAATAAAAAACATCTAAATTTTGAAAAATTGTTTAAAATGTTTTTAATGACAGTTCTATATTCAAAGACTGCATTAAAAAAGAGTCATTTCAATATAAAATCACTAAATAGGTTTCAAATAATGTATATGTGACAAATAATGTTGGCAGATTATTATTTCTTGTTTTTTGCCATGTTTAAATACTAAGAGTGTCTATCTTGTTGAGAGAGTTTTATCTTGTGAATTTTTTAAATCAAGAATTTTGTCAAAAATAATGTGTTAATCAAAAATTTATTATCAACCGAAGGCAGGGTGTTACTGCTTTTTACGTGAAAGTATCTTTTAAATGGTTATAAAATAAAAATAGTGAAAATATGAGAAAAAATTATCAAAGTTTTGGAAAATTGCCACGAGTTGCCATTAATGATTGTTCAATTTTCAAAGGCCTCATTTTATATATAAAATCATATTTCAATAACTAATAACGAAATCTTGAAATAATTTAAGCAAGGTAAATAAAGTATGTAGATTATGAAAAAAATATTGCTGTAATGTTAAAAAATATTTAATGTGTCTAAAAATTGTATAATCTTTGAAATATAAATTTTTTACAAAAAATAATGAAATTATTAAAAAAGCTTTATCAATCAGAGGCGGAGTTCCTATGACTAATTTTTTTTTTAATTTGAAGTTGTACATAATACTACATTATAACAGGATCTGAAATAAAAATAGTGGGATTTTGGTTGGCTTTAGTAGTATTTAAATCATATTTAAAACTATCAATATTTTCAGATGTAAAATCCATCCAATGTATCATCCCTGGAAATATTTTTATTTATACCGTAATTTCGGGTGTATAGCCCGCAGATCAAACAATTCAGTTTGGACCCAGAAATTTTATTCAGTATTTGAAGACCAATATTTACCGTGATATAAAAAGTTACATTTTATTTAAAAAAAATTCTGTATCGAAACACGATTGTTTGATCCGCGGGCTATACACAGGAAATTACGGTACATTTATTTTATTTTTCAAATTATCCTTTATGTTCCTTTCTTAAGGAAAAAAATAAACAATATTGTTTTTAGTAAAACTTCTAGGGCGAAGAGCAATTATCCCTTTCCAAAGAAGAGAAAAATCACTAGCTCCTCACCGCCAAATAGAAATTTTCAAAATGAAACTCCTAATCTTTAAACTCATATTTGGCTGCTAATATTGAAAATTTCAGCTGCTAATATTGAAAAAATACGAAATTTCACTCCTTGGAAGAAAATTTTGACATATTGTGCTTTAAATATATGCAAAAAATGCATAGTCCGAATTTATATCTTTCAAATAACTATATCTAAAAAATTATTTAAAACTTAATGAGTTGCACTTTTATAACTTTATTCAGTTTCTAATGATATGTAATTTGATATATTTCATCACAATATTGCTGAAAGATGGATTTTCAACATATATTGTATGTATATATATATATATGTGTGTGTATATATATATATCCCTGTTCCCAATCAAATTATTTCAAAATTATTCATTTATGTTTAATAAAGCATATATATTGTTTATACACTTATAGAAAATACATATGGTAAATTTTATGATATTATGTCAATAATATCTAAAAGTAAAGAACTTATCTAATAGTATGTAACGAAAAATTTAACATCTGGTGTAATGACAACAAAATTTTATAATTGTTTTACTTAATTTGGATGAATGAAAAAAGCGTACATGTTTATATTTTATTGGAGTACAGGTGAAAATGTCACAAAGACATTCCTATCTCAACAACAACTGAGTATGTCACATTCACACTACAGCTGATTTTTTTCTTCTTGATCTTTCGGGTTTGATTTCAGATGGTAATGAATCAATTAGTTTTGTTAGAAGTGTCATTGCAGTCAGCATATTAGGTTCACTATTTTTTTTTAATTTATTTTCATTGACTTTATGAACAGCAACATTTAAAGCGACCATTTCATGAATTTGCAATTAAAAGCTGATTTATAAATTCATTATGTTGTTTAGTTATTATTATCGTCTTAAGATAATTAGCTGGTATTAAGATTTTTAAATTTAGTTTATTTATTATTTGAACAGTTGAAAGTATTTTTCAATAAGAGTGGGCTGTTGATTTTAAGTCGGCTGTTGAGCAGTGTAGTGCTGGTAAAGGAACTGATACTATTTAATTTAATTTTTATTGCTGTAAATAATATTTGTTATTTTATTATTGTATGTATTATATTTAAGCAAGAGTAGCAATACACGATATCGTAGTCATTATAGTACATCTTAGCATAAAAAGCTTTATTTATTTATCATTAAACATTCACATTTTGCGAAAAGTTTGTTAAAATTGCTCATATTTTCAGTATTTTTACTTTATAACTATTGAAAACATATTTTTACGTACAATTAAAAAAAATAATAACAGCCTGCCTTCGGTTAATAATAATTTTTTGATTAACACATTATTTTTCATAAAAATCTTGATTTTAAAAATTCACAAGATTAAATACACTCTTAGTGTTTAAACATGACAAACAACAATAAATAGTAATGTGTCTACGTTATTTGTCACATATACATTATTTGAAACTTATTTAGTGATTTTATATGGAAATGACCTTTTTTATGCAATATTTAAATATAGATCCGTCATTAAAAACATTTTTTTTTTAAATTTCAATATTTAGATATTTTTCTTATCTTAAAAAATATTTTACTTAGGATCAAGATGATTTACGTCTTAAAATGAGCTATAAACATACCCAGTTTCATTGAAATTTGTGACAGTGAATTAAATGTCTTAGGCGAACTGACATGGAATGACTGTGCTTGATTTGATTTCAAATACGCCTCAAAATATTTTAAAATAGGAAATACTACTAAAAACACCCAAAATCCCACTATTTTTATTTCAGAATCAGGTAAAGGACACCTTTAAGTATATCCCGCACAAAAAATAAATTTAACAAAAATACCGCCTTTTGTTGATAATGCTTTTTTAGTTAGTGCATTATTTTTCATAAAAAAATCATGACTTCAAAGTTTAAACATTTTTTTTTTTTAGACACACTTAAAATGTTATAAGCGTAACAGTATTTTTTTTTTCATAAACTGCGTACCCTATATATTATGCATAAAGTATTTGAAGATGATTTGTAGAGTAGATATAGAAATATGATCATATTTATGTCATGCTACATTTGAAAACCGAGTAGTCAAGAATGTCAACTGACGGCAGTTCTTCAAAATTTTGACAATTTTTTTCTCAGAAACTATTTGACCAAGGAGTAAAAAAAATACTGGTGATCATATCTTATTAATAGGAACAAACACACGCAGTTTCATCAAAATCTGTGATGGTGGGTTACATGCCTGCCTGAACTGACATGGAATGACCCAATACACTTTTCTACAAATAAATAAAATTTCCTACAAAAAATACAATATTCCCACAAAATGCACAAAAATAAATACAATACATAAATATAGCATAAAAATAAATTCCTTCTACCAGAAATGTAATTTAAAAATTCCTCAAAAATTCTCAAGTACACATAACGCAAAAAATTCTTTTTTCAAAATTATTCATGTACCTTTACTTTCAAAAATAAAATTCTAATAATTTTTGCACAATACTTCAAGATACTTCAATATCATAAGTGCTTTTAATTTTTTTTTTCTTTTTCAGTAAAACTGATTCAATATATATATATATTTACATAATATACCTTATAATGTGTAAATATGACAAAATCAGCCCTAGATTGTGACAAATCAATATTTTTAAACGACCTATACACATATATTATTTCTGTTATAATAATTTTTCACTACAACATATACATTCAAATTTTCGTTGAAGCCATGTTTAAAAAATAAGTCAGATTTGCTGTACTAAACCCAATTGGTAACACGGTCATAAATTTAATTTTCAAATTTATTTTAATATTAATAACCATGAGTAATGCGTAAAATTTGAGGTAAAATTAAGACTATGAACTAATATTACCCTCATATAACGAAGAAATATTACCTGACCCACAGAACATCCGAAAGGACACGGTCACTACCTATGCTAATGAAATCGGTATGTTGGGCAGATCTGGGCTCTTATAACGCTACCTCCGAGAAACTACCCAAATATACCATGATTACTAACGGGAAAAACACTGTAAACACAAGATGAACATTAGAAAGAAAACATGGGGGAGAGGGAGGGACCCCCAATTACCCAATCAACCTAGAGTAAAATAGGCTAGCTAATTCCTAATTACTTAACTTGTAGACTTCATAGTGTGAACATACAAAGTCATAATTAATAAGATAACATACTCTGATAGTGAAATTTGGTCCTGGCTAACCTTTGAGATAATATATATTTACAATTATCCTGAAAGGGGGCGGGAGACATGTATCTCAAAACCTACCCCAATTGCGTTGTGATTGTTTTTGAAATAGATGTAGCTTTTATAGCAAGTAAATAAAATGTATTACAAATATACAATTTAAGCATTAGTAATTCTTAAGAGATTCGTACTTGACCTGAAATAAAAAAAATCTAATACTAAAATAATTAACACGGACTCATGGTTGAAAAATAACATAATGAATTTAACAACTAACAAAAATTTATTTACAATAAAATATACAATTAAGAAAGAGGTGTCACAATCCACGCTTGCTCTAATCAACAAATCAAACTCGTCATTATTATTCTAACATTAATCCTAAATTACTTATTATAAAATTACTAAGACACATGGGTACCAAATTCGAGAATACAATCCCTAATTAAAGAATTCATAAATATACTTAAAACTCGTTTACAGGGAACAAAAAGATACATAAAATGACAATACCATCTACATCTTTTGAGTAGGCGAAGACCACCCTCAGTGGGTTCAGGTGTTATAATTAATCCTAAAAGACCTAAATTATGACGGTGCACATACGATAACTACAGTAGTGGACATCAACCTCAGCTCTTCAATCGAGCTTTCCGATGCGATTTCACTACTATAACTAGTGATCCGGTAAATACTAAAATTCTGCGTGTTGGTCGAGGCTGAAAGCAATTAACACTCTGGCGAATACCTTATGAAGACCCACTTTTCAACACAGCATCTTTTTGGAAATGATAACTTACTATAAACCTTACTTCATACTCTTAAGTAAAACTCTCTTCTAGGCAATAGGGTATGGGGCTGGAACGCCCTTCGTTCAATTAGAGAAGGCTTGTGCGCCCTCCGTTCAATCAGCGAACAGCATATCCGACACCCTCTACAACAAACTCTCTTCAAAGCGTCTCATTCGGTAACTTGGGGACATGCGATTCCAAAGAGCACTGCCCTCCTGAGGAGCTTTTGAAAATATGCACTTGGCTAGCTGAACAGGAGTGGTTCACTTTTACGAGCAGTCGTAAATTTACCAATAAATGTATTCTTGACATTATTGTCAAGACATTGTTAGCTGCTCGCCTCCATGGCGTCAACCGAAAGATGATTTGTAAAGATAAACGCCGCCTGTTTTGCCTTCACTCGTAAACAACTTGAATCCATTATATAAATATATACATACCAATAATCAAATTAATAGTCATGCATTTAATACACAAGTTTATAAAAAAAATAATAATTCTTAACTTCACTAAATATAACTACAGGTATATTTTAAAAGAAAAAAATGTCTTTAATCTGCAAGACACGTATGTGGCCAGCAGTCACAATTATACTTTAAAGTTTCAGCCCCGTGGTCAGAGGGTTGAACTCAAAATTAATTAGGGGAAAACTGGAAATCGTTTTAATCCCTTCAGATTAGGTCTAAAATTAATATTCTAACCCCTTCGTACTAAGTGAGCTTTAGGAAATATGTACATGTACACATTTACATTCGAAAAACACGCTTTTCTTTAATGTAATTAACAATATCTTAAATTGCGACCTTAATTTTGAACAACAATATTAATGTGAGTATTCATTTTATTCAAAACTTTAAGCTTTACAACATCTGTATTGGCAATTTTTTGACATAGTTAGCTGTTTTGAGGTATTGCTAAGGTAATTTGGTCTCTCCTATCTTGAACCTCTTGATTAATGTTTAAGGCAAAATTTTGAAATGGAATTGCGACCTTAATTTTGAACAAAAATATTAATGTGGGTACTCATTTTATTCAAAGTTTTATGCTCTACAACATTTGTACTGACAATGTTTTTTGATAGACTTTGGTAACTTGGTCTCTCCGGACTTCAAGCTCTTGATTAGCGATTAAGGCAAAATTTTGAAATTAGAATTGGGACTTTAATTTTAAACAAAAATTTTAATGTGGATGCTCATTTTATTCAATGTTTAAAGCTCTACAACATTTGCATTGACAATGTTTTTGATAGAATTAACTATTTTGAGATATTGTTAAAAATATTAAAGGAAAACATGTTTTTCAAATGTAAATACGTACATATTTCCTAACGCTCGCTTAGTACGAAGGGGGAAACATAGTATATTAATTTTAGACCTAATATGAAGGGATTAAAACGATTTCTAGTTTTCCCCTAATTAATTCTGAGTTCAACTCTCTGAGCACGGTGCTAAAACTTTAAAGTAGAACTTTAAAGTGTAGGTACTAATCTAATCAGAATTTTAAGCTCTACAACATTTGTATTGACAATGTTTTTGAAAAAGTTAGTGATTTCGAGATAGTGTTATGGTATTAAAAAAAAACGTGATTTTTTTTTTTTTTTTTACTGTAAATCAATGTATAATTACTAACGCTCTCCTAATACGAGGGGGAAAGCGTAGCATATTCATTCTAGACCTAAACTGAATGAGTTAAAACAATTTCCAGCTTTCCCCTAATTATTTCCGAATTCAACTCACTAACCACTGGGCTATTATTGCTACGAGTTGGGACCCGTCGAAATTCGACGAATTAAAATGTTTAGAATAGAATTTTTAGATCGAATTTATAATAAACCTACAAAAATAATTACAATAAAAAATTCATCTTGCATTGTTTGTCTAACTCTTAAAACAAATAATGTTTTAAACCTAAAATTACCAAAATATTATTTCCACAAACGCTAACTGCTTAAATTATTGAAAAATTAAACTGTATTAGAATACGTAATCAAGATGAGTAATTATGGTGAAGTTATCGATTGAGGCTCTTATGATTGCTTTTACTGAATGAAAAATCAGTAAAAAGGATTTCGCTTTGTCACATCATAAAATCCCCCCCCCCCCCCATAAAATCTAAACTGTACGTTATTTTCACATTCTCAAAATTTACATACGCACCACTCAAATCACAATTTAAATGTATTTTGACGCACAATACATTATTAATGAATGTATTTCCAAACTTAAAGTTCTAATCTTAGTACCCGCAAAAACTTACCATTCAGAAATTTGCCTTTAGATGCCATAGTATTGGCCATTTAGTATTGGTCAAATATTTAGTTTTATCAAAGAAAAGGTTTAGTTTTAAATATGTCATCAATTTAGTCACTGAATCATTTTGCCTAGCGTCTCAAACTCAGTATCAGAGTAATGTAAAAATATTGAAATATCTTCTTCAATCTTTTGATTTATGAAGAAGAAAGCGTGTTTTTTTTAAAATGGCTGACGTCATTTTCTGTTCAACAATTAGAAAAAAGTTACTTTTATTTGTAATGTGAAAATGGCATCAATAAGGATATAATCAATAAAAATAAATAAACCATGACTAATTTCCATTTACTTTTAATAGAAATGGAGAACTTCAGTTGCCACAATTTGAAAATTGATACTAAAAACTATAAAAAAATTAATATCTCAAAAATAAATTGAGATAGAGCTATCAAACAAATTGCATTTAAAAGTAAAAATTTCCCCTATAAGACAGTGTAAAAATTTAAACTGTGCGCTGTTTAGAAGTTTAAAAATTTGCCGTAGCAAAAATTGCAAAACCGAAATTTCATTTTAAATTTCAAAGTGTTGCCATTCACAGAATGACGTATGCGTTACGCACAGATATGTTTGTCCTTTATAATATAGATAGTTTTTAGGGTTTCGTTCATCTGACGAAACCCTATTCGTCTCACTCCCTTGTCTGTCTGTCTGTCTGTCCGTCTGTTCGTCACAGAGCCCGTTCTCAGAAACTATACATGTTAAAGATTTGAAATTTTGGGTACTTATAGCTGAACACCTGACATTATACAACAAATCATAAAATTTTGAAAAAGTTGGTAATTAGCTGAATTACGGGCTAATTAACTTCTACAATTAACCAATCCACCTTTTTAACGCAGATTCAAATGAACTTTCTCCAAATCATCCGTGTTTCTCCTAAGGGTTGCCAGTAAAATCAGCCGATGCATGGTTACCACGGAGGAAATTAAGCCGAAAAATGAAGTGGGCATTATAAATCGAAATCGCATATTAGAAAATATTGGTCCCAGAAATTTGTAAATGGAATTGACAGACGCAGAAAAAAATCTACTTTCATTTGGTATAAAGTTCACATTTCTGCGATGTGTATAAGTTAAAATATCCACTAAAAATCGATCGATAAAAATTTGTTTTCTTTAATTGGAAAGACAAAGAAAAAAGATTTCAATTCAAAAGATTTCAAAGCAGGTAGACATGACGACGCTGCGGTTTTTCTTAATAGCATATTTTACTACGGAATTTTAACGGAATTTTAACTTTTTAAATATTAAATTTTTGATTAAATTTTATGGCATCCCGATGTCAAATTTCTCGCTGATTTTATTGATACCTATTTCTAAGTCCTATCTTAATTACAAGCTGAAATATTAATTATTATTTAATTAATCGGTTTAACTCGCAGAAGAATAAATGTCGGTAACTTTTCATTTGCATAATTGAAGTAGTATACGGAAGAGGTGAAAAACAATATTGATATTAATTTTAATGTTAATGCTGTTTATTGACGAAGTTTGTCAGTAAAACATTTTGGTCGAACATTAAAATATTTTCTTAAGACTTGATAGAATCAAAATAATGTATAAGTCTTGGTGAGAAAACGATTAATCGACTATAAAACTGCATGGGAACATTTCTGGATATCAGTGGCAGATAAAGAATCAATGTTTGTATAAATGATTCCTTAAATCTCGAACGCAGATTGGTTTATGAGACTTTTGAAACTAAAGAACGCTTTTCGGAATCGTCGGTAGCTCATTAGAGATTATTTTATGTTTTTGTTCGTAGTTATAATATACTTTCATAAATTATGAATTATCTGTTTTTAATTGTAGAATATTTCTTGTATCAAATCTTGATGAGTTTTGTTGCTGAAGAATGAATTTTTTACTGCTTTACGTGTTGGAACATAGACAAAGAGTTTCTACCTATAATTTCTTAGAATAAGTGACTGTAAAAAAAAATCTGAATTAGTATATATATGTATATGTATATTATTTTTTGACGGAAATCGTGTTTGATAGCGTTTGATACGCTAACAAACAATATTTGAAACATTTTCGAAAAATTTCCTATAAAAATAACGGTTTAGAAATTAGATATAGGATAACGTTAAGAAATTACACCATGTATATGTATTTATTTATTTGTTAAATATATTTATACAAGTGCAGAAAACTCAATAAAAAAAAAAAAAAAAAATCAAGAATTATTTGCATATAAAGTTATTATCACGCATGTATTTCTAAAGATAAATCCATTAACATTACAGAAGCTTGAATAACAGTAATAAATTTATGAAAGAAAACGTGTACAGCAAGCTAAAAGAAAAGAAAAGAAAAGAAAAGAAAAAGAAAGAAAGAAAAAACTTCGAAATACTTTTTTAATAATATGGGATACAATTTTCGGAAAGATCACTTTATATATTTATTTATTTATTAAATACTTTATGTATATATATATATATTTAATTTTTCTTTATAATCTTAAATTAAATTCAAACAAATTTTGATGAATATGTTCATTTTGTTTTAATTGCTCCAAAAGATAAAAAAAATCACTATCATTGAAATAAGAAAATAAAAATTACATTCTTTGCTAAATGTTAAATATATCTTTGTCTTACGGTTTAAACGATTCTTTTATATTTTTTAGCTGTCTCGTTCTCCATTATATAACATTATTTTCTTTTTATTATAAGAGGATTTAATTAAGATTATTATTTTTAATTAAATTCTTATGAGTTTATTTTGTTTTTACAGTATTTTCTAAAAGAATGAAAATAAAACAATAGGATTTTTTTAATTTATTTTATTATACGAAATGTATTAAGATTTTCTTCACCTGTTAACCTTTTAACGGGCAGTGTCCACAAAAAGGACATCTAATTTTAATTAAAAAACAGAAAAACGGCACCAAGATTATTTAATTGAAATTTGATAAAGTACGGGGAAATAAGCAAGTTTTTCATTTCTAATAAATCTGATTGTAAATTCTGGTGTCAGTCGATCATTTCATCATTTTACAAACATAATTACTCCGCTCCGGAAAGGGTTAAACATATAGAATTGCGCTTGAATTATTTTATGTCTTTCTCACCGATGCACCATTCGTAAGGAAACCACAGAACTTTCTGAAATCTCGAGCTTTTCAAATTTATTTCTTATTCATCCATTGATGGAAACTACCCGAAATCGTAACCTACCTCGATAACAAATTAAATATATATATATATATATATATATGATTTAACACAGTATTAAAAATTTAAGTTGTATATTTATGAATTGGCAACTAGAAAAATTAAAGAAATATTTGGTAATTGATATTTTTATGTAAAAAAAAAAAAAAAAAAAAGTTGTTTGTATAGTATTAGTAGTTAATTGCTAGTTTGTAGTTATTTTCATATTTATAATTTTTAATTTTGTTTCTTTTAGGAATTATTTAAAATTTAAAATAGTAGCTTTAAATATCTTCATACAATACAACATAAAACAAACAATTTTGTTTAAATTTAGTTAGCCTATTTGTCAGCAAGGATTTGCTAGACAGATAAAAAACACATTGTGTTTGGCAGTTTATCTAACTTAGTTGATTGCAAAATATCTGTAGTTAATAGCTGATTTGTAGTAATTTCCATATTGAAAATGATAAAATTTGTTTGCTTTAGAAATGATTTCAATCATAAACTGTAATGTGAAAAAAAAAATTTCTTAGCTCAAAGGCTATAAAAGCCCGAGAGGTAATGTGTCCGCCGGTTCCGTATGTACGTATGTATGTATGTACGTGATTTGATAACTCTTCATAGAAATATTCGATTTGCTCCAATTTGTTTTTCTAGTTTCATTCTGATAAGGTGCTTCGCTGATTAGTCCGTCCTGGGGATTCATTTGGGAAATATAAAGGGGGAAACGGTGGCTAATCCTCTCTTAACGGGATATACTAATAATGTGTGTTATAATATATACTAATATAACGGGATATACTAATATATTGTGTAATAATGTGTAATAATATGTGTTATTTTTTAAAGATTTGGGCAGATAGATATCCATTTTTAGCTGAAGTTAAAGGAAGTTCAGTGAAAATTCGACCTAAAAACATTGTTGTAACTAGTAATTTCAATTGAACAGATTTGGGCAGGTAATCTATTTGTTGCTATTTGGCGTAGATTTCATAAGATTTATAAGATAGAAGATAATATAGTGGTATATAGAAGAGAAATACACCAGCCGTCTGATCAGTATGTTATTTATTTTAAAGATTTGTTAAATATATCTGAAAATGTTGTACAGGAAGCGATTATATTGGAACAAGCGCCGGAGTTGGCTCAGGGGACTTCAAAAATGCCTACTGTTGCGGAGAAGGAGGCCTATGTTACGGAAGAAGACTCAGAAGATGATTTTTGCCCGCCAGCGAAGAAAGCATTACGATAATACTAATGTATCCTTTAAAGATATTGCTATTTATAAGTTGAAAATAAATCCTACTGATCAGACAGCTTCTGTATCTAATGCGCGCTATTTTCGTGACGGACCAAAATTACATCCATTAAAAAATATTTCTGCACAAAACTATTTTGGTCAGTATAAAGATAGATAATAGGATGGAAATAGATAAACGGATTTTTCATGCAGAATTATCAGATTTTCATCAAAATTGATATACCGGTTAATTCTGATAAGGCGCTTCTCGGATTATATTTCGAGGCTCATTGGTTAAGTATAAAGGGGGAACGGGGCCTAAATAATACCCCCTTACTTTAGATAAGTGGGGTTTTCTTTCCGATTTGGTTCAAATTCGGTATACTGTTTTTTTTTTCGATACCGATTTCGATTTCCAGTTTATTTCGATTTGCCTTGTTATATTTGGAGGTCATTGGTTAAGTAGAAAGAGGGGAAACGGGGGTGGGGTGCTAATCCCCCATTAAGTTATTTTTGGAGGATCATTATTCTTTGAAATAAGTGTGTAATATTCACATAGTGTGAAAAGCGCGTGAGCTCAATGTCATCAGTTTAACTGAGCACTTTTATTTTTATTATTATATAAATTTGACATTGGCGGAAATTTATTCTGAAAAATTGAGCGAAATTTGTTTGCGGTAGTGAGCTTAAAACGAAATTTAGAATTTTAGTTTAAGCCATAGATACTCACAAGTATAAGTGAACTATCATAAGAGAATATAGGACATAGAAAATAGTTATTTAAAGTGTAATTAATTTAATTTATTTTGTGCTGTCCTGTTAAAGAAGTATAGATATTGCCAATGGTAAAAACGCTTAGGAGTTATTCTGATTAAATGCATTCGGTTCTAATGTTAACTATGGTAATTTTCCTTTCGGTATCTCCTGTATCATAATAAAAAATAAGATATAGTTATCTTAATATTTAATACAACATTAATCCAAAAATTTCCATACAGATTAGATGAATCGTTATATAAAATGTTTTCTACAAATGTGAAAAATATAAACATAATAAATATTTTATATAGGATTAAATAGACATTTAAGTTAAGGTCAGAAGAATTTAATGAACTTCACTTTGGTTTCACCATCCAAATTGGGAAAAAAGAACTTGGAGCTGCTGATTTTAGTAATATTGCTAATTAAGGTTAATTATTATAATTAATTAATTAAACAATGGTTAATTATTATTATTATTATTGTATAATAGCCGAATTCTTTATCTTTACAAATTTGTTTCAATTTTATTAATATCTTATTTAGAAGTCAAGTTATTGCCTTTTTAAAATTACTAAGTATCAATTTTTTAAAACCGAAAGTATGGTTCTGCTCACCGGAAGTTCACCTCTGCTCACCTATATTTTTCAATGCTATGTAAACACAAAAGTAAAGAAGCAGTGATAATTATTAAAATAATTTGAAAAAGAAAAGCAACAATTGTTTTAAACAAAATAGATAACACAGTTTATAAATAGAGTAACATATTAAGGTTTACTTTTCAAAATAAAGGTAAGATTTTGAATTAAATTTTGTTTTTGCATTTTCTGAAAATCAATTTTTAACATTTCATGTTTACGCAAAACATCATAGCGGGAAAAAAATTATGGATGAATCTCTTTCAAATTTTTTTGTATGCTTTGCAAAGTGCAATAAAGGGAATGAACTACACTCGTAACAGTAAGTGCATTAGGTTTTTTTTTTTTTTTTAATTATTGATAAAGTTTCCGATTTGCAATAAATTTCTAGTAATTGTTGCTTCATCTCTAATTAACTTTATATATAGTTTTAAATATTTAACTCACAAATATGAGGGTGGTTAATTCCCTAGAAGAAGGTTTAATAATTATAATAATGTTTACAAAATAAAACTATCTTGATTTAAAGTTGAATTATGATGTTTTGCGAAAGTGATTATTTTCGCTGTTTTTTGCTTATTTTCCCCCAAAATATAAAAACAAAATTAAAATGTACAACTATATAATGTTTTATTTTACTTTTTTGATCACATCATGATATATAATACAAGAAAAAAGTCATATTTTAAAAAAAATTAAAAAAAAATCACTCCGAAGGTATTCGGATACCTTAAACAAAAGACCTTAGACAAAAGACATAAACAACATTTAAGATCAGATCATCGTTAAAACATTCCATTAATCGCTTCAACGCTATCATATATTCATTAAAATAATTTTAATTGCGCTTGTCACAAAATGGTGTTCTTGAAAGATTATTATTGTTTTGGTATGCTTAAAAATCAGACTCGCTTTATAAGTTATTATGACATAATATTAAAACTTCTTGACCAAGTGAAAAACATTCATGTCTTCGATTCTTTTATCTGCGTATCTGCTTAATTTCCATGATTTAAATTTCATTATTAATGCTACCAAAATTAGGAGTTTCTTTCACCCGAGATTAGCGGTATTTTTTTTGTGAACGCTATTAGTCGTGTTCTGTCTTTTTGCCGTCGTTTCCACCATACGGATAATGGAAAACTAAAAACAATTCACATTTAATATCCGAGTATTATATAACGAAGTATTACATTCGCACTTTACTTAAATTATACATTTTTTTTTCAAGCTTCGTATTATTGAGAAAAGTTATAAATGAATTAAATAATGATCGTTTCAGAGATTTTTCCACGAATTCAATATTGCTTTTAAAAATGTATCTGAAAACTAAAAAATAAAGCAAAGAATTCTTGTTACTTGAATATGCTGGTAAAGAAACATGTAAGGTCATCTCAGAGGTACAAAATAATTGATACACAATTAGGTAGGATGATTAGGTAATTGATACACAAAGCTACAGTGGTGGTCAGAATTATAAGAACAATTGAAAATTGCACAGAAAAAAATTATTTCTGAAGTAAATAAAGTGAAATTTATACATAAAATGCTTTTTTTAAGCTACAAAACATTGTAGAATGCAAAACATTGGATAATGCAAAATATGAATGTTTTTCCATAATTAACAAAATATGCCATTGTAAAAATTGGACAAAATTATAAGGACAATGAATGTTTTTGCCTGAAACACACTAATAATTAATAATCTCTCACTTATTCTCAATCACTTTGGTCAGTCTTGAAGTCATGGAGTTTGACAGTTCCTTAAGAACGTTCTTGGAAATTTTTGACCAGGCTTTTTCGAGGGAGGACATGAGCTCTTGCTTGTTTTCATTTTTGTATACCATTTTTGTATACTTCGTGTGCCAGAATACCCCACAGATTTTCCATTGGATTCAGATCAGGGCTTCTGGCTGGCCAATGAAGTAGTTTCACGAAATTAGCATCAAACCACGATTTTGAAGTTTGGGAAACATGTACTGAGCCATTGTCCTGCTGGAAAAAATAGTCTCCACTCGTTATTAACGGTGCTTTCGGTAAAAGATTATCGCCCAATACATCAACATAACTCCCAGAATTCATTCTACGCTGCAGAAAAACTATTGGAATCGTACCACCAGTTGCGAAACCTCCCCAGACCATTATTGAGCCATCTCCAAATGCACGCTTTGAGAAAATTTCTTTTTCTCTACGGATATCATACCAGAAGTAGCGAAAACCATCTGATCCATCCAAATTAAACATTTTCTCATCTGAAAAGACAACATCATCCCACTTTTTTTGCATAGTAATGCATTTTTTGGCAAACTCCATCCTCAGTCTCTTATGAACTATTGTAAGAGGCGGTTGTGACATATGTTTACCATAGCGAACCTTTTTTTTTCTTTTTGTAAAACACGTCGAACAGTTCGAGCACTGATTCTATGTTCAATTCACGTTTTATTTCTGTTGACATTTGTTTTTTGGAGCAAGCTCGCCTTATTATCATTCTTTTCTCCCTTACGGAAACAGAAGATGGCCTACCTGTATGTTTTTGCCGTCCATATTTACCGGGATTTTTAAGATAATTGTAAATAACCGTTCTTGATCTGTTAAGCTTTGTCACAATTTGGCGTACAGAAAGTCCTGAACTTTTAAAAGCATCCACTTTCCTTTTCTCAAACTCCGAAAGCTTTGTACCCAGCGGCATGACTGAAACACGGAATATGACGATCCCAAACGCTTACTACGCATTTATATCGTCGCTGAGTTCCGTGTGCAGAGCAAAAAACATGCAAATTTTACTTTTCAGAACACACAAATATAGTTGTTCTTATAATTTTGTCCATATCAGATGGCTGTATAAATCCATAATACATTTTATGAATATAAATTTTCAACATATTTCCATAAAAACTTATTAAAATATTCTTCATTTTTCTTTTAGTTTCCATCCATTAAATTTGCATAGATTTCCGGCGAAATGTAGCCAAGATTTGACGATTTTTGCCTTGTCCTTATAATTTTGACCACCACTGTAGTTAGGAGTAGGTAATTGATATGGACAGTACAGAGACCGTCAAGCGACCACTGATGTGTTAACGGTTATTCTGTACGCATGTGTATGAATGTACGAGTTTTTCTAAACAACCACTGAGTTATTTAGAAAGTAAAAATATGTATTAAAATTCTACATCAGCTGCAAAGATTATGAGCTACAAATAGTCACCGAACCTTAATACGTTTTTATATGAACAAGTCAAAACTTGTCATCTATGCCCGTCTAAAGTAAGTGAGCTGGCATCTAGGGTGAATTTATAAATAAGTAACTGTTCATCTATAATCAATAAAAATTAGTTTCTGGAGTGTATTTCAGACAAAACTTTGGAAATTTTTTTCATTATGGCGAAACGTCAAGTTTATCGATTTTTCTTTTTAGCCCCAATTATACTTATATAGGTAATTATTGCCAAATTTTGGATTTGCGTTCACTTACATATGTACAAAAAGAACAGCATGAGCATGCTTCTAGGCTTGCCCTGTTCATGTCGTTCTCCGTTCTTTTATTTTGACAGTTACTCTACTTGCAATGTACTTCGAGTTAAATGCTTACGTGTTAAAATAAGAGATATAGACAAAAATTGGATTAAAATTGAATGTCGTTAACAAAAAATGGTTGCCTAAAACTTACTGCATTTTTCGAAACCTCTCTCACCAAAAGTCTTTGACTGGCACTCAAGAAGTAAATAAAAAATATGCAATATTTAATAGAATAGAAAATAATTTTAAAATGTATACTAGAAAACGATATATGATTGTGTGTGACTATTGGTAATGACTAAAAAAATCTACCATTCGTGTAGAACATTAGTTCACGATACCAATGACCCTGGTTCGAGTACCGTCTTAGACACATTGTTACTCCGTTAGCTATGCGAGAATTCATGTAACGAAAATATTCAATATTTTGGGGTAACAGATATATCATCTGACATTTTTTATCGAAAGCGTTTACAAAGCTGGAACTTTAGTATTTTCTGACCATCAAATTGTCAAAAATTTGGTATGTTACGCTTCATAATATCGTGAAGTAACCATTGTCTTTAAAACGGTCGAGTGACTCGATAGTTTGCTGCAGATTTTTAACCGTGTAAAATAAGAAAAAGTCGGATGCAGCTATAATTATCACAGTTTAAATCTAATTTTAGTAAATAAATAAAAAAAAATCCAGGAAACTAAATATACAACAGGTAATGTGATATATATTGATTCATAATGTACATTGTTTCAGGTACATAGTACATTGTTCTTATTGTACATGTATTGATGTCTAAATTGATACTTTTGCATGTATTATAGTGAACATAGTGTATTTTTTTCCTTTTCTTTTCGTAAAACTTTCAAACATCCGCAAGGATGTGTGTCGCAGAATTTATAAAAGTTTTTGTTTTGTTTCTGAATTTAGTCAAATATATTCGTAAAACTTTATTAAAAGATATTCAAAATATGTTAACTATAAAATTTTATTTTGCATTCATTATCAAAGTATACATTAAAAAGAAAGCGTTAAAAAATTCGAATTTCAAAATTAGCTTAGCAAAACGTGCTGCAGTTGGAATAGAATCACTTTAGAAACATCATTTTTAAATTCATGGGAAAAGGCAATGGGTATATACGAAAATGGAAATGATTTTCTTTATTTAATCTAATTACCACTACTATAGAAGTAACTAAAGCTTTACAGATATCTGATCCACAAAATTTGGTTCAACTAACATATCGCAGATGATGAGGTTCTTAAAACAAATAAACTTTCGATGCCATCAGAGAGATAAAAATAAATCCAAATTTGTCTCTCCATACACAAAGCTAGTTCGCGATATATCTACGGATATTAATACCTTATTCGGTGTTAACGCGAAATCATGTGTTTATTTTGCCTCAACGGCGAAAATCCTCAACAGTTTTTATAGCGAAGGTAAGGAATTTTTAAATAAAGATTTCGGATTAATTTTAGATCATTCGTTAAAGCATATTTTAATTCCTGAAAATATACTCATATTATTGATGCGCAATTAAGAATTTACCTTACTAGAATAATGTTTAGTAAGAATGCCTATCTATATTATAAAGGACAAACATATCTGTGCGTAAAGCATACGTCATTCTGCGAATGGCAACACTTTGAAATTTGAAATAAAATTTTGGTTTTGCAATTTTCTCTACTACAAATTTTTAAACTTCAAGATATCGCACATTTTAAATTTTTACACCGTCGTATAAAGGAAAAAATGCTCTTTTAAATGCAATTTGTTTGAAAGCTGTATCTCAATTTAATTTTGAGTTATTAATTTTTTTGTAGTTTTTAATACATTTTCTGTAATTGTGGCAACTGAAGAACTCCATTTCTGTTGAAAGTCGTGGAGGGTTGAAAGTGTTGAAAGTAAAGGGAAAATAATCACGGAAAAAAGAAAATATTATATTTCTGTACCTTTATATTGCCATTTTCTCAGAAAAACTAAAAAAAAAAAAAGAAATTAAAATACCTGCTATATGTCAGCGATTTTTAAAATTTCTAAATATCGCACATTTTCAATTTTTAAACCGTCGAATAGAGAAAAAAGTCTACTTTCAAATGCAATTTGTTTGAAAATTGTATCTTAATTGACTGAGTTATTATGGTTTTTAAAATAACTTGCCACCCGTGGCGACCAGTTTGGTTTCCCTTAAATGTATGCTAGACATTGTATCCTGTTACTTTTATTCATAATTTAATTTACTTGCTCAATCCTTCGCCAAATTGGAAGATTCTGATAAAGAAATCGAGAACTCCCTACTTTTATGTTAGTCGGGCACAGGTGATAAATCGCCAAACATTGCACACGTCGCATTTTTTTCCTTATTTCGTTAATTCAGATTAAAATATAATCCCTTCACTCATTTTATTTAGAACGGATAACTTTAATTTAAAAATGAAATCTTTAAAATTGATGACTTTTACTTTAAAAAAAAATATTTAAAAAAAGAAAAAGAAAAGAAAATAATAAATAATATCATAAACCATTTAATTTCAACCTCAAAGACCGGTAATTTATCCCTCGAAAAATAAAAAATGCTGCAGGCGAGTTAAAAAATGCTATTGGCGAGAATTGCGCCCAGCTAACATAAAAGTACGAACTGTTTGCGATAATGGCAACTTTTATGTAGTTTTATTTGAAAAAAAAAATATTTTGATTTAATCGGTTGCCAGAAAAAAAAAAAAATCTTTCTTGCCATGGACCTTTTCTCTATTTCGCCAAGTACCTATACTGGAAATGTACCTTCATTTATTTATTCATTTATTGTATTTTAAATTAGAAGAATAAAAGACGGCACAAGTGTCATATACACACTACGTTGGCACGACTTTTTTCTGACACCAATGTCATATACGCACCGGGGTACTTACACTGGAAATAGAGGCGTCTTAAATTTAGAGTCATATGTGACTGAAAAAGAATTTCAGACACTTAAGTGACTGAATCAGAAAATTAAGACATGATAGATGTCTTAATTTAAAACATATAAGTGTCTTACTACGATCATGGTATAAACGAACTAAAATACGTGGTTAAAATATCTGCAGGCATCTTATTTTAAGACGTTTTCTTACTGCTGTTCGCATTTGGCACCAGGGGGCACCTCAGTTGCGAATGCGTTTTACATTTGTTTCTTTCTACAGTGATAGTCGTTTGTAATTCAAACGGTTGTTTGTTTTTATGTACGCGTAGATTTTAATTAATTTATTTATTTTGACTTGTTTCATTTTTTGTGGAATGTAAACTTCTGTGATTACAATACGCATCTACTTAGTTTATGTATTTATTACATACATGGACTTATGTGCTTCACGTCAAATGTCGCTAATAAGCCGTCGTCGATATAAAGGCGGGATAGACACAAGGGAGTAACAACGCTTGAAGATTACATCCGGGAACTCCACAAACACAGCATGCTACGGATTTAGTGCTATTTCTATTAGTTTATATCAATAATTCTGTTTTATTCGTCTTCGTCTTGTAAAGCTGTTAAAAAAACTTTTGTCTGGTGGGTTATACTTTGAGGATAGAAAACATTCTCTTTGTATAGCTAGCCGGATGTATGAAAGGATTTCCTTTTATAAAGATGCAAGTCAAGTCGTTTTCACCCTCTGTCAGTTTTTAAAATTTCAAATCCAGAAATTTTTCTTACCATCTGCGAAGAATTTCAAGTAAGTTTTTATTTAAATGTTCTATTTTAGATTCATATATATTTAATTTGAAGCAATTACAATATTGATTTTTGGTTAATTTTAGTAAAAGAGTTATTTGAAAATAACAAGTTGGAAATTGCACGCCAAACGTGGCAAATGAGGTGTATTCGTACTGTAACTAGTTTTATAAATATTTTTTGCACCGCATGTTGTACTGAATGTATATTTTAGTGCACTTCATAAGTTAATATCAATTTCTTTCTGTTCGAAAGGCTGCAACATCATTAAAATGTGCTTGAAATATTTTTTTTTCCATTGCCGTAATGTAACGGAAAACTTTTGACTGTCTCTGTAATTAAACTACACATCCGATTTTCCTAAAATTTTAAATGACTCGACCAAATTTTGCAACAATTATATATTTAAAATTTCAGACCATTCGGTTGCGTAGTTTTTCATCTGCTATATGGGGACGGACGGACAGACAGACAGACGGACGGACCGAACGACGACTATAGGTGATACGCATTTATATAATTACGAACGCACCTAAAAATGGATATCAGTAAAAAGCTAGAATTTTATATATTTACTTTATAACTAGATTTTGCATTTAAAATTGATGTTTGTATAACTTTATTTATATATTTTTCATAAAAAAAATAAACAAATATGTAGGCAGTAACGGGATTAAATATAATACAATATGAGCGATTTATGCATTTCTTTTACGATTCTTTATTTCTAAACAGATGAATTGCAAATGATCAAGATAAATGACTAATGATTTGATAACACATGTCCTTTGACCTACTTCAATCAGAGCAGAAAATGCCAGCCTAAGCAAAAGAAAGTTATGTTCAAATGTTTATCAGTTACTTTTTTTCCTTTACAAAGAAAGCTATTTTCTCTTAGTGAATTTAACGACTGAGATTCACAGATAAACACAATTTAACTTATACAACTTTTGCATACATTATTTATTTTCCAACAATTTTTTTACCAAATGCGTGCGTTGTGCATTAAGAAAAGTCCCTCCATAACTAACATTCCCGAATACCGGACACCTCTATTTAGCGAACCAGAATGCAGGTTTAAATACTTTGCAGAAGGAATTTATTAAAGCATGGGCAAATTGGGAAATGTCCCCAACCTTCCCCTATGGTTTTGGGGGCCCCAAATTACGTAAGTAATTGTTGTAAGGATTTTACTTCAAATCTGTTTTGACATTGTATGATTATAAGCAATATTTGGATCTTTTAAAGTAGAACAACATTAAAAACGAACTAAAAAATAATCTAAATACAGTAAAACTTCTCAATCGCGGGCACCTCGGAAATGCTGAATTTGTCTGCTATTCGAAGGTGTTCACTTTTGTGAGGTAATAATATATATTTATGTTGAATAGGAAAGTGTTCAGAAAACAAAGTTGTCCACATAAAGATTTTATAGTAAAATTTCCATAACGGACACTCCTAAATCGAGGACATCACTATTTAAGAAACGCATTTTTTTTATTCACAACATGCATATTTTTTATATACTTTTACCTCAGAAAATCACACACCTCCGAATGGCAGACAAATTCCACGATTCCGAGGTGCCTGCTATTGAAAGATTTTACTGTGTATCAAGCCAAAATATTTTTTGTGTTTAATCTTATTCTATTCTAGAAATTCAAAATATTGATTATAATCAGTACAAGGTCCAAAAAGATTTCAATTATCAGCTTTATAAAAATTGCATACAAAATTTTGGTGCCCCTAAAACCAGGCTGTGTGTGTGTGTGTGTGTATGTGTGCGGGGGGGGAGGGCAGGACCATGACCATATTTTTTTCCAGCATTCAACGTGGTCAAACATGGCTACGTTTAAGGCTTACAAAAAAAAAATGACTGCGATTCAGACGTATGAACTGTCTGAAATTCGGAAGCAAAAAGTGTCTGAAAAAATTCAGACATTTTAAAATGTCTGAAAATTGAACACTCTGTTTCAGACACTTAAGTGTTTGAATTTCAGACATTTTCATTTACAGTGTAACTGGCGCGAAAGTGTCGATATTTTGCTTGATATGGTAACCCGGATGTTGCCGTTTATTTATTAATAAATAGTTTATTTATTTTTATTATTTTTTTTTAATTATATAAATTTTTTGTTCTATAGTTATTAATTAAACTTTTTATTTATTTATTGTTATTCCGTTTTTAATAATATTACACAATAACCAATGAGGTGCTTTTCATTCGGGCATTGCCATTAAACAATTAACAAATAATCGCGATTTCTGTGCCACGTACAACAGCGTAATATATATATATATATATATATATATAGATTTTCAAGCATAAATTATTTTAAAATTTATCTCTATCACGCGTAGCTCGATTACGAAAGGTTAATCCGCTTGCCCTTAAAACAATGTAAAAAGTTCAGCATTTGTTTCCGTCTAATGTCCCATAACAAAATTAAAACTTCCTCTATAGAAAAGTTAGTAAAATAATGTAAATAAGAAACAAATTTAACAAACATGTGATTGAACCACGCGCTTAAAGCACCAAAGTGATCGGAAAAACTGACGTAATTCGCAAAATCTTGCTTTAATAACTCCTGGCATGCGGTGACATGTGAAAGTATCGCTTTTAATAAATTTCAAAATTTTATTTGATTGCATAATTGATATTTTTCATATAAAAATTCTTTTTAATGTTAGTGGGTAATCTAAAATTTATATCACATGTAAAAAAATAATTAGAGTTAAAAAAAAAAAAAAAAAAAAAAAAAAAAAAAAAGGTTTTCATCTGTATTCTGTAACCCGAGGAGCTCGGGTTCGATCCCCTAGTGTACTTAAATTCATTAAACATATCAGTCAAATATATCATTGTTACGTCTTAGTCTTACTTATTACTTAGGTCGTTAGGTTAAATGCATGTTAATTATATTTCATTAACACGATCGCTGAAATCAATACTTACAAATGATCATTTACTATAGGTTATTGCTTGAAATGCTTTTCACTTTTCATACGATGTTATACTGCATAAAGTTTCATAAGTTTCGAAAATTGTTAACACACACAAGCAATTTTAGCGCTGAATATCTAGTGGCAGATATGTAGAAATGCTTTGAACAAACCATTCAAGGACATCTTCTGGGATGTTTTCAGAAATTTTGGAGGGAATATTTGACGATTATCCATTTTCTTTAATAGTTAGAAAATTCTTTTTAACGCGTAAGTGTGGAATAGTAGTGAATGCTTCAAGTGACGCTTAATGATGCTGCATGCATTCCTCGTCAAAGCAATACCTAGACAATGAGAAATTGTATGAAATGGGTACTAGAATGAGAATTAAATGCATGCTATACATTATAGTTAGAATCAGGTTTGTTGCTGTAGCTGATTAAGTGAATGTTTATAGGACTAGCTTTAATATCTGAGATACTCTGCTTTTCGCATACTGTATTACATAATTTTAGAACATTTTGTGATGACTTCGAACAAAAATGAATGCATCTGTTTAAGTATTTTATTATTAAAAAACAAAACTCCGTTCATAGCTTAAAAAAAGTTTTTGGTTATGATTTTTATATATTGCAGCAGCCAAATCCTTATTTAACATAAAATTGTGGAATTGAAAACCGCAAAACAAGAAAAAATTTAAACAATAATATCCATGCAATTATTTCATTTTTTACAATCACTGTTTTAAAATATATATCAAATTAAAAACAACCTAATCTTATGATATAATAAAAAGAAAACTGAAAAGCAAATAACATAAAACAGCATTATTTAACTTTCGTCTATCGATTTTCAACATCCAAAGTAATTTCAAATGTCTAAGTACACAACTATCTATTCCAGGTTTTCTTTTTAAAAGAATTAAGTTTCAGATATTACATGAAATTGTAAAATTCATTTTGGAATTCAACACATTTCTCCTTCTTGAACAATGAGTATTAGAAAAACTTACTTTTCAGATATTTTAATCGTTAATTTAATATTTTATACTACAAATTTAGAAAACAATATATATCTATAGAGATATTTTATTTTAAATTAAACTGTTTCAGAATTGAGCAATTCAATTTAAAACTTTTGTATATATAAAAATGTTTTTTTAAATGAAATCGTAAAATATCTTTTATTAACCTTCTAGTATGTTATTGCATTTTCATTGGTTGTGATGGTTAATACTTAACACTGCAGGCTTAAAATGATATCGTGATAGGCCCACGATTTTTACAAATGTGGAAAATAAATATTGTTTTAAAACTTTGTGTAACCACTACTTATTGAATTAACAATTTCTTTTGTACGAATACACGAACATAAGATTGATTTATCATTTATTTTAGTATATTTATTCTATTTTTATTTTATTTTTTAGTTTAGTATTAATTGCAGAAATGTGGGATAATTGCAAACTCATTTTGACTGTGTCCTACATTAATCCTTTTCCACACTGAAACTTTCACTATTGGACATAATAACTCTTTTGTGTAATATACATCTTAATATCCCATTATATATTAGATACTTTATTTCCGCTATTAATTTCAAAAATCGTTTTTGAGCTTTGATTATTATTTCATTTGATGTCAGGAAGAGATCTATGACATGCTAATAAGTCAATCTTTTTCATATCTTTTTGACGTTTAGGTATCTTGTTCGTGGATAACAAGTTTTTTTCTATTAAATATTTTTTTAAACCAAAACAATATATTAAAAGTGTTTTAAGTACTATTAAAAAATATATAATATATAATATATAATAATATATGACATATTAAACCACATTATTCCTAGACCTTGCTCTTTCGCATTACCAAATGTTTCCATCCATGCAGAATTATCTTTCTGATCAGCACTTGAGCTCCTTTGAGGATATCTGAAAATTTCTCGATACTGGAATAGCCCCAAACAACGAGTCGTTCTTTCGCCTAAGAATCGACCCTCAAAAAAAAAAAAAAAAAAAAAAAAAAAAAAAAAAAAACACAAAGAAAAGAAAGAAAAAAAAAAATATTGTAGCTAACGATGGACAATAATTTGAATAACAAGTACATATCAGTTTGTCTTATAATATGCATAATTTGTCATAAAATACTTTTTAAAATAAGCTCTCCACCCAATATTGGAAAATTTATTTTCATATTTCATTTATGAATATTTCATCTCATAATTCTGCAGCAAACTCGCAATTATGACCATTTCATTACATTAAATAAACTTGTAACACTGATACTTTATATCTAACTACATTCTATATTAAAGTAAATTAAGAAGCATTAAACTTATTAGAGGAAATTACAAATAAACATACACATAATATATAAATATTTAAAAAACCGTCAGTCAAGTATTCCACAAGTTAATTAAACACTAATCAGTCTACCAAAGATAAATTAAAGGAAATATAATACTAATTCACAGATTTAAATGTAACATAAAAAGTAATTATTGAAAAGGAAGAAGAAAAAATTCCTTCTACACTTTTTTTAAGTGTGAATACAACGTTTTTATGCAGGGAATTCATTTCTGGGGAAAATAACGTAAGAAGTAAAAGTGGCATGTCTGAAAGTTTTTTTTAATCCGATGTTAAAATAAATCCATAATTTATGGCATTGTCACTAAAGTTATTTATTTTTATGGTATTGTAACTTCAACAAATAATTTTAAAATCAAATGCAATATAAATTTAAAATAAGTTTTACTCTGTTGTTTAAAACAATGCGTCCTAATAATTTTCATTTTATGCAGGATATTAGCATTTAATAATTATTTTAATTTTCAAAGAAGAATACCGAAGTAAATAATTATGATGTTTTCTAAGATATGTTATAGTATTTTTAATAAGTAAATGAGCAGTAATTAAAGTAATGCATTATCAATTGTGTGTATATATTTGAAGTATTTCTTCATTAGATAAATATAGTTATGTAATTTCTTTATCCAAAAAGAATAAAACGTCGGCTAGATTGTTTCAACCAATTCCAACAGAAAAACAAGCTGAGTTCAGTAATAATGCAAAATTTTACAGGCATGCACTTATTGGGCGAATATGTTTTTTAATTATTTCATCAACAGATAATATAAACAGCAAAATTAACTGCAATTTGTTTAACCATCAAAAAGCTAATAAAAGACATTTTAATAAAAAAAAATAAAAAAAGAAATGTAACTAAAATATAAGTTGCTTTTACAGATATTAAAATCATAAAAACGATTTTGGTATATCATTTATTAAAATTTCGTTATTCGAGCACACTAAACAGCCAGCTTGCATTTGAGATGAAATTAATTATAGCGTTGCATTTTTGTGTGCATAAGTTTATTCTGCCATTAAAAATAGCGCTAGTTTACTGTTTATTTTATGTCATTACAATTATTATGTTACTACAAAATTTTAAAAGATAGTAGGACAAAATCTTCAATAGATAGCGCGGTTAAGATTGGAACTCTATCATATTGAAATCAAACACTTTTTTTGCTATTGTAAAAATACTTGAAAGCTGTACTAACAAAATAAATGAAATCGGAAAGTGAAAAAAAAAAAAAAAAAAAAAAAAAAAAAAAAAAAAACGCAATATCTGACTGAGGAAGGTATATACTCATTTTATTTTTATTTATTTATTTATTTATTTTTTTTTTTTCGTTTTCCTTAATTTAAATTAAGTGTATCAAATTTTCTTAGGAATATTTTCTTACCTGCAACCAATTAATAGGAAAATAAATATACTTTAAAATTTGATTCTTTTTACTTTTATCAAAAGCTAAAGTAAAACAATTGTTAAGAAAAAAAAAAATATGTATATCTTTTTAACAACAGTTAAAAAGTTTTAAATGCAGATTTTGTAGATTATATGTCAATTTTGTTTGATTTTTAAGGAATTCACGATTTTTAATACATTTTTAATTATACTTTTTTTTTTATTGACTTTAAAAAAAAACAGAATAAAGAGTTTCCCATTTTCATACGGCTAATATCCCTTTAAAAAAACTTCCCTATGAATAAATAAATAAAATAATATAAATAAAACACAAATTTAACAGATAGGTATAAGTTCTGAAATTATCAGAATATAAAAGGATACCGTAAGTAGAAAATCTTGTTCAAATAATTCTTAGCAAGCGGCTAATAAGAAACTATCGCTTTTGATGCATTAAAAAAACTTATTAGATTGTATAATTCGTATTTCTAATATGGAAAATGCTTTTTTAATGTAAGTAGGCAATCTAAAAGAAATTATTGCATATAAAAAATATATTAGATTTCAATTTAAAAAAAAAATGTTTTACCCTATATTCTGTAACCCGGGAATCCCGTGTACGATTCCCTAGTATATATAAAAACCGTTCTTTGTGTGTATGTCCTTTATACAAATATTCAATTTTTGGCCGATTTGCACGAAACTTCATGTACATACGTTTTAGACCGCGAAAAAAAGATCACTGTCTACTTTTAAAAATCATCAGAACAATATTTATCCCTTTTTTCTACTACCTTTCATAATTTAACATTATAGAAATATCTCTTTTATTTAATTTTATAATTCAATCATTTCTTTCCTGATGCCAGGACTTAAAAAACGGTGCAATAATTAAAAAAAGAATTGATAACACGCATACTTTCTATTTATAAGCTAATAAAAATACAGACACAATCGCTATATTTTTGCATTTTCGAAATTGTTGTCATTCTAATCAGGAAATGCACATTTTTCTCATATAATATAAAAACTTTAACTAAATGTGTGTTCAAATGACGTAGTATATCTTCATTTGAATGTTTTTGAAGCTAAAACATCTATTTTAATACAGACGTTTCAATATCAAGAAAATAATTTAAGGAAAATATAATAATAATAAAAATCGTTTGCTAGATATGACGTCAATTTCTGATTAACTGACACTGCTTTCTAATGATGTTTTATTCTGAAGTTATTGCATATATATATGATAAATGTGCATTTTCTGTTTAGAATGACGTCGATTTCAAAAATGCAAAAATACAGCGAGAGAATCTGAATTATTTTATTGTGTTGTCACACCTTAAAAAACGGCACAAATAATTTAAAAAATCCCTAACGGCCCGGCCTACAGGCAGAGGTAGATTTCGAAGTTAAGTATACTAATTTCACCAACAAAAACAAAATCATTATTAGATATAAATCCACTTTAGCAGTTTTATCTGTCTGCTTTTGACGAGTTTTTATTTCATTTTTATAAAATAGCTGGTTTTAACAGAATCATGTTAAGGCGATATTAAAAAAATATATTTTTCCATACTCAACAACTCGAAATTTTCTGGCACATTTTCAGATTCATTTTTAATAAAAAAAATATATGAAACATGATGACGTGATTTTTGAAAATATTTATAAGCGACCTGTGTTTTTATTTTTCTTTCAATTAATTAAAACTTGATTAATAAACAATTATTTTCTCAGTAGGGCAATATTTTTCGTTTCTAACACAATCGCTTCGGTAAATTCTATTCAAAATGCCCACTTTGACATCATTTTTTGAAATACATCCTGCCTCTATCAAAAAATCGATCATTACTGAACATTATATAGTTTCTGAATAAGAGAATATAGCAATTGGATGCGTTCGAGAGCAAAAATGAATTTAAAAATGAGTAAGACAGTTTGGATTTGAATGCTCCCTTAATAAGATGATTTTTTTCTTCAATCGCTATGTATTTTTAATTTGTTTTTGCTGTAAGAATTGGCCCTATCAAATTCTTCTCTATATAAATGTTGAAGACAATATTAAGAAGATATATGATAAATTCATGGAGATTTTATATCTTGTGAGTTGACGGAGTTATGAAAATTTTTCTTCTTCAACCCCCTTTTTCGTTTTCGTTTTTAATTTTTTTTTTTTTTTTTGGTACGAATTGGTCCTATCAAAAACTTGTGAATATAAAAGCTGTAGATAATATTAAGGAGATGTATAATAAGATTATTGGATTTGATATCTTGAGAATTGACGAAGTTAGGAATTTTTTGCGCTCCTTGAGCCTATTTTAAATTTTATCAAAAATCTGTGATGCATGAATTTTTGGCGCTATTTTTAGAAGCAATAAAAACTTTAAACTGATTTGATATGTAGAAAAATTATGAAGTTATGGGGTGTTTTCGGTTTTCGCAAAACCCCTCCCTATTTCCATCCCCTTTGTCCGCTTTTGCCCATTAACGAACTTGAGCGAGATTTAATGTCCCTTGATTTCATGTATGAGTTTGAAAGAGATTTGTGTAGAATTGAGGAAGTTATCGTGTCCAGAATAAAGTGATAACACAATTGCTTTGGGAAATTCCGTTCAAAATGTCCATTTTGACATCATTTTTTGAAATATATTCTGCCTCTATCAAAAAATCGATCATTACTTTACATTATATAGTTTCTGAATAAGAGAATCTAGCAATTGGATGCGTTTGAGAGCAAAAATGAATTTAAAAATGAGTAACAAAATAAGCAGTTTGGATTTGAGTGCATCCTTAATGCAATGGTTTTTCCAACACAATCCGCTTCGGGAATTTCGGTTCAAAATGCCTAATTTAACAGCAGTTTTTTAAATATATTCTGCATCTATCAAAAAATCGACCATTTTGGTACATTATAATTTTTCTGAGTAAGAAAACGTACCAATTGGAAGCCTTTGAGAGCAAAGATGAATTGTAAAATGAGTCAGAAAATAAGCAGTTTGGATTTGAATACACCCTTACTTAGATGATTTTTTTCTTCAACCGCTATGTATTTTTATTTTTATTTTTATTTTTTTTTTTTTTGCTGTAAGAATTTGTCCTATCCAAAACTTTTCTATACAGATGTTGTAGACAATATTAAGAAGATATATGATAAATTCATATGGATTTTATATCTTTTGAATTGACGGAGTTATGGATTTTTTACTTCTTCAAACCCCCTTTTTGTTTTCGTTTTTTTTTTTTTTTTTTCGGTACGAATTGGTCCTATCAAAAACTTGTGAATATAAAAGTTGTAGATAATATTAAGGATATTTATAATAAAATTAATTGGAATTGATATCTTAAGAATGGACGAAGTTATGAATTTTTTTCTCCCAAAACCCCTATTTTTTGCGCCCCTTGAACCCATTTTTAACTTCATCAAAAATCTGTGATACATAAAATTTTGGCGCTGTTTTTAGAAGTAAAAAAAAAAAAACTTTAAACTGATTTGATATGTATAAAAATTAAGAAGTCATGGGGTGTTTTCGGTTTTCGCAAAACCCCTCCCTATTTCAATCCCCTTGGTCCGAGTTTGCCCATTAACGGACTTGACCGAGATTTTATGCCCATTGATTTTATGTATCAGTTTGGAAGAGATTGGTGCAGAATTACGAAAGTTATCGTGCCCAGAAGAAAGTGATATATATAGATAGATAGATACATAGATAGATAGATAGATAAAGTTTTTTACTGAGGGTGGTTTTGGGTTCTAGGGGTCATGATCGGTGTAGATCTCCAAAAATTTTTCAGAAATTCCAAAATGGGAACGATCCGAATAGGTAGTATTTCATACGAAATCTACCTAAAAAAGGCAAACACGTGTAGTTTCTTTTCATAAACCAATACAAATTCAGTCACTCTCTATATATTGTTACATTTTTTAAATTGATGTCTCTCTAAGCAGAAAATGAGCATTTCTCATATTTTAAATAAAAACTTCAAGACTTTGAGAAATATTAAAACTTCCATTTAATATATTTGAAATCACAATTTCACTAAAATACAGGCTTTTCTATTCCAAGAAAAGGGATCAGAGACACAAATCACTAAATACGGCGCCACTTTCAATAAATTATGACGTCAATTTCGATAAATATGGTCTCAAACTTGCTCTAAAAACCGGTTGCTATGATTTATTTCCTATTCCGTTATAATGTTGTTTCTTTAATTATACCATTTAGGCAAATGTTTTAATATTTTAAATGCAGTGATAACATTCTACGGTTTACATTAAATACCATAATGTAAAATCTACTTTTATACGATTTATATTAAATTGAAACTAAAACATAACAACTATATATATACATATTTTTAAGATACCTTTCTCATTTTAAACAAAGCTTCATAGATTGACGCCTTTTTCATGTTAATCGCTGTGGATTTGGGTTTAGATGGATTAATCGCTGTGGATTTGGGTTATGATTACTGTGATCGCATTAATCATAAAATTTATGTGATCACACTAATCATAAGTTTCCGTTTAAACATTATAGGCAATTAATCTTAGGATACCCGTGTTTAAAGGTACCCGATATACTACGCATTAACAGAACATAAATAAAAATCGTTTTTAATTTGAAACACTAATATATTTAGTGTATTTTTTAGATTTTTCAAAAACTACATGAAAAAGCATTTTTGGTACTTTCGTATTATAGCGAGCAGTTAATCGTGAATATTTTCACTATAATTCCCTTATAATCTGATTAGCACATTTCGTTCGCTGTGCTGGTTTCCAAACGAATCTTGGATTAAATGAAATATGTCGGTGAATTTGATCCGTCATTTTGATGCAATATGGGTTTTTATCTGAAACGTCCTTCCGCGTAGATGAAAACTTTACTAACGCCATGCGCTATTATACTTTGTAATGTTTAAGACAAAACTTCGGTTGTTAAGGGACAAATTTTTTGGTTGATGATTTACAGTAGAACTTGGTTCAGGAATGATAGACCGATATGCAATATACTAAAACTATCCCTGAAAAATTATCTAACATTTTAAAAGGCTAATCATTCAGAATGGAATTCAACTGATTAGTAACTTTTCATCTAACTCTATAACAAAACATTTAGAGCAAAATGGAATATACTAAAACCATTATAGAAAAATGCGTCCATAGTAATATCGCAAATTCCATCAAAATCTTTCCAGTAGAACTTTTTAAAAAGGCTAATTTTTTATAATCGGCCACATCTGATTATTGAACTTTTTTCCATTATTTTATATATGACTGCCTGCAATATGACATGCAATATACTAAAACCATCCGTGTAAAATTATCCAAGAAAAGATGAAAGTTCCAAGGAAGTCCGTTAATAAAAATCTTTTTTTAAATACTTATCTTTCATAATCGGGTACACATGATTATAACAAATTTCCCTATAATTCTATGACTAAGCAACATAAAGCAATATGTTATACACTAAAACCTTTTCTGAGAAACTGATAGCCGCATTGAAATCCATTCAGAAGAACTCAAGTTATAAGCAGCCGGAACGAAATTCCCATTTGCATTTTCTATAGGGGAGACTAGGGAGGGTTGACCCACTTTTTACAAAAGGATTTTTTATTTTTAAAATATTGAACGTAGAATAAAGTTTTATATATCATTTTATTCCTTATACAATTAGTTATCAAAATAAAATTGTTAAATAAGTGTAACATATAAGAAATTTGAAAAATTGTTGATTTTAAAAATGAAAAAATAATCGGTCAAGGCTCCCCATATATGGGAGGGTTGACCCAGTATATGGGAGACTTGACCCACTTTGTTTTATATTATACGATTTCTGAAGAGAAACAAAATCAGTTTAAAAAAAGCAAAATAACTATATTCTACATGTTTTAATTATTATTAAAAAAATATACTTTTTTAAATATCAGGCTTAAACAAACCTGTTAAGACACAATCGCAACTCAGAGGCGAAAATCTTTGTTTTAAACAGGATTTTGTCTTAGCAGATATAATTGTACAGCAAGGAAAATGAAATTTTAACATTTAAGGCAGCATTCTGTTAGAGACAGGTTCCATTATCATAGTGTTTCATGGTATTATGTCCGGATTTAGGAGCCACTGTCACGCTTTATTTTATCTCCTTGTTCCATTTTTATGACACTGGATCTGGCAACCTTAGTTGTCACAAAGTTTGGCTTCATCTCACTGTATTCACCCTGGCGAAAGTTTTATACATACCTTCCTAAAGTTTTTCGATCGATGCTGTGTTCTTTTGCAACTGCATAAGCACTTAAATTACCATTAACATAATTTAAACCTTTAACGGACTTTCAGTACTAAAATGTTGAAATAAATGACCGGCACCGGAATTTACGAACAAATTTATATGGAAATAAGAAAAAAGCTATATTTCACATACATATTAAATGGAAAAGAATTTAGCAAAATTCTGGTGCCAATGTGATGTTTTAGAATTTAAATTAAGTGGTTTAAAAATATACCACTACCCTACAAAGGGTTAAGACTGCTGCCTTCATCCTTTCTAGTCCCTTCTAGTCTTTTCCACTGTTTTTATTTACATATTAAAGCAGTATTTAACTGGAAAAAAGTTCCTATCAACTTTCCCATTTTCTAGCAATTTTTCACAATTTTCTGTAGTCAGTTTTAAACATTTTCTTTTGCATCACATCATTTTACTGAAGCTTTATAGAATAAATATGCATTATTTTATGTATATACCATTTACTTTTCATTATGCACAGTGTATAATAAAAATATTCCTAAAATCACTTAATTAAGGAAGCCTTGTGCATCTGGTCAAGCCTCCCTCACATTGACTGGGTCAAGCCTCCCTACATAGACCTTTTTCTAAACAATACCACATTGTTATGTTAAGACTAACTTACTGTACAATCTTTATGCCTGGAATGAAAACTCGATATTTCTGCATGACTTAAAACCTACTTACTTAAATTTCTAAGATATATTTTATCAGAAAAAAAGCTTACAAAATATTTCTAAAAACCACAACTTTTAGGTTGAAAACGCTTCACAATTCATATTTCCACACGTATTTCGATTAGCTGTATGAAACAAAGACTGTAGTTTGAACATTTCAGTAGCTTTGGTTGGCATCTGTTGATAAAACTCTGAAAATATGAAAATTGATGTGTGGGTCAAGCATCCCGTATGGTCAACCGTCCCTAGTCTCCCCTACATAATAGATTATTTTATGTAGTTCGATTTGATATCTGTTAAATTCGTGTTTTATTTTATTTTATTTTGGCGTTTTAATTTCGTTTACCAATTTATTTATGAAATATTACACGAAAACAAACAAGTACTGAATTGTTTTCAGCGCTTTTGAGCAATTGAATAATCCTTTGTAATTGCACGCACATTTAAAAAATATCCATGCTTGAGAATCACTTTAAAATCTATAAAAAATCTATAACGTGACGTAAACTTTTCAAACAAATATTATTGAAAGTTTTTTTTTTTTTTTTTTTTTTTTTTTTTTTTTTTTTTCTATTAGACGTTGGAACAATCGAATGTGCGATGTTTAAAAGTTAAATTGTAGTAAAATCGAAATTTGTGGATAGATTAGGTTGTTGTCACCAAAAATATGATGACAAAGTTACACATAGATATGCTTTTTCTTCATAATATTGTATTAAGAGCAAACGGGTTCATCTTTCGTAATGGTTACGTTGGGCTGCACGTACATTTAAAAATATCCATCTTTGAAAATTACTTTAAAACCCATTAAAATAAAAAAAAACTGAGATACATTTTTCAAATAAATTTCATTTGAAAGGAATTTTTGTTCTATTCGACAGCTTAAAAAATTAAATTGTGTGTTGTTTAGAAGTTAAGAAAAATTGCTGTAGAGGAATAATTTGTCTGTTAGGTCGTTGCCATTTACAGTATGATGTCACGGTTACTCACGGGCGTATTTTTAATTTATAATGTAGATATACGACATACAAATGAGAATTTGACTATATGATATGCGATTTGGTGGGTTTGTTTTTCGTATTGTCAGAAAATTACAAATTTTTCTGTTACACCAGCCGAAGAAAACGGACATTGTGATATTAAAACTCAGACATTTTATTATGGTGACGAGACAATAACGTATGTTTTCTAATTGTCATTTTAAGGATTACACTGGCCTCTTTACACTGGCCTCAATACATGTTGGCATTCAAAGGGTTCAAAATATATTTCCAAACATTGCAATGTGTTTTAAAAAAATAGAAATGAATTTAAGTCTAAAACTTTCACAATTCGCAAATTACTATGCCTTACATTTTGCTATCATAAAATGAAATATATTAAAAAAAACAAATATGATTTCAAAATTGGATGTTTACAAAAGTTTCACAGTTGGGTACAATTCTATTATGAAGCCGGCACCCTAAGCGTATTGTTATAACATAAATATACAAAGTCAACATTTAAAGTGCAACGGCTCTTAATGTTTTATTTCTGGCACTTTGAAAGTTCAAATGTTTGCGGCGTTCTCTCTGGCGAATATAAATTCTTACATCCATCATTTATCTTAAAAATCACCAAGTGCAATGACAATATTTTTATTAAATTATAAATCAATCTAATGATATCATGACTTAATTTTAAAGAATGGTTGTTCATAAGATAACGATATAAAAATTAAATTTTCCTGAGCATTGATTAACAAAATCGATTTATTAAAATGCCTGTTCTCTATGATTAATGATCATGATATTTGTAACAGAACAAATCATTGTGTGTTCAAATGTAAAGTTATTTTGCATTTTTGGAAAGTGATTTAATAAATTTTTCGAATGATAAATCTTACTCAAAATTAAAATAAGGAAATTAGTGAAATATATGTGAAGCAATAGCACTTGAAATTAGATGTTGCAAATAATAACGTTTTTTTTTAAACGTTAATTGCATACATGTGCGAAAAAGGCAAATATATGTTTGTAAATTACTCTCATAAATTACTGTATTTTACAGGTGCATTGGAAATGGAATCATTCCATTCATAAAAAGTATTTCCAAACTTCTAAGGAAATATAAAGAGAAACAGATATTTATACACAGTGCATTCAGAAATTTCCATGACTCCTGCTTGTATCTCTGCGAAACCGGCGAGAGGACCTATAAACGACTTTCTGCCACGCGTATCAAGTTGTTGCATTTATTTTTATGTAGTTCTGACTGGGTAGCTTTTATTTCAGTAAAGCATGTGCATACGTCATTGTCATCAAAATAAAATGGAGCAACAGACGAACATCAAATTTTGTGCATTGTACAAAGATTTCTTGCATTTCGTTATGAAACGAATGCGGCCGGTGACGGCCCGATTTGCTGGACAGTGGAAATTTGCGTCTTTTGCACGAAAATCCACCTGTTCACAAGTTCATCCTTTGCAGCATTTTTTTTTTCGAGAAAGCATGTTGTTTGTTAAAACCCTCCACCCTAATCTCCAGATCCATCTCCATACACTAGTTTTTTATTTCCAAAGATAAATTTTAAGATCTAGATTCAAGGTGTTAATCGATAGATGACACTGAAGAGTCTATGACATCAGAACTTATAGTGCTGGAAGTATAATCTCTGTTTTATATGGTCTGTATGCGATCAAACATGGAACTTTTTGAATGCACTGAATATGAAAGAAAAAAAAATGATTGACTTTTCAAAAAAATTCTTTTTCTTTGACAAATGCTATTAATATAGTTCAGATGTATTACAATTTATTTGTATATTTGTTTTTTATAATTATTGACATAAAAATACTTAAATAATTAATTTTTTTATTAAAAGCTTAAGCACATGTAGCTTAAATTTATCACTAAACTATTTTAGTATTTTGTGAAATCTCAATCGTTAATTTATGTTCGGTCGTTTTTATGCTTTGCATAATTGGCAATATCTTTTGTCGTCTGCGTTTGTTTATGCGAGTTCATAGAATGTTTTGTTGTGAGAGAGGTAGCCATGAGCGGCTCTTGTGATATTATTTAATAAAAAACAGTGCACTGCAGTTTTGTTATTTTGTGTATTTGTGAGTATTTAATATGAGTTAACATAATGGTCCGCCGAGCAACGAAGAAGCAGCCTGGGATTAAATCCAACGAGCTTCTAAAATCAAATTTTAAGTTGAGTGAAACGCCGACATGAATGATAAGTGCTAGAATTCTGTGCTACGAAATTCATCAAAAGCTTATTCGAAAAGTAAGTTAATGCGATTTTTCTTATCTTTACTGTTTTATAAATACATTAAACAATGTTTAAAGGTGCAAAAAAAAGAAGATTTAAGGCTTATAGCCACTGAAATAAATCTAAATGTTAATGAAAAAATGACAATTGCTGATTATTGAAGACAGTGAAATATATAAAAATAAACCAGATTTTGTGAAAGATATAGCAAACGATATAATCGAAAATCGTAAACACGAGGAGCAGGAGCAAAGGCGAATTAATGAGGAGCAAAAGCAATTTGATCTGGAAAAAAGGAAACTTGAAAGATCAAAAAATGAAGTAGAACTGGCTAAAATTAAATCTGAAGCTAAATCTAATATTAGTGAGAGTGAAATAAAATTAGAATCGTTAGATCGATTGATAAAAAGTATTCGAACTTTGACTGTAAAAATACCTATACGTCCTGAAGGATGGGGGTTTTACTTTTCTTCTTTAGAACGAGCTTGTAAGACTAAAAATGTTCCAGAACAATATAAAGCAGAAATTCGGTTATATTTATTAGTGGATAAAGCATCTAACATAATAGCTTACTTACATGACAGAGATATCGAGAATTATGCAAAAATAAAAGAATTCTTGTTTCAACCTACACCTTATTTTTGCTTAGAGCAATTTAGAACAGCTGTTAAACAACCAAATGAGACGCATGTACAGTTTGCTTCACGTCTAATGACAAACTGGGAATATTATTTAAATATAAGAAATGTCTCCAATTTTGAGAGTCTAAAACAACTTATAGTATCGGATAAATTATATCAAACATTAGATAGAGAAACAGCTTCCCACATTAGTGTGAAACAAGGAGATAAATGTTTTTTACCAGAAGAGTTGGGAAGAGAGATTGATTTATATTTCACATCACGCGAAAAATCTCTCACTGAGAATTTTAGTGTTAATCGTAAATATAGTAACTCCAAAAATGTATCTAAAGTATTCTTATCAGATGTTAAAACATTAAGTTGTATTTTTTGCCACAAAAATCACACTCTTTCAAAATGCCCACATCATTTAAAATTATCTGTCGATGAAAGGATGAACATTATAAAATGTAACAAGTTATGCTTTAATTGTTTAAATTCACATTCAGTTGCAAATTGTCCATCAAAGTACACGTGATTTTGTAAAAAACGCCATCATAAAACTATACATTTTCCAAAAACAAATAACAACACATACGTGAAAGAATATGTTTCATCGGAACAAAATAAACAAGGAAAGGTAAATGTGGAAGAATGTTCAGATTCTAGGCCAACAAATCGTGGCACATCAGTCTTGAACGCTAATGCAGAAGAGTTCGTTCAGAAAACCTTTATTAGTAACTATTTGAATAAAAAGAGCAAAGTTTTACTTTCAACTGTAATATGTTTTCTAATTGATTAATCGGGATGTAAACATCGAGTAAACTGTTTATTAGATGTAGGCAGTGAGTCTAATTTCTTATCCCGCCATTTAATAGAGCTAATGCATTTAAAAAAAAGAGAGAACAAACATCTTAGTGTCAGGTCTAAATGATGCTACCTTAGTAATAAATCATAAAGTTAATGCATCAATATGCAATAGAGATGAAGGTTTTGTGAAAAATTTAGATTTCTTGGTAGTTCCAAAAATAACTGCAGATTTAACGCCTTCATGTCCAATTGAAATCTCAATACAAGATTTACCTAATGTAAAATTAGCAGATGCTAGTTTCAATATCCCAGAACATGTAGACATGCTCTTAGGAGCAGGAATTTTTTATGAGCTTTTGAGACCGGTACAAATTCGTGTTAATAATTCTGATCTTATTTTGCAAGACACAGTTTTCGGTTTTGTTGTATCGGGTTGTTTTTCGACAGAGAATGAAAACAAAGTTCATTGTGGGTTTATTAACCCCCTCACTGACAAGCCCGTGTTAATACGTTCACTAAGCTCCAGGTTTCACTGCAATACAAGCAATATTTAAAGTAACATAATTCTATTGATTTAATGTATTTTTAATACATTGAACAATGATTAATACTTCCAACGATTACATTCATATTCGTTATTAAGTTTTTTTTATAAAATGTTCAAAGAAACATTTATTTTTAGCATTTAAAACAAAATGCAGAGAAAACAACATTACAATTTTGCCCTTTTCCAAGACAGTCGGAGGGTTAAGGAAGAAACCAACCTAGACAAGACACTTAGAAAATTCTGGGAGATAGAAAATATTGAGGTTGAAAAATCAAAAGGTAAAGAGACTTTAATTTGTGAGAAACATTTCGTAGAAAATTATACACGAGACAAGAACGGTAAATATGTTATTAAAATGCCCTTAAAAGAGGATCCATATATTTTAGGAAACTCAAAACAAATCGCTACGAAAAAATTAAATTCTTTATTGAATCGTCTAGCAAAAGATCCTGAGTACTTAAGATTACATTCAGATTTCTTAAAAGAATATCAACAGTTAGGCCACATGGTTGAAGTTAACGAAAGCGAGGAAGAAAGTGGATCCTATTACATTCCCGATCTTGGAGTGTATAGAGGAATAGAAAAAAGTATATCAACGCCTTTGAGAGTTGTATTTAACGCGTCTTCCCTAACACAACTAAGGGAAACTCACTTAATTCTATTCAGTATAACGGAGGTGTAATACAAGATGATTTATTCTCAATTATGGTGAGATTTAGAAAATATATCGTCGCTTTCACTGCAGACATTCAGAAAATGTATAGACCAATCTCTATTCATCCAGATCAGAGGAAGCTGCAAAAAGTCTTATGGAAGGAAGGTCTTAACGAGCCAATTAAAAATTTTGAATTAATGACAGTTACTTATGGTACTGTTAGCGCACCTTTTTCAGCCATGAGAACACTACTTCAGTTGTCTAAGGATGAAGGAAGCAAGTTTCCTTTACCAGCACCCGTACTGAGAGAAGACATGTATATGGATGACATTCTATCTGGAGCTGATTCTTTAAGTTCTGCATTGGAACTCCAAAATCAATTAATAGAAATTTTAAACAGTGCAGGAATGTTATTACATAAATGGTGCAGTAATGCTCCACAACTTTGTCAAACAAATGACGAAATATAACCCTTTGGTGATTCAGAAGAATCTAAAGCGTTAGGTGTTTTGTGCAAATCGAAAAAAGATTGTTTAAGTTTCAATGTTAAAATTCATAATGATGTAAATGTCACTAAGAGACAAGTGTTATCAACTATATCAAGTATATTCGATCCCTTAGGTTTAGTATCTCCTGTTATAATTAAAGCAAAAATATTTATATAGAGAGATTATTCATATGAGATATATATTATTCGAGTTATTTAAATGACATTTATTTTATCCAGAAGGTTTGAGTTTTTAGTTTTGATAAAATCGAGTGTGTTAACCTTTAAATACTTTAAAATAAAGTATTTCTGAGTTATTTTTTAAATAAAATATGAGAAAAGAAATAAATTCTTGCAGCAATTAAAACAAATTTAATTTGAGCGTTAGATGTCATGAGTGTACATCATTACATAATGCATGCAGAATTTTAGAGTAGTAAACATAATAAACAACGAGGTGTTTTCAAGAGACCAATTTCAAAAATTTGCCTGTTACCCATGGAAAAATGATTATTATCTTTTGTAATTTGTCAATTTATTGTTTACTAGTACATGCTGTATTATATGTTTAAAATTTAAAGTTTAATAATGTATTATAATTGTGGTTGAATGAAAATCATTCAACGGGGGCCGCTATGTTCGGTCGTTTTTATGCTTTGCATTATTGGCAATATCTTTTGTCGTCTGCGTTTGTTTATGCGAGTTCATAGAATGTTTTGTTGTGAGAAAGGTAGCCATGAGCGGCTCTTGTGATATCTATATATATAAAAGCCGTTCTCTGTGTGTATGTCCTTTATACAAATCTTTAATTTTTGACCGATTTGCACGACACTTCATGTACATAGGCTTTAGAGCGTGGAATAGATCCCTGTCTGCTTTAAAAAATTATCAGACCACTATTTATCCCTTTATTCTACCACTTTCATAATTTAACATTATAGAAATATCTCTTTTTAAATCTTTTTTAATTCAATCGTTTCTTTCTGTTGCCAAACCCTAAAAAATGACACAATACTGTGAAAAAAATAAGGATAACGCGTTTTGTTGCGCGTTGAATTTTGTTTCTATTTGCCAATAAAAATTCAGAATTTCTTACTATATTTTTGCATGTTTGAAATTGACGTCATTCTAAACAGAAAATTCACATTTTTTTGTATATAAAATAAAAACTTTAACTATAAGAGCGGTAAAATAACGTAGCACCTCAATTTGAATGATTTTTTAAAATTAAAACATCTACTTTAATACAGACAGTCAAATTTCATGAAAACAATTTAGGAAAAGAAAAAAAGGGTAGATATGACGTCACATTCTATCAAATCTTTTCAACGTGTAATCAAACTCATTGTAAATAAATGCCTCTTATATTTTGTTTACTACTTCGACTACTTCACTACTTGTGCGAAGTCGTATACTTCAGTTACGCGTACCAAAGAAAACATGCATTTTAACTTTAAAAGTTAAAAAAAAATACGACAATTGGGTCAAAAGAACATCCTTTTTCTGAATTTGCGAGTTCCAAAATTAGAGCTAAAAATGTGAGTTTTTTCATAAACGTCAAGTTAAGGCTGTTCTCAAATCCAATGGACTAACTTTCTGACATATTTTTTAATTCATTTTTGTTCGGAAACACATGAAATTTGCAGTTCTTATTTAAAAACTGTGCATACGAAAGATAGTTTCCCTTTTGTGGTAAAGGTATAAAATATTTTAGTTGGTGTTTTAAAATGAATTTTTGACGCAACACCGTGATAAAGGAGCAAAACCGGTCATCACGTGACCACAATTGCTCATAACTCGATAACTAATTTATTTATCAAAAAATGGAAAACTCATTTCAAATCCAAATCGCTTTAATAGTTAAGCCTACAAATTTTAAGCTCTTAATAAGTCGGAAAATGTGTCAAAAAGTTTCGCGTTGTTGAGCAGGGAACTGGAGAACTATCTTAAGCATTATTGCAGGTTAGTATTTTGTAATCGAGTTGCATACCAGATATTCGATTAAACATGTCTTTCTTTATTGTTATAAATAAATGTGCATGTAATAATAGGTGTGAGGCACACTCATTAAAATACGAATATGCCAACTAGCGCATTGCCTGATTACTGAAGACTAACCCGTTAGTACATAGAGATAAATAGTTCTGCATTTTTCATTCGGGTAATAAGACTAATCTTTCATGATTGAGTTCACATGATTATATAACTTTCCCCTATAATTCTATGACTAAGCAACGGAAAACATTATGTTAAGCACTAATATCTTCCCAGAAAAACTAATAGTGAAAGTCGTATGGAAATCCGTTCTGAAGAATTCAAGTTATATTTACCCGGAACAAAATTCCCATTTGCATTTTATATACTTATTAGATTATTTTGAGTAGTTTAATTTGATACCTATTAAATTCGTGTTTTATTTTATTTTATTTTTGGCGTTTTAATTTCTTTTGCCGATTTAGTTATTGAATATTACTCGAAAACAAACTAATTCTGAACTATTTAGAATGTTTTTGAACAATTGAGTTAATATTTTATAATTGGGTTGCACGCATATTTAAAAAAATATTCATGCTTGAAAATTACTTTAAAATCTATGAAAAATCTGTAAATTGTGATAAGAATTACAAACAAATATTACTGAAAGTAATTTTGTTTTTTATAAAACGTTGGAACAATCGAATGTGCGTTGTTTAGAGGTTAAATTGCAGTAAAAGGGAAATTTATTGTTGTGTTAGCTTATTACCACCGAAAATATGATACCAGCGTTACTCATAGACATATCTTTTCTGTATACTATTGCATTAAGAGTAAACGGGTTCATCTTTCGTAATCGGGTTGCACGCACCTTTAAAAATATCCATGCTTAAAAATTACTTTAAAATCCATTAAAATCAGAAAATTGAGATACAATGTTCAACCAAATTTCATTTGAAAGAACTTTTTTCTATTCGGCATTCTACAAAATGAAATTATGTGATGTCTAGAAGTCAGAAAAATTGCAGTAAAGGCGCAATGTATGGGCACTGACATAGTGTGCTTACTTTATAATGTAGATATGTGCCATACAAACGAAAATTTCACAAAATGCTGCGCGATTTGGTGGATTTTTTTTTTCGTATTGTCAGGAAAATCACATATTTTTCTCTTACATCAGCCAAAGGAAACGCGCATTCTGTAATTAAAGCTCAAGGATTTTACTGTGGTTGCGCGATAATAACGTCATGTTTTCTGATTGTCTTTTTAACGATTTGGGGATTGGAATGCACAAATTTCAGTTATTGTGATAGCGGTATTATTTCGTTTTAATTTATTTTACCTCGAAGGCTCCTTATAATTGACACGGGCGAAGCCGGGTAATTCTGCCAGTTATTTAATAAAAAACAGTGCACTGCAGTTTTGTTATTTTGTGTATTTGTGAGTATTTAATATGAGTTAACAATTTCTATTAAATAACAGCAATATTTTTAATAATTCGGAACCATAAGCGATAATATTTAAAATATTCTTCAATTCTATTATATAACACTTTCAAGTGATATTTAAATACAATAAACTCTATCGAACTCTTTAATAAACGTTCAAGTGTGAATATTACTCGCGCACAGAGGGTTCCGTACAATAATATATGAATTAGTAAGAGTATTATTAAAAAATACCGTTGCTAAAAGAATACTAAGACTTTGTAAAAACTATATAACGTAGGGTTGGGTATAGCTATATAGTATCCAGGGTGCAAAGGAAAGTCCCTTTAATCTGAAAATACTTGTAAACGGAGAGAGCTACAGCTATACAAGTGAAGTAACGGTACAGTAAAGCGACTATGCCCGACCTAATGCAAACGACAGCAGCACCTTTAGTAGCAAAATTTGGAAGTTAGCCATTGCAAATCGAAAACGAAAAGAGGTAGTTCAAATTTTCCAATTACAAAGTTTTAGAGCATCAATTAATTAGTACGAAAGGACAATTCTTTCACACGGATAAGATAAATCTTCGCCTGCATATCCAAAAATGTCTGAAATCGATGAGCGACGATTCTATTTTGCCTATTCACATTACGGAAATGTAACAGTGCACAATTGCAGATTGTGACGTTGTACTGTGCTGCAATGTCTGTAAAGAGTTAATTTCCAATGCATTTCAAATTTTTGAATAACCCTTTCAGGGCTAGAAGAATTCTGTTCGTAATTTGATGAAATAATTGACTGACACCAGAATATTCAAACGAATTTTTCAGAAAACAAAACCCCGCTAATTTGCACTTTCATTACAAAAGCAAAATTTTATTAAAATATTCTTGGTGCCATTTGTCAGTTTTGGAATTGAAATTAGGTGGCTAGACCGTCTAGCCACCACCCTTGAAAGGGTTAAATCTATGCCATCGCATTGAAGAGGCTTCCAATAGGCGTTCCATGCTGAGAAATGTGCACGCAGAATCACTCTCAGCTCTCACGAATACTAACTTGCATCGTGAGCAATGGCGAACGTTTCGAACATACTGAATATTAACTTTTTATCACTGTGAGAAAGTTTGTCGTGTTACTTTCTTCTATCTTGACAAGAAGAAAGTATTGGTTTCATGAAAATTTTCGAATTTCAGTTTTCGACGGATTTACACGTTTTATGGGTCAGAGATTCCAAAAAACATGTTTTTACAAAATGTCTGTCTGTGAGTCTGTCTGTCCGTCTGTCTGTCTGTATGTGACACAAATTTTGTGGGCGCTCTATCTCAGTAACTAACCCACGGAATTTAATAAAAATTTATATTCTGGTAGTCCCTGATATAGATTGGTGCTGATTAGTTTTTGATGTAAATCGCCGCGCAGCTATGTAGCATTTTGCAGGATTTTCGCAAAAGCTCTATCTCAAGAACTATTACACGGATTTTTATAAAACTTCAGATTCCGTTAATCCTTGATATGATTTGGTGTTGGTAATGTTTTGGTGCAAATCGCCCAACAGATGGCACTGCTATGCTGCATTTTGCAGCATTTACACGATTTTCGTAATAGCTCAATCTCAAGAAATAATGCACGGATTTTCATCAAACTTCAGATTCAGTTAGTGCTTGACATGAATTGATGTTTTGTACCTTTTCGTGTAAATAGTTCAACAGGTGGCGCTGCTGTGCTGCATTTTTGAGATTTCCACAATAGCTCTAGCTCCAGAACTAATGCACCGATTTTCATCAAACTTCAGATTCCGGTATACCTTAATATGAATTAGTGTTGTTTGTGTGTTGGTGCAAATCGCTCAACAGGTGGCGTTTCTATGCTGCATTTTTCAGAATTTCCCCTACAGCTCTATCTCAATAAGTAATGCACGAATTTTCATCAAACTTCAAATTCAGGTATATTTTGATACAAATTGGTTGTAAATTGATGTAATTTCTTTTACTATTTAAATGATTTAATTGACGTGATTTATATAGAAGAAAGTTTTGTGATGGCCACAACATACTAGTTTTTATGTGGTGTTATCAAAATGTATTGTGCTAAGTACGTATTTATAGAATAAATTGTGCGCACTTCTTCATACTTCTGACTATTCCATTCAAACGTTTACACAAAATGGAGTACTGCATCGATTTTGGATATTTTTGGGTAAACCGGCGAAGATTTATTATATCCATGTAAACCAAATGTCGTATTCTACTAATTAATTGATGCTCTAAAACTTTCTAACTGGAAATTTTGCTCTATCTTTTTTCGTTTTCGATTTGCAGTGGCTATTTACCAAATTTCGCCATTAGGGGGCGCTGCTGTCGTTTTCATTAAATCGGGTGTAGTCGCTTTACTATATTGTTACCTCACTTGCATAGCTGTAGCTCTCTCCGTTTACAAGTATTTTCAGGTTAAAGGGGCTTTTCTTTGCACCCTGCATACTAGAAAAGTATAAATGGTTATACCATGAAAGGTCAAGGATATATAGAACATAAGTAATAGCAAATATAGCTATTCTGTATATTTGTTATTCCATATAGGTTTTAGTTAACCTTTGAAGACATAGTAGGCGTATTGGAAAAGCCACTCAATGGAAACTAGTCGCGAATCCCATAGTATTTAAGAGATTAATTCTCATTAAATTAGTCTGTTTTTGACAATTTGACGTTTATTGCTTTTATACTGCTACTGGGCATTGCATTGTATAAATATATACTTAAAATTTGTTATCTAGGCTTTAAAAGCCGATGGAGCATAGAGTACGCCGTCCTTGTCATTATGTATGTCCAAACCGCCCGTGTCTTTAAGGGTTAATATCTCGGCTAATTACCGACTATTTTTTTCCGAAATTCATGATCAATAATGCTTTTATACTTCTGCTACGATAAGTACCTCCAGCATTGCTTAACACGTTTGCTGAAGCCCGTAAATCGAAATATGAGTGTAACGGAAAAATGCAATTTTCTCAAAAACTATGCGACCTAGGGTAATCGCTATAATTTTCCTGCAATGTTTAAATTAATGTCTACTACCTCTAATTTTTTCATTATTTTAGTTTTAATAGATTCGGAATTAGATGGTAGGAACATATTTTTGCACTACATTTACCACCATAACTTTGAAAATATAAAACCTAAAATTAAATGAAATATACTTTTTTATTTCAGCGTTACGAAAGTTTCACACGATATACAAAGAAAATAATTTTTTTTCAAGTAACTTAATTAGCCCCTCTACATTTTCGCTAAATATATTTGTGAATATTTTTAATCTGTAAATATGTGGGTCAATAATCTTTATTACTTCCCCGAATTTGAACTTTCCACGTTGCATATTTTACGAGTAAAAGGGCTGTGACAGACAGACAGAGAGACAGACAGACACAGGAGTGATCTTATAATGGTTCCGTTTTTACTTTTTAAGTACGGAACCTTAAAAATGATAAAAATGTTTTAATCAAGTTTGAGACTATTCTATAAACTGAAGTGAAATCCATTAATGAAAGCAAAATTATTGATTTTGATTAAAACACAGTAAAGTATGTAAATATTATTAGTATGTAAAAGGTAAGCGGAGATACAGTATACTTATTATATCGCGATTCACCGCAAAATGCCAGTATGTAACAAAAGTATTATAAGGCTTGTGCTAAAAAATTCATTGCACCAGAAAGTCTAGTGAATAATTGTTGAATTTTGCATAGTAAGTAGTGTTAACAGATAAAAAGCGTACTTATTTGATAAATACAAGAAAGGAAAAATGATACCAAAAGCTTTTTTAACAGATCTAATTATTATCATGACTATGAAAACAGGAATATCAATAGGAGTACGATATAATAATAAGATATGAGATGTGCTATGCTATAAGAGACGGAGACTTTTCCCAATATCGTATATGCTGTTCAATAGTTGTTATGTTAAACTTTTATAGATAATCGAGTCTATAATCACGCATTTTATCTGAAGATCTAACTCTCTAAATCTTTATTAGTATTTTTATTCTGTAAGTTATTTTGAAAGACGAGATATTTAAGATTTTGGAAATTTGATTAACCTCGAATGTACGAGTAAGTGGAAGATTGCCTCTTCTTGTACATAAGCAACATCACACCCGATTTGTGTATCTTAATTTAAATCTATGCTGACATACGATATTAGTTGTTACAATGTTGTTACATTCGAACAGTGGTTTCGATTTCTGAAATTTTCATCCACGTATTTTCCTTTTTTATTTTTATTTTTGCGATATTTAATATATAGTTATTTGCAGGGACTGAGAAAAGCTGTAAATTCTTAGGCGCCAGGAAAAATTCTTAGGAGCCAGCTTGAAGTATCATTTCTCTGACATTAACGTATTCACTGCAACTTTTTGAGTTATCTATGTGTCATTTTGCAGTGAAAAAGTTAACTGTTCAATAAAAAAATCCAACCGAACAAAAACTTTAAGATAATACCACTTTTACATCGTAAAAATTTAAATAGAAACAAAGTATGAAATTAAACATTAAAACAGAGGGTAAATTAATATCCTTACCTTTAATTCCCAACAAGAAATTATATAATTAAATTAACAATGCCTTTGAGATTTTGATTTGAAATACCATTTGCCCATTTGTCATTTTTGTGAGATATATCTGACAACTGCACATTTTGGTACATTCCACTTAATGGAGCATTTAATTTTTTTTTCATTTTCTGCTGGAGAATTTTTAAGGTTTTCTAATCTAAGCAGTGCTCTTTCAACATACACTTTAGTTTGGCATAGCAAAAACTCTGATTTCGGAAAATTTAGGAAGAGTTGTTGCGCCGGTATGGTGTATTTCCCTCCACTGCAAATAATAGCGCTATAAAAAATAAATATTTTCGCACATGGAATTTTTTTTTTGGTTAAAGGAAAAAAAATTTAAATTAATAAGTAGGTAAAAACTTGTCGCCAAGAGGAATTGTTTAGTCGCCCTGGCGACCTGGCGCCTGGTGTTTGTTGGACCCTGGTTATTTGGAGTAAACGTAATGAGCACTTTAGTGCACTTTAGTGCATTATTTAGGATTATACTAAATAAAAATTCAAATAAATTATCATTAGATAATAGAGTGAATTTTCCATGGATTCAATTTTACTATTAAACATTAGAATATACTATTTCTTCTACATTTTAATATTTTCCATGATATATTATAAAGCAGATTTACTCGTAATTGAAGATTTGTTTTAATTTTCATCTTAGCAGATGAAAGATTGCAGAACTATTTATTGTACTATAAAATCTTGGGAACGAATATGGCTTTTTAAGTTGCAGGTCGTTATGTTTATGAATGCACTGATTTAGAAACACATACCACATGGAACCTATAACAGGTATTTTTATGTTTTCAGTAAAAGTATTAGGGAAACAGAAACCTAAAATTTAATATTTAGTTATTTTTTAATCCCCTGGATACATTCTTGTAGAAGTTTAGAATTTTGTAAGAATAAATATGCATTTTCTAGCTATAAAAAATCTCTTGTTTATGGTGTTTTTTTATTACAATATCTTTTAAAATGGTACTTTTTAAATATTATGTTTTGAATACATGAAAAATAAATAGAATATTCATTTTATAGACTATACTCAGCACATGATATTTTATTCTTTTATATTCAAAATTATCTATTTAAAAATTTAAAACGAATATTCTTTTAGACGCTACATCATCCGGAACTAATGTTTGTCATTTATTTAACCATTTCCTTTAAAACCATAAATAAAAAAAAAAAATATCTCGACTTCGTAAATCCAATCACTTATCATATTCTGAGTGATGAATAATAGAAAACGTCTGCTTTTGGGTAAAAATCAAGAAACATATATCATGTCATGCTCCTATTTCATTTGTATCGAAAAAGATTTTTTTTTTGTTCCATAATTTAATATGCATTAGAGGCCGATTTCTGCAAATATATAACATATTAAATTTTCTATTAAATATATTTCATGAATAAACTTTTTAAATAAATATGTTTATGATTTAACAGATTTTTTCCCATTAATGAATAGATACATCAAACCGAGAAAAATAAATAAATAATAATTTTAATAAAAAATTTCCATACATTAAATTTACCTTCAAATACTTTTAGCTCCTTCAATTTACTTACGCTGTTAAATGATTCATCTTACAAGGAGAGGGCCAACCTTGTTAATCACAGATTTTGATTATTTTAATATATGTTGTAGGGTAGAGGCCCCTTAGTGTCAGGTTCAACGTATTTTATCCAATGCTCCTTAGCTCTTGAGAATCCGGGGGGTCTAATATTAGTACACAACTTAAATACTTACTTTGCAACAACAATTATAGGTTAGTCTTAGCTCAGTTGGCATGGTGTTTACCAGCTGATTCGTGGGCCCGGGTTCGATACCCGAATTCGCTTCATTAGTTTTTCTCATTTTTTGTTTTATAAATTTACTTTTAAGCATAACTTTATAATCTCATTGTCAATTAAAATTTTTAATATTGTACATCAATTATAATTTTAACCTATTTAATTTTTTACTTTTAACTAAATAGTTGTAATAAAACATCATAAAACTGTTATTGTTTTTTAAAAATCACTTTTAAAATGTATTTCATATATTCCTTATCGATGCAATGATATTGAGCAATTGTGTCATTTCGTGATTTTAAAGAAACATCATTTACGCATTGCTTTAACAAAGGACGTCAATGCGATAATACTGTTAATCATTCTGTTTTTAAAGTAACAAGCATAATTATATTAAAAATTAGCATCATAATTAAATTACAACCGATTTTTTGCATATTAAAGATTTTTAAATTTGTAATAAGTATGCTTGCGCTATCAATTATTTTGCTTTTCCCTTTAACTTCTTTCTGCTTTTATTTTTATTTTACTTGAATATTCCTTTTGTATCATAACTAGATGGCACCACAACAGAATTTGTCACGATTTTAGAATTTTTATCATTCAATAATAGATCCAATTTCTTTTTAAACTTCTGTAATGGATGAACAATAATAGTTTACAAATAAGAAATGATAACTTTAAGTTTGTTAACATTATAATTAATGTATGATGTTAAAATTTTTAATTGAAATTATTAAATTATAATTACAACTATATTTATAAAACAAAAAATGAGAAAAACAAATGGAGCGCTTTCAGGTATCGTTCCCGGGCCCTCGGATTAGCAGGCATACGCCACGCCAACTGAGCTACGACTAACCTATAACTTTGGTTGCGAAGTAAGTATTTAAGTTGTGTACTAATATTAGACCCCCCGGTTTTTCAAGAACTAAGGGGCATTGAATAAAATCCGTTGAACCTGACACTAAGGGGTGTCTACCCTACAATATATATTAAAATAATCAAAATCTTTGATTAACAAGGTTGGCCCTCCCCTTGTTAGATTTAAGAAGATGTATTTTCATCAGATTTCCGGAAAAATAGAAATCTTCAAAATACATTAAATCTTCTCTAAAATCTATTATAATAAATTATTATTTAGAGATGAGAGTAAAATACTGAATTTACATCACTAAATGTAATTTTGAATATGAAATGTAATCATTTACTTTAATCGAAATATATAAACATAGTTTTACATAACATATTGTCTTTTTACTTTCTTCTATCTTCAATAGAAGAAAGTATCGTAATCGAATTTTTTCAATTTCCGGTTTTCCACGGATTTACACGTTTTATGAGTCAGAGATCACAAAAAACATGTTTATACAAAATGTCGGTCTGTCAGTCCGTGTGTCCGTGTGTCGCCATTGTACCATCAAATATTGTATGAAGTTATGCATAGAATTAACCAAATTTTGTTTAACTTTTTGGCTATGGCTAGCAGGTCCTCCATTAATTTGGAAGAAATCCGCCGGTACGGGCGCTGTAATAGCATTTTTTGTGCATTTTGAATACTGTACCATCGAAAAGTGAATGAAGTTATGCATAAAATTGAACCAAATGTTTTGTGTAATGTTTGTTGCCATAGCAAGAAGGTCCTCCCTGAATTCGGAAAATTGTCGCCGGTAGGGGGCGCTGCAATAGCGATTTTTGTGCATTTTGAATATTGTACCATCGAAAAGTGTATGAAGTTATGCATAGAATTGAACGAAATGTTTTGTGTATGTTTGTGATCATAGCCAGAAGGTCCCCCTGAATTTGGAAAAAAATTCGCCGGTAGGAGAAGCTGTAATAACGATTTTTGTGCAATTTAAATATTGTACCATCAAAAAGTGTATGAACTTATTCATAGAATTGAACGAAAATTTTTGTGTATGTTTTTGGCCATGGCAAGAAGGTCCTCCCTGAATTTAGAAAAATTCCGCCGGAAGGGGGCGCTATAATAGCGATTTTTGAGCAATTTTCAATATTATACCATCGAAAAGTGTATGAAGAAATGCATAATTCTAATAAAAATACTAATGAAACTAATTAAAATGAAATATTGACATGATATAGAAGAATGTTTAGGATTGGCACATCCAATTAGTTGATTCATAGGCTTGTATTGTAACATCGATACACTTTCTTCAATGCACGTTTATTGTTCTTGTTGTTGTTAGTTTTTTTCTTTATGTATGATGAATGTGTATGAAGTATTCAAAACAAAACTGGTTTAACTAATTTTTATGATAAAAAAAATTTCTACTCCTTATTATTCTTTAGGAGGATACAAATTAATGCGAAGATGACGTTTTTGGATTGTAAAACAAATTATGGAGAGCTGTCTATTGATTTTTTTTTTTATAAGAATGATCGGCTGTTTTCTACTTTCCCAAGTAATTATTGCATTATGCTACATTATATTTTCGAAATTTATGAAGAAAATCCACAGTTGTTTAGTAGATTTTGCTTTAATGGAATGGCTTAACATTTGCTGCACCATTCCAATTATTTCCCCAATTTCACAGCTATTTAAAAAAAAAAAACAAATCTGTTTTTATTAATACTTAAGATCGCGAAAAGTTGTGAATTCCAAAGTATACATTCGATTTATGTGAAGTTTCAATGCAGTTCATATTTTCGTTCGTTGAAAGATTAAGAATTATAGTTTGTAAAACTACAAAAAAAGAAAAAAAAAACTACAGAAAAATTATAACAGATTGACAGATGCTAAATGGTATATTAAACAATAAATTACATATCACGATAGTTCTGACAGCAAGCATAAACACTTACAGTAGATGTTACATAAAACGCCAGTATTTGATTACTGCTTGTATAAATTTAAACAGAGAGAAGAAAAATAACTTAAAGAATTTAAGTAACACAATTTAACCCCTTCGGGACGGGAATCTTTTACGAAATTTTTAATCTTTTGTCACCATTTAAAAAAAAAAAAGATATTTGTGTCTTCTTGAATCGAGAAAATGGGCTGATTAAATAAGGCAAATTTTACAGTAAAATTTTACTGGTGAGGAAAAACAGGGATTTTGAGCGCTTCATGCGGCACGTATATTTGTCGCTCGTCCCCAAGGGGTTAATGCACAGTTTTCTTGATTTAAACATTGCTGCAGCTGTCATTTAATTAAAAAAAACATTGTGTATTAACTATAAAAACCAAATTAAAAACGATCTTATGTAATAATTTAGTATTTTAACAAAAATTCGCTCTTTTGAGCGGAAATCATAATATTTCCTTAAATAAACGGAAAATTTCCTTTTTTTTTCTTACACGTTGAATGTTTAAAACGGAAACGTTCCTTCCAATGCAGAAAAAAATATTTCTTACCCCTACAGAGGAAACGGAAAATCTCAAGTTAAATTTTTGGGTTGTTGCTGTGGAGTATAAACATGTCGTGCAATGTGACCATTTAGAGTAGAGGATAGTTTTATAAATAATATTTCTATTTAAAAATCCGAGTGTGCATTCTTTTCTTACTTTTCAAATTTTTATCAATAGTAAATAAAAACAGGCAAATATATTACTTACCTGTGCTCAGTAGCGCTGTTTTTGCCCAATCTCGTCTTCTGGAGATACGTAATATATCACCCATTGCTATCTTCTTCGATATTTCAACTATAATTACCTAAAGTGTAGAATAAAAGATTATTATATTTGTATTGTTATAATTTTCGTGTCGTGTATGGATTTAAATTGAAGGGATGTCGTATATATCCACTCAATATATTTAATTAAAATTTCTAGGATATTATATTAAAGAATAGAAGCACTGAGAGAATAAAATTCTTCTCGGAGCCTGGTAACCACATCTTCACACATAAGCAGCAATAGCAGCTTTGAAAGAATACGTAAAACAAAGTCCCACTCGTAAATGAAGTCGACACAATGATTCCATGTGAACCGTAGAAGTAGAAAATAGGAGAGGCTAAACCGCAAATATTCAATATATTCTGATCTTTGTAGAAGCACTTCTCGGAGCTTTGCAAGTGAAAGTTTAGTAGGGATGCACAACCTGTAGCCCGCGGGCCAAAAGTGACCCGCAATGGGTTAACAAGTGGCCCGCGACTTTCGTCAATTTACAATTGACAAAAATTGCAATTTTTGACAATAGGTTGCAGGAAAAAATCGTGAATTTCATCAATTCGCCTCGGAAAACAATTGCAAATTTCGCCAATCAGCTAACAATTGCGAATTTCATTGATCGTCTAGCCGATACCATTTGTATCAATAAAGGCAATTCCCGAGTTGCTAATTTCGTCAGTCGCTAGTCAAAAATACCTCGAATTTCATCGTTCGGGCGTGGAAAAATTGTGTGTTTCGTCGATCACGCGCGGAAAAGTCGCGAATTTTTTGATCGAGCACAGGAAAATAGGGAGTTTAGTCAGTTTATCGCGAGAAAAAGTCGCGAATTTCGCCAATTTGCCGAGGCAAAATTGCAAATTTCGTTAGTCAATTAAGAATTGCGATTTTCGTTGACTGAGCGCGGAAACATCGAGTTTCGTCAATCGGGCACGGAAAAATCGCGAATTTCGTCGATCGGGTGCGGTAAAATCAAGAGTTTCGTCGATTAGGCACGAAAAAATCGTAAGTTTCATCAAACGGGTGCGGAAAAATCGCGCGTTTCGTCGATTGCGCGCGGAAAAGTCGAGTGTTTCGTCGACCGCGAGCGGAAATGTCGCGTGTTTCACCAGTTTATTGCAAGAAAAAGTCGTGAATTTCGCCAATTTGCCGTGCGAAATTGCAAATATCGTCAGACATTTAATATATGCGAATTTCGCTGATCGGGTGCGGAAAAATCGCAAGTTTCGTCGATCGGGTGCAGAAAAATCGCAAGGTTTGTCGATCGGGGGTGGAAAAATGGGAATTTCGCTGATCGGCTGAGGAAAAATCGTGAGTTTCGTCAATTTATCGCGAGAAAAAGTTCGCGAATTTCGTCAATTTCCCAAGGATTTTAGTCAGTTAAGAATCGCGAATTTCGTCGACCGAGCACGAAAAAATTGCGAGTTTTGTCGATCGGGCGCAGAAAAATTGCGAATTTTTCGATCGTGCGCGGAGAAATCGCGAATTATGTCTATCGAGCGTGGAAAAATTGCTAAACTTGTCGATCAGGAGTGAAAAAATCGCAAATTTCGTTGATCGGACAAAAGAAACATCGTGAAGTTTGTCGATTAAATGCGAAGAAATTGCAAATTTCGTCGATCCGCTACGGTAAAATCGCTCGTTTCGGTAGTTTATCGCGAGAAAAAGTTGTGAATTCCGACAATTCACCACGGGAAAAAATTAGAAATTTCGTCAGTGAGTTAACAATCGCGAATTTCGATGACTGGGCGCGGAGAAATCGTGAATTCCGATGATAAGGCGTCCAAAAATCGAGAATTTTGTCGATCAGGCGCGTGAAAATATGAAAATTTGTTGATCGGATGCAGAAAAATTGAGAGTTTCGTCAATTTAAATTCGTTCATAAAGTTCACATTTTTTTTCGCACTAGCCACTTTCATGCATATGTTAGTTTTTAGCACTTTTAATAATGCAAAATTTAATCCCCCGAATAAAGTCTAGGAATATTTTCACTCTTTGAAAATAATCTTTGCTATATCTCTGTTATATATACAAACATAAACTGTTGATATATCCTTGCCAACTGAATTGGGTATGGTATGTTGACTGGGTAGGGGAACCTAAAGGGGTATAACTGCCACTCCTCTGAAACCATGTTTTTTATAGGGTACAGATCTCTCCGAAATAGAATTACCTCTGTGTTACTCATGTGGCCCTCGACAACCCAGGCATTTCTGTAAGTGGCCCTTATCTTAAAAAGGTTGTGCACCCCTAGTTTAAAGTCTTGAAATTAGATCACAAAAAGTTTTAATATTTCTGTCGGGGGTTACACACCTCAACAGATAGAGCAGTCTTCCTCTAAAGTTGTGCACCGAGGGTCGATTCTGGAGTAAAGAAAGCCGATCAAAAAAGGGTAGTATAACAGGCAACTGAAATATCTCTTCGCGTAAATATGCACTTGTTAACTGCTGGAATGCTCTGTGCATACTAATTGATTAGTAGTAGAAGTTACTAAAATAAATATTTGAATCCAACATACGGAGATAATTAGGAATTGGGAGTCTGTCAGGGATATATGCCATGATCTGTTTATATAGTGAAAAACACCATGATTCTAAGCTTTTGTGATGCAACTTGGAATTAGTCTATCATTATATTAATTAAAATTGCATGATTTATTATTTTTTGCGCTGTGTTATTTCGAAGCACAAGAAGTGTATCAATCACATAGAAATTATAGGTGACCTGGAGAAGTTTGAATTAATTTATAAATCGGTCGCAACATATACCCTATCCTGAGAGAGAATCGCCTATTTCCAGAATGATAATTAATTAAGTAAATGCAAAGCACAAAGCGAAGAAAATAAATTTTAACATAAATAAAAGTTTATTTACATATGCATTTATACATTACAAAAATTCAAAAGTTAAAGGATCTTGAATATTTCAGGTTAAATGAGTATTCTAAAATTTTTTAATTAAGATTAAGATTAAGATTTGTATGCATGACACCCAAATAATGATGATCAAGAGCGTTCTGTTATCACTCTCTCATTAAATTGCATAATTTCAATCTTATTATTGTTTAATGGAACTTCTAAAATAATGTTTCAATACCTCATTGATGATCGAGCTCTATCCCTCTCACTGACATCATTTGGAGCACCCACACGACGCGACGTCTACATATCTATCAGGAAGAGCACACTTTAGGAGGCATTAATCCGTGGTCTCTGAGTCATTTCAGCAGTGAGACTAATTATCATGATTCAAAACTCAAGGAGTTAATGGTTACAGGTACCACATACCGTATTTATTTTTATAAATATAAATTATTGTTTGTTAGATATAATGGTATAGGGCGTAAAAAATGTTTTACCCTTTATATATATATATGCACACATTTATTTAATGCTTATATTATGTTTATCGTTTAACACACTAAAATTAATACATTTGTAGCGACCATGTCAACGACATGCTGTTGTAATATTCCTTAAAAAAACAAGTTAGTTTTAAAGAGCAGCATAAAAAGTTCGCTTTTCACAATTTATATTTTTTAAAAGATAGTGAAAGTTAAATTATATATATATATATATTTTTTTTACTATACCATTTGTTTTCAAAAATAAATTTTACGAACTAAACCATTAATTTAAAGTCCAAATTGGGGTATACATTTTAATTTGTGGAAAAAAAAAAAAAAAAAAAAAAAAAAAAAAAAAAAAAAAAAAAACATTGTGCATTCTCTCCGCAGTATATCATTAACATAAGAAAAATGTAGTATTTTTGGAATTCTGAGAAAGCTTTAAAAATTGCTTCTAATTTCAATACTTTATATGTAACTGAATTTTTTATAACGATTTCGAAATCCTTGCTAATTATCTTTTTTCAAATATATTAAAAATATATATTAATTAGAATTTATATTTCGAAAAGAACTAGCTAATTAAAATATAAAAATTGTAATTTTCGATTCTGCTTTATTTTTTAAAATGGCGCTAATTTTAATGCAAAAAAATGGGTAATTCTGATTATGAAATCTTATGGGATCAATTATTTGTTACTCATTTAAAAATGTATATTGGGTAAACTAGGAATTCTTATTGATCCTTTTCAGTTACTAAAAATATTTTAATAAAAAACTTTAATTATTATCATTATCTATTTTTTTTATTAATTTATCCACATATTTTTTTCTAACTATTATGTATGGTATCTTAAATGAAATTATTTATGCTTTCTTATTTTTAATATAGTGTTCGATAAATTAGTGAATAAAAGAATTTGTAATTGTAATGAATGGTAGATTTGGGACACTTTCTTCACTTAAAATGATATTACTTCAAAAAAGTTAAATCAATACATCCTTCATTTAAAAACCCCTGTCTAAGCATTCATTTTTATTAGAAAAGAAAGTGTATTATTTTAAATTATATTTAAAATATTTTACAGGTTCATAAAATACAACAGGATAAATAATTATTTCAATAAAAATAAATCCCCTGTTAAAACCATGAGAAGCTTTTCTGAGATTATTCCTTTCAATTTGTGCTCTAAAATGTTTTATTCCAATAAGAAAAGTTACTTAATTTATTGCAAAATTATATTGAGGAAGGAAGATATGGAATTTAGACTAGTACAAATTCCATCCCTACTTCCATCTAAAATTTCCAGTAGTGAATTATTTTATCACATATTTCAAAGACAGTACTTTAGTTCAATTCCAGTTCTTTTTATTAAGTCTCATTTCTGCCTAATGTAATGTAATAATGAAGTTTAGTCAAGCTGTGTTTTAAATAGTAATTTTTGAATTATTCCTAAAAGTATAATTTTTTAAATAAAATTTAGACATATGAATATCACTTGGCATATTTCTACTGTTACGCAAGCAAAGCCGCGGGGTTTTCTAGTTATTTATAATCAGTTCCTGATATCTGTCAATAAATTGTGTTAAGTTAAGGAAGCTTCTATGTAAATATTTTTAACGGACATTAAAAATAGAAATTTAAGCTGTTTATCTCAGATTATTGAGCAATATAATAAAAGACTCAAAGTTCGTGTTTTATCATGCAGGAAATATCTGTGGTGATTTATGTATTACATAATTATGGAGTTCTGGAACCTATGTACACATCGAAAAGTTTTCAGCACATCTTTACTATTTAAAAAAATGTAATAAATTTACATTTTAAACTACCCAAACGGAAAATTAGACATAATTATTAAAATTTCATTAAATTTGGATATATCCTGATACGCTGAAACACACTTTTAATTTCTAGTATAGAACGAGTTTATAAAGGAGGATTATTGCGCATTATTTTTGAAATACTTTTAATTTCATGAATGTAAAGGTATATATATATATATTTAATCACAAGTAACGCGTCAAACATAATAACCTGTTTTTAGGGCGGCAAATGCCCGAAATTTTATAAAATTTAAAGTATTTTAACACGATGAGTTTTGGCCGTAGAAGAATGTAATGTTTACTTCTTATAGCATAGAATAGAGAATGTGTGTTGAGTTTCAGAACATGTTTCATATGTTTCAGAATATAACTTATAGGAACTTATAGACAGTAGAAAATTCTTTAATTTACAAGCTTCCGAAAATTAATGGCGGGACTTAATCTTCGAAATTTTCTTTCTTTTTTTTTTTTTTAAACTTTGTGACTACTTATCTACAAAATGTGAAACAGAAGGTGTTTCAATCTGGTTTGATATACGCTGTATATCTACATCATTATTCGTCACGATAACCATTAATAAATTTAAAAATAAATTTAAAAAAAAACGTTATCCAGTAATACGAGGGTGTGTCAATAAGTTTTTGTCCTCATATAGAAATAATAGAGTGACAATTATGAAATTGCTACATGGTATTAGTCCTTTTCTATATAGTAACCGTGCACAATAACACATTTCTGTAAACGATATTTCAAACAGAGGGAGGAGGATGTATTCCACCATTTTTATAACTTTTGCCAAACTCCCACATGTGACATATTGTTGGAAAGACCTGTGACCACATATTAATGCTATGCACCTACCGAACCCCTCCCCCTAAATTTGCCTCTCCCTGAGGGTATGAATGATGTCCACAAATTTTAGAAAAGTGCTCTCCGGAGGGCAAATTTTGGGGGAGGGGGAGGGGGAGCGAGGTACATAACATGAATAAGTGGTCACAACTCTTTCCAACAATATATCACCTGTGGGGTGCGTAAAAGTTAGAACCCCCCCCCCCCCTTTTGGGTCTACTATGGCGTCCATGGTATACGTCATCATTTCTGTCTTTGAAATACCGATTTCACAAATGTATTACTGTCCACACTGAATATATAGAAAAGGACTCATAAAATGCAGCAATTTCATAAATTTCACTGAATTATTTATATGTGATGGCAAAAACTTATTGATACACTCTCGTACTACCCTCATAACACCCATGGTCACAGTGACGTCGTTATGACGTCACTGTGGTCACGTCACATCTGTGACCAAAATGTCACCCCTCAGTAATGTCACATTGTGACTGAGATGTGAGCGTCTTAGAAAACTTAAGAAAAATACAAAAATTATTCAAAACATGTTATTTATGTAAAATTATATTTTTCTGTCTATTAAAAAAAATTGTAACGTCACTACTATGTCACTGGATGTAACGTACGTCATGTCACACATGTGACAAAAAACTCTCACCATATTGTAAGTCACAGTGTGACAGAAATACGAACTTCAATATCTTTGGAAATGAAGAGAAGTATTTAAAACCGTATTTTAAACAGGCCTGAGTTACAGCGGCATAAGGAATGGAAACATATTAGTGGATAGCAAATAGTAAATTCGGACACGAAAAGAGGGGGGGGGGGAGGGGGCATAATAAGGAAAATGCACAGTACAAGTATCAACAAACTAGATTTTCATGCTATATTTTATCAATTTGATATCTAAAACAGTGAAAGTATTCTTTTTCCATGATTTCAATTTTATCTATTATTGCAATTTAATATAATAATCCTTCACTGATTGTTATTATTATAAAAGTGTTTCTCGGAAAAATGGTACGTGATGGAGCAATTTGGATAACATATTTAGAATTAGGAATATTAAATCTGTAAACTTTACATATTTAGTTTGCAGGGAGGAAATTGTTTTTTTTTTTTTTTTTTTTTTTTTTTTTTTTTGTCGACCAGTGGTGTTTGAAACGCTTTTGTGGTTTCAAATAAAAAATAATCTATTACAGTTAAGTCTGCAGCTCTTAATGAGCACGTAGAAAGAGTGTTCAGAGTGGAGTCATATATGTATTCTTTAATTACAATTTGCATTCAAGTCATATTTTTTCCTGTTAGTGTTTAACAATTTTAAGTAAATATTTTTTTTTTTTTTTTTTTAATCTAATTCTTTCAGACTTTTAAAATAAAATTATCATTTTCCGAAAAAAAAGTATATATATATATATATACAAAATTTATACAAAACCCAAGTCATAATTAATTATTCGTATTTCAAATTTGTGTTTTAGAGATATGACTTTAAAAAAAGTAATTTTACAAATTGTTTTATTCTACAGAAAATTAATGTAAAAAGAATGACAGTTTGAAAAAGACAATTTTTTTATGCTCTATACTCTTTTTTCATTTATTAAGAAGGTATTTTGGATTTATTATGTGTAAAACAAACTTTACTTTAAAAAAAAAGGCAGGTGTTTCATTCAGATGGAAAATTTTATTTACAGATACTTAAAATTATTGCGCAATTATAGTTCAAATCTTTTGTATGAAAAAAAAAAAAATACTAAACATCTGCTTGCTATAGATCGTCTGCGTTCGATTTCAGCGAATAATGAATAAGGATCAGAGAACTTTCGAAGCGGGAGTTATATAACGCTTTTTTTTTAAAGTTAAGTGAAAGATGTCGCTAGTTTAGGATAAAATACCGATATTATGACAATATTTATGGAGCTATAAAGGTATGTCTTATTTAATTTAAATTTTTTACTCCTGTTTGGTAGATTATTAACATAAGTTAAATAATTTTATGTAATATAGAATGAGACTTATCGGGTTTTCATATTGTATTTTCAGAAGCGACATTTTCCAATTCGATACAGTAAAATGTCTTAATCTGCCATCGCTAGAAAAAAAAGCTGACGCAGAGACCGATTCATCCCTACATTCATAGTGGAATGATTGTACATATTAATTTTTAGTTACTTGAGATAAAATATGTTGTGGCAGTGATTTGAAATTTTTTTCAGCATCTTACAGTTTTAAGATTACTAACACAGTATATATCGTCATTATTATTTTGGAGTTAAATAGGATATTCGATTATCATGATATTACGAAACTGTTTGAATTTAGAAATTAACATAATACTGGGAAATTGTCTTTTTACATATTCTTGTCATTACATGTCTTCAACTTTTAAAAGATTTTTTCATTGCTAATAATATTTTAAATTAGTATTTAAAATACAAAATCTTCATATCAATGTTTTCAAATTTAACATTTGCCAAAATTATAAAATAGGAATTCCTTATAACATGGAAATATTTTGAAGAAAAATGTTAAATCTAATAATGCATTTAATTCATCTATTGTAGTTTGTTATTGTTAAATAGTACAATTATAAATACTAATTATTTAGTGTTTTTCAAATTGGTATATTTATTTTTTTAAATTGTATGTAAGCATTTTTTGCTGTTTGTGATTTTAATCAAAAATTTAATTGTAGGCATTCAGAATCAGTTATTAAATTTCCTTCGATTGTAAACTCATTTTCTACGTTTTCGATACGCGCAAATATTGCCATAAAAAATATATTTAAGCGTTGAAATAAAGTATTTTTTATGCGCTTTAGTGCAATTTCAACAAAGGTGAAAAGTAATTATGACTTGGGTTTGTTTGGCCGTCTGTCTGCGCTCTAACTCGCATAAATATACCCGGATTGCCCTGAAATTTTTGGATGTTATTGACGTTTACCATAGCACGATCCCTATTTGTAATGAAGTTTGTAGTATGTTTAGTTCATTTACAGGGACAGTCAAAAGTATTCCGTTACATTACGGCCTATGGTAAAAAAAATCGTTTCAAATGATTTTTAATGATTTTACACGCTTTCAAACTAAATAAAATTGATATGCATTTATGAAGAGCACTAAAATATGCATTCTGTTAACAATGCGATGCAAAGAATAGTTATTGCTCATTTACAAGGCTAAAAAAGGAACTCTAATACATAATGATACAGGGGTGGAGGAAATTTTTTGCGGCGTATTTAATTATGTTAAACTATTTCATATATGATGAAATTGATATAAGTCGCTAAGGGTTACATACTATAACTTTTTTCCCGTATAATACAAGAGTATATAGCATTTACAGGGACACACAAAATATTTCGGACACTATGTTGTATCCGATGTACTGTTCATTAGCGATGCTTGCTAGAAATGCATTTTTAATTTTGGTATGCGCTTTTATGATACTACTATATTTATGCATAGTATATATAAATGCAATATATAATGGTGTATATAAATGCAATAATTCATATACAGGGCAACACAAAAGTATTCGTAAGGGTTACTGGGTATGGGCGTAAATTGTTTAAAGGTTGTTTTTAAATGAGTTTTTACGCTGAACTGCATTTAATTTACTAAGAAATGTCCGTAGAATATAGATAAAATGTATATAGTGTCACGCATAGAATTGGATACATTGCCGTCTATAAATTATAATTTCTGGAAATGTGATTTCAGCAGTTTTAAGAGTGTTTTAGTTTAAATTAAATTTTAACTAAATAGTGGCGTGTAATAAAGGTTCTGAGAAAACTACAGGGTTGTACAAAAGTATTAAACTATGTTTCCATATGTTCGTATAAATAGCTGAATGAGAATTTCAATGTATTATGCGTTTTCTTGCTACACTAAATTTACCTATTATATATTATATATATCACTCTACAGATCAAATACAGGACTATTCAAAAGAATTGGAAAACATATTTGGGTATGGATGGTAACTGCTGAAATCAGTTTTTCAAATGTTTTATGCATTTTCAAAATGTTTACTTAGTTATCTTATTTACGTTATTTCCTTAAATTACGATGTCTTGTTAAAGCATTCAGGAAGTGTTGGAAAGTGTTTTATAATCTATACTTAACGCATGATTTTTATTACTTGTTTTTTCTATTTCCCAAAACAGTATTTTCCTATAAAACATACCAAATCTATTTAGCTTATATTCACAAAATACACTATACACGGGAATAAAAAATTTAAATAAATATGGCTTATCATGTAGTAATATAAATAAGAGAGGTATTAATATCCGTTAGGTTCCATGTTCGTATTTAATAAAGCAATAACAAATCACAACACATTAAAAAACTTACACATTGTTAATATCAAGCTTGAATTTAAGATCAAACTTAGAACTTAATAATAATAAAAAAAAGATGTCAGTTCATAAGCATTGTTTTTTAAGTAGAAAAATTAAAAATATTTTAGAAAAAAAAGACTCCAAACGAGCGATATTTTGCTAAAAAATACAATAAAAAGATAAGATTTTATATTTCAAACAAAACTTTATTTTAAAATTCATCACAATATTTATGACAAGAATCATCACAGTATTAATATTTGGAAAATTTTCTAGAGAGAAACATCCGCCTTGCATACAATATTTCAAATGAAAATCAAATTTCGAATTAATTGCTTAAAAGGCGCGAAGGCCAACATAGTGAAAAAAGATTCCATGCCGGTACACGAATTCAGGCCATCAGTATTGTGCACCGGCATTCTAACGACTAAACCACATGGAACGATACCCAGCCTGGAAAATTTCTCCCTATTACATGTTGGCAAGGCTAAAAACGCAGAACAAGATGGAATATTTATCGTGAGCCACCGATCTGGGGCAAACACGACACTTAATTAAATCCAGCATCGGTTGAAACTATATTAATACTTGGAAATTCTTCAGAGAGAAACATTCGTCTTGCATACACTTTTTCAAATTAAAATCAAATTTCAAATTAAAATTCCCTTTTAAGCAATTAATTTGAAATTTGTTTAAATTGAAATTTGATTTTCATTTGAAATATTGTATGCAAGGCGAATGCTTCTCTCTGGTAAATTTTACAAGTATTAATATAGTTTCAATCGATGTTGAATTTAATTAAGTTTCGTGTTTGCCCCAGATCGGTGGCTCACGATAAATATTCCATCTTGTGCTGTGTTTGTCGCCTTGCCAACATATAATAATAAGAAATTGTCCAAACTGGGTATCGTTCCATCTGATTTCGTCGGTAGAATGTCAGTGCGCTATACTGATGGCCCGGGTTCGAGTCTCGGCATAGAATTTTTTTCACTATGTTGTCCTTTGCGCAATTTAAGCAATTAATTTGAAATTTGAATTTAATTTGAAATCATCACAGTATTTATGACAAGTTCGTCACAAATGGCACATATTTCACAAATTGGTCACACTGTGACTTCAAAGCATTGTCACTTTCGTCACATGTTCGTCAGAAAATTAATGTCAAAATAGTCACAAATGACACACTTTTCACAAATTTGTCACACTGTGACTTCACAGAGTGGTCACAATGTGACGTCACAAACGACCTCTAAAACGGCCATAACGACTTCGCATTCTAGTCACTATGACGTCACATCAACCTTCACGTGACGCCACATCGACGGTCAGAAAATCACAGTGTGACTTCACAACGACGTCGTGGTGACGTCTACATGCCTTATGGGTATTTCCAGGATATCTGGAAAAGGCTCATGGTCGTATTATGAAGAATACAGAAGGTATAAATAAACATACTATTTCTAATTACTCAAAAATTGCAAGATTAAAACTTAAAAAAAAAAAAGGAAAAAGTTTTGTTTGACTTCTGATATGTTTCGACTGTACCCAAGTCACATTCAAAACAAATAACTAATAATATTCTGAAATAGTATGATCTATATAATGATTTGAATCGCCATCATTCATTTTTTCATGTAACGCACGTTATTATTTTTTAACTTTCTTGGATGTTTATTTCTATTTTCGTAACTATTCAGTTTTTCGAGACACAATGTTTACGAAAATTGAAATAACCATCCTAGTAAAATAATAATAAAAATATAAAATAACATGCGTTACATGAAAATGATGGCGTTTCAGATTGTTGCATCATACATCATGCAATTTCAGAATATCATTATGTATTTTTCAAAATGACTCGGATAGAGTCTAAACTGTCGCAGTCAAATAAAACTATTTTATTGTTTTTAAAATTTTAATCTTACACCATTTTAGCAATTAGAAATAGTACACTATTAGAAGGTGTTAATTTGTTAGATATTTATAAATAAACATATTAGTGTTTTATACAAAGGCAATACAATATACATTTTTAATTTACTGCGCACATCTTATGAATGTCTTTTATTATGTTTGAAAAAATACGTTTTCAGTCATATTCGAAATAAGGGAAAATAAAAGATTTTTTTCTCTTTTTCATATATTTATTAAAGATTGGATTTATTTTTAATGTAAACTATAATTTTCACATTTACATTCACTGAGAGAATGAAAAGTTCACTCTTTGAAAGATTGGAGGCATTTTCACTCTGAACGGATATATGGAGTAAAATAATGAAAAGCACCAAGATATGTCACTTCTTAATTTTCAAAAACTCCATTCTATAATGTAACCTTGGAAATTACGTACTAAAATGCACTCCTTTTCAGGAGTGAATAGTCACTCCTCTGAATGAGTGACTATTCACTCTAAGCAGGAGTGTGTATTTTATGACTATTCAGCCAAAATCAGCCAATCGAAACAGTCTTGTCTACGACGCTTTTTTTTTAAATGAGAAAGACGTCCGCCATTTTAGAATTAAAATATTCGGATATTATTAAAGGGATTATTTATGAAACTTTTTATTTTTATATAAAATTAAATGCAATTAGAACATCCAAAAAAAGCATTCGAAAAAATCTTAAAATAATTATACACGTAATTATTGGCACTAAAAAACTAAACATGATATTTAAGCATTGAAATAAAGTGTTTCTTATGACTGATATGAAGTTCATCGATAAAACTGCTTAAGTACCTATATATTTTTTAATGTTCATAGTATCACTTATATAATATAAGATCGAATATATTTTAAAGAGATAAATAACCAGTTTTTACATTAAAAGTGTTTTTTCAAATCATAAGAACAGAACATATGCACTTATTTTTTTTCCTCGTTCATTTTTGTATTTCCTAGATCAATTTTTCCCTATAAAACATACGAAATCTATTTAACTCATATTCCTAAAATACAATATATACGGAAATAAAAATTTTAAATTTGGCATATCATATGTCGTGTCATAAATAATCGTTTTATTAATATCCATTTTTCAACAACAGCAGAAGAAAATTCAAAATTGTGGTAAGTTCAAGAATATGTTTAAAAATAAAATGTAAACATATTCTACAGAACATAAAAATCTAGACACCATCTTCATAGTTAATAAAACAATGGCAGATCACAACACATAAAAAAGAAACTTAAACATTCCTAATATTTATATCAAGCTTAGAAAGCTGTGAGTTGATAAGCATTGTGTTTTTATTGCAAAAATTAAAAATAATTTAGAACAACGGGGTTCTGCAAAATAGCGCTAAAAAGATAAGTTTTTATATTTTAAACAAAAATCAAAATGAAATCACATGTCGTTAACCATATAATATCCACGCATTACACAGTTATTTATAAAAAAAGTAAATAATGATTGATTAAATTTAAATTCATTAGCAATAAATTTGTACTGCGATCTAAATATATCAAATTTGAATTACACATGAAAAAAAGAACATAATTAACGTACATTACGGGAATTATTAAAATACTAAAAGGGTATCTGAAAGGAATAATAACATTAACTGATTAAGATTTCGGTTAATTACTTGCCCTTAGGGGTATTATAAAATTATCATAAATTTATAGGGCATATCTTAAAATATTTTAGTTTTTTTCTGTCAGTAATCTATTTTAATTCATATGTAACTTTAACTGAATTTTTTGTTAAAAGTTCAATTAGAGTTACAAACTATGAATTAAAAAAAATATTGCTAATAAAGCATTTTATTCCAATCTTTACCACGCTTGTATCTATTTTCATTCCCTGCTGTAAAAATGTGATTCTTTTAAAATGCCCATAAAACCAAAAAAAAGGTGTTGACTCCAAAAAAATTAACATTAACTCCTCCGAAAGAGTGATTATCCACTCATGTTTAGAGTGAATAATCACTTCCCAGGAGTGACTATTCACTCTTTCAGAGAGACATAAATTTCACTTTTGCTCAGAGTGAATAGTCACTCTAGAGAGGTTGGGCATATTTTGACTTCAGTGAATAGTCAGTCCTTTTTATTTAGCGTGTCTCTTTAAGTATTTTGTATATAATCCGGAATACTTAATTTAATTTTTTTTTTCAGAATTATGTTCCTTAAAAAGTAGTATATACAGAGTTACCAAATCTCCGACTTTTTGCACACCACTATTATCTTAGAGAAAATGTCGTTCTTTTAAATCACCCAAATGTTCCAATTCCATAAAAGAAATTTTTCTGTATTAAAATACTGGTATCCAAAAAGCCGGAGACTTGGCAGCTCTGTATATATACCATTACGGCTTAATTTATTACATTAAATTATTTACTTTTATTATATAAAAGATAGAAATATTTATAAAAAATAATTTTATTCTACTTATTAAATTCGAATGCATCCGATAAATTAAGGTACATTTTTATGCAAGATCGTTTTCTTAGACACTATCAATATGAATAAGTTAAATTAAGAAAAAATTACTAACAGTACTTTATAATTTATATTTATTTTCCATTAAATTATATAATTACGGTTTTTATATACACTTAGCTTTTCATATGAACTAATAAACGAATATTCCTTTCGAGTTAAATAATTTGCTAATGTAATGCAAATATATTTAAATTATTTATGTTTTAGAAAAATGGCTAGTTTGTGTATAAAATCCGAGCAGTTGGAAAGAATTTTGTTTATGAAGATATCAATTTGTTTTTGTTTTTCCAAAACTCTAATTTACTTAGTTTGAAAAAAAAATAACCTTTGAAGTGAAGAAATTCCTAAAGCTGATTCTCCATTCCTGTGGGATTCATTATTTGCACTTCCAGAAAATTAAGAAAAAGAGTTTGTGTAACTGGGAATTCGTTATTTATTTATTCCTTTCATAATAAATTCAAATTGTGAATCTGCAAAAATTATCATAACTTGCTTTCATTTTAAAACTAATTTATTTACATATAATTTCTTTAAGTATTCATTCTCATCGAATAAGTGAAGTAATTCAAATCTACTAGTTTCTATTAATTTTATTGTTAAAACATTTACCTGTAAAACTGAAATTAAAAAACAGACAAACACACAATTTATTTAGAGGAATAATTTACCCTAGCTGAATCCACCCGTGATATCATCCCTCATCAGGGGCCGTAATGAATGACCCTTAAATGAACATCAAATTTGTAATATTTCACATCTTTAACTCTTGTGTGAATTTATATTTTTAAATGAAAGAATCTCTAAACTAGTATGTTGTGGTCATCACAAAACTTTCTTCTATATAAATCACGTCAATTAAATCCTTTAAATAGTACAAGAAATAACAACGATTTAGCACCAATTCATACCAAAGTATATCTGAATTTGAAGTTGGATGAAAATTCGTGCATTAGTTCTTGAGATAGAGCTATAGCGGAAATTCGGAAAAAATGTAGCTTAGCAGCGCCACCTGTTGAGCGATTTACACTAAAAGTAAACAGCACTAAACTATACTAAGGTATACCTGAATCTGAAGTTTGTTGAAAATCCAAGCATTAGTTCTTGAGAAAAAGCTATTGCGGAAATCTCAAAAAATACAGCATAGCAGCGCCACCTGTGGAGCGATTTACACCAAAAATTAAACAGCACTAATTTATACGTCAATTCATGTCAAGGACTAACTAAATCTGAAGTTTGATGAAAATCCGTGCAATAGTTCTTGAGATACAGCTCTTGTGGAAATCTTGAAAAATGCAGCACAGCAGCGCCACCTATTGGGCGATTTACACCAAAACGTAAACAGCACTAATTTATGTCAGGGACTAACTGAATCTGAAGTTTGATGAAAATTCGTGCATTTTTTCTTGAGTTAGAGCTATTGCGATAATCATGAACAATGCAGCATACCAGCGCCACCTGTTGGGCGATTTTCACAAAAAAGTAATCAGCACCAAACTACATCTTGGACTAACTGAATATGAAGTTTTATCAAAATCCGTGCAGTAGTTCTTGAGATATAGCTATTGCAGAAATCGTGAAAAATGCCGCATAGCAGCGCCACCTGTTGGGCGATTTTCACAAAAAACTAATCAGGTCCAGTTTATATCAAGGTCTAACTAAATATGAAGTTTTGTGAAATTCCGTGCATTATTTCTTGAGATAGAGCGCCCACAAAATTTTTGTCACATACAGACTCACAGACAGAGTGACAGAGTGACAGAGTGACAGAGTGACAGAGTGACAGACAGACTCACAGACAGACATTTTCTAAAAACCATCAAATCGTGTTCTGGGCATTCTAAAACGTATAAATCCGTTGAAAACCGGAAGTCGAAATTTTTCACGAATCCAATACTTTCTTCTTGTAAAGATAGAAGAAAGTAAAAAATATTGAATTGAAAATTTATGCTTTTTGATAATTTATTTTTTGCGTAATTTGATCTTTAGAGTCTATGCGTACTAAAAATTTGGTCTATTGAGATGCTCTAAAAGGGTTGTGTTAAAATACAGACGTTTAGGTAATTTTAGCGTAGAAAAAATATCGTCTCCATGAGGCGCGAAATGACTTGCGTTTGCCGGTATATTTGAAAGTGTTAAAATTCATATTTTTTAAAACAGTATACACCATCGATTAGAAGACTATTTCAGCTTTAAGAAAAAAATTTAATTTATATAATTTTAATTAATTTTTCAATTAATTTTCAGCAGTGACATTACGCTCAAAATTATTGAATATTTAATACGTGATTTATCACATTGCTAACTGAGCGTAGAACTAACAGAGAGAAAAATGCCCAAGCCGGGAATCGTACAATGAGTACTATACCTACAGCTGCTGAGCTGGGTATGTCCTCGTAGTTTAAATTGTAGGGGACTTAGATCGCTATTCCGGGCTCGATTAATGGCTCCGGTCTCGATTAACGGATTGGAAAATTTTCACTCTGTTCGTTCTACTAATTTATAAATTTTTCAGAATATGGAGTTGCCTCGATGAGGAAAAAATTATTATTATAATAATTACGAGGTAGTAGCCGTAAAATTCGATGAAAGAAAATGTTTAAGAAGGAATTGTTTCATTAATTTCTAAATTAATTACAGTTAAAAATGCAACTTATATTCGTTAGTTAATCTCTCAAAAATATTACTTTAACCTAAAGGTCACTGGTCACTAAAGGTTCTATAAAGACACCCTACATTTTTGTAAAACTTTCTGTTTTATCAGTGTCTGATTACAATTGCAATATTTTTAAAAGTGAAACATTTCCACCTGTGAAGCAATTCAAAGCCGCTGGAGTGAAAATGATGGGCTTCTACAAATTTTATTTTAGTTTTAAGACCTAAACTACACACTTTTATTTTCTATAAAATGACGTCATTTGCATCCGCGAAAAGATTCCAGTTTTACTACAACAATTCTGAAAAACATTTATAGAAAAGAATGTATATGATGTCACTATCGCGGAATAATACATAAATCCAGCAAAAAGCGATGTCGTAAACTGGACAAATTGAAACATCTGTCTAATGATTCATATATGCCTTCATTTGTTTCAAACATTAGTATGAATAATTAAAATTAAATATAGTTTATAATAGCTCCATGTTTTATCAGAAATCATTCATTTATATTATTTCGAATATAGCAAGTATTTTAATTACATTATATTTTTTCATTTGTTATGACTAAAATGGTAACAAAAAGGATATAATAATATACTTTTTTCCATTTTTTTTTTTCAGTTTTCTTTTTATAGACATGGAGTGCTTCATTTGCCACCATTACAAAAATGACATTAAAAGCTACAAAAAAAAATAAAATTCTCAAAAACAAATTGAGATGCAGTTTTTAAAGAAAATTGCAGTTAAAAGTACTTTTTCTCCCTATACGAAGGTGTAAAAATTTAAAATATGCGATGCTTAGAAGTTTTAAAAATTGCAGTAGAGAATATCAGTATTTAACCTTATAATGATATATCTGCTTCGTTTTACGGCTGCCTAATGTAACGGAAAGTTACTTTTTAGGGATTGTTGCCCAAAAGAAATAGCATAACAGGGCTAATAGTGTTTAAGATGCTAAATTTTCTAAACGTAACTATAAAAGAAACGAAAAAAAAGAAAGCTATAGAACATATTGTCATTGTCTGCGGTAAGAATGTTTATGCATCTACGTAAATGTATTTCATCCTATCTTTAATAATACTTTAAAATACTACTACGAACAGACAGTTTGGAGTCTATCGGAGTAAGATATGATATATTAATGTCATGTATTGTTGTGGTTACTTAGAACCACTGCCATATTTTTATTTAATTTCATTTAGAAAATATTTTTATTAATCTTGTATTCATTTAATTTTAATATTCGCATCCCAAAATTATTTTAATTCCCCCTTTTTAGGTAGATTTCGTAAGAAATACTACCTATTGCAGTCGTTACCATGGTGCGACTTTTGAAAAGTTCCTTCATAACTTTTCATTATAGGACCCCAGGAATCCAAAACCACCCCCACCTAAAAAGTTTATATATATATACAGGGTGATTCAGCTCGTCGGTGACAAACTTTAAGGATCGATAGAGCACACCTAGACGAACATTTTTGAATAGGGAATGTAGGGTCCTTGACGCGATGGTAAGGCGCTAGGCGCTTTCGAAAATTTGGGTGCCGAAATTCGAAACGTCATAAAAACTAGGGAAATGGTTAGATTTTCTTGCTTGTTGCGTCGAAATGATTCTGTTTGTTTAGACTTTCTTCAGTACCAATTTGATAAGCGTATCTCTTAAAACATGGATAGGGGGCGCTGCAGACTTTGGAGAGCTAGACAACAACTTTAAGCCCGTTATTTTGATAATTTAACACATGCTCGCCAAAGTTTATACTCTAACTTAAAGTTTGAACCCAAAAGTAGAGCCCTGCAAAAAGCGTAAGAGCCGGAATAAAATGTCAAAGTACAGGGTGGTCGAAACTCGAAGGCTCCTAGGAGATAAACAAACAGATTTCTTGACTTATGGCATGCATTTTCATGATTCCGTTTGCTGGGGCTCTCTGAAACTCAGTTGAACGGTACAAAAAGAAACATCGATAGGGGGCGCTTTGGGCAAAAAACATAATTCGTTGACATTTCGGACGCTAACTGGAAACGGGGCGCTACGATCAGTTAGTAATAATGAAAACACATTTTCTACCTCTGCTCAACACTTCTGAATAAATTTAGACCAAAAACATCAATGATACTGGAAATTTATTTACAAAAAATAACACTACAGAAGATGCTCGAAATTTCGACCTTGGGCCATGATGCAGGCTTCGCACCTCCGTCGCATTGAGGAGTGTGTGTTTCCAACAATGCCAGGAGTATCTCTGATCTGCCCTGCAGCTGCCACAATGCGCGCCACAAGTTCTTCAGCACTGCTGACAGGTGTATGGTATACCTCGGCCTTCAGGTAACCCCAAAGGAAGAAATCCAAGCAGGTGAGGTCTGGTGATCGGGCAGGCCAGTGAACTGGACCCCCACGCCCGATCCACCGCTGGCCATACCTTGCGTTTAGATGGAGACGCACGTCGTTCGTGTAATGGGCCGGAGCTCCATCGTGCTGGAACCACATCTGGCGACGCGAACCTTCGGGTACGTGCGCCTCATCCAGAAGCTGCGGCAGCACTTGATCCAGGAAAATCAGGTAATTTCCACCTGTCAGCCGTTCAGGTAACAAATAAGGGCCAATGAGGCAATCCCCCAGAATGCCGGCCCACACATTTACTTAGAAACGCTCCTGGGCTGCTCGGCTTCTGGTTTCATGTGGATTTTCATCACACCACACATGACTGTTGTGGGCGTTCCACATTCCCTCCCGGCTGAAGGTGGACTCGTCCGTAAACAGAATGCTGTTTACAAAACGGGGATCCCTGGATCTCATCGCCAAGTACCATCTTGAGAATTCCACTCGAGGGCCAAAATCCTGCTCTCTGAGCAACTGCACCCGCTGGATGTGGTAGGGGTGCAGATTCCGGGAACGTAAGATGCGCCACGCAGTTGCTTGCGAAATGCCAACATGTCTGGCGATATCTCTCGTGCTAAGACCTGGGTTGTCCTCAACCAGGTTAAGCACAGCCTCTTCGTTGTCGGGGGTGCTCACTGATCGCTCCCGTTCAGGCCTGCCTCCGTCGAAAGATCCCGTTGTGGACAACCTCTGGTGTACTCGAGCGAAGAAGGCATGGCAGGGGATTTGCCTGTTGGGGTAACGCTCGGCGTACAACCGCTGAGCGGCTCGTCCATTACAACCAGCAGCGCCATACGCCAAATGCATGTCAGCCAATTCAGAGTTTGTGTACCGTTCCATCCTACTACCGATCCAGGGCTCTACTTTTGGGTTCAAACTTTAAGTTAGAGTATAAACTTTGGCGAGCATGTGTTAAAGTATCAAAATAACGGGCTTAAAGTTGTTGTCTAGCTCTCCAAAGTCTGCAGCGCCCCCTATCCATGTTTTAAGAGATACGCTTATCAAATTGGTACTGAAGAAAGTCTAAACAAACAGAATCATTTCGACGCAACAAGCAAGAAAATCTAACCATTTCCCTAGTTTTTATGACGTTTCGAATTTCGGCACCCAAATTTTCGAAAGCGCCTAGCGCCTTACCATCGCGTCAGGGACCCTACATTCCCCATTCAAAAATGTTCGTCTAGGTGTGCTCTATCGATCCTTAAAGTTTGTCACCGACGAGCTGAATCACCCTGTATATATATGTATGTATGTATGTATGTATGTACTAAATTTTGTCCGCACGATAAAAGTCGCAATTATGCACGGATTGTCCTCAAACTCGCCAACAACTTTGATATGGCTAATATCTCGGCGGGTATTGAAAATGGGCGAAATCGGCACAAGAGGGTGGAAATGGGGAGTGTTCAAAATTTTGAATACTGTCTTAACATGATTCTGATAAAACCAGCTCTTACACAACAATGGCAGGAAAAAAATAAAAGTTTTTCGTTATAGCAGTTGCCAACAATAAAAAAAAAACTATAAAATTCTCACCATAACAATTACTTTTCTAATGCAAAATTGTCACGTGTAAAATTAAATAGTTAAACAAATTGAATATTACGTCATAACTTTTCTAGAGCAAGATTTCAGCATGAAAACTCAAAATAAAATAAATAGTTTGACGAATTAAAAAAATATGTATATTGTGTCATATTGGAAATATAATGGACCTCAGCAGGTGAATATGTAACGCCATGTGAGTTTCAAGAAACGTATTAAAACATGATAAAAACCCGACTATGGAAATATTAACATATTTTAACACTTTAAGGTTCTCAAAATTTTTTGTAGCCATTTTTTAAACCTATTCCATATACATGTGTGTGTGTATTCGTGTATATTATAATTTTCACAAAAAGTTTAGCTCCCTACAGCTCACTCTTTGTAAAGAAACTGGGTTTATTTCTAATCTTGATTTAAGTTTTGTTGGAGAATTTAGCACTTAACTTCGAAATCTACCTCCGCCTGTAGGCCTGAGACGGCAGGGATTTTTTTTTTTTAAGAACCACTGCCATATTTTTATTTAATTTCATTTAGAAAATCTTGTATTCATTTAATTTTAATATTCGCATCCCACAATTATTTTAATTCCCTTTTTTTTCAACCTTAACCTGTAAGTTTTTCTTTCTGGCATAGCATTTCATTCATTTTAAAATCATAAACGTCGTTTTACTTCCGGCAAAAGAATTATCTGGAAAGTTCCATATCTTTCTAGTTGTGAAGTCATATCCTTTTGTAGCTCCGCCCCTTAGCCAATAATATTTAAATCAGTTTAATTCGTAATTTCAAAATTCGTAACTCTGTACTACTATTTGGCATCTTATCTCAGTGAAATCTATCAAATTTCCTTTTTTTTTAAGCAGTTTTTTATATTCTTTAGCATTGCATTTTATGCCAATGCAGGACGCCTGTATGTTCGTTCAGTCAAAGTTGGCGTGCTTCAAGTATTATAGCAAACCCCTTTACTCCTCTTTTCGGAGAGCTCGTACGAATTCAGTCGAGTTGGGATTTCAATGCAGAATGGCTGACCTTTTGCCGTTCTGTGAAGAATTATGTCCGCGCCTGCATGAGTGTTCTGTCAACGAACGCAGAGAATGGGTGGATGCCTCTTACCCTTCTACAAAAAAAATAATAATAAACGGATTTCGTATCTACAGTAAGAAATATTAAAAGTGCAAGAATATTTCTTTAAGATTGATAAATCGGCTGCATAGTTTCGTCTTTTTCTTTTTGTGGCAAGATTCTTTGATCAGATACTTCTGATTCTTCAGTAAGATGTGCATAAAATTCTGTTGACGGCATTATTATTATTATTATTCAAATGGTGCTTTTATTTCGAGTCGTAGATTTGTGATGCTAAAAAACTCATCTAAATGCCTGTGCATCCACACTCCCCAAGGGAAAAAAAATTATTTTCTTTTCTTTAGTAAGAACGTAGATTGTATGTGTCCATCATAAAAAAAAGTACATCTAAAAGAATAAGAGGTGTACTCTACGGTAATGCGCTATGTTCTGCAAGAAAAATTGCTTCATAAAAAAAAAAAAAAAAAAAAAAAAAATCAAGGAAGATTTCTCATCTGTTTATTTCCTTTCTGCAAATGTCTCCATCATTTTCTGTTCTTTCAGGTCAATGCAGGTCATGCTTTTACCTTTTATTTTTTTGTTCTCAATTACCAAATATCTGATAAGTAAATTCAGATTTTTTTAAATTAATGACTGTTATGTCAAAGTGGTCTTTTGTGGCCACAACAAAATGTTATAATACTATACGATTGATCCTAAAAAAATAATTTCTAGATTTTTAATTGGAATTTCAATATACAAAATAACTTTACAATGATATTCTTTCACCTCCTATCTCCAAAACACAACATGTATAACACACAGCTATCTTCAAAGTATTATTTTTCTTGCAGGAATGGTGCTTTAGCATGACAATGCAACTTTTTTGTTTATCAAGGAATACAATCGAATTTCATATGAAAAAATAACCATGAAAGTAATAGACTAACCCAAGAAAGTACACCCCTCCCCTATTTTAGTAATATTGTTATTTGCGATTGTTGCTATTTTTTAAATAAATAAGAAAAAATACGTGACACCGTTTTCATTCAGAAGATGAGGTTGATGGTGATGTTAAAGCATATTTTTCGTCTATTCCAAAAGACCAAACAGTAATGTTTGCTTCAAATTAAAAATTTATTTACACGTGACTATTATAAACAGAAGAAAAACCCTTTCAAATTAGAATTAAATAATTACGTATAAAAAGCAGGAACTTATATAAAAATTACTTCATAAAAACTATATTTAAACGTAAAATTTAACAGAGAAAGGATATTATAAAATAATAAACTCATTAACATGCGTTAGAAGCCTTAAATAGGAGAAATTACGTATCATTTACATCACAGTACACTTATTACGTAAAATTAACAAAAAATAATATTGCAAAATAGTTTAAATTAAAAAATTGCGCGAGACTATTTATTTGAACTTTTCAACTATTTTTGTTGGGACAGCGCAAATAATATTTCATATATAACAAAAATATTTTACGTGAATATTAAAAAGAGAAATAAAAGTTTGGTGAAAATTGCGTGAGATTAAAAACGATACATTTAAAATGTCTTTCATTTATTTATTTATTTATTTATTGAACAACAAACATACGACTTGCGTGTTTGACATGACAGCCCGTTTAAAATGTCCTATTTAAAAGAACTTTCTTTTCGCTTTGTTAAAAAATACCGGGAGACAAAGACTCTGGTTATTTAATTCATTTTATATTAGCATATTTTGAAATGTTTAACTGCTGTTATTTAATCAAAGAGGAAAACAGCGATAGTATATTTTAACAGCAGCTGATTTTTCCTTAAAATTCCTTAAAATCAAACACAAATGAATAGAAACCTTTTTATAGGGAGATCGCCACTGTTTTTTAAATTATAATTGAATCTTTCAAAATCTTTTTAAAGCCGATCAAATTAGCGTGCTTTTAGAAACTGTGGTGTCAGAGCGGGGGTTGGCGAGCGTAGCTCGTAGGGACCGAGCCCCCTAATTATTTGAAAAAAATATATTTTACTCCAGTTACTGAATCATTTTGGCTTTCAATAGTCGTGACATACTAGGGTGAGAAATGGTCATATTGGCAAGAAATAATACATTTATAGAAGTGACATAGTCCTTCTGTAGCATTTCAACAACCGAGTACCGGACTACGATTTGAATACAACCCTTAAAAATATGTTTATTTTAAAACAATTAATATCTCTGAAACTAATCGTACGAATTTTATAAAAAGGAATGTATTTAGTCTAATTGAACGATGCAAAATTTATTTATGATGTCAAAATTGGATAGTGCTATTTAAAAAAAAAAAAAAAAAAAAAAAAAAAAAAAAAATATGGGTTTGTTTTGATATGTAGATGGCCCACTAAGCAAATTTTATATATATTATTTAAATGTAGACTTTATTTCAAATCGTGTGGAACCAGTAACGTTCTTCTATGATAATGGATTGCAGAGTTAGTAGGGGTGTTTAGATTTTTTTTTTTCTACGACTGTAAAATAGGAACATAAAGGATTAAGCATATTTCCTCCAATGAAGAAAACATTTTGAAAATAAAAGTTTATTTAAATTTTCTATTAAATATTTCTTCAAATGTTAAAATGTGCTAAAGGAAGAAACATGTGTGTAATTACATTCTCTTATCTTGTTTATCAAAATACTTTAATTGCACTTTACGCAAAACATCTTTATGTTAATGGATCATTTGAGATTATTAAAAAAATATAAAACACTTATTACTTAGTAGTTTTTTGTTCTTTTTAAATACAGAATGTACTCATTTCTGGAATTATATGTAACTGATAACAAATTCAGCGATTAGGTGAAATTATCAACTAAAACATTATAGAGTCATTTTTTTTCATTTCTTTTAGGGACCTTATTTAAAACTTTCGCAGTACAAGTAAATGTACAAATGGTTACCTGATTATAATTTTCTGATGTTAGAGATTTAACGTAATTTTTCTCTGGATATTTTTTTATTGCCTTTCCTGTAGGTAAGTAAAAGTTTCATACATCTACATATTTAAAAAAGACAGTAAAAGTTTAAGATAAAGTGATTTCTGATATATGATATTTAAAAAAATATATATTCTAACTTGTTCACGGATTATTCTTAAATGCACATATTAATAAATTGCATAGGAACTGTGCACATTATTTTAATGAACAATATCCAATTTAATATATTAAGTCTAATGGAAAGTTCTGTCCGAAAATGGTATTTCACGCCTACTCTTTTAAAATTCAGATTTCGTCATTGATACCGCTCTTTTGAAAAGGTAAAATTCTCATTGTTTTCGCCTTAATGTGAAATATGAAAACTATGGCAAATTTACCATTTGAAAAAAAAAATGGTGCTAATGAATAAATCTAAATTTTAAAAAAGTAAGCGTGAAATAACATCATCGGACAGAACCTTCCGGTAGACCTAAAATATATACGAGGGCTGTTCAAATGAAAGTGATTCGAGGTGTGTATCCATGAGATGCGTAGGGACAGAAATGAGACAGGTACATAGATAGAAACAACAATATTTAATGGCTGAAATTCTTACAAAGTTTGTTAAAATAATTACTCATGGCGTTTATGCAGGCAACCCATTGCTTAGGAAGTTTACAAATTCCGTCCGCGAAGTTCGATGTCGGTTGAACAATATTGTGAACAGTACCGATGGAAACGATTAACTCAGTTGCGTTGTCACCAATGTGTCAACGTCGATTTCCCTTGGTTGCAGTGTCAATGTCCGTAATCAACTTCTTTGTCACAACTTTCTGCGCCTAACCGTGCCGCGGTAAATCCGTTCTCTCCTGTCAACCGTTGCAAAACATTTTTTGTCCCCGTGGTCTTTGACACATATGTGTCACCGTACACATCCAGCATTCTGCGATGAATATCCACAGGTTTACACACTTCCAGTATTAAAAACTTAATTACAGCTTGCTGGTCCGTTTTGAACGCAGCTGCATCCGCACCAGCTATTTTTAACTGAATGTTACGTCATTACGAATGAAGTTATCATAAATCTACTTGCGCTTGCGCACGCCTGGTACTTATGTCTTTACTATCAGGTTTGTTTCGCGAAAATACATTGAAAACTGTTCGCATGCGACACTTCGAATCATTATTATTTGAACACACTTTATATATACTTTTCGTGTAATACCAAGCAAAAAGTATACATTTTCATTCATGAATCTTGATTTATAATGAGCAAAATGTTTCGGTTTTGAAGAAGATTTTACATTTAAAAGATTATTATTCTATATTCGAATCGTTTTTCAAGTATCGCGACAAAGTTATGGCATTTTCACTAATCTTTTATTCAGATGATTTATTTCACCGATACTGAAAATAAAATCCTCTGTAAAGGAAAATTAATTAAAATTTTTAAGTGATTTGAAGAGACTTATCTTTTTAGTGTCTGATTGAAAAAAATAGTACAATTGATAAGGAGACCAGAAATGTGAAAACCATATCACATTTGACAAAGCTATGTAAATTCTGTTTACAAGCGCTGAATTAGAATTTGTGAAATGCTTCTACTGACGCAATTGATGTAATTTTAAACGAAAATATGTAATTATTTTTATTTTAATAATTATTAAATATTAAATATTTAATATATTTCATTCTAATTACTTTATGTTGTTAGCACTGAAATTATGATTGCTTTAAACTAAAGCATTCTACTACTAATTTTTTCTGAATTTCAAAATGAAATGAAGAAAAAATTATACATAATAATAATAATAATAATAATAATAATAATAATAATAATAATTTATATATTTTTTAAGACATGTTCTATTCCCGTTTTTCTCTTACACTAAAATAGCTTAGATTAGAAAATGCGTCGATCACATTGGCGCATCGCTCAAGGATGTTGTTAATAAAGGGGTTATTTTATAAGGATCTTTATTCGTATAGCTTTGTTTTATAAATACTCCAATAGTCTCTAAAACTGGACTCTGTACGATTCAATTCCGTAAATCAATAACATGCTAACAACTATATTTTGGCCGTCGTAGTAAGGTTGTAATGTACACTTCGCGTTAATAAATCCTTAATACTGCGACCACAATGGCGGCGCACTGTTAGCTTCATGCTTCATCAATAGTTAATACCTCCATTAATATAATGAGCCTTGGTGGGCTTCGCTAAATTAAAATATTAAATCTACGATTACTATAAAGACAGTTACACTCTAAAGAGTCTTGTGTATTTCTCTTACAGCATAAAGCAGTAACTCGGTAATCACTACAACGGTGATTTGAACGCCTCGTTCCTTTAACTAAATAATATATCGATCAGTGTATAAATCGTAATTCTCTGCTACAAAGTTAAACTTCTGGAAGTAAATAGATAATGTGCATTATATAGCTTATACACTATATGGCCATTAATCACCGGACTCTTTCAATTTAAGATATTTTGTCGAATATTTAAATATATACATGTCGGATTTTCCTGGAACATCAGGATTATGAAGAATATGTTGGAATTCATATTTATCAACGTCATTTTTATCAGCACGAATATTCATGGACCTATATCGATGGTTTTATTTAAGTTTTAAAAAATCTTGCAGGTTTTGTTTTATATATATCATTCAGGGTTTTCTACCAAATTTAATGCATGTTTCTGAAAATTTGACATAGCGTAGTAGAAATAATTTAGTACAATTGGAATGTAATTATATTAAACATTGGATGAAATATGAGCAGTTGTATGAAATATTTTTTATCTGCACATGCGCGAACGATAACAGATAATTTTTTTAATGACTTCATAGTCAACTCTATGGAGCAACTCATAAAAAATCAGTCAAAAAGCAGGAAAATTCAGAATGTTATCGTGATTGATTGTGATTATTTTTAGTTTTTCTCTAAAAACAGCTAAAGGATAAGGGCTTTTCCATAAATTGCCATTTTTAATTTCATTTTTTTTTTCATTTTTTATTAACGTTTTAGTTATCCTTGGAAAACTACCAGAACGGACCTAATCCGAGAAAAAAAGAAGTATAAGAATCTACACATTTCTTCAAATTCTACTCGTTGACATTTATTAAATACATATATCGATGTATTATTTATTTATTAAATACAAACGCCTTTGCTGAAATTCAGTTAATAAAAAATGACAATTTCTGGAAAATCCCTTATCATTCAGCAGCTGTTAAAAAAGCAATTTAAAATCAGTTAATCCTATTGCTGATATCTTTCTGAATTTTTACGATGTTTGACTGTTTTCTTTATGAGTTGCTCCATTGAGTTGACTATTAAATAATGAAAAAAATATTTTATAGAACTGATCATATTCCATCAAATATTTAATATATTTACATTCAAATTACAAGATATTATTTCTACTACAGTTTGTCAAATTTTCAGCAACTGTCGTTAATTTTTGTAGGAAACCCTGCATGATATAAGCAAAAAACATGACAGAATTTTTTGAACTTAAAAAAAAAAAAAAAAAAAAAAAAAAAAAAAAGATATATCTCCATGAATATACATCCTATCCTTACACAAGTGAATACACGTATTATACAATATCGACATTTTTGTAACATACAGGGGTAGATCATTTCGGCATCTATTATTTTTCTGTGATTTTCTGCTGGTCCCCAAATTGGCTTGCTGATCAGTTGATAAATATGAACTCAAATATATTCTTCATATTCCCGAAGTTCCAGAAAATTCCAAGTATATCGTTAAATATTCGATAAAATGTCTAAAATTTAAAGTGTCCGGTCATTAATGTTCATATAGTGCATATATGGATCAGAAAGTAAGAAAATTTAAAAATATTTTTGACCACATTTGAACAACTTTGTAAAACATTGTGTGGAGTTATAAAGAAATAGAAATGATGAAGATTGGTTGTTTCAGTGATTTGACAAATTGAAGCTTTAAGAAAAAATAATGCTGATTACCGGAGGAAGTATTGAAACATAAAGATTTTATTGGTATTTATTGCAGTTCTCTACATGAAATGAAAATTGAAATAGTATTTATCAGCTTTCCTTTGGGAAGGGAATCATTAATGCAATTACCACGTGAAAACCGTATTTCCATTATTAAAAGCATTTTACCAATTAATACACTTTTTGATAATGTATTTACAGCATATTAATAATTTATTTATACATTATTTATACATACAATATTTATACATTAACGTACATTTTACTATTTTGAATTTCGGAAGAATCTGTTCTATTTTCAGAGGGTTATATATATATATATATATATATATATATATATATACATATATATATATACTTTTTTTTAGAACATGACATACTTTAAACATCGTGTTCTTTACACTTAGAAAAACTAGAGCCTTATAATAAGACTTTTACAGGTTCTCGAAATCAGCGAAAAAAATATTTTTTAGTCCACTTTTTTCTTTTTTCTTTTATAGAAAAATAAGTTAAAGCAAAGCATTACTGTCATTCATTAGAAGCTCGGGTAAATTTAATCGAACAAAACAGAAATATTTATTTTTAAGTAATTGAATTTTGTTCAATTGCATAATATATACACCGAAGAGCCATTACATTATGACCATCCTCCACCTATCATAATGAACTCACCAAGAAACAGTACCAGGGCGCGTGCGCGGCTGATATTGGAGTATATAAAACTACCATGCATTGTATTTCAAAACATAGCGTGATTGACGACTTAATGGGAAAAGCAGCAGATTTATCAGACTTCGATAAAAGCCAAATCGTTATGACTCGGCGACTGGAAACATCGATATCGGAAACTGCGCATTTGGTGGGCTGTACACGTGCAGTCATTGTGGGCACGTACCGAAATTAGTGTATGGATGTTGAAACGACATGTCTCCGGCGAGCGGTGTGTCATGGATTCCGGAGCAGAGCGGTGATTGTTACGCATTATTCGTCGTGAGCGAAGAGTTGCAACAGCCGAAATCACCAACAGCTACAACAGTGGGGACCCAGACAGGGCAGATCCAGGTCCATGTACCGGTACCAACTTAACTACCCAAACATACATTGAAGTGGGGGAAAATAATAATCGGTAATGGGGGTAATTACCCAAAAAGAAGTAATGTAATTAGTAATTGGAGATTAACTACTCCTCAATTACTATACCTGAATTATTATAGTGGATATTTAAAACATTATAATTTATAAACAAACATTTGTGATCGTAATTATATAATAATGGTCCTGGCTATTCCTGATAATTAAACTAACCTTAATTATCTTAAATTGAGGCGGGAGGAAACACATCTCCAAAACGCCACAAGCTGCGTTGTGTAATTTTAGTGAAGAAATAGCGTATAGACCGCGCAGTTATATCTAAATAAAACCTATCTAAACTACGCATAAATAGCATCATAAAGCAGGCTGTCATCTGAAATAAAACTTACATTAAAGTAAAACAATGGACTCATGTTGTATTAAAAACATAGCCAAAAGTTAACAATAAACAATAGGTTTATTTACAGCTAATTTACATATTTACAAAAATAAAAATAAACAAAATAGAATTGTGTCACAAGACACCCGCGTTCCAAACAACGAAATTGAATTAGTAATTGCATTAAATTTACCTTTTAAATTAACATTGCAGATATTAACTAATTGATTGAGTACCATAAATTATACACCCCTAACACAAAATAAATTATTAAAACATTGGGAATACAAAAACGTTAAAGAGAACAAACCTTCTGTAGAGAGGGATCACTCGTGGTTAAGGTGGCACATGAATCCTTGGCACATTGAGTGATCTTTGTTTTACACTCTATGAAAAGTTCACTAATTTAAAACACTTAATGATGAAAGCAATGCCCGAGGACGATCGATCATAGGGCCACCCCTTAACGGGAAAACACGACCCGAATAAGTCGTCATCATCACAGAATTTCCTTTTAAACACTTAGGAAATTGGAGCTGGACTCAATCATTTAAAAACATCCTGGTTTGAGAGCTGGAACGCATCTCTTGAAAACATCATAGTCTGGGAGCTCGCCTTCGTCTCTGTTCAGACATAATAGTTCAGGAACTCGCATCACTCTCTTTATTTCTAAGACTTCATATTTTAAGAACTTGAATCGGAATCTTTATTTTAAGTCATCATGGTTTAGTATCTTGCATCGATCTCTATTTTTAGGACTTCATACTTTAGAAGCTTGCATCGATATGATTGTAACTTCTTCCTTCAGTTACGAAATCACCTCGTGATGACAATATGGAGGAGGGTCCTCTGCCCTCTTTGTCGAATGGTCGGTCAGACTTGCTGACCACTTCTTCATTCGACCTGCAAACCTCTGATTCGGTATTGCACTTTTTCCGGGGTATACCGTACTCCGCCCCCTGAGCATCAGCGATCTTGGTTTCTGGACCCCGAAACTCGCCTGTTTGGTCTGTTTTATTAGGTACCCTAAATAACGTAACATCCCGTCATAAATTCGACTTGACATTTTATGTCAAGCTATTGTCAGGCTTGTAGATTCCGTGTCTCGCTAAAAAGATCCCGTCTACAGATAAGACTCACTGTGCAGTCCTTCTCTTATTAAGACTTTACAGCGTAGATACATATATGAGTATATTTATATTAAATAATAATAATAATAATGAAAATAACTATATGTAAGAACACACTCTAAATATATAAATGCATTTTATAAAATAATAATAATAATCAAAATATATAAATAATAGTATTTTTTATGACAATAAAATAAAATAACAACCTGCTGAAGTGGTATCAAGGGTATTTATGTCAGTTACATGATACACTTCCAGCAGTTTCTCAACACACAGTGCAGCATGCACTGTTGCGCATAGGTCTACGCAGCTGGCGGCCTAAGCATGTTCCAGCGCTGACAGCACGTAATGCCAACAGCGCCTGTAACGGGCCCATGAACATTGGAATTGGACAAAAGAATAATGGAAGAAAGTTGCATGGTCCGACGAATCACGTTTTCTGGTCCATCACATCGATGGATGCTTGCGAATATGCCGATTTCTAACGGTAATTCTGGCTGCGAATGCACAGTTGGTCGGAGACAAGTCTGTGGCGGCTATATTTTCTTGTGGAGATGTTTTTATGGAGCAAATTAGGACCCATAAGACCCATAGAACAATCCCCGACGTCTGTGCGTTACCTGAACATCGTTGCAGACCAGGTGCACCCATTAATGCCAACAATGTTTCCGGCGGGTTATTGCATTTACGAGCAGGATAATGCACGATGTCAGACGGGTCGAATCATCAAATAATGGCTCGAGGAGTATTCTAGTGTGTTTCAAGTCACGTTCTGGAATCCAAATTCACCTGACATGTATCCAAAAGAACATTTGTGTTTCCACCTGGAAAATCCCAATTCGTGCTGCCACGCTACCACCTTGCAATATGCGAGAATTTCAGGACCAGTTGGTGAGCGCTTGGTACCAGATACCTCAGACACCTATAAGAACTTTGCTGAGTTGATACCAGTAGGGTGTTGGCCGTTTTGAGGGCAAAAGGTGGTCCTACGTCTTATTAATCAGGTGGTCATAATGTAATGTCTCTTTGGTGTATATATATATATATATATACAGTCAGTACGGGATATAGGGTCACCCGATTATAAGGTAACTTTTTGAAAGTCCGGACTGACTGAATAGGTATTACGTGTTAAAATACACCGCCTATATGGTCAGTTTCCAATGGCTGCTATCGGATATATGATCATATGGTCATCTTTTGTCTACCTTTTTATTGCAAAATGACTTATAGTTTTGTGCTTCTTCCTTCCCTTTTTTAGGGTGTAAAGGGCCAAATACACGTATCATTCACATTCAAGTATCTTCAACTGTCGGTCTCTTTGTATTGGTCACGCGGTGCTTTTCGTTTTTAATAACTTTAGAAAGAAGTGATGTACAACCTGAAGGAAGAACTTCATTTCTTATACTCAATGTTCCCCCTTTTTCAATCGTTGAATCTCACGTACGTTTGCAAAAATCCACAAATACGAACTTCCGTATGGTAAAGAAAGGCTAGTTGACATTTTTTATAGCTTTAGAATGAGAGAGAGAACTTTTCCTTTTTAAACGGAACCTGAGAGATCACGATAATATTGCATACCATGTGACTAGATGCGCGTCGACACTCGGGGGAGGAGGAAGGGGATCTCCTCTTCCCAGCTGCAGCCTATAAGAGAAACTCTTTAATATGGGTAAGATCTTCCAAAGATCTGGAGATTTCTCCCTCAACTGCCCCATTTGATATCGATTCTTGGAAAATATGCCATCACCTCTTGCGACCGAGTAAAAATTGTTCTCCGTGCAGCAAAAACTTAACTTTTTTTTTTTTTTTTTTTTTGTATCTTTTATTACTTGTTACTGCGTGTGAAGTCTTTGCTCATTTGTTAATTGTCTTTCTTGAATACAAGACGTCAGCAAAACGAAATATTTGACAGTTGCGGAAAAAATAAATAGGTAGAAAACTTTGAAATGTCGAATGTATCGAAAGCAGCTTTCGCGAAGACTGATGAAATAGAGAGAGCGATACTGAATAACGTCTTAGTGTTCAAATCTTGTTAAACAGAAGATGTGATCAACCAAAAGAGAAAGCGAGAACATGTTTCAACATTTGAGAATGTTGAGAAAGATCTTTTCACTTGGATAAAATGTGCCAGATTGCAGAATGTTCCAATACATGGGCTATCGTAAAAGAAAAATCTCTGAAAATTGCTGCATAGCTAGGAAAACCGAATTTTACTGCCAAAGAATCGAAGGAATGGCTGTTAACGTGTTAAGTGACTTTCTTAATAGGTGCAGACCTTGTGATGTTTTTAATTTTGATAAACTTTGTCTGTTTTTTTCATGTTTTGCCAGATAAAACAGTTACTTTTAAAAACAAAAAAATAAAGTAATGGGAAGGTAAGCAAAAAAAAAAAAAAAAAAAAAAAGGTTGACCGTTTTATTAGCAGCGAATATGGATGGATGGCTCAGACAAATTGACTCCATTAGTTATTGGTAAATTTTTGAAGCCTCTTTGTTTGAAAAACTGGAAATCTTGCATGTATCTTACGATGAGAATCGAAAGGCCTATATGACAATAAATAAGTGAAAAAAAGAAATTCGGCTTTTAGATAGAATTTGCACAGACAAGTTGCTACAATCGTTGACAACTGTACCGCCCATTGCATGATTCCCAATTTAAATTCGATTGAACTTGTTTTTTTTTTTTTTTTTTTTTTTTTTTTTTTTTTCTCCTCCAAACAAAACCAGTATGGCACAAGAATTAGATCAAGGGATTATTAAAAATATTAAGATATATTATCGAAAGCTGCTTCTAAAAGACGGTATTGCTGATAAAGAAATTTCGCGTGACTGTGTTAGATGCCTAATGTTACGTAGACAATAGTTGGAATATGGCATCAAAGAAGACCATTAAAAAAAAATTTTGACATCCTTGGCTTCCAGAATGTGAACAATTATCGTTGGAAGACAATGATGATGATGGTTATGATGTGTCCGTATTTGAAGTTGCACAAGAACTACGGAATGCCGTTTGCACAATACATGATGAACTGACGTATGCAGTTGCTGACAATTAGATCGCTATTAATGGATTTCCGCTCGTGTGGCAACAGTCATGCCTTTGCGAGTATGTACCTTCCGAAAAAGACTGCTTATTGGACGAAGGGGAAGCCGTGTTAAAATGTTCTTCACGCCTATTGGTGTTTTTCTTATAGATATCCGTAGCTGACGTGACATCGGTAAAGTCCATGATTAAGCTTCTATACTGGAAATAGCTTCGGAAATTTTAAATATAAACATTGATGGAAACGATGATAATCACAGTGAATTCGAAGCTGAACCGACAACGCGAGCAGAAGATCTCAAAGCAGTAAACATATTCAGATTTTTTTTACCAATCCCAGAGGCACTGAGGAACATTTTAAAACTGTTTGAGAATAAGAGAAAATAGTTTTAACAACTACGATAAAAAACAAACAAACCTGCGTAAAAGTTTATTTTTACTACTAGCAGTATGCTCATCAATTCGAAATTTTAAGTGTAAAGCAATTCTTGTTTGTACATCTTGTTTTATAAATTGTATGTTTATAGCTTCTTTGTACAATATTGTACTAATATAACTAACTTATTAATAATATTTTATTGTCTAAAACAAAATTCCTGCTTACACAGCATATATGGTCACCCCGCTTATAAGGTCATATTTTGCAGGACCGCCTGGGTAACCATATAACCGATATAACCGATACTGACTATATATATATATATACACATTTTTTTTTTACTGGAAAATACTAATAACTATCTAATAACCAAACGAAAAAAAGGGCAATTTTTTTTTAAATCTCATTTTATAATTTGTGCCTTTCTATTTCCTAGACTAAATATATGAACGGAATTATGTTTTAAAATCCTGTAATGTGTTTAAATGAATAAGGAATATTAAAGTATTTTCAGTCTCAAAAGATTTACCAAAGCGTAAAATTTATCCAATATATAAATTACGAGTCTACTTTAAATATGAAATTAGTTCTACTTAATAAGTCCGCTCATGAGATAAAATGAATGCTTAAATAATTTTCTAATATATCTGGTTTAAAAATAAGTGAGTCCAAATCAAAAATTGAGCGAGTAATATTAATAAATAAATTGCACAAAGTAATTAAAATTAAATAAGAGATAGAGTGAAATATTTAATTAATTGTTGGGAATATCTATATTTAATTAAACATGAAATATATAATTAATTCCTGGTGTAAAAAATGTATAGAAGATAATTTCTTAGGTTTATATCTGAATTATTTAAGATCAAGAGTAAACAGTTTTATTTAACCTAGAATTGCATGCAAAAAAATGAAAATTGGATTTTTTCCCCACTGTATACAAATGTTATAAAATGAAAAAATATGCGGGAAGTATTGCGAAATTTTTTTAGTCACATTATATATAGCATCGCAATTGTTTAAATTAATAAATGTGTACCATCGGTTTGTTATGTTACGAAATGTGATTATTTTAGGAAGTACCTGTTATGTTGTATAATATCGCATAAAACCAATAAGTGTGTTTAAAATATACCCACAATACTTCTTTTATTTTAAATTTCTGTACGAAACTATCGGTGAAAAATATGTTTGACTGCATAATTTATTCTATATAGTAATTTCCTATATAAAAGGATCTCTTGTAATAGCCTGTATTATTGAGGAGTTTTAAAAGGAAATTGTTTGTGGAAGAAAATTCTTTATTCATAGCAAACATTTTTGTGAATGATTTTTATGGCAGCATCATACTTCCACGTTCATAACATTTGTGGTTTTTAACAGAAAAAACTGTATTTTATTGCTATTAAAAGGATACTATTAATTTAAAAGGTTACCATTAATCTTTAATTACACAAAATATGATGCAAATATAAGATATAAATGGCTCGCAAAGAAATATTTAAAATTAGTTAAGTTGTAGTCATATTTATTTCAGAAGCAGTAGCTAAAAACTACACTAAAATACTTACACGTTTTATATATGAAGAATAGGTTACTAAAATAATATGTCAGTAATTTATTTTCATAAAATGTGCACAAAAGCCTTATACATTTTCTTTTTCATTATAGCTAGCATCTTAATGGAAAGGACTTTAAGAAAACGGCCGGGAAAGACTACTTAATATTTATTATTGAACAAAATGCAAACATATAGTTGGGAATAATATCAATGCTCTTATTCACGGCAATTAATATTTTTTATTGGACATTTTTGTATGCTATCTAAAGGAAAAATCTACTGAATGACATATTTAAAACATATTTCCTATTGACATATTTTATTAAGTGGTATTATTTTGTGCATTATATGCAAAAAGTGTATACAGATCTTTCATCTAAATAAATGTCTTTGAATATAGAAACATTTTCTAAATCGAAATAATACTTTAAATACTAAACTTATAAGATAGCATCGTATCTATTAGATATTACTAGCCGCCTCTGGCGACCAATTTGGTCTCCCTTAAATGTATGCTATGCATTGCAATATGTTACTTTTATTCATAATTTAACTTATATGCTTAATTCTTCGCCAAATCGAGGGATTCTGATGGAGAACTCAAGAACACTTCGCGACCATCGCAGCATTTCGATATTTTTAGTTGAGTTGTATTTTTTTTTTCAGAAAACCGTTTAGTTCACTTAAAAATTTATGCTTCTTGTTCGCTTGCTTATCAGTTGCAATATGTTCACAAATGAGGAGACTTTTAAACCTATTAAGTAATCTTCCGTAATTGGGTCCATAGCCAAATGGCGTATTTTAGCTAATAGGATTTAGTAAATGATTTTTTTTAGAAAAGACTTTAATAATACCCAAACTTACATTAAAGTCAATATTGTTAATAATATCTTTTTAGAGATGTTCTCCATTATCCCGTCGATCACTTCCTATGAAAAAGAAAAAGACTATCGCTAAACTATTCGCCAAACGCCCAATAAAATAAATGGACACCTTCAGTTAAAACGTTTGAAACTGATCTATTGTACAAATGTATCATCACATTGTTTGAATGTTTGTACTCTTTTAATATCATGACGTCTCCGTTTAATGACGTAATTGATATTTTAATTACAGAAAAACTAATATTTGTAAAACATAATTAAAGATACAGATAAATGTCGAATTAAAAATCACTTCATGACGTAAAAAACACGTGAACGAATCTGACGTCAAGTGAATGTGACGTCAAGATCATTCATTTTTGTTAAGTGTTTAATTATTGTTTTGTGTGTTTTTAGATTGCTTCAATATTAGTTACTATTTTTAATGCTCTTATTTAATAAATGTATATTAAATCACTGTTTTGAATGTGATATTGACAAAGGTTTGGCTATTACCAATCATCTAAGATGATTTATCCTCCTGGTACGGGTAATACGTAAATATCAAATTGTTTGACTAAGCGATTTGAAATGTCATTCATTAAATATTACCCCACGAGTTGGGTTTGTTTTTGAAAAAAATATCGTGAAAGAAGTTGAAATGTATAGCAGTTTACCTAACAGAATTAGATGCTGAACTTTGATTGGCTTAAAGGCGTGAATTATATTTGCACAAAATTCATTGTTGGAGAGCTTGCTGTGTGAATGATTACCTCCATAAATTAATATTTTTTCACTCAATGAAGAACGAATCTTTTGTGTTTACTTTGGTGGAAACAGATATAGGACTGTCAATGTCATTTCATTTCAAGTTATCTCAGAATAAATAGATATTTGAATGAAGCTAATCTATCAAACATTATATATTTTTTAATATGATCTTTCTAAATGTGTAACTTTTATACAGTTTTATCCTGTTGCAAACTGTTGATGACAGCCAAATGCTTTGCGCTTTATAATAATAAGCTATATAATATTTGGTGATTTATCACCTGCGCCTGGCTAACATTAAAGTACTATATTGGCCGCTTGGCTTATAAAAAGTGAAGCGGGTAGCCCGGAACTATTGATGACAGTCACATGACTTAGGCTTTTATTATATAGATTCTAAAAAAATTTAATCTATATATATATAAGAAAGTCTGAATTTTGTATTAATCAACGCGCAGCCGAAACTACTGAACCTAAAGTCTTGAAAATCGGGGTAAAAATACTTCTTATGATATAGAGTGCCGCTAAGAAAGGATTTTCTAAAATTCCATCCCTAAGGGGGGGTAAAAAATCGAACGAACTTCCTTAAAAATTCCTTAAAAATCTGATTTCATAGTTATTTTTCAACTGATAACATATTTTGGTGTATTTTTGTATGCTGAATCGAATGGTACTAACTAAATTCTTTTAAGCCCAATAGTTCGAGAGATATTTCATATTTTTCTAATTTGGCACTATCTTTGGCGCCAAAACCTGAATTTTTCAAGTGATAATTTCTAAAAACTCATTCTTTTCATTCTGTTAAAAGAAGCAAGCGAAAAAATTCAAATTGAATAATTTTTTAGCCATTCCTTTTGGTTAAATAAAAACAACTTCGTCAATTATAAAAAAAAAAAAAAAATAAAAATTCAAACGCCTCAAAAACTAAAACAAAATTAAAAAAAAATATATATGTGGTACTCTTTCGTTCTAATTTTCGTCGCGATACTATGCCAAAATGTATGGTATCGGGCCATTTATTTAAACCCTAATCGTGTAAACGATTTTTATTGCAAACCGTGCCACATATTAACATTTGCTAATTATTGAACGTGAATATTTTTAATGATGGAATTTATTTTATTCCATCATGATCTCGCAAAACTTTTTAATTTGTTATTTTTTAATAGAAAATATTTATTACTGATACTCGTATAGATTTTACCATTTCGCAGTTATCTGATGATGAGAAACCTACAATAAAATTATTTCAGAAATTAGGAATTATATATATAAAAATGTTTTGTTCAAAAAACCATGAATGTCTTCATTGAAAGAATGAAATGTTTACTGCAATGTGAGACATATTTTACGTATTACGTACGCCATGCTTCAGTAGTAAAAGACATTTACAATTTCAAGACTGCAGTTTAAACTGACTATATTTTATTACTTGCAAATATTTACTTATTCTTATATTTTAAGTATTTATTTTGGTACCGTCGACCAATTTCGCCAAATTATATAAATCGCCAAATTATACAAATTGACATAATTTTTATTTTTAATAACGAAAGAACAAATAAATTAGTATAACATTAAGAAAAATACATTTAAAACGTCGAAATAAAAATCACCTGATGACGTAAATACGTGTAACTTGCTTAAAGCCAAGTGAATGTGACATTTACGATCAACCATTATTGGCATTTAATCTTATAGTTTAGCAATATATTTTTGGTCGACGGGATAACCAATTAGTACCATTATTTTTATTGATTTAAAAAAATGGTAGGTAAAGGTCTGTAATTTTCAAAAGTTATATTTTTTAAATGCTCATTTTTTTATCAACAATTTTTTTTTCAAATGTATCATTTCATTTTTGTGCCAACTATTACGCTTGGTGACAATGGTGTTGGCATAACAGGGAAATACCAAAACAGTTACTGATTTTATTTCAAATGTAAAGAAAAAAAGTTTAATGACCAATAAATATTTTAAATATGACTATAACTCAGATTCTACTGAACAGAATTTTGTAGAACTTACACTGTTAAATAGTAAATTTGGTTTATAAATGGTTTAATGTAAAAACCATTATTCTAAGTTGCTACGGGAGTTCTAAAATTAGGTGAACTCGATTATGAAAGATTTTCAAGTCAACTAACTAAATGCACAGTAAGTTAGATGATATTTCAGAGATTTTTTCAATATTTATCATATCATTCTGTGTTGTTTAGTTACGGAGCTAAGCTGAAAAAGTTCTCAGTGGTACAGTAAAGAAAATTGGAAGATACACGCTACAGAAATAGCGTATACTAGAGAGTATATATGCTATAGTTATGGAAGTTGAGCTGAGTTCTTTAAAAAACTCACAAGTGATGCAGTATATACCTACCCCTACCTCCCAGAGAGTTCTGTAATCAGGTGAACGTGATTATGAAAGTTATATTTAACTATCTTAAAATATATGTATAATGCGAAGAGAAATTTCATTCCGGCCGCTTATATCTTGAGTTCTGCTGAATAGATTTTGACGGGACATACATTGTTAGTTAGATAATATTTCAGAAAAGATGTTAGTATGAAACATAACGTTCTACGTTGCTCATTTAAATAATTATGGGGAAAGTTCTAAATCAGATGAACCCAATTTTGAAAGATTTGCTTTTTTTTAAAGGTTCCACTGAATGAATTTTTATGGGATTTAAACTGTTAATTAGATCATTTTTAGGGAAGGTTTCGGTATATTTTCCAGTTTAAAAGATTCTGCTAAGTGGATTTAGATGCAACTTGATAGGTTAGTTAATTTTTCAGTGAATATTTTAGTATAAAGCACATATCATTTGCTGTTGCTTGGTTGTTAGGTTGTTTGATTGTAGAATTATAGATGAAAGTTCTAGAATCAGGCGAACCTAATTATTATGAACGATCAGCCTTTTCAATAAGTCCAATTAACAGATTCTGTTGAGACTTGCATTGATAATTTTTATTGAACGCTTTTAGTATATTACATATTGTTCTATTGTTCTTTACCGAATCCTACACTATCAGATCAACTAAAGAAATTGGTCCTTAACAGTCTAAATTTTGTATGACTCAATAAAAGATATAATAGCGTAATGACATTCATATTGCTTTCACCAATTCGGTTTGATACACCAGGTAAATGCCCATATTGCTTTAAAACGTATGATCAAATTCACAGATATATTTTGTTTCATTCAAGATTTCTTTAGAAAAACCGACCAGCGTAGCGGGCGAAGGCGGCTAGTCTATATATATAAAAGAAAGTCTGGATTTTGTATTAATCAACGCGCAGCCAAAACTATTGAACCTAAAATCTTGAAAATCGGGGTAAAAATACTTCTTATGATATAGAGTGCCGCTAAGAAAGGATTTTCTAAAATTCCACCCCTAAGAGGGGTAAAAAAGAGAACGAACTTTAAAAAAATTCCTTAAAAATCTGATTTTATAGTTATTTTTCAACTGATAACATATTTTGGTGTATTTTTGTATGCTGAATCGAATGATACTAACTAAATTCTTTTAAGCCCAATAGTTCGAGAGATATTTCATATTTTTCTAATTTGGTATTATCTTTGGCGCCAAAACCTGAATTTTTCAAGTGATAATTAAAAACTCATTCTTTTCATTCTGTTACTATAGCAAGGGAAAAAATTCAAATTGAATAATTTTCTAACCAATCCTTTTGGTTAAATAAAAAAAACTTCGTCAATTAGAAAAAAAAATCAACTTCTCAACAACTAAAACTAAAAAAAAAAAAAAAAAAAAAAAAAAAAAACTAAAAAAAAAAAAAAAAAAAAAAAAAAAAAAAACTATGGTACTTTTTTGTTCTAATTTTCGTCGCAATATCATGCCAAAATGTATGGTATCGTGCCATTTATTTGAACCCTAATCGTGCAAACGATTTTTATTGTAAACCGTGCCACATATTAACATTTGCTAATTATTGAATGTGATTATTTTTATGCAGGAAATGGAATTTATTTTATTTCATCATAATCTCGCAAAACTTTTTAACACTAGAACGGCGGTAGGGGTCATTTTGACACCTGAGTACTTTCGTCCGTTGATTACTTTTGTTTGCTTGGGCGAAATCGTTTGAAATTTTCTGACTTTTCCTAAATAGATAACATATATTTCTAAAAAAAAAATTCAGCTTTCTAGATTTGTTAGTTTTTGAAATATGGGCTTGTATTCCTAGAACGGCGGACGGGGGTCATTTTGACCCCTTTAGTAAAATACTCTTTGTACTCGAAGCTGCTTTTGTTGCTATACTATATGTTCGAGGAGCAATAAAAAAAAGGGTTTAGATTTATATTCATTGTCGTCCAAGGCATGAAGAATACTATTTTGCAAATAAACTATCTCAAGAGATAGATTCCAAGAAAGAAAAAGATTTGTTAGGTTTGATGAAAAGACAACAAGGTCTAGCAGACTACAGACTGATAAATTTGCTCTTCCATCTAAAATGTGGAATAAATTTATTGAAAATTGCAAAACATGCTACCGACCAGGACAAAATATTACAGTTGATGAACAATTGTTCCCATCTCAAGATAGATAAAAATTTACGCAATATATGCCAAATAAATCGGATAGATATGGAATAAAATTTTGGTGATCTGTTGACGTTGATACTAAATATCTCTTGAATGAATTTATTTACCTAGAAAAGGATGAAACAGCCAATCCTTAATTACATTTATCGGAAAATGTTGTCATGAAATTAACAGATTCCCATCTAAACGAAGGGAGGAATATTACGACAGTTGGTTATTTTACTAACGTCATATTAGCAGAAATGTTAAAAGCTAAAAATACAACTTTGGTTGCACAATGAAAAAGACAGAAGAGAAATTCCTATATCATTGAAAAATATGAGCAGTACTCTTTATTCATCGAAGATAGTGGAATGTGATAATAAGACACTTACCATCTATCAAGCCAAAAGAAAAAAAGTGTTTTTCTACTGAGCTCATTACATTCTACTGTAAAAACTGAAGACGGTCTCTAGAAGTTGCCCGATTCAATAGAATATTAAAACTCAACTGGTGTGGATATACATGATCAGATGTGCCGAAAATACTCCGTGAAATCGGCTTCTAGACGATGGCCTGTACATATCTTTTTCAATATTTTGGATCATGCAACTTTAAACGACTGGATAATTTATAAAAGTGTAACAGGCAAGCCTATCAGTATAAGAGATTTTCTATTAAATTTAGGAGATGTGTTCAGAATGGATCTTATGGTCTCAAATCTCCCAAAGATATTTCCTGAGTCTTCAGAAAAAAAAAAAAACACGAAAATGAAATAGATATCAAGAGAAAAAATGTCAAGTACAGACATGCAATGGAAACAAAACTCAAGAATTTTGAGCACCATATTTCAAAGTTGTGTACGGAAAACGTACTGGAAAAATTGCTTTTTTTTTTTTTTTTTGTTATAACTGAATTAATTCCTAATACGTGTGTACAGTTTGGAGTACCATAAGCATTAAATAAAATTGAAAAAGAATGCTTAACATATTAACCATTCAGCTACACTTATAATGAAATAACGGAAACAACAGAACGTATTTCTCATTTATGGATTTAGAGAGTGAATCATTCGGCGAGTAAAGTAGATGAAAATATAAATATATATTATTTTATAAATTGTGTTTTATTTTAGTTAACATTAGTTTTAATTTGTGAAAACATTAATTTTAAATCGATTTTTATATCAAATTAATGAGTTTTTTGAGTAGTCGTAGTATGATCCAATTAATCGCCCTGTAGGCGTTACATATACAATACTTTAAAAATTCAATAAATTATCGAGTAATATTAAATATAAATTATGAAATACATGTAAATTACATATTTTTGCCAATGTATGGCATTTTAGCGTTGTTATTTCAGTAGTTTCATCGAGGGGTCAAAATGACCCCTTCCAGCCGTTCCAGTAGGTAAAATTTTCCCGCCGTTCTAGTGTTAATCTGTTATTTTTTGAATAGAAAATATTTATTACTGATACTGATATAGATTTTACCATTTCGCAGTTATCTGATGATAAGGAAGCTACAATAAAATTATTTCAGAAGTTAGTTATTATACATATAAGAATGTTTTGTTCAAAATACCGCGAATGTCTTCATTGAAAGAATGAAATGTTTACTGCAATGTGAGACTTACGTATTACGTAAGCCATGCTTCAGTAGTAAAACACATTTACAATTTCAAGACTGCAGTTTAAATTGACTATATTTTATTACTTGCAAAATATCTATTTATTCTTATATTGTATGTATTTATTTTGGTAGCCGTCGCCCAATTTCGCCAAATTATATAAATCGTCAAACCATTGGCCAAATTATATAAATCACTAAACCACTCGCCAAATTATACAAATTGACATAATTTTTATTTTAAATAACGAAAGAACAAATAAATTAGTATAACATTAATAAAAATATATTTAAAACGTCGAAATAAAAATCACCTGATGACTTAAATACGTGTAACTTGTTCAAAGTCAAGTGAATGTGATATTTACCATCAACCATTATTGGCATTTAATCTTATAGTTTGGCAATAGATTTTTGGTCGACGGGATAACCAAGTATTACCATTGTTTTTATTGATTTAAAAAATGGTATGTCAAAGTCTGTAATTTTCAAAAGTTATATTTTTTTAAATGCTCATTTTTTTTTTTTATCAACAAATTTTATTTATTTTTACAAATGTATCATTTTTTTTTGTGTCAATTATTACGCTTGGTGACAATGGTGTTGGCATAACAGGGAAACACCAAAAGAGTTACTGATTTTAGTTCAAATGTAAAGAAAAAAGGTTTAATGAGCAATAAATATTGTAAATATGACTATATCTCAGATTCAACTGAACAGAATTTTGTAGAACTTAGACTGTTAAATAGTAAATTTGGTTTATAAATGGTTTAATGAAAAAACCATCATTCTAAGTTGCTACGGGAGTAATTAGGTGAACTCGATTATGAAAGATTTCAAGTCAACTAATTAAATGCACAGTAAGTTAGACAATATTTCAGAGATTTTTTCAATATTTATCATATCATTCTGTGTTGTTTAGTTACGGAGCTATGCGGAAAAATTTCTCAATGGTACAGTGAAGAAAATCGGAAGATATACGCTACAGAGATAAGGTATACTAGAGAGTATATATGCTATAGTTATGGAAGTTGAGCTGAGTTCCTTAAAAAAATTCAGAAGCGATGCAGTATATACCTACCCCTACCTCTCAGAGAGTTCTATAATCAGGTTAACGCGATTATGGAAGTTATATTTAACTATCTCAAAATATATATATAATGCAAAGATAAATTTCGTTCCGGCCGCTTATATCTTGAGTTCTGCTGAATAGATTTTGACGGGACTTACATTGTTAGTTAGATAATTTTTCAGAAAAGATGTTAGTATAAAATATAACGTTCTACGTTGCTTAGTTAAATAATTATGGGGAAAGTTCTAAATCAGATGAACCCGATTTTGAAAGATTAGCTTTTTTAAAAGGTTCCGCTGAATGAATTTTTATGGGATTTAAACTGTTAAATAGGACATTTTTAGGGAAGGATTTGGTATATTTTCCAGTTTAAAAGATTCTGCTAAGTGGATTTCGATGCAACTTGATCGGTTAGTTAATTTTTCATTGAATGTTTTAGTATAAAGCACATATCATTTGCTGTTGCTTGGTTTTTCGGTTGCTTGATTGTAGAATTATAGATGAAAGTTCTAGAATCAGGCGAACCCAATTATTATGAACGATCAGCCTTTTCAATAAGTCCAATTAACAGATTCTGAGAAGACTTGCATTGATAATTTTTCATGAACGCTTTTAGTATGTTACATATTGTTCCATTGTTCTTTACCGAATTCTACACATATCAACTAAAGAAATTGGTCCTTAACAGTCTAAATTTTGTATAATTTAATAAAAGATATAATAGCGTAATGACATTGATATTGCTTTCAGCAATTCGGTTGGATACACCAGGTAAATGTCCATATTGCTTTAAAAGACATGATCATATTCACAGTATATTTTGTTTCATTCAAGATTTCTTTAGCCAGCTTAGCGGGCAAAGGCGGCTAATATGCTATAAAAATTAAAATTTGAGACACAGAAACCAATCTCGAATATTTTTTTTATTCTATATTTCTGAGTATACACTATAAAAAAATCTGTACAATTACTAAAGTTTTTCTAAGAAACTGGTGTTCCTAAACTGTTTTATGTAACGGCAACAACAAAAATCTATGTAACAGATACATTTTTGCACCGAAAATCAAAAAATCTGTAAGGATACTAAGAATTTTTTAGGAAACTGGGGAGTTCTAGGAGGAGTAGGTCTTTTCATGTAACGACAACCAGGGTTACAGATAAAATTTTAGCAAGATTACTGTAATTTTAGCAGATTCATTTGTGAAGCTACAGATTTCTGTAGCCTTACAAAAACCAGTTTTGCAGATTTACAGCTTTTTTTTGTACAATTACAAGTAAAAGTTTAGTAAGACTGTAACATTACATCTGTAGAACTACAGATTTTTTTTACAGTGTAACAGTGTGATTAAAATACGATTCTACTCGTATAGTGTTATTTTTTATTTTAAATCTAGATCTCTATCGAAGAAAAAAATATTTTCCTTAATGTAAGTTGAAATGTATATATACTAATTATTAATAAAATTTGAAAATAAATTATTTAAGAATTTCAATTCAATTTGCTCTATTTAATAAATCTTTTAGTTTAATTTAATTGAAAAAAATATGTATATCATAGCGGGGTTTTCTTATTATTATAAACCAAAGAAAGGCCTTCAACATCAATAAATAAAACTTTTACCACGATGGTTTTATTTTATTTTAAATTGAAAGGAAAGTTTTATAACTTTTAAATGAATGAATAGAACAATATGCGATTGAAATAATCTAACAACAATTATTAAGTGAAAATCAAAAATAAAGGTATTTACTTTTTCTGAAATTGTGTGATATATGTTTTAAAAAAATATATTTGTGAAGTAGTTTGAAATTAGCTTTTATACCATATAGCCTTTAATACGTTTCTGGTGAAAAGAGATAATTCACATAAAGTAAAATAAATCTTTTAAATTTATTTTCTTTAAAATATTCACAAAATGCTTTTTGGGATAAACTTTTATTTTTATTTTTTGAAACTGGCAAATGGAAAGTGTTAACTTCAGTATGTTTAATTTATGATAGAAAAAATAAGAAAAGTTAAACCAGATTATTTTACGACGACGTATAATTCATAAGCTAAAAAATGAATATATGCTTGTTATTTCTATGTTTTATAAGGAAATACATTCAAAGTGCTTTCGTAGCTAAATATTATCTGGATAGAAGAAAGTTCTAGATCAGCCTCTTTCTAGGTAATGGGGATTGATAAATTATTTTACTTCTGCATAAGGGAGCTAGTGATCAAAATACTGCTAACCGATCTTCTTTTGTTGTAAAATGCACAAAAATATTAAATCGTATTCCGAGAAACTTATATCTTTTACAGAAAGCTGTAATAAAGAAAGCCTAATCAAAACGTTTACGTAAATTTCACATATAAGACAAATCAGAATATTTATTTGGAAAATTCTTTAGCATTCCATTTGAAAGAATTAAAATTATGTTTAAAGTGTAACATTAATAGGAAGAGTTTTGTTCTGCATATGCAACTAATGCTTAAATTTCTGTTGCTGCTAACACATAAATTGTTTTATATATTGATTTTATAGTTGATATTTTTATCATTGTCATTATTAAAATAAGAATTATTGTTAACTAAAGCAAACCATGTTTAAAAGGGTAAACCATTCAAGATACATGTGCCTATTTTCCGTGATGCATCATCATGGTATATATTGCACTGATGAAATAGTAGTATTACTTATGAAAACCAAATTTACAATTCAGAACAAATACGCAAACAACCATAAAATCACAGAGATATTCTTTGCATTCAGAAAATATAGGCCAAACTTTACGTATTAATAGAAAGTTGAAATTTTAGTGCACAATTTACCTTGATTTTTAATAAATGTATATAAGATACACAAAATGTAAATACATTGCTTACAGGTGTCAAGTATGATAAAATACTTTAAAAAACATTAAAGTCATTTAAAAATTCGTAACGTTTTCGACCGACACTTACTCGGTCATCCTCAGCGAAAAACTAACAGCTGTTCTGTCTCCACGTCTCAGCCTTGTCCGGAACAGACAATTTCATTTCAAGGGTGGATTGGGAAATAAGGGGGGGGGGGGACAGAAATGCTATTCTTTTATCGAAAAGTACAGGTTTATTAACTATGTATTAATTATTTCCAGATTGCGTGGATATCATATGATAATATATCGTTACAAACTATTTCTTTATTAGATATCATTTCCAGAGATTCTCTTATGATAGCTTCTTGGTGGTTACTTGTATGGAAAATAATTTTGCCTCTATTGAAATCTACTTTTATAGGTTGAATTTGTGCTAATCTTGATAATGGAGTGTGGGGTCTATTCATTCTCAGATCTGCTTCATGTTCCTTAATTCTGTCACGAAATTTTCGCAGTGTCATACCTATGTACATCTTTCTTGAAGGGTATAATATATACTCCTGATCTATTAATGGCTTGAATAGGGTCAATTTTTGCATTTAACAAATCCTTTAATTTCGGGGAGGGACTGCGATTAATGTAATACCAAACTTGAGGAAAGAATGCCTCATACTCTCAAAAAACCTTGGGATGTAATTAACTTTACAGAATTTCAAACTTTTAATTGGAACTGTACTTTTTTTTTTTGACAGAGCAATTGTTAGTTTTTCACTGAGGATGACCAAGTAAGTGTCGGTCAAAAACGTTATGGATTTTAAATGACTTTACTGTGTTTTTAAAGGATTTTATCATACTTGACACCTGTAAGCAATGTATTTACATTTTGTGTATCTTATATATGTTTATTAGTATTATTAAGTTTTACTTTAATTTTCACGTATCGTCACATAAATCTATTGTAAATTTTTTTATTGCGTTTATTTTTTTAGCGTTTTCTGCTGTTGCGTGAATTTCAGACAAATTCGCTGCATTCACACCCTCACTAAGACCATTTCAGATAGTTTCTCATTTTTTCTTTGCATTTCTCTGAAACAACATTAAATTATATATTTAATTTGATTTTTCGATTTAAAAAACCTCAAAAATTAAAAAAAGAGGAATTTTTTTTTAAAAATACATAGTTTTAAGGCATTTTTGTACATAAAAAGTGAAATATAAAACTAGTCCTTCCGAGTTCCTCGGACTTTTATTGTACAAAATGTAGAATGCGCCTTGTAAAATCATATCCCAAAATATTTATTGCGACTTTTTGCGACTTTTTGAGAACTAGCAGTTTGAAGTTGGACATTGGATATTGAAAGTATTAGACCAACATGAGTAATCGGGTTTAAAGTCAATCTAATTTCCGCACTGACCCCAAATTGTCAGTGTTTATATAATGCAACATTCTAATTAACATAACACTGTAAATTTCATTTTTTTTAATTCCCGGAGGGAGGGGGGGGGGGGTAAGATTTGGGGATATTTTTTTATTTTTATATATATTTTTATTTGTTTTTACAATTTTTCCCATGCCTTTTACGTTTACATAAAAAATAATATTAAAACTTGACCTTATTTTAAAAAGTACATATTTAAAGTTCAGTTTATATATATATATATATATATATATATATATATATATACTAAATTCTAGCAACATGCATGTCTGGGAAATTCAATCAACTGGGAAATATCATTTAATGTTTTAAATTTCCTGATTATTTTAAAAGTATATTTTACCTACTTACAAATAAATTTTATTATTTTATTATTAACCCCTTCGAGACCGCAAGCTTTTAACACAAATTTTATTCGGTTGGCACCACTTTTTTAAAAAGAGTTACCTTTACTTAATCGATCAAAAAATGTTCTAATTAAAGAAACTAAATGTATAATTTAACTAAATTTTAACTAAATTAATTAACTAATTTTTTTTTTTTTTTTTTTTTTTTTTTTTTTTTTTTTTTTTTTTTTTTTTTTTTTTTTACTGGTGCCTAAAACAAATTCTTTATGCTCTTTACAGGGTGCATATATGCAACCATGGTCCCGAACGGGTTAAGTAGTATTATTAAATAGAAAGTTGAAATGTTAGTGCACAATTCACCTTGATTATTAATAAACATATATAAGATACACAAAATGTAAATACATTGCTTACAGGTGTCAAGTATGAAGAAATCCTTTAAAAACACAGTAAAGTCATTTAAAATCCATAACGTTTTCGACCGACACTTACTTGGTCATCCTCAGTAAAAAACTAACAGCTGTTCTGTCCAAAAAAAAAAAAAAAACAGTTCCAATTAAAAGCTTGAAATTCTGTAAAGTTAATTACATCCCAAGGTTTTTTGAGAGTATGAGGCATTCCCTCCTCAAGTTTGGTATTAGATTAGTCGCAGTCCCTCCCCCGAAATTAAAGGATTTGCTAAATTCGAAAATTGACCCTATCCAAGCCATCAATAGATCAGGAGTATATATTATACCCTTCAAGAAAGATGTGCATAGGCATGACACTGCGAAAATTTCGTGACAGAATTAAGGAACATGAAGCAGATCTGAGATTGAATAGACCCCACACTGCATTATCAAGATTAGCACAAATTCAACCTATAAAAGTAGATTTCAATAGAGCCAAAATTATTTTCCACACAAGTAACCACCAAGAAGCTATCATAAGGGAATCTCTGGAAATGATATCTAATAAAGAAATAGTTTGTAACGATATATTATCATATGATATCCACACAGTTTGGAAAGAATTAAAACATAGTTAATAAACCTGTACTTTTTGATAAAAAAATGGCATTTCTGTGCCCCCCTCCCATTATTTTCCAATCCACCCTTGAAATGAAATGGTCTGTTCCGGACAAGGCTTGAGACGCGGAGACAGAACAGCTGTTAGTTTTTCACTGAGGATGACCGAGTAAGTGTCGGTCGAAAACGTTATGAATTTTTAAATGCCTTTAATGTTTTTTTAAAGGATTTTATCATACTTGACACCTGTAAGCAATGTATTTACATTTTGTGTATCTTATATATATTTACGTATTAATAGAGCGCGCTATAATAAACAATTTGTGTATGGAATACCAGAATCGCAATCCTTCTACTTTTCATAATGCAGAATGTCTCAATCGAAATCAATCAAGTTATTGTAATGTTACAAATATTGGAGATGTTAAAAAAAACTGTTTGACAAATTGATCTATCATTGTTTGAAATGCAACGTATTTACTAAAAAAAATGTGGTTGTAGGTAACATAAATAGACGCTCAAGTGCGAGTATCACTCGCGCTCAGAGGGTTCTGTACAATAAATACATGAATTATTAACTGTATTATTAAAAACAAGTTGGAAATTGCTCGTGAAACGTGGCAAATGAGGTGCGTTCGTACTATAACTAGTTTTAAAATTATTTTTTGCACCCCATATTGTACTGAATGCATAATTTTTTGCACTTCATAACGTGCATAGTCTGATACATCATTAAAATGCACTTCCAATAATTTTTTCGGAACACTTTTGACTGTCCCTGTAAATAAACTATACATCCGATTTTCCTAAAATTTGAAATAGCTCAAAAAAATTTTGCAACAATTATATCTTTAAAATTTCAGACCATTCGGAAGGCTGTAATATCATTAAAATGCACTTGCAATAATTTTTCCCATTGGCCGTAATGTAAAGAAAAACTTTTGGCTGTCCCTGTAATTAAACTATACATCCGATTTTCCTAAAATTTGAAACGGCTCGACAAAATTTTGCAACAATTATATCTTTAAAATTTCAGATCATTCGGAAGGCTCTAATACCATTAAAATCCACTTGCAATAATTTTTCCCATTGGCCGTAATGTAAAGAAAAACTTTTGACTGTCCCTGTAATTAAACTATACGTCCGATTTTCCTAAAATTTGAAATGGCTCGACAAAATTTTGCAACAATTATATCTTTAATATTTCAGATCATTCGGAAGGCTCTAATATCATTAAAATCCACTTGCAATAATTTTCCCCATTGGCCGTAATGTAAAGAAAAACTTTTGACTGTCCCTGTAATTAAACTATACATCCGATTTTCATAAAATTTGAAGTGGCTCGACAAAATTTTGCAACAATCCCATATTTGAAATTTCAGACTATTCGATTGGGTAGTTTTTGCTCTGTTACATGCGGACAGACGGACGGACAGACGGACGGACTGAACGACGACTATAGGTGCTACGTATTTATATAATTACGAACGCACCTAAAAAATCGCTGCTAAAAGAATAAAAAGACTTTGTAAAAAACTATACAACGTAGGATTGTGTATAGCTGTATATACTAGAAAGTATGAATGAGTATACCATAAAAGTTCAAATAGATATGAAGCTTAAATAATATCAAATATTGCTATTTTGTATAACTTATCCTAATCTTTTCCCTTATGGACTTGATTCGGTACGAACAATAAAATTAGTGCATGTTTAAATTCCATTTGGCCCCTTTCCATTTTTCCCACACTTCATAAAACTAAATTCAGCGTAGTATCAATCTTTTTTTTTTTTTTTTTTTTTTTTTTTTTTACAGTATGGAAAAAATAAAACGATCTTTCAAATTTGAAACTTGGCATTGTGCTAAGGGCGTTTCAAAAGTAGGTCGCAAAATTTGAACGCCTTCTTGGTCCGTGTTGCGTTTTTCCAGATAGGTTTTTAATTAACTTTTAAAAACACTGGAGACGCATTGAGGAATCCACTCAATGAAAACTAGTCGGGAATCCCAAAGTATTGTGCGAATAATTATAATTAAATCAGTCTGTTTTTAAGAATTTGACGTTTGTTGCTTTTCTGCTGCTACTGGACATTGCTTCATACAAATAATCATTAAATATTGTTATCTAGGCTTTAAAAGACGATTGTACATATAGTATGCAGCCATTGTCATTACGTATGTCCAAACCGTCCGTGATCTTAAAATTTAATATCTAGTCTAATTACCAACGTCATTATCAACAATGCTTCTATACTCCTGCTACCATAGGTTCCTCCAGCACTCCTGAACATCTTTATTGAATGCCCGTAAATCGAAATTTGTGTGTATCGGAAAAAAGAGATTGTCTCAAAAACAATGTGATGTAGGGTAATTGCTATAGTTTTCATGCAAGGTTTAAATTAACGTCTTCTACCTCTAATTTTTTTCATAATTTTAGTTTCAGTAGATTCGGAAATGGATGGAGAGGGACCTATTTTTGCACTACATTTTCGACGATATCTCTGAAAATATAATGCCTAAAACTAGTAAATCTGCAGATCAGGAGCCTCAACGTCAGCTCTGCAAGTCACTGTTTTTAGACACACTTTAGTAATATTCAATTTCATGCAATCCGCAATTTAAAGTTTTCAAATTATGTAATTATTTATAAGAATAAAAAATACGAAGTTTCAGACATAAGAAGCATTAAATTAAAAACGTTGTTATGGAAGGATATTTTGAAATAATTTTCATGAGCTACTAATTCTGATATTTTTTTCAATAATAAAACAGATTTCTTCAGGGGGGGGGGGGGGGGCTCCGCCTCCTGAACTCCCCGTGGTTTCATTAATTTACATATGTAACTTTTTATTTATTGCACTAATGGTTATCGCAAATCTTAAATTACTTTTTATACTTCCGAGCCTTAATTTTCAATACTGGTGGACAGAAAATGATTCACATTGACGCAATTATATTAAAAGTTTAGGTTTTATGAATGAAAATATAATTTCCTTTTAAAAATAAAATAATTTTCATTCATATTTTCTGAAATGAGACGGCATTAAGGAGTAACACTCGTAATAAAATATTTTTTTAGGTAATCTAGTTAATGCTTGGTTTTTAAGAATGAGAATTTTTATTTCCCAATACAATGACGTCATTTTCGACAGCGATAATTTTGCGGTGTAAAATTTTGACATTTACTATATATTTGATTTTCAAAAGTTTTTTTTTTTTTCTCATTGAAATTTTCGATTAAAAATTAACATTTCTGTTAGCTGTGTGCAGACGATAAACCATGAGATATTAGTAACATTTCTTTTAATAATAAGAATTAATATCATAACACAAGCCCTTTTTATTTCAACCTCAAAGCATATTAGTTTTATTTTTGATATATGAGATCAAATTCACCTTCTTTTCGTATTTTAGTTTTATTTCCAATATGAAGACGTATTCATGTCTATTTTTTATTTCATTTTCCTCTTGCACATGAAAATCTTTCAAATCAAAATTAACTGTTTAGGATAAATTATTATTCTGGGATAGGATTTTCTTGGCAACGGTAAAAAAAAAAAAAAAAAAAAAAAAAAAAAAAAAATGATTGATAAATTTATAGCAAAATGTCAATTTATTCCTTATGAAAATAATGAACTTCTTAATTTAAAAGAAAAAATATTTGAACAAAATAAGCAGAACATACTCTTTCTTTATTTCTGGGGTAAATTTCATCTATATGTAAAGTCACAAAGGCATTAATTCGTCCCTTTTGACTTTGATTGACTTCAAACAATTACAAATACTTTCACATTTACGATATTTTTAGGTGTAGTTCCGTCGATAGGCAACAGTTAAAAGAAAATAAAACAATGAAATATGTGCTTTGAAAAAAGTAAATTTATAAAAAGATATATTATTGGAACACATATATAAAATACCTCCATAAGTTAAACACCGAATTTAAAAACTCTGACAAATGTATACACAAAATTTCAAACTAATATGAATAATGTATGGTTCTAATTGCCGAAACGTCAGTGAAGGCTTACTGTGGAGACACGAAAAGTTTTGGTTTCCGTTAGTCTGTCTGTCTGTTCCGCGATAACTGCCGTAAAAAGCATCCGATTATCTTAAAATTAAGGATGCATGTTGGTGAAATCCCCGGATTTAGCTGTATAGTTTTTGGTTAAATTTGGTTCATTCGTTCGGAATATATAGAACATTTTATTTTGCGACTTAATGCTTTCCTATAGCAATTCAGACGATTTTTCCATTTTTATTTGTTGAAAAGAAATGGCTCATATGATTAAAGGATTTAAATGCTAAATTAAGGATGAGGAAATTTCCTAATTAGAACCATACATTATTCATAGTAGTTTGAAATTTTGTGTATACATTTGTCAGAGTTTTTTAATTCGATGTATATCTTATGGAGGGATTTTATATAAGTGTTTCAATAATATAAAATATTTTTTTTAATATAAATTTTCTTTTTAAGCACATATTTGTTTTTATTATCTTTTAACTGTTACCTAGCAGCGAACTACACCTAAAAATATCGTAAATGTGAAAGTATGTGTAATTGTTTGAAGTTAAATCAAAGTCAAAAGGGACGAATTAATGCCTTTGTGTCTTTACATATAGAAGGAATTTACCACAGAAATAAAGAAAAACTATGTTCTATTTATTTTGTTCAAATATTTTTCTTTTAAATTAAAAAGTTCATTATTTTCATAAGGAATAAATCGACATTTTGCTATGAAATTTAACAATCATTTTTCTTTTTTTGCCGTTGCCACGAAAATTCAATCCCGGAATAAAAATTTATCCTAAACAATTAATTTTGATTTGAAAGATTTTTATGTGCGAGAGGAAAATGAAATAAAAAATAGACATGAATACGCCTTCATATTAGAAATAAAGTGAAAAATACGAAAAGAAGGTGAATTTGATCTCATATATCAAAAATAAAACGAATACGCTTTGAGGTTGAAATAAAAGGGGCTTGTGTTATGATATTAATTCTTATTATTAAAAAAAAAAAATGTTACTAATATTTCATGGTTTATCGTCTGCACAAAGTTAACAGATCTTAACAATTCTTAATCGAAAATTCCAATGAGGAAAAAAAAAACTTTTGAAGAGCAAATATATAGTAAATATCAAAATTATGCACCGCAAAATTATCACTGTCGAAAATGACGTCATTGTATCGGGAAATAAATATTTCATCCTTAAAAACCAAGCATTAACTAGATTGCCTGAAAAAATGTTTTTGACGGGTGTTACTTCTTAATGCCGCCTCATTTCAGAAAATTATTTTATTTTTAAAGGAAATTACATTTTCATTCATAAAACCTAAACGTTTAATATAATTGCGTCAATGTAAATCATTTTCTGTGTTACCAGTATTGAAAAATAAGGCTCGGAAGTGTAAAAAGAAATCTAAGATTTGCGCTAACCATTAGCGCAATCAATAAAAAGTTACGTATGTAAATTAATAAGACCACGGGGGGTTCAGGGGGGCTCCGCCCCCCCTGAAGAAATCTACTTTGTTATTTAAAAAATATACCAGAATTAACAGCTCATGAAAATTTCGAAATATCCTTCCATAACGTTTTTAATTTGCTTCTAATGTCTGAAAACTTCGTATTTTTTATTCTTATAAATAATTACATAATTTGAAACCTTTAAATTGCGGTTTGCAGGAAACTGAATATTACCAAAGTGAGTCTAAAAACAATGACTTGCAGAGCTGACGTTGAGGCTCCTGATCTGCAGATTTACTAGTTAGAAATTACATCATCCATAATTTACTATTTAAATCCTTCAATCATATGAGCCATTTCCTTTCAACAAATAAAAATGGAAAAATCGTCTGAATTGCTATAGGAAAGCATTAAGTCGCAAAATAAAATGTTCTATATATTCCGAACGCATGAACCAAATTTAACCAAAAACTATACAGCTAAATCCGGGGATTTTACCAACATGCATACTTAATTTTAAGCTAATCGGATGCTTTTTACGGCAGTTATCGCGGAACAGACGGACAGACAGACAGACAGACAGACAAACGGAAACCAAAACATTTCGTGTCTCCACAGTAAGCCTTCACTGACGTTTCGGCAATTAAAAGAAATATATTTTTGTGTCCAGCGTTACGAATGTCTTCACACGATACTCCACACGATATGCAAAGAAATTTTTTTTTTCAAGTAACTTAACTAGCACCTCTACATTTTTCCTAAATATATTTGTAAATGCTTAATAATCTGTAAATATGTAGGTCAATAGTCTTTATTTCTTCTCCTAATTTGAACTTTCCACGTTCCATAGTTTACGAGCAAAATGGCTGTGACAGACAGACTCACAAGTGATCTTATAATGGTTTCATTTTTACTTTTTAAGTACCGGACCCTAAAAAACGCTTAATTTACCATTCTTTATTCTTCTGACGCATCAGGCATTCATTGAAGTGAGATTATTGTTCACCTACAATGCTTTTCGAAAATAATCACGTTTCAAACAAGTCACGCATTTTAGGAATATTGTTAAAATACCCTTTCATTATCCTACATCTATGAACAAATTCGGATTGGTTCGGGTAAAACTGATAGAATTAATGGATTTCAGCCCTTTTTTTTCTTTACAGATATTATCTGTCTAGTATATTGTATCACCTAAAATAATGTTTCCCATTTTTCTTGAAAGCAACTGTAAAACTATTTCTCTATCCAGGTACATATTTTAGCGTATACTTAAAGCTATACATTTTAAGTATACGAGTATAAAATGAATACAAATTTTGTCCAAAGAAGGACACCAACTTACATATTCGCATAGATACTAACCTTACGGTCACACTTTAAAATCAACACTATAAATAAATTACATTGAAACTTTTTTGGTATTAGCTAGCTATGTGGTCATAAGATTTTTTTACGTTGAAAACAATGCAATTTATGAGGTATAGAATGGTTTCCCAACCTACATCACAAATTCTACTCCTATCCGATTGACCACCGAATTTTGAACAAATCAAACGCATTCGCAATGGTACAATCTATACAAAATAATTCAAGCAAAGAGGACTTGACAATGCATATTTATCTGCATTATTATCATCACAATTCTTACTTATAAATGTCCATTTTGCAGAAATCAGGAAATAACACAATTTTCCAAACGTCTTCTAAAGCTATTATGAATAGAACGCAAAATAAATATATTCCATATATTTCAGCAAATGGGTTCTCGTAAAATCTCATTAAACATTAATTTTTAGATAGGGAATTCTATTTTTAATACTATTAACGTAAAAATATTTTTTGCAAAATTTAAAATAAGTTAATAATATAAAGCGAAATATATTTTTAAAGTTTAAAATAAAAAGCTTGTCAAAAAGATTAAATCGGAAATGCTGAGTGTTTTATCTTTAAATATGACAGTTATGAGCATTAAAGTGGAATAATGTAAACTGATACACGCGCGCCATGTAGACTTGCATATATTATTTCTTTTTGATATACTAGGGGGCTCGGCCCCCTACGAGCTACGCTCGCCAACCCCCCGTCCAGACACCGCAGACTCTAAATGCACGCTAATTTGATCGGCTTTAAAAAGATTTCGAAAGATTGAATTATAATTTAAAAAACAGTGGCGATCTCTCTATAAACGAATTTCTATTCGTTTCTCTTTGATTGGGGAATTTTGACGCCAAATCCGCTGCGGTACTACTTGATTATCCTGTCGACCAATTTCGCCAAATTATATAAATCGCCAAACCACTCGCCAAATTATACAAATTGATATAATTTTTATTTTAAATAACAAAAGAACAAATAAATTCGTACATCATTAATAAAAACACAATTAAAACGTCGAAATAAAAATAACTTGATGACGTATACACGTGTAACAACATTTCAAAATAAGCTAAAATAAAAAGGAATTCAGTAAAGAGAGTCTTTGTCTCCTGGTATTTTTTAACAAAGCGAAAAGAAAGTTCTTTTAAATGAGACATTTTAAATTAATTCTCAAAATATCAAATAAATGTCTAGCGCAATTTCTAAATTTAAACTTTTTTGCAATATATTTTGTGTTCATTTTATGTAATAACTATAATGTGACGTAAATATGACGTAATTTCTCCTAAGACTTCTAACGCATGTTAATGAATTTACTATTTTACAATATCCTTTCTCTTTTAAAATTTCACGTGTATACTTTTTTATGACGTAATTTTTAATAAGTTCCTGCTTTTTATATGTAATTATTTAATTCTAATTTGAAAGTTTTTTCCCTGTTTATAATAGTCACGTGTAAATAAATTTTTTAATTTGAAGCAAACATTATTGCTTGCGCTTTTTATACAGTTGGCAACAGTTTAAATTAGTACAATTTTTCTGAAATCTGTAAAAAATATCTCTAGAAATGCTGAAAATTTGAATTTAAAATAGAAATAAAACCTGAAAAAATGAGTCAAAATAAAAAAAAAAATTAATGCAATCTGCACTCCGGCAAATTCTAACGCATAAAATGATCTAAAAATGATTACACTGCCATGTATAGTTTTTGCTGCTATAAAACTTTTTTAGTGGAACGATTTTGTCCAAATTTAGCATTAAATAACTCTTAAAATAATTCTTCGATTTGAAAACTGTCTGCATCAACGTGTTTATCTAACATTTCTGTATAAAACCACCGATTTTCATATTTTTGTATGCATTATTTTTGTTAATATTAACGAAGAAAGGCCTCCGGTCACAAAAAAAATCAAAACCGCGGCGGCGGTGACAGCGGTAGTTACTTTTTTTAGAATAGAGAGATTATAATAGTCACGTGTAAATAAATTTTTAATTTGAAGCAAACATTATTGCTTGCGCTTTTTATACAGTTGGCAACAGTTTAAATTAGTACAATTTTCTGAAATCTGTAAAAAATATCTCTAGAAATGCTGAAAATTTGAATTTAAAATAGAAATAAAACCTGAAAAAATGAGTCAAAAATAAAAAAAAATTAATGCAATCTGCACTCCCGGCAAATTCTAACGCATAAAATAGATCTAAAAATGATTACACTGCCATGTATAGTCTTTGCTGCTATAAAACTTTTTTAGTGGAACGATTTTGTCCAACTTTAGCATTAAATAACTCTTAAAATAATTCTTCGATTTGAAAACTGTCTGCATCAACGTGTTTATCAAACATTTCTGTATAAAACCACCGATTTTCATATTTTTGTATGCATTATTTTTGTTAATATTAACGAAGAAAGGCCTCCGGTCACAAAAAAATCAAAACCGGCGGCGGCGGCGGCGGTGACAGCGGTAGTTACTTTTTTTAGAATAGAGAGATTATAATAGTCACGTGTAAATAAATTTTAATTTGAAGCAAACATTATTGCTTGCGCTTTTTATACAGTTGGCAACAGTTTAAATTAGTACAATTTTCTGAAATCTGTAAAAAATATCTCTAGAAATGCTGAAAATTTGAATTTAAAATAGAAATAAAACCTGAAAAAATGAGTCAAAATAAAAAAAAATTAATGCAATCTGCACTCCGGCAAATTCTAACGCATAAAATGATCTAAAAATGATTACACTGCCATGTATAGTCTTTGCTGCTATAAAACTTTTTTAGTGGAACGATTTTGTCCAACTTTAGCATTAAATAACTCTTAAAATAATTCTTCGATTTGAAAACTGTCTGCATCAACGTGTTTATCAAACATTTCTGTATAAAACCACCGATTTTCATATTTTTGTATGCATTATTTTTGTTAATATTAACGAAGAAAGGCCTCCAGTCACAAAAAAATCAAAACCGGCGGCGGCGGCGGCGGTGACAGCGGTAGTTACTTTTTTTTAGAATAGAGAGATTATTATTATCCATCAACTGTACTATTTGTGCCCTTATCTTTTATTTACATTAATCGTGGCAGCTATGTACAGTGCTGATTTTTTTTTCTTTTTTTCTTTTTAATCTGCCAAATAGTTTTGAAGGAACACAGTCACAAGACAAAAAGCGCCCTGCTCTCTCAGTTCCACCCCCCACACTACCCACCTAAAAATAAACATAGTAAAATATTTAAGTGAACACATTCATGAAAACAAAATTGCGATTTAAAAACTTAATTATTCTCAAGTTAAATAGACACGAATACATTACAAATTATGGGTTTTATATATTCACGAATTAGACTGAAACTGCGTTTTATATTTTTAGCTTTTAATGCTCTTGAATTCAAGTGAAACGAATTTCATAATCATATTCCTTTCAAAGAACACACAAACTGCCTTTTAAGCTGCATTTATATATATATTTCTAACACTGTATTAACAAATAAAAAATGATAGTTCTAATATAAATAATTTATGAGTAAAAAAAAAAAGACAGAGAAAACCAGTATAGTTTAGCCTGTGAAGTAACTAATATATTAAAAAATGGAATGCATGTGCATTATTAATGTGTTTTACAAAATAGCCCTTTTAAACTGCTTTTGCAGCTAAAGAGAATATAGAAACATTTTAGATCAGTCTTTAAAGTTTAATGACAGTCCATAAATTGTTTTAGTTCTGCATATGCAATTGAATAGCACTAACTGATCTACAAAAGGTTACAGACTTCATATAATTGAAACGTTCGAGTTTTAAAAAAAGGGGTGTTAAACTTAAATTTACACTATGTGTAAGACTACTTAAAAGATGACAACATTTAAAAGGTGCTAAATTACTTTAATACCTTAGTACTTTCAACTATAAAAAACATAGTCTTCGTCAGAGGAAAATAAGAAATAACATTGTTATTAACGTCTAGTTTTCAAAATCCACGTAAACTTATAAACTAGACGTTAATAACAATATTATTTCTTATTTTCCTCTCACGATGACTATGTTTTTTATAGTTGAAAGTACTAAGGTATTATAGTAATTTAGCATCTTTTAAATGTTGTCATGTTTTAAGTAGTCTTACACGTAGTGTAAATTTAAGCTTAACTTTTAAAGATGATTTATGCATTTCTATTTATTTATTTATTTAAGAGTGTTAAATTTTAAGATATTGAGTATGTTTCCAAATTCTACAATCAAAAATAATTTGACTTTTCTCTAAAAGATCTTTTTTGTTATGTCTCTTTTCTCTAGGGATATTTAGATGTCATAGGGTTATTTTTAAAAACATAATAGAATTAATGGAAGATTAACCACATTAATAGAAGAGAAGCATAGCAAATATTTGCCGCCTTTTTGCTATGTCTCTATATCTTTAGTTAACTAAGTTGCAACATTTTCTTTTGTCGAATATTTTTTTAAAAATCCAAAATGTTGAATTGAAATTCGCTGTTGTTATCTAAAATTTATTTTCAATAACGATGATATTTATTGAGTAATAACTAAACATTACATTTTTCAAAAATGTTAATTTTTTTTTTTACAGGCATTGACATGAAAATCAGAAAAAATTAAAAGATTACGTTTATAGAGATTTAGACACAAAAATATAAACTTATTGTCAAACAATCTTATATTTAATAATAAATAAATAATAAACAGTTATTTATTTAACTTTTTATAGTAAATTCCACATACAGTTCATATATTTATTATTAATTTAAAATTTATTTAGTAAAGTGTGTGAAAGTTTTAAATATGTTTTAAAGTATCTTTAATAAAATGATATGCGTTATGTTTATTTATATGGATAAATTTTTATCAACAATAAAAGTGAAGTTATATATGTAATAGTGTTTAAAATATCATATTTATGTAATTTATAATTTAAAAAAAATGTATTTTTAAATAAAGCAAATAATCCATGTTTAAAATTGTATTGTTGAAGTACACTTGATACTTATAAATATGCTTCATAAAATATATAAACTATAATTTTTTTTTTCTTTTTTTTTTGGGGGGGGGGGGGGTAGATTTCTTCATTTAATTAGCTGTATTGGAGTAGATCATCGGTTTTGAAACAAGAAATTTGAGAAATAATCTATTTGGGTCTGAAATAAAAAAATCCGTTGTTAAAAACCGAAAACAAAGTCGACAAATCGATTAAATGGGTATTTTGTTTGTGCATTCAAAGTAAACATACATGAAGTAAAAGGATCTCAACATTAGTCTAATTACGAGATAATTCTTCACCGAGGTTGTTATTTGTTTTATTGCATGGAGTTATGTCTCACATATACGCGATCAAGAGACACCGGTGGTTTAGAATTTCACATGAAATTAAAAATCTGTGAGCTAAGACAGTGGTATTAGTAATCAAAGCTCTCCGCATTCTCATTAATTTTAAGTCAGATAAAATTTCTCAATTAAATGTATGGGTACGTTTTTCATACGGTTATTAAAATTAAAAAAATTCCACTGTCTTCTGTAACTTAAAGTACTGTTATATGTTTTTTTTTTTTTCTGTTTACTGTGTTTCACTAAACCATGTAGAGTTCCAAAGGGATAAAAAAAAGAGAACCTTCAGAAGAAAGATCCAAAAAATTGTATTTTTATTATGCATTACGATAAAATTTAATTCTGCTCTCAAACATTTATTTCAAACGAATTGTGTGTGACAGCCAAGGTACGAACTTACTTCCAAAAACCTGATTCCACATCCATACGAAATTCTCACGGACAGACACTGCTGTGCATGACTTAATAGATTAGGAAAATGTTAAGAGATGGTCGACATTGGTATGTTAAACAATTCTATAAAATGTGAGTCACAATCAATTTTCTTTGCCTGAAAGACAAAACGACTCATTAGATTTCAAATTCCGATTTTTGTAATAAAGTATTTAAAAAAAATGGTGTGATACAATAAAGGCAAAAAAGAAAAATTCTTGATAACAACATAAGATTAAGAATAAGATTAAGACCAGTTCAAAATTCTTGCTAGTACTAGCATCAGAAATATTCTAGTTATTGCTATGTATTGCTTTGTCTGCTAGATTTTCATGCTAGCATATGCTTTACAATGCTAGCCAGCATCACATGCTCTATAGCTAGCTTACACAGTAATAGCATGACAAGCTATATACAAGCATTTTAAGCTTGTTTGCTGTTTAAGCTTCTTCAAAAGCATGGTGAGGTTGGTACCTTAACGTGCTATTATATGCTTTTTTCTGCTTGCCCCATAATATGCTCTGCATCCAGCTTATTGAGAAATAGCATGACAAGCTATGTACAAGCGCGTTATACTTATTTGCTGTTCAAGCTTCTTCCAAACCATGGAGAGGTAGGTACCTTAATGTGCTATTATATGCTTTCTTATGCTTGGCAGCATTATATGCTATGCTGCCAGCTTATTGCGAAATAGCATGGCAAGCTATGTACATGCATGTTATGCTTATTTTCTGTTTAAACTTCTTTCAAAGAATGGAGAGGTAGGTATCTTTACGTGCTATTATATGCTTTTTTATGCTTGCCCGCATAATATGCTATGCAGCTATCTCAGGAAGAAATAGCATGATAAGCTATGTACAAACATTTTATGTGCTTATTTGCTGTTTAAGCTTCAGTCAAAGCATGAAGAGCTAGGTACCTTTCATGCTATTATACGCTTTTTTATGCTTGCCAGCATAATATGCTATGCAACCAGCTTTGATAGAAAATATCATGACGTACTATGTGCCAATAAGATGTGCTAATTTGCTACGCAAGCCTCTTCCCAGTAATGATGAGGTAGGTACTTAAATGAAGAATTGTGTGCTTGTTATTGCTTGGCAGCATCAAATGTTCATTATTATTATTATTATTATTCCTTTTTTTTTTTTTTTTTTTTTTTTTTACAGTTTTCAAATCGAAGAATTATTTTAAGAGATATTTAATGCTAAAGTTGGACAAAATCGTTCCACTAAAAAAGTTTTATAGCAGCAAAAACTATACATGGCAGTGTAATCATTTTTAGTTCATTTTATGCGTTAGAATTTGCCGGAGTGCAGATTGCATTATTTTTTTTTTTTTTTGACTCATTTTTCGAGGTTTTATTTCTATTTTAAATTCAAATTTTCAGCATTTCTAGAGATATTTTTTACAGATTTCAGAAAATTGTACTAATTTAAACTGTTGCCAACTGTATAAAAAGCGCAAGCAATAATGTTTGCTTCAAATTAAAAATTTATTTACACGCGACTATTATAAACAGGAAAAAAACTTTCAAATTAGAATTAAATAATTACGTATAAAAAGCAGGAACTTATTAAAAATTACGTCATAAAAAGCATACACGTGAATTTTAAAAGAGAAAGGATATTGTAAAAAAATAAATTCATTAACATGCGTTAAAAGTCTTAGGAGAAATTACGTTATATTTACGTCACATTATAGTTATTACATAAAATGAACACAAAATAATATTGCAAAAAAGTTTAAATTTAGAAATTGCGCTAGACATTTATTTGATATTTTGAGAATTAATTTAAAATGTCTCATTTAAAAGAACTTTCTTTTTGCTTTGTTAAAAAATACCAGGAGACAAAGACTCTCTTTACTTAATTCCTTTTATATTAGCTTATTTTGAAATGTTGTTACAGGTGTATACGTCATCAAGTTATTTTTATTTCTACGTTTTATTTGTGTTTTTATTAATGTTGTACGAATTTATTTGTTCTTTCGTTATTTAAAATAAAAATTATATCAATTTGTATAATTTGGCGATTTATATAATTTGGCGAAATTGGTTACAGGATAATCAAGTAGTACCGCAGCGGATTTGGCGTTAAAATTCCCCAATCAAAGAGAAATGAATAGAAATTCGTTTATAGGGAGATCGCCACTGTTTTTTAAATTATAATTCAATCTTTCGAAATGTTTTTAAAGCCGATCAAATTAGCGTGCATTTAGAGTCTGCGGTGTCTGGACGGGGGTTGGCGAGCGTAGCTCGTAGGGCGCCGAGCCCCCTAGTTTTGAAAATAGAAGAAAAGGAAATTTTAATTACAAATTAAATTAATTTTTCAAATCCGGGGAGACACTATAGCTCTCTTCCATATCCGCCCCCGCCCCCAACAGAAAATTCTTAGTTTCTCTTTTATTTTAAGCTAAGAGAAAAGATTAAATTTCAATTTGTTTTTCAAAATAGGAGAAACCTAGTTGGATGTGCCAATCCCAAAACTTTCTTCTATCTTATACATCTTAATATTTCAAAAACTAGTTACACATGTTAATATTTCAATATTATTAGTTCATTACTATACCAACTTTGATTTTCATCTTAAATTCCTGCTTCAATCAATTAAATGAACTAAAGACGAGTTAATCTATATCATGATATTTGTTAAAATTAATAGTTTTTCCTTATTCTGGAGTTATCAGATGTTTGCGAATAGCCGGCTTAGCAGGAAGTGAGTTCCCGCCTTTGCAAGAGCCGCCGATGGACAATAGAACTACGAAAAATCAAGAAAAGTATTAAAAAATCGCTATCACAGAGCCCCTTTACCGCGCGATATTTCCAAATTCAAGGAGGACCTGTTGGCCAAAGCCAAAAACATACACAAAAAAATTGGTTCAATTGTATGCATAATTTTATACACTTTTCGATGGTACAATATTCAAAATGGCACAAAAATCGCTATTAAAGCGCCCCTACCGGCGAATTTTTTTTCAAATTAATGAAGGACCTGCTTGCCATAGCCAAGAACTTAAAATAAAAATTTGGTTCAATTCTATGCATAACTTCATACACTTTTCGATGGCACAATATGCAAAATCGCTCTTACAGCGCCCCCTAGCGGCGAATTTTTTCCAAATTCGGGGAGGACCTGCTTTTCATAGCCATAAACTTAAAATACAACTTTGGTTCAATTCTATGCATAACTTCGTAAACTTTTGGATGGTACAATATTCAAAATCGCACAAAAATCGCTGTTACAGCGCCCGCTACCGGCGAATGTTTTCCAAATTCAGGGAGGATCTGCTTGCCAAAGCCAAAAACTTAAAATAAAAATTTGGTTCAATTCTATGCGTAACTTCATACACTTTTGGATGGTACAATAGTCAAAATCGCTATTACAGCGCCCCCTACCAACGAATTTTTTCCAAATTCAGGGAGGACATACCTGCCATATCCAAAAACTTAAAATAAAAATTTGGTTCAATTCTATGCATAACTTCATATACTTTTGGATGGTACAATATTCAAAATCGCACAAAAATAGCTATTACAGCGCCTTAGGATGTATCTTAATATTTCATATAAACGAGGAATGTAATCAACTGCCATAAATTTAACTCGTTTATATGAAAAATTAAAATACATCCTAAGGAAATATAGTATAAAGTTAATAGCTAGAGATAACACCAAATTAATTAATCTTGTGCAAAAAAGAGTTGATCCTATTAGTATGGAAAATAAGTCAGGAGTTTATATCATCCCATACAGAAGTAAAGAAACAAATAAAATATTCAATTACATTGGTATGACCACAAGAAAATTCCAAACAAGAGTTAAAGAACATATGCAGGATATTAATAAAAATAGACCGGCTACCGCCCTCTCAAGGCTGTTTCAAACTAAAGATATTGACATCCTTTTCAATAGAGCAAAAGTCATTATCCAGGCTTCTGATTTTAATAGTTGTGCTATTTTAGAGTCTTTGGAAATTTTAACGCAAGCAGAAAATTGTTGTAATGACGTATTATCATACCAAATTCCGCGTATCTGGTTTAATTTACTTAATATTACTGGAGAGTTCGGTCTCTCGGAGGATTGAACTTTCTCTACCTTCCCCCTCCTTCAGTTTAATGGATACGACCACCTGCGTGCTTCCTGAAGTGAGTTTCCGGTCAATCTGTAGCAGTGAACATCGAGCGTCGAGTGTTTTTATCAGTCAATTCTCTTCTCCTTGACAAAGGCTTAAGGTTAGCCGAAAGCGCTCGGAGTAGCTTTTTATCATTTTAACATCTAGTGTTTTTAATTTTAGAAAACATTTGTATATTTTTTATCACACCTATGTAGTAATGTGTTTTAAATGAAGCATTTTAAATGTTTCCATGTTTTTATATAATAAACAAAGGTGAATCTGGCGTTCAAGATTGGACTATTTTATTAAGTCAATTTATTAATGTTTGCTATGTTTATTAAAATCAGAGAAAAAATATTATTTTGTTAAATTTCAAAATCCAGGGGCGGTAGATTTCCTTTTTCGAACCTCTACAACGTAAATTCACTACTGCCTTCGCCTACTCGTTTTAGATAAAATCTAAACACATAAATCTAAAAAAAAAAAAATAATAATAATTTCTGTAAACGATTTATTGGGAAAAAGCGCCCCCCCTCCCGATTTAGATAAAATTTTAACCCATAAGTATAAAAAAAAAAACTGAAAATAATTTCCGTGAAGGATTTTTGGGAAAAAGCGCCTCTCCCCACTCCCCCATCATAAAATTCTTAGCTGTTCATTCTCTTAGTGTTTAATTATTTTAATTTAAAAAAAAACGTGCTTTTCAAAAAGAGAATTAATTAGTTAAATTTCAAAATTCACGGAGCACTGTTTCATTTAAGGAATAAGTTTATAACAATCGAATTGAAAATATGTACAATTGCCCCCCCCATCCCTCCAATAAGGGCTAACTTTTAAAATCTTAACCCCGTCCTAAATTGATAAATTTTACCCTAAATACACTTCAAAATCTTTTATTTTTCTGCAACAAATAATTATGACCGTATTCAAACCATTCATTAAGCAAAGAAAATTCCACTAATGAATTATAATAATCAAGCCTTATTCTAATTATCCATTGAACATTGAAAAAACCCTAATTATAAATTAGCCTTATTATTTGAAACTTGGAGGATAACAGCATCTATAAATTCTATGTCTTATAAATAATCTTATAATAATCCATAACCCTCTATCTTATAAAAATATCAACACACAGCAGAATCAGCTGTACACCCATTACCCGCATTTAAAATCGATTGCAAACAGAACCCCAGTGGCGAAGTAAGTAAAGCATCTGGCTTCCAAACCGGAGACACCGAGTTCTGTCCTTCTCAGAGGAAAAGAAAAACCGACCTAAGTTTCCCCTTCTAAAAGCTGTAGGTATTTCAGAAATTCTCCAAAGATGGCGCCACCAGCGTAATTTTTTTTTCTAACCGGGAGAATAGCAAAAAATAGAAGCAAGTGATGCTGAAAAATAATGCTAGAATAACAAAAATTAAAAGCAAGTGATGCTAGAAATGTGATGCCAGCATAGCAAAAATTAAAAGCAAGTGAGGCTAGAAAATTAAAAGCAACTGATGGTAGAAATGTAATGATAGACTAGCAACAACAAAAAAAAATATATATCTGTTGCTAATGAATTACTACTAGAAAGCAGAAATTACAAGCAAGTGGTGGTCCTGATTGTTGCTAGACCAGCAACATATTCAAGCAACACAAGCTGGAATATGTATGCTGGCCAAGCAGTATAAAGTGTTCCAATACACACCATGACTTGCTGGTAATTATGGTGGAACTAGCAAATGTGTTATGGTAGTTTATGCTAGTTAACATTGCTGGGATGCAGCATTTAATGCTTATCTAGCAAACAAATACCAGCATGAATTTCGACCTGGGTAAAGCTTTCGAAGAACTGTGTCTTTCATCTTCATGTATGTGCATAGAAGACGCCCAAGCACTTGAAAGAGAAGAGCTAGGCTGAAACTTAAATGGAAAGGAAAAGGACAAGTTAAAGAAAACAGCCAATAGGAAAGCAGAATGTATCGGCTAATAAACGAAAGACCGTCATTGTTGTACATCTAATATTAACTAAAACATTAAAAAAAATTACACAATAAATAGATTTATTTTTTCTGTGAATTTCGTTATATACCGAAGTAATAACAATCTATATCTAAACCACGTATAATCAGCTTTTTTACTTTCTGGAACTATTTATCTTAATCGTTATCTGCAATTTAGAAAAGCTTATTCAGTTCAACCATATAATATGTTTCGAAATTTTCATTTATATTTTGATATTTTTTTATATTTGCAAAAATTATTAATTTTAATCTCTGTTTTATTTGCATTTACTTTTTTATCATTGCATCTAATTTGTTTTCTAATACATTAAGTTATATATTTTTATGTTTATTTTATTATTTATGTTTTATTTCTTATATAATTTTGTATATTTAATTGTAACGTCTCTCAACTGGTAAGTGTCTGTCTTTATTCAATTTGCTCTATAATCCGCATTCTGTTCAGTATTCGTATGACAGGGTAATGATATTGTGTGATTGGTTGATGCTTTCCTCTTTAATATGGGGTGTTTTTTAAACTTGTCCTTGCCATTTCATTTTCTTAGAGTCTTGTTCCTGCCTTCCAAGTGGTAGCGAGTCTTCTTTGCGCGTGAAGAAAAAGACAAAGTTCTTTTGAACAGACTAGCGGATTTCTTAGTTTTGCATGTTACTAATAAGTTATTTTGCCTTTATTTACGTAAATGTTTTAGTAATTAGAATATTTAAAGAAAATAAATCAATTTGTTTTCTGTGAAATGCGTTCTGTACAAGAGAAGTGGTGGATTTAAAAACCATCTGTATCCGAACAACGAGTTAGATAATTAATTAGTTAGATACCATTTATTGATGGATGTAACTGACGTAAAATAAAATATAAATATTTAGCCTTTCATCTCTTTTTAGATGTTATCGCACTTCATACAAAGCTAGGTGCTATGTGTGTGTGTGTTATAGCATCATAAAAATTATTTCATTACTATGAAACCCATTCATGTTATTTCCCTGGTAATTCTTTCATGTTATATCCATTATTGCTAAAAAATGAAAAAACAACTTTTTCTTTATACTGAGACCTCTTTTGTGCAAACACTAGCAGTCTTTGTCCGCTACGATGCGGTTGCCGGTTTCTCCAAACAAAATATATCAGTGAATGTTAGGTTGTGTTTTAAAGCAATATGATACTTTACCTGAAATGTTCTTCCTCATTGCTGAAAAAAGATACGAATGCCATTGCATGATTATATTTTCAAATGTGTCCGACAGAACTTGGCTGTTAAAGACCAACTCTTTTAGTTCAACGTTTGTAGAAGTATTTTATAAAGAATGCTAGAAATATGTGCAATATACTACAACCCTCTTTGAATAAATATATCACTAACAATGCAAGTATCATAACAATATTGTCTGTAAAATAATTTTTGACCCTACTAATAAACATAACCTATCCAAACTCAAAGACTCTATTGAATAATTCAGTTCATGGGGTATATACCGTATTAATTGCCAGTGCGGCCTTTCCTATATTGGACAATCCAAACACTGCTTAAAATTTCGAATCAAAGAACATAAACAACATATTAAAAAAACAAGAAAACAATAAATCTTATATTGCAAAACATTGTTGATAATTTTCAAAATATTGTTAATTGTGAATTAGCTACTCCCCCATTATCAGATTGCTGGAAATATTACATAAAAACTTCCTTTTCTTAATTTTTTAAGCATTTTCTCACTACTTCGGTTCCATTTCTTATCTATTTTCCCATTGGCCGTTACCTACAATCCTCCGATTTCCTATTGGTCAACAAACTATTAATTTGAATCCCCATCTTTCCTATATATGTGAATAAATTCCGCCATTCTTAGCACTGAGGAAGGTATGCTATATGCCACCGAAAACTGGTATGCTTAAAAAAAATAAATAAAAAAAAAGATGGTGGTTTTAACGTTGTTATTTTTACATTTCTATTATATTGCACCAAGCTCCATCTTGATAAATTACTAATATAATTTATATATTTTTTTTCAGTATGTATAAAAATAAATTTCTGAAATGGACTTTTAAAACTTTTTCGATCAATATATCCTACTTTAGAAATAATATGACGATTTCACAAAAAGAACGACTATTAAATTGATGTACTATAATTTTACGTCTTTGAATATAATCTTTATTTCTTTAAACATATTCAATTCAAAATGACTGAGCACTTGTATTTTAAAAGGGAATTTAAGGTTATTGCTACGTTTATTTGATCATTAAATGAAAAAATATTAAAGAGTATAGAAATTTGAAAAGTATTTCTCAATCTTTCATGAGATTTTTTTTTATATAAAATATATGATATTTCAAATTTTATAAGAAAAGGAATCCATAAAGTTATAAAAATTCAAATTTGTTTTATTACCAGATTAATAATTGCTTTTAATAAAAAAAATAAGAAAAAAGATAACACATAAATATATTTATTATTTCAATGTTACAACTGAACTCGTATTCTTTACATGTATATAAATATGTATACACGATGTTTCTACAATCATGGGACAAATTTGAAGGGAAGTTAAAGTACGCATAAAGAACTAATGTTGGTATAGCAATGTAGGGTCGAGAATGAAAAGTTGTGACGAAATACAAGAAATGCGGACCACCAATATCGATACATATCTGGGAACGTCTAGCAAGTGATAAGCGTACTTTATCAAAAATGCCGGATATCTCATATATGAGACACCAGCTGACTCTGATGAGGACCTCATTGCAAGAATTGCAATCGTTGCTTAAAATGTTCGTAAAACACTTGTAATATGAGAAAAGGTATGCCAATCACTTGCTAGACGCTACCAGTGGCACATTTCAGTTCTTACTGTAACTGTTATGTCAATAAAACGCTCGTTTTCATTTCCTACACATTTCTTGTTTTTAGCCAAAACTTATTGCTATAGCAAAATTGCTTCTTTATGTGGACATTAAACCTCACATTTTGTTCCATGATCGTAGAATCATCCTCTATATGCTATATTTATAAAAAAAAAAGTAACGAAGATCTTAAATTCTAAAGTGATAATAACCGTAGTGTATACCCCGACCCCCCCACACACATACATGCCACCTCTACCAGTATATTTATATTTCATACATTATTTGCAAAATATAAAGCCATTTTACCTTCAGCATAAGAAAATTTATCTTAATATCATTTGACTGTGTCTGTACGCATTTATACATAATAAAATCTGATAAATGGACAGATGAAAAACATTAACATCAGGAGTGGTGAATTATCAGAAGTCCTACTCACCAAAGATTACTTTGAATCAAGTTTTCAAAACTAGAGCTGTTGCAAACCGCATGTATTCGCTACTGAGTAACAGATATTCTCTCTAATACGAAGTACCAAATTGTTACTTTGGAATATGACTCGGTACTGCAACAAATTACGGCAGAACTAAATAAAATTAACTTCAAACGCTACATTTACTCTGTGAGTCAGGAATGGAGCCGAATAGATTGATGGTAAAGGATGAGAGTTTGTTCTGTAACTTTGTATTCGGAATAGTCGTTCCCTACCAGTATCAAACACTGTTGTTCATTTAATATTTCCTTTACTCGCGCACTAGCTTAGTAAAGAGTCTTTCACTCTTCAAAAATATCCGTGTCAATTTTAGAAGGAAGGTTTTGAATTCACACTGTCAACAGCAGGAAAAAACTGCTTTTAGAACCATGGTTACTATTATATATTTTATTCTTTTAGTGATTGAACTTTTTATCTCACATATACGAAGTGTTAAATGAACTTTTTAAACATTGACAGAATAATTTATTATTTGAACCAAGGTATTATTTCATTTTCCTTGTATGTATTTTAAAAAAGGAAGCATGGAATCAAGGAACAGTGGGACAAGACGTGTTTATGCTATAAGATTTTAATTAGACTAACTTAGTATTAATTATACATTTAATGACTTAAAATTGATTATACTTTTACTATAGAAAAGACGGAAGCTTATAGTGGAATAAAATGTTCATTGAAGCTTTATTTAAGGAATTGTAAAGTATTTCTACGAAAGAAAATATCTTAATTTCTTTTATTTTTACTCGTAAATGCAGACAATCAGTAGACGAAATTAAACAAGAAATAGCACTATTTCTACCGGTGCCAAATAAGACCTTTTAAAGTTTTTATTTACGTTTATTTTGCTAGTACTTTTTGAATGTAATAAACATTTAAAAAGGCTTCAAAGTATTAAAAATTATTTGTAATTGTTTCAATCTAAAAATTACAAATGAAAAACGATAAATCGAAGTCTTTTAAAAATGTGCCTTTTTAAACCGTTAAAAATAGTGTTCAGTAAACAATTAGCATCTCTCTTTCTACGCTAAAGCAAATGTTGTATTAGAAGATTAAGTCAAAATGGTTGTTTTGATCCGGATTTTTTTGACGCGACAGTAATTGAAGGGCCGTCATTTGAAAGTATTTGATTATAACTTGAACTGCAACTAATCGAAAAATATTACACTAATCGAAAAGTGAAAAACGCTATTCGATTCCATATCATTGTCATTGTCATGACTGCCAGTTTCATGATTTTATGTAATCGGTAGAACCAATGGACAATTCAGATAATTTTTCAATAAAAAGTTGGGGAAAATATATCCTTGAGAACCTGCTTAATGATTGTTTCCTTTATACCAGGTTCCGTGGTTAGAAGTCTTGCTTGTTTTGGTAAACAGTGGAGATTTCTATTAAAATTAATCGATTATTATTTTGCTCTTTAACATGTACAGTAATACTTTCAGAGACGGAATTACGAAAAACCACAGATAAACTCCGTTTTAGATAGTTTTTCCACCTTAGCATATGAAATTGCATTGTATTATTCTCGTGGACATGCAACTTGGGATATTTCCATTCAAGGTAAAATTTCATTTTCAAAGGTTTTACTTATTTATTATTATAGCATAATTATTTACACTTTTAAGCAGATTACCGTTACAGGAATGTTTCGTAGTAACCGCATTCCATTATGAATCTATGCATCACTCACTAATTCTTTCAAAGACATTATGTATGGTATACAACTAGATTTGCTCCAGGATTGTCACCATAAATTTCACATGTAGTATTTTAAACGCCCAGTTTTATATTTTACGAAGTGTTAAGTCATGTATTCAGATATACTTTATCTTTTATTTTAATGAATACTTAAAGTAAGCACTTCACTTGGGTTTTAAATATCGTAGCCGATTGTAGGTGGTTGGCAAAGGAAAAATAATTTAGGCTTTGGTTTTTTAGAAGTGCTATTCCGTAGCACATGATTTACGATCTCTCGTGAATTCCAGCCAATATAAAAATATGCATCGAGTGAGACTGAGAATATACAATATTTAGAATATATAGAATACAATATTTTTTTAACCTTTAAATTTACTAGATATGTACCGGTATTAGAAAAATATATTTCTATATTGTATCGTTCTATCATAGTAAAAATCATTTCTGTCAAAATATATATACATTAGACTGCTGATTATCCGGACCGGTCGGAGCCGAGGACGATCCGCTTAATGAAAAATCCGGATAAATGAACAACCTTAAAAAACAGCTATGACAGTGTTTCTTATTTAACTTCCATTCTCACCTTTTCCAGGCTTAGTAGTGACAATTGTTGCAGTAACCGTTTTAGTATATTACAAATTGCGTGTTTAGCAGTTATTTTGTTAACTTTTTTAAAATTTTATTTTCTACAAAATTGGTACAAAATTTTACACAGTAGTACACATATATATTATTACATGTATGCATACGTACACTGTGTAGTACATACACTAAAATAAAGTTCATTGTGATAGGGAAAATAAACTATTGATAGTCTTCTGCTACGTAGAGGACAATCTTTTTTCTACAGCCATATTCTTTAATATTTTTAAATGCAGGAATTGAACGGGATTGTCAGAAACTTGACGTTAAAGCCATTCAATCGCAATTTTAAGCGCATTAAATGCTTCTCTGTCAGTTAAGTAAGGGTTAACTTTCGTGATATCCAGCCGAATTTACCCTACCGCGCTTAAAGAAGTTTCGCTTCAGAAGTTTTGGAGAATGCGGAAAAAATGTATGGTCCTTGATCGTTCCTGTTAATTGGCCAATTCGGTTAATCAGCGTCCTGTTAATCGGCGCTGTACTGTATCTATATCTAAAAAATAAAAAATAATGTTTTTTATTAAGGTTCTAAAATTGAAAGGTCGCATAGATCTGTACTTTTCACATATTTTCTATCACTATTTTCAGACTATAATCCTCGTGGTATATTCCTGTTTTACATTTTAATGAAGTCTACTCGAAGGATATCTTTTTGAAATAGTACTTGCAAACATTCAAAATTATATACATTGATGCGAATCTTGCATAAGATCTTTAACCTCTTCAGACCTGAAGGTAAAATAACACTACACTGCAAAAAAAAATTACGACCAGTTTTCCTGTAGGAATCGGAAAAATAGGTGCCCTTATCGTACCGGAAAAATTTCCGACACAACTCGGAATAAAATCCGTAAAATACCGTTTTATTGACTATTTCTTTTTTTTACGGATTTTATTCCGAGCTGCGTCGGAAAATTTTTCGATACGATAAGGGCAACTATTTTTCCGATTCCTACAGGAAAACTGGTCGGATTTTTTTTTTTTTTTACAGTGTACAAATGCGAATTGATTGCTTTTCACCAACAAAAAGACTCCCTATATGACAGAAGAATCCCTTTTTATGAAATCGGTACTTTAGGGGATGGGTCAAAGGTTCACAAGCAGGGATCTAAAATGACTAGCCTCCTTAAAATATAAATTTAATGATCAATAACCTAAATTCACGCAATAAAATATTTAAGGACTTTAAGCAAGTGAATAATCTGCAAGTCCTCTTTTTTTTTTTTTTTTTTTTTTTTTTATATATATATATATATATATACTGTAAAGCGTTTAAGTTGAATAATCGTGATTTTTTTTTTTTTTTTTTTACTTTATTGGCCACACTGTCTTGAAGGCATTTTGTAAACTCAGATAAAAGTAACATTTATTTTATGAGGAAATAAGCATCAATTCTGCCATAGATTGGATTTGTCAGAAAGCCAAGAACATTCAGTTACTTAAAAGTAAAGTGAAAATCTAACAAAAACAGTTTAGTTTTTATGAGGAAAAGAATAGAGGTGCACATTTGTGTACATCGGGTCTGAAGAGGTTAAAAAGATCATTCTCAAAATTGATCGAGTTAAACATAAACATAAAACAATTTTGGTACGTCCAACGTTTATCAGCATATTATACACAATTTTACGAACCTTTTACATTTCTTACTCTAAAAACTGAATAATAATTTTAAGGTGGAATGCTGCAATAATTAAGTACGGAAACTTTAGAAAGGAATATTCTTTATGGTTTACTCACTTATTTCCCCAGAAATACACGTACATAATATCTAACCAGCCCATACAAGTGATAATTTTTATTATTTAATGCTATGCGAACGCATAAACACTTTGAAATAACACATGTGCGTAATCAGGATTGGTATGTTCCCAACCTTATATTTTTAATTAATAATTGCTAATAATAAATCTCTTCATTTAAGTTTTGTTTAAAATTTTAAAAATTGAATAAAATGCTTTTATGTCTAAATATACAAATTTTGTTAATTTAAACATGTTTTGAAATATACTTAGTCTAATCTCAAAAAGAATTATACACTGTAAAAAAAAAAATCCGACCAGTTTTCCTGTAGGAATCGGAAAAATAGTTGTCCTTATCGTACCGGAACATTTTCCGACCCAGCACGGAATAAAATCCGTAAAAATAAGGAAATAGTCAATAAAGCGATATTTTACTGATTTTTTATTCCGATCTTACGGCTTTTATTCCGAGCTGGGTCGGAAATCTTTTCGGTACGATAAGGACAACTATTTTTCCGATTCCTACAGGAAAACTGGTCGTATATTTTTTTACAATGTACATTTATACAATCAAATCAAGCAATAGCAGTTTTCTTTTAAAAAAAATGATTCTAAGTAAACAGAATCGTGCTATATTGTAGATCATTGTTGCAAATTACACATTACACACACATATCTACATGCTGATAAGAATTTCTTATTAAAAGTTATTAAAGATTGTTGGACTTTATCACCATGATTCATTGTGCTAATGCAATCAATTTTATCTCATTTTCAAATCATTTCAAGCAGTTAATCAGTCACGATATATATGCTAATCTCAGCACTTTATTATGCCTTATAAAATGCATAATGTACTGTACTTTATCTCTGACTTTTATTTAACAAGAAAAAACATTAACCCATTTTTATAAATAATTATTTTCTGTAATCCGCGTTCGTTTTTTTAATTTATTTTGTAGAGTAGGGCAGACCGGGGCACGTTTACGCGGATTTTGTTTTCAATGAATTTTCTAATTCCTATGTTTTAACTTAGGAAAATTCAGATATTGTTGTTTTATAAAGCAGTTAATAAAGTCAAAATTTGTGTATTCAGTTGTTGCCCTATTTGTGTTTTTAAACGTAATTATTTTTTGTTAGGTCCAAGTCTATTTTGTAAACTTGCCCAGATCCCGGGGCAAGTTTACACATCAAGTGGTGTTTGTTTACACATATTATAATTGATACCAAGGAGTTAGTGAAATGAATATTTAATCAAATTGAAATGTTTTATTTATAACTTAAAACACTGTCTAAGAAAAAAGAATTAAAGAGAATTAATTAAAGAACATTTTATAGGCTAAATTGAAAACATAAGGCCTTTTGCTAATTAAAAACTGAAACTATTTAGTCATCTTCATCATCACTGTTATAGTTTTTACAAGCAAAAAATAAAGTATTCTCTTTTGTACGCTTGTCATGGGACCACCTTTTGCATCTAATGCATTGAACCAGTATTGTCATTTTTTGGATTGGTTGTATGACTTCAAACAATAAATGCACATACAGTTTTCATCTCCATCATCAGATTCTTTCACTATTTTCTTTTTTCCAGAGTGTACTAACTTTTTCAGTTTTGCAGTTTTTGGTTTAATACCTTTTCCTTTTCAGTCTTCTTGTTTTGATTCCATAGAAACTAGTAAATATTTAAGTAATTTTTTTCTTTTTGTTTTGTTGTGCCATCATTTTTTTTTTTCGCTTCTAAATGCTCTAGTCTGAGGGTAAGAACGTGCGTAAAGGTGCCCCGATGTCAATGCGCAAATGTGCCTCGTCGCCATGCTTGGATTTATTTTTAACATGCAAAGAAAATTAATAACATTTCTGTTCATACAGATACAGTTCTCCAAAAGGAATAAAATTCTGCTAACGGTCATTATATTTGTTTATGCTTAACTAAGTGTCATTAGTTCACAATAAGTTTCAATATGTTCAACACAAAATTTACTCAGACAGAAAACAGATTATCCTTTCCACATGCTAGACCGAAGCTCGACTGACGCTCAAAAGCGTGTGAGAATACCCGCTAGGGAGCAGCATCAATCTGCCATGACTTATGAAGCGGCAGTTGTAACTCGTTTCGGAAAAAGTGCACTGCGTAAACGTATCCCCTGCGTAAACTTGCCCCAGTCTACCATACTTAATAAACTTAGAGAAAGCTATGACAAACGTCATAATGGTCAAAACAGTTGAAGATATTTAATATTGTATACATAGTAAGCGTTTTCTTTTGAACTAGGTTTTGTATGTATTGACGCATTTTCTTATCTTATTGTGATTTATAACGATTTAATTAGCATTAAAAAGAAGGTAGGCTGAAAACTGTTTTGCAGTAAGGAATGTAGAAACCAATTGTCTTATATTCATAAAAGAAAAATAAACGATTCATTTAAAAATATGTATCAAATTGTTCGAAAATTTATGTATATGGTGATCATAAAAATATAACTTGCAGATTAATGAGCCCCTAGGAACATTAACATTCGAGAAAGTAGAATGAAATTGGTGATGCGCTTATTACGGAGATGGTAAACAAAAATCGAACTTCATCGAAAAATCTCAGCTAAGGATTACATGACAAAATATCAAAAATTTTAAACACTAATATTCACTTTTTTAAATCGCCAAATGATCTTCATTGTCGTTTTAGATAAAAGCATAAGGTTATCGAAATAAGAAGAAATGCTCAGATTGTTAATTCCGCACCGTCACCACCGCCCATTCATCCCAAATCTCGATTTAGAGTTTGAAACATCCAGTTGTAATTTAAAGGCATGTATTACTTTTTTAAAATGCTATGTTAATTTTTCATTATACAAGGCTCACTTATAAAAATTTATTTTTTTGAATAATTATAAAACAAAAAAGCGTATTATTTTGAACAAAACAATGAACAAAAAAATCTATTTAAATGAAAATATGTTGAAAAATTCGACGAATTAATAGACTTAACATTGATACATTAACAATCCACATTTACAAAAATCATGCAAAAGTTTCTAATATTTTTTTCATAAATAGTTACAAACCATAGACAACCCAAATAAAATAATAATAATAATAATAAAACTAGGAATTTGAGAAATATTCGTCAATATGCTTTAAATATACTCGTATATATTTTGTCTCAAAATTCGTTTATTCATAGCAGAAACGAGTTATTCAGTGACATCTAGAGATGTAGAATATCCTGAAATTTTTAAGTAGCGAACAAAAGCTGTTTCTTTCTTGAAAAATTGGAAAAAATGATTTCTTACAATAGTATCTCTAAAATAAGTTATACTTTCTTAAAAAGTATAAAATAATAAATGTTTTTTTTTAATTTATGCATACTAAAAAAATATTATTTTCACTTTATACGAATATAAGATAAAACAATAATGAATACATAAATAAACAACAAGCTTTTAAAAGTTTAGTTTTTCCGACTTAGAATCTTGATATTGTCTTTACTTGTTAATTTAATACCATTGTTTGCGATAAATTATATCTTGAAAAGATTTTTCAGTTGCATTTTTTTTCCAACAAAGATAATTTAACAAACAAAAAAATCTTTTAAGTTTCTATTAATATTACTGCAGGGTTTAAATTTTAATTACGCATCCCATATACATAATGACATTTTTTAAGTATGTAAAACAGGGAAAAAAATATTGTACTTCTGTCATATGTATAATCTCGCAGAAATACCCGGCTTCGACCGTGTCAATTATAAGAAGCCTACAAGGGAAAATAAATTAAAACAAAATACGGCAATCACAACAACTAAAATTTGTGCATTCCCATGAACAAACCGTTGAAAAGACAATCAGAAAACATGACGTTATTGTCTCGTAACCATAGTAATATCACTGAGCTTTAATAAAAGAATGCGCGTTTTCTTTGGCGGGTGTAAGAGAAAAATATGTGATTATCCTGACAATACGAAAAAATAATCCAAACACTCGCGCAGAATTTAATGAAATTCTCATTTGTATGGTATATATCTACATTATAAAGTAAAAACACTATGTCAGTGCCCATAAATTTTGCCCCATAAATTGTAACCTATAAATTGAGCCTTTACTCAATTTTTCTAACTTCTAAACATCACAAAATTTAATTTTTTACAATGTCGAATAAAAAAAAAGTCCTTTCAGATGAAATTTGCTTGAAAATGGTTCTCAATTTTCTGATTTTAATGGATTTTAAAGTAATTTTCAAGCATGGATATTTTTAAACGTGCGTGCAACCCGATTACGAAATATGAACACGTTAAATCTTAATGCAATAGTATAAAGAAAGACAGGTCTATGAGTAACACTGGTATCACATTTTCGGTGGCAACAACCTAACACAACAATAAATTTCTCTTTTACTGAAATTTAACCTCTAAACATCGCACATTTGATTGTTCCCACGTCTTATAGAAAACAAAAGTACTTTCAGTAATATTTGTTAGTAACGTTTATCTCAATTTACATATTTTTATGGATTTTAAAGTAATTTTCAAGCATGAATATTTTTGAAATATGCGTGCCACCCAATTACAAGATATTAAATCAATTGTTCAAAATAATTGCAAATAAATCAGAATTTGTTTGTTTTTGTGTAATATTCAATAACTAAATTGGCAAACGAAATTAAATCGCCAAAAATAAAATTAAATACAAATTTAACAGATATCAAATAAAACTACTTAAAATAATTTAATCTAATATGTATATAAAATGCAAATGGGAATTTCGTAATGGGTGCTTATAACTTGAATTCTTCAGAACGGATTTCCATGCGACTTGCACTATTAGTTTTACAGGGAAGATTTTAGTACGTAACATATTGGTATTCGTTGCTAAGTCATATAATTATAGGGGAAAGTTATATAATTATATGAACCCAATTCTGAAAAATTAGTCTTATTACCTGAATGAAAAAAACAGACCTTTTTTTCTATCTCTATAAGTACTGACGGGTTAGACTTCAGTAATCGGGTTGTGTGCTAGTTGTCGTATTCGTATTTTAATGAGTGTGCCTCTCACATATTATGGTATGCACTTTTGTTTAAAACAATATAGAATGACTTATGTTTTATGCGAATATCTGGCATGCGACTCGATTACAAAATACTAACCTGCAATAATGCTTAAAGTTGTTCTCCGGTTCCCTGCTAAACAACGCGAAACTTTCTGCAACATTTTCTGACTCATTAAACGTAAAGGCTTAAAATTTGTAGGCCTGACTATCAAAGCGATTTGGAATTGAAATGAGTTTTCCATGTTTTGATAAATAAATTACATATCGAGTTATGAGCAGTTGTGGTCACTTGACGACCGGTTTTTCTCCATTATCGCAGTGTTGCATCCGGAATTCAGTTCAAAACCCCAACTGAAAGATCTTATACCTTTACCAGAAAAATGGAAACTATCTTTCGATTACATAGTTTTTAAATAAGTATATATTTCATGCATTTCCGAACGAAAATGAAATAAAATTTGTCAGAAGTTGCTCCTTTGGATTTGAGAACAGCCTTAACTTTACGAACAGCCATAACTTGACATTTATGAAAAAACTCACATTTTTAGTTTTAATTTTGGAACTCGCGAAATTTAAATTCAGAAAAAGGATGTTCTTTTGACATATTATGGCATTTCTTTTTAACTTTTAAAATTAAAATTCATGTTTTCTTTGGTATGCGTAACAGAAGTAAACGATTTCTCACTATTCGGGGAAAAATACAATAAATGCATCCAAATGAGGTAGCAGTTACTGAAATTTTATTTAGGAAATTTGAAAATTTACTTGCTTAAAACTAAAATTTTCACTTTACGTGTAAGTATAAGCTTTAATTAAAATATTAAATCAAGAGGTTTTATATATTATAAATAAAATAAAACTCTTAAACGTAAACTTAAATTTTTCATTAATAGAAATTAAATCTACAATGATTAGATGAAATGATGTCATTTTCCATAAATTTTAAATCGAGACATCAATGAAGATGTTTTTTGAAAATGGAAATAACTTCTCTCCATTTACTATAAATCTAAGAAAATGTTCCCACTCAATTTAATACCAATACAACACTTATAAAATAGGGCTGTAGTATATAATCGAAGTAGTAAACAAAATGTAGAAGCCATTTATTTACAGTGAGATTGACTGCACGTTGAAAATAATTGATAGAATGTGACGTCATATCTAGCCCTTTTTTTTTCTTTTTCCTAAATTATTTCCATGAAATTTGACTGTTTGTATTGAAGTAGATATTTTAATTAAAATAAAACATACAAATTAAGGTGCTACGTCATTTTACTGCCATTTTAGTTAATTTATTTTATTTTATATCTATAAAAAAATATGCGTTTTCTGTTTAGAATGACGTGAATATCAAAAATGCACAAATATAGCAAGCAAATTAAGTTAAAGTTGGCAATGAAAAAAAAAAAAAAAAACGAGATGGCAAGGATGGGACGGTAAGGAAAACTACCACTATTTTTTTGCAAATCATGTTAAGGCTAAGTGATAGCCACATTGTTCCTTGATTTTTAGAAACAGTTATTTACATTGGATTAAACAAAAAAAAAAATTAATTTACCTTGAAAAGTACAGGAATAAACCTTGGGGAAGGTGCGACTACCAATAAAGACACGATGCTTGAAATTGATATTTGGATGCTGATTTAAATTTTGCAGTAAATTTCCTGTCAAAGAATTTTAGATATCCTTTCTCTAGTGTACTTCTGCATGAGAAAAAAAGTTGAAGAAAATTCTGTGGCTGCATCTGAAGTGATTTTTTGTATAAATATAGCAAGAGGGTGGGTAAGGGATCTAAAACCCAGGGACATAATTCAAAAAATAATATCAACCTTAAAAATGTATGCAGGTTAATTTTTTGCTACATATTTATATAAAACAATTGTCCCAGTTTCGGAAAAATAAACTACATCGAAATACTCTTATTGAAACAATTTTATACAGACACCTCCAAACTTAAAAATCAGCATCATGGACAAGGCACGGTATAGGAGCTTCCTGGATATTTGGACCCCCAATATCGTCCAACCCTTATTTATATAGCTAATATTTTATGCAGTCATGCAATGGGATGTTCCCAAATATATCAAATAAAAACACCCCAAAAAATATGTACTAAAATAAAAATTATTATTCAGGGACTTAAAAGTCAAAAGATTATGAGAATGCCCTATCTATATAATTTTTTGCCCTCCCTGAGTTTTAGACTCTCTGTGATGCCCCAGTTTCACAACCCCTAAGCATGTTCCTGTACTTAAAAAAAAGCCAAATATTATTTATTTAATCTTTAAAATTATATTAAATTGTCTCATATTTTTTTAAACAAACACTTTTGAATAGTTACTGATAAACTGAAAGTAACAATCCCAAAATAAAGAAAAATTGCATTAATACAGTTAAATGCATTTTCTAAGATAATCGAAGTTCAAAAATGCCTTCTTTCGAGTTAATGCTCTTAGGTAAATCCAGCATTATCACACCCAGGCGATAAATGCATGTTTAATGCATGAATGTTCTCATAAAATGATAATGAGAACACATTTCCTTCTTTCTTACTGCATATCGATCTCCATATTGGCCCTCATCTTAGAGTCAGTTCTGATATACATACTTTTAAAGTAATATTAAATTGACATACACGTTTAGAAAATCTAGAAAAAGATAAATATACATAAGAAAAATGAAATATGTATTAATATTAATTTTGAAATTCGTTATTTTCAACAAATTTAAAACGGAAAAAATGAGAAGTCAATAAAGAGCAATTTTCGTGTCCGATGCATCTAACATTTGCAGACATACTTGCTTTCCATATATTTTACAAATATGAAACTAAGAAACGTGCGCTTTTATTAAGGAAACTTTTTATCGCAGTTTGTATGCATCATATGTAATCAATTAGTTAAATATTTATAAAAAGATCTTCAAATGATACTTTACAAAATCTGAAACTAACACATATATGCTGAATATAGGCATTTTTTATTGCAATTTTCGTGTGACGTTTGTTACCAATCCGTATACTTGTGAATTATACATTAAAAAATCTTAAGCTAACGTATAAGGGTGAATATCACGAAATGTAAGATTTTAAAAACAAAATTTTTTGAAAATTTAAATCGTTTCAAAGCTTCCGATTCTTTAAAAAAATATTTTTTGAGCAGCTGAATAAAGGAAGGGCGTAAGTTCATTTTTATGTAATTATAATTATATGTCATTTTATTGGCATATGTATGCCAGGATAATGACAATTTCATTCTAAAACATTTTTCACATTCTTGTTTTTTTTTTTTTTTTTTTTTTTTTTTTTTTTTTTTTTTTTTTTAATCTAACATTTTAATTCGTTTAAAGGAACATGTTTTCTCAACGCTACCTCAAATTCAATGTAACGTTCAGTTTTATTTGTAAATTATTGAAGCCAGGAAAATGACATAATAAAATTCTACACAATTTTTAAAAAGCCTTTAAACACATTATTTTCAAAGAAATATCTGAAAGATCTTGCTGGTAGCAATGATTTTACTACTTCTGACTTGAACTATGTCAAGAACAAGAAGAATTACTCTGCAGCGCTATCTTTATACCTCATAAAGAACTAAAAGAAGCAGGCCAAGAAAATGACATTCATTTTCAATAACAATCATATTTTAATTATGGAAAATCATTTGTAAAATACAGAACTTGTTACCTTACTCATATATGTGTTATATAAGGCATAATTAATAATTAGAAATTGAAAAAAACTAGAAAAATATATTTGTACAGTATGACAGAAAGCCTTTTACTTTGCACACATCGCAATGAGACATGCCAGCAAAATGACAATCTGAAAGTTTAAGTATTTTAATTGTTTTATTTTTGAGTTATTATGAATATAATATTTCTTGAAAATACGTCTAAGGATATTTTTTATTAGAATGTAAAAAGGAAAATTGCATTATCTAACATTTAATAGACATTTTATTGTGCGGACTACAATTTTCGTATTTTGTGATATTGTCCCATATATACTCTTATTTTTTACAAACTGCGTCGCAATCTTCGCGTCTCGTTTTATACCAATCCATCAAAGTGTTACAGACATACTTGCAAATCATATATTAGGAACATCTGAAACAAAGCAACATTATTAATTAACTCTTATTATATATATATATATATATATATATATATATATAAACTATTATCACAGATTGTTATGTATAATTTTTTACAAATTTGTCAAACTTTTAGAAAAGTAATTACATATCCTTTAGTATAAATATCTGAAAAAAAAAACACGCATATCCACGCACGTACAAAATTTTTATCATAAACTCCATGTATAATTCGTTACCAAAGCATTAATCTACCAAATTATCAATACATTTTTCAGAAATTTGGGTGCTGTTGATAACCTCTTCAAGGAATAACATTGGAATTATTTTTATCATGAAAGAATTAACGAATGAGTTCACACTGACGCGATTTTTTAAAAATCTTTTAATATGAAAATTTTGTTAAATTTTTATTAATAATTAGGAAATGCAACAGATAATGCAAATTTTTCTGTTCTTTATTGCATGTTCCAATTAAAAAATGAATATTTTAATAAGTGCAAATATCTTTTAATATATTTTCTGTCTTGATTTTGCTTTATGATTATCTTCAATTATACATAATAACATTTAATGCATTACTTCATCAGTTTAAATAAAGTTTTTATCTTACGTAAATTATTTTGTGATACATCATTTGTCTCTATATAGACAAAAAACACTCATATTTTCTCATTATTAATAATAGTAAAATCGGGGATAAAATGGATTTTTAAAATCTTTTGGAGAAAAAAAAAAGAATTGCGAGTAGGGGAGACCGGGGCTAGTAGGCGCAGTTTTTAGTTATTGATTTTTATAAATTTTTCTTTAAGTTTTTTAACAAACTTTTACTGCACTATTAAAGAACAGATACTTGGCTATAAATACCCGGAGTTTTGAGTATGTAGCTCTTGTGGTTTATGTTTAGCGGAAGCCTAAATTGAAAGGAAAATTGTGCGCCAACCTACCCCATCACGGGGCAAGTTGCTTATACCTATGGGGTAAGTTGGCCCACGTTTTATAAAAAAATAAATGAAACTCAAATAAGGCACGCAGTTAAGAGAAATCAGTTTCATTATTACCAGTAAGTTTAAACAAAGGCGTTATCGCCGTACAATGTAAATTCTAAATTATACAGACGTAAAAATAATGAATAAAACATTAACACCTTGTAACTTTTACCTTATTCGATATTATAATCCGAGTTACAGTTGTCGCATATAAAAAATTGGGTGTACCCGTTTGGGCAAGCCCCATGTGCCAAAAATCTTGTATTACAACCACTTTTCACAGTGTTTGTTGTATTTCAACCTTCCAGCACACACCAGACGCACTGCCAACTTACCCCGTGTTCAATGCGCCAACTAGCCCCATAATAAATTTCTTCACAAAAGGGAGACGTAACCTTCTAAACATAAATAATCCAAGTAAATCACATACGGGGTAGCTACAGTGAATCATACACTAAGAAAAACTGCACAAGTTAAAACGCAATTATTAAGATAAGTATTAGAAATTAGAATATGAATGAAGCAACAAAAAATTACTTATGAGTGCAAAAAACAGAAAAATCGTAATAAATGTCCACTGCACGTAGATAACACTGCAAAACTACAATGAGGATTATAAAGATACTCTGTGACTGGTTGGGCAATCTATCCACAAACAAGCTATTTATGAGGAGTGCGCCTAATTACCCCTGTAGCCAACTAGCCCCGGTCCTACCTATTATTGAAAATATAAAATTCAAATTTAAGTTCCTGAAATACATTTATGCTGCATTTCATATAAATGTATGCCTATATAAACGTATTTAAAACCACCTATATGTTTCATACTAATCTGTTATTACGCATTTGTACTCACTATTATATCTTCTAAAATTTTAGTTCACAGAATTAACCTAATGATAGATAAGATGACTTCTATATATTGTTGAAATATAATTAAATAAGTATTATAAGAAATGTTATAATATTTTACCGAAGGATTTAGGATGTAGAAACAAACCATTTTTAGAATAAAAAAATGAAAAAAGAAATTATCAGCTGTAAAATGCTTAATTGCTGATATTTTCTTTGTTTTCTTTTACTGTGTTTTTTTAATTATTATGTAACATAAGAAGCATTTGTCTTCATTGTGTGGTTTTTCCTGATGATTAAAAAAATGATTTATAAAATATAATTTTGAACTAAAAAATCTTTATTAAAAAAAAAAAAAAATACCGCCTCATAAAAAGTGTGGCTGTCAACAAATATCTAGCAATGTATTCAGAAAATAAGAAACGCAATGTCGCGTGACTAAAACATAATAATAACAAGCACGTCATTATATTTTTTTTTCGTGTAGGTACCAACATTTTTATTATTTGCTACATATTTGAAGCGAAACAAGCATAGAAATATATATAAAATGCAAAACAATACCGTATTTATTATTAGCTTACTTAATTTTTTTAAAGATAAATCTTTCTCGGGAAATGATAATTTTGTTCTAATTTTTATTATGTATTATATTAAAATAACATTAAACGCTAATATATGTATTATAAATTATTCTTAATACTTTGAGGAAAAATAATTGATACATGAAAGATTATTTTTGAAAACTAGCTATTTTTGAGTATGTTCAAATTTTATTAAAAGAGAGATGTATAAGTTTTATCGGATACTTATTAATTAAAACGTTCCATATGTTTTCATAAACACATGTTTTCTTTCGAAGCACAATCCCATAGTTAATGTTTATTTGTGTACAGATTTTATTACATCTAACATTACAGGTAAATACCTTTTTTTTAATAATTATATATGTCTATATGTAGCTATCATCTTAATTGCTTTAGTAATAAAATAAACGATTAAAATATAAATGAGTATTTTATAAAGTAATTCATGATAAATATTGTTTAGTTAATAAAGAGTTTTTATAAATTATTTTGATGTCAAATAAAATGCATTATTATATGCTTAAGTCATGTAGTTGGTTTTCAAATTACCATTATTGTTAGTCATGTGTGCAATTTTGTGATTAAGTATTGTGTGCGGTCTCATTTTTTTCTTTATGCTTTGTAGAATAAGAAAAGCGATGGCGGAAATCTGGGACCCTCGACGGGATAAATCATGAGGGGGAGGGGACAACACTTTCAGTGGAAGGCGGTAGAAAATCAGAAATAAAAATCAACTGTTTTTTAAGTATTTTTTTTTTTTGTTTTCTGTTGATTTTGAGTGATTTATAGAGTAATAAAATTGATAGTAGACATCTGTGACTTAACATAGGGAAAGAGGAACAATAATTGAAGGGGAACAAATTACTAAATGATACAAATTTTCCAATGCAAAATATTATGTATTATCTTTGTATTGTTGTTCTATATTATATATATATATATATATATATATATATATATTATGTACTCAAATGGTAAAACTTTGAAATTTTAAACTGCATGAGTCAGTTCAACTTCAGAACTATGTGGTATCATCGATATCATTGTCATTATAATTCACATCTAGAAGGTCTCAAACATTCTCATATTTGTCAGTCTCAGCCGAACATGAGCACATTTCAGTAGAAGTTACCTCATTTTCTGAACACTTACAGGATGCTAGACGTCTTAACTTGACACGTAAACAACATACTGATGAAACCATCTCTTGAGGAACACAAGGTACGTTGCATATGACAGGTGGGTATTCGTTTTTCTTTATCATCCAGCCAAAATCAGTTAAGGATTGAATATTAGGTTCTGGAATGTGTTCTCTTTGCCATGGGCCGCTTGGTAAGTAACTCTTTTTATGGCCGGGTAAAGTTCAGCTTGAGTTGGAAGCATATTGTCACACGCAGCTGACTTTTTTGAATTAGCAATTTTACTCACTCACTGTTTTAATTTTGTCATGTACGCTGAAAATATGTTTTCTTCAAGTGCAGTGTACATTTCATTTTGAATTATGTATATTTGATCTAAATACCGCAAGTGCTTTCAGAATTCAGTCGCTAGCATTTTTTGAAACTCTTCCCAAATTGGTTTTTGATTTACCACTGAATGAACCAGTGGTGTCATATTCAGAAAGAGAATGCATTCCCAGTAATAAAGCTTCAACTCTTTGCTGATCTAAAGCTTGCCTTATTTTGTCTGTAGAAATCTTGCGTTTCTTAGAACCAGTTAAAATTTATGCTGTATCAATTGTCAATTCGGGATATTTATTGATTGCCAGTATAAGAACGTTGGTATCTGTGGAAAAAATTGTTAATTTTTGTTCCCGTCTTTTAATTGAAAGGATTGCGTGAAGGATTAACTTTGAATCAGCTTCTTCTTATGAAGTGCTCATATGTTCTGCAACTGGTTCATTTGACTTGACTCCGCTACAGTATGAAACAATAACAGTTTTTTCTAAATGAGTAGATTTTCTGAGCTAATTTTGATTAACTTTGATTTTAATTAATAAAGTAAGAAAATCTTTTTTTTTATAAAGGGATAAAGGTTTTTTTCATGACGACAGGAAAACAGTGACATGGATTACAGTATGAAACAATAACAATTTTTTTCTAAATGAGTAGATTTTCTGAGCTAATGTTGACTAACTTTGTTTTTATTAATAAAGGTTTTTTTTCATGGTGATAGCTTCCATACTCATTTTTTTCTTCAACCTCGTATATAACAGGTGGGTTACTATGCTGCCATCGTTCTCTGGTGGCATAATTTTAGAGAATTCTCAAAATAAGTATCAAATGTGATATGTATTTCTGAATATTCGTCGTACTTGGTAAAAAAGTTTTTGTCTGAACTTATATGTCCAATCAGCAACAGTTTTAGTACCTTTTAAAGGTATCAGTTTATGTAATTCTGGAATTCTGTCTATGATTGCATAACCAGGGTCAAATGATTTTACTTGCAATGCACCTTGGCTGAATCCTTAAGGGGGATTGAGAATACCTGTTGTTGATTCCTTTGTAAAAAGTTCTTATAAATGATGGATTAGTTTACTTTTGGTTTGGGTTTTCTGCATCGTTCCATCAATTGCGAAAAAGGATCGTAGGACTGCTGTTAACTTATGCTTTCCGATACATTCTTTGAAATTTATATCAGGACGCGAACGGCAAAGAACGACAAGGCTGTTAAACAACTTTTTGTCATATTTGTTTGTATAATGCCGTCTGTAGTTCAAACTTTCACTTTTTTACCATTTTTTACACAGTTCTAATTTTATTCAAATGTCCAACGCTTTGCATTCGAAGCTGCTTTGCTTTTATTAATATTTCGGCTGCCATACTTTAAATTGTTCATCCGGTATGATCTTCCAATTTACCAATAGCAATTTTTTTAACGCTCAGACTAGCTACAGAAAACTCAACACTATAAACTCCTTCTTCTAGAAATACCTTTAATTCTCTTCTTGATTTAAGCCGTGTTGATGGGTTAACGCTATTAGAAAAATGGACTTTGATGTAAGTGTTATGCAAATCGGCCATTCTTGTAATATTTCCTTGAGTTAGGAAACCTTTTAGCATGCAGTTTCTGACGCTACCGCAGCTGCTAAGCATTGCTCCATCGAATTTATTTCTACAAATCACATTCGTAACATTTCTTATCCAGCAGGTTCGATGATACAAAATGTGGAATACATGGGCTTCATTTGGGTTGATACGCTCCTTACGCCTCACATACCAAGCCTTATTTTCACTTATTGCGACTGCTTCTCTCAAATTAGAACCTAATGTATCATATGAGACGATGAAGTGGATATCTTCTGGGGTTTTTTTTTCATCACAGAAAAAACAAAATTATTTATCATACTTTGATGACTGTGGCGTGATGAGATAGAGTAAATGGTTTTGAGGTACAAGATTCTTCACACATCATTAAATCTGCTTCATTTTGCATTTTCATATAGCTTCTTTCTACAAATTGGCATTTTTTTCTTATGAGCCAGTGATTTGCAACAAGTTAGATGCGAGTTCACTCGAAATTGTTGTATATATTCTACTGACGCATCACCTCCTAAATTGCCCAATATCTGTACAAATTGCTCATTTTTCCATTTTGAAAATTATATTATTGTCTTGTATAGATTTTTAAAAGTTTTTTCTCCTACACCATTTACAAAATTTGCACTACTTTCTAATTTTCACAGTATACAAACATCATTACATCATTTTTTCTTGTATGGTTTTCCTATTCCTACATACTCCATTTCGTTAAAAAATTCTTCTTCGTATTCTGTACTTACCTGCAACAAAAAGAAATGAAAATTTTTAGTGTTAAAATGACATAATTTGTTCTTCAATTTTACACAGGTATGCTGTTAGGTATCTGTAAATTTTGAGAATGCCATAATACAATGATTAACGCTATGAAAGTGTTTTGTTAAAATGTTATCCTAGTTAATATCCCCCTCCTCCATAGCAGTTATTAAAAAATAACTAAATTTATTTTTTATCGTCAAAGATACTTCGTAAAATTAAAACGTATCCCTTAGAGATTAAAGGTAAATCCTGTAGCGAAAATAACATAATGAATGAAAAAATGTTCTTTTTTTAAATATTGTTTAAAAACTATTCAAATATTAAAATACGTTACAAAGAAATTAAAATATAATTACTTATATATCTTATCTTACTTGTCTAGATAGCGGAAAATTAATCTTTGCGCTATACTCATTTGTGTAATGTTAATTGGTCTTTTAGGATTATTTAGAAAATATCAAAAACTGATCAATGATATTTTTCTTACATTTTAATATAAATTTATTTATTATTTCAAAAAAATATATGCTCTGATAACAGATTCAGCGATGCGCTAAATACATCATTTGAGATAATATGAGTTTTTGTTTTCATTTATTTAAAGAAAAATCCTCCACCGTAAGATTAAATGCACAAATTCTGCCTGATTAAAATTTTTTGATGTAAGCTATTTAATATGATTTGTCTTCGGGGATTTTCTCACTAATTCCTATTAATCTTGATAACTACTTTGTGCATTCCTTAACAGATTTTACAAAAACTGATGGAAGACGCTGGCGATAGTTTAAAATGATTCTTTCTACATAATGGTTAAATATATATATATATATATGTATTAACATGGTCAGGTATTCTTATAAATATACATATTAATGAACTAATACAACATTAGCACATCTTATAGATATTTTAAATCGAAATTTTTATGAATTGTTTCTTATGAAGGTAATATGTATGTCGAATACAAATTTGCAATGCGTATCTAAATTATATCTTATTAAAAATATCCTACGAAAATAGAAATGAGTAATTTATCCGTGTGTTTGTGTCAGACATTTCTTGTTTCAATAGAATATACTTTCTATTTTGTGGTAAAATTATAAAAAAAAATATTAAAAATGTCAGATGACATTGAAAATGTCATAGAACTTTTAAACCTTCAATCTTTGAAGACATTGATATATAATCAATCCGTTAATTATATATAATGATATATAATCAATCCGATGATTAATCCGTTTGTCCTTAATTGTTTTAAGGAATTATTCCGTACACAGGACTAATATTCCGTACACAAAAACCAAACTCCCCCTATGATTAAATAAATAATATAATATAAATAAAATACAAATTTAACAGACATGTAATTGAACTAAGCGCTTAAACCTCTGAAATTATCAGAACATAAAAGGATGACGTAAGCAGCAAAATCTTGGGCTAATAACGCTTAACATGCGGCTAATACGAAAAAATCGCTTTTGATAAATTTAAAAAAAATATTTGATTGTATAATTCATATTTTTCCTATGAAAAAGCTCTTTATACTTTTAGTGGGCAATCTAATATTTCTTTTCAATTAAAAAAATAGTTTTCACCTATATTCTGTAACCCGGGAAGCCCGGGTACGATCTCCTACTATTCTATAAAATATGTAAATTCAAATATATAAATATTATTTACACACTGTAAAAAAAATTCCGCAACGTTCCTGGGAAAAAATGGGCAGCTGAGTTACCCATTATTTCCAAGAAACATTTCTTGAAAATGACTGGAACTTTACAGTATATGTTAAAAACATTTTACAGAAATGCCAGTAAGTTTCCTGCGAAATACCAGGAATATTTCTGTTGACAGCAAAACATTACTGACATTTCACATCATGCGGGATCTGCAGACGATTTTTACATTTCCAGTTGACAATTTTCGCTTTATTATTATTATTTGTTGGAACGAAAAAATATTTTGAAATTGACATCAAAATTATTATTTACAATTTACACGAAAAAATAAATTTTCAGTTAAAATTCAATAAAGTAAATATATATATGATATATTGTTTCTGAACTTTGCTTAAAATATAAAAATATATAAATGTAAATAATAATTAGAAAAAAAAATCTAGACATAAAATATTTTGGATTTTCGTCAGTAATTATGTTAGTTTACAAGTTAGATAAAATACATATACATTTTCATGAAAAAAAAAAAAATTCCTAAACGTAATTGTATATTTTTTCCGAAAAAAAAATTCAAATTTGCAGCAATTCAAAGTGTCAAATATATATCAAATTTAAATCAAATTGTAAAGTGTTAAAATATAAAATTAATTAAAAAAGAAAAAAATGTCAAGAGGTAGTATCGAACTCGGGCAGGGCGGGAAACGTGCGAGCCTTCTGCGTCCACACCACGAAAGATACATTGAGAACTGCAAACTAATGGGTATTTGAAACGTATGCTAAACCTCGGCATCTAATTTCTGAAAATCTAAGGCCCATTTGAAGAAATCCTTTCACAAGAATAATTAGAGATAAGAACTCTAAAAGATACTTTAAATTAATCAAAATCGGTGAGAATCATGTTTGATGGTCCCCTGGTTAATGGAGATCCAAATAATAGGTGTATTTTTTTTTTTTTTATTTTATTTTTTTTTATTTTATTTTTTTTTTTTACACGGTCTGCTCGTTAAACATTCCACAGACAAGTACGAGAGATAATCTCTTGGCGATGTCACAGAGGTATTGTATTTTCATCTGAATGGTCTTGGCAATAGAGACGTAAAGGATTATGTCGTCTATTAATTTATTTGCATTCCATATTGATTTTTTTACATTCGTTTAAGGAATTCGTTTTCGACACTCGCGCACGAGCAACGGATTATAGCAAAAAAATAATAAATGGCGGCCGCAGCGTTTTGCTGTTTCCAACTTTTGTTCAGGAACGTTTCAGATAAGAAAACCAGAATTTCACAGGAAAGAGCTAAATTATTCTGAAAACCTGAAAAAAGGCGAAACGTTCCTGGATTTTACATGGAACGTTACCAATTTTTACAGTGCATTTTATAATTTAGGGATATCGACTTTCCATAGAAAACAGAAATTCAAGATAAATTTCAATTGATTGAATTGTATGGATAGTATTGATTTTTCCTACTTTATGTCTAATATAAAAAAAAAATGAAAAATATCATTTAACTCACAGAAATGTACCCGACAATTTCCAAAATGATATACATATTTTACACATTTTTGTAGATTGTCGTAAGGCGCAGCTTTGAGTAATAATGACCTTTTTTCCGTTGTTCAGGCGTTTGCTGGAGTACTGAATTTTCCTGCTCAGAAAATGTGGATCGTTAGAATGCGGTTCCACTTTTTAGATTGCAGGTATACCACGGTCTCAGAAAATTAAGATTATTCATCAAAAAGATCACATAGCGTCATCGATGTAGGAATCAGGGATTTTTTTTTTTTCGAGGGTGGGGGTGGGGAATTTTTTTTTATTCACGTACTCCGGTATCTCACTCAAAGTCTAGTATTACTTTTAAACGGAAGCAATCAATTTAAAACTACATACATAATGACATCTGGATAACTTAATAATTAACGCAATTTGTATAACTACAAGACATACACATATAAAATTTTATTAAAAATAATTAAAATATATTTATTATTACAATTATTAAAAGAATTAAAATATAATGTTTTTAATTATATTTTTATTGATTTTTTATAAAATTTTATATGTGGATGCCTGTAGTTATGTAAATTGTGTTAATGAAAACAATCGATACCAGACGATTTTTAGAGGCAAATTGAAGAAATCTTTGATATTTAGTGACTCTTCTCTCCAGAATATTCAGGTTTAGCAAATTTCAGCATAATTCTTTTAGGTAAAATTCTGTACCACTTTAACTTGACGAAGTTTAATGTAAACAAACGTGATAATATTTAATGAATCGAATTTCAGATCGATTTACGTTTTATGCTTGACAGGAAGATTCATCACCGAAAATGATTATTAATCACCAATTATACTTACCAACGTCAATGGCCAATCGCATTCAAAACAGTAATTTAGAAAGCATTTATCAAATACATAACATAATTAAAAATAGTAAATATTATAGAAGCAAACAAAATAATACGAAACAATAATTTAGCATAAATTTATTAAACGCATAACATAAATTATGACATCATTATTCACTTCATATCAGATTTTTTTACACGTGTTTGTTACGTCATGAAATGATTTTGAATTGGACATTATTTTTAATGATTTATTAGTTTTTGGTTAAGTAAAATAACAATTACATCATTAATTGTGACGGCATGATACTAAAAGTGAACAAGCATTGAGAAAATTTGTTTATGCATTTGTCCGCAACGGATCAGTTTATACAGTTTCAATTGAAGGCGCCTACTTCTTTTTTATTGAGCATTAAAGTTTGGCGATACTTTTTTTCATGCAAAGTCTTCCACAGGATAATGGAGAAGAACACCCACCCAAAAAAATATATGCAACAATGTGGATTAATGTACGTATGAATATCATCAAAGAATTTTAATGAAAAAAATTATCAAATCATTTTAGCTAAAATGCCTCAAATTGCAAAAAAATAAAATAAAATAAAATAAAATAAAATAAAATAAATAAATAAATAAATATTATTATATATTTTTTTATTTAAATAAAAGTTTTCGGATATAAAAAGTTAACATTACCGGTAGCAATATCATTGAAGGGACAGTAAAAAGAAACTCAAAAGGTAAACTTTTAACGTGTAGGATATTTATAATATTTAAAAAAACTTTAACTGTTTAAATGATGAGATACATAAAAACTCTATTGAAACAAGCAAATAACAATTCTTAAGTGAAAAAAAAATAAGAATATGAAGTTATTCTAAAATTGTATTATCTATGACTTGAAGAATGGTATTTATGAAGAAGTTTAAAATTAGATTTTGCAATATTTATCTTTCAATACATTTAAGCTGAAGTGAAATAAATGTTACAAGTATATAAATTTTCAAAATATACTCAAAATATCTTTCCAGATAAATTCATTTCCTTTTTTTTGTTGTTGTTGTTTTTGGAGCTGTAACCGGAAAATGTTTACATCAATATGTAAATTTTTTCTAGAAAATATAAAGAAAAAGAAATTTTATAACTTCCCACTCATACCAAATGTAAATCTATAGAAATATATATAATACTATTGAAACATAAATTTAAAGTTTTATTTCTTATCGAATGAAATGTGCGCATTTAAAAAAGAAGTCTAAAGAATTCTAGATTTAGTTTAAATATAAATAATTATATAAATATTTAGCACAATCATGTTATTTACACTATAATTCAAAATATAATATCAACAAAAATGTTTCAAGAAAAAGTGTTTTTTTTTTTTTTTTCTAAGCAAATTGTAATTCTTACTTTAAAATTACTTAAACGAAAATGGAGTGAAATATGTGTTTGGAAAGAAGTTTAAAATTAGGTTTTACATCGTTTATCTTTCAACACTTATAAGCCAAAGTGAAATAAATCTTATAAATTTATTTTCTTTAAAACACATACCAAATGTTCGTCCAGCTAAATTTCTTAGTTTTCCTATTTTAAGCTGACAAATGGAGAATGTTACCGTTAATGTGTTATGAAAAAAAAAAAAAGCCTGGATATTACGCTCAACTATAAATCATAAAATTGCTAAAAAATTAATGTATTCTTATTATTTCTATGTTTCATCAGAAGATACTCCGAAACTGCTTTGGCAGCTAAATATTATCTCGAATGAAGAAAGTTCTAGATCAGCCTTTTTCTGGGTAATAACAGTCGATAAATTGTTTTAGTTCTGGATAAGGAATTTGTAAAGCACTGATGATCTTCGATTTGTTATAAAATGAACAGTAGACGGAGTAAAATAAATTGGAAGACGTAGTTTTAAAAAATAATCCAAATTTACTTAAAAATGCAATTCAATATTTTTCTGTAAATCAGCTTTATTATATACAAATAATAAACAGTTTATTTCACATAGTAGCATTAATGCAAGCAAGCTTTTTTTTTTTTTTTTTTTTTTTTTTTTTTTTTTTTTTTTAACTGATAAATTTTAAATAAATGTATTTATATATTTTGTATACATTGCCTTTTAACATTACCACTTTATACTTTTATAACTTTATTTAAAAAAGAATAATGTAACAACTTTCTAGTCGTATGCCGCATTATTGTTTAGAAATATAACACAAATGAATATATTTAATTATTTATATAAAAGACATATATACAGGGTGTCTGTAATTGCCCAGGGTGACCCTACTTTAAAGATGTCTACAAACAAAACTATTATTCATAAAGTTGTGAAATTTTGTGAAAGACATAATAAAGATATGGAAATTTGTTTTAGTAAAAAAAAATAAACGGTCAAGTGCGAGCATTACTCGCGCACAGAGGGTTCCGTAGAATAAATATATGAATTCCTAATTGTATTTAAAAAAAAAAAAAAAAAAAAAAAAAAAAAAAAAAAAAAGTTGCTAAAAGAATACTAAGGCTTTGTAAAAAACTATACAACGTATGGTTGGGTATAACTGTATATATTAGAAAAGTGTAAATGGATACACCATGAAAGTTCAAAAGATATGGAACCTAAATAATATCAAATATAGCTATTCGCATAACTCTTTTTTTAATATTATTTTAATCTGTTTATGATGAACTTAATACGGTACTGACAATAAAAGCAGTGCATAGTTAAACATCATTTGGCATTTCATGAAATTAAATTCAGCGTATTAATATCCTTTATTTCTACAGTGTAGCTAAAACAAAACCTTTGTTCAAAGTTTAAATTTGGCATTGTGCTAAGCGCGCTTCGAATTGAGGTCTCAAAGATGCAACGCCGCCTTGGCCAGTGCTGCGTTTTTCCAGATAGGCGTTTAATTAACTTTTAAAGTCACTCGAGGCGTATTGAGAGATACAATCAATGCAAACTATCGCGATTCCCACAGTATTTATGCGATTCATTCTAATTAAATCTTTCGAGGGCTATGCCCTTAAAAAACGGACACCTATTTTTAATTCCAAAACAGACAAACGACACCAAGAATATTTAATTAAAATTTTCCTTTTATCATGTACTTGAAAATAAGCAAGTTCGCATTTTCTAATAAATTCGTTTATAAATTCTGGTGTCCGTTCATTATTTCATAAGTTTATAAATAGAATTAGTCCGTGCCGGAAAGGATTAAGTGGTCGCAGGAGTCTTAAAGCTTCAAAATTTAAGAAAGGTTTTTAGATGTTAAACTCCTACCTTTTCTGAATATCTTGATATAATTGTTTCCTTGAAATTCCCATTAGAACAGAAGTTTTGGCTTTTAGAATTATACCCGCTCAATAGCTCAAGCGGCATTTCTGAAACTTTAAAGTCATTATTTTCCAAATGGCGTTTATTGGGGATAATGCGCAGGATACATCAAAAACTTCTGAATATTTTTTCATGAAATTTTCAAAATACATGTTTCATGTTAATCTTTATAAACTGAACCTAAAATTTCCTTTTTATTGTTCAAAAAAATATTTTCTAGGTGATTCTACTGTTGAAAATTTCAAAATTTTGTATTAGCTAAATGCAACATTCCATTAAAAATATAAAAATGCTTTAAATACAAATTTATTTAAGTTCAGGGAAATTATTACAATCTGAAGTATAAGTAAGCACAAAAATTTTCATTCTAGTTGCAATATTTATTTTGTAATCCTGCGCGTAAACTGTTATGCCAATCTTTTTTTAGACAAATGTCTAACAGTTTCGAGCCCCCTATAAATACTAATTCTGTATCTTACAATTTTTTAAATACATGAAACGAAAAGAACATACTTGTATCTTTCATCCCAATTAAAATTCTGTTTTAAAATCATATACATTTCAAGACATTAAATGTTGAAAATGGTCTATTTTTTCATTTTTTCCACTTTTTAGAGTCCCGAGACACCTTAAATTAGTATGTTTTAACAATTTGACGTTTATTGCATTTATACTGTTACTGTACATTACATTACACATATATATCATTAAAAGTTGTTAACTAGGCATAGAGTACGCCGCCCCTGTCCTTGTGTATGTCCAAACTGACCGTGCCTTTAAGGGCTAATATCTCGGCTAATTACCGATGATTTTTATCGAAAATCATTATCAACAATGCTTTTATTTTTCTGCAACGATAGGTATATTCAGCGATGGTCAACAATTTTTCTGAATGCCCGTACATCGAAATTTGTGTATAACAGAAAATGCTAATTACTCAAAAAGTATGTGACCTGGGGTAATCGCTATAATTTTCCGGCAAGGTTTATATTAACGTCTACTACCTCTAATTTTTTCATAATTTTAGTTTCAGTAGATTCGGAATTAGATGGAGGAAGCATATTTTTGCGCTACATTTTCAACAATATCTTTGAAAATATAATACCTAAAATTAAAAGGAAAGTATTTTTGAGTTCAGCGTTACAAACGCTTTCACAGGATACCCCACATGATATAAAAAGAAAAGGTTTTTTTTTTTTTCAAGCAGCATAATTAGCCCCTCTACTTTTTTTACTAAATATATTTATGAATGTTTATTAATCTGAAAATATGTGGGTCAATGGTCTTTATTACTTCCCCGAATTTGAACTTTCCATGTTCCATAGTTTACTATTAAAATGGCTGTGACAGACAGACAGACATATAGACAGACGGACAGACACAGGAGTGATCTTATAATGGTTCCGTTTTCACTTTTCGAAGTACGAAACCCTAAAAAAAGTTCAAAATTTTACCACCAGAGGGCGATTTTTAATAAACTACACATTTAGTATTGCGATAGTTTAGAAATTTTATTTACCATAATTTCCGGCGTGTAATGCTTGGATCAAACAATTATTTTTCTATACAGAAATTTTTTAAAAATAGAATGTAACTTTTTAGATCGCAATAAATATTTAGCTTCAATTACTAAATAAAATTTTTGGGTCAAACAGAATTGTTTGATCCGCGGATTATGGGCTGGTAATTGCAGTACTAACTTAACCTGATTCTAAAGACCGCATTTCACGACATGTTCCTAGCATTTCCCAGAACACACTGCGGTCAACTGTGGAACATGCTACCTTAGAATTCCAGATGGTATCTGAAAAAGATGACCGTTATGCGGAGTATGTTTGGTTATAACAAAATTTGTTAAATGTATCATTCGCTAATTCGCTAAATGTATAATTCGTTAAAAAACGGCTTCCATTTTTTTTCCTCAAGGAAATTTCCATACCTTTATTATGTCCTCCACGAATTTTCACAACATTCATACTTTCGTCTGCAGACATCTTTAAAATGGGGTTGTTTAATTATGATGACCTTGTAAATCTGTGAAAAATATATCGGTACCTTGATAAACAGGAGATGTTTTCATTATCAACATCCCAGAGCACTGAATTCGATAACCCATGTTTCGTAATGGATATATTAATACATTCGTTAGAGTATGGTTGAGAGCATTACGGTGAATTTCCAGCAATTTTTGTGGAGTAATTATACTTGTTTTAACCCGTTGCACTCCGTTTTCGCCGCTGCGGCGATATCAACTTTCTTTACAAAATTTCATTTAGGCACCAGTAATAAAGGAAGATAAAATTTGCCTTGTGTAATCAGAGCATTTTTGAAATTGTGTACTTCAAGGAAACTTCCTTTAAAAAGTGCTTTGGACCGAATAAAAATTGCCTAAGAGACACCAAGACGTAGGAGAATTCAAAGGGTAATTTTTTTTAAAGCTACGAATGATTTTTTATTGAAAATATAATGCAGTATAGCAATGATTATACGGAATGGTTGGGAACAAGGGCGATCCGGTTAATCAAAAATCTTGATAATTAAACATCTTTAAAAAACGTTTTAGGTAACTTCCCTTTACACTTTTTCCAGGCTTAGGACTGGCAGTTGTAGTAGTACAGCAGTAATCGCAGTATTAAATATGTTTGTTTAGAAATTATTTTTTAAACTTTTTAAACTTTTATTTTCTATAAAATTGGTATAAATTTACACATAGAAGTACACTTAGAAATTATTACATGTATATATACATACAATGTACAGTACATTCATTACAAAAAATCATTGAGATAGGGAAAATAAATTGTTGATAGTCTTCTGCGAGAGAAATGGGATTTTCATGAAAAAAACCAAAATATGCATGTGACTCTCGCGTGTTAGAAGTGAAAGTTGTTAGGTTATAGATATGCATTGCTTTCGTTGATTTTGTTGGCGATTTTATTATTTCAGGATTAGGAAATAGTCATTAAACGATTAACTTTTGTGAAATCCAGATTAATTTCCCCTACCGCGGATAAATAACTTTCAATTCAAAAATTTTGGAGAAGGAGGGTAAAAAACGTGTTGCCCTTAAAAAACGTGGAATACCTGAAAAAACGTGTTGCCCTGTTAATTGGAAAATCCGGTTAATTGGCGCTCTGCTTTATCTTCAAAATTTAAGTTTTAATTTTAGAGTTGAACTGTATTCCATAAGAAAACATTTTTAGGCGTTTCCGTAATCAAAAGTTTAATGAATCGTCTTCGATAATTACAAAAGAAGCTGTGAAAATCATTAAAAAAAACATTGCGTCAAATATGTATGTTCTGAAATAGACCATTTGGCTATGGTCCTCATAGCAGAAGATTAACCATAAGATACAAAATTTTGGAGCTAAACTGTATCAAAAATATAAATTTTTATTTAATGTTTGAAATATAATTACATGGTGTCCAAAATTAAGGACCAGTCACAAAATGCTAACCTTCAAGTAAGCGAATACTCAAAAGGAAATAATATAATTCTAATAATTACTATGCCTACACCACAGCTAGTCCAAATAGCATCTCATTCATGTCACACATGGTCACAAGTGTCACAGTCACTACGGTGAAACAAAAAATAGGAAATTCTACACGTCTCAAATAATCACTATATGTGACTCCACTGACACGTAAATGTGACTACTGCTTTGTGACGAGTCACCAGGTGACTTTACAATGTAGTTACATTGTGACTCTCATGTGACTGTCATTTTTTAAACTCAATTTCAAAGTCGTCGTGAACTTTGCATTATGATAAGTCACCAAATAATATCACATTATAATCACATGGTGACTTTCCACAAAAGATCACAACGGTGACTTCAAAATAGTCTCTGTCACCTGAAAATTGTTATTATTTGAATCCCAATGAAAAAGGCCTGAGTAAGTTATATAAAATTGAGACTTACCCTTCTCCAGGATACTTATCCATTTCGGTGTAAATCCACAATTTATTTGAATACAATATGCATTAGTTGACGATAGTTTAATTAGTTGAAGATTGTATCCTCTAATTGCTTTTCAGGCCTCCCTCAAATAAAGAAATTGTAGACGATTTGTTATCTCAAATGAATAAGCAGTGGTAACACTTTAAGCTATTTAATTCACATTGTTTAAATTGTGAAAAAGAGAGAGCATTTTTCATCCCTCTTCACTTGAACAACTACATTTTCAGAATGAAAAAATATTTACATTATAAGATAATAAATCAGTAATAATAATTGTAATAGCAATATCATAATAATAATATTAAATCAGTTTAATGTCTATGAGTCACTCAACAAGTCATTATCTTTATCAAGGTTTTCAAGGTTAAATACATTTTTCACATTTGAAAAGATTTATGGCTGGATTGAAATGACGCATTATTTATGTAACTGAGGAAATTATCTTTATCACGGCTAATTAGCTTGATTTATATCCATCAAAAATCATCAAGTGACTTTAATGTGACGTTATTTGGTAAGTTATGACAATGCAAATCACGATGACTTTGAAATTATGTCCGCAGATGACAGTCACATGAGAGTCACAATGTAACTATAGTGTAAAGTCACATTATGATTCGTCACAAAACAACAGTCACAGTGACTTCTCAATGGAGTCACATATATTGATTGTTTGAGACTCATAATTGAAGGTATGGAATTTCCTATTTTTTGCTTCACCGTAGTGACTGTGACACTTGTGACCATGTGTGACGTGAATGAGATGTTATATGGACTAGCTGTGCTGTAGAGATAGTAATTATTCGAATTATATTATTTCCTTTGGGGTATTCGCGTACTTGAAAATTAGCATTTTGTGATTGGTCCTTAATTTTGGACACCACTGTACTATCAATTTATTTGAATTTGTGTAAATGCTAAGTTAAAATGCGAGTGATAATTTCCTTTCAAATGGTCCGAAGTAAAATTTTCCAGTTTTATTTCTGATAGATTTGAAGATGACAGATCAAGTCACGATTTCTTATTTATAAAGGCAGATCGGAACTTTACACCATATACAATATAAATAACTAAATAAAATGTGATAAAACATGCACTGCTAAATGATGCATTTTGTTAAAAACATACAAGTATACAGTTTTAACCCTTTCCTGATGCCATCATCAGGATTTAAAGTCAAATACCATCACGATGTTTTTCGATTTCACTATGTTCGAGAATTCAAGGCATGAACAGTCATGACCAATCAATTACCCCCCCCCCCCTTAATTGAAGTGTGAACTGACAGCGAACGCCATCTGTTGGTTTAAACTATTACTTCAATAAATTGAACCAAATTCCAGAAATGTTATAAGACATATCAATTCGTGAAGGAAGTGTGCAACGATAATATGTCTTAAAACATTTCTGGAATTTAGTTAGATTTATTGAAGCAATAGTTTCAACTAATAGATGGCTTTCGGTATCTATTTAGTCTTCAATTAAGATTGTGTTGATGGATTATTATTCATGCCTTGGATTCTCAAACATAGGGAAGTCGAAAAACATCGTGAATATTTCGATTTTAGATCCTGATATTTGCCTGAGAAGAAGCTTCAAACTGTCTGTTTCCTGTTTATAATGTTTTGAACGAAATACATCATTTAATAATGCATGTTTTAGCACATTTTGTTTAGTTATTTATTATTTGTTTATTTAAAATTTAAATTTTTTTTTATCATTTGCTGTATTTTTTAAAATCATTATAGGGAATTGTGAATTAAACAATATCTCGACGCTCACAATTAAAATAATAAAATATAAACATCGATAAATGCTTGAGTATTTCTGAATATTGTGAAACTAAATACTTACTGAAGTTTAACATAAAATCTACCAAATTCACTTATTTAAGTACTATATATTTAAATATAAAATACAATCATATCTTGGCCAAATATAAAGTCTTGATAAAACCTCACATAACATTACATTATTAGATAAATTTCCTAGAATATTTAAATTGCTAACTACACAGATGAACTCTGCCTGCTTTCCTTATGTCTGTTGTATAGAAGCTGAAGTTCTTATGCATATTTTACTTGAAAGAAAAATGGGATTTATTTTATTTTCAGAAATTTCCATTTAGATTTTATATTGCGAGATTTAATATATATATATATATATATATATATATCAGTGGCGTGGCGTGAAAATTTTCGGTGGTCATCGCAATTATTTAAGTTTGTGGTGAAAAATTATTAACTCTAAAATTCAATGGTTGAATGTTCAAAAAGAAACTTTAAATCTTACCTTCACTTATACATGAACTCCTAATGTTCTGCTAAAACTGGATCGTAGAGTTTTAAAAGCTTATTAAGAGTTTTAAAATATTGCTTGGTCATCGCCGCATCCAGCGGTGACCGGACGCCACGCCACTGATATACATATATATATATATATATATATATATCACGTAATTTGCAATAAATACTGAATATGGGAAAATTTCACCAAAGACATATTTCAACCCATTAATAAATTATGAAAAAACTATATAAATAAAATTCGGATATTCTAAAGAGATCGTTGAATTTTGTAGTGCAGTTAATTATTATTATTATTATTATTATTATTATTATCATTATCATTATTATTATTATTATTATTATTATTATTATACTTTATTTACAGAAAAAAATAATTGGTTTACACAGTAATTGTATCCCTCAGATCGTTACTTTATATTTTAAACTTCTAAATTATGCATTCTGTACATAATGGAATGTCATATAAAACTACATTCCTTATCAAAATTAAGAGAATTTACAAATTTTGTCGATTGTCTCCAGAATTACTCTGCAGATTTTAATGAAATTAGGAAAGTATATAGGTCATTCCATACAAAATGAGCATATGATCCGTGGCTGACATGTCACAGATTTTAATGAAAATCAGCATATAAGTAGATCATATTCATTTATGAGTAAATGCAAAATAATAGATTTCAGGATTATTTATGCAAAATGGAGGTTTTGTCCACATGCTTGAAATTTCAATTGTGATTGTTAGCCTTACGAATGGAAGGACTACGTTAAAAATGATTTATATATAAGAATGAATTATAAGTAATACATTGGCGTAAGTTATTAATTGTATATTTATTCCATTATGAGAAAAAAAAAATTTAAAAAATTGAGTGAAAAAGGAACTAGTTCTATTATTCCTTTGAATACGAAGGAACGATCTTACAGCTTCAAAATTATTTGGAATTATAGCTAAAAGTATATATTTCAAATATCGAAAGTTTCATCCTTGCTTTTTTTATTTCTTAATGGGAAAAAAATAAATAGTAAAAAAGTTGAGGGAAAAAATCAATGTTTATATCTCTTCTTTGACCGTGAAGAAAACCTCTTAAAATATTTAAGTTATTTAACATTATAGATAAAAGTGTATATTTTAAATATAGACTTTTTTTCTTGCTTTTAGTTTATTTTTGCCTGAAGAATATTTAAAATTACAGTAGAAAGATGACTGAGTTGAACAAAAAAATATAGTTTAATCTTTGATCTATGTAGATGGCAGCACTAAACATATTTTTCTTAAAATCGTTCGCAATATTGTAAGAAAACCGCACAAATTTGAAAAGAAATGTAATAAATATTACCTTTTTTGAACCCAATTTTGTTGTGCCAGGAATCAAAAGGCAATATTGAACTTTTTTTAAGCATGTTACGGGCCTATTTATCTTTAGACTTATTAAATATTTTATTGCCTGACTTTTACTTTATTTAAATTTTTAAACATATAAAAGAGAAAAAATTGGGATTTTGCAATTATTTTTAAAGTTTCTAAGGTATTTTTAAGATGAAGGGGAAAATAGCAACTTACAAACTTGAGCCCTTCGATCTTAATATGTAACTCTACATCATGCATCAATTTCACAGATGTTTTTGTATTCCTTTGATTTTTATAGCGTTTTTAATTTTCTCAAAATTAACGAATTTTCAAATTTTACAACTCATTTAAGATAATTCATGGCTTAACCAAATTATTATTACTAAATAAATATGAAGAAACTTTTCCAGAGGTTGAAACACTATAAAAAGATTTAAGTTACGTTAAATAGTTTTTAAGATACGGAACTTCAATCTTATAACTTTGAATGATTGCGCGCATGCCATTCTATGTCACAAGTTTTTTAAATGCCCAGAACTTATAAAATATTTTACTTTTCTTCAAGATATTTTTCAATGCTCTATTTGAATATAAATTTAACTTGTGTAACAAATCTTATTAAAATCGGCTCCTATGTGGCCACGATTTTTTTTTAAATATTTGCTCATTTTGCGTGGAATGACCCATATTGGCTTATATAATGCTAACAAAACGACCATTCAACAGTTATAATACACACGTATGATCGTGTGTAAGACTCAGCAGCGTCGGAAGGTAAAAACAGCTGACAATATTGAACAAAAAAGGATTAATAAAAGGTATTGTCCCTTCATTATGTTATACAGCTTTCACATGGTGAATTCATACTGGAAATGAATGATGAGTTCCTCTAGCAGTTAGTCTCACACCCCCAGCAACGCTGTTTTCTTGACCTGGGTGGTTATGGGAGGTGGAAAGCGAGTTGCAGTTGTTCTCCTCAGAGCGTACCATACATGCTTTATAGGTTTTATATCTGGAGATCTGGCTGTCTGATTCATCAAGGAAATATCTCCACTTTCTTGGAAATTCATCGACCAGTTAATCTGTCGCTGGCCGCGTGTTGTAGTTCATTAAAATGAGATTAGTGCCAACTGCATTCTTGAAAAGTTCAACATAGGGACCAAGATATCATACACATAGCTCACATCAGTCACAGAGCGTTTGACAAAAACAAGGAGGGGTGTGCGGTACGCCCATCCATAAATGATGCCTGCCCGAAATCAAACTTCATTGCCTTCAATGCCATTCTTTTTCGGCATTGGAGGATAGGCCACGGCTCCCTGGTTGTCTCCAGAGGAAATTACGTCGAAAACTAGAGTTTAGGCTAAACCGACTAATTAGTGAATAGTATGGTCCCCGATTTATTTCTGGTCCAAAGTCGATTATCTCTGCACTATGCTAAACGGGTTCGACTGTGTACAGAACCAGTACAAAACAGAAACAGTAAACATCGTAACTCGGCTTTCTTTGGGCCGCATGAAGGTCACGAGAGAGCTGAGAAGCTGTTGCAATCCTGTTACTCCTTCATTTACGGTCGTGACTCTTGGATGACCTTCCCAGGCTTTCTCTTTATGAATCACGTGTCCTTAAAATGTTTCCATAAGTTGGACACTACGTTGTAGGTAACATTGAAATCTCTAGGAATCTGTATTTGAGACTGCCCTGTTCCCAGCCTTTTCGCGACTCGCCACCTCATTCCATCATCCAAACTTTGGTTATTACTCATTTTTACTGTTTGCTTTTGAATTTCGCCAAATCTTGAGAAAAAAAAAAAAAAAAAAAAAAAAAAAAAAAATCGGCGATGTGTGCGAGCGAACGAAACGGGAAATTGCCAAGCTCTCTTATAAAGTCTATTACTCCACTCAATCCGCAAATACACAGGTGTACGCTTATGTATTCGACAATAAAGATTTGTATCTTTGCTTCGAATCATTAGATTTACCTTTCGTTTCGTACTTTTCATAAAATTCGAAAAAATATGCAAATTCTCTTAATTTTGAACATGAATGTGCATTGTAAATTTAATCATTATATAAAGTTTAAATTATTACAGCAATTATAGATTGTATTTATAAACATAAATCATCAGAAATAATAATACAGATAAGTAGTTAATGCGTACTGTCGAAAATAATTGAGAGAAAGAGAAGTAACAACCGGTATTTCACCATTTTACCCTCACTATTGTCGGCAGGCGTAATTTTGTCAACAAATTAAACATTTTGAACAAATACTAACGTTATTTGTGAGAAAGTGATCATTTGAGAATTGCAACTTTTGAAAAATACTGACTTTCACTAACTATTTTATGAAATCAATTTGAATATCTACTTAAACATCAAATAATCATTATACAATAAAATAATAAAGCAAGTAATATAAAAATTTTGTTTTTAAAGTCAATTGTTGCATTAAAATATCTTAATTTGTTGATTTTCTATAAGCAAGTAGGTTTACAATGGAAGTCTGTGGAAATTTGGCGAAATATTAGAGATATCGCCAAGTTGGCTTCACTTTATGCGACTCATTTTGGTCGTCAAATTTGGTGATATATCGCCAAGTTGGCGACAAACTTGGCGGTATTTGGTGACAGAACAGGTTCCTTCCTATGCTAACTCGCCTTATAGATATGAAGATGCATTAAATGCTTGAATAACCAACAGCAACCATTTTGTCATCCATGTAAAACTAAAATTAATTAATTAAAGAATTAATATTTGAAAAAACTGCATTAACATCAATTGTCATTCAGTACAAGTTAAAAAAAAATTATTTCAACTTGATAGGATGAATAATGAGTATTTTATTAACGATTGAAAATTTGAAAAATATATATAAATAAATAAATAAAGGGAGAGTGTGAACTAATAGTAGGAATTGAATAACATTAATTTTAAATGACTTTTGTAAAATTTTAAATGTCTCTTAGCATGTCGGTAAAAATTTCCTTTTCTGAATAAAGATGCCGCGCTACCACGTGAAGTATGTGCGATAGGTTTGAAAATAATTACGAACAATGCCGCGCTGGCATTCCTTACGTAAGTTTTTGCTGTTCCATAATTTCTCAACAAATTTGGTATGACAGTCAGTCTTGGAGTCAGCAAATTTTATTTGTGGTTTAATGTGAAATATCCTTATCTACACTATATTGCAAAGTTGACCGGTCACTTGCGATTTTAAAAGTTTTGTTAAATATCTAAAAAAATACATAAGGAATCAACCTGAAACTGCAGGTGTGTAAACAGTATAGTATAGGTCATATATTTCCGCAAAGATTTTTTCCCGAAACCCTATAGGAGACCGTCAACAAATTGCAAAAGAACGAACATGTTTTGGATAACCCTGTAAAACCTTACGTAGCAAAACCGTTGAAATTCAAGATTATTAATAAGTGGCTTATTTTAATATACTGTGTTTATTTTTATGAGGATAGCATGTATACTCGTAGAGAAATAAATTTTTTTATAAAAACAGTCCCAAATTTTGCCAACTTTTTTTATTATAAGTTGCAGAGTTCTTAATATATAAAAAAAGTTCTTTTCAGAAAATATGACAAACACTAATGTACACAATACTCTGCAATCAGAATAAAAAAATTAATAAAAATTGGATGAAAAATGAGCAGGTTTACAAAAAAATATCTCACTGAGCAATGGCGAATGCAATCAAAATATAATGTGCATAAATTGTTACCTAAATGTATAGAGCAACTTTTTTAAAAGTCTCAAACACATAGTTTTAAAAGTCTGATAATAATCGTTTATAAAATAAGCTCAAAATCTGTTATTCCCAAAAGGAAGCAAAACGATGAGGGGTTGTATCCATATATCCATTGATTAGTGCCCCTATAGCATACACAATATTGCACGTCCTACTGTATTTGACCATATAGTTTAGTATCTCAGAAAATACTTTCTTTTTGTATAATTCCATAGCCCTCACGCAATTCGCAGATTTCTCGTCATCAGGTAACTGTAAATTTTAAACTACGCCTCAACGTAAGCAAAATCTGTATGTTACAATGTAATAAAAAATATTTTCTATTAAAAAATTAGCAAATTACGCTGTTTTGCGTAGTTACAATGTTACAATGTAATAAAAACTATTTTCTATTCAAAAATTAGCAAATTACACTGTTTTGTGTGGTGGTTACTTAACGCTAAAACAAATCTTTCAGGTTAATAATTAGTAAGTCACAATCCTTGGGAAGGTGTGCAGTAAAACAATTTTTGTTCAAATAAATGGCTCATTAGCATACGTTGTGGCATGGTTTTGACATAAAGACAAAGTATTCAACACTCTGTATACTAACAGATGAACAATTAATCACGGGCAGAAACATAAAGAAAAAACCCAGTGAGATGCAGGTCTTCATTACATTTGTATTATTAAAAAAATTTTAGGAATACATTAAAACGGTAATTGAATATGTGCTTAATTTTAACACCTTATTTTATCAAATCTTTAACGTCAAATTAATTTTAGTATAAGCAGTTCATATAAATAAATCAAGAGATATTGATCCCTAAGAAATAAACTATATCCAAGGACGGCCTATAAATTCTGAGATAGAACAACACAGATCAGTTATTTCAGAAACATATAACTTTAGTTTTAAAATGCGATCCTATATAGGTTAAATATATATTTTAACGGAAATGTTGCATTGAAAAATTTTTGGCAAATTTCCCATAATATCGAAATTCCAACTGCTCAGATCAACTTTGTATGCCACATGTCTTCTATATAAAATCTGCAAGTAAGTTCTAATGATGATTTTTAAAGAGAAAAATAGATTTTATTTTTGTTTCTGCAATTTGTTTTTAAATTTTATATATCCAGTTTAAAATATATATATATATATATATATATCACGTATTTGGCATGAAATATTGAAGGTAAAAAAACGGTATTAAAATGTTTATTTTACAAATATTTATTGAACTCTTCTGAAATTATAACTGGGAAGAATTCCGATATTTTTTCAAAAAAATGATTACATTTGGTATTGGAGCTGTGTGTTATTATTAGTATTTACCCGAAACAAGATATCATTCCATAGATTGTTGTGTATAATCTAAAAAATATGAAACAATATTATACAAAGAGTTGTAAAATTTATAAATCGAGAAAAATGAGAGATGAAACTCACCATGTACTATCAAAAAACATATTTATCACAAAGTGATGCGAAATAGAAAATTCGAGTGAAATACATGTATTCTTTAAATCTCTGCAAATAACATGAATTCGGACAACGTATGAATGTTAAGGGGAGAAAATGACAATGGGAAATGAGAACGTTTGCGGACACATTAAATGTAACTAATTAATTCCATAATTTAATACTTATTATTATTTTTTAATTCCTAAGAATCATAATTTTAATCATGTATTTTTTTTTTCATCACAGGCATTTTTTTACCCTGCCCAAAATTGAAATTTGTCTCTGACCGTAACTGAAACAGCCTGGGAATGGTAGATATGTAAACAAACAGCAAAATTACGTCATGTCGCCATGGTTACGTTTACAATTCTGCTGACATTCCAATCAAGCTTAGAAATGGCAGCTAATTCGAATACAGCTGTTAAGGGTTATTATAAACTGTCCATATCAATGTAAATGTAAAGTTCTATTTATTTAAGTGACTAATATAATGTGTTTTTCTTTAAAACTGTTAAACCAACACACATAAAAATATATAAATAAAAAAACACATGCTTAGTCTAAAACATCAATGTCACAAATTTATTTGGTAACACTTAGTTATCGCGTCGACCAATTTCGCCAAATTATATAAATCGCTAAATCACTCGCCAAATTATACAAATTGACATAATTTTTATTTTAAATAACGAAAGAACAAATAAATTAGTATAACATTAATAAATATACAAATAAAACGTCGAAATATAAATCACTTGATGACATAAACACGTGTAACTTGCTTACAGTCAAGTGAATGTGACATTTACGATCAAGCATTATTGGCATTTAATCTTATAGTTTGACGATAGATTTTTGGTCGACGGGATAACTAAGTACCATTTATTTACTATTTTCACTGCTGAAACAATAAAACTGATGGAATTTTTTTTAAATATATTAAAATACTCATAAAATTCCTTGTAATAATTAATAAATGTAATTTATTAAGTAACAAATACCCTTACATGATTTAATCAAAATTGCTTGGATAACATAGAATATTGCAACGATATTTAAATCCGTGATCACCATTTCTTTCTCTGATTAAAAATAAGAATATTTAATGTTTAAGGAAGATCGGCTTTTTTTTCTTCTTCTTGGTTCGGGCGATATTAAAAGCAAATATTTTACCGGTAAAAGTAAATTAATCAAAAATTAATCAAATAAAAATAAATCAAATCAATTAAAATAATCAAAAATCAAACCGGCATTTTTCATGAATGAACCAAACGATCAAGGTAAACAATAAATAATTTAGCTAATCTTAAAAGTATTTGTAACACTAAAATGGTACAATTTGTGTAAAATAGCCTTTTAAATCGAAGGAAATTGAAGAATATAAATATTTAATTTATTACATGAAAATACGATCAATGATTCTGAAACCTCGACGATGAGAAACAAGCTTCTATATGGGCAGGGTATAAATGTAAACAAATAGCACGTTGTGTAGTTTTGGTTCAGGGTTTGAAGTTGGATCCGACTTTACTTTTTCGGCGATATGCGCGGGCCGTTATAAATCATAGTAGGCTATGGCCATGCTTAAGCCAAGGCTCCCCCTTATCATAAAACAGACTTGAGAATCCGGAGAAAGTCTATGCACTGCTATGGGTGAAAATGTCCCCGATAAATGCCAACTTATTAGCTGACATTGTCCCGTAAGTTACGCCACATGGTGTATACTCCTGGTAATACTCCATAAACAAATGCATAGTAAAAAATTGAAAATGTTGTGTTATTGGGCAAAATTGTATAAAATATTTTTCGAATTCCAGTAAAATAAAGGCGTAAAAAAATATTTCGCACAATTATGTTCTGGCTTTAAAAAATGAAACATATCAAAAATGAAGATTTAAATATAAGATTTATTGATATTTTTTCAGGGTACTTGTTAGTTATCCCGTCGACCAATTTCGACAAATTATATAAATCGCTAAACTACTCGCCAAGTTCTACAAATTGACACAATTTTTTATTTTAAATAACGAAAAAATAAATAAATTAGTATAACATTAATAAAAATACAAATAAAACGTCGAAATATTGGTTTTATTGGCCATTATTGTCATTTAATCTTAAAATTAATTAATTTATGGCAAACCATTATTGGCATTTAATCTTACAAATTGGCGACAGTAATTTGGTCGACGGGATAACTAACAAGTACCATTTTCAGTATATAGAACTTTGCGGGTTATTTTTTTTTTTAAATCTTGGCACAATTTGGGCTTCGGAAAGAGCGATTTGTTGCCGATTGATATAAACAGTTATGAAAACAAAACTTATGAACTGTCAGCTTGTTTTATAAGAATTTACGGCACAGATACCACATTGGCGCGATTTTTTTCCGACTCCAATTTTGCGAAAACCTCGTTACCATATAATCTATGTCCGGATAACCATATCAAGCAAAATAACGACACTTTGGTGCCAGTTAAGTATCCGGTGCGTATATGACATTTACGCCAGAAACAAATCGCGCCAATATGACATCTGTGCCGAATTTACATGTATAAATTTAGTTCCTAGATATTATTATTGTTTTTCATATACGATTTGTTTATATTTGTATATAAAATAGACAAATGCCTTTTTTATATTAAATAAATTGTACAAATATTGGAAAATATTGCTTCTTTATGTGAAACAGTGAATATGCTTCCAGAAATTACGTTGCCAAATTTTCTTCTCTTGCCAAGGCCCCTATACTTGAAAAATACCGATTTATTATTATATAATGTAGTATTAGCTAATGTTCTGTAATCTGTTCCACAGTCAAAGTTGACTGCAAAAACGCGATGCTGGAATAATGTGGTATCAAGTATACGGTTTAAAAATAAAATTAATTTTGCGCCAAACTACACTTACGCCAATTGGCTCTAGGTCTGATTAAGGAAGAATACTCAAATTAAGATTTACAAACACCAAAATCGTAGCATGACAAGAATACGGTATTTGCGGAAAGTTGAGGGATATGTATAAATTCAAGTGATTATTAAACTTTATTTTTCCAATTTTTTAAGTGTTTATGACTTCAGTCTGTTTTTTGTGTATCTATGCGTGTTTTAACTTTCCTAAAATACTTTGATACATTTTAGTAAAACTTACATAACATATGTGAGTTAAAACAAGGAAATTAATTACGCACCAAACTATGCCCGCCAAGATATGCCAACTGGCTGTGGAACCAATTATGAAACTTTCCATAGATTAATACATACAAACTTTATATGAAAAAACAGTGAAGCTTTCATCTAAAGTACAGTGGAACCCGGTTAAGACGCTCACGGTTAATACGCGATCCCGCTTAATACGCGGATTTTTTCCGATCCCTTGAACATCGCCTATAAGGCTAATGCAAAAATATCACGTTTAATACGCGAACGGTTAATACGCGATCCCGCTTAATACGCGAGAGATTTCTGGTCCTTTAAGGCAAAAAATCACGCTTAAGACGCGAATTCATTGATCAAGATGCAAATTCCTTGTCTGCTTTCCAGTATTGACAATTTATCAGATTTTTTATATTAAATTGAAAAACAGCGACTTCAAATAGTAATATTTACTTTATTTAATAACAGATTAACTAAGGCGAACATTACTAATCGGAAATAGCGGTAGATATTTGAATTTTAAAAAACCCGCTAAATTAGAAACACTGGAATTCTTTGATCCCGCGTCCTAACTTTCTGTGTTTTCCGCTTCGTGTATGTTTTCACTGTAGAGAAAAACGAATTCGGGGTACTCAGATATGTCATAAAATTAGGATTAAAGATGATTATACCTATTGTTAGTGAGGTTTTAAATGTAAGTTATATACCTAATGTATTTTATAATGCATATTAAAGGTAAATAAAAATAATTAAATTCAAAAAACCCGACTGCGTAAAAAGCGAACTAATTATTTCTCATCAATGTGAAGCTATTTTTTATATCACTTAACTATTTTTTTATTTACTTGTATTGATTACTTTTAAGTTGTGTTTAATTATTAGTTCCTATCTATAAACACTGTTTTGATGAGGCCTATAGATGTCTATGAAGGTTAGAGTTGCAGTAAAGCTAGAGATCCTACCTACACAACTTCGAGGTTGTGTAATATTTAAACGGAGCTTCTGACTGTAAAATAGTCAATGAAACATCGTCTTCATTTTGAAAGACCTATCCAATGTTATGCCACTCAATATGGAGCGTAAAAATTTTTTTCGTCTCTACCGCCATTTTTTATTTTATAAAAACAAAACCTAGCCTATAACTATCGGACGGTTTAGACGAATCGATAGAGACCTCATTCATTAAAATCCATCCGGCCGTTCGGATGTTTCGAGGGTATAAAGAAATCCACTTACCCAGATATACGCGTGAAACACATAACCTTTCTTGGCAGTCGGGTAAGAAAAAAGAAACTCGTAAAGATTAAATAAATACGACTGAGGTTGTTTAATTCTTTTATGTTTTCTTTTCTTTTTGCTATGCTAACAATATTTTTTACAAAAAGATTAATAAGGATAATTTTCTTTTATAATGAAAAGGATAGATTATAATGGCACTCATTATCACAAGTACTAAATATGATTTTAACAACTGGGTTGTGCTTTCAAAAGTTTAATATTTTAAAGTTTTTACCTCTGCTATAAAAAAAAAAAAAGGCTAACTTGAAATTAATTTTTTTATTTTTGGTTGTAAATTAGTCTAGCTTGAAATTATTTTTTTTTTATTTTTGATTGTAACGTATTAATCTACATTAAAGCCGTTTAAATTCATTTTTTTTTTCAGCTGTTATTCTTAGTCGCCCCTAAAAAAATAATAATGAGTTGAAGTTGAATACAATCAAATTTCAATCTAAATATACCTAAAAGATTAAAATTTTCAACCGTAAACATCTAACCGAAAGCCCTAAAGTTCATTTAGACGATTAGATGTGTAAATAAGCACAGTTTCTGCAACATTAAACAAATCACGTTTAATACGCGATCCCGCTTAATACGCGACTTTTGTCCACTCCCTTGAAACGCGTCTTAACCGGGTTCCACTGTATGTTGAACTGAAATGATCCCCCATACCTTCAAAAATAAAACAAATGATAGGCCAATAAATAAATAAATGAGACTGTGCATTGAAACAAATTGAAGGAGCAATGTTAAATTAATACTGTAAGGGAAAATTAATTGTGAAAAGAAAAGAAATAGCAGAAATAAAATAAATCACATATTTCAAAATATAAAAGAGAAAATGAAATATTTTATATTTTCCAGATCTAGATGCTATCCATTTATTTCAATAACTAATATCACTGAGAAATTCATGGTAAAATAATTTTCTTTCCTGATTATTATTACTATTATTATCATCATTTATTTACATAACGGAATACAGCAGTAAACATTTTTTGTTTAAAAGTAAAATAAGTTCATTTTTTAAATAAAATATCTAGAACATATGAAAATTTTAAGATTAACAACTATCATTTGCAAACTACAAAGCACATCGTAAAGAAAATGGTAAAAGACAAATGGAAAACAAATTAAAAAAATATTTCTGTTTCTCACGTTAGATGGCGCTAGTCACGTGAAACCATGTGGTTTCTAACCACGTGTACAGCGGACAAATGAAACTTAGCGATTGCGAGGCCTGTTATTTCGATAAGGAGACCTTGGCTTAAGCATTTAAATTGGATGAGTTCTACCCGGAATATCTACGCAGATTTTCATTGGTCCTTTTCCAAATCAAAACTTTTTTTTATATATAGAAGGATTACGCAATGTTGTCAAAGTGATTTAAATACTAATATTTTATAGTGAGGTATGTTTATTTATGTGAAGCATTAATTAACCAATCATCAATATTACCATTTTACACATTATTTTTATTTAATATATTATTTAATATATCATTTACTTATTTTTTTCTAATATAATATTATAAATTTATTAATATACAGGGTGCAAAGGAAAGTCCCTTTAACCTGAAAATACTTGCTAACGGAAAGAGCTACAGCTAAGCAAGTGAGGTAACGGCATAGTAAAGCGACTAGGCCCGATATAATTCAAACGACAGCAGTGACCCTAGTGGTGAAATTTGGAAGATAGCCATTGCAAATCGAAAACGAAAAGAGATAGATCAAAATTTCTAATTAGAACGTTTTTGAGTATCATTTAATTAGTACGAAACGACATTTGGTTTACATGGATAAGATAAATCTTTGCCTGCATACCCAAAAATGGATGGAATAGCCAGAAGTATGAAGAAATACGCACAATTTATTGTATAAATACGTACTTAACTCAATAAATTTTGATAACATCACACAAAAAAACAAAGAAGACAATCTGTCAAACAGTGATAAAAAGTTAATATTCAGTATGTTCGAAAAGTTCGCCATTGCTCACGATACACGCTTCTAATCGTGAGAGTAAATCTGCATGCAAATTTCTCAGCATGGAACGTCTATTACGAGCCTCTTCAATACGACCACAGAGATTTAACCCTTTCGAGAGCGGTGGCTAGACGATCTAGCCACTTAATTTTAATTCCAAAACTGACAAATGACACCAAGAATATCTTAATAAAATTTTGCTTTTGTAATGAAAGTGCAAATTAGCGGGATTTTACTTTCTAAGAAATTTGTTTGAATATGCTGGTGTCAGTCAATTATTTCATCATTTTACGAACAGAATTATACTGCCCCTGAAAGGATTAAACTAAAATTTTAAATGCATTGGAAATCATTTTTACTGACATTACAGTACTGTACAACGTCACAATTTGCAATTATGCACTGCTACATTTCCCAAATGTGAATATGCAAAATAGAATCGTCGCTCATCGATTTCGAACATTTTTGGGTATACAGGTGACGATTTATCTTATCCGTGTGAACCGAATGTCGTTTCGTACTAATTAATTGATGCTCTAAAACTTTCTAATAAGAAATTTTGCTCTATCTCTTTTCGTTTTCAATTCGCAATGGCTATCTTCCAAATTTCGCCACTAGGGACGCTTCTGTCGTTTGCATTAGATCGGGCGTAGTCGCTTTACTATACCATTACCTCACTTGCATAGCTGTAGCTCTCTCCGTTTGCAAGTATTTCCATGTTAAAGGGACTTTCCTTTGCACACTGTATTTTAATTATTATTATTTTTAATCATTTATATATCTGTAGGGAGTATATATATATATATATTGCTGCATAAATCTAGGTTAGAAAGGCTTTCAAATTGTAATATGTTTTTTTCTAATCTTTTTTATCATGTTTTATTTTAAAATTATTTGTTTTTCGAATATTTTATTTCTATATTTATTGGGTGAAGGTATCCTAAATTCGTATTATTTAGATTTTTTATGGCTAATACGAAGATGGATCCACACGCTTTATTTGTGGAACTCAAGGCATTTACGACCTGATGAAACTGTCTTCACTCTACAAATTCCCATGATTCCTTTTCTCTCTTTTTTTTTTTTTTTTTTTTTTTTTTTTTTTTTTTACTATATTCTCAAAATCTATGTAGAAAATGTTAAGGGAAACTGTTTTATTTTCAATGAATAAATTTCTTTCTTATTTATTATTTCATTTTTTTGTTGGCAATTTGTAACGATTATATATATATATATATATATATATGATTTTTTTAACCTTGAAATTAAAACCTGATTTTTATTTTTAATGAAAGATAAATTCCCCTAACTTTAAATAAATTTAAAGGTGGTGCTCTTAATCCGTAAAATACTTGATCAATATTAATTTATAAAATTTTCTCGTAGTATTTTAAATAGCATTCCATCTTAATTTTTCTAATTTTAAAACAAACTTATTCAAGCATTCAATTCATCTCAAGGGGATATTTATTAAATAGTTTAATAATTGAATAATACCAATATATTCTTTATTTAAACATCGGAGAGGTTTTACGTTTTCCTGGATCTTTTAAGACCAGTTGTATAGTTATATGTTTTTTAATTAAGTTTTTGCATTTTTAAGAATAATTTTCATTTATATATATATAGTTCATGAAAATGACAGCATATAATGCTGAATTATATTATTCAGTAATGTAATCTGAGATTGTACTAGAGAGTTTTTTCATTACATAATTATGTATTTTTAATAGAACATATATTTTGCTACTAAATAAATATTAATTTATATAGCCAAAATAAATATTAATTTAGATCAATGTACAGGGTGTCCAGCGAATAAGACGCTGATTTCAAAATTAAATATCTCAAAAGCAAAGATCAATATAATTATGCGGTAAACTTTTTGTTTATTAGCTAAGCTGTAAAAATGTTATACAGTAGTTTCAAAAGTTAGTTGCAATAACCGCTAACAGATGTCGCTGTAATCACAATGCCTATAAATTGTGTTTTGAAGCCCAGAGCACTAGTGTCTCATTTCTAGATGGCTTCCTATGGAAGACCGAAATTTGGGAATATCACTTTTCGTTGGGGTGATGTGCAGAAGTGGAGACATCTGGTCACAGAATTATCCCATCAGTTTCAATTTTAGAGAATTTCAATTAATAGAATTTTCAATAATACCTTTAGCAATAATTATATAAGAACTTATTAAAATAATTCATTTGGGTAATTTGCAGAAGCGGAGCCATGTGTTGACAGAATTGAGATTTGTTTCAAATTTTGTTATAAGCTACTTCGGTCCCGATAACAGTATCTCTGTGGTATGTCTTTTCTCTTTTAATTGGTAGATCCTGGAATCGAATCCAAGTACAGGAGGATTTGAAAAAAAAAATGGAATCTTTAATTTTTAATATTTATTTAAACTGCGAAAAAAGTTTGAATAAAAAAATCCAATGTTTCTGCTTTTAAAATTTAATTAAGCTAAAAGAAACCCCTTTTTTTAAAAATCATTGAGCATTTATAATAATGATTCATAAATCTGTTTTAACCATTCGGAAAAATGGTTATTGTCCTCGGTCAGAGTAGGAAATCAAAAACATATCTGAAGCGTTTTATTGGTTGAATCCACATTTTATTCTTTTTTTAATTGGTCTATACAATAATCTGTATTTTTCTTTTACTTTCAACAGAGATGGATACTTCTGTTGCCACTATGACAAAAACGTAATAAAAAGTAAAAAAAAAAATTAATAACTCAGAAACTAATTGAGGTACAGCTTTCAAACAAATTGCATTTAAAAGTACATTTTTTTTCTCTATAAAAAAGTAAATTTGGTGTAAAAAGTAATATTGTGGGATGTTTAGAAGTTTAAGAATGAAATTTCATTTAAAATTGATCCAGGAATATTAATGTTTAATCCTTGGCGTACGTAATGTATGACCAGCTCCGTAGAAGTTTAAAAATTTACAGTACCGGAAAATGTAATTCATGGCGTACGTAATGTATGATCAACTCCGTGCGATTTTTTATGTCTTAAATTTTAGTCTTTGAAAAAAATCATTTTCCAAATCGTCGTTGTAATTTGTTAAATTGTATTCTTTTTTTAAATCTAGGGAATATTTTGAATGAAAAAATACAAAGTTTATATTTTTAAAAACTTAATTAAGTTAAAAATAATTTTATTTTTAAAAACTCGTTTTCATTTTTATTTTTTTTTATTATTATTGAGCACAGAAATATGGTGCAGCTTCTATCGATAGGATCCGAAGTGTTGGAAAGGAATGCAGCATCCACAATACTTTTGCTTTGACGTTGATGATATGATTTATCATTAATTCCTTTTAAAAAAGAAATAATTAAATGCATAATTTCTGTCTATAAAACTTTTTTTACAAAGAAAAGGAATATATGTGTTGTGCTAAATCCAAAGTATTATGCCGTGATTTTTAAAAAAAAAATGAAAAGTGCAAAATTACTTTTTTATTCATAATAATTCAGGTATAGAAAATAATACCAAAATATTATGTCGTGATTTAAAAATATAAAAATAACTAAAAAGTATACAATTACTTTTTTAAGCTATGCATTTTGATTTAAATAATTATATGGCATTAAAATTTGAATTTAATAAAATATTTTAATAAATTATTATATAATGATTTCTAAACATTTTATTGAAAATTCTATTAATTGACTTTTTCTAAAATTAAAGCTGATGCAATAATTCTGTGACCAAATGTCTCCACTTCTGCACATCACACCAATGAAAAGGTGGACTTTTCCAATATTCGTTCTTCCGTAGGGAGTCATTTAGGAATGAGACGCTAGTACTCTGGACTTCGAAGCAAAGTTTACAAGTATTGTGATTAGAGCGCCATCTGTTAACGGTTTATGCAACTAAATTTTGAAACTTCCGTAAAAAAATTTTACAGTTTAGCTAATAAACAAACCGTTTACCGCATAATTCTATTGATCTTTGTTTTTGAGATATTTAATTTTGAAATCAGGGTCTTATTCGGTGGACACCTTGTAAATTCTAATTGGATAAAACTACACAGTTCCTTACATTTCGGATTGTTTATATGGTTCTGATTGTTCTCATAGGCTATATTTATGTATAGCTAGTTCCGCCAATACTCGAAAGCTTCGAGAGAATGTAGTGGCATTACTCTGCTCTTGATCGTTGGTCTGTCAATGTATTAAAAAAAAAAAAAAAAGAAAAAAAAAAAAGGTCCCTCACTAGCAATTGGCGGCTGCCTGCCGTTGGCTCGCTCTGTGACGTTCTTTACGGAACATGGTGTTAGAAGCTAAAATAAAGTATTCTTTGATTTCCAATATCTTTGTACTTAATGCATGGCACAACTTCGCCTGTAGTGTTCGACTGTGAATATGTCTGACATCATGATTCGTATAGGGGAACAAACCACGTGATATGAATTGAATATGATATGAATTGAATATAAAATGAATTTGACTACATTTTCCGAAAACCTTCAACTTTCTTTTCAAAAACTACTTCTAAAAGTATGAAATATACGCTGTAAAAAAATAAAAAATAAAAAACAGATTCTTAATCTTGAAAAACATAGCATTACTACCAACGAAAATATATAACAACCTCTTTCAAGATACTCCAGATTCTGAAAAGCGCTCATTCATCAAGCAAATCGCAAAGCAAAATGTACACTGTTTTGTTATTTTGCATGTATATATTAAGTTATGACACACACATATTTATATATACATAGAGAGAGAGAGAGAAAGAGAGACTGATAAATTCATCTCTCTATCTATATATATACAGTCAGTGCCGGATATATAGTCACACTCTTATACGGTCACCCTACTTATAAGGTCACTTTTTGTAAGTCCGAATTTACTGAATAGGTATTACGTGTTAAATTACACCGCCTATATGGTTAGTTTTCCAATGTCTACTATCGGATATGTGGTCATATGTTCATCTTTTGTCTCCCTTTTCATTGCAAAATATCTTATAGTTTTATGCTTTTTCCGTCCTTTTTTTAGGGTGTAAAGTGCCAAATAGGCGTATCATTCACATTAAAGTATCTTCAACGGTCAGCCTCTTTTTATTGGTCACGCGGTCTTTTCATTTTTAATAGCTTTAGAAAGAAGTGGATGGATATCCTCAAGGAGGAACTTCTTTCGTTCTAGTCAATGTTCCCCTTTTTCGATCGTTGAATATCCCGTGTGTTTGCTAAAATCTACTAGTATGAACTTTCGTATGGTGAAGAAAGGCCAGTTGGCATTTTTATAGCTTTAGAATGAGAGGGATACCTTTTCTTTTTTAAACGGAGCCTTAAAGATCGCGATAATATTGCATACCACGTTACTAGATGCACGTCAACACTCGCGGGGGGGATCTCCTCTTCCAGGCTATATCCTATAAGATAAACTCTTTTCTGTCGGTGAGTTTCCAAAGCTCTGGAAATTTCTCCCTCAACTGCCGCATTAAATACCGATTCTTGGAAAATATGCCATCACCCGTTGCGACCAAATGAAACTTGTTCTCCGTGCAGAGAAGAGTTAAATCATGCATTTTTAGTTTTTTGCATTTTTAATTACTTGTCTGCGTGTAAAGTCTTTGTTCATTTGTTAATTGTGAATAAAAGATGGCAGCAAAACGGAAAATTTGACAACTGCAGAAAAGCAAAATGTTAGAAAACTTTGGAAAATCGAATGTATCGAAAGCAGCTATCGCGAAGACGGATTGAATAGAGAGAGCGACACGGAATAACGTCTTAGTATTCAAATCTTGTTAAACAGAATATGTGATCAACCAAAAGAGAAAACGAGAACATAATCCAACGATAATCCAACGTTTCAGAATGTTAAGAAAGATCTTTTCACTTGGATAAAATGTGCCAGATTGCAGAATGTATATGAGATAGCAGAATGTATATAATCCAATACATGGATTATCGTAAAAGACAAACCTCTAAAAATTGCTGTATAACTAGGAAGTAAAATGTCTAATCGATAGTCTGACAATAGATAGGCATATAAATCGACTGCCAGATACACACAGCTGATGATAACTTGTTGTTCTTCTGCTTGTTCTACTTGTTCTATATCAGCTATGTTGAAAAAATTTACGAATGTAAAATGTGTATTTGAAACGGAGTTACATTTTTTAACACTGTCAACAGACAACGTGAGATATGCTAATTAAAGATATATTTGATCTCACAGAATAACTACTTTTTTGTGAGCTGGCTTTGAAAATTGCAAAGTTTTAGGTTTAACTTGAATCCACGCATAGAATTCTACTATATGAACTGAATAGTCTTCTAAAATACATAAAAAAACTCTAGTGTGTTCTCGGAACACGCCAAGATGACATACGACATGTCATTTATATTTTAATATACTAATGGAATTCTGTTAAATTGAGACAATTTTATGCTTTAAATAATGAGTTTATAGTTGAGCTTTAAAGTGTACGAACGTTCTTCTGCCATTAGTTTAAATACACAAATATAAGGATTGCAGAATAACATTTTCGTGTTCCTAACTTAGTCAAGTTTTACTGTAAAATAATCAAAGAATAGCAAGATAAGGTGAGGAGTTTTACAGCTGTTGGTTTCTAAAAAAACCTTTTGAGAATAATTTATAAAGTTTCATATTTAAGTTTCATAATTATCTTAAACATCATTTTCCTGTATTACAAAATATATATTTGAAAGAAAACTGTAGAGCATAAATCATTTTCACTTAAAATGTAAGGACACAATGTACGAAAGAGAGCAATTATAAAACTAGAAAACTGGAATTCTGCTTTTTCAGAATTTAGTGTCGCCTCCGATGAAAAAAGAATATATATATGTATATAAATACAGATAGTACAAAATATATTTCAGTTTTAAGATTTAAAACACACGCTTTTATTTTATATAAAATGACGTCACTCGCCTCCGCTGATAAATTCCACATTTATGATCCAGTCTTAAACAACATCTACAGTAAGGTATGTATATGACGTCACTATCGCTGAATAATACGAAAATTAAAAACAGACATGTCGTGCTTGAAGAAACTCGACAAAAATAACCGGCTATTTAGTGCTTCATATGTCTTCATGCGTTTATAATATTAATATAGATGCTTAAAATTAAATATAGTTTATATAGCTCAATGTTTTATTAGAAATAATTCATTTATATTTTATTCAAAATAACACTTTTTTAAGTTGTTATGAGAAAAGGCAACAAGAAGATATAATTACTGTTTTCCAACTATTTTTCCTATATTTTTACAGAAATTGAATACTTGCATTGCCAACATTAAACAAATTGTGATAAAAATTCCAAAAAATTAATATCTCAAAAATAAATTGATATGCAGTTTTCTATCAGATTGCTTTTAACCGTACTTTTTTTTCTCCAAATTCGATGGTATAAAAATTGAACATGTGCGATGCTTAGAAGTTTTAAAAATTGCAGTAGATTATTTAACCGGACAATGACACACCTGCTTTGTTTTACGGCTTGCATAAACAACGGAACTTTATTTTTTGGAAACGACACTTTAATTTCTAGGAGAAAAAACTAACATACCGGGTGCTAAAAAATGCCAACCTTCATTTTGTTTTAAATATTCTCATATATTTGATTTGTTTTTAATTTTCTTTTTATTATAGACAGAAATATTTTTCTCGCAGAAGTCACTTTTACGACTTCTTAGTTATTACAGAAAATCTCTTTTAATTTACTGCCAAATACCAATAAACTGCTACGATTCAAATAAAACAAAAAACCGTTATATATCCACTAAATAAAAATTATCTAGAATAAAATTATACAACGTCTATAGATTTTTATGTGATCTTAATTTCAAACACAGTCGGAAAATAAAATACCTAAAAACATCTGTAGGAAGGCTTAAGCTCATGTCAAAACATAAATGTGGGAAAGAGTAGTCTGTGAACAGCTGCGTGATGTCATTATATTTCTTAAGGTTTCCTTAGCTTTTGTTTTAGATTTGTATCATATTTACTTTATAAGCGGTTATTATTATTTTCATATTAAATTAAATTTCGTACTATCCAATGCATTCAAAATTTAAAAAAATAATAAGCTTGCGAAATATTAGTTTTTATTTAATTTTTCATAAGTTTTATTTCCATGGAGCTCCTTTAAAATATAATTAATATTATTGAATCAATCATGGTTGAACCAAATTCATTAGAAAATGTAACTTTTGAAAACATAATAAAACTTTTATGCATTTATCTTCTTTAAGCTAGGTAAACAGTACGCCTGAATTCTTACGATTTAAATTTACAATTACTTTTAAAATAATATAATTGAAAAGAATATGATTCTCTGTAAATGAAAAAAAATATATATTTTTTTCACATCTAGAAAAACTATAATCTATAAATAATCTCCATGTATGCAACTTAGTATGAAATATACTATTATAAAAGTTATCATTATATTTTTGCTGATATTTTAACACTGAATTACAATAAATTTATGACATGCAAAGATTGTGTGACATAGCGATTGCCACTGAAAGTATATAGTAGAACCTGGATTATCCGAAGTAATTGGGACCGACCCTCTTTCGGAAAATCGAAATTTTCGGATAATCGAGAATGCTTCAATTTTAAGATTAAAGGCTAATATGTGCGCTATTTCTTACTATCGTAACAAGTGCTTAATAAAAATAAATCAATGGCAAAATATAAACAAGAATAAACTATAATAAAACACTCATACTACAATATACATTAAAACACACATACACACATAAATAACACCTGCATTCAACAGTTAAATGTATATATAAATATTATACAGCCATACAAACAATAAATACAATAAACCCAACTGGAGTGAAAAATTAGCCAGAGCCAGGAATTGAACCCGGGGCCACAGTACACAAGACTGCTGCTCTAACCACTGAGCTACTCCGGCCGATGCATTGGCCGGAGTAGCTCAGTGGTTAGAGCAGCAGTCTTGTGTACTGTGGTCCCGGGTTCGATTCATGGCTCTGGCTAATTTTTTACTCCAGTTGGGTTTATTGTATTTATTGTTTGTATGTCTGTATAATATTTATATACACATTTAAGAATAAAATACTTGAATTTTAATTTTGATATTAAGTACATTTCACATGTTTCGCAAGGGTTTGAAACAAAGTTTTGTTTGGTGAAGTTTCGATTGCTTTTGCTTTGCAGCTCATGAAGTTGTTTTAATACTATTGGTTCACCAGTATCACAGTCATTCTACTGCTTTATGCATAAAACTATTTCATTTTTTGCAGCATCTTTTTTCATAACACTAACCGCTGAAATACCAATGCAGTATTCTTGAGCTCATTTCGTCATACTCTCACCCGATTCTACATGATTTATGATTTGAATTTTTTGTTCTATAGTTAAAGTAATGTGGGGTTTTTTTCTCTCTTTTTTTACACGTGATAGAAATGTGAAGTTTTACTTTAGTAAAAATCTTGTACGGTAGCTCAAGTTAAATTCAAAGAAATTCTAAGAAAGGGCATCCAAAATATTTATCTGTACTCGTGGTTCGAAAAGGACCGCTTGCACACGAGGAATGTGATAGTAAAAAAAAAGGAAAGCTTTAAAAATGGATTTCGGTTAGCCGAGAATTTCGGATAAAAGAGGTTCTACTGTATTGAAACTTATACACAGCACTGTGTTGCACGACAATATGTGTGTTCTTTAATAGGATGAACTTAGAATTTTTCGTTCTGTTTCAGTGATAAACAAAACAATTTTGTTCCCTTATAGCCCAGTGGTAGGGGAGGAAAAAAATGGCCGAATTCGGAATTAATAAGGGAAAGCTGGAATTTGTTTAAATCCATTTAGTTTAGGTCTAGAATGAATATGCTGTGTTTTCCCCTCGTATTAGGTGAGCGTTAGGAAATATGCATAGATTTATATTAAAAAAACACGTTCTTTTACATACCATAACAATGTCTCAAAACAGCTAACTCTGCCAAAAACATTGTCAATACAAATGTTATAGAGCTTAAAATTCTGAGTAAAATTAGTACCTACACTTAATATTTTTGTTGGACATTAAGGTCACAATTCTACTTTAAAGTTTTAGACACGTGGTCAGGGGGTTGAACTCAGAATTAATTAGGAGAAAACTGGAAAGTGTTTTAATCCCTTCAGATTAGGTCTAAAATGAACGTACTATGTTTTCTTCCTCGTACTTGGGTGAATGTTAGGAAATATATACATATTTATTTTCGAAAAAAACGTTTTTTTTAATTACCTTAAGAATATCTCAAAACAGCTAACTCTATAAAATCATTGTCAATACAAATGTTGTAGAGCTTAAAATTCTAAATAAAATGAATACCATCATTACTATTTTTGTTCAACGTTAAGGTCGCAATTCTATTTCAAAATTTTTCAAATCAAGAGCTTGAAGCCAGGAGAGACCAAGTTAACATAACAATATCTCAAAATTACGGCCTTAATATTGAACAAAAATATTAAGTGTAGGTACTCATTTTACTCAGAATTTTAGACTCTACAACTTTTGTATTGACAATGTTTTTGACAGAGTTAGAGATATGTGTTTTGAGATATTGTTAAGTTAACTTGGTCTCTCCTGGCTTCAAGCTCTTGATTAGCGATTAAGTCAAAATTTTGAAATAGAATTGCGACCTTAATGTTGAACAAAAATATTAATGATGGTACTCATTTTATTTAGAATTTTAAGCTCTACAACATTTGTATTGACAATGTTTTTAGAGAGTTAGCTGTTTTGAGATATTCTTAAGGTAATTAAAAAAAAACGTTTTTTTCGAAAATAAATATGTATATATTTCCTAACATTCACCCAAGTACGAGGAAGAAAACATAGTACGTTCATTTTAGACCTAAACTTAAGGGATTTCCAGTTTTCTCCTAATTAATTCTGTGTTAAACACCCTGACAACGGGGTTTAAAACTTTAAAGTAGAATTGTGACCTTAATGTTCAACAAAAATATTAAGTGTAGGTACTCATTTTACTCAGAATTTTAAGTTCTACAGCATTTGTATTGACAATGTTTTTGACAGAGTTAGCTATTTATAGATACTGCTATGGTATGTAAAAAAAACGTGTTTTTTTACTATAAATCTAAACATATTTCCTAACGTTCAACTACTACGAGGGGGAAAACATAGCATATTCATTCTAGACCTAAACTGAAAGGACTAAAACAATTTCGAGCTTTCCCCAAATTAATTCCGAATTCAATCCCCTAACCACTGGGCTATTACTCTCTATGAACTATGATTATGTATGTTAGGTTGTAATGTGCATTTTGCATTTTAACTTATTTTGTGCTTATTACTTAATGTACACCCCACAAAATAATTTGAATAAATTTCATTTATTGATACATTTGCTGAAAGGGACTTTTTAACCGTGTAATACAATTCCGAATATAATTAAATTTTAGCATATAATACAGGGCGACCCAAATGTCTCCGTACAACTTCAAAAATTGATTACAAAAAAAAAAAATAATAATAATAAGCCTACAGCAAAAATATTTACAACAGTACACAGAGTAACTCAAAAAAAAATTTCTACTACCTTAGTATACTTCTACATGAGATCCTTACGTTGCACGCGACGTTTCCATGCGATGAAGCATTTCAACTGCAAATTCGAAGCGTTTCGTATAATCATCAGTTTGTAACGCCTATACAATCTGAATTTTGTAGGCTGAAAGTTGTAATGAAGCAGTCTGTGTGTTACGATTTTTGACATAATAAGCTCTTTCGATGCTTTTCGAAGTGATTTGACAGGGCTCCTAGAAAAAGTTTCACGTACTCATTCCGCACTTGTTAAACTGCCTCATCACATGGAAACGTCACGTGAAACGAAAAGATATCATGGAGAAATATACTAAGATAGTAGAAAAAACTTTTTGAGTTAATCTATGTACTGTTGTAATTATTTTTGCTGTAGGTCTATTATTATTTTTTTGTAATACATTTTTGAAGTTGTACGGAGACTTTTGGGACAACCTGTATATTATATATACAAAACTGTAGACAGTATATAGGTCTTACCAAAATAATTGCAATGCATTTCGGGCTATTGGTGGCTATTGCTGAAAGTTGATTTTTAAGTGACTTATGCATTTTCCAAATTGTTTGCTTCAAAGGGATGTTTCACCTTACTAAACTATTCTGAATGTGTTGGAAAGGGTTTCATATTCTATGCTTGATGGTTCTTTGGTTGATTTTTTTCTCCTTATTATCATTATCTTTAATCGAAGAGTTAAACTTTCATTTAGTTGAACTGAACACGTTAGGCAATTACTTGACTTCTTAGTTGTCTCCAACTATACGCCTTGTGCAGTTAACTCTACTTTTAAAACTTAGGGGGCTATAAACGAGAAGTATTTATATAAGTAAAACACACATATATATACATATGTGGTATATAAATATTATTTATTTATTTTTTTTTTATAAATATATTATATATATATTTTATACGTCCATACCGTAAATAATTTAAAATTATTTAAAAACCTAATAATTTATCTATATACAGTAGAACATCAATTATCCTCAGTAATTAGGACCGACCCTCTTTCGGAAAATCGAAATTTTCGGCTAATCAAGAATGCTTCAATTTTAAGATTGAGGATTAATATATGCATTATTTCTTATTATGCTAACAAGTGATTAATAAAAATAAAGCAATAGCAAAATAAAAACAAGAATAAATTACGTGAATTTTAATTTTGAAATTAAGTACCTTTTACCTATATCACAAGGGTTTGAATTTTTTTTCTTTGTTGCAGTTTCGATTGTCTTTGCTTTAGGGCTCTATCAAGGAGTTTTTAATATTATAAGTTAACCATTATCACAGTTTTTCTGTTGCTCCAACCCTGCAAAACCTTTTGAAAAACCTTCGAAAGCTTCAGAATTGCTAATTTGTTCGTTTTCTTCGTTCCACTCCGCAGCTTATGGGAGCTGAAGTTAAATTCAAAAGAACTCTAAGAAAGGGGATCGAAAATATTTATATGTACTCGTAGTTCGTAAAGGTCCTCTTGCACACAAGGAATATGATAGTTAAAAAAAAAAAAAAAAAAAAAAAAAAAAAAAAAAAAAAAAAAAAAAAAAAGTTTTCAAAATGGATTTCGGTTGAAAGAGATTCGGATAAAAGAGGTTCTACTGTATATATATTGCTTTTGTGTGAAACCGATAAATGTTTGTGATTCATTACTTATCTGAATTGAAAGAATGTAAATGGAAAATCTTCTGGGAGAAATTGTGTTAAATGTATGCCATAAAACTTTATCCAGTCGAAACCGTTCGGCTTATCTTATGCATTAATTTTCTTTAAATTATTTTTATTAAAGGAAAAATGTATAATATTTTAACATTTATGATTTCATATGGCTGGATTTTTATCAGTGGCAATAGTTTGTGATATATTCAAAGTACCTTTTTCGGTTAAATGTAAATAAATAATAATAAATCATACATGATAAGGTTTCATATTTTTTATAATTCCAAATCATCCATTAATCTTACAAATTGAAGATCATAGAGATGTAGAATTTTACCGTTAATGTTTATTATAATTATAATTAAATTTTCAGAAACAAGATAAGAGCAGTTTCACTACATATTTTTCTAGAAAATATTTTCATAATCTCATATTAAAAGTATTTTTCAATTAACTTTTATTTCCAAATATTTTATTTGCATTCACGAATGTATTCTAAGGGGTAAATTTAAAATAGATACATATTTCAGATGTTAAATTGCCAGGGATGAAGACAGCTAACAGTAAAAAAGTCATAAGCCAATCTTACCTTTTTGTATATGTAATAGTAATTACGATAATTTAACAATACCTTTCTTTTTTTCTATAAATGCGTTGTATACAAGAAAAGTGGTGAACGTAATCCCCATCTGTATTCAAACAACCACCAATGAGATTTTTAATTAACTGTAACAATATGTATCTTAATCTGTCTCTGCAGCTTTTAACACTTCTTTAGTTCAACAATATAATAATATATGTTTTTATTTTTAATAATAATTTCGTATTTAATGCTTATATTTTTATATAGTTGTATATATTATTCATTTATTTATTTATTTAATTTTATTATTATTATTTATATCTAATTTGCATTCTTTTAATATATCTAATTTGTCTCTTATTTCTTAATTTTATATATATATATATTATTATTTATGTTTTGTTTATTATATAATTTCTTAATTTGATAGCTTTCTTTAATTTTTTCTGGTCTGTTTTTATTCCTTTTGCTTCATAATTCTCCTATACACTTACCTTTCGATTGGGTAATTCTTTTGTGTCACTGACGAAAGCCTTCTTCTTTTCTGTTGGCTGCTTTTTAAAATCCCCCTCCCCCATTTTCTTTCAGTTATGTTCCAGCCTTCCAAGTGGTAGCGCATATTTATTGTAGTTGATGAAGAAATACAAAGTTCTTCTGGAAGGGTGGCTCATTTCTTAATTTCAGGATATTTTTAAAACGATTTCTTGCATTTATTTTTATACATCTAATAATAATTAATATATTTTAACAAAAAATAAATAAATAAATAAATAAAATAATAAATTTATTTATTTTTCTGTGAAATGCGTTCTTTACTACAAAATCGGTGAACGTAATCACCATATGTATCCAAGCAACAATAAATAAGATGCCATTAATTTTGTATTCATATGCCGTTATATGAGATGTAAATAATGTGAATTTTACAGCTCTTCAAGTTGTTCTTACGTTTCTTACAAATTGAGATGCTATGCGTGTTAATAACATCATTAAAATTATTTCATTATTGTTAAACTCATTTATGTTAATTTCGTATTAAATATTTATTGCTGTCTCTATTATTGTTAAATCTGAGAAAAAAAATAATTGCACCATGTCTTCCTTTACTGAAATAACATACACATAAATAATATAAAAATGTTGTCTATTCTAAGAAATACAGTTGATAGAAATGATGTATTGAAAAGAAAATTCTCAAATGACTTTAAAGAGATATATTATAAAGGGCTTATAAGTAAAGAGATATTTTATTATCTGTATGTATAAAAAGATATTTTAAAAATGGAGTTTTTTAAAGTTTTTGATCAATACATTCTTCTTCTTTTATTTTAATATGACAACCTCATAAAAGGAGATACCCTTAAATTGATGTATGTAGTACTATAATTTTACGTCTAAGAATATAATATGTCTTTCCTTAAACATATTCAATTCAAAATGATTGAGTTCTTGGAATTTAACAGGAAATTTAAGATTATTGCTCCGTTTATGAATTCAGAAAAGGACAATTTTTTTATTGAAGAGACTTGAAATATGAGAAGTATTTCTCAATATTTTATGAGATTATTTTTTATAAATTCCTATGCTATTTTATTTATAAAAGAAAACGAATCCATAATTTTATAAAACTGCATATTTGTAATTTTACCCGATAACCGGTATTCATGAAATATTTAAAGGGCCAAACTAACACTTAAATATATTTATTATTTCAATTTAACAACGGAACTCGTGTTATTTACATATATGTAGCGTTATCAATGTCTAAACATTTTTTTAAAATTTATTTTTTGTTTGCAGTGATATAAAGATATGAATATATTCACATACTTCATTGATTTAAACAAAGATAAATAAAAAAATATATATATTACTTTATATATGAAATAAATTTATGTCAAATAACTCTTGAATAAAATAGTTACCTTTTAAAAGTATTTAATAATAGTTTTTTGTGACATAATTTCATTCAACAGTAATAAGGTCTTGTACTTGTCCCGAGGGTGGGTGGGGGTGGAGAAGGTAGCCAGGACTTTTTATTAACAAAACAGGTGGATAACATTCGTCCTCTTTATTTTACTAGTGAATACAACACGTATCATTTTAAACATACTTCACACTTGGTTTCTCCAGCAGTGGATGATATATGCATACAGATATGTCAGATAAATAGGAATCCCAAATGTTGGGGATTGCCATACTTTGGAATTGGGTACGCTTATAATCATTTGATGATTTTATTAATAACTTTGTATTTTCATAAAAATAGATAACATATTACAAAAATATAACATACTATTTTAATGTAAAGAAAAAGTTACTAAAAGTACAAGCAAAAAGTAAAAGAAAAAGTACAAGCTAAGCATTGAAACATGTTACTTTTATTCTTAATTTAATTTACCTGCTCAATCCTTCCCCAAATCGGAATATTCTCATATACAAATCAAGAACTCTTTGTAATCATAGTAGCATTTATTACATTTTTTGGTGTTATGTATTTCGTTTAGTTTGAGAAATACCGTTTAATTTATTTAGGCATTTATGCTACATTTCCTTTTTCTTATCAGTTGAAATACTTTAGCTAAATGCAGAGATTTAAAAACCTAGTAAGCATACTTCCGTAATTGGCACACAATTAATTGTCGTAATGGAGCAAAAATGTTTTGTCACAATGGAATGTTTTTGTTAAAAGCGATTAATAATATCCACATTGTTGCTAATAAATGTTTGTTCCTTATCCTATTTGCCATTTTATCCTTATTCTTATCTAATCGTCTGTAGGATAATGTGTAATAATCTATACTAGTAATGTTGGCCTGTGCGTGTCTCCTTCTGAAACACCCACATCTCTGCTCTCGGACAAAGCGGAGAAAGGCGAAAGGTATAAAAAAATAACTAGTCAAGGGCTAATATTACTTGCGCACAGATAGTTCCGTACAATAAATTAATTAAACAGTAATTGTATTATAACAAAACAATCGCTGCTAAATGAATAATAAGACTTATTTAAAACTATACAACGTAGGGTTGGGTATAGTTGTACTCGTATAGCTGTACTGGAAAAAGAGTACACGAATATACCATAAAAGTCCAGAGAGATATAAAGCCTAAATAGTATCAAATATTATTATTCCGTGTAGCTCTTTATTTAATCTTATCCTAACTATGAAGAACCTAATTCGATGTTGATAATAGAAGTAATGCATGTTTAAACATTATATGGCATTTCATAAACCGAAATTCAGTGTGCTAATAATCTTATATTTTTTACAATGTACCTAAAACAAAATGCTTATTCAAAGTTTAAACTTGGCATTGTGCTAAGCGCCTTCGAAAGGGGGTCTCAAAGTTGCAACGCCGTCTTGCCCCATGCCACGTTTTTCCAGATAGGTTTTTAATTTAACTTTTTTAACTTTTAAAGACATGGGTGGCGGGTGGCGTATTGAGAGAACCAGTAATGAAACAAATCGCGAACCCCATAATAAATATGTGATCAATTCTAATTAAATTAGTCTGTTTTTAACAGATTGGCTTTTATTGTTTTTGTACTACTACTGAGCTTTGCATTAAATAAATACATCACTAAGAGTTGTTACCTAGGCCTTAAATCTCCGATGGCGCTTAGAGTACGCAACCCGTGTCTTTAAGGGTTAATATCTCGGCTAATTACGGATTTTTTTTTCTCAAAAATCATTGTCCACAATCCATTTATACTTTTGCGACGATAGGTACTTCCAGCGTTCCTCAACTCCTTTGCTGAATGCACGCAAATAGAAATTAGCGTGTAATGGGAAAATACGATTTTCTTAAAAAAATATGTGACCTAAGATAATCGCTATAGACCTCCTGCAAGGTTTAAAGTAACTTCTACAACCCTATAAATTGTTTCATGATGTTAGTTTCAGTAGATTCGGAGATAGAGGGGGGTGGGGATATTTTTGCATTACATTTTCAACGTTATCTCTGAAAATATAATACTTGAATGAAAAGAAAAGTATTTTTTGTCTTCGGAGTTACAAAAGTTTTACACGATATATAAAGAAAAGATTTTTTTTTCAGGTAACTTAATTAGCCCTTCTACATTCTCAATAAATATATTTGTGAATAGTTAAAACAATTTTTCATATTATGCACCGCCCTTCCACCTCCTCCTACATTCCCCCCGGAGACATTTTTTAGCTTTTATCATGTGGTATATCTTTGGAAAGCCCTGCGGCCAAACTTTAATATCATGTACCTTCCGTCTCCCGCAACGCAATTTACCTTCCGTTGAACACTTTTGCGGGCAGCCCTCATGTGATATATCAGTGGAAACACCCAAAACATATCTTTCATAGTATGCACATTCCGTCCCCCTACCCACTTTGCCCTCTGTTGAATACTTTTCTAAGTTTTGCTGACGACCCATAATGTGATATATCATTAGAAAGCACTGTGGACAGAATATTAGAGGCCAAACAGAGCTCTTATAAATAGTTACTTTCAACCGTTTGAAGTAAATTTCTGAAATTAAACAAATGAATTTTTTTAATCAGTATAAATGGAGAATTTATCACTTCTAACGTAGCCCCCTGACTTATTGAGTAATGATCCCCTGCAAGGAAAATGGCTAAACAAGTGAAGAAACAGATTTTTTTTCTCACAATCCTGAAAATTAAAAAAAATATATTCTATCGCATCAAAATTATTTGATAATGAGACGTTTTATCTCAAATCACAAATGAGGCAATTATTGCTGCTGCAAAGTGGGGCATATATTCTTTTAATCCCAGATAGGTGTCCTAGCCAGTAGCTCTGGAAGTAAGGCAAATATGGCTACAACCTATAACTATTTGGATTAATATCCTTTATTACTTCAGCCAATTTGAACTTTCCACGTTCCATAGTGTGAAAGTTTCTCATTAGTGGTATACGCTTATGTGTATTATATTTACCAAGTAAATATTCATTTGTAAACATTCACTATTTATTACAAAATTACAGGAACAAACACTAACATAAAGCATAAAACAACATATTCAATATTTCTTATCGCAGTTCTGTTATTTCTACCATTGCCAATATCTGTAACTAAAAGTTGTTATTCACGTGTTGCCATAAAAGTGCATAATGTTAATTTTGAATACACGACAGTTTCCTCCCCGTTCAATTAACAGCACAATCTTTTTGGTGGTTTACGGATCCTTTTAGATCTTCTTAGCTGCATTGGATTGTGAACAACTTGGGGTGTGGCAACTGTAGGAGATACGACTGGAGGCAACTCATTGGTGGTATCCTCGGAGGTCCTAGGTGGCTCAGTCGCTGCGTCTCTCTCCATTGATGTTATTGTTGTGTCAGATGGTTCATTCACATTTACTATTCTTGGTCTGTATTCAACATCACTGTTTACTTCTTCGCCTGCTGATCGAATTTGATCGACATGTCGCCTAACCAAATTACCTTGCACATTTATGGTATGGTATAATTCGCCATCTCGGCTGATGATACGACCGAATTTCCATTTGGCATTGGCTGCAGTATAATCTCGAACGGCTACTTTATCTCCCACTTCAAAATACCGATCATTAAAATATATATCCTTCCTAATCTTGTTTTGAATTATTTCTTTAGGGTTAGGAATTAAGAGGTCAATTCTCGTACGAATTTCTCTTTTTAAGAACATACTTGCTGGAGACTGCACGGTAGTCATATTGGGTGATTTCCTATATTGTAACAAAAAACAGTTAATCTTTTGATTGATACTACCAGGGTATTTTTGTATTGCTCGAAGACATTGATTCAAAGTATGTACATATCTTTCTGCTTGACCACTGCTGGAGGGCTTGAAAGGTGCACACGTTTTATGTATAAGTCCATTATTTTGCATACATTTCTGGAACTCGTATGATGAAAACTGCGGTCCATTGTCACTGACTAACATGACTGGCAATCCAAAACGAGCAAAACAATCTCTTAAACATTCTGTTATTTTTAAGGCAGTTGTCGATTTCATAGGGTAGACTTCGAGCCATTTTGAATATGCATCTACAATTAATAAAAACATATGCTCAAAGATTGGCCCGGCAAAATCAATATGAATCCTTCCCATGGAGAGCTTGGATACTCCCAATGGTGTGTTTTTGACCTTGGAGGATCATCCTTAATCCTTGAACAATCAGTACAGTTTTTAACAACATCTCCGATGTCATTGAAAAACATAGAGCTCCAATGAGCTCAGAGTGGAATGACAAATTCATCTTGCGTTAAAATAACTACAAATAAATTGTTTACTAAAAAGGTGCATAAAAATTTATTAAAATATACCGTTATAAAATGAATGAACTGGTCTTTAAAACTTAAAAACCATTGATGTTAAAATCAGAATGAAACAGAAAAAGATGATTCCTGAGAACTTTCGATCGCTAACGCGATCATTTTCAAAGGATACTTTCACTGGAATGTCGCATTCACTGAGCTATTTATACACCAGTCTGGGAAAAAGGGTCTATGGCGATCGAAAGATCTCAGGAATCATCTTTTTCTGTTTCATTATGATTTTAACATCAATGTTTTTTAAGTTTTAAAGACCAGTTCATTCATTTTGTAACGGTATATTTTAATAAATTTTTATGCACCTTTTTAGTAAACAATTTATTTGTAGTTATCTTCGATGTCTTTATCTATGTTTTTCCAATTGACATAGGATCTAGCTATTGCCTTCATTTTTATGACTCCCAAATGTCCCTGATGAAGTTCTTCCAAAACCTTGTCATGATATTTTTTAGGTACACAAACTCTTTGGCCATACATAATGTAACCATCCTGGAGAGTATATTCGACTTCCTTCCCTTTTAAAGAAGTCCCCTTTTTTAAAGCATTTAGCAAAGGCTCCAAATCTTTGTCATTTGCTGTTGCTTTAGTTAAATCTCTTGCTGTTATTGGAAGTGTTTCGATTTGGGAAAGGTGAAAAACTGAAACTTCATCTTTTAATTCTAAGTCTTCAGATCTTAAGGGTAATCGTGAAAGACAATCTGCGTTACCATGGTCCTTAGTATACCGATAAATTATTTCGAACTGGTAATCCTGCAATACTAGAGCATAATGCAAAAGTCTTCTAGCAGACAAAACTGGAAGACCCTTTTTGGAAGCAAAAATTCCCACGAGAGGTTTGTGATCTGTAATGAGCGTAAATCTATTTCCTTTAAGGTAAAGATAAAACTTTTTAACTGCCCAAACTAGAGCTAAAGCTTCATTATCAATTTGTGAGTAGCGTTGATTGGTTGGCGAAAGTGTTCTTGAAGCAAATGCAATAGGCCTCTCAGAACCATCTGGAAATCTATGGGAGAGCACTGCACCCAAGCCGACTGATGATGCGTCAGCTGCAAGAAAAATAGAAAGTTTGGGGTCGTAGTGTGCTAATACTCTATCAGAACAGATTTCATCTTTTATATTTTGGACTGCTTCATGACACTTTTTATCCCATTTCCAAGGAACACCTTTTTTAGTTAAGTTATGCAATGGATATGCTAAATTAGAAATTTTGTTTGAGAATCTAGAGTAAAAGTTAACTAATCCCATAAAAGATTGAATTTCCTGAACATTCTTAGGAATTTTAGCATTCTTAATTGCAGCAATCTTTTCATCTGTTTTACACAAGCCTTGGGCATTTATCTTAAATCCCAAAAATTCAATTTCATTTTTGAAAAATTTGCTGTTATCCCTATTTATTCCCAATCCATGTTCACGATATCTGTCGAAAAATTTCCGTAATCGTGACAAATGTGTCTGAAAATCTGGTGCTGCTATCCGTGCATCATCATAAAATACTTCAACTCCTTCTAAATCATGAAATACACTTTCGATATATTTCTGCGAGATAGCAGGTGCTGAATTAACTCCATACATCAATCTTGTGCATTCGTAAAGTCCCTTATGGGTATTAATTGTTAATAACTTTTGGCTGTCAGGGTGAACCTTCATTTGTAAATAAGCTTGACTAAAGTCAATCTTTGAAAATATCTTACCATCATTGAGCGAAGCAAAAATTTCTTCTGTTTTTGGAAGAGGATGTCTTTGAATTCTTAGATTTTTATTAAGAGTGACAGAATAATCAGCACATAATCGAATTTTCCCATTTGCTTTAACTACTGGTACTATTGGAGTCGCCCAATCTGAAATATTACATTTTCTAATGACTCCGTCTTCCTCAAGTCTTCCTAATTCTTCTTCAACACGTTTTTTCATTGCAAAAGGTAATGGTCTCGGTCTGCAAAAAACTGGAAAGGCATTCGGTTTCAACTCAAGACTACATTAATAATTTTTTATTTCGCCCAATTTTTCATCAAATAACTCTGCGTATTCTTCTAATAGTTTTGTAAGATTTCCCTGTTCTATAACTTTAAGAGCTTTTATTCTCGTCCAATCGAAATTGATTTTATACAGCCATTCCCGACCCAAGATGGTATCTAAATTTTCTTCAACAATATACAAATTTAAGTACTCTATTTGATTCTTATATTTTACTTTAACCGTTGAGTAACCTAGGGGTTTAAGGATTTCCCCGTTGTAGGTCTTAAATGTCAAGTCCGTAGGACAGATTTTCTTTCTCGAAATCTCTTTAAATTTCTTCAAACTCATTACCGATACCGTACCGCCCGTATCAACTTCCATTTCAACAAATCTACCTTCAATTTCTACAATTACTATTATGGGGGGTCTCTTAGGAAATTCTTCTTTGATAGAAATGTTCTCAACTTCTAAACTATGAAGTGGAACTAAATTTTGAACTTGGGTTTCACTTACATGAAACTGTTTTTGTTTGGCAAATCTGGTTGGTTTAGCCTGTTTAGCGACGTAACAAGCTCGTTCAATGTGGCCAATGCTTTGGCACGCTCTGCATTTACTAGTTTTAAACTTACAGTTATATTTATTATGATTTGATCCGTTACATCTAGAACAATATACTACGTTATTTTTCTTTTGTGTGTTCCTAGGTTGTGTTGTTTTATTTTTCCCATTATATACACCAACAGTTTTAATTTCTTGAGGCTTACTCATTATATCATTAACGCCTTTACTGGCTCGTTCCATTGCTAAAACGATCTGAACGGTTCTATCGAGATCGATATCGTCTTCTTCAAACAGTCTATCTAAGATTGACCTATCTTGCAACCCACTAACGAAGACATCTCTCAACATAGTATTCAACATAATTTGATTGTACTTGCAAGGAATTGCTAAAGAGCGAAGTTCAGCAAGATAACAACTAATGCTTTCCCCTTCATTTTGTTTCCTGTTCAAAAACGTATGTCTGCTGGGTATTATTAATGGTTTAGGGTTCAAATGCTCTTGTAAAATATTTTTAAGCACTTCATATTCCTGATCACTGGGATTCTTTGGAGCAAGAAGATTTTTGAGCAAGTTATACAGTTTAGCTGATAAACTTGATATTAGTGTTTTTTGCGCGTTTTTCCTTAGGTACATTTTGTATGTCTAAAAATCCTTCAAACCTATCCATGAACGTATCGAAACTTTCTAATGATTCATCATATATCTCAAATTGAACATCAGAAACCTTATTATTCTTTTGGGTACTTTCCCCTTTTAGCGCATCCATTAACGCTTTATTTTGTTTAATTAATTCTTCTACTAACTTTTCCATTTTTACAGAATAATAAGAAATTTCTTACCTTGGCAATCTTCCGAAATCGTAGAAGTATTCTTACGTATCAATTTTATAAACTTGATGAATCAATCCCATTTCTCGTCGCCAGTGTGAAAGTTTCTCATTAGTGGTATACGCTTATGTGTATTATATTTACCAAGTAAATATTCATTTGTAAACATTCACTATTTATTACAGAATTACAAGAACAAACACTAACATAAAGCATAAAACAACATATTCAATATTTCTTATCGCAGTTCTGTTATTTTTACCATTGCCAATATCTGTAACTAAAAGTTGTTATTCACGTGTTGCCATAAAAGTGCATAATGTTAATTTTGAATACACGACACATAGTTTAAGAGTAAAATGGCTGTAACACAGAGACAGACACTGGAGTGATCTTATAATGGTTTGTTTTCACTTTTTAAGTACGGAGCCCTAAAAATGTACTTTAGTTGTAACAAGTTTCAGGGTAGTAACAAGTTTCAAGTTTCGGAAGAATTTGCAGTAAATAACGGAGAAATTAATTAAAAACCGTTTCATTAAGAAAGTATTGATAAACTGAACCGAGAAACGAAAACTGCAAACTAAAGCGAAAAAAAGCTCATATTTAATTATTCGAAGTCCGATCGCGTATTTGTAAATATTAGGAAAACTAATAAACTGATCTTTTTAAAATTCCAGATATTTTATAACACATAACAATAAATTAAAAAAATACAGTAGCCGCCCCCAACCACACACACACTGGGGTTAATTTACGAAATTTTTCCGAACCCCTCATGCGACATATACATTGGAAACCCTTTGACCATTCTTTCATATTACGAACCTCCCTCATCGCTAGTTTATCTCCCCCAGGAGCCACTTTTCTAATTTTTTCGAACAGTAGCCTTATTTGAACAATAAATATCTTTTTTAGATCTCATTTTTCTACTTAGCCCTCGGATTAATATATTTATTTTAAAAAAAATGAAGGGATTATATTCCGGGTGCCGATAGCAGATCCCCGGAGAAGATTATTCAAAATTTTTACCGTACCCCTCATATGGTATATCATCGGAAAGCCCTGCGACAACTCTTTCATATTATGCAGATCCCGTCCACTCCCCCCCCTCTCCCTGCATTGCCCCCTGAGTCATTTTTAGCTTTTGTCATGTGATATATCATTCGAAAGCCCTAACGCCACCCTTTAATATTATGTACCTTCAGCCCCCTCTACTCAATTTGCCTTCCGTGGGGACACTTACCTCTCTTTTGCCGACAGCCCACATGTGATATATCATTGGAAACGACTCGAAAACACTCTTTTATATTATGCACATTCCATTTTCCCCTGTCACACTATGCCCTTTTCTAACTTTTGCCGACACCCCTCATGTGATATATCATTGGAAAGCCCTGTGGCCAGAACTTTAGAGGTCCAAGACTACTCGTTTGAAGTAACATTCTGAAATTAAACAAATGAATTATTTTAAATCATTATAAATTGGGAATTTATCACTACTAACGCCACCTCTTGACTTGTTGAGTAATGATCCTCAGCAAGAAAAATGACCAACCAAAAGAAGAAACATATTTTTTTTCTCACAGTTCTGAATATTTAAAAAAAAAAATTCTCACAATCAAAAATATTTGATAATGGGACGTTTTATCCCGAATCACAAATGAGTCATATAACCTCTCTTCACAGTGGGGCATATATTCTTTTAATCCGTGACAGATGTCCTAGCCAGTAGCTCTGTAAGTAAGGCAAATATGGCTGCAACCTATAACTAATATTCTACTCTATACTTGTTTCAACGACATTCACTAACTATTTCATGAAGAATTTCCAGTAAGTACATTAGATTTAATCTTTTACTTGTGTCTATTTTATAAAAACACACAACAAAAGCCAAACTCACCTTTTTTTGATGAATGGTACTTTTATTGAATACAAAAATCATTTTAAATTCGTCTTCTAAGCTTTATTAAAACAACTGAGAGCAGAAGAAGACCATTAGTTCCAGCACACATACAACAGCTGAAATACTGTTTTTAGGGCAACTAAACCGATGGGGCATCTAACTTCGATTTACCCTGTATATAATATTTATGCTAATGTGTTACGGAGTATTTATGAATAATTTGATATTTATTCTCAAAAATTGTAGTTCTCAGAGTTAACTGAATAGTATACCATATGACCTATATATTGTTGAAGTATAATTAAATAGGTATTAGTGTAATTCCGGGATTTATGCCGCACATTTTTTTGAATTTGTGTATAAAGTCCCATGGTGGACATAAAATTAAAAAAAATCATGTTGTGCTATTTAATGTTAAATATACAACGCGTATACTGCGACAAAAAAAAAAAAAGAAAAAAAAATATTAATATTTTTTTTTTTTTTTTTCTAAAACATTACACTGCGGCGCGTCACCCGTACATTCAAGCTGAGACGGCGCACTTGTGCGTAGTTATACCGCGCTTGTAATAAGAACAGAATGAAATTATAAATAAAAAAAAATATATATATATATACATATCTGAACTATAATTAACGATGTAATAACAAAATGAAACTAAATGAGTACAATGAAGCGTTATTAGTAGATTCAAATTAATAATTGTTGCCTACTTTCAATATTAAAATTATCGACTTATTTTTTTACATTAAATTTTAACTAATATTTCAGCAAAAAAGTAACAGCAATATATTAGAAAGGGAAAAGGAAAAAAGTAAAATTGTGTTTACATAATTAACCCTTTCAGAGACCGGTGGCTTTTACACAAATTTTATTCGGTTGGTACCACTTTTTAAAAAGAAGTTACCTTTACTTAAATAATCATGAAAATGCTCTAATTGAACAAAACAAATATTACTTTTCTTTTTTACTGGTGCCAGAAACAAATTTTGTAAGCTCTTTATGAAGGTGCTTATATGCACCTATTGTTCCGAATGGGTAAAGAGACCTGATTTTTCGACTACAATCTACAGAAAAAGTGTCGAAAAAGTACAGTCTTTATGTAACTACATTTAAACACACGATGCAACGAAGCCAATTATACTTCCTCTTTTTTGGAGTAGTTTGCAAAGAACGGCTGCGTTACGCGTAATCCAATTTTTCATTATTATCATCTTGACTTGCATCTTTCTTGCCCTTCTTACATTTTATTTTCCCATTTTTCTCCTTTTGGTTTAAGTAAACTTGATAACATGCCTAACATGGTTAGTTTTAGCAAAAAGAAAAGGAAAAGTTAATAACATTTAATCATCCCGTACAAAAGAAACTGCGGCATGTATACCGGAATAGCTGTGCGGCATGTATCCCATTTTGCATGGTGCAGACGTCGGGCATCACAGTTACCTGCCATCGCTAAGGGGAATGGCGTAACCATACACACTGTACTCTATACAAACGCTACACTTAGTTTTGACTTCGAAATCATGCATGCATTTAATCATTAGCGTATGAAAAGTATTTAAACATAACGTGTTTAAAAGTTTGGACTGTGAAATCATGCACTTACGTCAAATTAAGGCTTGTACTTCTACAAGTAAACATCGAAATGAGATTCACGCTATACACTGGCTAAAATAATCTCATTGCGCACCTGTACTGTGCGTTTCACAACCATCTATCGATAATTACAAGAAATACAAGTGGTGCGGCATCTATCCCGTTTGCGGCGACACTCCCGGAGTTACCCTATAAGAAATGTTATAATATTTTACTAAATGATTTCGGTGGCAGACACAAACGAATTTAAGGTGTCCTGGGACATACAAATTCATTTTTTATTTATACCTTACCTCATTTTTAGGGTTTCGTTCATTTCACGAAACCCTATTCGTCTCGCTCCTCTGTCTGTCTGTAAGTCTGTCTGTCCGTCACAGAGCCCGTTGTCAGAAACTATGCATGTTAGAGACTTGAATTTTTGCATAATTATAGATGAACACCACACATCGAACAACAAATCATAAAATTTTGAAAAAGTTGGTAATTAACCTAATTACGGGCTAATTAAATTCTAAAATTAACCAATCAACCTTTTGAATGCAGGTGCGAACACACGTTATCGAAATCCTCCTCAGTTTCTCCTAAGGGTTGCCAGTAAATTCGGCGGATGCTCCGTCAAATCAGCCGGTGCAGGGTTACCACGGGGTAATTTAAGCAATAACTGAAGTGGACCTTTAAAAAGCAAAATCGGATCTGCCGAAGTATCTGTCGTACAAATTCGTAACAGGGGTAGAAATACGCGGAAAAAATTCTACTTTATTTTGGTATAAATTTCAAATTTCTGCGTAGGATAGAACACAAAAAATCCACTAAAAATCGATCGATAAAAATTTTATTTCTGTGTTTGGTAAGACAATGAAAACAGATTTCCATTCACCGGAAGGCATCTGTCGTCGTCTCTCAGACATATCGGCGCAGGAGAAATTTAACGGGAGGGAAGTCTAATACGAAATTTAAACTTTTTAAATATTAAATTTTCCGATTAAATTTTTTGACATCCGGGCTGGAAATTTCTCGCAGATTTCATACATAGCCGGTTCGAAGAGATAGCTTCATTGCGAGCTGAGATATTAATTATTATTTTATTAATTCCTTTTATTTCCATCAAATGCCAGATTATGATGGAGGCACGTGCTTTTTTAACGGAGATTTCATTTAAATTAGGAAATCTAAAAATTTGCGTGGGATGTTTCGACGGCGCTCTATGACATAAGTATTAATAATTCAATATGAAAATGTTTATAGGTTTATAAGTGTTCATCCTACTATTTCCGAATAGCAATTTCAGGAAATATCTTAAATTATTGGATAAGACGGCCACTCGATGTGTTCGAAACTTTAAGATACTTTAATAAGAAAAAGTGGGAAAAAATAATGGAGTGTGATATTTCGAGGAGTGGAGGTGGGGTGGGGTGGGCTAGATTTATTTATTAAATCTTAGCGTTTGTTATCGCAGAAAATGTTTTCAATTCTTGGTTAAGACCGCACCGCCACCCTCCCGACCATGTATCTACGGAGAGATTGCGCAAAGGAGTTTCGTTCAGATATGTTTTTGTTAAGAATAGAGTGCGCTCCCTGGTGGTGGAATGCGGAACTAACGTAACGCGATTTTGTTAGAATTAGGAAATATAACAAGGCGATCAGTTTGCAACTTTAAGATACTTCCTGACACATAATAAAAAGCTTATAAAATAATGGTGTATGCAATTTCCTGTTAAGGGAGGGCGGGGGAGGGGCGCTGGATTTCTTTTTTAAAAATTAGCGTATACGACCTTTTTAGATGTCGTTTTTTGAGGACTATGATATATTCAGACACGTGCTGCTTATGAAATTTAAAAATGTCAAAATTTTACTTAAAACTATTTCCGAATAGTACTTTCAGCAAATTTCTTAATTTCTCGCTTAAGGCCGCCACCAACTCGAGTAACACATGCACTGATAGGTTGTTTAACAGAGTTTCGATCTGATACACTTTTGTTATGAATAGTGTGCGCTCCCTGGTGGTGGAATTTGCAACTAACATAACGCAATTTTGTTAAAATTATGAAATCTAACAAGTCGATCTGCTGGAAACTTTGACATAGTTCATAACACATAATAAAAGGCTTATAAAAGAATGCTCCGTGCAATTTCCTGTGGCGCCTACCTATCTCGGGTGCCATAGACCCGATCCCTTCGACTAATATACCTACGGATAGGTTATAAAACGTAGTTTCCTTTGGATAGATGTTTGTGTAGAATAGAATGCTCCTCCTGGTTGCGAAATGTGGAACTAACAAATTTCGAAAAAGGATAAAGTGTTTTAAAGGAATATTAAACGAAACCCTCTGTGCGATCTATGATCACACTTACCCACTTGTTTATTTATATTTTAAATTTCACTATGAATTAATTCTATTCAAATGCACACTATATATTAATCCCTCATAAAATTAATAAATTTAAAAAAGGGAAATTTTCTTAAATATTTTAAGCGTTGTGAAGAACTTTTCAAAATACCCCATTTGCATTCCAAATAAATTTAAATCCCCAATATTTCTGTGCAAGTTTTTATATATATATACTGGGGAGCTTTGCCCCCTGCAAGCTACTCTCGCCAAACCCCGTTCAGACACCGCAGAATCTAAAAACATGCTGATCTGATGGGTTTTAAAAATATTAGAGAATATTGAATTATACTGAAAAAAGCTGTGCAGATCTCCCTGTAAATGGGTTTCCATTCAATTCCCTTTGATTGCAAAAATTTAAGGGCGAATCAGTTGCTGTTAAGACATCCAATGGTTGTTTTCGTTTTTGATTAAAGAGGATCAGTTAAACATTTGAAAAGAAGCTAAAATGAAATAAATTAAGTAAACAGAGTCTTTGTCTCCCGGTATTTTAAAACAATCTCTATAACAATAGCCTAAGTCATGTGACTATCATCAACAGTTCCAGGCGGACCACTTCGCTTTTTATACTCTAGGTACCATTTTGGTACTTTAATGTTAGACAGGCACAGGTGATAAGTCGTCATATATTATTTTATCGCCATCATTTCATCTATATTATAATAGTTCAAGTCACCAACTGCCATAAACAAATACGGTCTGATCCCTTCGCCGTTCATATGAAAGTTTGGCAAAGATGTCATATACGTCCTATATTGGTGCGATTTTTTAACGACGCCAATTTGAGGAATGCATCAACAGCATAAACTGCAACATCCGGCTTACCATATCAAACAAAATAACGATACTTTGGCGCGAGTTATGTGCCCGTTCCGTATATGACATTGGCGTCAGAAAAAAAATCGCGCCAATATGGGACCGTAAGTTCTCCATTTTGATTAAAAAATCAATTTTTTTTTTCGAATAAAACTACATAAAACTAAGACTATTATAAGTATTACTTTTTTATTCAACTCGCCAGTTAGAAATTTTTTTTTTCAAGTGGTAATATTTGGGCAGATACGCACCGCAGGTTTGGTGTGATTTTTATTTTTTTACCAAAATTTGGCAAAAACCTCGTTTTCAAATACCGGTTACATATGCATTTTCGGTAATCCTTAGATATCCCGTCGACCAAAAATCTATCGCCAAACTATAAGATTAAATGCCAATAATGGTTGATCGTATATTAATTTATTTGTTCTTTCGTTATTTAAAATAAAAATTATGTCAATTTGTATAGTTTGGCGAGTGTTTTGGCGATTTATATAATTTGGCGAAATTGGTCGACGGAATAACTAAGTAGTACCGTATTTTTTAATTATTTTCTATTATTTTCTAAAGGAAATATAAAAAAAAATAATAATCATAGAACAAAATAATTTATATAATTTGTAAAAAGAAATAAAAGTAAATAAACATTTATTATCAAATAAACAACAATAGCCGGGTTACCGTGGCAACATCTTCTGAAATTATGAAAAACAAATATCTGTTTGATTAAAATTTGAGTTGCCATCATTACAAAAATGTATATAAAATTAGAAAAAAAATAATATTTCGAAGACTAATTCGAATTTAAAAATTCTAATAAAAGTTTTGAGATCTGCGGATCAATGCTGATTTTTGGTGTTAATTTCGTCGCAAAGTATTCCATATTTTAGGAGAAATCGCTTGAAACATAATCAGTCAATTCATACTTCCGTTTCATAAATTCGTTTCATTAGGATTTTATATATATAGGGTAGATAAATAAAACTGTGTGTTGAATTTAAAAAATTTGAATATAAAGTAAGAAAATAAAATATTTTATAAATTTTATAAAATTTTCAGCATTTTTTAATCATATTTATGCAATAAACTACATTTAACTTTCCCAATTAAATTTACCTTCAGAAAACAATGCACAGTTTAATGACATATATAATGACAAAAATATATAAAACATATTGGAGATTTTAATTGGTGTGGAATGCGCATGGGGCATTTCGGAAAGTTTTTCATAACGCTTAAAATATTCAAGAAAGTTCCTTATTTTTCTCCGCAAATACTTTTTTTTTAAATTTCATGTGGGATAAATATATGCCATAAAGCATACAGTGTACCTTTGAATAGTGATAAAGTGAAATAATATATATATATATATATATATAACTGATTCCATAGCTTTTAATTTCTGTGTTAACTTAACTGTTTTATTCACCTTAATCTTATCATGCTTTTTGGATTCCATGTGCGGGAATATTTTTTGAAAATCTACTGGGAATTAATACGGTATGCTTTTGTAAGATTTCTATTGCTATAAATTAAATATTTAATGGGTTGTAGTTTTTTTTCCCATTTCATGTCATTTGATAATGTTCTGTATTCATCTTGAAACTATTATTTTGATTATATTGGTTGTTTGAGTAAAGGGGAATTTTTTTTTCAGCTTGTAGCTTTTTTTCCACAGAAAACAACCGATTTGCTTATATCATTGAATTCTGTACTCTTGAAAACGTAATTCAAAATATAAGTTTTTCAATTTTTTCGGAATCCATATTCTTATTTTTTTCTTCCATGTTAATTCTTGTAATTAGATATACGATACTTTTTTTTACACATACAGTTCTATATTGTTGGTTTATGGCGTGTAGTCAATCATTCACAATATTGCAGTTTTTGATGATGGTCGGTAATGTTTAATTAATGGTTATATATATATATATATATATGGTATATATATATATATATATACCGGTTGTATATATATTATTTATATATATATATATATATATACCGGGTGTATATATATTATTTATATATATATATATATATATATAAATTAATTTGAAGGACCCTTGTCCGGCTAAGTGTAAAAATCAATTGACAACATGCTAACATGTTAATATTATCTTTATTTTACTTTTTGTTTTTAATTTTTATGTAACATACAAAAGCATTTCTTGTCATCATGTAGTTCTTACTGAATATAAAAAAATATTTAGAACTAAAAATATTCATTTAAAAACAAATAAAGATTCATGAAATGTGTGGCTGTCAACAAATATCTAGTAATGTAAATTCAGAAAGTAAGAAACGCAATATCGCGTGACAATAACTTAATAACTGGCACATCATTATACGTTTTTTTTTCCATGTAGGTACATTTTTTTTTTATGGCTTTGCTACATGCTTGAAATATTTTAACCCGAAAATGCATCGGAAAATATATATAATGCTAAATAACGCCGCATGCGTTATTAGCTTAGATTTTGTTATTTTTTTTAAATAAATTTATTCGCAGGAAATAATAATTTGGTGCTAGTATATTTCACGTGTTACTTTAAACTGTAATATATGTATTATGAATTATTTTCAATCCGCTTAGGAAATACATTTTATTCATGAGAGTTTGTTTTAATAAGTTCCCGTTTTGTAAGTAGTTTACAATATTCTAAATATTACAATATTTTTCTTGCTTTTAATAATAATTATTATTATTTATGGAAATGGTTTTCTTAAAACCTTTCCCCTAATTAATACATTCCCGTTCCATAGAATTGAATATATATATATATATATATATTCTTTATTATATAAGGTACTTACTAAAATTAAAGCGTATCACTTAGCAGGCAAGGAAAATCCTGCAAAAAAAAAAAATTATACATATAATGAAAACAAAGGCTATTTAAAAAAATAATATTGTAAATGACTATATGAATATGAAAATAAGTTACAGACAATTTAATGCATGACTGCATCGTATATCATACCTTTCTTATAGAAATAGCGAAAAAAAAAAAACTCTATGCTAAACTTCATTGTGTAATGTTAATGTATTATTTAGGATTATTTTGAAAATTTGAAAAACTTATCACTTAATACTTTTCTTAAAAATTTTAATGACAAATATACTTATTATTTGAAAAAATACCCTTGCTAATAAAATATTCAAGTGTAATAAATGGGGCAAATTATTTATCTGAAATATTAATAGTGTTTAACGTTTATTTAAACAATTTTATGAATTCCTCCGACGTAAGATTAAATGCTCAATTTCTGCTTGTTTAAAATGTTCTTATGTAAGGCATTTATTAATATTGCACATCGAGGATTTTCCCATTGATTACTTTTAATCTAGGTAAACACTTAATTTATGCCTTAGCAGATTTCAGAGAATTTTATGGAAAACGATAAAACCGGTTTTCTACAAGATAATTAAATGTACTATATTGAATAATATGATCAGGCATTGTTCTTATAATTGTGCTGATTAATAAATTAATGAATTATAAGCAAAGCACACAGATTTATTTAAATCGGAGTTTCTTTGAATAGCTCTTTATGAAGACAGTATATCTGTGATACATATTTGTGTTTTCCTGCCTAATAATCTCTTATTTAAAACACTCAAAGAAGACACAATTGAGGCAGTTTATCCGTATTTTTGTGCTTTAGAAAAACAGTTATCAATTTATTAGAATATTGTTTTTCTATTTTGTAACAAAACTCGTTTATATATATGCAATACTTTTCCAAGTATTGATAAACCATCTCTAAATAATCAGTGAAATACACCCATCACGCATCAACAACCCAAAGAATCATAATGTTGCAGTCGTAATTTATAGTCAATGTGCAAGGACAGATCATGAATACATTAGGAGTTTTCCCGTAAAAGTAAAAGAAGTTGCAATTTTCATCAAATAGTTTATTAGACTTCATATCGCTCACCCGCAGGAAAAGTGACACATCTCGCAAAAATTCATTTTGCTTTTTATTCCACTAAAAGTTTTGCCTTACTACACAAACAGTTTCATAAGTGTAGTTACACGAAAAATCACGTTATTACACTATATGTCCGTTTGTGACCGAAGAAAAGTAGTGGATTATGTGGGGAGATAAAATTATCCATCACTCCAAACCGCATCCTCCCACCAGTGGCCGATAGGTTCTTCTGTCGAAGCTGGTAGACGGGAGGTGTCGGGTTCGATCCCAATCGTGCCCGTCGGCCTAATCGATCAGAGTTTTCGTTGTTTTCTTTGATCCTTGGTTTTCCAAGCGTAAATACGGATTACGATCTCTTAGAAAGACCCCCACGGAGGGCACCCCCCCCCGCTTTAGGGTTAATATCCCTCGTGCTAATAATTGGCCGTCATAAACACATCCAACCAAACCGTATCCAACGTTTTTATTCTTAAGTGTTTTACGCTTTTATGCTCTTTTTCAATCTTGCATGCAAAGCTAAGTGCTACAATTTCATATAACAGTAATATCTTGCACATTTTCTTTGGCCTCTCCTATGAAATTTACTTTTTTTCGAATTGTGTCACTTTTCTTGCACTGTTAAAAATTTGCAGCATTCTGGCAGGTCATTTGACCGTTTTTTCCGAAAACGGTTACACAACCGTAGTTTTAACACTATTCTGACCGTATTATTGGCCGTTTTATGGTCAGAATATAGTTAAATTATGGTTATGAAACCGTTTTTTCAAAAAACGGTCGAATGACCTGCCAGAATGCTGCAAAATTTTTAACAGTGTGCGCGTGAGAGATTATAGGAGCACAATTCCACCGATTATCCAGTTTCATCCATATTCGGGTCGTGTCACGTCTTAAAAATAGAATTAGAGATAGAGATAATATTAGAATATTAGAGACCGCATATCGATTTGAAGAAAAAACTCTCCATGTGACATAGGGTTATCAGACAAGAGAAAAAAGTCAAATGCTGTCTTGTAGGTCTGTGTAAAATGTATAAATATCGTCAAAAATCGCAAAGGTACGCTGAAGTGTTCTACGACAGAGCAAACGAAATTTAAGATAGGGGGGAAGCAAGGAGAAAACGCGTTCAGCGATTGGATGAAAAGGATGTTAAGGGCAAAACTTGATGTAGTGGCATAACTCTTTACTTATAGCGGAAATTTTAAAGGTGGAAAAGGATGAGATGCAGAAAAAACCTTCAAGGAATCCTGGGATATCGAATACTAATGGTTTTAACAAAAGACAAGAAGAATGGTATTGATAAACATCCGAAAGAAATAAGACTTTAATGTCTCCAAATATGAATGAATAAAATAAATTAGTTTTTTTTTTTTTTTTTTTTTTTTTTTTTTTTACGATGATTGTTGCTTTTAACATTAAAGGTTTTTTAGAATAAGATATCAATGTATGAGGTGAATTAAAGGCATGAGATTAAAATATAATTCATATTTAAGATAATATTAAAAGACAGGTAAAAAAAGGCAGATATTACTGTATTATAACTTTGATTTTTTTTCAATGGCAACACCCAATTTTGACAATATATTTTAAATCTTCGGTTCAAACTATGCCTAGAAACGAAATTTCTATTCATTTCAATGATACATTTTTGAACTATAAACATTAGAATTTTAGATCTTCTAATATTAAATGACAATTTCATATTTTTATTAATATCTCCGGAAATTATAATCCTAATGTGATAATTTTGTGCGTGGTTATAATACTAAAAACACAAAGATAAATACAACGAATTTGTAATTAAAAAAAATTATAATATAACTTATGAAATTTATATTCGAAAAAAGTATGAACTGAAACCTACAAATTTATTGATAGATTTAAATTTGTTATGTCCTGCTTTATGCGAATTCTCAATTTCAAAATTTTCTTTCAAGTAGTTTTCTAATTAAGATTAAAAAATGTCAAAATGGTTGTTTAAGGGACCGTTTATATTGTGCAGAAAAGCATAATTTGAGAAAATATATTTTACTCAAAGAAAATAAGTTAAAACTGCTGTGAATAAATAAGAACAAAAAATCATCTTAAAGCACCATCATTTCCTGGTGTTTTAAGAAGATTTTTTGTTGTTATATTTTACTCATTTTTTTAATAGGTTTGGGCTTCCAATAGTAGAAACATATTAAGTGAGTGAAACAGTTCTATCGGAATTAAATAATACAATAACAGAAGTGACATAATCGTTTTGTAGCATTTCAACAATAGAGTACCGACATTAAATTTGGATACAGCCCCTGAAATGTACTCATTTTAAAATAATTATTTCTCAAAAATAATCGTACGATTTTCATGAAAATTTGGATTTAGTCGGGTGTAGAATTTATTTATGGTTTCGAACTTCGGTGTAGATTTTGGATTAAGAAGTTTGGGTTCGTTTTGATATGCCCCCTAAGCAAATTTTATATACATCATTGAAAAGTAGAGTTTATTACCAACCGTTTGGTACCTGTAACATTCTTCAAAGATAATTTATTGCAGAGTTAGCAGGGGGTGTTTACTTTTGTTCCACGACTGTCCTTTATAAAGTGTATATTTATGAAATATTGTTGATAACAGCGTCATTAAAAATGATGTTTTACATATTAACTGTTAAAATATAAAATAACAATTTTCTCCACTTCACATCACTCTAAATAACAAAATTCGAAAAATTGAGAGATGTGAAATAATTTTCTTTGAAATATTTTTGTTATAAGTTTCATATTCCGTATTATCTATACTAATATTATAAAGAGGTAAAAATTGTTTATTTGTAGGAGGTAAACTCTGGAACTACCGAACCGATTCCAAAAGTAATGGTATCAAAATGATGGTGTTGGTCCAACTTAGAACATAGGCTATATCTTATGTCCGTACCTCTGTCTAAAAGGGGGTGCAGGAACAAAAAAACGTTCGAAATTGCGATTTATGTGTTACTGAAGGGCCTAGAAAAATGAAATTTGAATGGTAGTTACTTATAAGACACTAATGATCACTAAGGACATTTCTTAAAAAAATCGAAATTATAAAGGGGTGAAAATGCGCAAAAAGCGTTCTAAAAAATGTTCTAAATGGCGATTTTTACTCAAATATAGGAAGTACGAAACAGATTTAAAAAATAATGGAGTCAAAATGATGATGACAATTCTTGCTCCACATAGGCTACATTTTATGTCGGTGCCACTACCCCTAAAGGGGGTGCAGGAACAAAAAAACGTTCGAAATTGCGATTTTTGTGTTACTGAAGGGTCCAGATACATGGAATTTGGCATGGTAGTTACTTATTACATATATATTATCTCTAAGAACATTTTTTAAAAAATTCGAAAATTAAAAGTGATAAAAATGCGCAAAAAGCTTTCTAAAAAACGTTCCAAATGGCGATTTTAATGCAGTCTCAAGAAGTACCAAAGCAATTTAAAAAATAATGGTGTCAAAATGATGGTGACAACCCTTGCTCCAACATAATCTACATTTTATGTCGGTGCCACTACCCCTAAAGGGGGTGCAGGAAGAAAAAAACGTTCGAAATTGCGATTTTTGTGTTACGGACGGGGCCAGATACATGGAATTTGGCATGGAAGTTACTTATTAGATATAAATGATCTCCAAAAACATTTCTTAAAAAATTCGAAATTTAAAAGAGGTGAAAATGCGCAGAAACCATTCTAAAAAATTTTCTAAATGACAATTTTTGCGCAATCTCAAGAAGTACCAAACCGATTTAAAAAAAAAAAAAAATGGTGTCAAAATGATGGTGATAACCCTTGCTCCAACATAGGCCACATTTTATGTCGTTGCCATTACCCCCAAAGGGGGTGCAGGAGCAAAAAAATGTTCGAAAATGTGATTTTTGTGTTACTGAAGGGCCTAGAAACATGAAATTCGGAATGGTAGTTATTTCTAAGTTATAAATGATCTCTAAGAACATTTCTTAAAAAATTCGAAATTTAAAAGGGGTGAAAATGCGCGAAAAGAGTTCTAAAAAATGTTCTAAATGGCGATTTCTACGCAATCTCAGAAAGTACCCAATCGATTTCAAAAGTAATGGTTGGAAATTGATAATGACAGCCCTTGCTCCAATATAGGATCTACTTCATGTCGGCGTCACTACCACCTTGCGGTTGCATTTAAAAAAAACGTTCTAAATAGTGATTTTTGTGATACTGAAGGGGCTAGCAACTTGAAATTTGGCAAGGTAATTACTTAAGAGATGTAAATGCTCTCTGAGAAGAGTTCCTTAAAATTTGAAGTTTAAATGGGGTGAAAATAAACGAAAAGCGTTCCAAAAACGTTCTAACTAGCGATTTCTACGCAATCTCAGGAAATATAAACCGATTTCAGATGCAATGGTTTCAAATTGATGGTGACAGTCCCCACTCCAACATAGCCTATGTTTTACGTTGTTGTCACTACCTTCCGGGGGTTACAGGAGCAAAAAATGTTCTAAATTGCATTTTTTGTGTTAACGAGGGCGGTCTAACATTTAAAATTTGGAATGGTAATTACTTCAAAAATGCAAATGCTTTCTAAGAATTGTCGAAAGAAAATTCCAAATGTGAGCGAAAAGCGTTCTATAAGCGTTCTAAATTACGCTTTTTATGCAATCGTATGAAATACGAAACCTATTTTAAACATAATTGTTTCAAATTGATGGTGATAGAACCTGGTTAAGCATAAGCTATATTTTATGTCGTGGCACAACCCCTAGAGGGTTGCAGGAGCAAAAAACTTTCTAAATTGAGATTCCTGCGGTACTGAAGAGGCTAGAAACTTTAAATATAGCACGGTAGTTACTTAAATAATATAAATGTCCTCAGAACAGTCGAAAATAAATTCGAAATTAAAAAGGTGTGAAGCGAAAGGAAGGAGTGAAAAGCATTCTGAAAGAGCCCTAAATTACGAATTCTATGGAATATCAAGAAATAATAAATCGATTACAGAAGTTATTTGTTGCGAATCAAGAGCGATAGTCCCTGATCCTATACGGTCTACATTTTATGCCGGTGTCACTACCACCTGGTTGGAGGGAACAAGAAGAAAGCCTTTAAAAACATCTAAATTCCGTTTTCTATAGAATATTAGGAAATACCAACTGATCCCAAGGTTAATGTTGGCAAATTAATGGTGACAGTCTCTGTTTGAACATTTTTCAAGACAATCTATTTCAACTCTGTTTCGGCATTTTCTGGTGGTGCCACTTACACCAGAGAGGTGGTAGACTGTTAGACAAGAATCTTAGAATTTGACATGATGGTTAATTTTAAGATGTAAATGTGTTAAGATGGTTTCTAAAAAATTCAAAACTTTAAATGAATACTGAAATGGTTATAAAAGTCTCAAAATGATTTCTAAATTATCATTTATTTGGAATTCGTTTTAGTTCTTATTATTAATTAAAATCTCATTTCTGTCTATTGCACTTTTATAATGAAGTTTATTCAAACTGTGGCTTAATTTGTAATTTCTGAATTATTCCAAAAAGTGTTCTTCTAATAAAAAATAATCATGCAAATATCACTTGGCCTATTTCAACTATTACGCGAGCAAAGCCGCGGGGTTTGCTAGTATAAGAAATAAAAGTACTAATAATGTTCATTTCAATGGTGTTACAAATTGAAAAGATATTAAGAATTTTACAAAACATAGACCAATTACAAAGATTATTAGTGCATTTTGAAACGCATTGATTGGAGTTGAATTAAAAATAAATAAAAATTCCATTTTTTAATTTCATTTAAATAAGAGTTTATGGATATAAAACTTAACGTTACTGTTAGTAGTATACTTGAAGAAACAATAAAAAGAAACTGTTTCTGCTTTTCTTGACCTTGACTGTCCTGCGCGCCTCTCTGGCGCATTCTAGTGCAATTTGGGTTTCATCTAAGAATAGTGAGACGTTTGGTTATCGGCTATCTATGCGGACCTATGGGACGTTCGCCGGATCCACATTCCATTCGAAGAAAATCTAAATGGAACTGTGTATAATACTATATAAAAATAACTTTAATGTAATGATTCGTCTCATAATTGAGCCAACGACCACGAGTTGTCCAATATACTCCCGCCATTCAACATTTTACAGAAACTGAGAAGGGAAGAAATATGTGTAGGATTTATGCAATTCTAAGTAATAAATTCGTGTTTAAAAAATATTACATACAATATTTTAATGAAGTAATACATAAAAACTCGATTGAAATAAGCAAATAACAGTTCTGATGTTTAAAATATTTAAAAGTGCCACAAGGATATGAAGATATTCGGAATTTGTATTTCATATGACATGAAAAAAATGGTATTTCTAAGAAGGTTGAAATTTATTTTATACTATTTAGCTTTCTACACATTACAACTGAAGTGAAATAAATATTACATCTATATAATTGTTCATAAAATACTCATCTTTTCTTAGTTTTTGAAAGCTGAAAGACGAAGATGTTATCTTTTATATGTTTTTGGTGGAAATTTTTATATGTTTAAATATGTAAAAACCAAAGTATATGTAAAAACCAAAGACGTTTGGTTTACTTTTGGTGAGAAAATAAAGAAAAGTAAAGCTATAATCTTTTATCTCATACCAAATGTTAACTACTATAGAAACATATGTTTAAATCCATATTTAACGTTGGATGAAATGTTGACATTTCTATAAACAAATGTTTAACCCATTTCAGACTTAGTTTACATTTAGTTTTAATAAAAACTAATTATATAACTTTTAAGAATGATAATATTATTATAAGATTTATGTTTCAAAAGATATTATAAAGAAAAACAATTTTAAGGGGGAAATATGAAATACATCAGTAATCTAAATAAAATATTAAAAATAAGCTAAATTGTCTTAAATTGTTTAATTTTTTAAATCTCTGATTTTTTTAAATCCGGGATAATTAAGCAAACAGTAGTTCATACTTTCAAAATCACTTAAATAATAAGAAATGATTTTCTTCTAAATTTGTATAATATACGACGTTGTGGTATATGTGTTAGCATAGAAGTTTAGAATTAGATTTTATACCGTTTAGCTTTCAACACTTTTAAGCCAAAGGGAAATAAGTATTATAAATGTATTTTCTTTAAAACACACTGCAACTGCTATTCGATCTATTTATTTATTTATTTATTTTTATTTGAGGTGACAAATGAAGATTTTTAGCTTCGAAATGTTCAGTTTGTAATGGAAAAAAATATAAGAAAAAGAAAAACTGTTTATTTTAGGTGGAGATATAAATCATATTCTAAAAAATGAATGTATATGTATTATTTCTGTGTTTCGTCATAAAAATACTTCCAAAATGCTTTGGCAGCAAAATATTATCTAGAATGAAGAAAGTTCTCCATCAGCCTTTTCCTGGGTATTAACAGTCAATAATTTTTTTTAGTTCTTTGCTTTTTAAAACATTCATAAATTTTCGATTTGTTATAAACTTTTTAGAAATATATAAATTGGAAATCGAGTTAACTTTATGTTAAGTAAGTATAATATTAACAATAAGTGTAAAATAATCAAAATGTAATAAAAATACAATGAAAAATTGATATTTAAAATCGAAAGGAATGCCGTTTGAAATAGATTTCTTATTTTTTCTTATTTGATATAACAAATGGATATTGCTAGCTTAGAAATGTTAATTTTGTAATGGAGAAAAAAATAAAAATAAAAAGTGATTATATTGGGCTCATATATAAATCAAGTGCTAAAAAATGAATGTATGCGTATTATTTTTGTGTGTCATCAGAAAATACTTCGAAACTGCTTTGTCAGCAAAATATCATCGGGAATGAAGTAAGTTCTCAATCAGCCTTTTTCTGGGTAATAACCCTCGATAAATTGTTTTAGTTCTGGATATGGAATTTGTAAACCACCGATTGATCTTCGATTTGTTATATAATTGATTCAACTATGTAAATTGGAAATTGAGTAACATTTATGTTAAGTAAAATAAATAAAAAATAATCTAAATTTAATACAAAAATACAATGTAAATTTAAATTTTAAATTCAAATTAATATTTTTTTTTTGTAACTCTCTTTTATTATATGCGACGAATAAATAAAATGTGTTTTAAAGTTTCATTAATCCAAGCAGTTTAATTGTACAAGAGCACCTGCTGAATTTTTAATCGCTAAAGAAACATAAACAATTTAATTTTGTATTTTTGTAGGATTTATGTTTTTATAATTTCCGTTTTATATTTTTATAACGTTAATTAAAAACGAATAAAGCGGAGTGAGCCTAATCTCCGGGCGCATTTTTCAGAAATTTATCTTTATTAATGCATTTTAACAAAACATTGAACAAACGCATACATATTTATTTATTTATTTATAGAAATGCACACTACAGACGAATCCATTTACAGTGTTGCAAGAACATCATAACAAATAATGAAAAACATACATATATATAAACATATAGAAATAAATCACATACAACACGAATACAAACACAAATTAAGAGATTAAAAGTTCAAAACATTTATCTTTAAAAACATTAAAGGACATATCAAAAATATGAAGATGCACAGAAAATTCATCAAATATTTCGTAAAATTTCTATAAGGAAAAATTATTAACATAATTATATTTAAGAAAAAGTAATATAAAAAATTGAGCACATTCGAGGTATCTGCTTGGAACATTAAAATTAATAGAATTAAGTATATAACTACAGCAATCATGTTATTAATAACCTTGTAAAAAAATAAAACAGAAACAAGCTCCCGTCAAGATTTCAAACTGGGAATATCAAAAATGCGACGTAGGTAGTAAGCAGTAATATCATAAGAATATATATGATTACTCTTGAATAATAAATAACGTGTGAATTTAGACTGTACTTGCTCGATAATTTTAATTTTATTATTACAGTAAGGATCTCCAATGAGACTGCAATATTCAAGATTAGGACGTACCAAAATAAAATATAAAACTTTTAATGCATGCTGATTGGAGAAATCTTTAGTTTTACGCTTAAGAAACCCTAGTTTTTTTATACGCTTTTGAAATAATGTTATCAATATGGAGTGAAAATTCAAGTTTAGCATAAAAAACAATACCCAAGACTTTTAATGTGCTAGGACGACATAAGGCCAGGTTATTAATTTGATAAGAATAATTTAAGGTATTAGTTCTACGAGAATAACTTAAAACGATACATTTATTAATATACAGGAATAACTTATTGCGAATGCACCAATTATATAAGCTATTAAGATCCCTCTGCAAAAGTGCAGCGTTAGTAACAGAACGTATTTGCCTATATAACTTTAAATCATCAGCAAAGCAAAGATAATAAGAAAATTTCAAATTAGAACACAGATCAATGATAAATAAAAAGAAAAGAAAGGGTCCTAAATTAGAACCTTGCGAAACACCAGATGTATTGGTAAATTTATGAGACACAGAACCATTGAAATAAACATAAATAATTCTATTATTTAAATAAGAAAAAAAACAGTCAATAAGATTAATATGAAAACCCATATCTATTAACTTGTTCAAAAGAATACCAAAATCAATTGAATCAAAAGCCTTTGAAAAGTCAGTATATATGACATCAAGCTGATACCCATATTCAAACGATGATATAATGTTATTAGTTAAGAAAATAAATTGGTAAGCGTAGACCGTTTGGGAATAAAACCATGTTGAGCTGATGAGATTAAATGTTTTACTTGCTAAAAAATCTTATTATGGATTATAATTTCAAATACTTTTGAAAAAGGACTCAATATAGAAATGGAACGATAATTTTTACAATCCTTAGAATCACCCTTTTTAAAAACCGGAATACTTTCAGTTTGCTTCCAAACATCAGGAAATACACCAGTTTTCAAAGAAAGATTAAATAAAATAAGAGGATTATATCAACGCATCAGCGCAACCTTTAACTATAAACGAAGGGACATTATCCACCCTAACTGTCAAGGTAGATTTCAACCTCTTAATTGCCAAAACTACATCATAATCTGTGCTAGATTTATAAACCGAACTAAAATAGGACTCAAAAGCATTAGCAATATTACCATCACCATCATAAGATTTATTATTGTAGTAGATAATATTAGGCAATGTGTTATACTTATTAAAGTAGGACCAAAACTTTTTAGGGCCAAAAATCACATTATTTTCCGTAGTCTGTAAATAAGAAGCATAATCTTAACTAATACTGAGCTTAACAGAAGATACCAAATATCTGAATTCATCGAAAACAATCGGATTCCCACTATATAACGCCAACTTACGAACTATATTTTTATATTTAATCAAATTGATAGTTTCAGTAGAGTACCAAAAGGGGAACATATTATTAAAAGACCTCACAGGAATTGTTTGGTTAAAAACGTCAACCAAATATCTATAGAAATCATTAAATGCTAAATTAGCATTGTCATAAGTATTCAGAAAATTCCAGTCAATTTCAGAAATCAAATACCACATAGTTAAGAAATCAGCTCTTTTAAAATCATATTTCGCAAATTTGGCGTTGTGATTACCAGCACGTATAGGAATAAGAATAATAACAAAAGAAAAAGCTGGATGATAGTTAACCTCAGATACCAATGGTTTATCACTGCGTTTAACCTTAATGTTAAAATCATCAATATTAGATAAAATCAAATACTTGTAATACTTGATCTAAATACATGTTATTACAATTAGGTATAACATTAAATTGGTTCAAATTATAGAGTTGTACAAAGTTAAAAAGCTCTCGAATAGTAGGATCTAAAATATTATCCCTACACAACTCACCAATAATAGACAGGTTAAAATCTCCGCAAACAAGGATATTTTTATAAGAAGTAAACTTTACAAACACTTCAAAAACTTTACATATGAATCAATACTAGCATTACGGGCGGGGGGGGGGATAAATTAAATACAAAAGCAGTTTAACCCGACATCTCAAATTCAAGGAAACCCAAAGACATTCAAGTTCCAAATCAGGAACGTCAATCTGGAAGGCTGTAAAACATTTTTTAATTGCAATTGCCACACCACCAGCACCCTTAAAAGAACTAGTTGCGTTATTACGATCCTTACGAAATATAACATAACTATTATCAAATAAGTCAGAAGAATCAATATCATTACATAGCCAAGTTTTAGTTAATAAAATTATATAAAAATTCTCAGAAGATATAGAGCAGTATATATCAGAAGTTTTAGTCCGCAAGCCCCGAACATTCTGATAAAACATAGAAAGTCATTTCACAGTCTCAATATTTTGTTTCAAAAAATTGTCTGCATCACCGGAGTCCTCAGTATTATCCAGTAAAATTTGATCCTTCTTCAGTCTGAACAAAAAATTCAGAAACAAGACACCCCTCAGGACGTATTAGATGCATCCATTAAATGATTAACATCACCCTCATTCACCTCTACATGAAAGTAAGAGTAAGTTTGAAATTTTGTTCTGAGCTTACGGCATAGAACATAATTCAAGTTCAGAGGGCTTAAAAAGTCAGTAACATCTTTCACATATGTATCTGGACTTAATCCAGGCAGAAAAATTGCCCTTATTCTTGGCAGTCTATTCAAAATCTTTTAAGTTTGAGTTTTTCATAACTCCATTGACAACTAATTTAGGTTTATTTTTTAACACATTAACCAAGAGGATATTTCCACTCCGCCTCTCTCCAGACGGTAAAGATGAGGCAGTCCATGCATATATTTCATGAAAAATATAACGATATTGATTACGATAATAAATGTTGTTGTTTTTTTAACATGTTTTCATTATAATTCATAGTAATATAGCAAAAATATATATTTTTAAATGAACCAAAATATAGAAATGATAATTTTGCCAAATTAGCCATTATCGTTAAGTTGGCTACTTATTTTTGTCACAAAATGTGGCGATATTTCGCCATTTAATTCAAAATGTGTGCATTCAATATGTATTGTTGACGTATATATGCTGCATTTCCAGTAATGTTTTGTGTTTTAATTTTTTAAAGCTATGAATGATTATTTACTGAAAATGTAACATCTAGAAAATTTCAGATCTTATTTTTACATCAGAACCTTATTACGTTAATTAACGTTCTTTTTTGTTTGTTATACGATTGCTTGAATGTGTAATTTGTTTTCTCAAAGAACCAATCCTTCAAATTTATGATCATTCACATATGTTGAAAATCATAAATTTAAAATGATATGGTGAATTTACTATTATAAAAAATAGACTTAAATTTATCCTCGAAAAAACGCCACATCACACATCTAAAACACTATACACTAGTTTTTCCCATTAAAGACCTGTATTTTCACAAAAATGAAAATTAAAAGATAACACAATTCTTTTTTTAAAATACAGATGCTGCTGCTTTAGACTATATATGCTTTTAAGTTTTAAAAAGTAAAGAATTAAGACTTTTCTGAATTCTAAATTCCCTGTTCTACGTTATTTTCGCTTAAATAATGTATTCTGTCAAGTAATGCTATGGACAGATTCTCTATATATTCACCTATTTTAGAAATGCTGATCGTAGATTACAATTTTCCGCTTAAAGGCTTTTAAAGCAAACAATAAACCATTCTCGTTTTACTATATATATACTTCATATTAGTTAATGATAAATTCACAAGATAGTGATACTGCACTGAATTGCGTAAAATAAGTTTAGCAATATGTATTTCGCGATTTTTTTTTTCCTATGTATATTTATATGTGTGTACGCAGTGTGTACGCAATGTGTTTGCATGTTCTAAAAAAATAATAAAATAAAAATAAGCAGAATACTTTTTAAAATGAAGAAGAATAAGCTAGTCGTTTGGGGCTACCGTAATACTTACCATCATGGATATGCATAAAATAAAATATCTCTCTATTCTAAAAAAAAGTAACTACCGCTGTCACCGCCGCCGCCGCCGGTTTTGATTTTTTTGTGACCGGAGGCCTTTCTTCGTTAATATTAACAAAAATACTGCATACAAAAATATGAAAATCGGTGGTTTTATACAGAAATGTTTGATAAACACGCTGATGTAGACAGTTTTCAAATCGAAGAATTATTTTAAGAGTTATTTAATGCTAAAGTTGGACAAAATCGTTCCACTAAAAAAGTTTTATAGCAGCAAAAACTATACATGGCAGTGTAATCATTTTTAGATCATTTTATGCGTTAGAATCTGCCGGAGTGCAGATTGCATTAATTTTTTTATTTTGACTCATTTTTTCAGGTTTTATTTCTATTTTAAATTCAAATTTTCAGCATTTCTAGAGATATTTTTTACAGATTTCAGAAAATTGTACTAATTTAAACTGTTGCCAACTGTATAAAAAGCGCAAGCAATAATGTTTGCTTCAAATTAAAAATTTATTTACACGCGACTATTATAAACAGGAAAAAATCTTTCAAATTAGAATTAAATAATTACGTATAAAAAACAGGAACTTATTAAAAATTACGTCATAAAAAGTATACACGTGAATTTTAAAAGAGAAAGGATATTGTAAAATAATAAATTCATTAACATGCGTTTGAAGTCTTAGGAGAAATTACGTCATATTTACGTCACATTATAGTTATTACATAAAATGAACACAAAATAATATTGCAAAAAAGTTTAAATTTAGAAATTGCGCTAGACATTTATTTGATATTTTGAGAATTAATTTAAAATGTCTCATTTAAAAGAACTTTCTTTTCGCTTTGTTAAAAAATACCAGGAGACAAAGACTCTCTTTACTTAATTCCTTTTATATTAGCATATTTTGAAATGTTGTTACACGTGTATGCGTCATCAAGTTATTTTTATTTCGACGTTTTATTTGTATTTTTATTAATGTTGCACTAATTTATTTGTTCTTTCGTTATTTAAAATAAAATTTATGTCAATTTATATAATTTGGCGAGTGGTTTGGCGATTTATATAATTTGGCGAAATTGGTCGACAGATAATCAAGTAGTACCGCAGCGGATTTGGAGTTAAAATTCCCCAATCAAAGAGAAATGAATAGAAATTCGTTTATAGGGATATCGCCACTGTTTTTTAAATTATAATTCAATCTTTCGAAATCTTTTTAAAGCCGATCAAATTAGCGTGCATTTAGAGTCTGCGGTGTCTGGACGGGGGTTGGCGAGCGTAGCTCGTAGGGGGCCGAGCCCCCTAGTGAAAATAAAACATGTAAACTCTTTATAAAATGCATTGCAATTACAAAAAAATTTTAAACGGTATTTAAATATTTTAATGCATAGTAAGGCTTTATTACTGAATTGCGGGAACTACTTGATTATCCCGTCGACCAATTTCAAAAAATTACATAAATCGCCAAACTACTCGCAAAATTATACAAATTGGCATAATTTTTATTTTAAATAACGAAAGAACAAATAAATTAGTAAGAGATCAATAAAAATACAAATAAAGCATCTAATTAAAAATAACTTGATGATGCAACAAACACGTGTAACGTGTTTAATGTCAAGAGCATTTGACATTTACGATAAGTCATTATTGGCAATTAATCTTGTAGTTTGGCGATAGTTTTTTGGTCGACGGGATAATCAAGTAGTACCTAATTGCATAAAACAAATATCCTTATAACTCCAAAATGGATAATCGTATTAAATAACAGTTTACAGCGTCGGATTAAGGGTCTAATTTCCAATTGAAATATATCTTTGATAGTCTTTGATAATGCGCCCTCTCACACACCGCTCACCGCCGCCGATGTTTTGGCTATGTTTAACGTGGCAATAATTCCGTAAAGCCTCTTAAACCCAGATCTAGCTCCCAACGACTTTTGTTTGTTCTGCCGGATCAAGAAAGGCCTGAAAGGTAAACGGTTCGACACGATTCCAGCAATCCAGACAGTTTCGACGAGATCCGTTAACAGCCTGGAGCGCGAAGACTTCCAGGGAAACTATGAAGAATGGAAAAAACGCTGGCAGTGGTGAGTTGATGCCCAATTGTTAACTTTTGAAGAAACGCTGTATACAAATATTTAATAAATTTTGTGTTCTCCGACAATGCTTGAAACTTTGTGAACTCACCCTGTACATATATGGATTGAAATCGGATATTCAAAATGGCTTGCTAAATTTTGTAGAACAAGTTATAATAATATTTTTTTTTTTTTGTTTATTTACAGCGAAAAAGATATTAGTCTACAGAGTAGTTTTACATTCCGCAGATATATTTTTTTCTCTTTTAAATACCAAAATAATGATTTATGTACATACTGGAATAGCATAAAAATCTAAACTATTTAGTTAACCTTATAATACTGAACAACACGGTTTTCAAAAATATTGTCTTAGGTTTGAATGCATTATTTTAAGCATGTACAAAATAATTTAAAATTCAGAACATTAAAACATATATATTAGCTAAAAGTTTCATATCTTATACGAGCAGAAAATTACACATTTCTCATAAATATTGTCGATTTTCCAATACAAAGTTGTAAAGTATAAAAACTTACCTTTATAAAAAGACTATTTTAGGACGTATACAGACTTTTAATTTTACAATATAGTTTATTTTAACAATAATCACCTGAGACTGCTCAAATAATAAATAATATTTTTGTATGAAACATTATCAAAATGTCACTGTCTGCTGAAAATTCTATCAATATTGTATATTTATTGTTGTGTTGGAAGGTATCAGCAAAATCGTCTGTTAAAGTCCATTGTTTAAGTAACATTGACTTTCGGATACGTTCCACATAAGCAACACCGTGGTACAAAGAATCTGATACAGATTACACTATGTAAAGTGAAAATTCTGCAATTAAGGATTGTATTTAAAAGTACACATAGTGAAAAATAGTGGTACAAATAATTTGTTCATTGGTACCGTCGAAACCATTTGAAAGAAAGAAAGAAAACACACGATATTTCTCTTTATACCAACACCATTGACACCATGACCTTCATGAAATCCCGGGCACTATAAACAAATATTTAAAATTCAATTGTTTGATTTCGATTTTTCTTTAACAATGGCATATAACGAATATTTTATTTTTGTTAAAGTAAAAAATCATACCTTTGTAAATTCTTTAAATTCATCTTCTTCCTTCAATATCAATTCATCGGCTTCAATAATTTATCGATAGTGTAATATTACTAAAATTGAACCATGAAATTCTTAAGCCATAGCAATAGAAACACAGGAAATTTCATTCGGTGGCGAAGTTGTAAACAAATCATCATTTTGTTACAATGTCTCGCAATATTTTAATGCATTTGCAATAAGACCTGGTTGTTTCTCTTCCAAAAGAGAATTTTCTGTAACAGCGATGGCTCCTTTCATAACACAATCTTTGGTATTCAGTGTGTCATAAACTGTAGCCTTCTTTTAATTTTTATAACGAAATATTCCATACATATAACAATATTTCAAATCTTCTATTTGTCTGTAAAAGAAGCTAAATGAAATCAATATATTTTTTTTTCATTTATTCTAATATTACCGAGAAAAGGAAAGCAGGCGATTAAAAAAATATATATAATTTATTTTATATGTAATGTAAATTTTTTCTCATTAACATACGATTTTTGCAATTCAGTTGAATTTTTATGAAATACGTAGCGAGTGTTTTTATTTTTTTATAATAAAAATATTTTTAAAAGTAATCTGTCATTTTTTATCTGTGCAAACGTAAAGTGATGTTGAGGTGGAACTTTAAAGATACATTTAGAGATTATTAAATATTTGCACAACTGGTAAAAACTAGCATTTAATAATTACTCCTTTAATATTTTATTACTCTTTTGAAGACACACAGTATTTGGATTATATAATCCTAAATAAGTTTGAGAAATTGTCCCTGAAGATTATTTTGTATAATTTATACAAAAAGGATAAATTATCATTTAAAATTACATAAAGTTTAAAAAAAGAATGGAAAAAAATCATTACTTCAGAATTGTGCTTAAAAAAAAAAAATAACTATTAATTAATTTTTAAAAAATGTTATTTGCATAAACTAGCTTTAAAGTTTTGTCAATAGAAATATTAGTTTAAAGAGAAAAATAAATTGTCATAAAAAATTCGAAAATGTAAATGTAGTTTTTTAAGAAAATATCAAAACGTTCAAAGCTGTAGAATTCCCAATTCTGCTTAAAATTTGCAAAGTGTAAAAAATATAAAAATAACTAAAAATGAAAAAAAAAAAATTCCCCGAAGTTAGGCCGAATCCGCAACGTCTTGGTCAGTAAGCTCGCGCGCTGCCGCTGCGCCAAGAATTCACATACGGAAAGTCGTATAAATGGATATTTGAAATATATGATGAACTTTAACCCCCAATTTCTCAAAAACTAAGGCCCATTTGAAGAAACCCTTTCATCAGAATAATTAGTGGTATTACCCCTACAATATACTTTGAAATTAGCAAAATCTGTGCGCTTTATGTTTGGCGGTCCCCTTGTCTGTGTCAGCAAAAAGAGTAAGTTATAACTTAAAATATGTTCTATTCAAAAAAATAAGATGCTTTGCCTTTTCACAATTACATAGAACTAAACAAAAATATTTACGTTCAATAAATAACAGGTCACATTAGTTTACACGGTTTGCAATGAAAATTCTTTGCACAGTCAACGTTAAAATAAATTGCGCATGAACATACATTTTGTTATGATTTTGGTGTTGCCGAAAAGTAGTGCACAACCTACATAAATTAAATTATCAAGAATTCACGGAGAGAAATGAAAGGGCAAACTCGAGATGCACGTCTTCATTAAACGTATTATTAAATTAATTTTAGGAGTACGTACGCATGTTATAACAAAATTTAATGTGATTTTTATTTCAATCCTACGTTTGGCAGATTTTTAACTTCAAATTAGACTCAATATAATCATTTAAAATATTCATAAATATATAGTCATAAATATTTAATGCTGATAGATAAAATAAATTCAAAAACGGTCGATACAATTTCATCTGATAAAATAACGCAGAACATTTATTTTAAAGCTGTATACTTTAGTTTAAAATATGATCATATGTAGGTCGAATGTTTATTTCAAAGGAAATCTCGGGTTGTAAATTTTTGGCAAATATCCCAGAATATCTAAATTCTAACTGCTCACATGAACTTTGCATTCCATACATCTCTTGTATAGAATCTGAAGATAAATTCCTATGCCTGTTTTACTTGTAAGAAAAATGGTATTTATATTAGTTACTGAAATCCGATTTTAAATTTTATATATTCCGATAAAAAATATCACGTATTTTACATTTAATGTTGAATACAGGAAATAAGTATACATTTTTATTTTATTTATTTTAAACGTTTTGAATTACACAGATGTTGTATCTGGAGAAAATTCAGATATCTAAAAAACTAGTTGGATGTACTGATCTCAAAACTTTCTTCTATCTAATACAACTTAATATTTCAAAATGTAGTTATAAACGTCAAAAGTTTAATACAGCGCTATTACAAATGACGGACAAAAAAAAGATTAAAAAATCATATTTTCGAAATTATTGCGCATATTATAATAAGTGATACATGAATTTAAAGAGAAATATACCAAGTTTTTTTTCGGTTACAAATGTCCGATGTGTGAACCTCTTGTTACATGGCATACGTCCAATCTGTAATCCAGTTCGTCCCAAATATTTTGTAGCATCACTCTATCAATGGTTCTGAATTCTGTACAAATGCGTGCTTTAAGTTCTGACAGTGTCAAAGACAATGTTTATTTACCACTAATGCCTAATACAAAGTGTTCAGAACTTAAAGAACGCATTTGTGAAGCTTTCAAAACCATTGACAGAATGATGCTACAAAATGTTTGGAACGAACTCGATTACAGATTGGACTTATGCCATGTAACAAAAGGGTCACACATCGAACATTTGAAACTGAAAAATACTTATTATATTTGTCTTTAAAATCATATATCACTTATTGTAATATGTGCAGCAGTTTCGAAAATATGATTTTTTTAAATCGGGTCCATCATTTGTAATAGCCATGTCTTATTAGTTCAATACTATAAAAACTTTGATTTTCATCTTAAATTTCTTCTTCAGTTAATTAATCGGAGTAAAAACAAGTTAATCTTGATTATGGTATTTATTAAAATCAATAGTTTTTCGTTAATTTGATGTACTGTCGTTGAGAAAAAAGTAAACACCCCCTAATAACTATGCAATTAATTTCAAAAGAAGTATTTTACTAGTACCAAGTGATTAGAAATGAAGTCTACTTTTAAAAGATGTATATAAAATTTGCTTAGGGGGGCATTTGCAAATCAAAACCAGGCCTTTTTTTTTTTTTTTTTTTTTTTTTTTTTATGACAATACAAAATTTTGACAACATATTTTAAATCTTCGGTTTACACTATGACTAAAAACGAAATTTCAAGTCATATGGATGAAACGTTCTTGAATTATAAACATTGAAAATTTAGAGCTTCTAATGTTAACTTTCTTTTTCGTATTTGTATTGATATCTCCTGAAAATGTAATCCTAATGTGATAATTTTGTGTTTGGTTATAATAATAAAATACCTAAATATAAGTACATTTAATTTGAAATTTAAAATTTTTATAATATGAATTATAAATTATGAAATTAATATTTGAAAAAAATATATATATGAATTGCACCGTACATTTTTTTAAAAGATTTATATTTATTATGTCCTGCTTTATGGAAATCCTTAATTCCCTCCTAGTGTCCTGAGGGCTTCCCTGCATTTTCATAAAAATGCTTATAAAAATAATCTCAATGTAAATTTTCTTTTCCTATTTGTTTCTAAAATACCTTTCATGCCCTTTATATGATATTACATTTTAAAATACTATTCTGTTTAAAATAATTTTTTCTACAACAGATTTACTTTGTTTTTGAGAAACGGAAAATACGTCCAAAACACTCAGAGGGTAAAAAATTTTCTTCCTAGCATTTTTCGAATTATGATTTAAAAATGTCAAAATGATTGTTTTAGGGACTGTCTATGGTGTGCAGAAAAGTATATATGTTACTCAGTATAATAATTACAAAATATATTTTACTCATTTTATTAAAACATTTGGTTTGACAATAGCCGAAACACCTTAAGCTAATCAAATGGTCCTATTAGCAGTAAATAGCACGTTAACAGATGTGGGATAGCCATTCTGTGGTATTTCAACAGTCGAGTACCGAACATCAATTTGGATACAGCCCCTACAATATGCTCACTTTAAAATATTTAATTTATCGGAAACAGGTCGTACTAATTTCAGGAAAATATGGCTTTAGGCTAATTGAAGGGTGTAGAATTTATTTATGGTGTCAAAGTTAGGTATTGCTACTTTAAAAAAGTTTGGGTTCGTTTTGATATGTAGATTGCCTCTTAGCAAATTTATTATGCATCATTTAAAAGTAGCCTTTATTTCCAATCGTTTGGTACCAGTAACTTTCTGTACAATAATTTGTTGCAGAGTTAGTAGGTGGTGTTTATATTTTTACCCGCGACTATAGATCAGCTGTTCGAGAATAGCCGTCTTATTATGATGTGAAGTTCCTATCGCTTTACGAGTTGCCGGTGTACAATAGAACTACGAAAAATCAAGAAAATTATACAAAAATCACTCTTAAAGTGTTCCTTTCGGCGGAATATTTCCAAAATCAAGGACGAACTTCTTCGTATAGCAAAAACATGCACAAAAAATTAGTTCAATTCCATGCAAAATTTCATATACTTTTCGATGGTACAATAATGATAATTGCACAAAAATCCCTATTATAGTTCTCACTTCCGTTAGAATTTTTCCAAATTAAGGGAAAGCCTTCTTACCATAGCCAAAAACATACACATAAAATTTGATTCAATTATATACATAAATTCATAACCTTTTTGATAGCACAATAATGATAATGGTACAAAAATCGCTATTATAGGGTCCCCCTGCCGTCGGAATTTTTCCAAATTAAGGGAGGATCTTCTCGACATGATCAAAAACATACACATAAAATTTGGTTCAATTCTATACATAAATTCATACACTTTTCGAGGGTACGATAATGAAAAAGGCACAAAAATCACTAATCACTATTAAAGCGCACACTTCCGTCAGAATTTTTCCAAATTAAGACTGCTTGTCATAGCCAAAAAATCAAAAAAGATGGTTCAGTCCTATGCATAACTTCATCCACGTTTTGATGGTACGGTGACACACGGACAGACAGACATTTTCTATAAACATATTTTTGGGGATCTCTGACCTCTAAAATGTGTAAATCCGCCGAAATTTTCGATTCCAATACTTTCTTCTATTGAAGATAGACGAAAATAACAATATTCCATTTGAATTTAATTTATTATCCTTAATATGTACAGGTAACAAGATATCATTCCGTAGATGGTTGTGTGAATGATAACAAAAAAAAAAAAAAATATGAAACAGTACTCGTATTATATAAAGAGTAGTAAAATTTATACTGTCCAGCAAAAGCAGAGATCAAACCACTATTTTACTATTAAAAAGCAATTTTATAGGAAATGAAAGCAAAATAGAAAATTCGAATGAAATCTATATTTTGTTTAAATATCTATTATTAAATTAAATTATGAACACGTATGCATATTAAATTTCCAAAAAGAAAATATTGACATTGGGAAAGGTACTACATGGGATTAGCCTCAGTATAAATATTCGTGTAGTTTGGATAAGTACTACTTCAAAATGTATATAATATTTGCTATACGGTAAAATAAAGGGATGGCCTAAAACATAATATTTGTTTATTTACCTACTGTAATTCACGTTTTTATAATCCAGTTTAAAATATTTTATAATCCAATACACCAAAAAAGGCGGGTGGGTAATAATAAATAATTTAACTAATACGTCGGAAATAGAAATCACTTCTTTATTTTTATGCAATTAATAAATATTTATTATTATTGTGCTAACTTCAGTTTGATTTTAACTCACTAGATGGAAACATCTCATATGTTTAAAAAGCCAGTCATCTAGGCGTATTATTTTTCCGTCGTAAATATTCTAGAATGTGATCATCTATGTGTAGGTCACGTTTGTTTATGACGATGATGGGTGAAATTTTCGCCGAGGAGCTCAAGACCTGTGTCTGACATCCCCGGATACTGAACATTTGGGTTAGATGACAAGGTCCAATTCCCTGGACAGCAGCGAAAAATTTAAAAAAAGAGGGGGGGGGGAGGACTTAAGTCCTTAAGTTCAATAACAACAGCAAAAAAATAATAAAAAGACTTAACGAGTTTAAGAATTACAATAATTAAATTAATTAGAATACCCCTGGTCGCGACCTCTGTTAAATCTTCATCGAAAGGGCAAAAAACATAACATTAAAATTAAATTAAGCCATGATAAAACTATATAATTTGGATACTCGGGTGGAGCATGAAAAAAAAAAACAATGTCCCTTCGACGCATTCCCGAGTTGGGAGCACCAGGGTTAAACCGCCAGTGACGCAATGACTTTCTAAATTTTAGAAAATCATCACTTCCTCGACAGACATAGGTGGTCGAGATGGAAAAGGCAACCATGGAAGATGCCAACAGGCCCAGAAGAAGTTCAATGACGTTAAGAGAACCTTACAAAAAAAAAAAAGCCTATGGCCACATATTGAAATAATAGAAGTTTAGGATAGTTTTTCCTCTCCTCAACTGTTTCCCTGAGTCAGCCTAGTGTTCTTCACAAGTTGCGGATCTCCCGGCCTTCGTACAAACGGTGAAGACTTTAAAAAGGCTTTGTGTACTAGACATCGAGATCACCACAATTGCGATTTACGTTTCGGTCGGTAGTTCGGCAGCCACAGACTGAGTGGAGGGGGAAGATGTCCCACCATGCTATATGCAGTGGGTGGGGAGCACGGGTTACGAAAGCACGGTGTATATATAGCTACTGGGATAAAGTGGAGGGGCTTAAGATGAAAAAAATGAATTTGGTTGGCTGAGAGAATGTACAATTCGGATCCTTAAGGGTTTACTATTGAAGTTAGTCAATTAAGATTAAAATTAATATTAAGAAAACAAATACTTGAATTAATAAATTAAGAGTTAAAAAATACAGAATTTAAAAATATGGAGAGCATTTAAAATCATACCAACTTGAGGTCTATTTCTATTATTGATGTCAAATATGTCATGCATCAGAAGAGTGTTTAAAGTACTATTTTCTGAATTCTCTAAAGAAATGTGAAAATTAATTTTAAAATCCCGCATAAAAGTGTTAAGTTTAGGAAAATCTATTAAATGTTAAATATGTATGTACGCTTCAGGCTACCTCATCTTTTGTGAACTGTGTTAATTATGAATTACTAGTGTGAATGTCCGTCCTAGGATTGTAAGTAAAAATAGTGGTTTTCATTTAAAATTTCATTTAAAATTTCATAAAAATATTCATACACTTTTGATCAACAATAAGGAAAACTGACCTGAAACATTAAGTTCAGAGTCTGATTTATGCATCGGCCGCTGGGGATTTCAGAACAGATTTTTATCTGATGTGAATAAAATGTCAAAAAAGAGGAGAGATTACAGATCTGTCTATGATAATAAAAGGAAACAGATATAATTTGAATATAATACCAGTACATATGGTTTTTACTGACTTATACTGTAATGTATATAAATATGTCTGGTGTTTTTCCATTATCGCAACACCAGGCCAAAATGAATATAGGCCACTTATTCCAACCCTAATCGTGCAAAATATATTTATTGGAAATGTTGCAAAACATTTTTATTTGCCAATTATTGAACGTGAATCAATTTATTATTATTATTATTGTTTAACTGTAACCACGATAAATTTCTTCATTTGCTATTTTTGGTATGAGAAATATTTATTATTAAATCATAACCGTACAATGCGATATAAAGCAGGCATACTCATTTGTTTATAAATGCGTACCTAAATTTACGCATGCAAAAGTGTCAAAATAGCATTAATTGTAATGTGAACGTTAATACTCTAAATTTTTCTAGTTTGTCTGCAAACAATGTTTCCTTTGCATGAAAATGTTTACGTGAGAATTAATAACATCCGACATACCTATATTCGAGGTTAAGGAAATTAATTAATGCTATGCAAAAGGTATAAAAAATATTTCTGAAATTCACTGGCTGCTGAAGAAACTTTCTTTTTATAAATACTTCTTTAAATCTCGCAAATGTATCAGCTTTTGTTTTTTCTGCAGATAAATTACCTTCCTAACACGTTCTAACATACTTGAAAAGTGTTTATGAATTCGGTTAGTCCATCCGTTCGTCTGACTCTCCGTGCAGTAACCCGCGGAAATATAGACCGATTGCCATGAATTGGAAATATGTTATTGGGTATCACTATGGCATGTACGGTATTGGAAATGATACGTGTAGCATTTACAGTTCATTTACAGTGTCACTCAAAATAATTCCGTTACATTACGGTCTAAGCGACAAAATCGTTTGTGGTGTATTTTAATGATATTACACTATTTGAAACATTTTATAATGATATATATCACTGAAACGCACCACAGTGTTCATGATATAGATCGTGGTGAGCATGGAATTTATCATTCATTCAGGGAAACACAAAAGAATTTGGCTGCAGAAAAAAATGAACAATAATTGAACTATTGAAGCCTACAATGAATAACTGCTGGAAGTACGTTTTCAGTAGTGGTATGCGTTTTTATTTTATTTGTTATATTACTTTATGTGTATATATTCTAAAGCTCATATACAAGGCTGCACAAAGTTTTCAAAAACAGCCTTTTACTGGCGGAAAATGCTGAATGGAAATTTTCAGCCGTGCTTTGCTTTTAACTACACTAACAATTAGTATACTATATAGTAAACATAAATAGGTATAGATCATATACAGGTCTGCAGAAAAAAAAATCGTATATTTTAACGACTATTCATGTTAATAGCATGAATTTGATTTTCAAATGCATTACGCGTTTTCCAAATTGTTCATTTAGACATAATCTTTCACCTTAATAATCTGTAAAGTTTTGTTACCGAATTCTGAATGTGTTCGAAAGTGATCCATAATCTGTGACGTACGAATGATTTTTCGGACTTTTTTTTGAAGTCTTGAGTAATATGAAAGTTGTTATTGTATATTTTCGTCGGTTGTTATATTATGTTTTATTGAATTAAAAAAACGCCTGTTTTTCTTTTGTTAGTATATTTTTCCCCTTAAGAAATCTGTTTCGAAAATAAATGGTACGGTTTTCAGAATACTTAATCAAATTGTGTAATATCCCATTAATCTGATTTATTTATTTAATAAATATAACTGTAAATACAACAATAAACAAGTTGAATTTCAAAAATCTCTGCAACTAAATCCAATTAAAATGCACCTTTATTTCAAACGTTATTAAATTTTAATTTTTTGCAAGGAAAGAACTACCGCTTTCTGTTTTAAAAAAATCATAACTATGTGATAAGGAAACCACTAGAATAATGTACATTTAAATTATTTGATAATTTAATTCAGTATTGTGTGCTGCTAATTTTCCTGAACTAAATATATCGCAGATAAAAATACGTTTTAAGAAGGTAATAAGTTTAATTAAAAAACATATTACTATGTATCTAGTCTTCAAAGATTCAGTAAAACGTAAAACGTATCCGATATTTAAGTAACGAATATATTGGTAAGATTCAATTAGTTCAATTTAATAAGAATCCCCTTGAGATGAATTCATCGCATGAATGAGTTTGTAATAAATCTGTTTAAAATTAGAAAAATTAAGTTGGAATGTTATTTAAAGAGTTTGCGAGGAACCTTAATAAATTAATTTGATAAAGTATTTAACTGAAATAAGAGCACGATTATATTTCAAGTTAGGGAATTTTATCTTTTATTAAAAATAGAAATCTAGTTTTAATATGCAGTTAAAAATTATATATGTGTACCAAACATATATTCTACTTTATTGCTAATCCTATATCAATTGCATAATAATTTTTACTTTTTTTCTATCTTCAATATAAGAAAGTGTTGTAATCGAAATTTTTTTCGACTTCTGGTTTTCGACGGATTTACACGTTTTAGGGGTCATAGATCCCCAAAAACATGTTTATAGAAAATGTATGTCTGTCCGTCTGTCTATCGCCATTGTACCATCAAAAACCATATAAAGTGTATGAAGTTATACATAGAATTGAACCATTTTTTTAAAAAGTATTTGGCTATAGCAAGTACCCACACAACACAGATTCGTCCAATTTTCGCCTAAAGTACGTAATTTGGATGAATGGACGTGTCCATTTGAAGTCTAAAAGTCCTCCGGACTTCACCTAAATTTCGTCAAATTACGTCCAAATGTCACCCCCCTTTACGTCAGAAGTACGTCTTTTGGGCCATGAAATGAGCATAAAATGAACATAAAATGAACGAAATTTGGATCGGCCAAAATTTGTCCATATTACGTTCAAAAAATACCTCCATCCGGACGAAATACACACGAATTTTGGCTGTAATATAGACGTCCAAAATTTGTCCATATTACATCCGAAAACACCAACCACATTTGGACGAAATATAGACCCCTTTTAGCCTTAATATGAATGTGTTTATTGATCCAAAATACGTAGTTTGGACCAAAATGAGACGAATCTGTTATCTCCCCCAGGCAAGGATGACGTTATATTAAAAAACTGAAATAACAAAAACTTTTAATATAAATAATTTTGATAGAAATTTACTTAGAACTTTTTTTCCCAAAATCATATTAAATACTTAAATATTTTAAATTCCTTGCCAGGACTCATTCATATAAATCAGTAAAAGCATATATATTTTATACATATTGCTAATAAACTTTTTTTTATGATACTTTTAATTTTCTAAGATCTTTAAAGAAAATACATTAATTCCTAAAGTATACGTTATAGCTTGATTTGAAAAACAGAGGCTATACGAGACTTTAATCTGTTACATTCGGCCCAAACACAACTACGTTCTTTCACGAAGAAAGAAGAAAATTTTTAGTAATACAGTTTTTAATTCATAATACAATTAAATGCTACATCAGAATGCTTTAACATAAGCCGTAAATTTTTTAAACTTAAATGAAAATTTTGCACTACTGGAAAGAAATGAATATAATGGATAATGAATACAAGGACATTTAATCATTTGTTTTGACGTTAAGTACAGCCAAACATTTTCAAGCTTCCACATTTATAATATTAGGATTAGTATACTATGATTACTACATGGAGGTAATAACAAAACTAATCATTAAGATAACACTCTATGAATTCAACAACACTCAATGAAAAGAATAGCGTCCTATTAAAAGAATTATGTTTTGTGCATTACTAGATTCTAGAAATCTATGCATTTCTGCTATTCTTCACATTTTTATTTTATATACTTTTTCTCGTGGAAAAAAATATATATATATTTCTTGGTTTTCTTTTATATTATCATTGGTGATGATAATGCTTCTAAAAAGGTCTTATATTTGCATAGCTGCCAACTGCTACAATTTTTAGCTAGCACTAATTTTTAATGGAAATCTTCGCTTTACTTAATAACATATATCTATAATTAAATCAGGAAGATTTTTAAAAGAAATTAGTGATGGCTAGAACTCGTAGAATTTTGCCGTTGCATTTTGAAATTTTATTATATTATTCATTAGCATACAATATCGTCAACTGCAAAGTTTTACATTTTGTGAACAATGGATTTTTTCTCTTAAATTCTTTGTAAAATCAGTGTTATTCAACTACTCCACTTTTTTTTTTCACCTGAATTAAAATAGCTCTAACAGGGAATATGATTTTCCTTTTAAGGATCCACTTAAGAATGGAATGCATCAAAGAAATTGAAAATTTTGAGTTTTTCAAATGCTGCTAATTCATGGAAGAAAATGTGATATTCCCTAACAACTTTTATGTATTGTGAATAAAATTTTACACACTGAAATTTGCATTTGTTGCCAGGTGTGCAAAAAAATATTTTACATTTTTAATAATAATAACAAACATTATTTTGAAATATCATTAAAGAAATTTAAAATGTAGTACGAGCGTGAACTTTGTTTTTCATAAGCAGGCCTACTCCCTACTGCTCCATCATAATATGTAAAAAAAAAAATATCCCTAGACTGCAAGATTAACTTTCCATTACTCATGCATGGATTATTAAAAATAGTTCCATTTTATTTATTTTAGTAATTGACTTTTCACTGATTAATGTAAAAATACATACTGTATATTCTGGTATGTAACAATAATTTTTGATAGAAGAAAAATTATCAAAATTTATAGGTGCATATTATGAATCAATTTTAAAAATAAATTATAAAAAATATGATCATAAGAACTAAGATTTTTGATTTAATAAACATGCAATTTATGTTTAAAAAATGTTGCTATTAGAGTATATGAAAAATAATAGTATTGTACTTTAAAATAATTTAAATCTTATTTTTTACTATGTATCTCATGAAAGTTTTTGCGAACAATCTGCACAACATATGGCAATTATAATAAAAAATACAAAAATTAAATCTAAAAGTATATGTATGTGTTACATGCCAGAATACAATATGAGTAAGAGTACAAAATTTAGTATATGATCAAAACTTATTCATTAAAATACTGATTTTTATTTAGGTTATCACCAAACTAAGTCTTAAAAAATTAATCTATGCTCTTAATTAAATATCATTCAATTAAATATTGAATAATTATTTATAAATGAATTTACATTTTGTACAATTAAATATGTAAATTATCAAATATATTTCAGATTAACCTGATTATTTGTAGTACATTATAAAATAACAAAAACAATACATTCAGTGTGTTTAAGTAATGTTTTGAAATCAAAGTTTATTTAAAACATTGCTTAAGCATAAAAAATGAAATTTATCAAATATTTTCATGCATAAAATATGGTTAAAAATTATGTACAAACTTTTAGTTTAAAATTATTCAAAATCTTTAGTGAACAGTGTACATATATTATCATTGTTATAAAAGAATATACAATAAAGATGCAAGAAATATTTTCAAAAATGAAGTTTTATTTATTTATTTTCCAATTTGGCTCCTGTTGACAACAATATTTTCTTTTTACAATTCATATATAAAATATATTTTTCACAGAAAGGCAAAAAGGGTGCTATATTTCATTACTATAAAGTAGGCAGGATGATCCTGCGGAAACTGTTTGGGGAAAACTCTGTTCTACGTTAATGCTTCTCAGACTTATTTTCAGTATATTTAACAGACAGCAGCTTCAAAGCCTATAAATAAAAAGAATAATAATTCATTAAATAGCACATATCAATAATTCATAACGTTAGATGCAAATTAAAAATAATTTAATTTTAGTTTTAATTTTTGCTTACAGATAGATAGCATCATCAGACATCTTGTATTATTTCATAATAAAATGAAGTTTTTTCATCCAGCTTTGAATGATATAAAAAAAACCTTTATATATTTTTAAAAATTACTAGCCGGTGTTTAATTTAATCTATTTATCAAATTTTTATTATTATTTTTTAAACAAACAACTACTGATGCAATGTTTACAAAATATATAAAAAAGTACTTTATAATGTTCAATTGTGTCCTTTATTTTGAGTATTTAAAGATCTATATTTATATAAAGTAAGGATAAGAAAAGAAAAATCAAAATTTGGTGCTTTCTCGTTATAGCAGCCTCCTCATTTACAATTATGTCAAGGTAGCAGTTTCAAATTTGCAAAAGATCAACACCAAGCTTATACAGTACAACCTCGATATCTCGAATCTGTGGGGAACTGAAAATAATTCGAGATATAGAGGTTTCAGGTTATCAAGGTTTTGACAAAATTTAATCTCACAAACTGCTTTTTGCTGTAAAAAACAGGATTCATCAAAAACGACACATAATCTATTAATAATTAACAAATTACACTTCTCAAAGCCTTAATAATTTCAAAATTGTGTTACACACAAACTTGTTTCGATTAAATAATATCCAATTTGTCATTAAGAAACGCAAGCAGTTGTTTCGGAAGAAAAAGTTCTTAATTGAAGTCTGCCGTCTCGCAGAATCTTTTTGCAATCGCACAGTCTCCTCTCACATAGCAATGGTACCAAATGCTGATGTTCTGATATTTTCATTTGATTCAAGAAATCTCTGCAGCAATTAAACTTCCGTCTCAGCTTCTTTCACTGTAATTTTTTCATGCTGTTGTTGATCATGTAAGTCTTTTAATTTCTTCATCAGAAATTTCTGCATTAATACTCGAAACAATCTCCTCATCCATCATAGTGTCGCATGTTTCAAGCTCATTGTCTACATTCAAGAATTCTTCGAATGAAATCTCAGTGTGACACTCTTTTTTTATCGATTCCCACTGTTCTGGATTCAGTTCTCTTTCTTCAGTTGCTTGCTTAATGGAATCAACTTCCTCAGTTTCACTGAAAGTTACATATTCTAAAAATTCTGCTATTATGAAACAATTTCTTATTGTTGTTTCTGTAACATTTTTCCATGCATAGTGAGCCATTCGCATTGACTGTAAGATGGTGATAGGTGCGCTAGAAGGTTTACCTTCACCGATATTATTCAGAAGTTTCTCACAATTTGAGCTCGATAATCAACTTTGAAGCTAAGGATTATCTCCTGGTTGATTGGTTGTCCTGGTTGAAGCTTCGAAATCTTGTTTGGCAGCAAAAATTTAAGTGATATTTTTTAGCGTTGGAAGGTTAGAGTGGTCTTTACAATTGTCTATGAATAGGAGAATGCGTATTTTACTTTTAGCCATTGTTTTACGGATTCCTGTCAGCCAATCAGCAAATATTGCGTTTGCCATACAAGACGTTATATTTGATCTGTACAGCATTAGAAATTACTTAATTTTAGCAAAGCACCTTGGATTTTAGATCGTCCTATCATAAGAGAAGGAAGCTTTCCTTTACCACTTTGATTTGCTGCCAAAAGCACAGCTACACGAAGTTTACTGTTTTCCATGTCAGATTTCTTCACCTTTAAATGCAGCCGTTTTGTTGGGAAAACATTGGTACAATAATACACTTTCATCTGCATTAAAAACACATCATCTGCTTTATAGTCCTTTAAAAGAAAAGGAAGTTCTGAAAGCCACTCTTCACAGGTAGCTAAAAAACCTGATGCCCTTTCACAGCAAAGTTTCCAAAAAACGATGTTGTCCAGGCTTCTCACTGGTCCATTTTTTGAAAACTAATAATTTTTTAGAAAGAAATTCGTGGAGGGTTTCTGCAACAATTACAAGAAAAACGCACTTCCCGGTAGGTTGCTGCGAAATTTATAAAGAATATTTTTCTTTAAATAAAAGTGGTGTTCAAAAAACGGACTGAGTGGGAGCCCTGTGTTGTCCCTTTTTCAGTTTCAAACGCCTTCCATTCTTACACTTTAAGTTCTTTGTATCAACAAAGCGATAAAAGAATGTGAAACCAGCATCCAGATCAAATTCTACAGCTGACAATAGCCAAAAGTAAAAAGTCGAACTAATTTCTGTGGAAAAAATTTCGACATATCAAGGGTTTTGAAAAATATTTTTCGAGATAAATATGGAAAATACATAAGAATTTTGATGAAAATGCAGGGGAAATTTCTTTTTTCGAGATATTGAGGGTTTCGAGATAAGGAGGTTCGAGATATCGAGGTCCGACTGTATATACATCATACAAACATCATGTACAATATGTATAAGCCAAATGCTCATATATGAGCCATATAAGTAATATTTATATCATATATCAGTCATATAGATCATTAAACAAAAACATAATTTACAGAACAAAAAAAAAAATTATTTTACACATTGTTTATGCTCGAGAATGGGATAGATACAGCAGATTCGCTCAAATCCGCACAGCTTGGGACGAAAGGTTGTGTAGATTTTAGAATTTTGTGGATTTCTAGTTTGTTTACATTTTTTAGACAATAATTTGAATGTAATAATGCAATCAAATGTATAATGAATGTTTGCAATACAGCAAAATATTAAAATAATTAAATAATAAACTAAAATAATAAAAAATAAGATAATTTAAAAAATGATTAAATTATTAAAAGTAAAGGTCAAATAAATAGTAATTAATAATGTATAATTAAAATTGCATAATAAAAATGAGATACATTTTCCTTGAATCATTCAATGACACTTCCCTCATAAAGGTACCCTATTAATTAACATCAAAATCAAAAAGTAAGGAAGATTTTTTTCAGGTTTGCCAGTGTTAATAACTATAGAAAAAAAATTGATTAATACATATATATATTTGGTAAAAAGGCTGATTAGCAGTGATATCAACAATATCCTTTTTTTTTTTCAGTGATAAATTTATATTTCCTTCATGAAAAACAATGAGTTTAGTCTCATCATATTATCGAGAATTACATATTAAAATACATACGAAATGATATAAAACTAAAAAATCCTGTTACTTTGCCTCTACAGCTTAACTGAAATTTTCATTGTTTACATCTGCGATGATGTGCAGATTTTAGGCGGTTGCAGATTTGAGGGAGTCCTGTATTATAATTTTTCTTCAGCTGCTTCTACAGTTAATGTTAAAGTCTTGCAAAAAATATGTTTAAACCAAATGAATTTTTAAAAATAAAATTCGAACAATAGGATACTTAAACTACCCTAAAAACTTAAATTACAAAGATACATGGAAAATGCAAACCTTTAAAAAAGTTTCAGCTTTATTTCCATTTCATTCGAATGGAATGTAAGTTTTTAGATTAGTTTAAGTATCATATTGTTCGAATTTTATTTTTATTTCTTTAAGATCAATTGGTTTAAACGTATTTGTTGCAAAACTTTAACATTTACTGTAGAAGCAGCTGAAGAAAAATTCTAATATCTATCACTTCTTGGGACTATACAATGCATGAAATGAGGGTTTTTTTTGTTGTTGTTGTTGTTGTTGTTTTGCAAATTATGTTTTTTTTAATATGTCAAGCTTTATAACTAGTGCAATTCAGAGGAACTCATTACAAAATTAATAGAGGATGTTATAATTAGGGTTGGATATATAGGGTATTGCATCACAATTTGTGATGTAACTAAAATCCATAATAAAAACAAAAAATTCAAATTTACTTAAATTTGGTTATCCAATTTTCCACTGGTAGTGGTCTCTATGAATGCAAAAGTAAATTGTGTTGCATGTTTGCTGGTTATTTATGCTACTATGAACGGCAATTCTGCGGCATTGAAACATTTCACCTCTGAACTGGGAAGGCCGGTGAGTGAATTAATTTCTTTTCACCAGTCTCTGACAGAGGAGTTAATTAATGGTAATATTAAAGAAAGTTGAAATCTTTTTGAACTGCTTAAAAAAATATATATAAATAAATAAATAAATAAAATAAAATAAATAAATTTATCTTGTAATCAACACCATTACATTTTAATTTGTCCTATCAGAGCCTAACACCATTTGTCAGTTTACTGGTTCATAAATGTCAGTTATTGAATACTTGCATTATTAATAATTTAAAACATGAAAAGAGAGACACATCTATAGTATCGTATCATATATAAATAAGGTTTAAGTAATTTGTTTTTATAATAAATATTTAAAGTATTTTTAAAGCATAATTTTTTTTTTTTTTTTCGTCGCAAGTAAAGTGTGAAACACTGGTTCATTTTGTGTCAGTTATTGGTTTTTCAAAATGGGGTTGTGTCAGTTACTAAAGTTATTCACCATATTTATGAAAAACATTTATTTTTAATAATACAATATATAATTTTTCAAAATTTTGTCAACAGTAATTTTTAAATGTATCTCTACCACCCATTCAAAAAAAAAAAAAAAAAAAAAAAAGTGTAGAATGGATTTAAAATTTTGTAATAGTGATTTGAACACTAATTTTTAATGTGTCAGTTACTGGGGGTTTCACCCTAAATCAAGTAATAAAGAAATTTAAACAGGTTATTAAATAGAACATAAATTTGTTTTTAATACTTTTTCCATTTTAAAATTTTAAACTATGTATGCATATATAACCGAAAGTTATTTTCTTTATTGGAAAAAAAACTTGGTATTCGACTGCCGAATATTTGGTTATTTGGCCAAATCACTATTTGTCCCATCCCTAATTACAAGTTCTTTGATTCATTACTGTTTATTGATTATTTTTAGATAAGGCAGGGAGGGGGGGGGGGGGGGGGGTTGGCACATTACAGTTACATAAAATATATTTTTGGAAACCTTTGGCATGCGAATGTGAAAAGGTTTGCCATCCCTGAACTATTATTTATAATTGCATTGCATTTAACTATTCACTCTCACAATTTTAAACAATTAATTTTAATATCAACATTTTTATTAGTTTGTGGGCTAAACCTTAAAATTCAGGCACACTACACCTGCTGAAATCCCAACCCCCAGGCATGTAAAATTGTTTTATGTTTTTAAATTTACGTATCCAAGGACTACATAAAATATTGGCATTAAAATATTATTTAAAAATGGAAATGCTTGCTTTTTTTTTTTTTTTTTATTATATATATATATATATATACTACCTTCCAATATATTTCAATTTAACCTTAAAAAAATATACTGTTTATTCTCCAAACAGAAATTTTTATGAGTTATAAATTATATATGTTTTCCGAAATTGAGATTATACACTGTGCTGTAAGCGGGTGATGCTGCCCGCCACAAAATTGAATAATTTGAATTTAAATAGCCCTTTCTTTAAGTATCTCAATCAAAAAATTTAAACATAATATCACATTAGAATTGATAGTAGATAGATAGATAGATAGACACATTCACACACATATGGTGTTATATAGTAACAGAATATAAGAAAAGAGATTAGAGATAGAAAAAAATAGTTGTAAATAGAGTTGTAAATAATAAATAAAATAAAACAAAAGATTTTTTTTTCACTCATCATTACAGTTGAAGTAAAAAGATTTAATAAGAAACAATAACACAAACCAAAACATTTTATTTCAATTTCTAATCGTTGTTTCTAATATTTACTATGTGGAAAAAAAAGTTGCTACTGGCAAAGAAAAAAAAAATTCTGTTAACATAATTTGCACCTGACTAACATAAAAGTACCACATTATTCATTTTTTATGCAAGCTGACAATTGTAAAATCAAATACCCACAGACATATAAATTGAAAATTTTATTTAATAACAGCATTTATGGACTTTAACTGAAAATTTACCTTACTCAAAGTTAAATCATGCTTGAAAAGAGTTGAGTCCTGCTGAGTCCAACTTTTATTCAATCAATAATGATATCTATCTACAAAACAGTTGTTTTTCCAAAGACAAGAAGCTTGTATCTACTGGGAGAAAAAGGCGGAAAAAAAAATGAGTGGATCCAGTATAATCTTATTTTAAAGCAATTTTAAAATGCATGAATTTTGCAAATATTGTGATTACTTTAACTCATACACACACACATAAAAAAATAACAACATTAGATTAATTTGTCTAATTCACCATTTTTTCTTCTCTGATCGAGAATCAAGTATTGATCGATTCTCGATTGTCTTGTTCACAAAAGAAATTAGCAACGGATAAATGTGCTTTCCACAACCAATGTTTTATGTGCATTCTACTATAAAAGAACATAAAGCTACTCAGTAATGTAATGATTGTGTTGACTCTAGGCAGGGTTGGCAAGTTTCTGCCAGAGTGGTTAAAACCAGCGGTTATAACCGGTTAAAACCGGCATGGCAGAAACTAGTTTCTGCCAGTAAGTGGCAAAAACTGGCAGAAACTCAGAAATAATATTAATAAGAACTTTAATGTGCAATGATTCTTAATTCATACATGTATTTGATGTGTAAACAATTAAGTTAAAAATTAAAATTAAAGATTATGAATGTTATTCAAAGTTGTAAAAAAGTTTCAAAATTATCATATAAATATACTTTGTTTATATAATAGGTACTAATTTTTTTTCACTTGAAAAACAGAAATTTTCAATGGTAGTCTGATGCTGTACAAGTTTAACTATTTTATATTATTGTTTAGAGTTGAATTTTTATTTAAAAGTAAAAAAAGAAATTTACAAAAAAATCTGTGATATTTTAACAAATGTATTTTTCAGAGTATTTTTAAATAAATAATGCAATGCAATAACTTAAAGATTATGATTCTTCTGAAAATATATAAGTAAATAATTGAAGCACAATAAATAACAGAAAAAAAATTTAATGAAATATCTTGCACAATTATTTTACAATATTGAAAGAACAAAATTGCCACTCAAATATACTATTATTACTTTTTCCACAGAACATTCCATAGCATAGGACAAAATTTTGCTAATCTTTCTAAACTTTCTTTGTTTTGAATGAAAGAAAAGTTTGAAAATATACTTTCAAGACTATCATTACTTGCTGGCAATGTCATTATTGAGGATGCAAATTTGAAAAATCCTCATTTTCACCAGTATTCTTTTTTAAAGATGACCACCACATCAGACTTAGATAAAATGTAAAACTGTCTGCAAACTCAAATAATTTCTTAAAAATTTTCTGCCACGCCCCTCCTAAGTCCTATATCGCCGCTAACAGAAAAAGTCCTCTTTCCAGTCCCTCACATTACGTTACATGCTCTCAACCCTCCCTCCCCCCCAGTTTTCTGAATTAGACTTTATTGAAAAGAGGATAATGTTTACTAAGATATTAAAACCGAATTCCCCTTTCGAATGTAAAATAGTCACTGCAAATCGCAGAGAAATGCTAAACAAGCACATAAACATTCGTTAAAATTTCCAACCAAATACATTTACTTACATACCATTAACATTTACTTTTCAACACAAAATTTATTTTTAATCTGTTAAATTAATCTGCAGCACCTGCTTCGGTGCTGCACTGTTTCTGCTACCAGCCCTGGCAAAAAAAAAAAAAAAAAAAAAAAAAAGCATTGTACTTGCTGTTCCGGCATAACCCCCGCACTTCCAATATTAAGTTTTAAAAATATATATGCCACGGCGCTTCTTCCATGGTACATGGCAAATAATTTCTAGATAGCTTTTTTTATCTGCAGACCTTCTCACGAGTCTGCGACGGGCCTCGCACAGATTCTCTGCCTGGGGTCTTAATAATTTTTTTAATGAAAAATTTGTAAAAAAAAAAAACAAACATCAGAACTGTCTGCAAACTTTGAAAATTTTCTGCGAACGGCGTTCGCGTGTTCGTCTATATTATCTGACTCTGCACCACATAGAAGGTAAGGGCAAGACATTTTCTAGGGCTTCCTTGGAGAAATATGTTTCTGAGGCAGGAGTCGATTTTGCTTCAAAGGATATTATATGTGGCACAAAATTTGGATTAATATCAGAAAGCAATTTCCTTGCCTTTTCTTTATGCTCATATGTCAATTTTGATCCCATATACTTAGGATGAAGTAAATAAGTTAGCATATGGTAGTCGGTTATTACTGTATCAAATCTGCTTTGAACCTTTGTAGTTGTTTGTTTTGTAAGTGCAAAATGTGGTTGGAACATTTTCAACTAACAGTCTTAATAAAAAGGCTAAATCTTTAACAACAATTTTATGCACAAATAACATACAGACACGACAAAAATATCCCATATAATCGTTTTTTGTCGTGTCTGTACGTTATTTGTGTGTAAAATCATTGTTAAAGATTTTAGCTTTTTTACTAAAATTCGCACAAAGTTTGATCTATGCTTATAACAGTCTTAAATTGAAAAAAAAAAAGTCAGATTTGTTCCTTTGAATACTGTATTTAAATGAAATGTTTTTTAAATTCATGGAATTACAAGATCCGCATATAACTATAACATTTCTATGAGAGATAATTTATAGTGTTATTATTAAATTAATACGTTAAATTACAGAAAATTATTTTGAGCAAGTATTGAATATTTTTCTTTTCTTTTCATTGTTTAATTTAAAATAAGTATTGGATATAGTTTTGTATTTGATTTTTAAACTGAAATTTTAAAATACTCTAATAATTGTTTACATATAAAATTATATAACCATACTATAACAAAAATTTTATCTGTTACATTACTCATTTTTTCTAATACAAATCTATTTATTTTTTAATTAAAACTACCCACAATATTTCATTTGTTATTTATACGGAATAAAATGTACTTAAGGAATTTAATACTAGTAAAAAAGTCTCATATTATGTCATGAAATGTGTTTATGCCAGTTGTTGCCAGTTTCTGCCGGTTAAAACCGGTTATAACCAGTTTCTGCCACTGGCAAGGCAGAAACCCTTTTTTGCCGGCAAATAGCCAGCCCTGACTCTAGGCCAATTTGGCAGGGGTCGGCAGCCCTTTATGCACCTAGTGGCCCATTTTAATTATTTTATATCTATTGATTATAAGAAATATTAATTTAATTATTTGGTTGCAGGGAAGTAACGTGAAATATATCAGATGCATGAAACAAAAATCAAGATACTCATCCATAGATCTATCGCATAAAAAAAAAAAAAAAACCTTGATAGTTTTGCCAGTATTAAGTCAAAGGGAAAAATTCAGAAATTCACCAACTGTTCATGTAAAAGAAAATCATGAAATTTGTGGATTAGTCGCAAGAAAGATCTGCAAAATTCTGCAAAAATGAAAAAAAAACTGCGAATTTCACCAATCGGCAGGGTTGCAAAAAACCCACCTACCCAAAAAAAACCACCCGGGTTTTTTTGGGTAAAACCCACTCTAAAAAATCCAATAAAACCCACGTTAAAGCGGGTTTTATTGGGTTTTTTACAATTCATGATAATATTACTTAATATTCAGTAACTTTTATATTAGTTTTTTAACATTTGTGTTTCAAGAGTTACACTGTCCTATTAAAACTTATTGTGTAGGTGTACTGCCAAATCCAAATCTGACAAAGTCAAAATGAAATAATGTGCTTTTAAAAAAAATCTTTTTTTTTAAAAAGCCTGTTAATATTATGAAAAAAAGAAGCCAAAATCAATATACAGAGCTAATCATAACATTTTCGCATTAGCTAAAAAATGACAAGGTCTTTTATCAAGATTTAACAATATAAAACTTCATAACATAAATTCCCAACTGGATACAAATTTAACTTATTCACTTTTGGCCAGGATTGGCAAAAAAAAAAAAAAAAAGGGGGGGGGGCGGGGTTAAAAAACCCAAATAAACCGGTTTTTGTTTGTTTGTTTGCTTAAACCTGGGGGGGGGGGGGGTAAATATCATTTCCTATTACATATAGATGCATGCTTGTTGATAAAAATAAACAGTGTTGGATATTTTCAAAATATACAATGAAACATAGTTGAAAATATTATAAAGCATTATTTGATTAATAAATAATAAAAGATTAAAGATTTGTTTCAAAAATGTGTTCTTAGTGAGAAATACAGATAAAACGTAAGCTATTAAAGTAACTTGTAAATATGTGGTTATTACATAATATTATATGATGTCAGAAGTAAAAGCTTTTTTCCAGACTTTTACACTGATTTATTTATATTTCAATTAAAATTACTTGTATATTAAATTAATCAATAAAAATATAATAAGATTTCTTATAAAAAATAAGGGACTCCCCCTACCCCCACTTCTTAAAAAAACAAGAAATTGAATAAAACCCTAAAAAACCCAAAAAGCCCAATAAAACCCGAAAAAACCCAATAAAACCCTAAAAAACCCACCTGGGTTGGGTTTTTTATAAAAAACCCGGGTTTTTTGCAACCCTGCCAATCGGTCATGAGGAAATTTAAAAAAATGCAAAATTTGACAACTGGTAGAGATAAAATATTGTAAAATTCATCAATTGGTTGCAAAAAAAAAAAAAGCGAAAATTGTCATTTACTGGTCAGAAAAAATCATGGATTTGCCAGTCGATCCTCAGAAAAAAATTGAAAAATACTTCAGTTGGTTGCTTTAAAATATTGCAAAATTTGCCAATCTGTCACAGGAAAAAAATCATGAAATTCATCAGTCTATCGTTAGAAATATTGAAAAATCAGGGGTCGATCCAGACAAAATTTGGGGGCCTATTTAGGGCCCCTTCACAAAAATAAATTTAATAAAATGGGCCCCTTCACAAAAATAAACTTAATAAAACAGGCCCCTTCACAAAATTCCTTTTAATAAAATAGTATGTAACATACGTATACTATGTAACATTCTTTTTCATAAAAACTGTTTTAAAATGTGTAATTTGTAAATAAAACCACGTCACAAAAAACAAAAACTTTAGCAAAGGGATTTAAAGTATGTTTTTGTTCATAAATTCTGGGTTCGAATTTTAGAACTGGATTTCAACTTTCGTTACAAAATGTTATTTTTCACAAAAATAACTTCTACTTTACACAAAATGGGCCCCAAGAATAAAAGTCTGCATCGACCCCTGAAAATTCATCAGTTATTTGTAGAAAAAAAATGAGAGATTGCTCGATAGGTCGTGGGAAAATCACAAAATTCGTCAGTTGATCAGGGGGTAAGGGGAGGGATCCCAAAATTCAATCGGTCACTGAAAAATATCACAAAATTCTGCTGATAAAAGGTAACTTTAAACCAGTTCAATTTTTTTTTTCTTTTTGACAAGCTATAAGAGTGCCTTTTTGAAAACAGTATGGCCTTTTTTAAAAATTACCACCCAATGACATTTTTTTACTAGAATCAACACCAACAGATGCCACCACTTACTCTTGTTATATAATAACAATCATATGTAACTTGATTCATGAATTTAATACTCTTTTAGAAAGGGGTATGAAAATATTGAAATAAATTATCTGCAAAATGCATGAGTGACATAACTTTACTTAATTACTTGATTGCTTATTTAATTACTAATAATGATACCTAATAATGATAATGTTGTTTAAAAAAATATATATATTAAAATTTTCTTTTAATTGCATTAAAGGCTTATAATGCTTCATAACATAATGTTACATTATTACACAAAAATAGAAAATAACAAAATTATGTTATTCAAAAGTAAACATCTATTTTTCTTGATTTAATTTTTTTATACTTTTGGGTTAAACATAATGTCTCCCGAGAATGAATCACCAACCCTGTGGCAGAATGTGTGCGACACCGCGACGAGCGTCGCAGACGTTTTAGGGCTTCTTCAGACTAAAAACATATAATACACAGCGGGAAAGAAAAAAAAAGAGGGGAAAGCGATATTTTTATGAAAAGCCAAACAGAATTCGCTAAGTGAGAACGGGTCTATGGCAGGGACAGTTCGTCTCTGAATTTTCTGAAAATTAAAAAAAAAATCGGTTATCGGCCCGAACATTCAGAAATAAAAAAGAAATCCCTGAAAATATAGTGAATTATGACAACTGATTGCAAAATAAAGCCTTTCTCGTCAATCATTCGCAGAAAAAATCGCCAATTTCGCCAAAGGATTGCTGGGAAAAAAGCAAATTTCGGATTGCGGAAAAAACGCAGATTTCGGCATATGACCGCGGAAAAACACAGAGTGCTGCAAACCACAGCGGGAAAACGTAGATTTTGGCAAAGGATCGCAGTAAAATGTGAATTTCAACAAAGAATCGCAGAAAAATAACAAATTTTGTCAAATGATTGCAAAAAAAAAAAAAAATGCAAATTTCTTCAAAAAATTGCGTAAAAGGGGCAATTTCATGAAATGCAAATTCGTTAAATTATCTCAGAAAAATGCAGATTCAGAAAAATGCAGAACGTGAATTTCGTCTAAGGGTCATTAATGCAAATTTAGCTGAAGGATCGTGGGAAAAATGCAAATTTTGCAAAATGATCGCAGAAGAAATGCGAATTTCGTCACAGGATTGCAGAAATCACGCGAATATTGTAAAAAGATTGTGGTAAAAACACGAATTTCGTCAAATGATTGAAGAAAAAACGCGGGTTCGTCAAAATATCACAGAAAAATATGAAGTTCGCAAAAGTCTCGCATAAAAAATGCCGTCAAAGAATTGCATATAAAACACATTTTGAGAAATGATCACAGAAAGAACGCAAATTTCGTCTAAGGGCCGTTGAAGAAAAGAAAGTTTAGTCGAAGGATCGCAAAAAAAATGCAAATTTTGTAAAATGATCGTGGGAAAAAGCGAATTTTGTCTAAGGAACATTGAAATAATTTGAATTTCATCACAGGACCACGTAAATAAGGTTAATTTCGTCAAAGGATCGCAAAAAAAAAAAAACACGAATTTCTTCAAAGGATCACGAGAAAACGCAAATTTCTTTAAAAGATCGTGAAAAAAAAGTGAATTTCATAAAAGGATCACAGAAGAAACACAGCGGTCTCTTTAGAAAACAGCTTATACACAAACATCTAGTTTTATTATTATAAATATATTTAATCTGAAATAATACATACTGAACTAACTTTTGAAAAATCAAGTTACCCGAACCCAACCAAACACAGAATTAACCCGACCTGCAACAAAAGTAATTAGCGCTGGGGGAGAATTCCCCCCCCCCCCCTTCCCTTCTGCTGAAACATTTCTGGAAATATATTATAGGTGAAAACTGGGAAATTGAGTTAGTAGCCAGTGGCCGGTAGACTCAGTTTCATTAGTAGCCACTTTTTAAAGTTAGTGGCCACTATAATGTTTCAAACTTTCTTGACATCTACATAAACTATAATTGTTGTATATATACATATTTTTCTATAAGTCAGAGTTTTATACACGCCAATTATTCATGATAAGAACAGGGAAGCAGTCAAAATTCAATGAAAATTACTTTAAAACCACAGAATCTGTTATATTATTTTTTTTAGTTTCTTTGTATTTCATATATATATATACCATCAAAGCAGAATATGCTTATAAATGTGATGTACATCACAAAATATTTCAAATCCTCATTTTCAAGAAAATTCACCATTCAGTCTTAGAAAAAATTCTGAAATTTGCACTCAATGGCTGGAAAAAAAAAAAAGCAAAATTCTTTAATTGTTTATTTAAAAAGATTGTGAAATGACAACTGGTCGCATGCAAAACTCGTGCAATTCGTCAGTTCATCATGGAGAACAAATCATGAAATTCTTCAGCCTGTTGTGGGAAAACAAAAAATTCAACAAACAGTTGCAGGAAAAAAATCCACGATTTTCGCCAATCAGTTGCAGATAAAAAACCGTGAAATTTGTCAGTGCACCAAGGAAGAAAACTGTAAAAAAAAACATGATCTAATCGATCTCAAGAAAAAGCCTCAAAATTTGCCTATGATACAAGGAAAAAAAATCGTGAAATTTGCAAATCGGTCGCGGTTTAAAAAATCGCGAAATTCGTCAATAGATCGTTGGAAGAAACTGCGAAATTCATAGATCAGTAGCAGAAAAAACTCATGATTTTCTCTAAGTGGTCTCAAGAAAAAGCCACAAAAATTTGCCTATTGGTTCAAGAAAAACATTGCGAAATTTAAAAATTGGTCACAGGTTAAAAAAAAAAAAAAATTCATCAGCAGATTGTCAGGAAAAATCAGAAAGTCATTGATCAGTCGTGCACCCCCCCCCCCCCCCCCACCTCGAGATTTGGCCGATGAATCGCAAAAAAGCAACGAAGTTTTCCAATCGACTGAAAGAAAATGTTGCGGAATTCACTGATCTGTCGTGGGTAGAATGCAAAATTAGTCGATCAGTTGCACTCACAAAAAAAAAAATAAAACGTGATTTTTACCAATCGTTCGCAAGAAAAAGCGGAAAAAATTGCTAATCAGTAGAAAGAAACTAGTGTGAAATTCATCAGTGTCTCGTCATAAAAGCTGCAAAATTCGTTGATCGGTAGCAGAGAAAATGTACGATTTTCTAAAATTGGTCGCAAGAAGCTGCTGCAAAATTTGCTTATCGGTACAAGGAAAATTTTTCAAAATTCCCCAATCTGTGATGAAAACGGCCTGTGAAAATCGTCAAAAATTGGAAATTCATTGACCAATCATGGAAAAATCCACAATTTTTGCCAATCGGTCGCAAAAAAACCGACAAAGTTTGCCAATAAGTAGAAAGTAAATATCGCAAAATTTGCCAATCAGTCGCGGCTAAAAAATTGCAAAATCCTTTTGTTGATCTTTTAAACAAATCAGAAAATGGTTGATTCAATCAGTCGCAAGAAAAAGAGAAAAAATTTGCCAATCGATAAAAAGAAAATATAATGAAATTTGAATCAGTCACGTGTAAAAAAAAATTGTCAGAAAAATCACAAAATTCTTTGATCACTCTCGAAAAAAACAATGATTGTTTCCAATCTGTAGCAGGCAAAAGTTGAAACATTTGCCAATCAGTTATTGGTAAAAAACATGAAATTCATGGATCAGTTATGTGAAAAAAAATACGATTTTCACCAAACGGTCAAAGAAAAATATCGCAAAATTCACCCACCAGTTGCAGTTAAAAAATGCGAAATTTGTCAGTGAATTGTAGAAAATATCTCGAAATTGTTCAACCAGTTGTGGGGAAAAAAAGTCCCACAATTCGATGATTGGGTCCGAGAAAAAAAACGTCAAATCCGCCAGTTGACAGAGGGAAAATTCTGAAATATTGCGAAAATCAATTGATTGTCGGAAAAAACAGTGAAATTCATCATTTGACCACAGTAAAATCACAAAATTTGCCAATAGTTTCTTTCGGTTGAGTATGTCAGCATTTTACAAAATGTATTTTGCATTCCTATAAAAGATGCCATTGCACTTCTTCATGTATTAAGAAAATCTCCCTGCAACTTTCTTTTTTTAAATTCCCACAGAACATTTCTGTCAGATGAAGTTCGTTGCAGAACATTGCAAAGTATTCTGCTTTGGGGATACATACATTTTTGTATGAAACGACAAACAAAATCTTCACTTTGTGCCCCCCTTCGCCTTTCATTCTGGCACCCGGAGCATATACCCCCTCTGCTTCTCTGTACCCCCCTAGTTTCAGCCCTATATAATAAAAATATGATATAAGATGTATAAATGGCATCCAGGAAGTAAATAATATGCATATAATGATACATATGAGACACATATATATGAGCATTAGTAGTACTGTTTCTTTTAGGCCATCATTTAAGGGCGCAGCACCCTGCTTATTCTAAAATTGATAAAATGCATCCTGTCCTTTTTAAAAATTGTGAAATGAACCTCCAGTTGTATCTAGAACATACTAGTAAAAATTTTCCTCATACATTTTTCATGCACACAATAATAAAACAATTCATGTTGTTCAGCAAAATAGTTCAGACTTTTTTTTTTTAAATTATTAGTATTAAGTAAATAAGTTCACATTACAATATGATAATGAATGAATAACATTTGAGTAGTGATCTTTCCTTAGAGCACTAGAAAATTTAAAATATAAAAAGTCTGGTGTCTTAGTAAGAACTGGATATCACATAAATTTAAATGTCAAAAAAAGAAGTTGCTATCAAATGGGAAGTTTTTAGAAATTACGTACTTGCAACACATAATATATTAATTGTCAAAGAATTATTTTTTTTAATATGCCCCTAAATCAATGTAAAATTCGTTTCAACCCAATAAATTTTTATTTACTTTTTATAAAACTGCATTATGACCGAGAAAAATCATGTAAACAAAGCATTCTTATTTACGTAATCAAACGCTGATTTCTCCTATCAAAAAGTCCAGACTAAAGTCAAAACTATTGATAAATTAAATAAATAACAAAACACAGAATCGTGACAGAAATGTTTTATGTAAAGTATGCACACAAACACAATAAATCTAGAAAACAAAGTCAATTTACTTACCAGCACTCACACTCATTTTCACTATTTCGGCATGGCTTTCATTTCCGCGATGAGATAAACAAATCTTCCACACGTTGATTGATTGATGTGGAGCGTAACTCCACAATGTGATATTCTGATAAAAATAAATGCATTAAATTCCTTACTTGTTGAAAACTGTATAAAAAATTAATAAAACAAACAAAAATAAATAATACAAGTTTCGGTCAATTAGGCCTAAGTCTGTATATGCCGCCATTTTAAGATGGCGGTTGATAGGTTAAGTTTTTGTCCAGATTATGTCCGTACATGGCGAGGTCAGGTTTTTGTCCCGGAATTAACGAAAATTAGATTAGTACTGTTTTCATCCAGTTTAAGTTATTAAATTACAAAATTGGACAAACAGGTGGAGGTTTAGTTTGGGAGTTGACGAAAATTGGATTAGTTGCGTTTTCATCCAATTTATGTTCTTAAACTGATGTCCATATTTTGTAGTTATTTCGTAGTTACGTCTATGTCAAACATTCAACAAATTCTGAACGTATTTTAGCTCGCTGTATACGTCCAAATTACATATATAGACGTATTTCGGAAATGGTGGATGAAAACTGAATATAATCTGGACGTATGTGTTGTGTGGGTAGGTCCTCCATGAATTTGGAAAAAAATCGCCGGTAGGTGGCGCTAGCGATTTTTGTGCCCTTTTGAATATTGTACCATCGAAAAGTGTATGAAGTTATGCATAGAATTGAACCAAATTTTTTGTGTTTGTTTTTGATCATGGCACAAAGGTCCTACCTGAATTTGGAAAATTTCCGCCGGAAGGGGCGCTAAGATTGCGATGTCTGTACGATTTTCTTTATTTTACCATTGAAAAGTGTATGAAGTTATGCATAGAATTGGACCAAAAATTTTTCTTCGAGTTCTTCGCTATGACAAGCAGGTCCTTCCTTAATTTGGAAAAAAATCGCCGGTAGGAGGCGCTGTAATAACGATTTTTGCGTGATTTTGTGCCATTTTGAATATTCTACCATCGAAAAGTGTATGAAGTTATGTATAGAATTGAACCAAATTTTTTTGTTTGTTTTTGGTCAAAGCACAAAGATCCTCCCAGAATTTGGAAAAATTCCGACGGAAGGGGGCGCTACAATTGCGATGTCTATACGATTTTCTTTATTGTACCATCCAAAAGTGTATGAAGTTTTGCATAGAATTGAACCAAATTTTTTGTGTTTGTTTTTGATCATGGCACAAAGGTCCTCCCTGAATTTGGAAAATTTCCGCCCTAAGGGGGCGCTATAATTGCGATGTCTATACTATTTTCTTTATTGTACCATCGAAAAGTGTATGAAGTTATGCATATAATTGAACCAAATTTTTTGAGCATATTTGTGGCTGTGACAAGCAAGTCCTCCCTGAATTTGAAATAAATCTGCCGGAAGGGGGCGCTGTAATAGCAATATCTGTGTCATTTTCATTATTGTACCATTGAAAATAGTACAAAATTATGCATAAAATTGAACCAAATTTCTTGTGTATGTGTAAGGGTATGGTCGGTAGGTCCTCCCTGAACTTGAAAAAATTTCGCCAGAAGGGGGCGCTATAATTGCAATGTCAGCGCCATTTTTATTATTGTACCATCAGTTATGCATACAATTGAACCAAATTTTTTGTACATAATTTCGGATATGGCCAACAGGCCCTTCTTGAATTTGGAAATACTGCGCGGTAAAGGGGCTCTGTGATAGCAATTTTTGTATTCGTTTCTTGATTTTTCGTAGTTATATTGTCCACCGACGGCTCGCGCAGCGGCTGGATCTCGCTTCCTGCTAAGCCGGCTATTCACAAACAGCTGATAACAACAGAATAACGAAAAACTATAACAAATTTAACTTTGATAACATGATAACTTTTAACAAATATCATGATATAGATTAACTCGTTTCTAATCCGTTTAATTGACTGAAGCAGAAATTTAAGAAGAAAGTGAAAGTTGGTATAGCATTGAACTAATAATATTGAAGTATTAACATGTGTAACTACTTTTTAAAACATTAAGATGTACGAGATAGAAGAAAGTTATGGGGTTAGCACATCCAACTAGTTTTCTATTAATTTCTAAAAATGTAATAACACAAATAATTTTAATATTCTTTAGTACAAATGGAGACATTAGTTTTCTTCTTTATTTTATTTTCTTTTTAGAGTTTCGTTCATCTGATGAAACCCTATTCGTCTCACTCCTCTGTCTGTCTGTTTGTCCGTCACAGAGCCCGGTGTCAGAAAGTATATATTTTGGAGGCTTGAAATTTCGCATACTTATAGTTGAACACCTCACATCAAACGGAAAATTATAAAATTTTGAAAAAGTCTTATATTTAAACCTCTGGGCTCTAACTTGTGTATTTGAATCTTTTTGTTTTAACGGGGCCCCTAAGTAAGTTGAAGACTTGGAATTTTGCATACTTATAGCTAAACATTTGACATCAAACGATAAATTATAAAATTTTGAAAAAGTCTTATATTTAACACTCTGGAATCTAACTTGTGTATTTTAAAATGTTTGTTCTAACTGAGCCCCTAATTAATTTGAAAACTTGAAATTTGGCATACTTATAGCTGAACACCTCACATCAAAAGACAAATTATAAAATTTTGAAAAAGTCTTATATTTAACCCTCAGGGCTCTAATTTGCGTACCTTAATCTTTTTGCTCTATCCGAACACCTAATTAAGTTGAAGACTTAAAATTTTGCATACTTATAGCTGAACACCTCACCTCAAACGACAAATAATAAAATTTTGAAAAAGACATATTTATCACTCTGGGCTCTAACTTGTGTATTTTAAGATTTGTTTTTTCTAAACTGAGCCGATATTTAATTTGAAGACATGAAATTTTGCATACCTATAGCAGAACAATTGTGAACACACAAAAAATCATAAAATTTTCAAAAAGTCTTATATTATTGAACCCTCCGGGCTCTAACTTGTGTATTTTAAGCAATTTTAACTCAGCCCCTAATTAAGTTGGAGATTTGAAATTTTGCATACTTATAGCAGAACACTTGCGATCACACAAAAAATCATAAAATTTTGAAAACGTTTTATATTATTTACCCCCCGGGCTCTAACTTGTGTATTTTAAGCATTTTTTCTAACCTCTCCCCATTGCACCCGGTGGGTACTTTTCTAACTTTTGCCGACACACATTTGACCACTCTTTTATATTATGCACATTGCCTTACATATTTTAGTTCCACTTTTTACCTCCACGAAACGCAGTTTCGTACGGATAGAGGTTTGTGTAGAATAGAGTGCGTCCCCTGGTTGCGAAATGTGGAACTAACAGATTTTGCAAAAGGATAAAATGTTTTGAAATGAATATTAAACGAAACCCTCTGTGCGATCTGTGATTACACTTATTCACTTGTTTTCATTTACATAAGAAAATTTTTCATTAATACAATCATGTGAAAGTCAATTTAATTTAAATTTTATTTATTAAACATATAAAATATTTGTATAATAACTGTGAAAAGCAAGAAAAAAAAATCGAAAAACCACAAGCAGCAAATTACCTCTGTCTTTGTAACGTCCTTACCGAATTCACGATAATTTTTCGTCACTGAGCCTTCACTATCCGGGTACCGCAGGAAATGTTTCTTGCATCCTCGGCAAACCGACTTTCCAGGTGACTACCTCCCGACTACTTTTGGAACAGTTTTCAAGCTTTTATATACTTATTTCGAAAATTTGGTTAATAGCTAATCTTTCGTAAGTAAATCGCGATTTTTATGACATTTTGCATATTACTGTCGGATATCATATAAGACAATCAGAATTAATTTTTATGCACATGCAGTTTTTGGGTTTTTTTAGTATATCATAAACAAAAATTTTGCAATTTAACATTATATTTTAAGTTAAAAAGAATTTCATACTTAACCCTCTCGCTGCGCAACCCGAGAGTAGCAAAATTTGCACAACCCGAGATTTCAACGGGGATGCATTTTCTCCGTCTGATTAAGCCATCTTGATCATTCCCACCTGTTACTTTTTATTATACATTTTGCCTTATCTAATCGGAGCATTTTTCCAGATTAAATCAGACGATTTTTTTTTATTTTTTTTTATTTTTTATTTTTTTTTTTGGTAATCGAAAAATCTGTGGCAAAAGAATAAAAATTCTTAAAAGACGCTCGTCGCGAAGGAATAAAGTGCGCATTTTTTAAGCTATTTTGATAAAACAATTACGCAACCAGAGAGTTAATAATATCAATAACTCGGCTAATGCGATCTTCTACCAATAATACACTCGGACTAATTGAAAATAGGTGACATAATTAATATGAACGTCACTAACTTTCTGCCGAAATTTGAATAGAGGACCGGTGTTAATAAAATATCTTTTAGGTAGCTTTCATTACAAAAAGCTAACTATTGCAGTCGTTCGGAGGAAAGCGATTTCAAAAAATTTTGGTATATTTTCATCGATCATGACCCCCAGACCCCGAAACCACCCTCCGTTCAAAATTGATATATATATGTACATATATATATATATATGACCTATGTCACACTGTAACTCTCGTAATTATGAACCGATTTCGATGTAATTCGGTGTGTACATAGTACATACCAATGTCTCGATCGAGTTCGTTGACCAGCTTCATACGCCGTTTTGTTTCAAAATGGCGGACATTTAAAATTTTTAAAAAAATTTAAAATTTGAAATGTGGTACCAAAATATTAAAAATGGAAAAATATTTTTTTCTTATGTATTTGACCTTTATACAAAGATTCTGGATCAGTTTTTGTTTCGTCTATATCTTAAAAAATGGCTGAGTAATAGCATTTTGAATTTCTAGCATGGCTGAAATTTTGAAACGTCCTGAATTTTGTTACGCGATAAAAGGCGTATTTATGAACCGATTTCGATGTCATTCGGTGTGTACGTAGTACATACCAATGTCTGGACCGAGTTCGTTGGTCAGCTTCATCCGCCATTTTGTTTCAAAATGACGGCCATTTAAAATTTAAAAAAAATATTAAAATTTGAAATGTGGTACCAAAAAATTGAAAATGGGAAAATATTTTTTTCTTACGTATTTGACCTTTATACAAAGATTTCGGAGCAGTTTTTGTTTCGTCTATATCTTAAAAAATGGCTGAGTTGCAGCATTTTGAATTTCTAGCGTGGCTGACATCTTAAAACGTCCTGAAATTTGTCACGTTATAAAAGGCGTATTTATGAACCGATTTGGATGTAACTTCGTTTATGCATAGTACATACCAATGTATCGACCGGGTTCGTTGGCCAGCTTCATCCGCCATCCTGTTTAAAAATGGCGGCCATTTAAATTTTAAAGAAAAAATTAATTTGAAATGTGGTACAAACAAATTGAAAATTGAAAAAAACATTTCCTTCTTATGTGTTTGACCTTGATACAAAGATTTGGGAGCAGTTTTTGTTTCGTCTATATCTTAAGAAATGGCTGAGTTATAGCATTTTGAATTTCTAGCGTGACTGACATTTTGAAACGTCCTGATTTTTGTAAAGTAATAATAGGCGTATTTATGAACCGATTTGGGTGTACCTTGGTGTGTACATAGTATATACAAATATCTCGACCGAGATCGATGGGCAGTTTCATCCGCCATCTTGTTTCAAAATGGCGGCCATTTAATAAAATAAAAAAAAATTAAAAAATTAAAATGAGATACCAAAAAATTGGAAAATGAAAAAGTTTTTTTCGCATGTGTTTGATCTTAATACAAAGATTCCGGAACAGTTTTTGTTTTGTCTATATCTAAAAAAAAATGGCTGAGTTATAGCATTTTGAATTTCTATTGTGGCTGACATTTTAAAACGACCTGATTTTTGTCACACGATAACAGGCTTATTTATGAACCGATTTGGATGTAAATTGGTCTGTACATAGTATATACCAATGTCTCGACCGAGTTCATTGGCCAGCTTCATTCGCCATCTTGTTTCAAAAGGGTTGCCATTTAAAAAAAAATAAATTTTAAATCTAAAATGAGGTATTAAAAAATGGAAAATGAAAAAGATTTTTTTATGTATTTGGCGTTGATACAAAGATTCCGGAGCAGTTTTTGTTTCTGAAAAATTGTTATTTTGTTTATATCATAAAAAATTGTTGAATTATAGCACTTTGAATTTCTAGCATGGCTAACATTTTGAAACGATCTTGTATTTGTCACGCTATAACACACGTATTCGCCTATTTCGATTTAAGAAGGCATGTGGATAGTATACATCAATATCTCGATCAAGTTCGCTTGCCAGCTTCATCAGCTATCTTGTTTCAAAATGGCGGCCATTAAATTAAAAAAATTATATGATATGAAATATGATATAATATGAAAATAATATATATAATATGATATAATATATATAATATGAAAAGTGAGGGGCAAAAAAAAAAAAAAAAAAAAAAAAAAAAATAGAATTTGAAAAATGTTTCTTTCTTAAGTATTTGACCTTGATATAAGGATTCAGGAGCATTTTTTGTTTGTTTTTATCTTAAAAAATGGCTCAGTTATAGCAGTTTCAATCTCTAATATGGCTGACATTTTGAAAATCTGATTTTTTGCCAGCGACAGCACTCGTGTATATCAACCAATTCCGATGTGAGCGAGCATGTGCACAGCAATTACTACGGTCTCAACCAAGTTCACTGGTTAGCCTCATCCACCATGTTGTCTTAAAATGGCAGGCACCTTAAGAAATCGCCGAATTTGGCAGCCAAATATAAGTTACTTTAAATAAAAGCAGCTTTGATAAAGCTGACTAATTTCGCGAAATTCTCATTCATAATGATTTAGTATTAATAAAAATTAGTATTGAATCTCCTATATTCGGTTTCCACAAAATTGAGCTTCTTGTGTTTGAATAATATAAGTTGGCTTTTTTAAAATAAGGAATATGAAAACTACCTCTTCCTCCCGGCGCTGGCCGGAAGGACTTTTGCTGTTTGAAACATCTCTTTCCATTTATTAGTTAATAATATAAATATAAACATATATATCAAACTAACCTAACTTAAAACGGGATTCGTGTACTCAATTTTTGTTGTTGTTTTTATTATTGTATTTTTGACGAATCATGCTAGAAATCCTGTTTACTGCACTATCTATTTTTATATCATAGAATTATTTTGTGTATGAAATAAATATCTATTAAATTTCATAACATTATGTGATGAAAATTTCATGAATAATAAAATAAATCTATAGCATTCCTATCAATTTTAATTAATTTCTTTACTATTCATTTTGTGTCCGATTAGAAGCAATTATTATTCTTTGAGTTTCTGCTCATTGATTTCGTTTACCATATAAACAGTTGTGTTTTCATTATATTATTAATTAATCTAGTTTTCGAAATGAAAATTAAAAGCTACCAAATATAGCTCAATAGGAAATATAAATTATCTCTCTATTCTAAAAGAAAGTTACTTACGCTGTCACCGCCGCCGCCGCCGCCGCCGCCGGTTTTGATTTTTTTGTGACCGGAGGTATTTCTCCGTTAATATTAAGAAAAATATTGCATACAAAAATATAAAAATCGACAGTATTATAGAGAAATGATTGATAAACACGCTGATGCAGACAGTTTTCAAATCGAAGAATTATTTAAAGAGATATTTAATGCTAAATGTGGACAAAAACGTTCCATTAAAAAAGTTTTATAGGAACAAAAACTATACATTGGAATTTAATCATTTTTAGATCATTTTATACGATATAATTTCCCGGTGTGCAGAATGCATTCATTTTTTTTAATTTGACTCATTTTTTGAGCTTTTATTTCTATTTTAAATTCAAATTTTCAGCATTTCGAGAGATATTTTATACTTATTTTAGACAATTGTACTAATTTTACCTGTTGCCAACTGTATAAACAGCGCAAATAATTATGTTTGCTACAAATAAAAAAAGTATTTACACGTGACTATTATAAACAGATTTTTTTTTTCAAATTAGAATTAAATAACTACGTCAGGATGCGATCTAGCATATTTTATCCAAGTGAAAAGATATTTCTCCACATTCTCAAATGTTAAAACATGTTGTCGCTTTATCTTTTGATTGATCACATTTCCTGCTTAAAAAGATTTGAACCCTAAGATGTTATTCAGCATCGTTCTCGCTATTCCACGAGTCTTTGCGAAAGCTACTTTCGACACATTCGATTTTTAAAAATTTTTATCAGTTTCTTTTTTTCCGCAGTCGTCAAATGTTTCGTATTGCTGATATGTTGTATTCACAGACAATTAAAAAATGAATGAACATTTTACAGGCAGAGACAAATAATGGAAAATACAAAATATTAAAAACACGTGATTTAACTTTTCCCTAAACACGGAGGACAATTCTTATTTCGGTCGCAAGAGGTGATGGCATTTTTTCCAAGAATCGGTATTCAATGTGATAGTTGAGGGAGAAATTCCCAGAGCTTCAGAAACTCATTCCGACAGGGAAGAATTTCTTATATCGGCTGCAGCCGGCAAGATGAGACCTCTACCTCCCCCGAGTATCGGAGAGCATCTAGTCACGTGGCATGCAATATTATCGTCATCTCTAAGGTTTCGTTTAAAAAGGAGAAGGTTTCTCTGTCATTCTAAAGCTATAAAAATGTCAACTGGTCTTCCTTTACCATATGGAAGTTCGTACTTGTGGTTTTTAACAACATCACGGTGAATTCAACGATGGAAAAAAAAGAAGAATGCCTACATTGAAAGAAGTACCTCCTTCAAGATGTCCATCAACATCTTTCTAAAGCTATTAAAAATGAAAGCATCGCGTTATTAATACAAAGAGGCCGACAGCTGAAGATAGTTAAACGATAAGTCTATTTGGCACTTTACACCCTAAAAAGGGGAAGGAAAAATCATAAAACTAAGATATTTTGCCAAAAAGGGTAGACAAAAGGTGACCATATATCCGATAGAAGCCATTCGAAACTGACCATATAGGAGGTGTATTTTAACACATAATACCTATTCAGTCTGTCCGGACTTACGAAAAGTGACCTTATAAACGAGGTGACCTTATAAGCGAGTGACCATATATCCGGTAATGACTGTATATGTATATATAACACTGTCGCCTGGCTAACCGAAAAGTACCAAAATTTTCTATGAAGTTTTACCCGACAAATATTTCTTTTTCTCTCTTAAAAGCTCTTCATAACAGCAGATTTACTTTTCCAGGCTATTTCTAGAGACTTTTTTTTATTTGCTGCTATCACTTGACTGTCGCGGGAAAGTTTCTCCTCATAGAACCAAAATTCTTTAAAAAGGTGCGTCTTTAATTAAGGATTTTTTTCCAGACTAGATGACGTAAATGCGGGGTGACGTAATTCGAAAGGGCGTAAGTCGGGGTACTATTGTATAATATTTATTTCCACTTCCCTTTACATATAGGGCTCCCGCATTATCAATGCCAGTAGCGCAAAATGGTGGTGATTTGATAATGCAGTTAATTGGATACTGTTATGGTGATACTGTTTGAGCAATACGTATGTTAAATTTCTTACATATATTGAAATTGTCGAGGACTTAATTTATGTACTGACAACCACTTAAAGTGCAGAATTTTTACAAATTTAACAAGTGTGTCCGACACTCCTAGATGAAAAAACTTTCAAGTGAATATTTTATAATTAATCCAAGTCTAATTAAATTTATACTTGGAAGGAATGACTATAGAATATTTACCACGAAATGGCAATATAGCCCGTTGTAACCGCCCTCGTACCAAGAGTATTCACTACTCTGACAACTCTGGTTTCAACTGAAGAAGGTTTGATTTTTTATGAATACTTTTATTATGTTTCAAACCCCTTATTACTTTTCTAACTTCCTGAACTAACTTTAACCAAAAAATGTTCACCATGTAAGCATTTCGTTTTCTAGCTTTACCTTCACATTTGTAATAAATTTAAATACCCATGCAGTTACACGATACCATTTCGTTAGGGAGCTATACCTATACTAATTTAAAATTGAAATATTTTCGGCATTATTTGTTTTAACTACGCAAAAAATGATTGCTTATTTTCTTGAATTCTCTTCAGCAATATCCGCTTATTGTGTTGCAGGTGCACTAGGCCGCTAATCTTCGGGCAAGGAGAGAAATTCAAGGCCATTCAAGTATTTTTGAGATTGTATTAATTATTTTCAAGAACAACCTCTCGTTAGTAAAACGTTATAAAATCTCGTTAAAAAAATTTTAAGAATGTAAAATGTTTATTGAATCACACTCAATAAAATCTTCTAATATTGTATGTCCATATTATTACAAGGGTGTTAGAGTATTAATCCGTGTCTATAAGTCACGTTTAATGGCATGATCCTCCACGTATCAAGCGAACAACACCCACACCAACTTAAATGTTCTTGTTTAATTATTCACAGAATTAATATTTTAAAGCAATTTACGAATAAATAGTTACAAATTAATTCAATATCAACATAATTTTGTATTGTACCTTATTCAGAAACAAACTGAATTTTAAATACATTTTAAATTCACTATTCAGCACTTCGAAAGACCATGTTTTATACCCGTAAGGCATGGTGACGCCACATCGACGTCGTTGTGAAGTCACACTGTAACTTTGTGACCGTCGATGTAACGTCGCGTGACCTCAATGTGAAGTCATAGGGACCAGAATGTAAAGTTGTTATGGCCGTTTTAGAGCTCGTTTGTGACGTCACATTGCGACTACTTTGTGAAGTAACGTGTGAAAAATTTGTGAAAAGTGTGTCATTTGTGAATATTTTGGCATTAATTTTGTAACGAACCTGTGACGAAAGCGACAATGTTTTGAAGTTGCATTGTGACCAATTTGTGATAAATTTGTGACGAAATTTTCTTTAAGTGGCTACTTCTGTCAATCGGAAAGACCGATTCGGTAATGCTAATCCTATGGAAAACATTTATAAAGATATCTCGGTTGCATTTCAATATTTTTAAATGATTTTTTGCGTAGGACAACTGAGGTTGATCTATACAAAGTCCATTTTTTCCTTTTTCTATTTTGTTTTCAGATATTTTTCAAGAGGATGCTTTCACTATCGAAACCAGTTCCGAAAGTGAAAGTGCCCTCATTAAAAATGTCTGCAAACAAAATCGAAAAAGTGAAAAAGTGCCTTTGTACAGATCAACCTCAGCTATCCTATGTAAAAAAATATCAATTAAAAATATTGAAATGCAACCAAGATTCCTTTATAAATTTCTTCCATAGGATTAGCACTAGTGAACTGGTCTTTTCGCTTGACTGAAGTAGTCTCTTAACACTGTGATAAATCTGTGGCTATTTAACTTTTCTTGACAAAAGTCTAAAAATTAAAAAAAAAAAAAAAAAAAAAAAAAAAAAAAAAAAAAAAAAAAAACAGTGTCATCTGAAATTGTACTTACTGCATGTCATATTTCTGTTAGAATTGGTTTGGAGGCCTAAAATCGCATACTCACAATTTATGAACAAATACTGTATAATGTGTAAAAATAGTCACATACGGTATAAAGACTTTCTTCTAAATTAAAGTTAAAAATCCAATTTTCATCACATATCTTAAAACTGTAACAAATTGTGTTGTTGTCAATATTTGAATAATATTCCATTAAAAAAAATATTATACATTTCCCTCTCCACACTGTTAAAACACTATTCTTAAAAATATGTAAATTGTACTAATTATTGAGCACTTCCCGATCTCAAAATAGCTCCGAGTACTTAACTCTTAAATTTGAAAAACGCATGTACTCATTTTTTGAGTACATACAGGGACTCGAAAATAAGTATGTATAGAAACACACATACACTATAAGAAAAAAGAAGCGAAATTACAGAGAACCGACAAATCACCATTTTTAATTACGGTAATTTTGAATTGCGAAGAACTACAATCTTTGGTGTAAAGAACAAAAAATTTACTATTTTAATTCTTGAAATTTTGTGTATGAGCCGCCCCGTGATTTGAACCCTACTCCTCTAGGTGGGGGATCAGTATTGTTCTGACTGTGCTATAAGAGCAACCACCAGCTGCTTCCAAATGACACCTTTTATGAATCAGCGACGGAAGATCGCTAACCGCAGAGATAAATTTTCCCTTTCTTAAATATTCTAATTTCTAATAAAACAGTTTTTAAAGTAAATTTTCTTCTTTAACATTTCTAATGAAATTGTAAATAAATGTGAAAAGTGTGTATTATAAAAAGTGTGTTATAAAAATAATAACAAATATAGACATATCTTTAAATAAAAGCTTGGGAATCCCTACTGTCAATTCGGTATAAAAAAAGGGTTTATCAGAAAACTCATATTTTTGAGCACATAGGATTTAAACATGAATATTAAGACTTTAAAATACAAAATATATTTATTCATTTCTGCATACATTTATAAATTAAGTATAAGTATACACAGCTTCAAAACATCATGTACTCGTTTCTGAATTAATTGTACTTAAAAAAAAATTGAGTACAAAGAAATTTTCATTTTTAAGTAGATTAATGCTCCTTTTTGAAGCAATTGTACTTAAAAAATATGAGTACATAGAAATGCTCATTTTTAAGTAGATTATTTTTAACAATGTACTTCTTTTTGAAATAATTGTACTTAAAAAATACGAGTACATGGAAGTTCGCATTTTTAAGTAAATTATTTTTGAGAGTGCACATTAGGGTTGGTCACAAGCAACATGGGATTTTTTTTTTTTTTTTTAAGTTCTTCGGGGGGACCCACATAAAAGTTGCCAATTAGTTAGAAAATGAGATTTCAGCTCAAATGAATAACATTAACCCGTGCCTCATGGAGGTTGAATTCTTGAAAATTCGCAATTTTTGGCAAAAAATTGTCGTTTTTCTTTCTTTACGTGAAAACTATTTGTCTTAGAAACCTGATACTTGTTTAATTTCATAAAACCTGCTGTTGCTTTGAACTTTTAGTCTCATAAAAACTTATATTTAGTGAACATTTAGTATTTTTCAGGTCAACTCGTGAACCACACCCTCAAAATCTGCATTTTTGAAACATAAGTGAAAAATGACAAATTAATAATTTTATTACTTTTGATAATTTTTTAGTATTATTGCCTCTAACATGCAAAAATAACTGAACAATTTTTGCAACTTTAAAAATATTTCACGAATTATAATTGATTATTAGTCATCTAGTTCTGTGTCTAGTATGAAAGGGCTTCTCGATTTGTATTGCAGTTGAACCTCTGAATTTTTATGTTTAATACAAGGTTGTTTTTGCTACCTGTTATCGTTATCTATTTTTGGAAAAGGCGAAACATTCCGTAAAACGCACTCCCTCTTTTGCTATGATGGAAGAAATGCAATATTTTTAAAATTGGTCACATGTCTCATCAAAATCATTGACAGTAAGCTACCAAGTAATTGTATAGTTTTATGTATTTTATTTTATAATATTCGCAAAATGAAACTGAACGCCAAAGAAGCTGCTAAGACTTAGAGTACATCCACCAGTTAACACAGACTTTAATTTTAAGTAGGAGAACAATCGACTCCGCAAAAGAACTGAGCTCATCAAAAACAAATTTAAAAATTCCTGTTTAGAAAGAACTGTTGTTCATTGGGATGGGAAACTGCTTCATCATTTTTTGAATAAAGAAAATGTAGAGCGGATAGAAGTTTTAATTAGTTGTGGGGATGACGAACAGTTACTACGAGTTCCACAGCTTGAAAATACTATCAGAATAATTCAGGCGAAAGCTGTATTTCAGCAGTTGAAGAGTGGGAGGAAGTTGGTAAAATCCAGGCAATATGTTTTTATACAACTGCATTAAACAGCGATCGGCACAGAGGAACCTGTATTTCTATAGCAATTGCTGAAGGAAAAGTCTTCTGTATTTACCATGTCACCACAATAAATTATAAACTATCCTAAAAGCTGTTTTTATTGTAAAGTAGGCATAATCACTGCACCTCAGCCAGATATTAAAAAAAAAACAATTCTGATTGGGTGGTCTAAATTAAACTAGGGTAAGTATAAAAATGCTATTGAAGATGAAATACTAGATATAAATAGTTAATTCAGAAGAAATTTAAAATTTTCTTACAGGACCTTTTAAAAATTAACAGCTCATGGACGATTATAAAGAGTTTATCTAACTTTGTTTCATTTTTATAGTACTCCTTCCTACAAAACTTTTTTTCAGAGCAACTGGTGCTTTTAATCATGTCAGATGGATGGCACATGCCATCTATTCTCTCAAAATATATTGTCATAGATTATATCTCAAAAATAAAGTTAGAAAAAGAAGGTATTAGAGACCTTTGCTTATTTCTAATCAATATTTATGTAAAAGCATGCTTCAATACTCCCACTCCTACTTTGGTCCCCAATCCAAGACCTGCAAATAATAAAAATCACTTGTTCACTACAGAAAAATTGATAAATAGGTTGCAGACAAAGCACTCGCTAAAATGGTAAACCGCCTTTGGTATCTTAATTCGGATCAAGTTGCATTTTCATTTTTAGATGATACATTTGAAAAAAATGTCAACATAAGCATGACTGTAAAATTGATGTCATTTGAAGAAGAAATGGTGATGATGATAGGTATTTAAGAGCAACAAAAGGTTTCAACGAATCAGATTATTTAATGAACAAAAATGTCAATCGTTTCTGTTCCATCTCAAACTGTAAAATTTTTAAAGAGATTTTATATTAATAAGCATTTTTTAAATATTGATCCCAATGTATGGTGTAAAAATAAATCTTATTTGAAAGCAAGAAAACAGTGAATGGTTTTAAAGTTGTCAATGACACAAGTGAAAAGGGAAGAAAATTAACCAGAGATTTCAATTCCTATTTAACAAAAGACGAAACATAAAAACAGTATATGCTAAAATTTGTATCTGAATGTAGAAAAACTTTTCAATATTCTTCAAAAGCCATTTGAAGAATCTTTTTTTATTATATTAGACATTATCAGCTTAATCCTTTCCAGCGCAGTGGCCCCATGCCGGGACTACCTAATTTTAATTCCAAAGTTACAAACGGTACCAAGAATATTTTAATAAAATCTTTCTTTTAGAATGAAAGGTTGAAGTAATGTGTTTTTTATTTCTAAAAAAGTCTTTTCTAAATTTTGGTGTAGTCAATCATTTCATTATTTTACGAACACAATTTTTCTGTACTGGAAAGGGTTAACGTGACAATTGTAAGGGATAATAATTTCTTTATTATGCTCCTTTCTTGTAGCAAAACTTTAATAATAAAATGTATTTGAGCATTATTTGTTCTAATTTTTATACTTTCTTTGCCCTAATTTTTTAATTCTTTCAGTTTAAAATACGATTTTTTTCATTTTCTTTGGAATTTTTTAAAAAATTAAATCCTTTATTAAGTACAAAATGAAAAAAAAAAATGAAAAAAAAAAAGGTGGAAAGTAAATGAAATAGAATGTTACAATTTTTCCGCCTTTTTATAAAAAGTAAATTTTTAGGATTCAGGTGAAGTGTGGTCCTGAAAAATGCGCATTTTTCTAAATCTGTACATTTTTAGAAAAAAGGGTGTGGTTCTTCAAAGCAAAACTTTTTTTTTTATAAAATGAGGCCTCAATTATGTTTCTAGGTTCAATTGTATTTATTTAATGAAGGAAAAACAGCATTTTTTTGCGAAAAATCACGTTTTTTTCAAACTTAAACCTCCCTGGGCCTCGGGTTAATATTATCCAAATGAGCTGAAACTTTGCCAATCTCATTTTCTAGTTTATTAGCAACTTCTTGCGGGGTCCCACAGAAAAAATTCGAAAACTGATTTCTTGTGACCACCCTAGTGCACATGCTGAAAATTCCACAGCTTTAATTGTAGTATTCATAACTGACACACAATGACTATTTTCTGTTGCTGTGGTGGGCCAGGTTAAAAGGAAAAAATCTTTTTTTATATCTTTCATTTTGTAGTAGGTTATTGCAAACTTTTTTGTCTTTAAGTATTTTTGCACTATCTTTAAAAACTTAAAAGCTTTTGCTTACTTTAACATCCAAAGGTATCAAAACCTATCTAAAACTGTACAGATTGCCCATATTTCTGACTAATAACGCTATGTTGAAGGAAGATTATCTTTTGTTGTAATATTTCCAACTGAGTGAAAACGTGTCCAGGTCAGGATTCGGACTCGGGACGTTTGGCATAAGCTGTCAATGTTACTCAGATGTTAGCATCATATTCAGCATATAAAAAACAAAAAATAAGTATACAAAATTATTGGATAAAAGGTATATTTTTTATATTTGCATTAAACATAAAATTACCATACTTCTCATAATACTGCCAATTTTCTAACACAAAATTGTAAAAAATAAGAATTTACCTTTGTAAAAAATATATTTTTGGCATAACCAACCTTTTTAATTTTATAAAATTTAATAAGTTGCTTTTAGCAATAACGATGTGAAACTTCTCAAATGATAAATAAAACTTTGATGTGAAAGATTAATCACCGTATAGCTGTAGGTTGAAAATTCTATGAACAATTTATATTAACTGTTTTGTTGGAAGTTGGAAGCAGTAAAAAATAAAATCATTTTTTTAAACATCTGAATAAGTAACTTTGTCTTCTGGGTATGTTGCAGATATACAACACGGTTGTGTTCCATTCTGTCTAAAAATTCTTATTTATTATAAATTCATATTTTGAGCAGATGTCCATTTTTAAAATAAAAGTATGCAATACAAATTGTTTCGGAACATTACTTAACGCTAAATTAAAAGTTTAAGAATGCAAAAATTTTTATTCTATAAAAAGATTTTTTATTCAGTAATTCAATTAGCTTCCAATGTTTACTAATTATATGAATTATTGATTATAAATTTTTTTAACTTACGAAAATGTTATTTTAACCAGATAGTTTAAAAAAGGGAAAATAAATGTGATTAAAGTGCAATGTAAGTAATTGATTTTAACCATCTAATTAAAATCGTTGACATACTATTTTTTTATTTCAACAAAATAAATATTAAATTTATTAAATTTTATTGAATTGATAAAAGTTAATGACGTTTATTGCTTTTATATCATGTCTTTATATGAAATTAACTGAAATCGTAATAAAAGAAATCAGGAAAAATCATTTTTTCTTACCTATTTCTTCTTGACATCGTCCTCTGTAATTCCATTTTGGTAATCCAAATAGAAGTTCTTTGAAAGAATTATGTCCGAAAGCAATACAATTACATAGATCAGCTGAGATTAACCAGTCATTGCACATTGTAATTTTTTCGGACTAATAGTTCATGTAAAATATCTCTTGACCGTATTCCTGTATAACTTTTGTAAAATTTAAAAAATCCGTGCCAACTACACACATTCATAACACAGCTACTATTATTTTGATGCTGCCAATGTTCGAAAGAATAAATACACTGTGTTTTCTCTTGTTATCGTCTGCAGAAAACAAAATTCGCAAGCAGATGTTTTTTTTGTTTGTTTGTTTGTATATTTGTTATGGTAGATTTGTATGTTAAATGCGTAATACTTCTATAAGAGCGTGCCAAATTAAAATTTTCTGTTTCAATATTCTTTTGTGCATTTCACTTTTGCGTTTAATCAATTTCGAAACAATTCAAGTAAAAAGGGATTGTAAAGTTTCTTTTTCGTAAATTATAAAAAAAAATTGTGTTAGTCATGATTAGGGTATATAAAATAAAACATTATTTAAATTTCTAGTGTATATAAAATCAATACAATAATGCAAGGCCTTTTGAAAAAAATAAAAGTTAAAGTTTGTATCACATGTAATAAATACAAAATATGTTCATAAAAAATAAAAATAAAAAAAGTTACCGGGGAAAGAAAGATTTTTTCTTTATATATATTTTTATTTTTTTCTATATTAATTTCCTGTAGAATAAAACACTTTACACAATAACTATTTCTTTTTTTTTTAATACAATTTCTTGGGAAAAAACCAAAATATGAATAAATATGTCACGCGTCTTGCATATATTTTGTATGTATATATTTTTATATTCAGAAAATATTAAATTTATTAAAAAAGTCAGAAACAAATAGCAACATTTATTTTTAAAGAGTCACTCAAACTAGTTAAACATTAACAGAAAAGGAAAATATTATTTAAAGTATAAAAGTGACTTTATTTTAATAAAGTATACTACAAAATCAATCCGATTCAAGTTCCAAAATGCGTTATGAAGCCTTTAAAGTACTGTTTAAAATATTTCTTATCACTTTCAAAGCTTTCTGAAATTCATATTTTTGCCACACTGTGAGTTTACAATATGGTGGTTTTTCACACCATATGTGACGTGACATACGTTACATGCAGTGACATAACAGTGACGTCACAATATATTTTATAACTGGAAGAAAAATATTTTTTACAGTAAATAACATGTTTTGAGGAATTTTTGTAATTTTTTAAAGTTTTCTAAGAAATTCACATCTCAGTCACAATGTGACGTCACTGAGTGGTGGCATTTTGGTCACAGATATGATGTGACCACGGTGACTTACAGTGACGTTACAATGACAGCACTGTGACCATGCATGTTATGAGGGTAGCGGCTTACTTGGCTGCGAAGAAAGTACATCTACATACAAAAATATTTAAATCCTTGCTCTTCTGAGATGATCAGATGACCAAAGAACTTAGCAGACGAGAACAAGAGACTCGAGAACAGTTGTGGCATAAAAATATTCCGCACAGACATGCAAATAAAATGGCAGTCAAACCTGTCTGATAAATAATTTAAACTATGTCGGAAAATTTTAACAATTATGTTGGCAAGTTTTCGCTTGTTAAAATGAATTATTAAAACTAAGTTACATTTTTTAAATACATTCATCAAGAGTCATCGTGAGATTAGCTATTTAATGATATACTCTGCTTCTCCGAAATAACCGCAAATTTGTGAGACGCCAATTAGACGAATTTGAAAATTAAATGGTTGTAGGATTAAATCGACTCCGGTTTTACAATTTGACTCGATGAGCAGAATTGTCTCTTTAAAAGATGTCCTGAAATTCAGTCTGTCCTCGGAACAGGCGAACATATCACGTAACAGATAATTTGTGTTTAAATGTATTAATCGTGTTCCATTAAATGTTGACAATCTTATGCTTTATATAATGAGTTTGTAGTTGAGCTTGACAGTGTGACAAAATAATTCCCCTTCGCGCTCTTACCTAAAGCAAACAAGAATAAAGATTTGCAGAACAGTGCTTTTCGCGCCTTTACTTACTCAACTTTTACTGTAAAATGAAAGAAAAAATAACCTAATGAGATGACAGTTTTTACCAATGATAGCCTCCTTAAAATACTATTTATCAAATTTCAAGTTTAAATTGCATTACTATCTTAAACGTATTTTTCAGTTATTACAGAATATGTATTTGAAAGACATCTGAAAATCATAAATCATTTTCAGTATAACAGGCTTGCATAAAGACTATTAAGTATTAGAGCGATAGAAAAATTTAAAAAAAAAAAAAATACTTCTTTTTAAGTATTTCCATATACTTCATTATTAACAATCTAATATTTATCACGGATATTTTACTTGTTAAAGTTTCTTTTACAACTTTACAATTGCTACTGAGAAATAAAAAAAATATATATGTTAATTCACTAGAAAAAACCTGTCAAATGATACGATTTATATATAAAGCCTGGTTGGATGAAGGGAAAGGGAACCGTTATAAATCCATCAAATAAAAGTTAGAATAAAAGTATGCAACTTCGACATACTTTTATGTGATCTTAATGTCAAACAAAGTCGAAAAATAAAATATCGAAAAGCAGCTGTAGGAAAACTTAAGTTCATGTCAAGACATAAATGTGGGAGAGAACAGTCTAGTGAACAGCTGTGTGAAACCATTATATCACATGAGCTTTTCTCATGTTTTGTTTTTCTTATCATATTGATTTTATCCTAGTTCATCATTATTTTAATATTAAGTTAAATTTCGTATTATCGAAATCATTGAAAATTCTAAAAAATAATAAGCTTGTGTGTAAAATATTAATCTTTATTTAATCATTCATAAGTTTTATTACCATAATTTTCTTTCAAAAGTATAAATACCATTTTCGATGAATCATCGTTGCAGAAAATTATTACACATTGTCTCTTTAGAAAATATTATATTAAAAGTTTTATATATTGAAAGCTTTATATATATATATATATATACAGTGTATCCACGTACAACCTGACCGACCATTATTTTCGCAACCGTTGCTCCTAGATGCATACTTTCAATTACAAAAATGGTTTAAATAAGGTAAAGAATTATTATTAAAGCGATTTGGGTCAAGAAAAACATTTATTAAAAAATTACGAAATTTAAATTTTTATACGGTCCCCCGGTCCTATAAGTGATATTTACTAAAAATTTACTGTGACACTAACAAGTAAGACAAAAAAAGTCCCATTCACTAACATCAAAATTGACTGAGTTATGAAACTTTGAAATGCATGATTTATACCACTTTTTTGCATATCTAAACAGATGATTTTGACCATGCTTTCAGGGGTCGTATATAAAGTACTTAAACTTATTTCAAGGTATCTGCGCTTTGAAAGAAATTGTACAAATATTACGATAACTTTTATTAGTTAAGTTTCAGATTAGTTAAAATAATTGTATTTTAATATATGTTTTATTTTGTAAAGATTTGAGGCTATGTTTTTTTTTTAACTAAAATTATGTTATTTTCATAAGGTTTCATTCAACTTGCAATGATCGTCTTTCCAGTTTAAAATTTGTACTCGAACTTTAACTTACTTTGAAATGTCCGATCGAAGTTAAATTTTGCATACTGACTTAAATCCGATGACGATGCAATATTATTATGATTTTCGACTCTTACCATACAGAGGATAACACAAAAAAATTCGGATAGATTACCGTCAAGAAATTTAAGAAAGAGTTTTAGATTATATAACATAAACCTAAGATGGTTGCGTTTTTTAACTTTATAGTTACATTTTATGTATTTTTTAATGCTGAATCAAAAAATTACCTTCACTTTTAACCACCATGTCAAGATATTTCGCAAATCGTAAACTTCAAGGTTAAAAAATAGCGAAAAATCTGATACTATAAAATATATGTCTTTTTTATTCAGTTTAATTAGATTTTTTTATTCAATAATTTATTAGATTTTTTGGCTTATACTTGGTTTCTTACAGCTATATAGCTGGGGGTCTGATGAGGTTGGGAGGGGAGTGGGGATCAATTTTAACTTTTAGCTTTTTAACTTTGAAATTTGAGATTTGAGAAAATTCGTGACGTGATGGTTTAAGATGAAGGTCATTTTCAGATTCAGTGCTAAAAAATACATAAGAATCAATTTTCAAAAGCTAAAAACATGCCACAACCCAAAATTTGAAAGACAATGTTATCTAACAGCATTTAAAAATATGTATCATTTTGTAAAGAATTGACGCTGTTGTTTTTCATCCTTTTATTTAACAAAAAATCTGTTATTTTTATCCTTTTATATATAATGCTCAGTACAACATTTTGCAGTTATATGTCAGAATGATTAAAGATTTCTAATTTATATTGCAATGCTAATTTTACTCTCAACAAATTCTTTAATATAGCTGACGAAATTATATTTCTACTAAATTTGTGAATGACACCTAATATGCAGCAAAAAATATACTCCAACTTTAAACAGCTATTACTCGGTCAATTTTAATCGCAGAATAACGGGATTTTTCTGCCTTACTTGCCTGTGTAACAGGGAAATTTTACTAAATGTAACTTATAGGACCGAGGAAACGTATAAAAATTTAGCTTTTGCAATTCTTCACTAAATTGTTTTTTCGCTTCAAACTTTTTTATCATAACCCTGCACCTAATTTTGACCATTTTTGTAATTGGAAGTATGCGTCTAGGATCAACGGTTGCGAAAATAAAGGTCGGTCAGGTTATACGTGGACACACTATATATATATCTACCCTATATATATAAAATCCTAATGAATCGAAATGAAACGAATTTATGTAACGATTCTATGAATCGACTGATTAAACAACTGATTACGTTTCACGGCGATTTCTCCTAAAATATGGAATACTTTGCGATGAAATTAACACCAAAAATCCGTATTGATCCACAGATCTCAAAACTGGTCTTAGAATTTTAAAATTAGAATTAGTTTTCGAAATATTAATTTTTTTCTAATTTTAAACACTTTTGTTCTAATGATGGCTACTCAAATTTTAATCATAACAGATATTTTTTTTTTCATATTTTAGAAAAGGTTATTTTAAATTAATTTGGCGACGAGTTTGGCCTCCCTTAAATGTATGCTAAGAAATGCATCATGTTACTTTTATTCAGAATTTAACTTGTATTTCATTATCATTTTATTTAATACAAAACTTTCATTTAAAATTGAAACCTTTAGAATAAATGGCTTTTATTTCATTCTTTTTTTTAAACGAAACGAAAAGAAAAAATATTAGACAGATGTCATATACGCAACGGGGTACCTAATTGGCCCCAAAATGGCATTATTTTGCCTGACATGGTAACCCGGCTATTGTTGTTTATTTATTAATAAATTTTTATTTGAATTTATTGTCTTTTTATTAGGTAGATTTCGTATGAAATACTACCTATTGGGATCGTTCCTATGTTGGAATTTCTGAAAAATTTTTGCAGATCTACACCGATCATGACCCCTAGAACCCAAAACCACCCTCAGTAAAAAACTTTATATATATATATATCTATCTGTCTATCTATCTATCTATCTATCTATCTATCTATATATATATATCACTTTCTTCTGGACACGATAACTTTCGTAATTCTGCACCAATCTCTTCCAAACTGATACATAAAATCAATGGGCATAAAATCTCGGTCAAGTTCGTTAATGGGCAAAATCGGACCAAGGGGAGGGAAATAGGGAGGGGTTTTGTGAAAACAGAAAACCCCCCATAACTTCTTAATTTTTGTACGTATCAAATCAGTTTAAAGTTTTTATTACTTCTAAAAATAGGGCCAAAAATTTATGTATCACAGATTTTTGATAAAGTTAAAAATGGGCTCAAGGGGCGCAAAAAATAGGGTTTTTGGGACAAAAAAATTCATAACTTCGTCAATTCTCAAGATATCAAATTCAATTAATTTTATTATAAATCTCCTTAACATTATCTAAAACTTTTATATTCACAAGTTTTTGATAGGAACAATTCGTACCGCAAAAAAAATTAAAAACGAAAACAAAAAGGGCGTTTGAAGAAGAAAAAAATCCATAACTTCGTCAATTCTCAAGATATCAAATCCAATTAATTTTATCATGAATCTCCTTAACATTATCTACAACTTTTATATTCACAAGTTTTTGATAGGACCAATTCGTACCGCAAAAAAAATTAAAAACGAAAACAAAAAGGTGGTTTGAAGAAGAAAAAAATCCATAACTCCGTCAATTCAAAAGATATAAAATCCCCATGAATTTATCATATATCTTCTTAATATTGTCTACAACATCTATATAGACGAGTTTTGGATAGGACCAATTCTTAGAGCAAAAACAAATTAAAAATACATACCGGTTGAAGTAAAAAATGATCTTAGTAAGGGTGTTTTCAAATCCAAACTGCTTATTTTCTGACTCATTTTACAATTCATTTTTGCTCTCAAAGGCTTCCAATTGGTACGTTTTCTTACTCAGAAACTATATAATGTACCGTAATGGTCGATTTTCTGATAGGGGCAGAATATGTTTTTTTAAATGCTGTTAAAAAGGGCATTTTGAACCGAATTTACCGAAGCGGATTGTGTTGGAAAAATCATTGTATTAAGGATGCGCTTAAATCCAAACTGCTTATTTTCTGACTGGTTTTTAAATTCATTTTTGCTCTCAAACGCATTTAATTGGTAGATTCGCTTATTCAGAAACTATATAATGTACCATAATAATCGATTTTTAGATAGAGGCAGAATATATTTCAAAAAAATGATGTCAAAGTGGGCATTTTGAACGGAATTTCCCGAAGCGATTGTGTTAGAAACGAAAATTATTGTCCTTCTGAGAAAATAATTGTTTATATATCAAGTTTTAATTAATTGAACAAAAAATAAAAACACAAGTCGCTTATAAATCTCTTCAAAAATCACGTCAGCAAGTTTCATATTTTTTTTTAATTAAAAATGAATCTGGAATTATGCCAGAAAATTTCGAGTTGTTGAGCATGGAAAAGTATTTTTTTTTAATACCGCCCTAACATGATTCTGATAAAACCAGCTATTATATGAAAATGAAATAAAAACTCGTCAAGAGCGGCCAGATAAAATTGTTAAAGTGGATTTATCTATAATCATGATTTAGTTTTTGTTTGTGAAATTAGTATATTTGACTTCGAAATCTACCTCTGCCTGTAGGCCGGGCCGGCAGGGATTTTTTACAAAAAAATGTTATGAATTGTTTTGTTCTATAGTTATTAATTAATTATTTATTTTTTTATTGTTATTTCATTTTAAAAATAACAGAAAATAATTTAAAAATACATATGTAACAGGTATTTTCGCCAAATTGTCGTAAAAAAAAATCACGCCAAACCCGGTTTGTATGTGACAATGCAGCAAATCATGAGATTTAATTTCCACGTCAATGCAACGTTTTAATGTTATTACTTCTGCCATCGACCAACTTCGCCAAATTATATAAATAGCCAAATTATACAAATTGACATATTTTTTTTAAATTTAAATAACACAAGAACAAATAAATTAGTATAACATTAATAAAAATACAAATAAAACGTCGAAATAAAAATCACTTGATGGCGTGAATACGTTTAACTTGCTCAAAGTCGAGTGAATGTGACATTTACGATCAACCATTATTGGCATTTAATCTTATAGTTTGGCCACAGATTTTTGGTCGATGGGATTACCAAGTAGCACCGTTTTCATTTACCACTCGAAAAATAAAAAAAATGCTAACTGGCGAGTTAAAAAAAGCTATTGGCGAGATTTTCACCCAGCTAACATAAAAGTACCAGGAATTCTTCGTGATCATGGCAACTTTTATGTAGTTTTATTCGAAAAAATAATGTTGATTCTTTAATCAAAATGGAAAGCTTTCTTATGAAAAGCGAAGGAATCAGCCCGATGTTTATGGCAGTTTCATGACTTAGACTATTATAATAAAAACGAAATAATGGGAATAGAAAAATATTCGACGACTTATCACACCTGTGGCTGGCTAACATTAAATTAGCAAAATGGCCGCCTGGAATATGAAAAGCGAAGGGATCGGCCTTGAGCTGTTGATGATAGTCACATGACTTAGGCTATTATTATAGAGATTGTTTTCAATTTTAAAAACAGCGCAAATAATAATATTTTCTAACGATTAAAAATTTATTTTTACGTGACTATTAAAAACAGAAAAAAAAATTAAATTTACTACTAAATGAGTACGTGTTAAAGGCAGGAAAATATTGAAAATTATGTCCTGAAAATTGTATTTACACGTGAATATTAAAAGGGAAAGGAAACTTTATAATAATTAATGCATTAAAATGCGTTTAACCCTTTCACGGACAAGGCTCTTCGTAAAATCTTGAAATCAGTGAATGGCAACAGAATTTACAAACAAATTTCGAAATACAAAAATGCTTTTGTTCACTTACTTAATAAAAGCGAAGTTTTCAACCCAATATCCTGATGCTAATGTGGCATTTAAGAATTAAAATTAAGTGGTCCAAACTGATTCTACGTTAAATTTTTGCAATCAAAGGGAATTGAATGGAAAGCCGTTTACAGGGAGATCGCTACAGGTTTTTTCAGTATAATTCAATCTTCATAATCATTCTAAAACCGATCAGATTAGCGTGCTTTTAATTTCTACAGTGTCTGAACGGGGGATGGCGAGCGTAGCTTGCAGGGGGCAGAGTATATATATATATATATTGTATATATATATATTGTATATATATATATTGAATACCCTAGTATATATATATATTGAAATTTTTAAATATAGAAAGAAAATGTACGCCTGAATTCACATGCTTTAAAATTTACTATCTATTTCAAAACAGTGTAATGGAAAAAAATGTGATTATCTTAAAAAAAAAAAAAAAAAAAAAAAAAAAAAACACCTTTGAGCGGAAAACGTATAGTCTTATTATCTTTACGCTTAATTCTCTACATCATTCCGTTTTGTTATGTAATGAACTGTGATAAAAGATATTATCAAGTTTTTCTTATTTCTTAACTTTGGATTACAATAAAATTTTAAGAATATATAATTCTGAGATTAATGCTGAAAATATGATATTCATTCATATAATGTTGTTCTCATATATGTAGCGATAGTAATCTAGATATAAGGTCAATCTGCGAACACTTACCTTAAAGCATTCTTAAAATAACATGCTGTGTTTAAGAAAATCAATATGAAAAGGGTAACAAAGTGATCAATAATAATATTTATAACTAGGGGGCTCTACCCCCTGCAAGCTACGCTCGCCAACCCTCCTTCGGACACGCAGAATCTAAAAACATGCTAATCTGTTGGGTTTTAAAAATATTAGAGAATATTGAATTATACTGAAAAAAGCTGTGCAGATCTCCCTGTAAACAGGTTTCCATTCAATTACCTTTGATTGCAAACAGTTAAGGGCGAATCAGTTGCTGTTAAGACATCCAATGGTTGTTTTCGTTTTTGATTAAAGAGGATCAGTTAAACATTTGAAAAGAAACTAAAATAAAATAAATTAAGTATAAGAGTATTTGTCTCCCGGTATTTTAAAACAATCACTTTAACAATAGCCTAAGTCATGTGACTATCATCAACAGTTCCAGGCGGACCACTTCGCTTTTTATACTCTGGGTGCCATTTTGGTACTTTAATGTTAGCCAGGCACAGGTGATAAATCGCCAAATATTATTCGATCGCCATCATTTCATCTATATTATAATAGTTCATGACATCAACTACCATTAACAAATACAGTCTGATCCCTTCGTCGTTCATATGAAAGTTTGGCAAAGATGTCATATACGTCCCATATTGGCGTGATTTTTTAACGACGCCAATTTGGGGAACGCATCAACCTCATAAACAGCAACATCCGGCTTACCATATGAAGCAAAATAACGATACTTTGGCGCCAGTTATGTGCCCTCTCCGTATATGACATTGGCGTAAAAAAAATCGCGTCTATATGGGACCGTAAATTTTCAATTTTGATTAAAATATAAAAAAAAATATTTCGAATAAAACTACATAAAAGTTGCCATGGTCGCAAAGAATTCTATGTACTGTTACGCTAGCAGGATGCAAATCTCGTCAATAGCTTTTTTTCAACTCGCCAGTAAGCATTTTTTTTTCGAGTGGTAATATTTGGCCAGATACGTTTATACAGGTTACAGATATACACGGTTAAAGATATACAGGTTTGGCGTGATTTTTAATTTTTTACGAAAATTTGGCGAAAACCTCGTTTCAAATACCAGTTACATATGCATTTTTGGTATTCCTTAGATATCCCGACGACCAAAAATGAGATATAAGTCTATAAGATAGACTATAAGATAATATAATAAGACTATAAGACTATAAGACTATAAGATATTAGACTATAAGATTACATGACAATAATGGCTGATCGTAAATGTCACTTTCACTTAACTTTGAGCAAGTTACACGTGTTTACGTCATCAAGTGATTATTATTTCGATGTTTTAATCGTATATTTATTAATTTTATACTAATTTATTTGTTCTTTCGTTATTTAACATAAAAATTATGTCAATTCGTATAATTTGGCGAGTGTTTTGGCGATTTATATAGTTTGGCGAAATTGGTCGACGGAATAATTAAGTAGTACTGTATTTCTTAATTATTTTCTAATATTTTCTAAAGGAAATATAAAAAAATAATTAATAATCATAGAACAAAATAATTTATATAATTTGTAAAAAGAAATAAAAGTAAATAAACATTTATTATCAAATAAACAAAAATACCCGGGTTGCCATAACAACCTTTTCTGAAATATAAATATATATATATATGTTTGATTAAAATTTGAGTTGCCATCATTAGAAAAATGTATATAAAATTAGAAAAAAATTAATATTTCGAAAACTAATTGGAATTTAAAAATTCTAATACCAGTTTTGAAATATGCGGATCAATATTGATTTTTGGTGTTAATTTCATCGCAAAGTATTACATATTTTAGGAGAAATCGCCGTGAAACACAATCAGTTGTTTAATGAGTCGATTCATTCTTCCGTTCCATACTTCCGTTTCATAAATTCGTTTCATTAGGATTTTATATATATTGGGTAGATTTAAGAATAACAAACATAAAATAAATTGACTATTTCTAAAAACTGCATCTCAGAAATAACTGTTAACGCGCATGTAGATGTTTTAAATTTGCATATTTGAATCTTCTAGAAATAAATTTCTGTTAAAAATTCATAGGATATAATTTATACTGGTTTTGAAAATTATTTTCAAAATATATATATTTTCAGAACTACTTGACCAAATAAATCTCGTTTGGTACGCGAAGGTAACTATTACCGGATTATGCATTTTCTATGTCAAAAAGTTATTAAAAATATAAATGGTTCGTATAGATTGTATGCAGACGACCCATGAAGAAACATTCACTGTAATAGGATTGCAGAAAATAATCAAATAAACGAAATAAAAAGAGCTTTGAAGCATGCACACATTATGCACTTTTGGAATCTCAGTAATAAACAGAGCATCCTTCAATATTTTTCTCTTTTGAGAGAGGCGCAATGTACAGCATCTAAAATATATTAACATATACAATGAACCGTTTTATATTAAATAATAGTATTTGTGGTGAATACATCATAAAAATGATTCAATTCAAATTCAATGAAGATTTTATGTCTAGGATAATAAAATAATTTTTATTTGAAATCAGTATTCATCTAGAAATTTCTCACTATTGAATTCGCATTTTTAATGCAAGTCCGGTTTTGTTTCTTGCGAGAGCTAACCCGTTTTTATCACTTAAAACATGACGTTTATAATGGAATACAGAGGATCAAAACTCTGTAATCTCTCTGCCAGACCATGCTCTAAATCGCGTAAGTATACTCGGATTGTCATTTAATTGATATATGATATTGGGATTTAATATGGCAAGATCGGTATTGAAATTGAAATGGATGCATTTACAGTTCGTTTACAGAGACAACAAAATTAATCACGTTAGATTATGGTCTTCAAGGAAAGTCGTTTCAAAGGTATTTTAATAATGTTACACTTTTTCAAATATCTTGAAGCTCATGTGTAGCACTGTGGTTCACCATATGGGGGTTTGTGTCAAGTGAGGTGTGCATAGCATTTATCGTTTATTTACAGGAACACACAAAATTATTCAGTTAGACTATTGTGTATGAGCGATAATTTTATGATTTCAGTTGTATTATGCGTTTTCAAATTGAACTAATTTTGTGCCTATTATTTCGTGCGTATAATTTCTATAGATTAATTATGGGCGCACAAAATAATTCAACTATATTTCATCTTACTGACGATATTGTTCAAAGAGAATATTTATTTGTGTAATACTATTTCTAACTGAAATAAATTCGAGAGTGCTATGTAGTATTCATAGAAAACTGTAAATAATATACAGTTCTTAAAAAATAAATAAATAAATAAATAAATAAATTCGAATATTTTTTTTTCTATTGGTGAAAATGATTTTTTATTTATTTTATTTTTATTTACTTATTTATTTTATTTTTTTTTTTTTACAAATGATTTGCTTCAATATGATATTTCACCTTATAAACCTGTGAAGTTTTTTCTGCGAATTATAGGAAAAAAATGTTTTCAGAAACCAGCGATAGAGGTGGCTATACACCGGGTCATACGCTGAATCTCTACATACTTTATATGAACGTAAGTAATCTTCATGTGACAAGGGACTTAACTGCGCAGGGAATGCTGCTATAGCGCCTAGAATATATAGCGTGGAAATTGACTATCCCTGTAATTCTCAAAAAAGTGCTGAAATATTGTCTCCAAATTAAATAAATATATAAAAACTATATTTCAAAGAACGACAGATTCACCTTAATAAAATAAATGAGAAATATGAATATCAAATTCACAATATATCTTTACTTATTAGGTGCTAAAATACAAATGTTAAAACATTATAAAACAATGCAGATGTTGAAACATTGGAGTCATATGGTGTTTAAAATCCGAGCGCTTTCAACTGAAACATCAGTCGTCATCAGGGAAAGATCACTGCCGAATGAAAGACAAACAGCTGGTTAAATATGAAAGGGCGAAACTAAACGAACCACAAAATAGGAGGGTTGGAAGGATGGAAAAACAGAGAGGAGCAGCTAATCAGAAAAAGAGAGAGGGGGGGAGGGGGGACAGGTATGAGAGAAAATGGTTAATCAAAACCAAATTCACCTGTTACACCTAGTATCTTAAACCAGATTCTTGGTATGTTATAGGATAGAACATCATTACAGGTACTCCTGCCTTTTGCCAAAATTTCCAACGACTCTCTAACTATACAAACATTATAAAATGAAGCATGTGCAATGATTTTAACTTCTTTGAATAGGATATCAATGCCTTTACCTTGACTTAACCAGGATAGAGCTGTGGATGGTTTACCCTTTTTTAAATCTGTCATATGCTCTTTAATCCTTTAAAATAATTTTCGAGTGGTCATTCCTACATAAGTATACTTTTTGGAACTGCCACCAACCCTAAAAGGGACAATATAAACTCCAGATTTATCATAATTGTCTATAGGATCGAAATCTCTGTGTACCAGATACTCTGATTTTGTCGGTGGTTTAGCGATAAGAATAACATTATATTTCTTCAAAGCATACTTAATCCTTTCAAAAAGATGTGGAATATATTCCATACCGAAAAATTTAGTAGGTTTTTCTTTATTTTTACTAACGCTTGTAGATATTTTGTTACTATTATTATATTTATAAATTAATTTGTTGATAAATTTATTCGAAAACCCATTTTCACAAGCAATCTCTTTAATTTTACTTAATTCACCATTTAGGTAAACATCCGAACAAACTTGAAAAGCCCTTTTAACATAAAAACAATATGCAGCAGTTTTGTAGTTGAATGGAACATTACTGTCATAGGATATTGTATTGTTTGACCTGCAAGGTTTTCTATAGGCTTTCATATCGATGCATTTTGTTGAAATGTTTTTAACCAGTTCTACATCTAAAAAAGGTAACGAACCATTTTCTTCTATCCCACAAGTGAACTTTATATTGTTACCTATACTGTTAGCATGATTCAAAAACTCAGTTTATCTAGAGATTCCGTGATTCCAAATTATCAGAATGTCATCAACATACCTAATCCATAATGCGGGTTTAAGGGTGGAAGAAGAAATTATATGATTTTCCAGATGTCGTAACTTAAGTTCAGTCAATAATCCAGAGATTGGTGAGCCCATTGGGGCCCCTTCTGTTTGCTTGTAATACTTTCCATTAAAAAGGAAGACATTATTGCTTGTAATTAAATTTAAGCTTGAAATAAGTGTATTTTTAATATCGTCGTTATATAATGGGTTATTTGAAATGAAATCTTCAATGACAATTTTAACTTCTTGAACATTAATGGAAGGATATAAAGATTTTATATCAAAACTAACTAGTATGCTGTTATATTCTAATTTATAATCTTTTAGTACCTTAACTAGATCTGTAGTAGTGTTGATAACGTGTTCAGATGGGGCAATATATCTTTAAGTAGAGGCACAAGCACTTTTAAATAGTGTACGTTGGTCCTAAACACTTTGAAACAATTGGACGGAGTGGGGAATCTACTTTATGGTCTTTCAACCTCTCGTGTAACCGGGGGGTGATTGCAGTTTTATTAATGGAGAGCTTTACTTTCATGTCACCTGGCCAAACACCATGTTTAATTAGTTCTTGAGTTTTCCGGTTGATAGTAGTATTAGGATCTTTATTTAATTCAGTACAATTCATATCCCTAATGCAGCAATACATTTTATCTGTATAATCTGTAGTAGGCATAATTGCTAATTTATTCGATTTATCTGTTTTTATGATAATAATATCTGACCACTCTTTAAATTGCTTTATTGCATTCGTAATATTATCACGTTTCTGGATGGAATTGTTTATATGTTTTTGGACATTATTATATAACATACTTCTAATTTCTTCTTTACTATTATGATCCATTACATTGACTATTGTTTCACAATCTGTAATAACGGTTTTAGGGTTGAACTGTCTTTCAAACATATGTTTAGGGCCCAATGATAAGATATTATGTAGCCGTTCATTTATATCATAGTTCATAAGGTTAATATATATTGTACCGGTTGTTTTCGTGGTAAATGATGATCTGTATATTCTTTAAGTCTGTTGATTTTTCTATACATAACTGCCTCTTTTCTGACTCTCTGAGTGATACGGTAGATTTCTATCTTTCGGAGAAATTCATCAAAGTCTGTATGACTTAAAGATTGAACTAATGCATTGTACAGGGAAAAAACTTTATCCGAAAGAAAATCAATAAACTTGAACTTACTTCTAATATATGCTTTAAGGGCCAAGAAATGCAACTTAGTTCCAACATTAGGAATGACATTACGAATGATGTGATTCTTGTTCTTCAAAAATGTGGGAATAACTTTGTTGCCTTTACATAACTGTAAAAATCTTATATTAATAATTTCTCGATCCGGCCGCAATCTTTCAATTCCAAATCTCTTCACCAAAATTGTGTTCCATAGTATCCAGTATCGATAAATTTCTATATTTATTTCTATATATAGCTGATATAATAATCTGATATATCTCTTTTTCTGATTAGCTGCTCCTCTCTGTTTTTCCATCCTTCCCACCCTCCTATTTTGTGGTTCGTTTAGTTTCGCCTTTTGATATTTAACCAGCTGTTTGTCTTTCATTCGGCAGTGATCTTTCCCTGATGACGACTGATGGTTCAGTTGAAAGCGCTCGGATTTTAAACATCATATGACTCCAATGTTTCAACATCTGCATTGTTTTTAAAATGTTTTAACATTTGTATTTTAGCACCTATTAAGTAAAGATATATTGTGAATTTGATATTCATATTTCTCATTTATATTGTATCCCTTAAATGTGCAACGATGCTGCTGAAATATACAGATCGCAGCGACATCTACAGGATATTTTCTACAACTTCAAGATATTGATAGTCTATACAATGTAATACGAAAATCCCGCAAATGTCGTGTGATCGACACTTAGGATTTTAACACTATCGTCGCACATTTAAAGGATACAAATTTTTAGCGTTGTTTGGATAGAATATTTCCACACTAGGTATTCTAGAACATGTGATGCTGCTCAATATAGTTTTCTTCGGGAAGGTGTAATATCTGCAGTCTGTGGACAGTTTGTTTAACTGCTGTTCTTAACTAGATACCTGACATGTTCCTCACAAGTAGTAGTACCCTCTTTCACGTGTCACAAGGTTAATAGAAATCGTCAATAAACAAGATTTTTCACAGCAAAAAATCGCACGGATTAAGAACCAGAGAACAAAATGCCTAGGTTGTCGGAAACGCAGTACTAGTGGCTTTGTTATTATTGAGATATTGCAGAAGAAATAATATTCACCCAGTTTTTTTATCCTATTTTATACGTAGAACAAGCTGCAAATCTCGGGTTTATGGACAGTTTTGTGCTTTCAAAGTGAAATTGCACTTACAAAAGAAGTTTAAGCTTATTTACTTATTACTTTCTTCTATCTTTAACAAGAAGAAAATAAGGTTACTTGGGATAACTGGACCCACGAGGTAACAGGGTCAGAGGCTATTTTATAAAAAAAACGTTAATGTATTTTAAGTTTTAGCTTTTGTGAACAATGCCCCTTAACCTCTAATTCCTAAAACACCCTTTGTTAACTCAATCATAACTCTCTCTCTATTGTGATAGATTGTCGAAAATTTATGTTTCTTTTTAAAAAACAACGTCAGTATGATTGAACTTCCTCGGCTTTTTATTAAAATACTATAAGTACTTTTTTTAAACAATCTTTTTTTTTTTAAGATTAGGGATAACTACGTTAATATTATTAGGTTTCTATACATATTTACTTCATGTTTCAAATGTAAGCCTAGTGTCCCAGTTACCCCATATTTTTTCAAGAATGGGGTAACTGAGACATGTATCCGGAGTAACTGAACCATTCTCGTACCAGTCACCCCAATAGTTATAAAGAATTTTTTTGAGTTTCTCTTACAACGGGAGGTAAATTTCTCCTTTGTTTTTTGCTCACAATAAAGAAAATTATAGAATGCCTTATTAAAATTACGTAATAAAATTAAAAAAATAAAGCATATTCGGTGATATCAAACCAAATTTTTTGATCCCTTGAGAGGCGGCGATGCCCTTATGGCATCACATAATCTTAAATCCTAATTGCCACACTGACACCGGAATTTTATAATGAAACGTTCACCTTTATTAAGTACCCGAAAATATACTTTTACTTGTTTTCAAATGCATTTTCTTCTAAATACTGGTGCCATTAAATTACTTCAACATATTACGAATGCAAAAAACATTGCCTATGAAAGCGAGATAACCAAACCTTGAAATTATACGATACAGGGGTCGCATTCTATAGGGAAACTTATATTGTTCCTACCACTATTTTGAAAATAATATCTTCATTGCACCTTTCTTTAGAATATGTTAAATAAAATGAAAATGAAGGTAACTCATTAATGGTTCTGGTAGGAACAATAAAATTTTCTCTATATAATGCGACTCCTGGATAGAGATACAGTACTTAATTACTTACGTAGCCGTTTGTTCATAGATTTACCTTGCTATTGTTTTACTCAATATACCCATGTAACGTTTATACTTATTACCTATACTAAAATACATATGTAATTACTTAATATTATGTTTTTGGTATACATAAATCTAATATTTTCACTTTTAGTGACTTTTTAGACACATTGACAGCAAAGGTTTCCTTTACAACGCTCTTTATTCACATATTATTTCCATGATCTACCCGATTTAATTTTTTTAAATTGTTTACACTTTTTCAAACAGGACTTGATATCCCACATGAAAAAAAATAAATAAATAAACGCGTGTGGAACATAGACCCTCCTATTCTTGTCTACCCCATTTTTAATGGGCAACTGGATCCATGAGGAAAGAAAAATGAAATATGCATATTTTTATATTTTTAAATATTAAAATGTAATTTTGAGCATTTCTGTTTGATAGAGGAAACCTAACTGAACACATTTACAGAAGTTAAGACTTTAATACAAGTGAACATTAGCTTTTTGAAGTTGAATTGTCAGAAGCTCCAGAATCACATTGTAAAATTATGGCCCAGTTGCCCCAACTAACCTTATTGGATTCTTGAAAATTTTCAAATTCCGGTTTTCGACGGATTTACATGTTTTAGGGGTCAGAGATTCCGAAAAGCATATTTTTACAAAATGTCTCTCTGTGAGTCTGTCTCTCTGCGTGTGTGTGATACAAATTTTATGGGCGCTCTATCTCAAGAACTAATGCACGGAATTAATATATATATATATATATATATATATATATATATATATTAAGCTAGCCCATGATATAAATTGGTACTGATTAGTTCTTACTGCATATCGTTCAACAGGTGGAGCTGCTATGCTGCATGTTTTACGATTTCCGCAATGGCTCTATCGCAAGAACTAATGTACGGATTTTTATGAAACTTCAGATTCAGTTAGCCCTTGATATGAGTTGGTGTTTACTATGTTTTGGTGTAAATCGCTCAGCAGGTGGCGCTTCTATACATCCCTTTTCTTGATTTCCGCAATGGCTCTATCTCAAGAACAAATTCGTGGATTTTCAATAAACTTCAGTTTTAGTTTTTCCTTGATATGAGTTGACGTTGACTACGTTTTGTAGTAAGTCACAAAGCAGGTGGCGCTGCTATGTTCCATTTTTCCTGATTCCCGCAATAGTTTTAACTCAAGTAGGGATGCAAGGATTTTAATCAAGTTTGAGATTCAGTTATCAAGTTGACTTAAGTTGTTGCTTAATGTGTTTGAGTATATATCGCCCAACAGCTGGCACTGCTATGCAGAATTTTTTTACGATTTCAGCCATAGCTGTACACAAAAGCTAATGCACGGATTTTCACGAAACTTCAGATTCAGTTAGAAGTTGACATAAGTTGTTACTGATTAGATTTTGGTGTAAATCATCTAACCGGCTGCATTCTTCAGGAAGTATTACCATGCATGAGATAGAAGAAAATTTTGGGATTTCAACATCCGAGTAGTTTTTCCCATTAGGACGATAAACATTGAAAAGGAAAAAAATTCTTTTCCCATGTGTTTGCTTTATTATTATTATTATTGTCTTTTTTACTATATTCTATTGTACAGCGCCATCTTTCCGTGTTCTTGGAATTAGTTGTTTGTGATTTATTTATTTTCCCATGTTTTGTATAGTATGTACACAAAATATGAAGACTTTACACTGAGTAATTTGATATATTGGGAGGTCAGAGTAGGTGCCAGCCCAGTAGTTGAACATTTTAAGCATTTATTGGGCTTCTTAGTGGACGTTAACTTATCGCCTCGTCTAGGAGTAGCTATTTTCTTAAAATTTAGGGATACGCAATAGGATAGAATATATATATATATATAAACATTTATAGTACATATAGATATTTTTAAAACATATTTTTAAATATATCGAATCGGAAATAATTTTAAAATATTTAAAACGTTGATCTTTTTTTTTTTTTTTTTTTTTTTTTTTTTTTTTTTTTTTTTTTTTTTATGAAATCTACAAATGATTGGTATTCGCCACTTATCTGGATTAGATGAACGTAAATGGAAAATCTTCTCGGAGAAATTATGTTAAAGATACAAAAGAAAAAAATGTCCGGCAGAACCTTTACGTGTTATCTTTTACATAAATTTTCTTACAGATATTTTTATTAATGAAAAATAAGTGTAATGTTTAAACAGTTATACTTTCCGCATGGCTGAAATAGTTATATGGTGTCAATATTTTCTGATATACCCAGAGTATCTTTTTTTGGTGGGAATATAAATAAAAGAATTCTGAAAAGTCACAAGTGATAAGGGTTTCAGTTTTCGTTTATAATCGCAAATGATCGATTAATCTTACATTAGAAAGACCTCATTAATGCATAAATTTCTGATAATATTAATTAAAATTAAAATTTAGTTTTTATTAACAAGATAAGATACATTGATCGATATATATTTTTTCTATAAAGTACTTTCTAAATTTCTTATTAAAAAAAGTCCTTCTGGCCAGTGCCGGGAGGAAGAGGTGGCTTTCATAATCCTTATTTTAAAAAAGCCAACTTATATCATTCAAACACACGAAGCTCAATTTAGTGGAAACCGAATATAGGAGATTCAATACTAATTTTTATCAATATAATGAATGAGAATTTCGCGAAATTAGTCAGCTTTATCCAAGCTGCTTTTCTTTAAAGTAACTTATATTTGTCTGCCAAATTCGGCAATTTCTTAAAGTGCCTGTCATTTTAAGACAACATGGTGGATGAGACTAAGCAGTGAACTTGGTCGAGACCTTAGTAATTGCTGTGCACATGCTCACTCACATCGGAATCGGTTAATATATAGGAGTGCTGTCGCATGCAAAAAAATCAGATTTTTCAAAATGTCACCCACAATAGAAATTGAAACTGCTATATCTGAGCCATTTTTTAAGGTAAAGACAAACAAAAAAATGCTCCTGAATCCTTACATCAAGGTCAAATACTTAAGAAAGAAACCTTTTTCAATCTCTATTTTTTTTGCACCTCACTTTAAATATATATATATATTTTAATTTAATGGCCGCCATTTTGAAACAAGATGGCTGATGAATCTGGCCAGCAAACTTGGTCGAGGTGTTGATGTATACTATCCACATGCCTTCTTACATCGAAATAGGCGAATACGTGTGTTATCGCGTGACAAATACAAGATCGTTTCAAAATGTTAGACATGCTAGAAATTCAAAGTGCTATAAATCAACCATTTTTTAAGATATAAACAAAAGAACAAATTTTCAGAAACAAAAACTGCTCCGGAATCTTTGTATCAAGGCCAAACACATAAAAAAATATTTTTCATTTTCCAATTTTTTAATACCTCATTTTGAATTTTAAATTTAATTTTTTTTAATGGCAACCCTTTTGAAACAAGATGGCGAATGAAGCTGGCCAACGAACTCGGTCGAGACATTGGTATGTACTATGTACAGACCAAGTTACATCCAAATCGGTTCATAAATACGCCTGTTATCGCGTGACAAAAATCAGGTCGTTTTAAAATGTCAGCCACAAGAGAAATTCAAAATGTATTACTCAGCCACTTTTTTAGATATAGACGAAAGAAAAACTGTTCCGGAATTTTTGTATTAAGGTCAAACACATACAAAAAAAATCTTTTTCATTTTCCAATTTTTTGGTACCTCATTTAATTTTTTTTATTTTTTAAATTTTTTAAATGGCCGCCATTTTGAAACAAGATGGCGGATGAAGCTGGCCAACGAACTCGGTCGAGATATTTGTATGTACTATGTACACACCAAGGTACATCCAAATCGGTTCATAAATACGTCTGTTATTACGTGAGAAAAATCAGGACGTTTCAAAATGTCAGCCACGCTAGAAATTCAAAATGCTATAACTCAGCCATTTCTTAAGATATAGACAAAACAAAAACTGCTCCCGAATCTTTTTATCAAGGTCAAACACATAAGACGAAAATATTTTTTCAATTTTCAATTTTTTGGTACCACATTTCAAATTTAATTTTTTCTTAAAAATTTAAATGGCCGTCATTTTTAAACAAGATGGCGGATGAAGCTGGCCAACGAACCCGGTCGAGACATTGGTATGTACTATGTATAAACGAAGTTACATCCAAATCGGTTCATAAATACGCCTTTTATCGCGTGACAAATTTCAGGACGTTTCAAAATGTCAGTCACGCTAGAAATTCAAAATACTATAACTCAGCCATTTTTTAAGATATAGACGAAACAAAAACTGCTCAGAAATCTTTGTATAAAGGTCAAATACATAAGAAAAAAATATTTTCCATTTTCAATTTTTTGGTACCACATTTCAAATTTTAAATTTTTTAAAAAATTTTAAATGGCCGCCATTTTGAAACAAAATGGCGGATGAAGCTGGCCAACAAACTCGGTCGAGAGATTGGTATGTACTATGTACACACCGAATTACATACAAAGGGTTCATAAATACGCCTTTTATCACGTGACAAAATTCAGGACGTTTAAAAATATCAGCCACGCTAGAAATTCAAAATGCTATAACTCAGCCATTTTTTAAGATATAGACGAAACAAAAACTGCTCCGGAATCTTTGTATAAAGGTCAAATACATAAGAAAAAAATATTTTTCCATTTTTAATTTTTTGGTACTACATTTCAAGTTTTAAATTTTTTTTAATTTTAAATGGCCGCCATTTTGAAATAAAACGGCGGATGAAGCTGGCCAACGAACTCGGTCGAGACATTGGTATGTACTATGTACACACCGAATTACATCAAAATCGGTTCATAATTACGGGAGTTACAGTGTGACATAGGTCAGATATATATATATATATATATATATATATATATACCTAATATTATTTTTTTTTCAATAACTTTTATTTCCAAATCTTTCTTCTAGACCGCGAATATCGCACATTATAAATCAAACAAATGTTCGGTGTGTGTGTGTATGCAAATTTTAACTTAAAAAAGGCTCTAGCGAATTTGACTAATTTTTTATCCTACCGTTTTCCGGTAAGGGATCAATCACCACATGGCTATGTCACATGTTCGAGAAAATTCTGTTAGTGGGTCATTTTGGTCTAATTATGAGTGAATGCATTTCAAAGTGACCGAATGTTCAAACAGTCATTAAGTTGTTCAACTTAGTGAAGTCACAAAGTTTGCAACAGTTTGCCAACTGTGGCGTTATTTGTCGAAATATTCGATACATTGGTATGATTTAGAAGGAAAATCGACTTTAAATGCAAAAACACATGCTTACCGCCAAAAGTAGATATTTCGCAAAGTCTGTCGATATTTAGCGAAAAATTGGTCAATGTTTGTGAAAACTTTGGCTTTCAGGATCTAAAGGAAATTTCTAAAAATTACAAATAGGAGCCGAGATACATGATCCAATGTCGCCATACGAATGTCGCCAAATGTGGCGACATTTTAGGAAAGAATTGTCTTTGAGAAACTGAAGGAATTTTCTAGAAAAATGCTCTTTTAAAGCAATAATACAGCGATAATTCGAGGTTATATCGAGTTGAATAGAACAATGCTAATTTTAACCGGATGTAGCTCCATATTCAGCGGAGATTATAAAGGGGGATTATAAAAATGTGGGATCATTATATGTTAACCATAAGTAATTTTTAAATTTTTTTTTTTACAGTATAATATATAAGCCTACAAAATTATACACAAACATTAAAAGACAGCAACTATTCTGGAAAATTAATTGTTAAAGCATTTAATTAGTAGATCTGTAGGTTACAAATTTTGGATATTTTTGGCACGTAGGTTATAGATTTTGAACATTGCTGTGATGTAGGTTACACAGTTTTGGTCGTCCCATAAATAAATTGTGTTAAGTCTTTAAAAAATTCTTAAGACTTAAGAATTTAATAAATTTGTTCTAACATTGTGTAGGCATATATATGTATAATTAACTTTTTGTTATACAGTAATAATAACAATAAAATCAAATGTTAAACTTTGATATTAAAATATTTACTACTTTTTTAGAAGTAATATCTAAACATTATAGGAATTACACGTTATGCAAAAAACATAACTTTACACAATCTTAGAAATATCCAACTTATAATTTATACTTTTGTTTTCTAAAAAAACAAGTTACACGGCCATTTTTTAATTCACATATCTAGAATTCCTTTTTCAAAAGAAAAGTCTCCTTTTGCTGTCACAGAGTGAGGTCGCGATGGTGATTTCAACAAATATCTTCAGATTTTAAATTTGTGCTGTCTTTTTTACATGGATAACGAAACCTGTTAAAATCAGTGTCTCCCTGCACTGTCAAACAAAATTATAGAAAATATTTGTTCGCCATTATCAATGCTGATATTTTCAATAATACCTGATCATATAAGTTTTCATCACAAATTACGAAGCATCAGTCAGCAATAACAATCTATTTTCACTGTGAGGAATCAATTATAGAAGAGTCAATCCATTTCAAGTGGTCCAGCACTGGTTGCTCGACCATTTTTAAAAATCTGAATTTTTTTGTACAACACTCCTAACATGATGGAAGTTCAAAATGACTATTATTTTAATTTTATTAATTTTTGTTTGTGCATGGCGGCCATCATTGTTTCATCGTCTGCAGCAATTTTCTCGCAGGAAGGGCTTACGGAATTGTAAATAATTCATCGTTTATTTCTTCAATTCAAGTGCGGTTTACAGCAATTTGTACAGAATACATTCGGCTAAAAATTTGGTAATAGAGTAGTTTCCGAAACTAAATGCTTATTGGTGAAATTCAGGCATAAAGTTTCAGTTTTTTCCCAAAATTTGCCCGTTTACAAGAGGATATTTTTCTAGCAAGGAAAACTGTCAACATGACATACTTTTTTTTTTACAAATAGGCTGAAAGTACTTGTACTCACACGCCAAGTTCCAGATCTGGGACATTCTTTCTCTTCGCTAAAAAAATTCCCAAATTTTTCAAAAATGTCAAAAATCGCACTTTTGAGGCTTTGATATCTCTGGTGGGGCACGAGATAAAAATCTGAAATTCCGGTTGCTGAGAGTATTGTATAGTAGTGTTATGCACAAGAAATTTCAGGATGGAGATTTGACTACAAGCCGAGATATGGCAAGGGGAACATGTCAAAACAATACTGCCAAACTATTGTTTTGTTGTAGTCACAGCTAAGTATTTATCTCAGAGTGTCATTTAAATTTGTTTTTTTTATTATCTTTAAATATTAGTAACAGAAAATAAAGCCTTTTGCAAAGCTCAGAAATTAATTAAAAAAATAATTATGCCTAAGGCTTTGTATGGTTTCAGTAATTTTTCTTGTATTTTTAGCAACTAAAAGAAATCTCGACACTTTTACATAAAGAAAAAAAATATTTTTATACAAGACCTAAGACAAAAACAGAATGGGGAAAGAGAAAAGCTGTTAATTTTGTCATACTTGTTGAGACATGATCAAACGTGTCAAAACACGTTCTTGCTTGTTGGATTAAAAACCACAATTTTGATCTTTCTGAAAATTTTGTTTGTAAGAACCAAGTCTTGTCATCTCTTAATAACTTGATTGAAGTTCTTGGCCCTGCTGGCTCATAGAAATAAACTTTGAAATCACTATGTGTGAGTCTCACTTCACTAATAATTCCTAGCTTACTTCCTATCAAAAATGTCATTTTTCTACAGTATGAATTTTGAAAGGGCTCTGAAAATTACTTGAGGCTGATGCATGGTAATATCGTATAATGTTTCATTTACAGGAACATACTTATGGTAGGACCATGTTTCAGGGACTGGCAAGCAGCATTAAAATTGTGGTTTTTAAACCAACAAGCAGGAATGTGTTTGGACACGTTTGATCATGTCTCAACAAGTAGGTCAATATTAACAGCTTTTCTCTTTCCCTATTCCGTTTTTTGTCTCAGGTCTTGTATAAAAATGTGATTTTTCTTTATGTAAAAGTGCTGAGGTTTCTTTTAGTTACTAAAACTACAACAAAAATTACGGAAACCATAAAAAATGTATTACTTAGGAATAATTATTTTTTAAATTAATTGCTAAACTTTGCAAAAGGGTTTATTTTCTGTTACTATTATTTAAAGATAATAAAAAAAAATTAATTTAAATGACACTCTGAGATAAATACTTAGCTGTGACTACAACAAAACAATAGTTTGGCAGTATTGTTTTGACATGTTGCCCTTGCCATATCTCAGCTTGTAGTCAAATCTCCATCCTGAAATTTCTTGTGCATAACACTACCATACAATACTCTCTGCACCCCGAATTTCAGATTTTTATCTCGTGCCCCACCAGAGATATCAAAGCCTCAAAAGTGCGATTTTTGACATTTTTGAAAAATTTGGGAATTTTTTTAGCGAAGAGAAAGAATGTCCCAGATCTGGAACTTGACGTGTGAGTACAAGTACTTTCACCCTATTTGTAGAAAAAAGTATGTCATGTTGACAGTTTTTCTTGCTTGAAAAATTTCCTCTTGCAAACGGACAAATTTTGGGAAAAAACTGAAACTTTATGCCTAAATTTCGCCAATAAGCATTTAGTTTCGGAAACTACTCTATTACCACATTTTTAGCCCAAAGTATTCTGTACAAATTGCTGTAAACCGCACTTGAATTGGAGAAATAAACGATGAATTATTTACAATTCCGTAAGCCCTTCTTCTGAGAAAATTGCTGCAGACGATGAAACAAAGATGGCCGCAATGCACAAACAAAAATTAATAAAATTAAAATAATAGTCATTTTGAACTTCTATCATGTTAGGGTTGTTGTACAAAAAAATTCAGATTTTTTAAAAATGGTCGAGCAACGAATTAATGATTTTCTGGACCAGTTGAAATGGATTGACCCAGAAACAATCTTTTTTTTCACCAGTTTCACTGGTAGTGCATTCTTGATTATTTTTAAAGAGACTGCAAAAACAAGATCTACTTATTATTTGAATAGTACCAAATTTGTTTATCGTTTGTACGGAGTGAATCTTTAGAGCACCTTTAAAAGTTTTCGCGGCTGTCTTACTTTACTTCGAGCACTGTCTCTCTCTTTTTTTTTTCTTTTTTTTCCGACAGTTACAACACGTAGTGGCTTGAACTTTTTATTTTCCTTTCATTTTAATGGGGGAGCAAAGATGGGGAAGGAAATTTTAAGGAAAGGGGATTCTTAAACCTTGAATTTGAAAAAAAAATGACCTCAAGTACAATAGTTTAACGAAAAAAAATGTTTTTTTTAAAGATGTATGTGAGAACAATGGACTCTGTTATAATATATTCATTTATGTATTTCGAAAATTAAAATTATTAGTGTTTAGATCTTTACACTATTTGGACGTGGTTATTAAATAATCTTTTTGGGTACATTTGCTTCAAAATACTTTTGTTTTGCAAAATACTTAAAACCGCGTAATAGCACTCAATAATTACTTTTGAAATAAATAAAAGAACATTTACTATTAATTTTAAATCATACTTTTAAATAAGCATGTCCGAAATTTCGTAACGATCGTAGGGGCCGCCATTTTGTGTCGGCCGTACATACGTAAGTTGAGCATGCTTCTAGTCAAGTTATAGTATTACACTACTAAATACGCTTTATTTATACAAAACATGGTAATTATTTACGATAAAACATTATTATAAATATCTTTTTATACGTTTCAGGACATCTAATTACCTTTTAAAAAAATTTACTGAAAAAAAAATCAGCGTTTCGATCGTTACGTGATTCGGACATTCCAGTTTCTTATTTGAGAAAAGTGCATTTATTGCAAGAAAATCTTACAAAAACGCATTCAAATACTTAAAATTTTTTTAATGATTTAAAACTAGATAAAGCGCTTAAAGTACTTACTTGATGTATTTTTCATGGAAATGACAGTTTTGTTACGATAGTTACTTTTGGACATAACAAAATACAGAAAAAGTCTTTCTAGGAAGTCCTTATATCTTCAAAAAGCAATAAATGAGATTGCCGCATCTTAACGAAATTATCAAAAAATCATCCGTTTACTATATGTATTCGTTGTTTACCATTAGAACCACCTGGAAACATGTTAAAATTCATTTTCTTGGTGGTACATTGTAACAGTTAACATTATGAATGTCCAAAATTGGCCTCTTTAGCATAAAATAATAAAATTCTATGATATTTATACAAAGCATTTACATAAATTATGTCATCTTCTGTCTCTGAACAGAATTAAAAGTTCAGTGTAAAAAAAAAATTAAAGTCAATGATAATTAAATTTATTTCTTAAAAATCTTAAAGTTTTGATGTATGTCCGGTGCCCACCTTTTGAAAACTGTCCTAATATCTAAAGACTAATTTTAGAATATAGTACATATATAAGATGTTAAAACTTACAATCATGAAAGCAATCTATTTAACAATTTTTTAAAATAGTATGTGATATAGATTTAGGCTTTCAAATTTGTTATAAAATTAGAATGATAGTACAACGTCGATTTCCGTTTATTTCAGGACTATTGCTGTGACTATAGAGTATCCCTTATAGAGTAGACTTATAAGGGAAACACTTCTCTTAAAAAAAAAAATCTTAAATAATTAATGTTATTTAATGTTATTCTGATGTTAATCGTTTTCAAATTTTAAGTGTCTTTATTTGCAATTTGCTTTAATCTTTCAAACAGGACGTGTGAAGTGGATGATCTGGTGGTTCACGGGTTCGATGAAATGGTGATTAAAAAAAACTCCAACATATAGATGAAAGTACAATCACTGTTTGTTTATTCTCAATACGAAGAAAGACATCTCATAAAAAGGGAGCCTCAGATATGAAGCTATGTAGAAGCACAGATTAAATATATCTCTATGTGTAGAAGTATATCTGTTCATGACAAACTGCTCCGCAACGTCACAAAAAAAAAAAAAAAATAAAACAACAGCAGTCCTTCAGCGGACCTTCCAGCAGGGTGATCGGGAGAGAACTCTACTTAATGCGTACTGAAACACATAACTTGGCATATTGCAATATCGCCAACTTATAACGTTTTTGACTTTGGAACTCTCGACAGACAGGGGATTTTCCGTGCGAATATTTGCAATGCCTTTCAGCATACGCATTGTACTGGCGATGACATGGAGCGGCGAGAACGTTCAGAGAATAAATGTTAGCGGGCAGACAGATGGAAGTATAATCACCTCCCCATTCATTTCTTTCATTTCATTTTTTTTTTTTTATCTTTGCGTTGGAGAAATAAATTCGACTGATATGCACCAATTACTTGTGATGGGGATGATCTGATGGTTCACGGGTTCGATGAAATGGTGATTTAAAAAACTCCAACATATAGGTGAAAGTACAATCACTGTTTATTCATTCTCAATACGAAGGAAGACATCTCATAAAAGAGAGTGCTCAGATATGAAGCCATGTAGAAGCACATATTAAATATATCTCTATGTGTAGAAGTATATCTGTTCTTTACAAACTGCTCCGCAACGTCACAAAAAGAAAAAAAAACAACAGTAGTCCTTTAGCGGACCTTCCAGCAGGGTGGTCGGGAGCGAACTCTACTTAATGCGAACTGAAACACATAAATTGACATATTGCATTATCGCCAACTAATAAATTTTTTGACGCCGATATTACAGAGACAAAGCATTGACGGCAGGTTTAGCAGACAAATAACGGGGTAGCCTCCCCCCCCCTTTCAGTGCACCCACAGGATGTGAAGCAACCCTACATATTTCAGGAATAAGTGCGACATAAACTCTGGTTTTTGTTTACTTTAACAACAGATTTCAGTTAAATGTGATTGAGTAATCTTTAATAAATATATGTGACATGTACAAACCATAATGATAAATAAAAATATAATTTGTAACCGGAATTCCAATAAATACATTCTTTTCTTTATTTCTTTTTTTTCCCGTCAAATTCTAATAGAAAATGAGAGTGGTTTATTTAAAACGCAGTTAAAATACGATATAGAAAATGAACCGTTAAAATAAAGTGCAGATGCACGGAGGTATAAATGTGTTCTTGATTGCTTTTAAATAAAGACCGTTAGGAATGGAAAAATAAATAAATATGCGAGAATTAGAATTTTGAATAAGTGAAAAAAAATATGAAACTATAAATCTCTATATGTGTTGAGTAAAGTTCACTGTGAAAGAAGAAAGGAAAATAAGCATCACTTCTAGCATCACTTGCTTTTATTTTTTTCTATTCTCCCAGTTAGAAAAAAAATAACGCTGGTGGCGCCATCTTTGGAGAATTTCTCACGTACCTACATTTTTTAGAATGGGATATTATATCGGGTTTTCTTTTCCTCTGACAAGGACAGAAATCGCTATCTCCGGTTTGGAAACTTGATACTCTACCAACTTCGCTACTGGGGCCGTGCTTGTATATGATTTTAAATGTGGGTAATGGGTGTAGAGCTGATTCTGCTGTGTGTCGATATTTTTATAAGATAAGGGTGAATTTATAGATGCTGTTATTCTCCAAGTTTCAATTAATAAGGTTAATTTATTACTAGGACTTTTTCTATGTTTATTGGATAATTTGAATATGGCTTGATTATCATAATTTATTGGTGGAATTTTACTTGCTTAATGAATGGTATCAATATGGTCATAATTATTTGTTGCAGAAAAATAAAAGATTTTGAAGTGTATTTAGGGTAAAATTTATATCAATTTTAGGGGGGTGGTTAAGATTTTAAAATAAAATTTTAGTCCTTATTGGAGGGGGGGTGGGGCGGTCAATTGTACATATTTTCAATTCGATTGTTAGAAAATTATTTCTTAAATGAAACAGTGCTCCTGAATTTTGAAATTTAACTGACTAAATTCTCTTTTTGAAAAAAACGGATTTTTTTTTTGTATAATTTAAATAATTAAACACTAAGAAAATGAACAGCTAAGAATATTACGATAGAAAAGTGGAGGGAGGCGCTTTTTCCCAAAAATCCTTCATGGAAATTAATTTTCAGTTTTTTTTCATATATATATATGTGTTAAAATTTTATCTAAACCGGGAGGGGGGGGGCAGCCTGTTTACGGAATAGGCCCGTGAAGCCTGTGCTTACCCACTGAAATGCAACAGGGCCCCCAATTTTACTTTTCAAAACTAATTTTTTGAAAAAAAAATTCTTATGAAACTTTTTTTTTCTTACTATATGGCAATTTGTAAATCACGAAAAACATTTTGAAGTTCACATATTCTCAACAATAGTTCTATATTTTTCATTTACAAAATAAATTGGTTATTTACAATTAAACATGTAATAAAATACTTTTATATAGGTAGTTTTAGTTTAATATTAAAAATTGTATTTACTCTAAACTTTGATGCTAAAATTTCAGATTATTTAATCATACGTAAAAGAGATATAGTAAATAAAAAAACAATTTGTAGAGCAATAGGGGGGGGGGGGGGGCTGTGTGACGTCGGACTTCCCCTATTCCTAAATGTTAAGCGGGACCTGGGGGGTGCTTTTTCCCAATAAATCATTTATAGAAATTAATTTTCAGTTTTTTTTTAAGAGTTTGTGTTTAGATTTTATCTAAAACGGGTGGACGAAGGCAGTATTGAATTTACGTTGTGTTGGTTCGAAAAGGAAATCTACCGCCCCTGGATTTTGAAATTTAACAAACTAATATTTTTTTCTCTGATTTTAATAAACACAGCAAATTTAATCTTTTCGAGAAACTTAAAAGAATTAAATACTAAGGGAAAGTGCAGCTATGAATTTTCTTCCAGTTCATGGGGTGGGGTGGGGGGAGGGGCTTTTTCCGTTAAAGTCTACCATGGAAATTATTTGTTAATTTTTTTTAAGTTTATGAGTTAAAAAATTACCTCAAACGTATTCAAGGGGCAGTGTTTAATTCAGTTGGCGGTGACACAGACCCCCCTCCCAGCTTTTGAAATTTAATGAACAAATTTTATTTGTCTCCCATTTTTAAAGATATATAAAATTTATAATTTACAGGTAACCTAAATTAATTTAACAGTAAGATGAAGATCAGTTTAAAATTTTCCGTTGGGGGGGGGTGGGGTATTACTCTTCTATATCCGCTTTGGAAATTAATTATTAGTACTGTTTCTTTTGATATTTAGATGTTAGAAACTAATCTCAAATGGTTGGTTTAAGACAGTATTGAATTCAGGAGAGGGCCAGTCCGGATTTTAGATTTTAATGAACAAATTTTTTATTCTCCGTTTTTTAAAGATAAACTGATTTTTTTTCGAGTAAGTTAAAATATTTAAATTCAAAGAAACAGAAGAAAAAAATTCCGTTATGGGCGGCAGGGGGTAGGAGGGCTCCCCTAGAAGACTCTCATAGAAGTTAAATCCCTCACAGAGTTTAAAACACCACCATAGAAGTTAATTAAAAAAACAGAAGTTATATTTTACATCTTGCAAAATTGCAATGTACAGTGAAACCTCCGTAATGCAAACTCCTGAATATTCTGTTAAGGGAAGAGGGCTTGATTGATCCATTAAGCCTCCCTCGAGTTGTAAATTTAAAAAAAAAAAAAACCCGATTTTGAAAAACAAATTTAAATTTAATCTTTTCTCTTAGCTTAAAATAAAAGAGAAAGTAAGGCTTTTCTGTTGGAAAGGAGAACGGAGGTGGAAGAGAGCTATTGTCTTTCCCCGGATTTGAAAAAAATTAATTTAATTTATAATTAAAATTTCCTTTTCTTCTATTTTCAAAAAGCATTGTCAAATATATATTTTTCGAGTAACTAAAAAATAAAATAAAAAAGTAAGCATTTGATGCTACCAAGCAATAACAAGCACACAATCCTTCATTTAAGTACCTACCTCATCGTTACTGGGAAGAGACATGTGTAGCAAATTAGCATATGTTACTGACACATAGTACGTCATGCTGTTTTATATCAAAGCTGGTTGCATAGCATATTATGGTGACAAGCATAAAAACCATATAATAGCATGTAAATGTACCTACCTCTCCATACTTTGACAGAAGATTAAACAGCAAATAAGCGCATAAAATGCTTGTACATAGCTTGTCATGCTATTTCTCACCGACCTGGCTGCATAGCATATTATGCGGGTAAGCATAAAAAAGCATATAATAGCAGGTTAAGCTACCTATCTCTCCATGCTTTGAAAGAAGCTTAAACAGATATAAGAATTACATGCTTGTACATAGCTCGTCATGCTATTACTCACCGACCTGGCTGCATAGCATATTATGCGGGTAAGCATAAAAAAGCATATAATAGCAGGTTAAGCTACCTATCTCTCCATGCATTGAAAGAAGCTTAAACAGATATAAGCATAACATGCTTGTACATATCTTGTCATGCTATTTCTCAATAAGCTGGCAGCATAGCATAATATACTGCCAAGCATAAGAAACCGTATAATAGCACATTAAGGTACCTACCTCTCCATGTTTTGGAAGAAGTTTAAACAGAAAATAAGCTTAACATGCTTATACATAGCTTGTCATGCTATTTCTAACTAAGCTGGCTGCATAGCACATTATGCTGGCAAGCATAAAAAAACATATAATAGCAAGTTAAGGTACCTACCTCTCCATGCTTTTGAAGAAGCTTAAGCAACAAACAAGCATAAAATGATTGTACATAGCTTGCCATGCTATTTCTCCCTAAGCTGGCTGCATAGCATATTATGCTGGTAAGCACAAAAAAGCATATAATAGCACATTAAGGTACCTACCTCTCCGTGCTTTGGAAGAAGCTTAAACAGCAAACAAGCGTAAAATGCTTGTATATAGCTTGTCATGCTATTGCTGTGTAAGCTATCTATAGGGGGAACTAGGGACGGTTGACCATACGGGAGATTTGACCCACCCATCAATTTTGATATTTAAAAGAGTTTTATCAATAGGTGTAAACCAAAGCTATCGGAATGCTCAAACAACAGACTTTGTTTCATAAAGCTAATCGAAATAGGTGTGGAAAAATCAATTGTGAAGCGTTTTCAACCTAAAAGTTGTGTTTTTTAGAAATATTTTGTAAGCTTTTTTTCAGATAAAATATATAATAGAAATTTAAGTAAGTAGGTTTTAAGTAATGCAGAAATATAGAGCTTTCATTCCAGGCATAAAGATTGTTCAGTAAGTTAGGCTTAACATAACAATGTGGTATTGTTTAGAAAAGGTCTATGTAGGGAGGCTTGATCCAGTCAATGTGAAGGAGGGTCGACCAAATGCTCAAGGCTTCCTTAATTAAGTGGTTTTGGAAATCTTTTTATTATAAACTGTGCATAGTGAAAAATTAATAGTATATATATAAAAGAATGTAAATTTATTCTGTAAAGCTTCAGTAAAATGGCGTGATGGAAAAGAAAATGTTTAAAACTGACTATAGAAAAATGTCAAAAATTGCTAGAAAATGGGAAAGTGGATAGGAACATTTTTCTATTTATTCCTTACAATAGGTAAATAGAAACAGTGAGAAAGACTAGAAAGGATGAAAGCAGCAGTCTTAACCCTTTGAGGGGGAGTGGTATATTTATAAAACCACTTAATTTTAATTCTGAAACATCACAATGGTACCAGAAATTTGCTAAAATCTTTTCCATTTTGTATGTATGTGAAATATAGCCCTTTTCTTATTTCCAAATAAATTTGTTCGTAAATTCTGGTGTCAGTCATTTATTTCAACATTTTACTACTGTAAGCATTTTGCCCCTTAAAGGTTTAATTCGTGTTAATGATACGTTAAGTGTTTATGCGGTTGCAAAAGAACACAGCATCAATCGAAAAACTTTAGGAAGGTATGTAGAAAAAAGTCACCAGAGTGAATACAGTGAGATGAAGCCAAACTATTTGACGAACTAGAGTTGACAGATCGAGTGTCACAAAAATGGAACAAGGAGATAAAAAAAGCGGGATAGTGTCTCCTAAATCCGAACACAATAACATGAAACACTATGAAAACGGAACCTGTCTCTAACAGAATACTGCCTGAAATGTTAAAATTTCATTTTCTTTGCTGTGCAATTTATACCTGCTCAGACAAAATCATGTTTAAAACAATTTTTTTCTCCCCTGACTTGCGATTGCGTCTTAACAGGTTTGTTTAAACCTCATATTTAATTTTTTTTTTTTTATAATAATTAAATCATGTAGAATAAAGTTATTTTGTTCTTTTTTTAACTGATTTTATTTCTCTACACAAACAGTGCAATAAAAACAAAGTGTGTCAAGCCTCCCATATAGTGGGTCAACCCTCCCATATATGGAGAGCCTTGACCATTATTTTTTCATGATTAAAATCTATCATTTTTCAAATATCTTATATGTTACACTTATGTACCCATATTTATTTGATAATTGATTGTATAACGAATAAAATGATATGTAAAACTTTATTATACGTTCAATATTTAAAAAATAAAAATCATTTTGTAAAAAGTGGGTCAACCCTCCCTAGTCTCCTCTATAGCATGTGATGCTGGCTAGCATTGTAAAGCATATACCAGCATGAAAATCTAGCAGACAAAGCAATACATAGCAATAACTAGCATAATTTTTATGCAGGTACTAGCAATAATTTTGACCTGGGTATCCTTAAATAAATATTATTAGTTCACAAAAAGTTTCAATGCGTTCAACACAAGATTTACTCACCTTAACAGAAAACCGATTATCCTTTCCACATGCTAGACCAAAGCTCGGGTGACACAGAAAAACGTGTGAGAAAACTCGCCAGGGAGAAGCATCAATCTATCATAACTAGTGGCGCGCCAGTTATAACTCGTTTTGGAAAAATGCTCTGCGTAAACGTACCCCATGCGTAACGTTCCTGGGCCTACCCTAATGTAATTGTGCAAACATTTAATAACGGTATATAATTTACACAATTTTCCGGGGAACGTTGGTTTGAGAAACCGAAATAAAGTTTGCCTAATTGTTTGAAAATGAAAATTTGTGCAGTTCCTGTGCTGTACAAAAAAAAAAAAAAAAAAAAAAAAAAAAAAAAAAAAATGCATTTATATTTTCAGTGTAAATACAATTTTCATTTAAATGGTACGTACCTCTCGTATGTTTCTGCGACAAGTTTTTGATGGAATAGATTATGGTGGCGGTTTCTTTCACGTAAGTATATCAATAACACATACACATCCGTAGTCGACAAACATCTGTTTTTAATCAAGGTATTTCAATTATTCAAATAAAATACATACAAAAAATATTCGCCACTGTGTCTTGTCTATCTGGGTTAGTTATTTGATTTTATTTTTAAGACAAATTATTTGTTCAAAATACATTTATTTTACTTTAACCCTGGAGAACTCGCTAGTGAGAATGCCCAATTGCTTTTCTTTTACTTTACATTCATATAATATCAACTTTTTTTTTGGCTGGCTTAGTACTTTTATTCCCAAAATAGATAAAATAATTGTAAAACATTTTGAAATTTTAAATAAAATGAAAAATGATTTAAATAAGAGTCTTAAAAATGTACTTCTGTGAGAGAAAATCTCATGCAGCGAGTTCTCCCGGGTTAAAAAAAAACAGATGATTGAAGGCCATGTATACATTTACACATATTGGTATACAAGACCTTTTGAAAAAAAAAAGAAAAAATAAACTGGAGTAATAAACAAATAGAGACAAAAACGCTATAATAACATGACATTCATAAATGCAAAATGACTTTCGAAATTGTATTTCTTTGTCAAGCGCTAAGAATATGCTCTACAACTTAGAAAATTGTAGCAAGACGCAGGATGCTTTGTTACTGTTGTCGAAATTGTAGCACGTAAGCTCTATAACTACTCTATTATTCGCTAACAACTACGCGCATGAAGAAAAGAGCTTAGTAATGAGCGGGAAGAAAAGCGACTAAGTTCTTTCGAAAGGTCTAGCAAATATATTCATTTTAATGTACCATTAAGACGTTTAATGCCTCTATTTCCGGATATTTTAATTTAGGAGTTTCATAAAATTTTAAGCACTTAAAAATGCACTTAAAGCATCTAAACCGTGGAACATTTGAAATTAAAACAGCAAATAAATACAAATCAAAACTAAAACTCAAAATTTCATATTGATTTTACTAATTTTAAACATAATGACACTTCATGCTCAGTTAAAATGTTTACGAAAATATTGAATAAATAAAGCACATTTCTGTGAATAAAAATTTATAATTGTTTTTGTTTTTATGAAAGCAGTAACTTCCAATATATATAATTAAACAAAAACATAATTTGAAGAACAAATTTTAATATATATATATATATATATATATATACTAGGGGGCTTTGCCCCCTGCAAGGTACGTTTGCCAACCCCCGTTCAGACACCGAAGAATATTAAAAACAAGCTAAACTGATGACTTTTAAAAATATTAGAGAAGATTGAATTATACTGAAGGTTTAAATTCAATTCCCTTTGATTGCAAAAAATTAAGGGAGAATCAGTTGCTGTTAAGACATCCAATGGTTGTTTTCGTTTTTGATTAAAGAGGATCAGTTAAACATTTGAAAAGAAGCTAAAATAAAATGAATTAAGTGTACAGAGTCTTTGTCTCCCGGTATTTTAAAACAATTTCTATAACAATAGCCTAAGTCATTTGACTATCATCAACAGTTCCGGGCGAATCACTTCGCTTTTTATATTCCTGGTGCCATTTTGGTACTTTAATGTTAGCCAGGTACAGGTGATAAGTCGCCAAATATTATTCTATCGCCATCATTTTATCTATATTATAATAGTCCAAGTCATGTAACTGCTATAAATAAATCCCTTCTCTTTTCATATAAAAGTTTGGCCCAGATATCATATACGGCCCCATATTGGCGCGATTTTTTTCCGACGCTAAGACCAATGTCAGACGGGCGTCTTTTTTCTGCTTTTTGCTTAAGTTTTATCCATTCACACTGCTACAGATGGGCGTCGCAAAAAAGACGCCCGTCTGACATTTGTCTAATTTGGGGAAAACATCAACAGCATAAACAACAACATCGGGCTTATCAAATGAAGCAAAATAACGATACTATGGCGCCAGTTAAGTACCCGTTGCGTATATGACATCGGCGTCAGAAAAAAATCGCGCCAATATGGGTCCGTATATGATATCTGTGATGAAAGTTTTCCCTTTTGATTACAAAATCAAATTCCTTTTTTCGAATAAAACTACATAAAAATTTCCATGGTCGCAAAGAATTCTTGGTACTGTTACACTAGCCGGGTGCAAATCTCGCCAATAGCTATTTTTCAACCAGCCAGTCAGCATTTTTTTTTTTCGAGTGGTAAATTAAAATATTGTTTTGAAGTTGAAATTAAATGTCATCGTTTGTTACACCATTTAATATTTGGCCAGATGCCGTATACGCACCGGGATTGGCGTGATTTTTTTTACGAAAATTTTGCGAAAATCTTGTTTTTGAATACCAGTTACATATGTATTTTTGGTACAACTTAGTTATCCCGTCGACCAAAATTCTATCTCCAAACTATAAGAACAAATGCCAATAATGTTTAATCGTAAATGTCACATTCACTTGACTTTAAGCAAGTTACACGTCTTTACGTCATCAAATGATTTTTATTTCGACATTTTATTTGTATATTTATTAATGTTATACAATTTTCTTTGTTATTTCGTTATTTAAAATAAAAATTATATCAATTTGTATAATTTGGCGAGTGGTTTGGCGACTTATATAATTTGGCGAAATGTGTATAACTAAGTTTCTAATATTTTTTAATTATTTTCTATTATTTTTTATTTTTAAAGGAAAATAACCAAAAAAATATTTAACTATAGAACAAAACATTTTATGTAGTTAAAAAAAAAGAAAATAAAGTAAATAAAATTTTTTTTATTAAATAAACAACAATAGCCGGGTTACCATATCAACCAAAATAATGTCATTTTGGCGCCAATTAGTTACCCCTGTGCGTATATGACATCTGTGCGTAATATCTTTCTTTTCATTTCGTTTAAAAAAAAATAAAGAAGTGAAAGCCATTTATTGTAAATGTTTCAGTTTGTATTAAATAAAATGTTAATGAAATACAAATTGAATTATGAGTAAAAGTAATATTTACATTTCTTAGCATACATTTAAAGGAGGCCAAACTTCTCGCCAAATTAGTGTAAAATAGTAACCTTTTCTAAAATCTAAAAAGAAAAATATGTGTTATGATTAAAATGTGAGTTGCCAATATTAGAGAAAAGTATATAAAATTAGAAAAAAATTAATATTTCGAAAACTAATTCGAATTTAAAAATTCTAATACCAGTTTTGAGATCTGCAGATCAATACGTATTTTTGGTGTTCATTGGTGTTCATTTCATCGCAAAATATTCCGTATTTTAGGAGAAATCACCGTGAAACATAATCAGTGTTTTAATCAGTCGTTTCATGGAATCGTTTCATAAATTCGTTACATTTCAGCCTTATCATTAGGATTTTATATATATAGGGTAGATTTCCTATTTTGTTTATGCACGAGAAGGGACAGCTATTAAGATATTCCATTCAATTTTACATTTATTGTTAAACTTTCGTAAAAAAATAAGTGAAGCCAATTCAAGTTTAAAAAATAAAAATTAAATTCATATAATATGATACTTAAAACACCCAAAAAATTAGATTCCGTTCAAATGAAATCGAAATGAATCTTAGATTACTTCCATTTTTTATTGAAAATATTTAGTATTGCAGATTTTGTATTACGTTTATGATGATTGTACATAAAACGATAATATACATGCAAAATACAAAACTTTAGAAAAAGTCAAAGATTTATTTCGATTTTATTTGAACGGAATCTAATTTTTTTGGGTGTTTTATGTATAATATTGTATGAATTTTATTTTTTTTTTTAATCATCAATTGGCTTAAAGCCTTAATAGTAGCATTAAATTAAAGTTTAAAAATTAAAATTGCTTATTGGCCCCACTTTTTTGAAAAATAAATATTCACCTTACTGAATGACAGGTAAAATGATATAATAATGCCAACTAGGACTTCCCTCAGAGGGATTAGTCTGAGCGATATTACTGAGAACATAGTTTTAATAATAACATGTGGAAGCAAAGAAAATGAGATGTTATCTTTAATTGTCCATATACTGCGAAAAATTGAAATGCTGAAAATAAACGAATTGTAGAATTACAAAATCTTATATATAAATTCGTATACGCTGTTTAAAAAAGTGGGAAATCAAACCATTCAAGACAGCCATGCATGGATATAAAATTGAAAGTACGCAATATATTAAAAGTAAAAAAGAAAATGAAACACTAATTTACTTATATCGGAATTTTAACTGTATAAAATGATGTCAAGAGCATAATCAGACGCTCCGCACCAATTTGAGTAACTTTAAATGACAAATATATGATGTTTAAAAAGAATTGACTATACTTTATATGGTGTGTGCTCCCCCGGAATAGTTAATATTGTACAATATCTGTTTTCCACGGATGCAATGAGGTTGTCGATAACATTTAAGGAATTCTCTTCTCAAAATCTAATATAGTATCAAAGTACCGAATACATCAAAAGTGGCATGCAATGCTTCGTTAGAGTGTGTTTTAGATATGCTTGATCGGATTTAAATGATGAGTGTATGCAGGCCACTACATACGCTGTATTGTTTTGTTTTCAAACATATTCTGCACAAGTTGAGCTGTATTTAGCATGTATTAAATAAAAGAAATCGGCAATGATTACAACATAAAGTATGACACAAGATCTGAATATATCATCTGCATAACTTTTGAGCTGTCAAAGTGTCATTTGAAGTAATTTACAAATCCATACATATTTATTCAGCAAATCATGCAAGCTAACATACGCCAATATGAACCCGATTATGAAATTTCACCAGAATAAGTTAATATATAAAAAATCTACTAATGATAATTGAGAATATGACCTTATGATAAAATGTCTAGAAAAATGAATCGGATAAAAAATTCATATCACACTTAAAACGGCACTTCCCTCTGTTAGTGGCCTTGGCGAGAGAGAGAAAAGCCTAGAGAAGGAACACTTTAACAAGTACTTTCGGGCAACCTACTCACTGTTTCATACAGGTCTTTATTGAATATTTACACAATTTATTTAATACTGGGTGGGTATCTATCAGTTTTGTTGCATTTAAATCGCATGTTTTGCGGAGGAAAGGCAGCATTATGAAATATTTAAAGTTGCTGTACCTAATAATTCCAAATTAATGGTAATTGAGATCGCTTTCCGTTAATTTCATCTTTTTAAATTTTAAATTTTTTAGAAACCATTCATAGAGACAATTGTATATTTTAAAACTAACCCGAAGCAAAATTTCAAGATTTTGGGCTTAGCAGTAACAGAGAAATAGAAAATCTTTGAAAGTTTTTTGTTTCTGCACTGTTTTTTATAGCGACATTTTTAGAAATTGTTCTATTGCGAGAATTTACGTCATGATAAATACAGCCATGTCAATTTTCATGTTTATATTCCTAACAGTTCCATGTTCTTCGTTACTTAGATCATCTTTAGATCTTTTTCCGCTTTGTTTAGTCTTTCTATTTTTTAGAATTCGTTCAACAACAAGCATTTACATCTTATTAATTACTACCATGCCAAAGTTCTATTTTCTAACCCCAACATTATCCCAAAAATTTCAGTATTCCAAATAAATCATAGTTTAGAACCTTTCTAGAAATTTTTACGTTTATCCGTCAAATTGAACCTTTTAGAGAGCGTTCATTACGAGTATTTACATCTTAAAAGTAACTACCGCACCAAATTTAAAGTTTCTAACCCAATCAATATCGCAGAAATCCCAATTTTAGAACTTTTTTGCTCCTGCAGCGATGTAGGTTATTGAACTGACATAAAATAGACTTTTTTTCGGAGCAGTGATGGCCACCAACATTTTTTTAAGTTTTCTATGTAGTTTCAGAGATAACACCTCACAAACGTACAAGCATTAATAATATTATATACTTTATAATATTATAACGCTTTATAATATTAGCATTAGATGTACAGATACAAAAGCCATTTATCTGTTACAAGCTAAAGTGCCGGCGTTGCCCAGAATTTGAAGGATGTTTGTTCTGAAAAATCAATTTCAAAATTTAACATACGACACAAAACAAACATTAAAAAAAGCAGTCGAAATGTTGTTGAATGAATCATATGAAAACGCTATATAAAAATGTATAAATGTATATAACAGACGCAAAAGAATACAGCTATAAATGAACTTATTTCAATTTATAATTGGAGCAATAATGTTAAAATACGCCAATATTTCCCTAATCGGGTTTTTATTATGCTTCAATACATTTTCACACTCATATGACGTTATACTATATCCACCATGCCCTTTATATTTCCAATATGACGTAATATTTTCCTCTTTCACGTGGAAACCTTGAAATAGAAAAGTTATGAAGTTACATTCACTTTCATTTAAATTCGTCAAACCATTTATTTCATTTTCATATTTCACGCGAATATCTTGCAATAGAAAAGTTATGACGTAATATTCACCTTTTTTTAAAATTCGGCAAACTATTTATTTCATTTTCCGTTTTCACGTGGAAATCTTGCAGTAGAAAATTAATTGTTGTAGTAATAATTTTATTGTGTTTTTTAATTGTTGGCAACTGCTATAACGAAAAATGTTTAAATTTGATAAGAAATTGCTGTTAAATTGGTGTTTTTTTTATTAATTAAAAATTAACTATAAGTTATTTCGATTCCGGATTACTTTAGTTGTCTCGGCCATGTTTTAATACACATGTACATATCTCTTCACAATTTTGGCTTCCAAATTGTGGATTTTTTATAGAATTACAAACAGACAGATAGACAAGTTTTCATTTTTATATCTCTCTCTATTCTATGAAAAGTAACTAACGCTGTCACCGCCGCCGGTTTTGAATTTTTTGTGACCGGAGGTCTTTCTTCGTTAATATTAAGAAAACTATTGCAAACAAATATATGAAAATCGGCGGTATTATAGCGAAATGTTTGATCAACACACTAATGCATACAGTTTTCAAATCGAAGAATTATTTTAAGAGATATTTAATGCTAAAGTTGGACAAAATCGTTCCATTAAAAAAATTTATAAGAGCAAAAGCTATACATGGGAATTTAATCATTTTTAGATCATTTTATTCAATGGAAGATCCCGGTCTGCAGATTTCATTATTTTTTTTTTTTTTAATTTGACTCATTTTTTGAGGTTTTATTTCTATTTTAAATTCAAATATTCAGCAGTTTGACAGATATTTTTTACATATTTTAGAAAATGGTATTAACTTAAAGTGTTGCCAACAAAAAAACCTTCAAATTACAATTAAATAATTAGGTATAAAAAGCAGGCACTTATTGGAAATTACGCCACAAAAACTATATTTACATGTTAATTTTAAAAGAGAAAGGATATTGTAAAATAAATTCATTAACATGCGTTAGAAATCTGAAATAGAACAAATTACGTTACATTACACTTATGCAAAATGAACAAGAAATAGTATTGCAAAACAGTTTAAATTTAAAAATTGCGCGAGACAAAATATTAGAGGTTAAATATTAGATTTTTTCAAAATTTTATTATTTGTCATTTGATGTGAGGTGTTCAGCTATAAGTATGCAAATTTTTATGTTTCAACATAATTAGGAGCTGAATTAGAAAAATTGCTTTAAATACACAAGTTAGAGCCCAAAGGGTTAAATATTAGACTTTTTCAAAATTTTATAATTTGCTGTTTGATGTGAGGTGTTCAGCTATAAGTATGCAAAATTTCATGTCTCCAACTTAATTAGGGACTGAGTTAGAAAAATTGCTTAAAATACACAAGTTAGATCCCAGAGGGTTAAATAATAGACTTTTTCAAAATTTTATTATTTGTCGTTTGATGTGAGGTGTTCAGCTATAAGTATGCAAAATTTCATGTCTCCAACTTAATTAGGGGCTGAGTTAGAAAAATTGCTTAAAATACAGAGGTTAGAGACTGGAGGGTTAAATATGACTTTTTCAAAATTTTATGATTTATCGTGTTATAGCAAGTTTTCAGCTATAAGTATGCAAACTTTCCATTCTCCAACTTAGTTAGGGGATGAGTTAGAAAAATTGCTTAAAATACATAAGTTAGAGCCCAGAAGGTTAAATATCAGACATTTTTCAAAATTTTATTATTTGTCGTTTGATGTGAAGATTTCAGCTATAAGTATGCGAAATTTCATGTCTCCAACTTAATTAGGGGCTGAGTTAGAAAAATTGCTTAAAATACATAAGTTAGAGCCCAGAGGGTTAAATATTAGACTTTTTAAAAATTTTATTATTTGTCATTTGATGTGAGGTGTTCAGCTATAAGTATGCAAAATGCCATGTCTCCAACTTAATTAGGGGGTGAGTTAGAAAAATTGCTTAAAATACAGAAGTTAGAGACCGGAGGGTTAAATATGACTTTTTCAAAATTTTAAGATATATCGTGTTATCGCAAGTGTTCAGCTATAAGTATGTAAACTTTCATGTCTCCAACTTAATTAGGGGCTGAGTTAGAAAAATTGCCTTAAATACACAAGTTAGACCCCAAAGGGTTAAATATTAAGCCTTTTTCAAAATTTTATTATTTGTCGTTTGATGTGAGATGTTCAGTATGCAAAAGGCTAAAGTATGCAAAATTTCATGTCTCCAACTTAATTAAATTAGGGGCTGAGTTAGAAAAATTACTTACAATACACAAGTTAGAGCCCAGAGGATTAAATATTAGACTTTTTCAAAATTTTATTATTTGCCTTTGATGTGTGGTGTTCAGCTATAAGTATGCAAATTTTCAAGTCTCCGACATATATAGTTTCTGAGAACGGGCTCTGTGACAGACGGACAAACAGACAGACAAAGGAGTAAGACAGGTAGGGTTTCGTTAGATGGACGAAACTCTAAAAACATGCTGCGGATGACTGTAACAACATCCTAAAATTACATTACCATCAGCGATCTACCAATCCCGAATTTAGTTTATATTCGTTTCATATATTCTTATTCTTTTGTGCGGCCCTGTAAAATAATTATCAATATTATATACAGTAAAACCTCTGAATAGTGGACACCCCGAGAATGCAGAATTTGTCCTCTATTTAGAGGTCACCGCTACTGAGAGTAAATATGTACAGTTATTTAAGAGTTGGTAATCGAAAAAATGTCCGCTAAATAGAGGTATCCGCTAATCGGGTGTGTCCGCTATGGAGGTTTTACCAGTAAAACTTCTGAATAGCGAACACCTCGGGAGGGCCGAATTTGTCCTCTATTTGGAGGTGTTCGCTACTGAGAGTAAAAAATGTACAGTTTTTTAAGGGTTGGTAATCGAAAATATGCCCGCTAAATAGAGGTGTCCACTAATCGGGTGTGTCCGTTATGGAGGTTTTACTGCATAATAATATAATCCTTTACAAGAAAATTGCATGCTGTATGACAGACATACATCCAGAGAAAGTTAACCTTCGGATCAATAAACACTCATGTGTTTTGTTTTAATCATCCACAATTGTATGTCATACAACATGCCAGATTTTATACAATAGGCTAAAAACGGTCACCGTGGTACGGAATACTGTATTATTATTTGTTTGCCCACCAAAACTGGTTGCCACGGGTTGTTGAAAGGTTTGTGATCACGTGGTTGAAACTGATCTATTCAATATTACTGTGTGCGTATTTTTTTTTTATTTGCTCCATGTGTTCAAGCCAGTTGTCTACGAAAACATCAACCGGTGAAAGTGACGCATACCAAATTTGTGTGACGTGTGCAGATATATTGTGCTTTTTCAAGAGTTTTTTCTATATAATTTTTAAACGGTTTGGAACATATTTTTCATAGTAGGTGCATTCAGTAGGCGACCCTCATAGGTAGCTTCTGGTGCAATCAGAAACGAAATCCGACAAATATTTTTTGAGTTATGCTTGACGAAAGGTTTTTATTAGGCTTTTTTTCTAGTAGGACATGGCGTTAATATCCATCGTAGTAGTAAAGTGTCCGGACAGTAATATTTCGCTGAGTATTAGCCTTCGCTTCGCTCAGACAATTACACTATTTTATAAAACTGGTGGGAATCAAAGAATGTGTATAAAAAACACATCCCGTGAATATCACGGGAGCGAGGATTAAGGGGTTATCTTACTTGTTACAAAAATATAACATTGAATGTAGAACTAATTGAATGAAATATCTAAAAAACCAGAATTACTGAACTTCGCGATATTTGCCTGTACGAGTTGCTAACAAACGTTAATTTCTCCATAATGGTAATTTTGTAAAGTTTTTTTATTTCTAAAATCGTCTCAACCAATCATATTTATTGCCCGCATGCTATCAGTTGCTTATAAAGTCGTTCTTCTATAATTGCATCAAAATCACATGGTTAGCAAAAAGTAATTTTCTAAATTTCCAATTAATTTGCATTGTATCTATGATTTGTTATCTTAAATAAGAAATAAAATAATAATAATATTTCATGTACACTAGAACCTGGATTATCCGAAGTAATTGGGAATGATCGTCCTTTGGAAAATCTATATTTTGTGATAATCAAACATGCTTCAATTATAAGATTAACGAAAACTATATGCGGTATATCTTATTATGGTACCAAGTGCTTCATAAAAATAAAGCAATAGCAAAATAGAAACAAGAATAAATCACCTGAATTTTTTAATTTTGGAATTAATTACAAAATGCTTTTACGTATTTCAGAAGGATTTGAAACAACATTTTTTGTTTCTCGCTGTTTCGAAAGCTTTTATCGAAGTTTTGTAGTTTGCTTTGCAACTCTATCATGAAGTTGTTTTAATACTATTATTTCAAAAGTATCACAGTCTTTCTGCTGCCCCAGCCATTCCAAGCCTTTTGCAAAACTTTTAAAAGCTTCAGAATTGCTAATTTGATCGTTTTGTTTGCCCACATCGTTGTCCTCGTTCTCGCTTTAATCAGCCCTTGTTCCTCGGATATCGTCAATGATTTCTACATAGCTAAATATATGAAATCCGGGAGTTACAATATAGCCAATCGTTTATTCCTGCAATATCACAGCCATCACTACCAGGTATTTTATTAAATACTGATTCCAAATTGGCAGTATCATTCTCTTTCTCATCTATAAGGCCTTCGCTCTTTTCAGTAGCTAAACGTGGAGCAAGTTTTCTCCAACTTCTAATCAATGTATGCTGCTGAAAAAATTCCAAAAGTTCACTTATCATTTACATACAGTCTTTTATAGTGAAATATTTCCAAAATTCCACAACAGAAGTTTCTTACAATCTCCTTCGAGAAGCAATTTTTTAATGAGCAGCTTAAAATAATTCCGTTTTAAAGATTCTATGACACCTTGGTCCATGGGTTGCAAAATTGCCGTTGTATTCAGCAGTACAAAATGCATCGGATATCGCCATCTTTGAGAATTGAAGTGTCTGGATTGGCAGGAGAATTGCCGATTAATACAAGAGCACTATATATTTCTTTTTTAACTTATTCCTTACTAACTTCGGGAACAAAACAAAAAAAAAATCATTGTTAAACAGTTCTATGTCAACGCATTGAGGTTTTTGGTTAAAGTAGTGAACAGGAAGTGCTGATCTTTTAAATTGTTTGAGGTATCTGGGATTCTTAACCTTCCCTATACGGAAACTAATTTTAATCGATGACAGCCCCATGTATCCCCATATGCTAGGAATGTAACATGATCTTTCATCAGTTTCCTTTTGGGAATAGGAAGCGCTTTCCAACATAAGCCTGTTTTCATCACAGTTACAAATTTGATCCGTTGTCAGATTTTCTTCACCAATTAACTTTTCTAGCCCTTGAATACATGAGTTTGCTGCTGCTGCATTTGATGATACTCTCTCACCTTCAATGCTGAGTTCCCGAATGACATGACAATGCGGGAATTTTTTGAGTCACCCAGCATTGGATTTAAAATATCGGAACGACCAAGTTTTGAATTTAAAATGAGAGCTTTTTCTTGAATTATAGGTCCAGAAAGCGGCACACCTTCGTTTCTTTTCTGGGGTAACGACTTGAATAAAGCAGAATTCGATTTTGTATCATATGCGGATTTCATCATTTTTTGACATTTGACGCAGTTTTCATTGCTTTTTTTTCTGCATAACACTTTTTTTTTGCACCTTCTCACTTCATATCATCTATTGTTGCAATACCAATGCCGTATTCTTGATCTAATTTTGTCATACTCATACTCGATTCTAGACGATTTATGACTTGAATTTTTTTCTTCTATACTTAAAGTAATGCGTTTTTTTTTTTCATAACATGATAAAAATTAAAATTTTTACTCTAGTAAAAACCTCGTATTGATTCTTAAGTGAATTGCTTCATCATTTTTTTTTTCACATGTGTCTCTTGACTAATACCAGCGAGGAGCAAAAAAAATGTTTAGCACACTCTCGAACGCTTTTCCACAGCTTATTCCCCTACAATATACACGTAATCTTCCGGTGAACAGAAGAAACACCTACTAGACCATATTCACACATTTTGGTTCTTCATACTCATACTCTGTTTTACTCCACTCCGCAGCTTACGGGAACTCAAGTATGATTCAAAGAAAATCTAAAAAAAGGATAAAAACATTTATATGTACTCATGGTTCGGAAAGGACTGCTTGCACACACGAAATGTGATAGAAAAGAGAAAAAGCCTTTAGAAATGGATTTCGGTTAGAAGAGTTCGGATTGAAGAGCCTCTACTGTATTTTCCAGTTGTACAATAGATTTGTTTCTTTTTTTCCAGAAAAAAGTGAAAGATATCATATGGTCCAGTTACAGAGTCTAGAATAACTAGTGTAGAAATCTGCTACGTAAACAGAACTAAAAATTGAATCCCTTCAATGTACAATGATGCTGAAATCCGAAAAGAAGATTATAAGGAATCCGAAGGATATTTTCAAATTTCCTTGTAAACATAGTATTATTACAGCGCTTAAACTAGCGATCATCTTGCAGTTTTAGAAAATATACTGCAGATGTTGCTGCGGATGACTTTTCGGAATTCAACATCGTTGGAATATTAAGGTTTGCAATATTTTAGCACTTTTAAAAATATTAGTGAAATATCCGGTTTCCACACCACTTTTTCTACAGGAAATAGTACAGCGTAATGCATCGGAATGCTTTGTTGGCAAATATATAAATACTTATTAAATATTGTCTATTTTATACAAAGTAGTAAATACCATAGTTCCTTGGTAGATGTGTAATGAAAATTTAGATAAATGTATTCGTTAATTATGCTGAAAAATGCGAATTGTAAATTAAACATTATTAATTATTATTCGAAATATAAATATAGTAAAAACTAAAGTAAATCGATTTTCAGAAGGATGAAATATCCTATTCGAAAATTGTTTTCATACAGCCAATAAGTCTCATAGGCTTAAAAAAATATATGCATTCCATATAAATATTAAAAATTTGAATACATATATATATTTCAGAAGCAGCAATCGCAATTTTCTAAAGTTAATGAGAAGATATTAACGTTTAAGTCAATATTTATTGGACTATTACGCTATTAATAAAACCAATATTTTATAATAATTAATAATAAATATATAAATTTATTATATAATTATATTTTTAATAAAAAATCTTAATATACTTTCAAATATAATTATTTCATTTATCTTATCACAATAACTACCTAGAAAACAGTAGAGAGATGAATTAGTTAAAATAGTAAAACTCTAATGGGGATAGTATTTAAAAGTTCACATTTCAAATTTGTTTAAAGATGCTAAAAAATCAATAAGAATTCCCAGTGTGACCAACATTGTTAAGGAGTTTCCGTAAGTTACAAATAATGGATCCCACAGGATAGCATTATCAGCCTTAACGACTTCTGCACGTTAATGGTTAAAATTATTTTTCGAAAATAAATGAAATTAGGGCGCTTTACAAAAACTGATAAATAAAAATTAACACTCGAAGTACCACTTTAGGAAATTTATACATTAATTAGCTATTTTATTTTAAATTTTATCAGTATAGATTATAAATTCTAATAAATTTAAATTCACTGGGATAATCTATAAAAAATATTGGACAGTCAAGTTATAAAAATTTTATACTTTAAATTAAATTCGAAAAAAGTTCATCTGTGATAACTGTGGAATGGGTCGTATTTTAATGAAAATAAATCTTATAGGCTGTGAGCGGTAATTATATTGGTTATTTAAATAAAGAAAATGTATTTAAAGTTTTTTCTATATTAGTGTTAATAATAGGGCAAACAAAGAACTTATATAATTTTGTGCTCGATAGTCTATAGTAATTAATAATTTAGTGCATATAGAGGGTTGGCTGAAGATAATTTTTATTATAATATTGTTTTAAAATAAATGGCAAATTGTTCAAAATAATATAAAATAAAAGTTTAAACAGGAAAAAAAATCTAAAACAGAAAAAAAATAAAACAGATATATTATGTCTGGTACATATACGCAGAGAATGGCCGAAAGGTTTAACGATAGAATGTTAAAGTTTTTATATTTGAATGAAAAGATCTAATAGTTAACAGTTTGATTATTTAAATATATTCATCCGGTATAATATTTGCATTTTAAACCATCGTCCAACACATCAAATTTCATAGCAGCACGCACGGTGTGGTACGTGAGAGTGTACGGTTTTCTGGATTTTTCCTTGTGTTATAACCATATGTAGAACTTAAATTCGGGGAACATTCCTTTCCAAAGTACTAGCTGAAAGCATTCTTTTAACAGTAATATGGCCATCAGTGGCCGATGATTGACAACAAAAATCCCTTTTCTTTTCTTACACTCACCGCTATTTTTAGGTGCGTTCGTAATTATATAAATACGTAGCACCTATAGTCGTCGTTCAGTCCGTCCGTCCGTCCGTCCGTCTGTCCGTCTGTCCGTCCGTCTGTCCGTCTGTCCGTCCGTCCGTCCGTCTGTCCGCATGTAACAGAGCAAAAACTACCCAACCGAATGGTCCGAAATTTCAAATATATGATTGTTGCAAAATTTTGTCGAGCCATTTCAAATTTTATGAAAATCGGATGTATAGTTTAATTACAGGGACAGTCAAAAGTTTTTCTTTACATTACGGCCAATGGGAAAAATTATTCAAGTGCATTTTAATGATATTAGAGCCTTCCGAATGATCTGAAATTTTAAAGATATAACTGTTGCAAAATTTTGTCGAGCCATTTCAAATTTTAGGAAAATCGGATGTATAGTTTAATTACAGGGACAGTCAAAAGTTTTTCTTTACATTACGGCCAATGGGAAAAATTATTGCAAGTGCATTTTAATGATATTACAGCCTTCCGAATGGTCGGAAATTTTAAAGATATAACTGTTGCAAAATTTTGTCGAGCCATTTCAAATTTTAGGAAAATCGGATGTATAGTTTAATTACAGGGACAGTCAAAAGTTTTTCTTTACATTACGGCCAATGGGAAAAATTATTGCAAGTGCATTTTAATGATATTAGAGCCTTCCGAATGATCTGAAATTTTAAAGATATAACTGTTGCAAAATTTTGTCGAGCCATTTCAAATTTTAGGAAAATCGGATGTATAGTTTAATTACAGGGACAGTCAAAAGTTTTTCTTTACATTACGGCCAATGGGAAAAATTATTGCAAGTGCATTTTAATGATATTACAGCCTTCCGAATGGTCGGAAATTTTAAAGATATAATTGTTGCAAAGTTTTGTTGAGCTATTTCAAATTTTAGAAAAATCGGATGTATAGTTTAATTACAGGGACAGTCGAAAGTGTTCCGTTACATTACGGGGAATGGGAAAAATTATTGCAAGTGCATTTTAATGATATTACAGCCTTCCGAATGGTCTGAAATTTTAAAGATATAATTGTTGCAAAGTTTTGTTGAGCTATTTCAAATTTTAGGAAAATCGGATGTATAGTTTAATTACAGGGACAGTCAAAAGTGTTCCGTTACATTACGGGGAATGGGAAAAAATTATTGGAAGTGCATTTTAATGATGTATCAGACTATGCGCTTTATGAAGTGCAAAAAAGTATACATTCAGTACAATATGGGGTGCAAAAAATAATTATAAAACTAGTTATAGTACGAACGCACCTGATTTGTCACGTTTGACGAGCAATTTCCAACTTGTTTTTTTTTACATTTTTAAACATAGTTGCAAAGTGTTTGTGAATTCGGTTTGTCTGTCCTTTATTTCTGACTGTTAGTACTCTAACTCGCGTAAATATAGTCCCATTGCCATGAAATTTATATACGTTATTGGGCGTTACTATGGCATGTTGGTATTGAAAATGAAGTGTGTAGCATTTTCTTTTTTTTTTTTTAACTTTCACTCAAAAAAAATCCGCCACATTACGGTATATGTGGAAAAATCTTTTGCTGTCTCTTTTAATGATATTGCAGTATTTTAAACATATTGAAATTGAAATACATCAATGAGGTTTACTACAAGATTCTTACTATAGAATATCGCGTGCATAGAACTTATACTTCATTTCCAGTGACACACAAAACAATTTCTCTATAGAAGAAAATGTGCAATATTTGAACTATTGCAGCCTACAAACAGTGGTTGCTGGAAGCACTTTTTCAGTTGTGGTAAGGTCTTCATTTGTGCATTTTAAATTTAACTATTTTTTTAATGTTATTTTGTGTGTATAAATCCTTTAGATCATATACAGGGTCGCCCAAAATTATCAACAACATCCGTTTATTGGCGGAAATTGCTCAGTGGAAATTGTCAACTGTGTTGTGCGTCTAACTGAACTAACTTTTAGTATACTATGTAGTATGCATGCATATCTGTAGATCATATTCAGTACTGCACAAAAAATTCGTATACTTTAATGACTACGCATGGTAACAGCAGAAAAACAGTTTTCAAATGCGTAGTGAGTTTTCCAAAATTGTTCATTTAAAAATTATATTTCACCTTAGTAAATTGTTGAGTTTTGTTATAATATTCTGAATGTGTTGGAAAGTGTTTCATACTCTATGCTGTACGCATGATTTTTCGTTGTTATTTCTTTTTCCAGACAAAGCAAATGTTTATCTAGTTTCAATATCATTCGATAAAATAGCCCATAATTTTAAACAAAACACAACTAATCATTCAAAAATGCTTTTTTTCTGGTTAAATTTTTTTCTAATATATATATATATTTATATATTCTTGACTGAATATTCAAACTGACAGGAATAGATATAAATTATTACTTTTATCATATCATAATTAATACATGGAAAAATAATAAGTAGTTAAATTGATTAATAAACATAGATTATGATAGTAGGTTCATATTTGAAATTTGTCTGATGATATAAATAAAAATAAAAGAAGCAATAGCTTTTTAAACACTATTTAAAAATATTCATGTAGCGAAATTGGTTAATAATCATAGATTATGATAGTAGGTTGATATTTGAAATTTGTTTGATGATAGAAATAAAAATAAGAGTAACAGTATTTTTTAAACACTATTTTAAAATATTGATGTATCTAAATTGGTTAATAATCATAGGTTATTATTGTAAGTTCATATTTGAAATTTGTTTGATGAAATTAATAAAAATAAAAGTAGCAGTATTCTTAAAATACTATTTTAAAATATTGATGTAACTAAAAGAGTTAATAATCATCCACTGCTCAAAAAAATTAGGGGAGCAAGCAAAAAAGTGAAGAGAACAGTGCAAAATAGCAATGTATGGGCATAAAATGAATAGTACATGTGTAGCAATGCACATGCACAATGCATAAAAAAAGACGCAAAAAATGGTAAGGGAGCTTTAATTTTTTGAAAAGATGAAAAGAACATGAAAACATGGTTCAGGGTAATAATATGGTTTCATGTAAATCATAAAAAAAAGTATTGTTTAGAAATGATGCAAGAATTTTAATATGGCATGTGGTCTCCTCGAACAGCTAAGACAGCTGCATACTGGTTTTCCATGGATGCGATGAGGTTATCGATAAGACTTGGGGAATACTGTTCCAATGCTCAAGAATTGCAATCTCCATGTCCCGGACAGTAAAAAGAGGCCACGGTCTCGCAGCAATACGTCGTCAGAGTATGTCCCAAACATTCTCGAACGGATTTAGGTCAGAAGAGCATGCTGGTCATTCCATACGCTGTATTGTTTTAGCTTCAAGCATGTTTTCCACAAGGCGAACTGTATAAAGTCTGGCATTGAGTGAATCATGTTCTATTGTCCAGTAGTATCAAAATTAAATTTTTTTAGAAATAATATTATAGTTTAAACTAGTATTGTTTGTGAGCTAAACTCGTCAGTGTTAGACATATTTTTTTTTAATCATTTTTGTAGATTTATTGTAATTACACCAGATTCATGTTTATTAACTTTTATAACTGCATTCATTATTTATAACTTAAAAGTATTCAAAGATTATTTAACTAAAGTTTAATTTTTCAACAACGTGAATAGTTTAAAATAAATAAATATAGTTAAAACAAGTTGGAAATTGCTCGTCAAACGTGGCAAATGAGATGCGTTCGTACTATTACAAGTTTTATAATTATTTTTTGCACCCCATATTGTACTGAATGTATAATTTTTTGCACTTCATAAAGTGCATAGTCTTTAACATCATTAAAATGCACTCCCAATATTTTTTTCCCATTCCCCGAACACTTTTGACTGTCCCTGTAATTAAACTATACATCCGATTTTCCTAAAATTTGAAATGGCTCGACAAAATTTTGTAACAATTATATATTTAAAATTTCAGACCATTTGGAAGGCTGTAACATCATTAAAATGCACTTGCAATAATTTTTACCATTGGCCGTAATGTAAAGATAAACTTTTGACTGTCCCTGTAATTAAACTATACATCCGATTTTCATAAAATTTGAAATGGCTCGACAAAATTTTGGAACAATCTTATATTTCAAATTTCAGACCATTCGGTTGGGCAGTTTTTGCTCTGTTATATGCGGACAGACAGACGGACGGACAGACGGACGGACTGAACGACGACTATAGGTGCTACGTATTTATATAATTACGAACGCACCTAAAAAAGGCTTTGGAGTTAGATTAAATAACTTATGTATTTTAATTTCCATTATTTTTGTAGAGTTATTGTAGGGTTTTTCAAACAATTCTTTGTTTAATTTTTTATGCCGTCGGATATTTATCTGTGCCATTTTGTATCTATATTATAAAAAGCAAACGCATCTGTGCGTAACGCATGCGTCATTCTGCGAATGGCAACACTTTCAAATTTGAAATGAATTTTCGTTTTGCAATTTTCGCTACTGAAATTTTTTAAACTTCTACACATCGCACATTTTTAGTTTTTATACCATCGTATAAGGAAAAAAATGTACTGTTATATGCAATTTGTTTGAAAGCTGTATCTCAATTTATGTTTGATATATTAATTTTTTTATAGCTTTTTGTACCAATTTTGTAATTGTGGCAACATAAGTACTCCATTTCTATGAAAAGTAAAGGAAAAATAGTAGATTACTGTATGTATTTTTCTATTACCATTTCCTCATAAAAATTTAAATTAAAATACGTACTATGTCAAAAAACCGTCTGTAATAAAATTCGGTGAATTTTGGTTTTATTTCGTTTCTATTCATCAAATAAATGTTTCTTCGTTTATAGCAAAAATATTTTACAAACTATATAACACTTTCTCTTTACGAAAACGTATTTTAAATAACTGTGTGACTTTTCTTCACAATTACATACTTCGTATCAGAAAACTAACAAAAGAATGCAATTTTATTTATCCGTGTGTAATAATATTTTCCGAATTTTTAAAAAATGATTTCTGATAAAACATGGAGCTATTATAAACAAAAACAAGTGAAGGCATATGGAAACGTCCACTGTTACTCTTGTGACCGCCAGAGCAAATTTCTATAAATATTTCCAATTCTTTTATTACAAAATATATTTAAGATAAAAACTAGAAAACAGAAATTCTTCTTTTTCAGAATTTAGTGTTGCCGCCCGATGAAAGAAAATATGGAACAGATGCTGTATATTCCCGCACCGCCATTTTGGATTTCTTCTTGCCGTGAAAACTCCTTTTCCGCCAAGTAGTAAATGTCGCGAAGCAGCCATTTATGCGCATGTTAAGTTTAATGAAAACAAAATGTAAATAATAAAATAAAAAAAAATAAATAAAAAATAAAGCAATTTAACAAATTACAACGACCATTTGGAAAATGATTTTTTCAAAGACTAAAGTTTAAGACATAAAAAAAAATCGCACGGAATCGATCATACATTACGTACGCCATGAATTAAACATTAATAGTGTTATTACACGTAAAAATTCCAAGCGAGAAAAATCGCCTGCGACTCGTACGTATTATCCATCTGAAACTTATGTATTATCCAAGCATTTCATTGGCTAATCGGGAAAAGGCTTTTCCATCGTCAGATTTCCAAGAAATCTGACGGCCCATTTAAAATGAAATTTCATTCTTAAACTTCTAAGCATCCCACAATATTACTTTTTACACCGTCGTATAGAGAAAAAAAAATGTACTTTTAACTGCAATTTGTTTGAAAGCTGTATCTCAATTTGTTTCTGAGTTATTAATTTTTTGGTAGTTTTTATTACTTTTTTGTCATAGTGGCAACAGATCTCTTTTGAAAGTAAAAAGAAATACATATTAATGTATAGACCAATCAGGAAACGAATAAAATGCGGATTAAACCAATGAAAACCTTCAGATATGCTTTTGATTTCCTACCCTGACGAGAACAATAACCATTTTTCAAAATGGTTAATAAACCTTGGGCCTTCCTTATCGATAAAGATAGCCAAGAAATCCATGATGGCGGTCGCGGGAATATACAGCATCTAAGCAAAAAAGATTTGTATATAGAAATAGTACAAAACATATATCAACTTTAAGACTTAAAGCACACACTTTTATTTTGTGCAAAATGACGTCATTCGCATCCGCTTAAGAATTCCAGATTTACGATGTAAATAGTACAAAACATATTAAAATACTATTAGTACAAAACTATTAAAACTTTACTGCTATTCTTTAAGACATACTACTATAATTTTATTAAAATAATAAAATTTGCTTAATTAATTTATTTTTTTAATTTTATCTAATCTATATATTTTAAACACAATGCTGTTTTTTAATAATCTGTCCTGAGCCTAAAGAACCAATTTTACTAATATTGTTTTATAATTGGAAGCTGTACATTTGTATATGTGCCCACACTAGCCGTTTTTTTAATATCCCAACTTTAATATTTTACTTTAAAAAATATTATGAATTTTCTTTAAAATGATCGTAATTAGAAAGCTTTCATTATTGCAGAATTTAGAGAATAATGAGGTTTATTTATCTTTATTCATGCCATTTTTTTATTTCAAAAAAATATTTTTTTCTATGATTTAAATTTCGTTGTATAGGGTTAACTGGCGCAAAATCCCATTATGGGCATATTGCACCAAAAACATTTTAATCCAAAAGTCTTAAATACGTGGAAATGGCGTCATATTTAAAAGAAAACGGTCAATCTCCTAGATAATACTAAACATTTTAACACAAATGAGTCTAAAAAGTATAAATTACGGCAATTTTTACTCTCCGTTATTGAGATTAGTTTCTGAAGTTAAGCGTGCGACTGTTCGCATGTAATTACGTTGTTGACAATCGTGACTTCAATATTTGAGTTAAAATGAATTTAACACTAGAACTACCAAGAGCGTCATTCTGACGGTTTTCAAATTTCATGCTTAAAAATTTGATATAATTTATGTATTCTTCTAGAATTTTATGATACGACTTTTAATGAAATACAACAATAGTTAAATATTCCTATTCAGTTTCCACTCACCCACTTTAATTTCCATAATCAGTATGACCTATACCTATTTATACCAAGACCCGTCAAAATGACGTCTTTGGCAATTTCAAAGTTGAATGATCCAAATTGTTCGGCAGCCGTTATAACGGGATCTATTTTGCTTCGATTACGATTCAGTTTACTCGAGCCCAGAAATGTTTTACAGAGGAACAATTGGAAAATTACTATTGAAGAATTATATGCGTTTGTAGCTATTTTGTATGCTCGAGGAGCCTATGAAGAGAAAAATTTGTGGTCAGAAAAATGGGGACCTTCTTTCTTTTACGAAACTATGAGTAGAAACAGATTTTCAGAAATTATGAGATTCATTCGTTTCGACAAAAAAGAAGCGAGAGGAGTGTTCGCTTACGAACGGACAAATTTGGATTAGCTTCCGAAATGTGGAACTCCTTTATTGATAACAGACAAGCTTGCTACAAACCAGATCAGAATGTAAAGGTAGATGATCAACTGTTTCCCACAAAGGCAAGATGCAGATTTCTGAAATATGTGCTCAAAAGACCGGACAAATTCGGAATTAAGTTTTGATTAGCTATAGACGTGCAAAGTAAATAACTTATAAATGGCTTTTCCTATTTAGGCAAACATGAACTTAGACCGTCAGGAGTACCTTTGAATGAATTTATAGTTTTGAATCCTGTAAAAAAAATATGTACATTGTGGGAGAAATATAACAACGGATAATTTTTTTACAACTCGCAAAGGAGCTACTGGCTAAAAAAACAAGTTTAGTTGGAACTATGCGAGCAAATAAAAAAGAATTTCCGAAAATAGCTAAAGTTACAAAAGATAACATGGCTCTTTTCTCCACAAAACTGTGCAAATCAAATGATATTGTTCTAACAATTTACAAAAGTAAGCCACGTAAAAAAAAAAAAGTACTACTTTTTAGCTCAAAACATAAAACCGTACAAAATTGCTTCTAATCGAAAACAAATTTCTTCAAATGTGTCGTTTTAAAATGAGACTAAGTTTGGAGTAGATGTAGTTAACCAAATGGCCCGCAAATATAGCGAAAAAGCAGAGTCACGTAGATGGCCTTTGCAGGTAATTTATAATATTCTGGACTTTTATATAAAGAGACTTGTGTTGAAAATATAACTAGAAAACAATTTTTATTTTAATTATTCGAAGCGAATTATTCGAAGCTCCAGAGAATATAGGTGCTGCAGAAAAGAAGCCTCCTCCCAAAAACAAAAACGGAAAGCAATCGATTGTACTCCAGAAAACTCAAAGAAAAGTCCTTATGAACGCTAATCTTGCCAAAGTCGATCGTGTAACAAAAACAGAGCGATTTATATCTGCTATGTATGCAACAAATATGTTTGTGGCAAGTGTTCATCTAAGATAACATGTACTTGTAAAATATGTGCCTCATAGTTATTTCATACCTATCAAATGTGCTATACTATAAATGCATATAGAAACTGTTTTTTTTATAATTAATAATTAATTAATGAATTATTATATTAAATGTTGTTTTTGTTAAATTACATTCTTTTATTTACATTAACTAAGTCAAAAGTTATAATGGAAGCCATGATCAAAAATCCGTCAATATGTTACATGTTAAAAAATACGATAGTTTTATATATATTACGTATAGAGATATACCTTATACATACATAATATATATACACATATAAATAAATATTACGTACTTATATATAATTTTATGTATTTATTATATTTATTATACATGTCAAATTAAAACTAAAGTTATATATTTTTCCGAAAAATATAGGCTAAATGCAAAAAATTACGCAAAAAGCATATGAATAAAGTCTATTCCAGAAAAAGCAACCCCAAAGGCTCGCAACCACATCGATTCATTTAATGCCAAAAAAAAGCTCGCCAAAAAAACCAGCACATAATATGGAACTCTTCCCGCATTATTTAACATTTGGCCAGATGTCATATACGCACCGCAGGTTTAGCGTGATTTTTTTTTTTTTTTTTTTTTTTTACGAAAATTTGGCAAAAATCTCGTTTTCGAATACCAGTTACATATGCATTTTTGGTATTACTTAATTATCCCGTCGACCAAAAATCTATCGCCAAACTATAAGATTAAACGTCAATAATGGTTGATCGTAAATGTCCCATTTACTTGACTTTAAGTAAGTTACACATGTTTACGTCATCAAGTGATTTTTATTTCGACGTTTTATTTGTATCTTTAGAAATGTTATACTAATTTATTTGTTATTTGTTATTTAAAATAAGAATTATATCAATTTGTATAATTTGGCGAAATTAGTCGACGGAATAACTAAGTACATTTGAAATTATTTTCTATTATTTTCAAAAGCAAATATAAAAAAATAATAATAATTAGTAGCTATAGAACAAAATAATTTATATAATTTAAAAAAAGAAATAAAAGTAAATAAACATTTACTATTAAATAAACAACAATAGCTGGGTTACCATGTCAATCAAAATGATGCCATTTTTGCTCCAATCAGAATCTTTCGATTTGGCGAAAGATTATTCAAGTAAATTGAATTATGAATAAAAGTAGCATGATACATTTCTTAGCATATATTTAAGGGGAAAATATCTGTTCTGATTAAAATTTTGAGTTGCCATCATTAGAAAAATTTATTTAAAATTAGAAAAAAATTAATATTTGAAAACTAATTCGAATTTAAAAATTATAATACCAGTTTTGAGATTTGCAGATTAATACGGTTTTTTGGTGTTAATTTCATCGCAAAGTATTCATATTTTAGGAGAAATCGCCGTGAATTATAATCCGTTGTTTAATCAGTCGTTTCAAAGAATCGTTTCTTAAATTCGTTACATTTCAGCTGTTTCATTAGGATTTTATATATATATAGGGTAAATTTAATCAGTCGTTTCATAAATTCGTTACATTTCAGCCGTTTCATTAGGATTTTATATATACTAGGGGATGGTACCCGGGCTTCCCGGGTTAAAGAATGTAGGTGAAAACATTTGTTTTGTTTTTTTTTAATTGAACTAGGGGGCTCGGCCCCCTACGAGCTACGCTCGCCAACCCCCCGATCAGACACTGCAGTCTCTAAAAGCACGCTAATTTGATCGGCTTTAATTGAATTTTTTTGGAAGATTGAATTATAATTAAAAAAACAAAGGCGATCTCCCTATAAACGGGTTTCTATTCATTTCTCTTTGATTGGGGAATTTTACGGAAAAATCAGCTGCTGCTAAAAGATACAATGGCATTTCAAAATCATCTAATATAAAAGGAATTAAGTAAACAGAGTCTTTGTCTCCCGGTATTTTTTAACAAAGCGAAAAGAAAGTCCTTTTAAATAAAACATTTTAAATATATCGTTTTAATCTGACGTAATTTTCACCAAACTTTTCTTTCCCTTTTTAATATTCACGTGAAAATGCTTTTATTAGAAATGAAATATTATTTGCGCTGTCCAAAAAAAAAAAAATTGTTGAAAAGTTCATCTCAAAATATCAAGTAAATGTCTCGCGCTATTTTTAAATTTAAACTACTATTTTGCAATATTATTTTTTGTTCATTTTACGTAATAAGTGTAATGTGACGTAAATGTGATGTAATTTCTCCTATTTAAGACTTCTAACGCATGTTAATGAATTTATTACTTTACAATATCCTTTCTCTGTTAAAATTCACGTGTAATTATAGATGAAGTAATTTTCAATAAGTTCCTGCTTTTTATACGTAATTATTTAATTCTAATTTGAAAGTTTTTCTTTTCTGTTTATAATAGTCACGTGTAAATAAATTTTTAATTTGAAGCAAACATTATTGTTTCCGTTGTTTATACAGTTTGGCAACAGGTTAAATTAGTACAATTTTCTGAAATAAGTAAAAAAATATCTCTCGAAATGCTGAAAATTTGAATTTAAAATAGAAATGAAACCTCGAAAAATGAGTCAAATTAAAAAAATAAATTAATTCTGCACACCGGGAAATTATAACGTATAAAATGATCTAAAAAGTATTAAATTCCGATGTATAGTTTTTGCTCCTATAAAACTTTTTTAATGGAACGATTTTGTCCAACTTTAGCATTAAATATCTCTTAAAATAATTCTTCGATTTGAAAACTGTCTACATCAGCGTGTTTATCAAACATTTCTGTATAATACTACCAATTTTCATATTTTTGTATGCATTATTTTTCTTAATATTAACGAAGAAAGACCTCCGGTCACAAAAAATTCAAAACCGGCGGCGGCGGCGGCGGCGGCGGCGGTGACAGCGGGAGTTACTTTTTTTTAGAATAGAGAGAAACTAATATATATATATTTTTAATATGCAATAATTTTTTTAGATTGACCACTTGCATAAAAAAATCATTTCTCATATGGAAAATACGAATTATACAATCAAATAATTTTTTGAAATTTATCAAAAGCAATATTTTCTTAGCGCATGCTAAGAGTTATTTGCAGAGAATTTGCTACTTATGGCATCCTATTATATTCTGATAATTTCAGAGCTTATACATGTCTGGTAAATTTGTGTTTTATTTATATTACTTTACTTATTTATTCATAAAGAAGGTTTTTTTTTTTTTTAATGGATATAAGCCGTAAGAAAATTATGAACTCTTTATTTTGTTTTACGGGGAAACGGATTAATCTTTCGTAATCGAGCTCCGCGCGATATTGATAAATTGAAAAAATATTCCATGCTTTAAAATTGTTTTTAAAACCATTGGCAATCAGTAAACTGAGATGAACTTTGCAAACAAATTCTATTTGAAAAAGAAAATCCCATTTGGTGATCTAAAAATTTAAATTGTGCGATTTTCAATATTATTCTTTTATTTTTTTATAAAAGAAGTGTTAATTTCGTTAATTTGTCTTTCACAAATATGTTAGATTGGTGGGGTTCTTTTTAATATTATTCTTTTATTTGCCTTTAAAGCAAGTATTAATTTCGTTATGCAAAAATAGTCAGAAACAAATGCTGAAAATGTTTGTTTCTTTATGTGAAAAATGTTTATTATTATTATTATGTATTGAAACCTGCACGTGATAAGACAAACTTAAATCAAGCTTAAAATTTTAGAAAATATAATACATCAGTCAATGAATACAGTTTTTAAACAAATTGCATTTGAAAGTAATTTTTTTTCCATATGCGACGAAAATTGAAAACGTACGATGGTCAGAAGATTAAAAAATTGTAGTAGCGAAAATTTCAAGACCGAAATTTGATTGTGAAGTGTTGCCATTCGCAAAATGACGTCAGCGATATGCACAGATACGTTTGTTCTTTATAATATAGATACTTAATCAGTAAAATATAATAAAGATTAGTTTTTAGGATGTGTTTATCAATTGAGGCTCTTATGCTTGGATTTCCGGAATGAAAACAGTAATTTTCACCTTCTCAAAATTTGCATACGCACTTTTCATATCCATATTCATCATTTTTTAAAAAAAATTATTTTGTTTGATCATTTAAAAATCATTTTAACTCAAAACGTGAAGTCACGATTGTCAGCAACATCTTTTATATGAGCAGACGCACTCTTTACTTGAGATTCTAATCTCAATTCCTGAGAGTAAAAATTTCCGTAATTTATGTTTTTAAGACACATTTGTGTTAAAATGTTTAGTTTTGTCTAAGAAAATGATCGCTTTCTATTAAATATGACTTCATTTTCACTTAAATAAGCATTTCGCCTAGTGTCTGAAACATAGTATCAGTACACATGCAGAAGGAAAAACAATATAGAAAATTTATGAGGAAAAATGCGTGTTTTCAAAAGCAGTATGTTATTTTCCGTTATTATGCCCCTAATATAATATTCTGCTCCTAATGGGATTTTGCGCCACTAAACCCTATACAACAATTTTTATCAAAAATTTTGAATTTTTATCAGAAAATAGGATGAATAAAGTTAAAAATAACTCATTATTTCTCGCTTGTCTGCAATAATGAAAGCTATCTAATTTTCCTCATTTTAAAGAAATTTAATAAAATGCTTTTAAAATTAAAATATAAAAGTGGGGATATTAAAAAAAAAAAATAGATAGTGCGATCACGTCTACAAAGAGCTTTCAGTTTAAAAAAAAATAATAATAAAAATTAGTAAATTTGGTTCAGCAGAAAGATCAGGGCAGATGACTAAAAAACACACATGTGTTTTAAATATATAGATTATATAAAATTAGTAAAAATTAAATTAAGAAAATTATGTTATTTTGATAAAATTATAGTAGAATGTCCTAAAGAACAGCATTAAATTTTTATTATTCGAGAGAATTTTCCACAAAAACTTCAGGAACACGATATTATTTTAAACCACGAATTATTTGTTTGCTTGTCTAACTCGGCGAAGTAAATCCATCCAGGCGAGAATCATCAATTTCTGTAATATAAATCGCTATTATTTGTATGCCACTTCTCTTTTATAAAGACACTCTAATTTTTTGTAAAACATTGCGTTTTATGTGATTTCGATTACATTATTTTCAAAAGTGAGGCATTTTTACCCGTGAAGAATTTCAAAGCAGCTGGACTGTGAAAATGACGCACTTCTACAAAACGTAATTCAGGTTTAAGAATTAAAATACACGCTTTTTTTTATAAAATGACGTCATTTGCATCCGGTAAAGCAATCCACTTTTACAATCCAATCTTAAACTTCGTCTATAGGAAAGGGTGCATATGACGTCATTATCACGGAATAACAGACAATATTCTTGACATAGCGCATATTTTAATTTCAACTTTTTTTTCAGGTTTTATGAGAAAATGGCAACAAAAAGATACAGTATCTCCTATTTTCCGTTTTCTTTTAACGTCTTTCAATAGAAATTAGGTACTTTTGTTGCCAGGATAAGAAAAATGGTATTAAAAACTACAAAAAAATTAATATCTCAAAAATAAATTGAGATACAGATTTCAAACAAAATGCATTTAAAAGAGCATTTTTTTTCCTTGCATGACGGTGTAAAAATTTAAAATGTGCGATGTTTAGAAGTTTAAAAATTTGCAGTTGGAGAAAATTGCAAAGCCAAAATTTTATTTCAAATTTTAAAGTGTTGCCATTCGCAAAATGACGTATGCGTTACGCACAGATATGTTTGTCCTTTATAATATAGATAGGGTAGATATATCTTGTTCAAATTTTCAATCGTTAATAAAATACTTATTATTCATCCTATCAAGTTGAAATAATTTTTTTTAATGGTGTACTGGATGACTATTGATGTTAATGCAGTTTTTTCAAATATTAATTCATTAATTAAATTTTAATTAATTAATTATAGTTTTACATTAGAGAAAAAATGGCGGCCATTGGTTATTGAAACATTTAATGCATCTTCATATCTATAAGGGAGGTTACCATAGCGGGGACCCTGTTCTGTCGCCAACTTGGCGATATATCGCCAAATTTTGCGGCCAAAGTGAGTCGCCAAAAGTATGCCAACCTGGCGATATCTCTAATATTTCGCCACATTCCCATAGACTTCCATTGTAAACCTACTTGCTTGTAGAAAATCAACAAATTGAGATATTTTAATGCAACAAAAACTAATATTAGCTTAAGGGATTATATTAAATTTTCCTTTGATGACCTAAGTAGGAATTGAGATTAAAAACAAATTTTTATATTGATTGCTTTAAAATTTAAAATACGCTATAGAAAGATACTATGAAGATTTATTTTCAAAATAGTTGTAGGAACAATGAAATTTTCCCCATAGAATGCGATCCTCGGACAACTGAGTTTTATAGAATAGTATTTTGCTAATTTTAGGTTACAATAATATTTGTTTGAGAGTTAGATTTAACAAATTAAGGTGCATTTTCTATTGTAACTAATTTTGTGGTTTATTATAAATCAATGAAACAGTTCCTTCTTACACATTTTCCTTCGTCGAAGTTCAATGGGTACCACCTCGTATTTTTAAACACAGAATAGCGTTAATGTACAGCGTAGTGCAAGGCTGCCTTGTAAGTATAAACTTAAAGAATTACGCTAGTAAGAGAAAGGCTAATTAATGTGTGCTCTAACTCTTCAACCAATGTCCCAATGTTATTATCTACACTCTCAGAAAAATCTACGAATTGAAAGTATTTTGCCTTTGAATATAATTCGTTATAACACGAAAATTACCCCTTTAATTTACTCATAATAATTTGCCCTAAAATATCAAAAATTATCAAAACTAATTTAAAAAATACTTTAAATAGTCCTACCTCAAGCTTCTTATTCTTTACAAGGGAATTCATATTAAAATCGGAATGTGTGCGCACTTCCTTTTCCCCCTCACAAATTTCATGAACCTAAGCTCCAAATTTCCAAAGGTACGCAATTCAGTCAAAATACGGAAATTAATTGAAATATCAAAAATATATATTCTAATCACAGGATTGTTCATATAAATAACTGTTTGTACATTTTTACATTTTTTAACGAAATTCCTTTTAAGAATATAATATCCACGAAAATGAAGTCTACAGAACTGATGATTTTTCACAAGTTATATGTCACCTACGAAATAGTAGATTGAATTGAATAATGTTGCTAAATAAATTTTCTGTAATTAATGCAACGTTATATTCTGATCATTTAATTATTTTATAATGAGCACCATTTTATATTATCAACGTAACTGATGCCGTGATCTTTAATTAATCACCAATTATATATTTAAAAAATAAATATTTTGCGCAGATAAACCTAGGTCTTATTGATACATTTAAAATGATTAATATAACCCTTCGCAAAGCTTTTTGGGGGGTCTGTTTCTTTTTTAATTTTGATTTAATTGCCAATAAAAGAATAAATAAACATCATTTAGCCGGATTTTGTTTAAAATATTAATCTGAAGTTTATATTAACAACATTACGGTTTGAAATTGAATAGTTATTCATGTAAGTAAACGGTATTGACGGATAAATGTATGTACTGGATAAGAATCCTGTTATTAAGTAAATATTCTGTGACATCATTTTATAGTTGTATGTCAGAATGATAGAATGTTTTGTTGGAGGACACATATATTTTTTCTGCAAAAAAGTGCGAAGTTATACTTCAATATTAAAAATAGTAATAATTAATTTCAATAGAATTAATATCTTAGCCATACAAAATAAAATAATAAAGCATAGAATACAAAAATCAGAAAATGGACGTTTAAAAATGCACAAATAATGAGTGAAAAGCAGCAAACAGCTGTTTCGAATCTAATACCGAGATTCTTCTTCAGTGCAAGGTAGAGCAAGACATAGCGTGCTAGAAAAAACAAGGCCTAAAAGAAAGGCATGCCTTGCTATTTCTAGCACGCTGTGTCTTGGTCTATCTTGCACTGAAGAAGAATCTCGCTAGTAGATTCAAAACAGCTGTTTGCTGCTTTTCACGTATTATTTGTGCATTTTAAACGTTGGTTTTAAGCTTTTAATATTCGTGCACAGTGGCTTGAATTGCTATTTCAACATAGTAATGCATTTTTAATAAATGAAAAAACTAATTCCATTCGTAGTTAATTGTAATTATAAACTAGTATGTTGTGGCCATCACAAAACTTTCTTCTATATAAATCACGTCAATTAAATCCTTTAAATAGTACAAGAAATAGCAACGATTTAGCACCAATTCATATCAAAGTATAACTGAATTTGAAGTTGGATGAAAATTCGTGCATTAGTTCTTGAGATAGAGCTATAGCGGAAATTCTGAAAAAATGTAACATAGCCGCGCCACCTGTTGAGCTATTTACACCAAAAGTAAACAACACTAAACGACATGAAGGTATGCCTGAATCTGAAGTTTGTTGAAAATCCAAGCATTAGTTCTTGAGATTTGCGGAAATCGCAAAAATACAGCATAGCAGCGCCACCTGTTGAGCGATTTACACCAAAAATTAAACAGCACTAATTTATACATCAATTCATGTCAAGGACTAACTAAATCTGAAGTTTGATGAAAATCCGTGCAATAGTTCTTGAGATACAGCTCTTGTGGAAATCGTGAAAAATGCAGCACAGCAGCGCCACCTGTTGGGCGATTTACACCAAAATTTAAACAGCACTAATTTATATCAGGGACTAACGGAATCTGAAGTTTGATGAAAATTCGTGCATTTTTTCTTGAGTTAGTACTATTGTGATAATCATGTACAATGCAGCATACCAGCGCCACCTGTTGAGCAATTTTCACAAAAAAGTAATCAGCACCAAACTATACCTTGAACTAACTGAATCTGAAGTTTTATGAAAATCCGTGCAGTAGTTCTTGAGATATAGCTATTGCAGAAATCGTAAAAAATGCCGCATAGCAGCGCCACCTGTTGGGCGATTTTCACCAAAAACTAATCAAGTCCAGTTTATATCAAGGTCTAACTAAATATGAAGTTTTGTGAAATTCCGTGCATTAGTTCTTGAGATAGAGCGCCCACAAAATTTTTGTCACATACAGACTCACAGACAGAGTGACAGAGTGACAGAGTGACAGAGTGACAGAATGACAGACAGACTCACAGACAGACATTTTGTAAAAACCATCAAATCGTGTTCTGGGCATTCCAAAACGTATAAATCCGTCGAAAACCGGAAGTCGAAATTTTTCACGAATCCAATACTTTCTTCTTGTAAAGATAGAAGAAAGTAAATAAAAAATACTGATATTTTAATGAAAGTGAGAAAAACCATAATAAACTCATAAAAACCTAATTAAAGTTTTTAATCTTAAAAGAAATATCATTGCTATAAGCAAACAAATTGATGTTAGATAATGACAAAAGAACCAGTTAAAAAATAAAAAAGACAGTTTTAAACAATGAGACAACAATATATTTGACACACAGCAAGTTTTTTTTTCCTTTTAAATCTGTGAGAGATATTTATAAGAAATGAATAAACGTTGACAAAAAATTGTTGCATAAAAATTTATTACAAAGAAAAGAAAATATGTTTAATTCATTATAAACAGATATAGAAGTAACGATGCAATTAACGATGCAATTTAAATTTTAATTTATCAAGATTTTTCAAATAAAAAATCAAATAAATAAACGATATTTAAAAGTTTATTGAAAATCATGAATTAAATTGTTTTACATAAACCTTTTTATCTGATTATTATAAACACTTACAGTTTCAAAATCTGTAATTTTATGTATTATTAATATTTAAACATAAAATATTCATTTCTAAGTGAATTTAGAACAATTATTTCCTATACGGAAAAAAATACTCCTTTTTAGAGTATCTTAATATTATTTCTGATACAATGTTTACATATAAGAAACAAAACTTATTCTACAAAATGACACTGAAAAGAAGTTATTTAAACACATGCATTTAATTTTTTACTTCAAAAACAACAAAAACTCGCAAATTTCAATTATTTTGTTTTTAAAACTGTATATATATATATATATATATATATATATATATATATATATATATATATATATATATTTAATACAAAACAATATAATAATTTATAACCACATTTTAAATACGTTCCAAACATAGCTGAAAACATATATAAATATATGTAAGGATGCATTTATGTGGTTTGTATTTGTGGTTTTTGTATATTCTGATGATGACTTAATGAAAGAGTCGAAACATGTAAAATTTAATATTTTAAATGTGGTTTTACTGAAATAGACGTCTTTTAAGCAAATAATTGTGTTTTAATATATATATATATATTGAAAGATGTTTGGAATATATATTTTATAGTATAACTGAAAAGATTTTTGACATCGGTTATTTTTCGTCGAATGCTTTCTGTCTTTCTGTCTCTATGCATGTTTATCGGGGAGGTCAGCTTGTATCAAGAACATTCTCACAATATTTTGACTTTTAAGTCCCTGAATAGTAATTTTAACTTTTTTTTATATTCCAGTGGTTCTTTTTATTATTATTTATTTCATATACTGAAGAACATCCCATTGCATGATTGCATAACAATATTAACAAGATAAATAGGTTTTGGACGATTTTGGGGGTCCAAATACCACAAAAACTCCTATACCGCCCAGTGTCCCTGATGCGGATTTTTAAGTTTGGAGCTTTCTGGATAAAACTGTTTCAATAAAAGTAATTCAATATATTTTTTTTTACGAAACTGGGGCATGGATTGTAATTGTGGTTTTTGTCTATTCTGATGATGACTCAATGAAACAGTCGAAACATGTCAAATTTAATATTTTAAATGTGGTTTTAGTGAAATGGACGACTTTTAAGCAAATAATTGTGTTTTAATACATATTTTGAAAGTTGTTTGGAATATATATTTTATGGTATAGCTGAAAATTTTTTCGACATGTGTTATTTTTTGTCGAATGCTTTCTGTCTTTCTGTCTCTTTGCCTGTTTATCGGGCGAGTCAGCTGCTATCCAGGGCATTCTCACAATATTTTGACTTTTAATTCCCTGAATAATAATTTTTAATTTAGTACATATTCTTGTGGTTATATATATATATATATATATATATATATATATATATATATATATACTGCTGAACATCCCATTGCATGATTGCATAACAATATTAACAAGATAAATAAGTTTTGGACGATGATGGAGGTCCAAATACCAGGATAATTCCTATACCGTCCCGTGTCTCTGATGCTGATTTTTAAGTTTGGAGCTGTCTGTATAAAATTGTTTCAATAAAAGTAATTCAATACAATATTTTTACGAAAGTGGGAGATGGATTGTATTTGTCCTTTTTGTCTATCCTGATGATGACTCAATGAAACAGTCGAAACATATCAAATTTAATATTTTAAATGTGTTTTTGCTGAAATAGACGTCTTTTAAGCAAATAACTGTGTTTTAATGCATATATTGAATGCTGTTTGGAATATATATTTTATGGTATAGCTGAAAACATTTTTGACAACGGTTATATTTGTCGAATACGGCTTTCTGTCTTTCTGTCTCTTTGCCTGTTTATCGGGCGGGTCAGCTGGTATCAAGAGCATTCTCACAATATTTTGACTTTTAATTCCCTGAATAGTAATTTTTAATTTGTATATATTTCTGTGTTTTTATTATTATTATTATTATTTATTTCATATACTGAAGAGCATCCCATTGCATGATTGCATAACAATATTAACAAGATAAATAGATTTGGACGATGTTGGGGGTCCAAATACCACGAAAACTCCTATACCGTTCCGTGTCCCTGATGCGGATTTTTAAGTTTGAAGCTTTCTGTATAAAATTGTTTCAATAAAAGTAAATCAATATAATTTTTATACGAAATTGGGACATGGATTGTATTTATGGTTTTTGTATATTCTGATGATGACCCAATGAAAGAGTCGAAACATGTCAAATTTAATATTTTAAATGTGTTTTCAGTGGAATGGACGACATTTAAGCAAATAATTGTGTTTTAATTTATATTTTGAAAGTTGTTTGGAATATATATTTTATGGTATAGCTGAAAACTTTTTTGACATGTGTTATTTTTTGTCGAATGCTCTCTGTCTTTTTGTCTCTTTGCCTGTTTATCGGGCGGGTCAGCTGGTAACTAGGGCAATCTCAGAATATTTTGACTTTTAAGTTCCTGAATAATAATTTTTAATTTAGTACATATACATTATATATATATATATACTTCAGAACATCCTATTGCATGATTGCATAACAATATTGCATAACAATAAGTTTTGGACGAGGATGGAGGTCCAAATACCAGGATAATTCCTATACAGTCCCGTGTCCCTGATGTTGATTTAAAAAAAGTAAAAGTGATAAAAGTAATCCAATATAATTTTTTTCCGAAACTGAGACAATTGTTTTATATAAATATGTACCAAAAAATTAACCTGCACACATTTTTACGGTTGATATTATTTTTTCAACTCTGTCACTTGGTTTTAGATTCCTTACCATCCCTATTCATAAACTTATATAGAAAATCACTTCAGATGCAGTCCCAGAACTTTTTTTATTTTTTTTTTCTCATACAGAAATATGCTAGGAAAAGAATGTTTAAAATTCTTTGACAGGAAATTTATTGCAGATTTTAAATCTGCATTTAAATATCAATTTCAAGCATCGTCTCTTTATTGGTAGTAATACCGCCCCACAGGTTTATCCCTTACGGTCCGATTATTACCATCACTTTTTCTTCAATTACAGTCCATTTTTCCCTATACCATTCCCTTTTTTTACTTCCGTCCCTTCATTAATATCCCTTTAAGACAATGCTACACCAAAATTATGTACTAAAAATACTACATTGTTATTATTTCTTATTTTAATGTCCTGATGGCGCTATGTAACTTCATTATACGTAAAAATGTAGAAGAAAAAAAAAGTTATAGTGATAAAATGGTTAGGAAAATTCAACACGCAAGTTTAACTTAAACCTCAGTTAAATAAAAAAAATCGCTGCTGCCAATTTTTTCTTTATTTTGAATCATTAGAGCATTTGTCTATCAGAATAAAATGTCATTTTAGCAAGTTTAATTTTACCAGATTTTTATTCCCGAAATTCGAAAGATTGTGAAAATTTAATAATTGAGTATATTATCTACATTAGTAAATCTGCAGATCAAGAGCCTCAACGTCATCTCTGCAACTTATTATTTTTAGCAAATTTTGCGTAATATTAATCTTTCTACAAAAACAAAGCTTAAACTTTTTAAATTACACAAACATTTATAAAAGGGGAAAAAAAAAATATTTCGATGGTTTCAGGCATTAGAAGCGTTAAATTAAACACGTTGTTATGTAATGATATTCTGAAATTCTCACGACCTACTTATTCAAGTAATTTTTATATAGTAAAGCAAATTTCTTCAGGGGGTGCCCCCCCTGAACCCCCCGTTGTGTAATTTATTTTGCATTTGTAATTTTCTATTGATTGAGTTAATGATTATCCTATATCTTAGATTCCTTTTTACACTGCGATTTATAAGCATAAGCAACAATTTGGTCAAGCATTTTACATTATCCTAATATCCATACAGCAGTATTTACTTGCCTGCTAACCACAAACACCTATATCTAATGGATATTGAACTTTTGGAAATGTAAACTGAGACATCTAATTTAGAAATCTAATACCTTTATAATTTTTGTTTCCAAAAAATAATTTTGATTACCATTCTGCAATATTTATATCATAGATCTGATCTAAATATCTAAAAATGTACTCGATAGGATTAACTTACTAAAATCACCCTAAAGTAGGGGACTTCTAAACCTAACGGTTAATAATTCATCATCGTGTCCACCAATTTACTAAGTAGATAAACGTGATTTGGCGCCGTTAAGTATTTTTTGTGATAGCCTTTTAGTAGTATCCACATTTAATTTAAAATCGTGATGTTACAAACACCGTTGAAATTTGACGCACACCTTTGTTCAGGTCAAATTACGAAAGGTTAACTAACCTTTTATTTCCCTTAGCCGGACATTTTGTTTCATTTTTCGTAATAGGGATTATTTTAATAATTTAATTTATTTTACACTCTACAAGCTGTTACACGGGACGTTGTTCACGTAGCATTAAAATAGAGATAAATGCATTATATAAAACATTCCACTCCCCACCAGACATGGCAAGTCTCAGGCTTTTTACACAACACTATTATCTTACAGAAAATGTTGTTCTTTTAAATCGCGCAAATGTTTTAATTAAATATAGTAAAATTTTTTGTATTAAAACTCTGGTATCCAGAACGCCGGAGGCTTGGCAGCTCTGTTCCTCTTAATAGAAACATATATAGTTAACCAACACTTTATCACATTTTATAGGAGACAATACGGAATTTCTTATTTGTATGGCCTTACATATACCTCAGTCATAAAAATGTAAAATTTTGTGCCAATTAATATACACAATTGCGAAAATTAAATCGCAACCAATGAGAAAAGGAAGGCCAAGTAAAATCGTGTAAATCGAGGAATCTTTCTTCGTAGTGTTGGGAAAATACCACTACAAAAATTATTTTAGGTGGTATTTGGTGTGAAATGTTTATATGTATTCATTCCAGTCCTATTTATCTTCTTTATTATTTGTAATTTGCTTATTCCATTTTCCCTTTGCACGTGAAAATCTTACAAATTAAAATGAAATCTTTGGGAGAAATTGTTATTATTATTTTTTTTTGGCAACAATAAAGTTTATAAAGTTTAATAGAATAATGTCAGTTTATTGTCTATGAAATTAACGAACTTTTTCATTTATAATCAAAATAGTTGAATACATAAAAAAAAAATATTATTCTATATAGTATATAAATACTATTTTCATTTCTGCGTTTAAATCAATCTATATGCAAATAACTATACAAAGGCATTCATTAATTCATTCCTTTTAACTTTGATTTGACTTAAAAAACCATACATACTTTCACATTTATGATATTTTTAGATGAGATATAGTTGCTACGCAACGATTAAAAGAAAAAAAAATGAAATATAAGTAAATTCATAAAATAAAATGTTTTATATTATTCGAACACATGTATAAAATTCCATCATAAGTTATACACCTAATTTAAAAGCTCTGACAAAATTGCAAACTAAAAGGTATAATTTTTTATCTTATTTAAAAATTTCAGCATCCAAAATTTACCATTTAAATCTATTATTCATATGAACGATTTCTTTCAACAAATGAAAATTTGAAAATCGTCTGACTTCCCATAGAAAAGCATTATGTCACAAAATAAATTGTTCTATATATTCCGAACGAATGAACCAAATTTAACCCAAAACTATACAGCTAAATCCGGGGAGCTCACCAATATACATCCTTAATTTCAAGCTAATCGGATGCTTTTTACGGCAGTTATCGCGGGACAGACAGACTAACTGACAAACAAACAAACAGACGAAAAACAAAAAATTTCGGGTCTCCACAGTAAGCCTTCACTGACGTTTCGGCAATTAGAAAAGACAAACGTATCTGTTCGTAACACTGACGTCACTTTTCGAATGGCAACAATTTACGATGAAATTTCGTTTTTTTTTTTTTTTTTTTTTTTTTTCGCTTCTGTAAGTTGATAATCTTCTAAACATCGCACATCTTCAATTTTTACAGGTTCCTATATGAAAAAAATCTACTTTCAAGTTCAATTTGTTTCAAAACTGTATCTTAATGAACTGATTTATTATTGTTTCTAAAATAATTTTCAAGTATATATATTTTTTTTTAATTTCTCTCTATTACGTATCGGCTCTTTTATCAAATAATAATAAATATGTTTTACATGAAAAACATATTCAGAATTTGTCTTCGACGAATTTTGCACTGCGAAATTAAAGCTCCATCAATAAATAAATAAATAAATAATATAAAAATAACGTATATGTAATCGAACAATTTAAATTTTTACAGAACCGAATTGCAAAAATATATTCTTTGAAATGTAATTCGTATGAAATAGATAAATTATGAAATAGAGTTGCTAGGCAACTATTATCGTAAAAGAGAAAAAAATTACGTATATTTTAAAAAAAAAACAGGAATACTTTTTTCGTCATCTTCTCTGAACTTTATACTGAACCAATTTTGATAACCACTTTTTATAATAAAAACTGTTCATTTGTAGGTGTGCCCGCATTATCTATTTTTCTAGATATACCCATTTTTATATTTTAAATTTAATTTGAAAAATTTTGTTAATGAAATTTAATCGAAATGGTAACAACCATTACTTCCACTGTTGCAGAAAAAACAGGAATAATGGAGTTTATTTATCCTTATTGATGTCATTTTCTCATAGCAATTAAAAATAACTTTTTTAAAAGTTTGAACAGAAAATAACGTCACGTTAAAAAAAAAAAAAAAAAAAAAAAAAAAAAAAAAAAAAAACGCATTTTCCCTTATAGAGTTTTGTAACATTTCAGTATAATTTCATTCCTCTGATACTGAGCTGGAGATACTTGGCGTGATGCTTCAGTAAGTGCCATATTTAAAATAAAACAATCCTTTTCTTTATCAAAACTAAATATGTCACCGCGAATGCATCTATAAAACATCAATTTCTCGAATTCGTACGCGGCGGCATTGTGACTAGAACTTCAAGTCAAAATAATGAATTTTCGCATGAAAAGTTTTAGCTGACAAACTTGACTTCGTTTGAAAATCTATCTATATTATAAGGGACAAAAGTGTTCGTGCGTAACGCTGACGTCTTTTTGCGAATGGCAACATTTTGACGATTCAATTTTATGATTAAAAACACTCAAGATACTCATAAGCGTACTATATATATAAAATCAATATTAAACACACGAAAATAAACCCAACGTTTAGACTTATTCTAACAAGTCATCATCAGGGGTTTCTTGACCTCTACGGAGCTTACGTTACACTTAACACAGTCAATGTCACAAACAGTTATGTGAGAGATCACTAAACTTCAAACACAATATTGTATCGGACTATTTGTAGATTATAGCATCATTATCATAGTTGGAAAACTAAATTTAACTTTACAAATGTATTTATTTCAAACCATTTAAACAGACATTAGAAACTTGAAATGATATATTGTCACTACAAATTTAATCTTTCCTCAGACTAATTTCAATAGTTTTTCTTATAAGGGCCTTAAGTGAGTTGGAATATCTAGAAATAATTTATACATCTTCAAAAGAAACAGTGTTTATACTGTCTTTATACAGCCTTTAAACGCTAATCTAGATAGAGCTGTAGACTGTCTATTTAATTTTATATCAATCTTATTTTCTTTAATACTTTAAAAAAGTCTACGTTTTGTCTTGCCAATATATGATGTTAACAAACCAGTTGCACAGGGATTTCATAAACACCGAAATGAAACAAAATTTCTAAAGAACCTTTTTTTATAGTAACTTTAATCTGGCTTTTTGTGGTGGAGGCAACAAGATAAATCCCGAATCTAGTAAAAAATCTCCTTAAGCCCAGGGGCCCCGACCCTGAAAAAATGAAAAATCTGAGCCTCATGTGCATCAGGACCTGTCTTGGACTAACATTATGCAGAATCAACTGTTATTTTATTAGTATAAATAAAAGGTGGAAACAAAACAAGATGGCAGATGAACGAAGTGTGGAAAAAATGAATTCCAAAAATGATTTAAATTGGAAATTTAAAATTAAAATGTTACTCATAAAATAAGTGCTCTTAGAAGCTATTACTGAAACACCAACAACTCCAATAACCAATGATTGGTCTAATAAAGATCTGAAAGCGAGGAACATCATAAATTTAAGTATAGAATGTAACCAGATAATCCATGCAAAAAACTTACAAAACACTCGACTTGGAATGGCTTAAAAACCATATACGAACGCACGAAACTTTTCAATAAATTATATTTATTGCGTATGCTCTGTATTAGGAAATTAGCCGAAGGGGTCAATATGATTAACCGTATTAAAAAAATATTTGAAATAATAGATGAACTTTCTGCAATCGGGTAAGATTTTTAAAGCTAGTCATATCTGGCATTATTATTGCTCTTCCTGCCAACTTTCTACGGAAACCTGATAATGGCCCCTGAAGTAAGGTCGAATAAGAACTTAAACCTATATTTATAAAGAGTAAATTAACAGATAAGACCAATCGCAGAAATGAACATTGAGAACCAACCAGAAACAAATATAAAACGTTTAAAACATACAAAAAACTGAAAAACACGGACTGGGAAAAATAGGAAAGATACTGCTCAAAGTGTCGAATGAATAATCCTTCCACTAACCAATATTGGTACACTAGAAAAAGAAACAATGTACGAAAAGATCAAAACTACATACAAAATAATAGAAAAACATTTCTTCTTTCCTAGTTATCCAAAAAGATAAAAAATTCCTTCAGAAATGCTCATAAATCGAATTCTGATAAAAACGCGGATTATACGGAACTCTAAAACATTACAGGGAACATCAAAGAAACCAAAAACTGTGCATTTATAATAGAAGAACCTGGATTTAAGGCCGAAGTATTAGACAGCGGTAGCTCTTCGAACATTACAATCCACCAAAATACTTACAGAAAGTAAATCCAAAGGGAAAACAAAAGTAGTCATTGTAAGTGGAGAGAAACTCACCTCCTATGCATAAGGTAACACAGAAATAATAAAAAGATCCCCCAGACTATGAAACACATAATAACACAATTAAAGGATTCTTATATATACTGTAAATAGAAACATATTTATTATCCGTTAGTAGAGCTACAGATATGGTTGCAAAATCCTATTTGAAACAAATACATGTAATTTAACATTCAACGATGTAATTTACCTAAAATGATAAAAGAAAAATAATTTATCCATAATTCAATAAGCAAAAGAAACCAGTAACACAAATTAAGCTAATATAACGTATAATTGTAATAATAGAAATTGCCTAGAATTATGGCGCAGAACATGATGACGCAAAATTTTCGCATCAATGAAAGAAATAATTGCAAAACTGTTAGCAAAGAGATTTAAGATAAACCATTGTAACCACAACACATATTGTGAAGCTTTGATTAAATTAAAGATTATGGATTCACCCTAACCAAAGACAGTCGAATATATAGTAACTAAACGATTCTATACATTCAACCTATACATTCTGACGTCTGAGTCCTTTTAAAATTACATCCATAGGAGGCAAACGATATTTTCTTAAATTTTGTAGACGACTTTTCTAGATTACGATCATTTATTTATTGTCAAAGAAAAGCTAAGTCTTAGAAAAATAAAGAAATTGTTGCATTATTTAGTAATAAATTTGGTAAAAAACCTAAAACAATCAGAATAGAACATGGGGGAATTTACAAATAATAATGTTGAACACTTTTTTATGGAAAATGGCATCAAACAAAAACTAACAATAACATCCTTTCCTTTCCAAAACGGCTTTGACCAACGCAAAAAAGACCATTATGAGAAATGACAAGAGTTTTGTTCAGGGAAAATTACTTTCCCAAATAATTCAAAAGAGAGGCTATATGTACGGCAAATCTTCTACAAAATACCACCAAAACTACAATAAAAACTGCCTACCAAGTTTTGACAAACAAACAACCCATTCAACATTATCTGAGAGTATATTGATGAAAATCTTGTTCGTATATAAATAAAATAAAATAAAATAAAAATATGATAAAGCAGTCGAAAATATATTTGACGGATACTGCAATTATTCAAAATATCCGAAGTGCAACACTGATAAAACGGATACTGCTACAAAATCCTGTACTAGCTGAAAATAATGGTAAGTTAAATTTCCTTAACTATTCCGTGTTACCAAGCAAATTTACGTTATAATATAGATATTGGACTGTTTCTGCCATGTGGCGAGTGCTCCAGTAATTAAACGTTTAGTAGAAAATTATTCAAGTTTAATTTTTTAATAACATTATTCTCATACTTTTTTACATACTCCCGTAAATGCGGATTGAGCTATGTTTATTCCTAATCCCTAAACACTTTCCATTTTCACTTTCTACAATTTAAATTTATTACAGTATCATTTAGAAAATTAGTTCGTACCAGAGTTTGGCCACTAAACGTTTTATGTAAAAATAAAATAAATATGAATTACTGAAAGATTACGCCTTCAATCAGATCTATAATACTTGCAACTGCAACTGATAAAAAAGCATTTCTTTGCATGTCAGCTAAATTTTCTAGCAACCAAAGTTACAGTATGTACCCATTCATTTTTGTTTTCAGCAGTGTTTCATATTTGTGAAATAATTACTTGTGCACCTGCGCTACTTGAAAAATAATCAAAGAAGGTATTTTTATTAATGTTGATAAATTGGAAAACAGTTCCTGAATTACGTTATTGAGATTGCAACTACATATTATACAGCTAAACAGTTAAACAATACCTGTTTTTTCATAGATTTCCTATTTGCGGAGCAATGGTACCTCCAGAAAACATGTAAGTGACGCGCAGAGAAATTAGGTAGCCATTGAAACATTAAGTCTAACTGTAGTAAGAAAATAAACTGAAATGGATAGCTTTATAGATAATAAAATAAAAATAAAAATCCACGCCACTGTCATATCTGCTGGTGAATTCGACTGTTGTAGCTCTTCGGTTACGGCGAATAATGCGAAACAATCTCCACTCTCCTCTGTAATCAATGCACCGCGGGCGACACACTGCTGACCGGCGACTTTTCGTTTTACCATCTATTCGCCACTTCCGATGCGTGCAACGACTGCACGTTAACACTCCCCCAAACGCACTGTTTCTGATATGACATTCTCAGTCGCCGAGCCATAATGATTTGACCTTCATCAACGCCTGATAAATCTGCTACTTTTCCCATTATGCCGCTAATCACGTTATGTTTTGAAATACACTGCATAGGCTGCTTATTAGGGTGTATCGATTTTTAACTTTTTTTTTGTTTCCAAATTCCAAGTTGATAAAAAGTTGCTACTAGACACCAAAACTTACCACAAAAAATTTTGAATTTTTAAAAAAATGTTTAGGTCTCCCGCACAAGGCCTAAAGTTTAGAAATTTTACTTTAAAAGTAAATTTTTACAAAAAATTTAAAAAAAACCTAAAACACTTTTTTTCTAAATTGCAAGTTAAAATTCCACTAACATTAAGCACAAAAAACGATAGAAAATGTACTTCAAAAACTTAGCACAACATTTAGGTCTCCCGCACAAGGCCTAAAAGTCGTAAATTTCAGCCAATTTTAGAACATTTTTCAGTGCTTTGATATTTGTGTTGTTGCTGGTTTAAAAATTAAATGTAACTAAAGCCTCGTTAGGCTTGATTGGAATCGTTGAAATAAGTGAAATAATAAATCACATTTCAATACGTCAAGCGTCAACTTGAAGTGATGGGGTGGGGGAAGGCCAGATTGCTGCGCCGCGGTGACGCGACACCTATGAATCACCGCGCAGACTTGTCAGTAGTCGTCTGCCCGCGAGCGAGCCTTACGGTTGTGTTTTAGTGCGATAGTCTTGTTGTAAGAATCAATTGAGTGAGTGTTGTTGTTGTTCATTATGAGTAAAAAACCGCATCTAACTAGACAAATTACCGACAGGCCGGTTATCGGGCAACCTATTGATGTGAGTGAGTTTAATGTTCTGCCAACCAAGATGGATGTTTTGAAGTATTTTGAGTGGGTACGCATTGAAATGAAACAAGAGGGAATACATCAGCCTGCAAAGAATGTAATTGCGTTAAGAGTTGCTTTAAAACTTGAGGAAATATGGAAAAGAGCTTCAATTCCTGTTTGTGGCACCAAAAACACAATATTTATGGTTTTAAAACTGCATGAGCAGCTTGAGAAAATTAAAAAGTGTTCAAGGCACAAAAGGAAGTATCCTAACTCCTACAAAGATGCAGTAACTAGCTTTCAGTCAAAATCTGAAACTGCATTGTTTGATATTTCTACTTGCAAATGTGACTTCAGCAACTGTATTTGCTCTATTGACAAAAAATTCCCGGCACTAGAACACGAGTTTTTGCTCAATCAACGTGGTCCTAGATTGATGTCAATTGCAGAGTGTGACAAAAATGAGACTAAAAAGCTTAAAAAGCGATTAGATAGAAAATCTAGCTCACAAGCTTTAATGCAGGTAGCTGTAAAAAAGACTGAGGATGAAAACTTAAAATCTGTTGATAACATTGATTCTGGTGATAGTACAGATGATTCAATGTCTCACACATCATGTCAAGATAGTGATTTTGAAATAAATGTACTTGATACGAGTCAAAAAAGTGTTTTAAGTGTAGAAGTAAAACAAGAACTGCCACAACGCTTGTCTTTGTTTTCACGAGCTTGTGACCGCAAGGGCATTTCTAGTAGAGCTGGAGCTCAGTTAGCTACTGCCCTTTTGCGAGACTTAAATGTCGTTACTGCGGAGAACCAAGAAGCAGTAATCGACAATACAAAAATAGCACGTGAAAGACTTAAGTCTCGTAAAGAAGTAAGCTCAACTCGAACCTCCGATCTGATGGCCATTTACTTTGATGGTCGTAAAGATGAAACCTTAGCAAAAGAAATTTTAGCTGGTAAATGTGTCCAAAAATTTTTAATGGAAGAACATATATTATTGTTGAAGAACCTGGATCCAAGTATTTCGTTCATGTAACTCCCGTAAATGGAACAGAAAAGGAAATAGTTACATCACTTGTAAAGTATTGTGAAGAAAAAACTGTCGATCTTAAAAAACTAAAAGCTATTGGTTGTGATGGTACGGCAGCAAACACAGGCACTTCAAATGGAGTTATCACCGTATTTGAAAGTAAAATACAACAGCCACTGCAGGCAGTTGTGTGTCTACTACATTTGAATGAATTACCATTTACAAAAATTATGGTTGCTCTTGATGGGCCAACTTCTGGACCAAACACATTTAGCGGGCCTATTGGTAAAAAACTTCTAAGCTGCCAAAATCTGGATGTTGTCAGTTTTGTTGCAATTGAAAGCGATATACCAGAAGTTGATCTTAAAGAGTTGAGCACGGACGAAAAGTATATGTACGAAATATCCAAAGCCGTATCAATAGGTACATGTACAGAAGAGTTGGCCAGACGAAACCCCGGAAACATCTCGCACGCCAGGTGGCTTACCCTGGCAAATCGAATCCTTCGTTTGTATGTAGCCATGGATGATCCGACCCCTGAGCTGAGAATGCTTGCAGGGCTCATAATGAAAGTCTACATACCATCATGGTTCTTAATTAAGTGCAATCCCAAAATCCCGCAGGGTTTCATTAATTTTTTTAAAATGATTCATTTCAGAAATTACTTGGAAGACGAGCTAAACCATGTCGTCCATGCAACGTTACAGAGAAACGCATTCATAGCTCACCCAGAGCATGTTTTAATAGCGATGTTGTTTGATGAACGAAAACATATTAGAGTCTTGGCTTATAAGAGAATCCAGAAAGCTCGTGAAACAGAAAAGAAAGGGGTATTTAAACCCCCTCAGATCAATTTTAATGCTAAAGACTATATAGATATGATTGACTGGTAAACCTCTTCAGTAACCGAACCCCCTCTTGTTACCGATATGAGCCTAGAAGAGTTACAGTTAATTGCGGAAACGGGAAAAAGTGGAAGGGTTGAATTTACAATTCCTTCTCACACTCAAGCTGTGGAACGAATTGTGAAAGAAGTCACAGAAGCTTCAAAGCGAGTGCGTGGGATGATCGAAAGAGATGGTTTCATTCGTGCCAGACTGGAAGACCGTAAAGAGCTACCTACGTTCGAGACCAACAGCCAGTACAATACCTCAATGAAGGATTAAAATGTAAGTAAGTGTTTTTTGTACTACTTTGATTTTTAATGTTTAAAAATATATATATATATATATATATATATATATATATATTGTGTCATTTTATGCCTCCTGTAACAAAAATACACTTAAGTCTGGTGTTTTTAACGAAAACAAAAATGGTTCATTTACTTTAAAAATTACGAAAGTTTCGTCAAAATTAACAAATTTTAGGCCTTGAGCGGGAGACCTAAATGTTGTGCTAAGTTTTTGAAATACATTTTCTATCGTTTTTTGTGCTTATTGTTAGTGGAATTTTAACTTGCAATTTAGAAAAAAGGTGTTTTAGGTTTTTTTAAAAATTTTGTAAAAATTTTTTTTTTTAAGTAAAATTTCTAAACTTTAGGCCTTGTGCGGGAGACCTAAACATTTTTTTTAAAATCCAAAATTTTTTGTGGTAAGTTGTGGTGTCTAGTAGCAACTTTTTATCAACTTGGAATTTGGAAACAAAAAAAAAGTTAAAAATCGATACACCCTACTGCTTATATACCCCGACATCAGCCACACACACCACGTGGTTTTGTTTCTGGACGAGCTCATTGTTATAGATGGAGGGTAGCCATGATGTAATGGCTCTTTGGAGTATATTTATAAACATGTAGATATAAATCGTAAAAAAATTAATTTGGTACTACTTAGTTATCCCTTCGACCCAAAATCCATCGCCAAAAAGATTAAATGCCAATAATGGTTCGACGTAAATGTCACATTCACTAGACTTTAAAAACAAGTTACACGTGTTTACGTCATCCAGTGTATTTTATTTAGGGGTATTATTTCTATTTTTATTAATGTTATACTAATTTATTTGTTCTTTCGTTATTTAAAATAAAATCGATGTCAACTTGTATAATTTGGAGATTTATATAATTTGGCGAAATTGTTCGAAGGGATAACTAAGCAGTACCAAAAATTTAAAATAAAATACATTTAAGAAAAATCTATACGTACTATATTAAAAAAAGTCCGAAAATAGAATTTAAATTATTTCCAGTAATATTCTTTGAAGTCTAGAACTTTAACTTTAGTACTTCTTTCGAGATCATTAATTATAAAAAAGATATATAATAGATACAATTGAGTATAAAACCGAAATAAAAGTTTAGTGCAGCATGTTTTACTTTTTATATAGAAGAATCGATTTTAAGAATGTATCCTGTTTAATACGCCCATCAATCAGGATCAGGATCAATGTGTCAACGCTAGTATCATTAAAAGAACATTAATTCTCTACCCGTTTGCAGTCGATATGCAATAAATCTCAAATATAAGATTGCTCTCGCTTAATCATTTTCTTAAAGAGATGAAATTCCATTAACATACATGCGAGAACATTTTTTTTAAGGAAACGTTAAAGCGAATGATATTCCTATATACTGAAGTTGATATGCAATTTTTAATGACTTCAAATACACTACGTGTTATATACTGAGTTAGAAGAATAATCATGGTTTTAATCAAAAATATAATTCTTTACAGAATTTTGAAGTTATTATATTAATATAATATTCTAATCTAATAATTTAAAATGAAAAATATGTAACTTGCTTTAAGATTCCACCAAATAAATAAAGTAAAAAAAAAACTGATGATTCGAAATACAAACATATATATTCATTTTAATTATAATAATATATTGCGACAAACATGACAGTTTTGTTGGGATTTAACTTTTCACTGAAGACATTAACTATACTTGTAAAATTATTCTACGAAATTTTTTCTCATTTTTTTAAAAATATTTAACATAATGGTGTTCCGATTACGATTTAGCAGATAAATTTTATATTATTTAAGTAACATTCAAAATACGTTCACCTACATTGTTCCCTGTGAATGTATTCCTACGTTCATTGAAATATGCCTGCGAGCTACAACTAAACTTTTTTTGTCGATTGAAACATGTAACATTTTTGTTCTTTTTTTTTTCTAGTGATAGTCGTTTTGCAAAAAGTCTTTAAAAACAAAATTAAGACTTACACTGAAGATTTAATGTAGATTATAACTGCACTTTCAGTGACTTTGAGAACAATTTTCTTTCCATAGGTAGTGAAAACACATTGTGTGTTTACTTTCGAAAATAGGTAATTTTCATATATGATATAATTGTCTAAAATTTGTTCGAAACATATAAATGATTCTATCCATTTGATTATCAATAATTTTTTATCTAATTTCCAACATTATATATTTCAGAACATTTATTGCTTATATAATATATATCCATATTAAACATTAAACTCGTTTTAATTCTAAAACATATGAACCGAAATCCTATTGGCATTATTTCCATTGATTCCGGAGGCAGATATTTCAAATTATAATGTTCGTTATATATTAGAATAATATCTCTCTAATTATACCTCACACGGTAATAAACATTTGAGGCTACGTTAAAATAGTGTGTATGAGTTTTATATGTAAAGTTTATAGTAAATATGCAATTTTTGAAACTTCAGATACATATTCTCTTGTATCTTGAAAATGCCATTAAAGCATGCAAATCTGATTGATTGTATATTTGCATAATTAGTTATTAATTATTAGAACTTTTTTAGATAAATTTAGGAACTATATTTTGTCTTTGTAAAAAAATAAAATATTAATGTTTTGATGAAAATAAATATTCTTTACTTTTAAATTTTATTTCAAACAATGGAGTTTAAGAATAGAACAAAAATAAGCGTGTCAAAAGTTTAAGCACAAAATTGATTTTAAGCAAGTTTTACAAACTAAGTAAGCGTTTGGGCACGCGAACGATTTCTGGGTGTATAAGAAGGAGTCAGTTGTGGTTTTTGAGTTAGTACAAAATTTCTAAGTCGAAAGAATTTTTAGAGTAGGAGGTGATAAATACCTGGGGTATGGGGCAAAGCATGTCTGTTTCTTAAATTGCAAGTGCATTAAAAAGATCAAAACGAGATATTCATCAAATTTTGGCTCGTGGTAATAATTTCAAACGAAAATTCTGTTCAGGAAGGACACGAGTGACCACTTCGCACGATGGCACCTCATCAGAAACTTGTCTTCAACTGGTAATTACTCTCTTTCGCAAATAAAACATGCAGTTACAAATATCTAAAGATCTGTTCATAGAAGAGTTTTGGAATCGGAATAAATCAAAAACCGTAAAATGGCTCGGTTACTATGCCTGAAACGACACCATAAAGAAGCTAGAATGCAGTGGGTCAAAGATCATATGTCATTTGGTGATAAGTGGCTGAATGTAATATTCAATGATGAAACAAAATGGAAACTCGATCACCCTGATGGATTTAAATAATATTTGCATGATCTCCGCAAATAATCTAGGAGTATATTTAGCCAACAAATGGTGGTAGTTGTGTAATGGTATGGGTTGCAATTTCTTTCAATGTTCAGACATCTCTATCCTTCATCATTAGTCTTGAAAACTCTGAAGACTGTCAAGAGACACTTGCCAATCATTGGCTCAATTTTGCTGAGGTTTTGGGGGACGAAAAATGGTTATTTCAACATGACAATGCTACGGAACTTACTTTAAAGTCAACTTCAACGTGGTTTAAGTCGAGAAAAGTATCTGTTTTTGAATGGCCGGCAATTAGCATCGATATTAAACCCTATAGAAAATACGTTGGGAATTCTTACTTGTGCACTTTATTCAAATGGAAAGTAGTATTCTTCAGTTAAAGATTTGAAATCTTCCACTCAGCACGCGTGGTTTAAATTTAAACCAGAAACAATACAAAATCTCATTTTATCGATGGAAGACCGTATATATAAAATAATTCAGCAGAAAGGATCAATAATATTGTAATAAGTTTTGTTATTCTTATTCTATATAAGGTTAAAAATTACTATGCTTAAACGTTTGACACATGCATTGTTGTTCTTTGAATAAATTTTGTTATTTGAGATACATTTTAAAGCATAAATCTGTTAAATATCTTTTTAAAGCTACGATTTGTAAGCCATGTGAAAAGGAAAGTGGCTTTCACAATAATAAAATTTTATTTTAAAATTTTATGTTCTGCTTAAACTTTTGACACGCATTTTAATACTTTCTTAGCATTATGAAATATACATACTGACAATCAGCTTGTCTGCCAGGTGATTAAAGACCCGAACTCATTATATACAGGTGCACTTACACATCTTTTAGACTCTTTTATTTTCTTATAAAAAATTGACTGCTTCATTCGGCTTTTTCTGCCCTTTTATCAAGTTTTTTTTTCTTTCTAGGTTGTAAGTGTGCATAATTAAGGACTGGCTTACTTTTGAACTAAATGAGACAAAAATCGTGTAACGCGCCATATCTTCTACAACTATATTTATTATATACCTACCAATATATACGTTTTTATTTTAAAGAATATACCCAATTTTACTGGGATAATTCTTGATAAAATATTGGATCTTTATAAATACGATGGTATTCCTGATTAATATAAAAAATGTTTTTGTTACTGCCTGTATTACACTATACATTTAAATCTATACCTGTTCTCATCAGGCATTACTGTACCCAAAAATGGGGTACTCATGTATGCCTTTGTCTGCAATATTTCATTACTGTAAATAATCATAATATAGTTTATAAGAAACTCCTTTAATTCTATCCTTAAAAATACACTTATTATCGTTTTCCTGAAAAACATGTCATTTTCATTTTAGAAGCAAATAATGTACTTTTGTGATGCCTAATAAAGCATAATATCTCTCTATTCTAAAAAAAAGTAACTACCGCTGTCACCGCCGCCGGTTTTGAATTTTTTGTGACCGGAGGTCTTTCTTCGTTAATATTGAGAAAAATAATGCATACAAAAATATGAAAATCAGTGGTTTTATACAGAAATGTTTGATAAACACGCTGATGCAGACAGTTTTCAAATCGAAGAATTATTTTAAGAGATATTTAATGCTAAATTTGGACAAAATCGTTCCACTAAAAAAGTTTTATAGAAGCAAAAACTATACATCGGAAATTAATAATTTTTAGATCATTTTATGCGTTAGAATTTGCCGGAGTGCAGATTGCATTAATTTTTTTATTCTGACTCATTTTTTCAGGTTTTATTTCTATTTTAAATTCAAATTTTCAGCATTTCTAGAGATATTTTTTACAGATTTCAGAAAATTGTACTAATTTAAACTGTTGCCAACTGCATAAAAAGCGCAAGCAATAATGTTTGCTTCAAATTAAAAATTTATTTACACGTGACTATTATAAACAGGAAAAAAACTTTCAAATTAGAATTAAATAATTATGTATAAAAAGCAGGGACTTTTTAAAAATTACGTCATAAAAAGTACACACGTGAATTTTAAAAGAGAAAGGATATTGTAAAATAATAAATTCATTAACATGCGTTAGAAGTCTTAGGAGAAATTACGTCATATTTACGTCACATTATAGTTATTACATAAAATGAACACAAAATAATATTGCAAAAAAGTTTAAATTTAGAAATTGCGCTAGAGATTTATTTAATATTTTGAGAGGATATTTTCAACTATTTTTTGTTAGGAAACCGCAAATAATATTACAAAAGTACTTTCACGCGATTATTTAAAAGAGAAAGAATAGCTTGGTAAAAATTACGTCACATTAAAAACGATTAATTTAAAATGTCTCATTTAAAAGAACTTTCTTTTCGCTTTGTTAAAAAATACCAGGAGACAAAGACTCTGTTTACTTAATTCCTTTTATATTAGCTTATTTTGAAATGTTGTTACACGTGTCTACGTCATCAAGTTATTTTTATTTCGACGTTTTATTTGTATTTTTATTAATGTTGTACGAATTTATTTGTTCTTTCGTTATTTAAAATAAAAATTATGTCAATTTGTATAATTTGGCGAGTGGTTTGGCGATTTATATAATTTGGCGAAATTGGTCGACGGGATAATCAAGTAGTACCGCAGCGGATTTGGCGTTAAAATTCCCCAATCAAAGAGAAATGAATAGAAATTCGTTTATAGGGAGATCGCCACTGTTTTTTAAATTATAATTCAATCTTTCGAAATCTTTTTAAAGCCGATCAAATTAGCGTGCATTTAGAGCCTGCGGTGTCTGGACGGGGATTGGCGAGCGTAGCTCGTAGGCGGCCGAGCCCCCTAGTGTCATAAAAATTAACATACAGTCGGAACTGACAATGCCTTAGGAAAACATTTTTCCAGGAAAATGGTAGGCAGTATAAAATGTCTGATATGTCAACAAGATATTCAGGATTTTTATTAATTTTTAGAAAATCTTAAAGGATACAAAAATTTATTTTATTATTTTGAAGAAATCTAAAAAGGTAATATTAAAAGTTTTTATCACAGATGCATGTATGTGAATTATTTTTTAATGATTATTAAATTTTATTATATTTTATTAGATAACTTGGATGCACGTATTTACTTATGAAAGGAAAATGACATTAATTTCAGTAAAACGATAATAAGTGCATTTTTAAGGATAGAATTAAAGTAGTTTCTTGTAAACTATAGTTGATTATTTACAGTAATATAATATTGCAGGCACATACATGCAAGAGTCATCCATTTATTGATCTAATAATGCCTCATGAGAATCGGTATAGATTTAAACGTATATGATTATAATTTTCAGTATATTTCATTCAACCCATTATAATTAATTGAATTAACTATATCTTGTGAAGGTTGGCACATAAATATATATTAAAAATATTCTTTCAAATGTGTTTTTTAAATGCAAAGACGTTCCTGAATTTTAATGTTTAAATAAAAGCGAAACATTATTTCCATGATATTATAGATAAAATTCTTTATACTATGCTACATCTGTTGTACGATGGAATAAAAAGCTTTTTTATTGGAAAATTCCAAAGAAGTGCACATTCTATGAGAATGTCCCTATGTTTTTACGTATGTAATGTTATCCATGTAAAGGAACATTTTCCTTCTGAGAGAAGAACATAACTGTTGAATATTCCATTCTTTTATTGTTGAATTATAAAGAATAGTTTTATTCAATTGAAAAAAACTTTGATATTTCAAAGGTTATCAAAGGTTTTTTTTTTTTTTGTATAACTTATAAGTAATACGCGAATTTTATATCTTCTATAAAATAACTTGACATTAATTTTATAATTTTACGCGTTCTTTTAAACTTTGATTTACGTCTAAGATTATGACATTCCTTTTTTCCAAATTTGTAGTTTAAAAATACCAACATATGATATTTTATTACATCATTGTTCGTCTTCAACAAAAGAAAAAAAAAAATGCAAAAAAATCAAAAATAATTACAATAATTTAAAAAATAATGAAGGAAATATATAAATAAATGTAAAAAAAATGGTTAAGGAATAAAACGTACGTTAGATAACTAAAAATAGGACTCAAGCGGGATTTACTCACTTTAACCCTTTATCTACAGACGATACTTATAAGTACCACTAAAATAACTCGTTATAAAATTCAATTAATACATCGAATAGTTGTAATATAGTTTAGAATGTGTTATAGATACATTATGTTTACGATACGAAACATATGTGATATGTTATAACAAACATGTCATACAGCACGATAGTGCTGTACAGTAGAGCTCAGGCGCATCTTTTACGTTTTGAGACATGATGAAAATACAACAACTCAATTACAATCCAAACCAAAAATCATTCAGTGATGAATAATGGCTTGTTGGAAAGGTCTTAATTTAGCGATGTGCTTTTGGAAGGTCATGTCAAAAAATATCCAATTTTAAGGGAATGGCAGCATTTAAACTTTACATAGCGTTCCATAATTTAAAAATATAGAAATATCTCCTTCAACTGTTTCTTTCCTGTTGCCACATCCTAAAAAACGGCACAATAATTTTTAAAAAGTGATAACACGCGTATTTTGTTTTAAATGAAAATCAGATTTTCTCGCTATATTTTTGCATTTTTCAAATCGACGTCATTCTAATCAGAAAATAAAAATTTTACCTATATATATGTAAAACTTTTACCTATATATAAGTAAAAACTTTAACTAAACACGTGTTAAAATAACGTAGTATCTTCATTTAAATCTTTTAAAAGTTTAAAAATCTATTTTAATGCAGGAATTTTAATTTCAAGAAAACAATGTAGGAAAAGATAATAATAAAAACAAGTTGTTTGCTAGGTATGACGTCATTTTCTATTTAACTGACATAACTTTTTAATAATGTTTAATTCGTAAAAGAGATTCCCGATATTCTGAAGTTAATCCTTATTATTATCATCCATAAAGTGAAAGATTTATTTTTAAGTCATACGAAAGAAATTTTCGGTAAATGCTAGTTCATTTGGTTGTATTTATTGTATTTTCCTGCGTATTGTCAAGGATATCGTATACTCCTATTGCATGCGCCAAAGAAAACATGCATTTTAATTTTAAAAGCTGAAACACTTTACTGTAATTACGTCATTAGAACGCCAAATGAAATTAAATTTCGCGAGTTAAAAAAAAAAATAATAATAATAATATTGTTTAACCGAAAGTAATAGATCAGTTTCAACTGACGTCACGGCTCTAAACACGTGACCTCTAGCGAAAAACTTGGTGGACAAAGAAATAACATTGGTAGTTTTCTTTGACTCGTCCTTTCACATCGGTCGTCGTGAACTACATGCTGTTACTTTTGTTGTGAAATATTTCACTTTATAAATCTGACCTTCATTTCAAAGTTTTTGTGAGAGATTATTTACATTATTTTGATATGTTATGGCAGGTGTTATCACGTAAATTATCACATTTATTCGCATCACCATGCCAGCGATTTGTTGTGTAAAAATTTGCGGTAATCGTTCGTGCAGGGAACATAATAAATCCTATTTTAGATTACCAGGCATTCCAAAGACAGATAATATTATGAGAAACAAGTTGTGTGAAAAAAGGCGACAGAGATGGTTGTCATCGAAATATTGCGTGAATTAATTTTACGATTTTTATTATGAATTAAATCACAATCACATGGAATTTGTTATTAATTCATGCACAGAAATGTGTGCTTACTTTTCAAATGGCAAGATGAAAATCTCTGATTTTCAAAGAATGCACTTCTCTTACCCAGTTGCAGGCAAATTGTTTATAAGATTCAATGCTTTTATAACACCTGAAGTTATTCTCAGTATAAAAACTTTGCCAATAAACTAAATAGTTTACGATGTCAAAATAACAAATGTCGGATAAATTCGCTACATATTTCTTCAAATCATTTTTTTTCAAACTGTATGGATCCGGAAATAATACTAATTTTGTAAGCATATCTTTTCTCAGCTTTACTATCATACACTTCTTGGCACACATGTCATATACGCACCATATTGGCGTGATTTCTTTCTGACGCCAATTTGACGAAAACATCAGCAGCATAAACAACAATATCCGGGTTACCATATCAAGAAAAATATCGACACTTTGGCGCCAGTTAAATACTTGTTGCATTGGCGTCAGAAAAAAAATTGCGCGATATGGTGCGTATATGACATTTGTGCTACAAAAAACAATGTGGTTCGTCTTGCGACGGAAGTAGAATTGACGTAGGAGTATGGAGTACTGTATTATTATTTGTTTGCCCACCAAAACTGGTTGACACGGGTGTTGCCAGGTTTGTGATCACGTGGTTGAAACTGATCTATAGTCTAAGAGCTAGAAACGTTTTCGTCACTTGATTTCAGCAAAGCTCATTTTTCTATATGCTCTTTCGTTTCATGGTGTAGTACGTATGCGGACGGTCTGGCTGGCGGGAGACGTTGCTTTTACCTGCGGGGGAAGGAGTTATGCAGATGATAAAACTTCAAAAATTCGTCATTTTAGAAAAGCTCATTATTCTATATGCTCTTCGTTTTATGGTGTGGTATGTGTTCGGACGGTCTGGCTGGCGAGAGACGTTGCGTTTACCGGTGGGAGAAGGGGCTATGCAGGTCTAAAAACTTCAAAATTACGTCATGAAACACGTCTGACCTTCTTTGTACCTTTCAAGGCCAAGGTTGAGAAAGGTTGTATGAAGGAATGTCTTTACTTTGTTGAATAGAAAGTTGAAATATGGCTTTTTGGATTAAATAATCCCGCGCGTGTACAAACGTTACATTTCGATATGTTCATTCGTTACGAGATAACACACACTAAAATAATTTTACTGAAAGAGTGAAATAAAAGCTACCTGCATATGTTTATGAATGTGTATTAAATGTAATTACTGTAAATTTTATAAAATAATTCGTGTTTTAAGATGTAAAACAAATCGTTGCATATTTACAAAGGAAAAAAAAACGGCCATTTTTACAGAAACTATTAGAAAATCGGAAAATAAATATGAAACGCTTGATTTTCCCCAAAAATAAGTAGCATTTTACAATATAGCGTAGTAGACTTGTTTTTAAAACGCATTTAGCCAAAAATATAAGGGGAGACAAAATGAGGTGAGATTTACCCCACTTGTGTGTTAACGTTACAAAAATAGCTTGCGCGCGCTTACGGTTCAGTCAATTATATCTTAAACGACGCCCGGTAACATGCGCCAATTGTCTGTAGGCTCAATTACATAATTTATCCGTACCAAATACGGCAATTGTCAATAGACTCGTTTACATAATTTACCTCCTTAATTAATGCATACTTTACAAAGGACACCAATTTTCCGGATTTTTAGATCAATGGTTACAGTTAGAGGTAAATATTCTAGTCATTATCGCGATATTTTAGTTTGCCTCCGAAATATTAATATAAATATCCATTATTAGTAATATTTCTGATATTATTTACAGGTGTATTATATAATATTTTCAATCACTTTTGATCATTTTTCTGCATTCAGTCGTTCTCAGACTTTTTTTAATTTTAAATTCCCATTATGTCCCAAAAACAGAAATTTTCCTTTTTTATAGTTTTTTCGCAGTTTTAATTCATTTCTTATGATTGTTTCTTACCCTAGCTTTTTGTGTATTTGAGGGGTTGGCCTAGGATACTGCATAGTCCCTTAAACCAGAGGAGCGTAGGTTTGTTAATTCAAGAGATCACACTATGTATAAAACTTAGTCGAAGGACGAGTCTGGCGGCCAGTCCTGAGTAAAGTATAGGTCAATATCCCAATATGGGGTTTAGCAATAAGTATGGGGTCTTCAGAGCTCTTGAAATACACTGGTGAAACAATGTTTCTGTTAGTTTTTGATTGGGACAATTGGTTGGGCCGGTTAATTGGGATCATTGGTTGGTTAGTTGGGGCGGTTATTTGGTTAGTTGAAGTTGGTTGATTAAGTTCCTGAAAGGATCTGAAAAAGATGTGAAATGATATAAAAAACTGGTGGAACCAGAGAGAAAAGTAAATCTCGATCTAAAAAAGTTACAGTAAAAATTTGTCAAATAGTTTCAGTTTAACCCTTTATCTACGGCATTATGATCTACTGCAATTTTTTTCATGTAATATTTTTTTTTCTGTTACTACTATAAAAATTAAAATATAAACATAAAAAAATACTCACCCGTGAGAAATTTAATTATTTAGAGGTAATTAACTAAAGTGGTACTTTAAAGTACCGCCAGTACACTATGACTAAAATATCGTAACAGAAAACCCACAAGGTATTTCAACTGGCAACAGAAAATATTTTCGATTTATTAAGAATATGAACTATAGGCTTTTACTTATTTACAAATAAATCGTTTGGCGAATTCCGGTGCCAGTAATTTATTTCGACACTTTGGAATTGAAAATGCTTTGCTCCTGAAAGGGTGAAAGAAAAAAACTATTTTTGTTAGGTTTCGATCTTTTTAGCAGTCTTTTAGTTATGCGACGTCAATATTCCAGGGACAACATGTTCTCTCGTATCTCCACACATGCAATATATGAATTTACATATGCCATTTCTAGCATAGCAAAAACGAGCTGGCGACACGACTTTTTCGATTTCCTATAAAAAATAACAATGAAACAGAAAGGAAATACCAAGGAAATCATTACTACACTACATTTTAGTAATTACATTTTAAAGCCGATGAAAAAGATGGATAACTACACAGACGAAAAGTAAACAAGAAGTTTTTCTCCAACACCCAGTGTACTGACGGTACTTATAAGTGCCACCGAGTAATTCAACTGTTAAATCAAATACCTACACCGTTAACCTAAAATAGATTATGGAATTATATTCTAAGACCATAATGAACACATAAAAAAAATCCACCACTTATCTTATATCCTTTACTGTGTTTGCAGCAATGAAAAGACGAGCGTGGCAATCTGTACAAAAAGTCGACACAAAACACATCGTCTGCTTCAAAGATAGCCTCATTACTCTCTAAAATAACAAACTTAGAACTACTGCTGTCATGTATTCGGATAAAGTGGAGTTAAAAGAACGTTTTTTGCAAAGTACCATTATAATATTAGTAATATTCACTATGGTATAAAAGTTTAAAGTGAGTGGTACTTATAAGTACCGTCAGTAGATAAAGGGTTAAAAAAGTAAGTAGTGCGTAGAAAAGTAATGGAATCAGATTATCTGTAAAGCCCATGAAATTACCCAAATTTTCGTTGATAGATGAAAATATGGACTGAGTTTTACTGGTGCCTTATATTCAAAATCGTATTATCCACTCAAAATGAGTACTGGGTATAGTAAACAGAATGTATAGTTATGTGCTAAAAAATTTCTGCCAGGCCCTGAATTGTGGACATGATTGCACCAAGTCAAGCTAAACACCACAAAGCTAAAAGAATGTAAACCATGAAGTAATATTTTGAGTATAACATTAATATAATCAAGTTGTTGAGGAATTGTTGTTATTAACATTTCTGACATAACACATCTAGCGTAATAATTTTTATTTCATGTAATTACTGTGAGAAAGGAGCCTTATATCTATGGACTTAAGCCAGACAAGTAGTTAGCATATGGTTGAATCGTACATGCTTAGGGCTTTGCGTTACTTCGGGTTTTGATCTTTCAGGCTTATTAGTGACCCCTGAAATGGAATATGGTCCATACTTCGTACTGAACGATCTCTCCTGTTCTCGATACCTCTCATGTTCTCGCACATTTCCAAATCAACCTCTAACCTATTCTTAAGAACCCACATTTTTAAAGTGATTATGAATGATTGGAATTCAGAATGAGTTAAAAATGCCTTTCCTTCCCTGATTGATTTTAAGGCACCAGTAAAGCTCAGTCCACATTTTCAGCTATCAACAAAATTTGAGTAATTTCATGAGCTTTACAGATAATCTCATTCCATTACTTTTCTACGCACTACTTACTTTTTTAAACTGAAACTATTTGACAAATTTTTACTGTAACTCTTTTAGATCGAGCTTAACTTTTCTCTCTGTTTCCACCAGTTTTTTATATCATATGTTATGAAACATATGCCGTATGTTTCTGGAGGGGGTTACATTGAACGCTTTTAACTGTGTTGAATTTAACCTTTCAACTATTATTTTGGGATTCCCGATGCACAACAAGGTAGTACTTTTTTTGGTTTATTTTTAATAACCCTGTCTAGTTGGGATATTAATTATTTTTTTCCTGAATTGTATCTTTTTATATGGTTTTTAATTTAGATTTGATTAAAATCCCTGAAACAAAATATGAGCTTATATTTATTTTACCGAAATTTACGTTTTTTATCCAAGGGTGTGGTGATCATGGTGAGTATTTATAGCAGTACGTAGGACAGGGCTCCTCAAAAGAATGATGTGGCTACACATTCCTTTCGTCGGAAGTTCAAACGCCTATGGATTCCTCGGTTTTCCTTTTCTACAGTATTGAAGCTCAAAATTTAAATTCCTGCTACTGAATTTTACGTTTAAAAATTTTCACGGCATTACTCGTTTCATAATGATTTTTGTATTATCTATCATAAGGAGAACACGAACTTTGACATAAAACATACGCACAGAATAACGATAAATAAAACGCTTATAATTAAACTAGAAATGTGTTTATATTTGAATGCATTGCAATGTAAACAAAAAGAAAAAAAAAAGATGTGTCGGTAATGTCCCGAAATTTAATACAGTTTCCCAAAATATAATTTCACACCATCCGATGAAATCCGATGAATGTGAAAAGTGTCATTTTATATTTCGAAAACTCGGGAAAAAATAGATTACTCTAATTTGAAGAAGCATTTCAAAAATAAAAGTTCCTTTTACTGTCTAAAACTTTTGAAATTGTTTCCAAATAGATTTTACAGTATTTTACCTAACAGCTCAAAACTTAAAAAAAAAAAAAAAAACATTGAAAATCCTGATATTTCGTTTCTAAAAGGTTTTATCCACGTTGTGTGCTGCTAGGGTTAATAAGTTTTCTCTACTTGAAATATCGATTTTTGGATATTATCAAATCTCAATTAAACATTTTCGCTGTGTAATAGAACTTTTTACATGGAAGAGTTTAAAAAAAATTGTTATTGTTAATGTTGTTAATATATAATACTATTTGCATGTCGAACAGTCTTAAGAAATAGGAATATTTTAGGGGCAATTTTGCTCCGAATTTTCCGAAAATTCCGAAAAATTAAGTCAGTCATTTCCGAAAATTAAAAAATCGGTCATAAATCCGAAAATTCGGACACAAAATCTATGGCGAATTTCAAATTTGACTGAAAGTTCTAGAGCCAGGTGAACCCAATTATGAAAGATTGGTCTTTTTAATAGGCTCTATTGGACGGATTCTGATGAGAATTGCATTGATAAATTTTCAGAAGAAGGGTTTTAGTATATTGCATTTTGTTCTATCGTACTTTACCAAATCCTACAGTAAAGGATCAACTGAACAAGTTGCTCCTTAACAGCTGAAATTTTGTCTGTCTCAATAGAAAATATAATAGCATAATAACGTCAATAGCGTTTGTAGCAATTCGGATGGGCATTCCAGATAAATGCCCATATTGCTATCAAACGCATGATCAAATTCACAGATATATTTCGTTTGATTCAAGGTTTGTTTAGAAAAACGGCCCAGCGTAGCGGGCGAAGGCTGCTAGTATATATATATATGTATGTATGTACTAAATTTTGTCCGCACGATAAAAGTCGCAATTATGCACGAATCATCTTCAAACTCGCCAACAACTTTGAGATGGCTAATATCTCGGCGGGGATTGAAAATGGGCGAAATCGGCCAAAGAGGGTGGATATGGGGGGGGGTCAAAATTTTGAATACTGTCTTAACATGATTCTGATAAAACCAGCTCTTACACAACAATGGCAGGAAAAAAAAGTTTTTCGTTATAGCAGTTGCCAACAATTAAAAAAAACAAATAATAAAATTCTCACCACAACAATTACTTTTCTTTTGCAAAATTTTCACGTGTAAAATTAAATAGTTTGACAAATTGAAAACAAATTGAATATTACGTCATAAGTTTCCTAGAGCAAGATTTCAGCGTGAAAACTCAAAATAAATAGTTCGACGAATTAAAAAAATATGTATATTGCGTCATATTGGAAATATAATGGACCTCAGCAGGTGAATATGTAACGCCATGTAAGTTTGAAGAAACGTGTTAAAACATGATAAAAACCCGACTATGGAAATATTAACATATTTTAACACTTTAAGGTTCTCTGAATTTTTTGTAGCCATTTTTTAAACCTATTCCATATATATGTGTGTGTGTATTCGTGTATATTACAATTTTCACAAAAAGTTTAGGTCCCTACAGCTCGCTCTTTGTGAAGAAACTGGGTTTTATCTCTAATCTTGATTTAAATTTTGTTGGAGAATTTAGTACTTAACATCGAAATCTACCTCCGCCTGTAGGCCCGAGCCGGCAGGGATTTTTTTAAACCTGTATTTCATTGTTTTATTTTGTAATTCATCATACACTTCTAAAAATTCGTCGCTTACTAATTGCAAAAGAATGAAGAAATGTGTTATTGAAATTTAAAATTTACGAATAAAATATTCCTTTGTATGTTATCATTTAGAATGTATTACTTTGTTAAATATTTTGATTTTGGATGCTTACGTAAAGAACATTTTCATAATACAAAATAAATAACTATTCCAACTTTTTAAAATTTTGTTTTCACTTCACTACATCTATAATATAGTTCAGAACTTTAAATTATTTGCAGATCTATATCCATGATCAGGTTCTTTTCTAATGAATTCGCTGGATTTTATACATAGCTGTAGGCTGTGATCATTATAGAAATAAATGTTTTTAAATTGCTTTTTACGAAATATGTTTATTCTAAGTAGGAATATATAATTAAAGCATTTCACAGAGAACTGGATAAGGATGGTGCCTGATAAAATTTCTAAAGACTTTTTTTTTTTTTTTTTTTTTTTTTTTTTTTTTTTTTTTTTTTTTTTTTTACATGACTGAGTTCATGAAGCGAGAGCCAACAATTAAATTAATCATTCTGTTATGCACACATTGGCATCATAGAATTGGCGAAAAGAGCACATGAAAGATGAATATCATATGAACACAAATTATCTGTTAGGCTTTGAACAATTAGGATAATTTTGAATTACGTGGCAGGGTAACCAGAAAAGGAGTCCTAAACAGTGAGCCAAAAAGAATTCGAACGCCAAGTTTTACGTTAGAAGCAAAGTTTTGGGAACCTAACGTGAAAGACAAAAGAGACCGCATATACTGTAAATGCTTTCTCTCTTTCTAACCAATGACCAGGGCCCTACCTCCCGGGTTGCCCCAGCTTTATGGGTTTAGTACCTGGCATCGGGGCGGGTGATTGTTTAATCCCCGCGAAGCGGCAATAAACCTGACACAATAACTTTGATTGTGATCCTATCTGCAGGGCCTACTGCTCGTTTTGTGCATACTTTGTTTTGCCGGTTACTTAACGTTATATCCTGTTGTTCGGCACCAGCACATTGCCACTCAAGTTGGTCTCGTAATTTAGAACCTTGATCAGATGACGAGACCTTCACCTGGTAAGGCACCTCCAGAGGTATAATTCACAGGTAAATTGGAGGAATTTTCACCCACGACGGATTTACATACAAAAGGCCCCATTAGCGTACATGACGGAATTTTAGCCGGCAGTTAGCCTGGGTCCTGCGACCAACGGCTACGAGTATAATGCTCTACCAGCTTGGCCACCTCTGTCCGATCTAATTGGGATAGCTGGGAATTTTTTGAAGCCTAATTGTTGGTGCATACTTGTCAAATGAAAATGATAATTTTTAGTAAGGGGGGAGGGGTATAGAAAACAAAGAATGGGGGTCCGCAGGAAGACAAGTTGCACCGTGTGTTAATTTTGAGCCGAATTGTTAGGCAAATTTAACGTTGAAAGGGGGATGAGACTCCGCCTTTCTACCGTACCCCACCGGGTAAAAACTGGCTCGCTAGTCTTTGACAGTGGGGCGGTTCCGGTAGTTCGTGCAGAATGCGTATATATAAAGAGAGGCGGTTGTCAAAAATAAATAAATAAATAAATAATACATTAAAAAATGAAAAATTACATTAAAAAAGACAAAACATTTAACGTTTTTTTTTTTTCTTCGCAGAAAGAGGTTTTTTATATGCTGCCCCAAAATTCGTATCGTAATGATAATTCAGCGTGAGCATTTTTTTAATATAATATTTATAACCTAAAGCAGACTGGAAATGTACTGGAAATGCTTATGATTTAACAGGGAAGTTAAACTAAAAAAATAAGCAGAGAGCAAAGAGTTATTTCTACTGACCGAAATCAAAGTCGATCTTTATGTTTTTTTTTTTTTTAAAATCTAGTCTATTCTTTATATGAAAGTTATGTATAAACATAGTAAAAGAAATAACATTGTACGAATAAGAAAAAACATGCATAACGTCCAGGTTTCAATTATTATTATTATTTATTTAATTTTAATATTGACGTCAAGTAGACTATCATCGTTATTTACCAATATAAATATTAGATTTTACAGCATTATAGTCGTCAAAATATGATTGTTTTACGTAATTGTAAGTTTGCTCTAATTGAAAACTTTCAAATTTATAACCAACTGTTTCAAAATCATCCAATTCTGTAAACAGTCAAAGAATCATTTATGTTAATGAATTAATATATATATGTATATTTATATATTTGTCTATCTTCTACGTTTTACTAAATCTTCAGTTATTAGGTTATCTCGTATTATAAACACGATTCTTTTATTTTAATGTGAAGAACTTTTAAATCCAAAATTACTTTATAATTGTGTTTATCTTTAAAAGTTTTAATTTCTGATACATAGATCCGAAAATAAAATCACTTTTTATTTAAAAATTGCGTATGAAGGCAAACACATTTCATAACATTTTGCGAAATATAGTTTAGATATTTATTGAAACTTTTCTGTGTAAATATTGATTCTTCTAATCTTTATGAAAAATAAATACGCATATTTTTGAAAGAGTGTGCAAAGTCAACAAACCTGTGCTTAAAGTAAATAAATTTTATAAAATGTACTTAATTAACTATTCAAGTATCATTCTTAGTGGGTTGAAATTTTAATTAAAGAAATTTTATATTTTACAGTTTATTAATCTATTATTTGTGTAAAATAAAATAAAATGAAAATAAGCCAAAGAATGACAAAAAAGCACCAAAAATTTGAACGATCGGATTATATGTGTTCTGTATTTTATACTATCAGGCTATGACCGCTACGCTGGTCTGTTTATGCTAACGAACCTTGAAACAAAAAAAAAATGTATCAGTGAATTTCACATTCTGATTTAAATCAATATGGAACCTTACCTGGAATGTCGTCCCGCACTGCGGAAAACGATATGAACGCCGTTGTGCTATTATATTTTCTAATGTGTAGACAAATTTTCAGCTATTAAGATCTTAACCCTATTAGTTGGTCAATCACAGTAGGATTTGTTAAAGAATGATACTACAATATACAGTATAATAAAATAAACTCTGAAAAATTATTTAACTATAATGCAAACAAACAAACTTACAAAATCCATCCAGTAAAACTTTTTTTAAAGACTGATCTTTCATATTGGGGTCAATCTGATTATAGAACTTTCCACCAAAATTCTATAACGAAGCAACGTAGAATTATATGCAATAAACTAAAACCTCCCCAAACATTGTCTAATCAACAAAGCAAGTATTATCAGTATCCGCGATTTAGAACTTTTTGAAAAGTCTAATCTTTCATAATCGGTTTAACTTGATTATGGAACTTTTGACTAAACAACATAGAACAATATGCAAAATACTAAACGCACATCTGAATAGTTATGTAACTAACAATGGAATTCTCATTAAAATCCGTTCTGTAGACATTTTTAAAAAGTCTAAACTTTCATAATCGTTTCAACTGATTATAGAACTTTCAACCACATATCTATTATTAAGCAATGCAGAAGGGTATAGTGTATACTAAAACACTGTCGAAAAATTATCCAACTAACAGTGCAAATTCAATCGAAATCCAATCGGCTGAATCTTTTAAAAGGCTAATCTTTCATAATCGAGTTTGTATGATTATTACTTTAAAACATAATTATATGTATAAGCAACTTGCTACGATATGTTATATGCTAAGATCATGCATGAAAAATTATCTAACTGTCATTTCGATTCTCATCAAAATCCAGGCAGGTGAGCTCAAGTTATATGCAGCCGGGACGAATTTCTCATTTGCATTTTATCTCGTATATATACAGAAAAACCTCCCTAAAGCGACCGCGTTCCGTTCCAATAAAAATGAGTCGCTCCGAGATGTGGTCTTTTAATGGAGATCATGTTTAAATCTAGATTTTAATTGTTGAAAAAAGGTAACAATTAATGTTACTAAAATTTATTTTACACATTAGGAAAAAATATGAAAATTTAAGTTTCAAAACAAAAGTTAATTACATAAGTTAATTAGTGCAGAGTTTAAAATATGAATACATTGACGTTTGCTTTGATTTTACGATTTTATCTTCTATAATTTTTATTTCCAAGTCCATTCGAAATTCAGCAAATAAATGCTTTTTTTTTTTTTTTTTGGATGGGAACAAATTATGACGATTTCCTTCATTTATCAATTTCTTTGAGAGTTTCCTGACAGAATAGGAAGGGGAATTTATTGACCGCCATCCTTACTTTGTCATCAGAGTTAAATACATTGCTTAAAAAGGCACAAAGGGGTTTAAACACTTAAAAGTTACCGGAATAAATAAAAATTCTAAACTTAGTTTAGAAATTTGATGAATAATGCGCTCTCCGGAATTATTATTCTAATAAAACCTTCTTCAAGCGACCAAGAAAAAAACGGAATTTGTTTCATTTTTTTCAATGAAATGGGTCGCTCATGGAGGGAGTTCAACTGCGGTGGTCTCTGAATAGAGGTAAAATTAGTATTGAACCTATGGGAATAAATTTCGTTCCATGTAAGAATGGTTGTTCAGGGAGGTGGTCGCTTAAGGGAGGTGGTCACACAGTGAGGTTTCTCTGTAGTAGAAGCAGAAGTAGATACATCTATAAGAATATTGATTCTTAAAATTTAAGAAACTGTAAGTTATTTCTCGTTGTATCTGATGAATAATTTTAAAGACTTTTCAATCGGCGGGTATTGAGATTTACGATCATGTCTACAACAAATGTATTTCATTTTGTACCAAAACATTCTCGGTAAAATGAGCCAATTTGGTGTGGGTTCTGAAATTATAAAAGATATATTTTTTTTTCAAAATCGTCATTTAAACTACGCACATGAAATTCTAAGTGTATCTTAGCATTGCAGTAAACATCAGCGAAAAATGAAGTTATAACTTAATTTTACTTAATAATAAAAAATACTTTCAGTTTAAAAAAATAATAAATTAAATTTTTTTGCATGGTTACGATTAAATAATAATTAAAGGCAAAAGAAATTCGTGTTGAATAAATAGCAAGCCACATTGTTTGGCACAGCTTGCAAAAATAATTTGGTACTTTCCCACTATAGGCGCCTTGGCGTTTTTTTAAACAGCTTTGCGCAATTCGGGCATCAGAAAGTGAGATTTGTTGCCAATTGATATAAACAGTTAAGAAAACAAACTTGATGAAATTTTTTGTTTGTTTATATATGTATATTATTAATGTTTTTTATATACGGATACTTCTGTTTCTACATAAAATTAGATAAATAGCATCTTTATGTTAAATAAATTATATAAACATAGAAAAAAAATGCTTGTGTATATGAAATGAAACAGTGAATAGGTTGTCAGAAATTATGTTGCAAAATTTCCATTTCCGCCAAGGCTATTTTCTCTATTTAGCCAAGATCCCTGTACTGGAAAAGTACCAAAAAAATCTTTGCACGTTTAGGATTGAAATAAATGGCTTAATAGCATACATTTTGGTATGCCGTTGGTATAACGTAAAAGTAGCAAAATGTCTCCAAAAAACTTTCTCCCAAATTTCGCCAATTATGTGTAAATTCGGTTATAGAATAGGTCTTTTAATTAAATTTTTTTGCATGGTTACGATTAAATAATAATTAAAGGCAAAAGAAATTCGTGTTGAATAAATAGCAAGCCACATTGTTTGGCACAGCTTGCAAAAATAATTTGGTACTTTCCCACTATAGGCGCCTTGGCGTTTTTTTAAACAGCTTTGCGCAATTCGGGCATCAGAAAGGGAACCTGATCGGGAACCTGATTTTAAGATCAGTGGGTACTGTTAGATGTTAAAAATCTTGGCAGAATTCGGGCTTCAGAAAGTGAGATTTGTGGCCAAATGATACGAACAGCTGTGAAAACAAATAAAATGAACTTTTATGCTTTTTAAAATATGTATTCCTATATATAAACTTTTTATTGATGAATATAATGCTTAAAAAACATAGAATCAATATAAACCTTTTCCTAATTAATTGTATGCCAAACCACGCCCGGTAACATACGCCAATTGTCTGTAGACTCAATTATGTAACTTATCGGTACAAAATATGCCAATTGTCTATGGACTCGATTACGTAATTTATCTCCTTAATTAAAACATACTTTACAAACTACATCTACTTTTCAATTTTCCTGATTTTAAGATCAGTGGGTACTGTTAGATGTTAAAAATCTTGGCAGAATTCGGGCTTCAGAAAGTGAGATTTGTGGCCAAATGATACGAACAGCTGTGAAAACAAATAAAATGAACTTTTATGCTTTTTAAAATATGTATTCCTATATATAAACTTTTTATTGATGAATATTAATATTTTTGTTATTTATAAAGAATTTACATTTGTTTTTATATAAAAAGTGGTAAACGCCTTCTTTATAGTAAATAAATTCTATAATTATTGAACAGAAAATATGCATGGAAACTTTCTTTCTCTCTTCAGCCCATTTCTTCCACCTCGCAAACGACCCTATATTGGAAAATTACAGAATTCACCCCATTGTTCTATGACAAAACAGTACCGAACAATATATTATATACTAAAACTACCTCCGAAAAATTGCCAAACTAACAATGCAAATTCTCTCAAAAACCGTTTATTATAACTTTTTTAGAAGGAAAAATTGTGATAATTGAGTTAACCAGATTACAGAATTTCCCCCAAAACTGTATGCCTAAGCAACGTAGAAGGACATGTTGTATACTGAAACCTTCCCTTGAAAATTAACTAAATAACAGTCCAAGTTCCACCGAAATACATTCGGTAGAATCTTTTAAAAAGGCTATTTTTTAATATCAGATTCATCTCATTAAAGATCTTTAAACCATAATTTCTATACCAAGCGATGTAGAACGACGTGTTATGTACTAAAACCTTGTGAATGAAATTTCCATTTGAATTATATGTATATGAGTAGAATTAGATTTATTTTTTAAATGCAGTAGTCTACTTGAAAAATAATCAATATTGTGAACGTCGCTGAAACCGATGCCACGCTCATGCATTTTTAGATTAAAATTAAATTGTTTGGCTATAAAATGAAATCGTAAATAAACATTCAATATGCAACTCACAAGTACCGTCATTTTTATAATTACATCTGCTAGTTTTTTCTGCAAATCACATGATGGATGACTTAAATAAAAATATTAAGTAATTTTTTAAAAAAATCAAAAACAAAAACAAAATTGTTACTCAGATATTATCTTATCAAATTTTCTGATGCATTTTTCTTAACCTGATGCAGGAGTTAAATTGCCAAATATGGTTTAAAACTGAAATCTTTCATATTGATTAAATTTTTAAGCATTACGAATATTGCTTTTCATGTTTAAATTCGATATTGTGGTTTTATAATATTACCACTCGTCAAAACTGTTTTCTATTTTCTCTTTTTTCCTTTTTTTTTCTTTTAAATAAAATTAGTAAAAGTTTTTTTCCGAGATGTACTGCCGTTCCAAATCATTTATCAACAACATTTATCGCCAATAAAATAATAGTAACTCTTTTGCTCAAAATAACAGAACTTTCCAACATAATTCTAAAACTTATCTACATAGAGTTATGTTTGATAGCTTAAAACCTTCCCTGAAACGATATCTATCCAGCAGTGTAAGTTTCGTCAAAATCCATGCAGTAAAACTCGAAATATAGATGTTTGGAACGAAATTTCCGTTTGGATTTTATATACATAACAGATAAACAACTATAATAATTGTATTGTGTACTTTTTATTTTATATATATATATAGTAGGTTTCGTCCGTTACGCTGGACGGTTCTTTCAAACGAATGTTGAACAGAAAGAAATATTGATGAATTTCACAATATGTTTTAAAGCAATGTGTACAGTCCTGGAAAAAATGTAAACATCCCCCATATGTAAAACGCAACCTATATGTATACACCGCCTATATGTAAACACCCCACTGGCTATAGTAACTTTGCAACAAATTATTGTAGAAGAGAGTTACTGGTACCGAACTATTGGAAATAAAGACTACAATTAAATCTTGTATATAAAATTTGCTTGGTTGGGGGGGGGGGGGGGATCTACATATCAAAATGAACTTTTTTTTTTTTTTTTTGAACAGCAATACCCAAGTTTGACGCCATAAATAAACTCTACAACCTTCAATTAATCTAAATACAAATTTTCATCAAATACGTACAATTAGTTTAATATAAATCAATTATTTTATAATGAGGATATTTTAAGTGATGTATCCAAACCGAAGTTTGGTACTCGATTATTGAAATGCAACAGAATGACTACATTATTTCTATAAATGTATTATTTCTTGCCAATATGACCATTTCACTCGCTTAATAAGTTTCGACTATTGCCTGCCCAAATGTTTCAATAAAATGAGTAATATATATATATATTCAAATTATGCCTTTCTGCACATTATAGACTGCTACTTAAACCACCATTTTGACGTTTTTTAATCATAAGTCCAAAACTTCTTTGTAGAAAAATTTGAAATTGAGAATTCGCAAAAAGCAGGACATAATACAAATCTATCAAAATAAATTTATGTTGCAATTCATATATTATCTTTCTAATAATAATTTCATAATTCATAATTAATAGTATAAAATTTCTAAAATTACAAATTCAATATATTTATGTTTGGGTTTTTTAGTTTTATAACCACGCAAAAAATTATCAAATTAGGATTATAATTTCAGGATGTATTAATAAAAATATGAAAATGGAATTTAACATTACAAGCTCAAAATTTTAAATGATTATAATTCATAAACCGTCATCCAAATGACTTGAAATTTCATTTCTAGTTAATGTTTGAACCGAAGATTTAAAATATATTGTCAAAATTGGATGTTGCCAGTGAAAAAAAAAAAACAAATTTTTGTCTGTTCTGTTTTATAGATGGCCCCTAAGTAAATTTCATACACGGTGATTCATAAAGATCGAAACAATAGGCTACTTCCTTAAATATTTTCCCTAGACGCATACTTCCAATTACAAAGTTTCATAAAAAAAATTCTAAAATTTAATGATGTAAGTTGCAACTCCATAGGGGGAGGGGGGGGTATTTGAGACAATGAAAAAACTATTTCTTTTTACGTAACCCGTAGAATAAAATTTCCAATTAGGAAATTGTACATATCAATTTCTATATTAAACACAAATAATTCATCTCGGTATCTGAAAAACTCGCAGAGATATTAAATCCAAAATTGGGAGTTTACACCATTTACCGATGACTCTGAACGACGACTTATTCTTTTATTTTGAATGAAAAGTAGGATATCATCCACAAATTGCACTTTATTAAATATGTATTGAAGGCATCTCTCCTTTGGACACAAAATAACAGAGAATATGTTTTACGCTAAAACTGCTTTCAAAATAAGCTGAAGGTCTGTAATAGAGATCTGCACACGTCGAAATATCCAGGACCGGTCCCGACCCATCGAAAAAAGTTTGTCCCAGCTAGGAAAAAAGTTAAAATCTTAGCCCGAGCCAGGCCTGCCCTTACTGAATTTCTACAAAACATACCGGGTGTCCCAAAAAGGACTGACTGATTTTAAAATTCAATAACTTGCAAACGGTGACAGATATTTAAAAAATTCTTGCAGGAGGGTTATGCATAAGGTCAAAAGTTTTATTACAGTGATTTTCGATTTTAGTTCGAATTACGAACAATAGATGGCGCTGTAAACAATAGTCGCTAAATACAGGCTCGATTTCTGGTCCTTTCTCTTGTTCCATGCTGAAAAAGGAGATGGAAATGTATTATCCGGGCCACGAAGTACCAAAAATCGAGCCTGAATTCAGCGTCTATTGATCGCAGCGCCATCTGTTGTTTGTAATTTGAACTAAAATTGAAAATCACTGTAAAAAAACTTTTGACCTTATGCATAACCCTCCTGCAAGAATTTTTTAAATATCTGTCACCGTTTGCAAGTTATTGAATTTTAAAATCAGTCAGTCCTTTTTGGGACACCCGGTAGTTTTTAGCGTCAATATGGTTAAAAATTGTTTCGTATCGAGGAGTTCTGACCAAAAATACTTATTAGAGCTTTTCTTTTTTCATGTTTATAATCTTCATTTTAAAGAAGTGACAAAAGCTCTGACAGTTAAGTAAATTCTCTACTTGTATGTAAATGTTCGACTTATCATTTAATATCGTTAATCCGTATCCCATGTATTGGATACTTTGAAATATACTATACAGTAAGATCTTCTAAGATTGAATCACATAAAAAAGAAAAAAGTGCACTATAGGCAAGATCCTTTCTTAGGAGGTGTAAATGTAGTCTATTCTTTTTTAAGGTATTATTATATTCATTTTCCATGGATGAAAATTTCTTTTCCGTTTAAGAAAAGATTCCGCCAAAGGCAGGTTCTTTTTCACTGGTTTTACCGCATTTTAATTTTTTGCCTTTAAATCAATTATCCTTTAAAAAGGGAATTTTAAAGTTTAATTGTATATTAATGGCGATTTAAAAATATATTCATTTTTTCTAAAAAATTTTTGTCGGAGCCAAATTTTACTGATTTTTGCAGGTATCAGTCAGTCACAGACAATGATCTTAATAGAATTTCGGTCGAGACGGGGACTGAAAATTCAAACGTAAGAAGAAGGAAGCCAGTCCCGATTCTGTATGAATAAATACTTTAGGCTCAGCCCGGTCGAGTATTAAGTAAAAAGTGAGGTCCTGGCTTGCCCCGTCCTCAGAATACAGACTTTTTTTAACGGCCTTGCTCAGACGATAAAGTACCTGAATTTGTGAGTGATAAAATTATCAAATATAAAATCAAAAATACTTGCTTTAAATCAACTGACGGACATTTAAATATTACAAAAAGACAGTAGAATGTGCAAAAGTTAAACTCAATCGGAAGTTTAAGCTACAGGAAGGAGTTACTTACTCACCTGCAATTTAAAGAAAAAAAAAAAAAAACATTTCAATATTTTATTACGGAGTCAATATTTCTTTACATATTTAAATGCGTTTTTCTGCATGATATATTTTTTCAGAATTCGCGTCTTTAAATTTTTATAAGTCAAGAATTGTTAAAGAAAAAAGGTGCAAACTTTAAACATGACTTTTTTTTTTTTTTTTTTTTTTTTTTTTTGGCAAATTTGAAAAAAAAATACTTACTTTTTAAAATATGATTTTTTTAAAAAGAAGTTACATAATTTTTTAGGGTTTGGTTCATCTGACGAAACCCTATTCATCTCGCTCCTCTGTCTGTCTGTCCGTCACAAAACCAGTTCTCAGAAACTATATATGTTGGAGCCTTGGAATTGTGCATACTTATAGCTGAACACCTCACATCAAACGACAATTCCTAAAATTTTTAGAAAGTCTTATATTTAAACCTCTGGGCTCCAACTTGTGTATTTTAATATTTTTGTTTTAACTGAGCCCCTAATTAAGTTGAAGACTTAAAATTTTGCATACATATAGCTGCACACATCACATCAAAGGACAAATCATAAAATTTTGAAAAAGACATATTTAACCCTCTGGGGTCTAACTTGTGTATTTTAATCTTTTTGTTCTAACTGAGACCCTAATTAAGTCTAAGACTTGACATTTTGCATACTTATAGCTCACATCAAAAGACAAATCCATGGTTTGTACGCCTCCTTGAATTTTGCAGACCAGAAACTTTTTCGGTTCCAGTATTATCTTACAGAAAATCTCTTCTTTAAAGAAGAAGAAATTTTGCGCGCTTAACCTATATTTCTTTTTCTATAAAAAGATACTGGTAGTATTAATGGAGAAATAACGGAACCCGTACGAAACATGAAATCCCAAAATTTTGAAAAAGTCTTATATTTAACCCTCTGGGCTCCAACTTGTATATTTAATCTTTTTGTTTTAACTGAGCCCAATTAAGTTGAAGACTTAAAATTTTGCGTACTTATAGCTGAACACCTCACATCAAACGACAAATCCTAAAATTTTATAAAGTCTTATATTTAAACCTCTGGGCTCCAACATGTGTATTTTAATCTTTTTGTTTTAACTGAGCCCCTAATTAAGTTGAAGACTTAAAATTTTGCATACTTATAGCTGAACACATCACATCAAACGACAAATCATAAAATTTTGAAAAAGTCTTATGTTTAGCCCTCTGTGTTCTAACTTGTGTATTTTAATCTTTTTGCTCTAACTGAGACCCTAATTAAGTTTAAGACTTGAAATTTTGCATACTTATAGCTGAACATCTCACATTAAAAGAGAAATCCGTGGTTTGTACGCCTCCTTGAATTTTGCAGACCAGAAATTTTTTCGGTTCCAGTATTATCTTACAGAAAATCTCTTCTTTAAAGAAGAAGAAATTTTGCGCGCTTAACCTAGATTTATTTTTCTATAAAAAGATACTGGTAGTATTAATGGAGAAATAACGGAAACCGTACGAACCATGAAATTCTAAAATTTTGAAAAAGTCTTATATTTAACCCACTGGGCTCCAACTTGTATATTTTAATCTTTTTGTTTTAACTGAGCCCAATTAAGTTGAAGACTTACAATTTTGTGTACTTATAGCTGAAAACCTCACATCAAACGACAAATCATGAAATTTTGAAAAAAGTCTTATATTTAACCCTCTGGGCTCTAACTTGTGTATTTTAATCTCTTTGTTCTATCTGAGCCCCTAATTAAGTTTAAGACTTGAAATTTTGCATACTTATAGCTGAACACGTAACATCAAACGACAAGTCTTAAAATTTTGAAAAAGTCTGATATTTAACCCTCTGGGCTCTAACTTGTGTATTTTATCCTTTTTATTCTAACTGAGCCCCTATTTAAGTTGAAGACTTGAAATTTTTCATACATATAGCAGAACACTTGCGATCACACGAAAAATCATAAAATTTTCAAAAGTTTGATGCGGCTCTTGCTCTTTTATGACTCTGCGTGTTTACTAATGAGGGCTATGGAAATAGCCGAAACGTTGATATATATTTTTAATTATATTTTAATGTTTTTTAATAAAAAATTTAATATGTGTATGTCTGTAGTTATGTAAATTATGTTAATATCTCTGTTAGTTTTGCACATATGAAGTTGGCGTTTTTTGTGTTCAATTCAGGAATGAATAAGGAAACTTTTCCTAATTAGGCATAATAATCTACAGGTGCTGCATAAAAATTTTGTTATCGTATTTTTTCAAATAGATCCCCCATGGAGTTGCAACTCATCTCATCAAATTAAGCACCTTTCTTTATGAAACATTGCAATTGGAAGTATGAGTCTAGATGCAATATTTGATGAAATAGCCTGCTGTTTTGATCTTTATGAATCACCTTGTTTACACCATTTAAATGAAGAATTTATTTCAAATTGTTTGGTACAAGTAACTTTCTTCTATTATTGTTAGTTGAAGAGTTTGTATTCGGAGTTCACTTTCGAGACCGTACCTTTACTTGGAATTTCCTTCCGTGTTGCTAAAAGCGAGATGAACGGCATGGCTAATATTTTCTAATGTACGAGTGTGTCAGGCAAAACTTGGGTTCTCAATCGCCAACACTTTTATTTGATCATTTACATTAGGATATGATAACGAATGATGGAAGAATGTCAATTATACTAAAATCATCCTTAAAAAATTATCTAGTCATCAGTGCAAGTCTCATTAAGTCCATCAAGTAGAACTTTTAAAAAGGTAAATCTTTTGTTTCGGATTCACCTGATTATAGAACTTTCCTCCAAAATTCTATAACTAAACAACGCAGAACTAGATTTTTTTCCATGAAGACCTCTCTTGAAAAGTATCGAACTAGCAGTGCAAGTTCCTTCGAAATGTTCTTAGCAGAATGTTTTAAGAAGGCTAATAATTCAGAATCCGGTTCATCCGAATTTAGAACTTTTCTCTATAATTATACAACTAATTAACATTGAGTAATATGCAATATACTAAAGCTTTCACTGAAAAATTACTTAACTAGGACTTCCCTCAGAGGAATTAGTCTGAGCGATATTACTGAGAAAATAGATTTAATAATAACATGTGGAAGCAAAGAAAATGAGATATTATTTTAATTGTCCATATACTGCGATAAATTGAAATGATGAAAACAAACGAATTGTAGAATTACAAAATCTTACATATAAATTCGTATACATTGTTTAAAAGATGGGAAAGCAAACCATGCAAGATAGACATGCATGAATGTAAACTTGAAAGTACGCAATATATTAAAAGTAATATAGAAAATGAAACACTAAAGTATCTTATATCGATATTTTAACTGTATAAAATGATGTCAAGAGCATAATCAGACGCTCTACACCAATTTCAGTAACTTTAAATGACAAATATATGATGTTTAAAAAGAATGAACTATACTTTATACGGTGTGTGCTCCCCCGGAATAGTTAATGTAGTACAATATCTGTTTTCCACGGATACAATGAGGTTGTCGATAAGAGATAAGGAATTCTCTCTTCAAAATCTGATATAGTATCAAAGTACCGAACACATCAACAGTGGCATGCAGTGCGTCGTTAGAGTGTGTTTTAGATATGCTCGATCGGATTTTAATGATGAGTGCATGCTGGCAACTACATACGCTGTATTGTTTTGTTTTCAAACTTATTCTGCACAAGTTAAGCTGTATTTAGCATGTATTAAATAAGATATATATATCAGCAATGATTGCAACATAAAGTATAACACGAGTTCCGAATATATCGTCTGCATAACCTTTGAGCTATCAAAGTGTCTTTTGAAGTAATTTACAAATCCATATATATTTTTCTGTCAATCATGCAAGCTAAAATACGACAACATGAACCCAATTATGAAAGTTCACCAGAATAAGTTAATATATAAAAAATCTACTAATGACAATTGAGAATATGACCTTATGATAAAATGTCTAGAAAAATGAAAAAGAAAAAAATTCATATCACATTTAAAACGGCACGTCCCTCTGATAGTGGCCTTGTCGAGAGAGAGAAAAGCCTAGAGAAGGAACATTTTAACAAGTACTTTCGGGCAACCTACTCATTGTTTCATACAGGTCTTTATTCAATATGTACACAATTTATTTAATGCTAGGTGGGTATCTATCAGTTTTGTTGCATTTAAATTGCATGTTTTGAGGGGGAAATGCAGCATTATGAAATATTTAAAGTTGCTATACCTGAACTTTTTAAATTTAAATTTTATTTAAACCATTCATAGAGACAATTTTATATTTTAAAACTAACCCGAAACAAAATTTCTAGCTTTTGAACTCAGCAATAACACACAAATACAAAAATTTCGAAAGATTTTTTTGTTTCTACAGTGATTTTTATATAGCGACATTTTTAGAAATGGTTCTACTGCGAGAATTTACGTCATGATAAATACAGCCATGTCAATTTTCATGTTTATATTCCTAAAATTTCCATGTACTTCGTTACTTAGATCATCTTAACATTTTTTCCGCTTTGTTTAGTCTTTCGATTTTTTAGAATTCGTTCTACAACGAGCATTTACATCTTAAAAATTACTGCCATGCCAAAGTTCTAGTTTCTAACCGCAACAGCATCCCAGAAATTTCAATATTCCAAATAAATCATAATTTAGAACCTTTCTAGAAATTTTTACGTTTATCTGTCAAATTGAATTTCCGCACCTTTTAGAGAGCGTTCATAATGAGTATTTACATCTTATAAACTTTTTTACCAAAAATAAAACCGACTTCAAAAGCTACTACAAAGTAAAAAATATTTTTTTTTACATAATAGTTAATAAGAAATTAAATTAAGAGCATTGTATTTACCATGCGTATTTTATATTTATGTGCATTAATTTTATTTTTTGGAATCGGTGCCAGCCAAACGAAGTTAAGTATGATTATCCAACAGACAAACATCCAAATAACTACGAGTTTTTTTACGATTTGTTATTTAGTTAAAAAATTTGAATTTTACCATTTTTGAAACATTTCATCTGATTTTATAAACGTGTATTTTCAAGTGAGATTAGTTGTAATTATGTGTGTTAAATTAAGGGTTATTGTAAAATTAATGCGTTTATACAGGCTATTATGTAAAAAAATCATAACCAAACACAGATTTTCACATGCAGGATGGTGTCAGAATTGATTGAGAATGGATTTTTTTTTTCTAAACGGTTTTGCTGAATCTTGTTACGATTTGTATTGGATAAACAATTTTAATTTTGAACTTGGCTTGGCTGGCACCGACTCCAAAAAAATCAAATTAATGTACATAAATATAATAATATGCATGGTAAATACAATGCTCTTAATTTAATTTCTTATTAACTATTATGTAAAAAAATTATTTTTTACTTTGTAGTAGCTTTTGAAGTCGGTTTTATTTTTGGTAAAAAAGTTTATTTTTCACTTTTTTTTTTTTTTTGAGTTACAATTTTTGCATGATCCTTTTGGAGGAAATTACGTACTTTTAAAGAAACTTTTAAAGATGTTATTTTGATAAATAAATACTTTTGTCCAGATTTGTATGTACATTAAAAACACAGGTTTTTTGTGAAAATTCTTTATATATATATTACATTTATTCTTCTTCAGATTTAATAGCTTTACTTTTTAGTTAAATATTTTTGTTTCTCTATTTGGACATGGGTAGAACGACAAGAGATGCTGCTCGCATGAAAAAATATCGAACTTTGGATACTGACAATAAAAAGTTCTTCGGCTTACTAAAAATGCTCTATGAAATAGAGAAGAGAGACAAAATGACTTATTTTTCATACTTTCTAACCGATGACCAGGCCCTTATCTTCCGGGTTGCCCTAGATGAACGGGTTTGATACATGGCATCGGCGTAGGAGACCACATAAACGCCACGTAGCGGCAATAAACCTGATGAACGCCTAGATCGTTTTACTATCGGCAGCGTTTATTTCTTAATTATGAACTTTTTTATGCCAGTTACTTAACATTTATATCTTGTTGTTTAGCAGCTGCGCATTGCTACGAGACCTTCATCTGGCAAGGCACTTCAGAAGTATAATTCATAGGTAAATTCGAGGTCTTCGCACCCATCGACGGAGTTTACATGCACCAGGAGCCATTAGGGCACATGACAACCAAATAACTTATCAAAAATTCATCGTGAAAAGACTACAGGGGGAAAGTGTTAAATGGCGTTCCCTCAAATGGCTGGTCATTGATGAAATTTCTATGGTGTCAAAAGAGAATTTATATATAATTCATTTGAGGTTTCAAGAATTTGAAAACAATTTATTTTTTGGTGGCATTAATGTTTTCTTATATGGAGATAAGTGCCAATATGCTATGGATGCAAGTGCCAATATGTAATGTATAATGTATACGTAATGCCAATGTGCTTAAATGAATGCTAAGCATTTCAGCATGGTACTTTCATTCATAATTTAAATTATTTGCTTAATCTTTCGCCAAATCTAAAGATTCTGATAGAGAAATTGAGAACTCATTGCATCATGACGGCATTTTGTTTATTTTTGTCTGTAATCTTTCTTGACAAAATCAGCTTAACTCACTTAGGCATTTATACTTCTTATTGCATCGACATTTGCAATATGTTGTGCAGTGGAGATTTTAAAAGCATTAAGTAATCTACCGTTATTGCGTCCACTGCCAATTGTTGTTTCTGAGCTAATATGATTTGGTGCATTGAACCGTTTTGCGAATTAAATATTTTATGATGCCCACACTTACATTAAACCAATTTCTGCTGATATTTGTTTTTGTTTCAGGCTAGCCGTAACTGTGGGCTCGATTACGGAAGATTAGAAATTCATCGTCGTGCTCATTTAATAGTCTTGGTTAAAATGTCATTGGTTTGCGTAGTAACTGCCGTATTTTAGTAAGTATAGTACTGCAAAACATATAGAACTTATAAAACTTTCGGAAGCAACTTATGATATTCGCATTTCCTTTAAACCATGTTTGCTGTTAGTATCGCACACTTTTTGCTTTTATCGGGCAATCTGATTCAAATTTACTTACTCTCATTTCTGGATACAATTCAAATGTTTTCATGACTGCGTAACTCACTGACTTGTTTTCGCCATTATGCTTATGCCTACTGATGTTTAAGTTCTGTGCCATGTAAATACACCGCACCATAACAATGCCGCCTGTAATACTAATTAGAGTAACTCCTATTATTTCTTTCTATGTTGTTTATCTTGTACTTTAACAGCATAGGCATCTTGGCTCAACTTCCGTTTGCATATAAAAGTAGAAAAATGGTTGTTTACAATAAATAAATTTATAAATATTCAAAAACTTGCTTGTGTATATGAGACAGTGGTACTACTTAGTTATCCCGTCGACCAAAGATCTATTGCCAAACTATAAGATTAAATGCCAATAATGGTTGATCGTAAATGTCACATTCACTTGACTTTAAGCAAGATACGCGTGTTTACGTCATCAAGTGATTTTTATTTCGACGTTTTATTTGTATTTTTATTAATGTTATACTAATTTATTTGTTCTTTCGTTATTTAAAATAAAAATTGTCAATTTGTATAATTTGGCGAGTGGTTTGGCGATTTATATAATCTTGCGAAATTGGTCGACGGGATAACTAAGTAGTACCGAGACAGTTAATAGGTTGTCAGAAAATATCCGTGAAATTTTCATTTGCTCTCCAAGGCCCCTGTACAGGAAAGTTATCATTAATGTGGAAATATTAAAGGTAATCAAAAAGCATTCATACATATAACTGTTTAATATAATATAATATAGGTATGTATATAATATTATGGTACTTCTTAGTCATCCCGTCGACCAATTTCGCCAAATTATATAAATCGCCAAACCACTCGCCAAATTATACAAATTGACATAATTTTTATTTTAAATAACGAAAGAACAAATAAATTAGTAAAACATTAATAAAAATACAAATAAAACGTCGAATTAATGGTTTTATTGGCCATTACTGGCATTTAATCTTACAATGAATTAATTAATGGCAAACCATTACAGGCATTTAATCTTACAATATGGCAACAGTAATTTGGTCGACGGGATAACTAAGAAGTACCAATATTATATATATATATATATATATTATGTGCCGCCAGTCTTATGTTATGTGTTTAATTATTCTAAACAATTGTATACTAAATTATTGTTTTGTATTAATTTAGTTTGCTTCTGTATTATTCAGCATTTGAAATAATGGTGTGCATTTAATTAATTTATATTAAATTACTATTTTGAATGCGATTGCCAGTTGAGAATTTTAAATATGACTGTCGATTAGGAAATGCGAAGAAACAGATTGGGGAAGATCCATTACTGAATTTGAATGGGAATATCGCCAAATTAGTCAGTTACAGCCAAGTTGGCTTTATTTTTTTTGGTCGCCAAATTTGGTGATAATTCACGTAACTGCGCCAAGTTTTGCGACAACTTGGCGCTAACGTATATGAATACATAGTTTTATGCTTATGATTGAGAAACCGGTTACAACAATGAAAGATAATTTGGGTGAAATCCTTCATTTTATTGGTTTTTATTGAATTACTAAAAAACTACTTAACCAATTTCGATGAAACGGAAGTGGTACCAATTCGAGAGTATCCTCTTTCAATTAAAATAAAAATCACATAAATCGGACAAAAAGTTCTGGAGCAATCGGTGAACATACATAAAAAAAAACATACATACGCGTCGAATTGATAACCTCCTCCTTTTTGAAGTCGGTAAAAAGTAATTACCACATCGAATTTAAAGTTTCTAACCCAATCAATATCACAGAAATCGCAATTTTAGAACTTTTTTGCTCCTGCAGCGATCTAGGTTGTTGCACTGACATAAAATACAGTCTTTTTTTCGGAGCAGAGATGGTGTTACGAAATGGCTTCTGTTTTGCGCTGGGGAAATCTAAAAATAGCCCAGCTGTCACGTGGCTCAGTACATGTTGCGAACGAGTGCGGGCACCTTGATGCTAGAATTATTTTTTATTAAGTAAAGAAAACTAGAAATGCTTGGTCGAGAAAAAAATGTTTATCTGAATTAAATATGAATAAGTGTGATTTAATGTACAGAAGTAATGCTTGAATATATTTCTTCGAAATGATCAGAATATATATGTTCTTTGCTGGGATATGTATTTATCATAATCTCGGAATTTATAATGTTATTTAAATGTCTAATATTAATTGTTCCAAATGTCGTCGTGCTGTGCTGTGAATAATAAAAGATAAAAAGACTTTCAAGGTTTATAAATTTTCAAGAATTTGATTCAATGATATATATATATATATATATATATATATTAAATCATTTTATTGCTACGAAAGATATTGCTCGACAGTTTTGAAAGGAATAAGTTTTATGGTGCCAAGAAACACGGGGAAAACCTTCAGATCGAATTTATTATTGTTTATCAAGAGTGCAACTTACGTCTTCGCATTTATTAATGATAGTGTTTTCATTATCATGGAGTACTAGTGCACAGATTATCATCGTCTTCAAAATATTGGATTAATCGTCCTCCGCTTATTCGTCTTCTCGTCGCGGATAATAAAAGGTACTGCACACAATTTTGTTCTATGCATGAAAATAATTGTAAATAATGGATGTAGATAAGTTAAAAGGTAAACGAAAGGTCATGAAGACCTCTATAACGAAGCTTATAACAAAAATTGAAACTTTTTTTAGAAAGTATTGATTTTGAAAATAAAAGTAACTTCGATCAACTTTCAGAATATTTAAATAATATAATAGAAATGCAATCTGAATTAAAATTAGTAAATAATCAGATACAGGAATTAATTGACGATGGAACAGTTTTCGAAAATGATATTCAAACGAGTATCGATCACGATGTTGTTATTAATGAAACCAAATTCAAAATTAAATTGAATTTGAAAAAAAAATAAAAATTGATTCTGATCAGCCTGATACTAGTTCTGTATTTAATGCGAGTACAATTCCTTATGTTAGTGCTACGCCGGCAACAATAAATTTGCCAAAAATAACTATACCAGTCTTTAAGAGGGAACCAAACACCTTTTTAGAATTCATGAATAGTTTCAAGAGTACAATCTATTCGAACGAGAATTTAACCACAATTGACAAATTCAATTACTTAAAATCATTTTTGTTAGGTGAAGCGCTTAGATCAATTTCCGGTTTGGCCCTAAACGAAACTAATTATCAGCACTCTTTAGACTTACTGCAGAATCGATACGGTAAACCGGAAATTTTGATAAGCGGGTTTATAAATAAGTTGTTAGAACTAGAACCGGTAAAATCCACCGCGAACATAAAATTGTTAAGGGATTTATATGATGAATGCAAGGTCAGCATTCGTAATTTAAAGGTTATCGGGATGGCGTCAGATAATTTTGGGTATTTGTTGATACCAATAATCTTAAAACAATTACCCCATAACTTAGTTATAGAATTTCAGAGGAAAAAGAATGCTGAAAAAGCTGGTGACGTGAATGAATTAATGAATTTTATAAAGTTTGAAATAGAGTCGCGCGAAGCAGCTAATGCAGTGTCAAGGATTTCCTTAAAAAATCAGGAAGTAACACGATGGGAAAAAAGGGCTCCTAGGATAAAACCTAATGTTCCCACTTCAGTCCCGCTTAACAATGCTGTTAAAAATGTTTGTATTTTTTGTAACTCGAATCATTTAAGCTTAAAGTGTAACGAGATTACCGATGAACAGAAAAGATATAAGTTGAAAAAAGATGGGAGATGTTACCGTTGCTTCTTGAAATCGCACTTAATATCTTTGTGTAAGGTAAAAATACCGCCTTGTGAATTATGCAAAAGTAATCAGCATAATTATTTATTTTGCCCCACAAAAAAATCGCCAAACTCGCGTCCCGATGATGGCCCAGCGAAAGCCAAAACTTCTAAAAATGACAAAAGTCAAGCCGTGTTTTCATATGTAATAAAAACAAATAATTCACCCGAAAAGTGTGCAGCATTATTGCAAACTGCCTGTGTATAAGTGAAGGGAACAGGAAATAAATTAAACACGAGAATTTTACATGATTCTGCATCCTCTAGAACATTTATCACAAAAAGTTTAGCATCAGCGTTAAAATAAAACCTGTTTCTAAGGAAACACTTTTGGTTTATACGTTTGCGAACCGCGACGCCATAGAAAAGGAATTTAACGTGGTAATTTTAACTATTATTAGTTGTCATCCTCCTTATGAAAAAATAATTGTAAGAGCGCTGGTTTCTGAAATTATCAGCAGTACTAAGATAATGACTTCTGTTGATTATAAGTTAATAGATAAAATACGATTAGATAAACATGAATTGGCTGACACATTTATTCATTCGAAACCTGTTCAAATATTGATAGCAGCAGATTATTTATTCTGTACTATAATAGGATCTGTCGAAAAAATTAATCATCAATTATTTATGCAGCCAACAATATTTGGTAAAACCTTGGTCGGTCGAGTTGACAGTAATAATTCTCACACAACTCCCTGTTTAAATGTAATTTGTTTACCTCTAGAAAATGATCTTAGAAATTTATGAAACATCGAGTCTTTTTTAATCGATTCTAATGATCAAAAGCACGAAGAGGCTTATCAGGTCATTAATCAATTACAGAAAGAAATCATTTTTTAAAATGATAGATATATGACTCCCTTGTTATCGTGTAATGAATTAGATAAACAAAATTTGTTTAATAATTATGAGGTTGCGAAAAAGCGTTTTGCAGGTTTGGAGAAAAGATTAAAAAGTGATAAATCTTTGTTTTTGAAATATAACGAAATTATGGAAGAGCAATTAAGTGAGGGAATTATTGAAAAATGTAGTGATAATTGCTCTATCGATTATGTAATGCCCCATCAATCAGTGTCAAGGCCAAGGTCTTCTACCACAAAAACCAGGATAGTTTTTGACGCGAGCAGCCAAAAAAAATGGGAAAAAAAGTCTAAATCAATGTCTTTTTGCGGGGGAAAATTTAAATCCTAATCTCATAGATGTGCTATTAAATTTTAGACAGTTTAAAATTGCTGTCACGGGGGATATTGCTAGGGCCTTTCTACAAATACAGTTATCAGAAAATGATAGAAATTATTTATGTTTTTTTTTTTTTTTCGATGACTGCGACATAGATCAAAGGACCGTTTTATACCATTTTAACTGTCACTGTTTCGGTGTGAACAGCTTCCCTTATGTTTTAGCCTCTACAATTAAAAAACATATTGGTAATTATAAGGAAACGGAACCCACCGCTTATGAAATGATTAAAAAATATTTATATGTGGATGACTTAATTTATGAAGCATCCACGGTTGCAGAAGCCATGAAACTGACAACTACTGCAGTTTCTATCTTTAAAGATGCTAATATACAATTGCGAAAGTTCGTTACTAATTCACCAGAATTAAAGGAATCGTGGAATGGTAACCCGGTTATAGAAATTAATGAAAATTGTGTAGAATCTAAAGTATTTGGGTTAAACTGGAATATTGAAGAGGATTTTCTGACCATAGATTTGGCATATTTAGTGTCACTTGGTGACAGCTTGGAATTTACCAAAAGGCATGGTCTCCAAACTGCCGCCAAAATATTTGATCCTATTGGATTTATGTCACCATTTTTGATTAGAATTAATATTTATTTACAAGAATTATGGCAAAGTGGGTTAGACTAAGACGACGAATTTAACGAAGAATTTAAAATTAAATACAGAACATGGTATCAGGAAATAGAATTGCTAGAACAATTAAAAATACTTTTATTATTACTCGGGTGAAGTGCAGGACAATGTACAACTTCACATATTTTCGGACGCTTCTTTAAAATCCTATGGAGCGGTAACCTACTTCCGGTTTAAATCATCCGAAGGGATCTTTAAGACTTGTTTTGTTATAGCTATGGTTAGAGTGGCCCCGTTGAAGAAAATAACGCTGCCAAGACTCGAACTTATAGGTGCTCTTATAGCTGCTAGGATAGCTAATCACCTTAAATGTATTTTCTCTAATCTCGAAAAAAATAGCACTGTGGACAGACTCGACAATCGTATTACATTGGATCCAAGGAGCCTCATCCAGATGGAAGCCATTCGTTGCCAACAGGGTAACGGAAATACAGGGAATGAGCGACCCCAGTTCTTGGAGGCATGTAATTAGCAGGGATAATCCTGCGGATATGCTGACTTGGGGGCTATCAGCTAAAGAGTTAATAAACTCTAAGCAGTGGTGGTATGGCCCTGAATGGCTTAGTAAAACTGAAAAATTTTGGCCTAAGGATGATAAGAATAAAACAAAATCAGTCAACCCTGAAATTGAAATTGAAGCTAGTAGAAGTAAAATTATTGTTAATGCAACAATTGTTAAGGAGAATTTAATTGACATAAGAAAATACAGTAACCTGAAAAAAACTATTACGAGTAACTGGTTATGTTATACTCTTTATCAAAATACTAAAGAAAAAACGCGAGAAAAATTGTAATCTTACGTCTGAGGAAATCCGAGAAGCAGAAATTTATTGGATAAAAATTGTCAAAATGAAATTTTCGCGAAAGAAATCATATGCCTGAAAAATTCTAAACCGCTTCCTAGAGATTCTAAATTACTTTCCTTGAACCCTTACCTCGATCCAGAAGAAGTTTTGCTAGTCTCTGGAAGACTCGGTAAGACTAATTTATCGGTGGATGAAAAGCATCCAATAATTCTTCCGCCAAAAACTAAATTGGCACAGCTAATAATTTATGATGCTCATTATAAAGTTTTTCATTCTGCTGTTGCTCATACACTTCTTCAAATTCGTGAAAAATTCTGGCTACTGAAGGCTAGACAAACCGTGAGAGGTGTGCTAAAAAATTGCATTGTATGCAAGAGGTTTTCTTCAACTCCAGGAGACCGAACGGTAGCTCCATTGCCAGCTGATCGTGTAGATCAGGCAAATCCATTCAGTGTGATTGGATGTGATTTTCCAGGACCTTTGTACGTAAAAGACAGTGGTAACAAACAATACATCCTACTTATTACGTGTGCGGTAACTAGAAATGTCCACCAGGAGATTATCGAGAGCTTGTCGGCACAAACATTTTTACTAGGCTTCCGTAGGTTCATTGCTCGACGAGGATTACCATCAATAGTATATTCCGACAATGCTAAGACTTTCAAACGCGCAGAAAAGGACTTAAAAACCTTTGGTCCATTATAACTCATCCAGATGTACAAGAATGTTTTTCTTCCCATTACATTAAGTGGAAATTCATAATCGAAGGAGCAGCATGGTGGGTGGGATTTTATGAACGTATGGTTAGGACTATAAAAACTGCATTGCGAAAAACTCTTGTCAAATCATCGCTAACTGTTAACGAACTGAATACTGTATTAATCGAAATCGAAGGCATGGTCAATTCTCGACCTCTTACGTATATCTCGCCAGAAGGTCCAGACCCCCTACCATTAACGCCTGCTCACTTCTTAATTGGCAGAAGAATATCTTCTCTGCCACCAGTTCGGCTTCACCTTGACTCGAATATCTCTTCCAGGAAAGAGTTAATTAGATCTTATAACTATCGTGAGAAATTAATGCGCTTGTTTTGGTCTAGATGGAAAGGGGAATATTTATTAAATTTGAGGTCAGCTCATTTAAGCTCGAACAAAACTAATTTTCCTCAATTTAAATTAAATGGCATTGTACTAATCAAAGATGATAAATTACCCAGACATTTCTGGAGTCTAGAAAAAGTTATTGAATTATTTCCTGGAAGAGACGGCAAGGTGAGGGCCTGTAAAGTCAAAACTGAGAAATGTATTCTCAAAAGACCCATCCAATTGATTTATCCTCTTGAACTTTGAACTGATTGTGACTCTAAAAATTAATTCATATAATAATCTTTTTTTTTCTTATTTTAGTTTGAATTGGATTGTAAAGTGTTTAAATACTGAAGTATGTATAATATTTCGTATTTTATATTTGTATTTGTATTAATTTCATTATTTTATATTTGTATTTGTATTATTATCATATATTTTAATTATTTGTGATGAACACCCATATGCTCATGGGTGGGAAGTGTTACGAAATGGCTTCTGTTTTGCGCTGGGAAATCAAAAAATAGCCCAGCTGTCGCGTGACTCAGTACATGTTGCGAAAGAGCGCGGGCACCTTGATGCTAGAATTCTTTTTCGTTAAGTAAAGAAAATTCGAAATGCTTGGTCGAGAAAAAATGTTTCTCGGAATTAAATATGAACAAGTGTGATTTAATGTACAGAAGTAATGCTTGAATATATTTCTTCGAAATGATCGGAATATATATGTTCTTGGCTGGGATATGTATTTATCATAATCTGGGAATTTACAATGTTATTTAAATGTCAAATAATAATTGTTCTAAATGTCGTCGTGCTGTGCTGTGAATAATAAAATATTAAAAGACTTTCAAGGTTTATTAATTTTCAAGAATTGGATTCAACGAAATATATTTTTGTTTTTTTCGAAATCATTTTATTGCTACGAAAGATATTGCTCAACACTTTTGAAATGAATAAGTTTTAGATGGCCACCAACATTTTTTTTAAGTTGACTATGTAGTTTCAGAGATAACACCTCACAAACGTACAAACATTAATAATATTGTACACTTTATAATATTATAACGCTTTATAATATTAGCATTAGATATACAGATACAAAAGTCATTTGTATGTTACAAACTAAAGTGCCCAGCGTTGCCAAGAATTTGAAGGATGTTTGTTCTAAAAAATCAATTTCAAAATTTAACATACAACATAAAACCAGCATTAAAAAAAGCAGTCGAAGTGTTGTACTCATGAATCTAATGAAAACACAATATAAAAATGTATAAATGTATATAACAGACACAAAAGAATACAGCTATAAATGAACTTATTTCAACTTATAATTGAAGCAATATTGTTAAAATACGCCAATATTTCCATAATCGGGTTTTATCATCCTTCGGAACGTTTTTTCACACTCATATGACGTTATACTATATTCGCCACGCCTTTTATATTTCCAATATCACGTAATATTTACCTTTTTCACGTTAATAATGTGGTTGATCAACCACATTATTGAGTTATTCAGTACTTGTTTAAAACAAAATTCATTTGAAGTTTCTAATCAATATTATTCTATGACAGATGGTTTAGCAATGGGTAATCCCCTTAGTCCTTTTTTAGCAGATTTATATATGCATTACTTTGAGGTTAAAATGTTTAACCTTATCAACTTCCCTTTTTACTGTAGATATGTAGATGATTCTTTTGCACTCTTAGACATTTCTCTATTTTCTGTTGAAAATATATTAACAATTTTAAACTCAATAGATTCAGTCATTCAATTAACTTATGAAGTTGAAATAGATAATAGATTGCCATTTCTGGATGTGTTGGTTACCCGTCAGCTTAACAACTTTGACACTTGCGTTTACCGTAAAACTTTTGCTGCCACACTCCCCCACATTTCAATTCATGTCACCCCCCTTCCCAAAAAGCTTCGGCTTTTCTTTATTTGATTAATAGAGTTCGCTTAATTTATTCAGACAATGATTCTCTTATTACAGAATTAAATTACATTAGATCTGTGGCTATTGATCGAGGTTTTGGTTTATCTTATATCAATAAGTTAATTTCTCATAGTCTTAATAAATGTGTTAATAATCTTGATTCTCCTGTTACTACAGTTTCTATTTCTAACCGTATCATTTTACCATTTTATAATAGCATTAGCTTTAAGATGGCTAATATCTTGAGACATTATGATTTTAGTGTGGTTTTTAAACCGGTTAATAAATTAAATTTTTCGCAACTTAAGGATCAAATTCCACCTCAAAATTATTGGGGAGTTTACAACATTCAATGCCAATGTGGTTTGTCCTACATTGGACAAACTAAACGAAAACTCCGTTACAGAGTCAATGAACACAGAAACTATGTAAAGAAAAAAGAATTATAGAAATCCCCTATCGCCTCTCATTGCTGGTGGGAGGGACATAATTTTAATTTTGACTCAGCTACCATTATCAAAAAATGCATTACTCCTCTGGATTTAGACTTTTTTGAGGCTCTCCATATCCATAAATTTAAAGACTCCTTGGTTAATGATTTATCTAGTACACCATACATCTCAACTTTCTGGGTGGATCTGTTGTGTCACGACACTTCAATTCCGCATTAATTTCATTGGCTGTCAGAACATGATGACCTTTTGGTGTTTTGTTTTGACATTTGGGTTTTCACCGTTCATGTAGTTGGGGGGGGGGGTATTGTTTTTAAAGTTTTTTACACTGAGGATGTGAGTCCTAGTACTCACGAAACGTTAACGTCTGATCAAATCAACTTATTTTATTGTGTGTTTAAACGTTGTTTTTAAATAATTTATATTTCCACACAAGTTCTGTATTTACTACATTAGTTTAAGGTTTGTTGGGGTAACTGGAACCATGAGGTAACTGGGCCATAGGCTATTTTATAAAAAAAAAATGTTGGTGTTTTTTAAGTTTTAGCTTTTGTGAGCAATGCCCCTTTATCTCTACTTCCTAATACAACGTGTATCAACTCAATCATAACTCTCACTTTGCTGTGATAGGTTGTCAAAAATGTACGTTTCTTTTTTTAAAAACAACGTCAATATGGTTGAACTTCCTTGGATTTTTATTAAAATACTGTAATTACTTTTATTAAACAATCTTTTTTTTAAAGATTAGACAATTAACATTAATTACATTAATACTACATTAATATTACATTAATATTACATTAATGGCATTAATATTATTAGGTATCTATACATATTCACTTCATGTTTTAAATGTAAGCCCCGTGTCCCAGTTACCCCATAAATGTTTCAAGAATGGGGTAACTGGGACATGTATCCGGGGTAACTAGACAATGCTGAATCCAGTTACCCCAATAGTTATAAATAATTTTTTTGTGTTTCTCTTACTACGGGAAGTAAACTTCTCCATTCGTTTTCACTCATAATAAAGAAAATGATAGAATACATTATTAAAATAACGTAATGAAATAAAAAATAGCACATTGAGTGGTATGAAACCAAATTTCTTGACCCCTTGAGAGGCGGTGATGCCGTTATGGCATCACTTAATTTTAATTCATAATTGCCACATTGGCACCTGAATTTTATAATTAAAATTGAACCTTTATTAAATACGCGAAAATATAGTTTTACATGTTTTCAGATACATTCTCTTGTAAATATTGGTGTCATTCAATTATTTCAACATTTTACGAATGCAAGTACCTTGCCCCTGAAAGCCAGATAGCCAGACCTTGAAATTGTACTATACACAGGTGTCGCATTCTATAGGCATAGCTGCCAATTTTTACGCTTTCTTACTACCACTAAAATTTAATAGAGATTTTCGTTTTGTTTAATCATAAGATTTCGACGATTAAATAAGACAACATTTTTATAATATTTTAGTGGTAAGAGGAAAGCGTAAAAGTTGGCAGCTATGCTATAGGGAATCTTTTGTCGTCCCTACCACTATTTTGAAAATAACATCTTCACCGCACCTTTCTTTAAGGAACAATAAAATTTTCCCTATATAATGCGACCCCTCGATAAAGATAAAGTACTTAAGTACTTACGTAGACTTTTGTTCAGAGATTTACCTTGCTATTTTTTCCTTAAAACACCCATGTGACTTTTATACTTATTATCTATACTAAAGTACATAAGTACTTACTTAAGTTTTATATTTTTGGTATACATAAATCTAATACACTGGTGTCCAAAATTAAGCACCAATCACAAAATGCTAATTCTGAAATACTGGAATACTCAAAAGGAAATAATATAATTCGAATAATTACTATCTCTACAGCACAGCTACTCCATGTAACATTTCATTCATGTCGCACATGGTCACAAGTGTCACAGTCACTAAAGTGAAGCAAAAAAAATAAGAAATTCCATACATCTCATTATGAGACTCAAATGATCACTATATTTTACTCCACTGATACGTCACTGTGACTGCTGCTTTGTGACGTGTCATCGTGTGACTTTACAATGTTGTTACGTTGTGACTCTCATGTGACTGTCATGTTTAGACTCAATTTAAAAGTCATCATGAACGCTGCATTGTGATAAGTTACCAAATAATTTGGCATTAAAGTAACATGATGACTTTCAAGTAACAGAGAGACTACTGTGAATTCACCATTGTGCTCTTTTGTGAAAAGTCACCATGAGACTAAAATGCGATATTATATCGTGTCTTATCATAATGCAACGGTCATTATGACTTTTAAATTGAGTCTAAAAATAACACTCACATTAGAATCAGAATGTAACTACATTGTAAAGTCACCTGGTGGCTCGTCACAAAGCAGCAGCCACATCAACGTCTCAGTGGAGTCACATATAGTGATTATTTGAGTCATAATGAGACGTGTGGAATTTCCTATTTTTTATTTCACCGTAGTGACTGTGACATTTGTGGCCATGTGTGACATGAATGAGATGCTATATGGACTAGCTGTGCTGTAGGGATAATAATTATCTGAATTGTATTATGTCCTTTTGAGTATTCACTTAGTTAAAAATTAGCGTCTTGTGACTGGTCCTCAATTTTGGTCACCAGTGTATTTTCACTTTTAGTGCTTTTTTAGGCACACTGACAGCAAATTTTTCCCTTAAAACGCTGTTTATTGACATATAATTTACATGATATGCCTGGTTTAATTTTTTTTAAGTTGTTTACACATTTTCAAACAAAACCTGATATCCGATATGAAAAAATATAAACGCGTGTGGAACATAGACCCCCCCCCCCCCCTAGTTCAGTTACCCCATTTTTGGGGGCAACTGGACCCATGTGGAAAGAAAGATGAAATATGCATATTTTTATATTTTTAATATTAAAATGTAATTTTGAGCATTTATGTCTGATAGAGGGAACCTAACTGAACACATTTACAGAAGTTCAGACTTTAATTGAAATGAACATTAGCTTTTTGAAGCTGAATTGTCAGAAGCTCGAGAGTCACATTGTAAAATCATGTCCCAGTTGCCCCAACTAACCTTATATACAAACATAAATAACTTATCTAATACGTGTTACCAGATGCATTTTTAAATATATATATATATATATATATATATATATATAAACCCGTATGATACTTATTCTGTTTTATTTTCATAGTCATTTGGCAAAAAATCTCACTTCCTTAGCCCCGAATTGCGTGCTTTTTACAAAAGCACCATATAACATAAGTCCATATAACAGAGAAATACCATGAAAAGCATTAAATGCATGGTAATAAGTTCTTAGAATGCGACATTTACGATCAACCATTATTGGCATTCAATCTTATAGTATGTTGATAGATTTTTGGTCGACGGGGTAACTAAGTAGTACCAAATACTGTACTGCAATTTAACTGCAATTTAACTTAATGTTCTCTATTCTACTATTTTAATTTTTTTAACTTCTAAACATCGCACATTTTCAATTTTTATACCGTCGTATTGGGGAGAAAAAAGTACTTTTAAGTGCAATTTTTTTGTAAACTGCATTTCAGTTTATTTTTGAAATATTAATTTTTTTGCAGTTTTTAGCGTCATTTGTTTAATTTTGGCAACTCGAGTACTCCATTTCTGCAGAAAATAGGGGGAAAATAGTTGGAAAATAGTAATTATACCTTTTTGTCGCCTTTTTCCCTTAACAACTTTTTTTTTAATGTAATCAAAATACGTGCTATTTTGAAAAAAAATATAAATGAATGATTTATTTTTCTATCTATATTAATATTACAAACAAATGAGGGCATATGAATCATAAAATAGCCGATTTTTTTTTCTTTGTATTTGTCTATTATTCAGCGATAGTGACGTCCTATGCTTACCTTACTTTAGAAGTTGTTTAAGACTTTATCGTAAATTAACAATTCTTCAGCGGATGCGGATGACGTCATTCTGTACAAAATAAAAGCGTGTATGTTAAGTCTTAAAACTGAAATATGTTTTGTACTATCCATATTTACATATTTTATTGTCATCGAGGGTTATACTCAATTCTGAAAAAGCAGACTTCCCGTTTTCTAGTTTTTTTCAGTCTTTGTGCAGTTTCGCCTCAAAAAGAGAGATTTGTTGCAAAAAGATATAAATAGATATGAAAACAAACCTGATGAACGTTTATGCTTATTTTTACAAGTAAATATGGCACATATGTCATATATACACCGAGGTACCTATTTGGCGCCAAGTTGGCGTTACTTTGCCTGACATGGTAACCAGTGGCGACTCGTGACTGTCATATTTTAAGGCACTAAATGCATGGCGGACATTATTATTCATTTCGTGCCATTATTTTTTGAAAGAAAAAGATTGCCTTGTTTAATGGTCGAATATTCTGCCAACAAATATGGCAAAGATTTCTTTTAAAGCAATAGTGGTAAGTGAAGAATAAATTTGGCAGCTATGGATTTAGTGCCACCTAAATGCCAGTCTTGAGCCACCACTGAAGTAACCATATATAACGCTATTATAAATTGTTTTTTTCTATAATTATATCATTTATTGTTTGTTATTTCCTTTTAAAAATAATAGAAGATGTTTTGTTTATCAATTTATTTTGTTTTCATATTGAAATAAAAAACAACGTACTATTATAGCACGCTATATGTAACTGGTAATCGAAAACGACGTTTTCGCCAAATTGGCATAAAAAATCAGGCCAAACCCAGTGCGTTTATGGCATCTGCACCATAAATATAAACATTTTGTTTATATATATAATATCATTGCTTTTTATATACATTTACTTTTGTTTGTACGAAAAAATAGGTAAGTGGCTTATTAACACGAAATAAATTGCATAAATCTTTAAAAAATTGCTTGAGTATATGAAACAACGAATAAGTTGCACGAAAATACGCATAAAAAGCTTAATAGTCTGGCCAAACCCATTTTCTCTACCTCGCAAAGGCCCTTATACAGGAAAAGGACCAATTTAATTTTAAGAAATTAATATAAATGGAAAATGTTTTTTTTTGAAAATCATGCTTTAATTAAAATTCACAAAAATTTAGAAAATATATATGTTTTTTAAATGCACTAAATATTAGAAAAGTCTTGGAAAAAAACCCTTAAATGAACGGAATTTAAATTTAATTCGGTGAGTTCAATTATGGAAGATAAAAGGATTTAAATGGGAATTTCGCCAAGTTAGCCAGCTATCTCCAAGTTGGCTTCATATATAGAAACTTTTTTGTCGCCAAATTCGGCGATATTGCGCCACGTTGGCCAAAGTTTGGCGATATCGTGGTAACCCTGTCATTAGTACTTTTCAACAAATACTCATTGTTGAAGCTATTGCTGATTTCTCTATAGAAAATCAAACGTAACCATTATGTAATAACCCCCACACACACCGTTGCCCCCTTAGGGATCTAATTTTAAAAAATCAATGTCCAATTCATATATTGCCCTCAGGAATACATATATATTCCAAATTTGAAAACGCTATGTCAACAGGAAGTGGGTGAAAAAAAGAATCACAAGATTTGAGTGCCACAGACAAATATAATTGAAAGTTTAAAGAAAGCATGAAAAAAAAAGAAAAGAAAATAAGAAGAAATGATGCTATAAAGCAAAATATTTTATTACACATCATATAATTGTTTCTAATTTTCACACGTGAAATATAAAATAAGCTTTTGGCGATTAAAAAATGCTATTGAGAGGTTATCGCAAAATCTCAAATCAAAGTTTTTATGCCTTTTTTTTTTTCTTTTAAATGAAAAAACAAACAGATTTATTTTCCTGTTTGATTAAATTTAAATATGTTTTATGGCACTTCAATATTGCTGCGGCGTATTTTTTTTTTTTTTCCTCCATGTGTTCAAACCAGTTGTCTACGAAAACATCAACCGGTGAAAGTGACGCACGCCAAATTTCTGTGACGTATGCAGATAAATTGTGCTTTTATATCAGTTTTTTGTACATAATTTTTAAACGGTTTGGAACTTATTTTACATAGTAGGTGCATTAAGTAGGCGACCCTCATACGTACCTTCTGGAGCAATCAGAAACGAAATCCGAGAAATATTTTTTGAGCTATGCTTGTCGAAAGGTTTTTATTAGGCTTTTTATTTAGTAGGACATGGCATTAATATCCATCGTAGCTGCATGTGTACTGAGTATTAGCCTTCGCTTCGCTCAGACAACTACCATTGCAAGTCCCATTAATATCCATCCATCGGAACTCAAGTTATATATGCAGCCAGAAAGAAATTTCATTTGCATTTTATATGTACAATGGGATAAACACGGGCTTCCCAGGTTACGGAATGTAATTGAAAAAAAATTTATTTCTTTATTTGATAACACTAATAGATTTTGTTCATTTAATATATATGTATTTTTAGAATATTAATAACATTATCAAAACCATTTTTATATAAAAACTAAAAATCATGCGTTCAAATAAATTTTCGGAAATCTATCAAAAACTATGCTTCTTTATTCGTCTCACACCAAGAATGTTGATTTTGATCATTTTAGTGGTTTAAGCACATAGTTCACTTGCATGTCTTAAATTTGTAATTTATTTATTGATTGATAAATGTTTTAACTTCGTTGAGGAATATAAGTTGGAAAGAACTACTGAGCTATTAATATTAATTTAAATGAAAAAAGATTTATATTTCGTAATCGTCGCGATAGAAATAGATTTGAAAAAAAAATCCTGCTCGACAATTATTCCATAAACAATAACAAATAAGTAAAATGTGGTACAGTTTAACACAATTACATTTGAAAGAGCATTTTATTCCCTATTCTATGCTGTAAAAATTGAAAATGTGCGATGCTTAGAAAATTTAAAATGTGGTAAACAATTGAGGTAAAGTTAAATTTATCGTGTGTGTTTCAACCATCAAAATCACAGCAGCGTTACGGACGGACACGTTTGTTCTTTTGTAGAAATTAAATTGTTAAGGGAAATAGGATATTTGCATACGGTTTTAGTAGTAAGTCTCTCTTGACTTAACGGTAATATCATGTGATTTGAATATTAACCCTTTAATCGTCGGGTAATTTTCTGAAAAATAGTTCAAAAAATGTCTATTTTTTTATTCACACACATGCTCCAACTCCTTCTTAAACATTATGCAATCCTATACTAAAATCAAGTTTGCAAATACAGCGCTGCCATCTACTGAGCGCTTAAGCATTTAAAATAATCCCGGAAACGACCAAATCAAAGAAGAAACTTTAATATATTAGCTAAAGGTATGAGGAGTTAAATGATTATTTTACAAGTTAGAATAGGTGCTGTTAAAGACAAATTAAATGTATACATTAAAAATGTAGAAACAATTTAAATAAAAAAGAAATATGTATTAAATATCAGTGTAAAATTGCAGTTAGCTGCGAAAACGGAAAACTTTCTAATCTCTAGAAGGCATTTGTTGAAAAACGTATCTAAAACCACATCAAGCAACAGTTTGATAAATTTATGAAAAAGGTTCTGCAGTAACAAGACACTTTCAAAATATTAAATTTAATAAATTGTGTTTTTATAAATTCTGAATAAGTATTAGTTTAAAAAAGCTATACGTAAGAGAAATTGTCAATAATCGTGAGAAAATACAACGTTATCATGAAATTCTTGAAAAGATCCTTGATTTAAAGCATTTTTTCGATATCTTTATACTCTAATTAGAATGTGTAAATTTGAAATAAAATATGCCCTTGACATAATGTTACAATGTTACAATTTTACAAACGAAATTATTCATCAATTTTGCATTTATATAATATTATGTCTACATTTAGATAAATAAATAATTTTGTATTTTAAATTAAAAATTAAAATAAAACAGAATGGTAATTGTAACTCTCTATGTTCCGTTTCATATTTTAAAATTGAAACAATAACTAAAACTCATTTTAAGGTAGTCCCTGTGAAAAGATCAAAAATCAAGAAAATTTAAGTATATGATCTCTAATTTAGAAAAATAAATTAGTTGAGGGTGGTTTTTACATTTCTGACATCTTTGGAACATTGTTATTATGAATATAGTCATGAAAGCTATGTTTACGAAACTTAACAGAAACAATCCTCAATAATACAGAGCTTGAATACAATGCTTTTATGTAACTATACATAATTTAATTGTATAATTCTTAAATAGCAAAAAAATGTTTAAACTTACATAATTTTATATTTAAACGATGATGCCGATGAAAGACGTTTACCGTGGACTACCGTGGAAAAAATCGTGGACTCATAATCTACTTAGAAATAAGAAAATTCAGGATATAAATTTATTTAAAACAAACGTGCATTATCTTTTAACTCTTTGTCCCTCGACGGTAATTTAACGTACCATTAAAAAAAAAACTTGATATAAAATTAATTTAATACATCGATTAGAAGTAATAGAGTTTAGAATGAGATATAGATACTTTACTTTATATTGTTCCAAAAGTTTTATTGGTTGCACAAAACAAAAATATTTTTAAAAGGATGATTTATATTACTTTTACATCTTTTCAGATGTCTTGACATTGAAAGATTGGATGGGAGGGGGGAGTTTCAGTTCGAAAATATTTCTATATTTTTATTGTAAAAACATTATATGTGTACATTTCCTAGTTGTATAAAATACTAAAAAATAAAAGATTTTAGATATAAATATTGCGCAAAATCCCCATAACTTCAAACTTACTTAATTATTATTCATTGTAAAAATCCTTTTAAAGTTTATGAAATCATTATGTTAGTCTTCTAATGTAATTTCAACAATTCACAAAAATGTTTTATAAGATGAAATTTACACGAATTCATAATTTCGGACATAAAGGGTTAAAGTAATATCTACTTAATGGGCATTTTTATATAACAAATTACTGTTGAGCTTCATTTCTTAATAACAAAAACTCTTAAATCTAAACACTATAATTTTTTTCAAAAACAGGTTTGAGAACAAATATTTTAATAAAATATTTCATTCGATGAAAAGTTTTAACAAAACACTGCACATTTTGTATTTCTTCGATCCTCATTTTTAGCTTTTCCACACCAAAACAATCGCAGTTATTAAAAATATATATGTATTTTTTAAATAATATATATATATATATATATATATATATATTAATCTGACTGAAAAAAATAAACGTATTTTTTATATATCATTTAGAGTAAAATTTCTTTGTCAAATCACATTTATTCTGAAGTAAAATAAAAATAAAACATTTTACAGAATTTTAAATGCTATTACACAATTTCATTTTTATCGTTTTTCGCACACAGAGAATATTTTTAAAGGTGTTAGTTTGCAGTTTTCGACAGCTTTAATGTTCTTTAAATGCAATGTGGAGTAGAAAGTGTTTCTTTACTAGAATTTCCATTTAAAACTGATTTTTTTTTTTTTTTTTTTTTTTTTTTTTTTTTTTTTTTAAGGATTATACATGGAACATGATAAATTCTCATTTGCATTTCAAATTACTTAACAGATTTAGCTTTGAAAAAAATGCAAATTCAATAGGAATAAAAAAGTCAAATCCTATCTTAAACACAAATGGCAAATATAGAAACAAAATTAATTTGTACAACTCCTCGGTTCGGAATGATCGCATATGGTACTTTCGAAACGAGGGTGATATAAGCTAAACTATTTGATCGTTAAAATATTTACTTTACTTCTATATAGATGAATGTTTTTTGTCTTGGATCAAAACCAATAAAAGATATAAAATAAGTTTTACCTTCATCTGACTTTGCAAAATGCATTCCAGACCGTGTGTCCAAGAAAGTAAGAAATTTTCATAATTATTTAAATTAAACAATTTACAATAGAATATTTTGGGGATTTGTAGATCATTCAATTAATAAAGTCCTTAAATTTGTTTCTACATGAATTTATTGTTAATTAAATTGATATTTTAAGGGTGTTAGTAATTTTAGATGAATAAAATTACCAGCCCCCTAAAGTATCAATTTATAAAAAAGGTCCTTTTCTGACATCTGTAGTGACTTTTTCTTTATGCAAAATTAATTAATATCTATTCGCTGTCTTCACCTTTAGGATTTTACCTTCACGACTAAAGAGGTTAAATTAGATGAATTGAATTACCCATATATCTAAACACTTATACTATTCATTAAAATTAATAAAAAATATTGTAACTTCCGTTCTAAAATAATAATACCAATTACTTAAAAATCATATTTTTTTGTTTGTTTGTTAAAGCAGTTAATATTTTTGTTTCAAATACAATAAACGATAAAAGACAGAAATAATTTTTCATCTTAGACAGACTATGTTTCAGAAAGTCTGCAGTTAATTATAGTTGAATTATATTTCCTCTGAATTCTATTTCTTTTCAGCCTAATCCGGGATTCTGTTATATAAGATTCTGTCATGAAACATTTACCTTATTATAATACATGGTTAGCATAAATAAATGTCCCAATTTAAAAAAAATATGTTTTCAAAACTATTTCAGTTATTATAATAAATGATATACGAAAATAAAGAAATCATTCCTTTTATGTCATTTACATGTGTTCGAACACATTTCATGTCATTTACATGTGTTAAAGTTTTCGTAACACGACAAAGATGTAATCACTAATAAATTTCGTCCGACTCATTTGCCGTTTCACACTGTCAAATGTTCTTTATGCAGCACTGATGAGTTTTGAACACTTTCCAAAAAGTTGAAAAGTGTTTATGGCTTCGGTTTGTCTGTCCGTCTGTCCACGCTCTAACTCTCGTAAGTGTGTGTCGGAGTTTCCTCTTAGTCCGCACAACTTGGAAGAAAATCCTTATTATTTATATGCTGCCACCACCGATATGATTACGTGATATCGGTCACGCACTGAGAGGATTGTTTAAATGAAAACCAACGCTTTCAATTAACTAAATTAACAGTTTATTTACACCCTATTTACACAACAACAAACATTATTTACACTTACAAAGTCGGATATAGATGATCCGGTTCAACATTAAATTGAATACAGTAAATACTGGCTGTGTACTGTTAAACTACGTTAAATCACTCTCACTCTACACACGTTAAATTAGCTTTCCGTAGATCATTTTCGATCTCCCAACACATAGGCTCTAAGCCTACGCTATCCAAGCGCACTCTCCCAGAGCGATCCAAGGAACTCACGTCCCACCTTGCGCACTACGCTAAAAAAAACTGACTATCTCAGCAGACGAGATTGCCTTTTTAGGAACCCTTTGCTCCTTCTCAACGTAACCCCCCTCCGGAGTTTTCTACCTGGCTCCCATTTCAAACGCTATTCTTCGTTCGTGGAATTCTTTTGTCTTCCCATCTTCCACAGACATCTCAAAAGGTCGGGCACACCCCCATCCAACTATCTCTTTTCTCCTTCATACCATCTATACATTTTCACCGGCTTAGATCCAGTTTTAGATAAGGAAAGACTGTTATTTTGAAATTCCATTACACAGCCCATACAATATATAATATATTAAGACAAAAATAATATAGATCATCAGTTCTAATAGCAGATGTTTCTCGGAACCTGACACCCCCCACCTTAGCGGAAAATATGCCATTTAGGGGCTAATTTTCCCCAAACATATAGTAACATCACAGAAGAATTCAATAGTCTCTTTGCAGGTTTCTTCATTATTATTAATACATATATATATCAAGGTATCTGAACATTCTCTACTGACACCTCTAATGAACCGTGTACTACTATTACTATTACAGAAAAACTACACATGCTAATACACTATAACACTATAGCACAAAATTCAAATACAATTACACATATACAACAACAAAAAATAAACGTGATGACACCCCTTTAAGGTTTGTCCACTATTTAGTCATTGATGCCGATGGGCTAGCAATTGGCTGTTCTTCCCAGCTCTTCCTATGTAGCCTGGAAATTGCATCAGCGTTTAAATGTTGCGCTCCTGGACGATGAGAAATACTCAGGTTCCAGCGTTGCAAGACAAGAGCCCATCTAGTGAGTTTGGGGGACCTTGGGGTTGATTCAGTGAGAAATTTTAGCGGATTATGATCCGTTATGATCTGAATTTGATATCCGTATGTCCATTTTTCAAACTTCCACAACCCGAAGAGAGCACTCCAAGCCTCTTTCTCTATACTTGACCAAGCACGCTGAGCCCCTGATAATTTCTGACTGGCAAAAGCTATCGGTTTAAACTGATCCTTTTCATCTTTTTGAGTAAGACAACATCCTACTGCCAGGTCTGAAGCATCGGCGTGAAGCTAATATTCCCAGCCTACGGTAGGTGTAGCCAAACGCGTCACATTACATAACTCATCCTTAAGGGTATTAAATGCTTCTGCTGCCTTTTCATCCCATGGTACAGTATTTTTAACTTTCCTTTTAGTTAATTCCGATAAAGGTATAGCGATTTCTGCATAATTTGGAATATAAGATCGGTAAAATCCCATTAATCCCAAAACAGATCTAACTTCCTTTTTAGTTTTCGGTCTCTTCAAATCCCTTATTGCTCCTATTTTTTCCTCATCAGGTGCATGCGTTCCACCCCCAATTACATGACCTAAAAACTTAGTCAATTTCTCTCCAAATTTACATTTATCCAGCCTAATCGTAAAATTTCTATTTTTGAGTTCTTCTATGACAGACCTAACATGCTCACAATGCTCTTCCCAGGTGTCGGAGAAAATGATGACATCATCAATATATGCTTGTGCATACCTCCGATAACCTTGAAGAACCTCATTCATATCTTTTTGGAACGTAGTCGCCGCCCTTGTTAAACCAAAAGGCATAGTACGCCACTGATAAGTCCCATTATGAGTTGTAAAAGCTTTTAAATGTTTACATTCCTCCGCCATTTTAATCTGCCAATAAACCCTCAATAAATCAACAGAAGGTAAATATTTAGCTGCCCCCGCAGTATACATGATTTCCTGCGAATCTTTCATAGGAAATGTTGGGACCTGCGTTACTGAATTTAAAGCTCTATAATCAGTGCAAAGCCTAACAGTTGCGTCTTTTTTCGCCACGCAAACAATTGGATGACTAATTTCTGCATTTGATACTTCGATTAGATTTAACTCTAATAACTCCTGAATCTGTCTATCTACTTCCTCTTTATAAGCCACAGGTACACTATATAACTTTGGCTTTTACCTTGCCACATCCGGTTTCAAATCAATGCGGTGTTCCCCTACTTCCGCTGGTCGCACAGGACCCATAAATACCTCTTTATTCTCCCTCAAAATGGACTTTATATCCTTGACTTGACTATTAGATAACCATTTTATTTCGAACCTTTCTATGTCCCGTTCTACTTCCTGTTCCCGGTTTAAAATAGGAATTTCCCCCAACTTCTCTAAATTCCTCATCACCTTCAAAAACAATATTGACTATGTTACACCTGACCATAAATTCTCCTCTATTTTGATATACATACTTTTTGCTACCATCCTCTAACTCAACTAAGACTCTATCACTCACTTTCACTTTTCTAGATAATTGACATTCTAGACACGATTTACCAAACTTTTTAGTTTCTTTAGCCATACCTTCCCAATAAAAAGATTGCCTAATTCTCTCTAAGGTCTTCTTTGCCGCGTGATGTTCTCCCTCATTAGACACATGCGCTGACTTTAATATTCCTTCTCTTTTGACTTTAGGCACTACTAATTGAGCTGTAGCTTCTCCTACAAATCTCTCTTTATGATACAATAAGTCTTTTTCGATATAATAACCCCCTTTATCAATTTTAGCTAATTCCCAAGCTCTCTCTAAATCTTTACATTCCAATTGGGATTTCTTAAACATATCTGAATTGCTAACGATAACTTTATTATTTTTCTCCGCTTCCGTTTTTTCTGCATTCTGATTTTGTAAATTTCCCGATCTCGCTTCTATTGCGTAAACCTTACGATTATCGCTGCTCATAACTTTCTTTTCACTCAAGTTATCGATACTAATTTCCGAACTCTCTAATTCTTGGGACTCAAGCAATGGCTCCTCGCGATTGACCCCTGACAACTCATTAATCACCTCGGGATGTAAAATCACCCGCTCATTAATATTATCGGTCACCGCGCAAAGTACTTCCTGATGAATTATATTAGTTTGTCCGAATTGCAGAATAGCTAACGGTAATTTGACCAACGGTGATTTAACTGCTTCACCAAATAATCCTTGTAAATAAATACTACATGCTCCTTTTAATTTCTCTTCCGGTACTAAGTCTTTATGCATAACACTAATTTCACATCCAGAATCGACCAATCCTTTTGCTTTTTGCCAATTTACACTAACTTCAATTTTCTCAAGTTTATTTAATTTCTCACCAATAACATTAGTTCTCTGTTCGGCCTTTGCCGATATCCTCGCCACAATAGCTCCCTTGGGTAACTCTTTATTTCCTTTCACGACAATCTTATTTACACCCGCTTTCTGTTCACGCCCTTTACTACCATTATTATTTCCCTCATTACTCACTTTATTACAAAAACGTTGGTAATGACCTCTTATACCACATTTGAAGCATCTAGAGCTATATCTCCTAAACTCAGTTTTTCTATCCGAAAAGGAATTAATCTCATTACTCCTGTTTTGCCTCCAATTACCACTAAATTTACTATCCTCCCTCGGTTTCACTTTTTCACTGTTTCCATACCTATATTTACCCTTAAAACTTTTATACGTAACGGCATAAGACTTATGTTTAGCGTCAAAATAATTGTCACATTCTTTAGCAATTTTAGAAGCTTCCAACCATTTACTCTGCTGAGTTAACCCAATATATGATGCGGTTTCTTCATCTAACGTGTTTAATAACTTATCCGTAATTATTAACTGGTTGACCTTTTCATATGAGTCAGCACCCCTAATCTTACAATAATTTTCCCATGTTGCTATTAAACGCGATACAAATAATACATGAGTTTCATTCTGGTTTCTCCTAGCCTTCTTAAAATTTTCCAAACACGCCTTCGGTGTCGGCTCATGTTCCCTTAGAACTAACTCCTTTAATTCCTCATAATTCTCAATATGTTCCCTAGTGGTATAAATTAACAAATTATCTGCCTTATCTCCTAACATATTTAGTAGAATTTCGGCCTGCTGGTTTTCCGGTACATTTTTAGTTTTGAATGCCCTTTCTAAACTGTTGAAAAATAAATTCTATCCCTCAGTCCCTTCTGGTACTTTGATAGATAGAGTTTTAACACTTTTGATCAGTTTTTCTATGTTACTTTCATTATTAGATTCCCTAGACCCATTAGAGTTATTTGTCGAACCTTGTACCCTTAGCCTCTCCATTTCTAGTTCATGTTCCATCCTCAATTTTTCAGACATCTCCTCTCTTTCTAACTTTTCGCGTTCTAATTTTTCCTGTTTTCCTAACTTTTCGCGCTCTAATTTTTTCTGTTTTTCTAACTTTTCGCTCTCTAATTTTTCCTGTTTTTCTAACTTTTCGAGTTCTAGTCGTTCCGCAACAATAGTGTTAGATAATTCCATAATAACCCCCTCATCATAGTCATCGCTGTCCATTATCTTTTTCTTAAGCTGAAATCTGGTATCATCTTCCGTGAATTCAACCCCCAATTCTTCGGCTATCATCTGAAGATCCACCCTTTTTAGTTTCAATAAGAAAGCCATACCTTCACCGATTACTATTACCACTCTACAATAATATTTAAACCTGCCAAATGATATTTCCTAAATTTCTACTTTAGCACAGTTACCTCTACTTATTATACTAATTAATACATTTCAGATAATCTATGTATTATATTTCTAATTTAACCCACTGTATAACCTGATTTTCCTCAACCATTTATATCACACAATTTACTTCCAATAAAACAAAAGGTAAAACAATAATTTCGATTTGATTACTATGCAATACAGATTCCACTTTATACAATTAGATAATAACATACAATTTACATAATAATACTGATACGTTGCAATTGAATAAAATTATTGATGACAATAAAAACATCCACATAAAGAAAAATTGTATAACATACACACTTAAATTTCTACAATTATCCTCAATAAAATATTTCCAAATTCAATACTGGTTCTCACATTTAAAACAAGTACAATCAAAACCTTCCCCCTTTTTTTCCACTGTGAGCCTTTTTTTTATTTTTTCGAAATTTACTTCTATCCAATTAAAATTCTAAGCAAATGTTCATTACTCGTTTGTTATCAACTCTTCAAACTTAAAGCAGTATTGCTTCATTTAAATATTACTTTTATAATAATTTAAATTTAATTAAATTCAATTATTCCTTCCAACTATTATTAACACAATGCATTAATTTTGTTCACTACCATTATTAGTAAAAAAAAATTAGAAAGTCAATATTAGTACAAGTTAGTATGACCTTTTCTTAAAACAATAGTAAGTATGGCTCTTAATATTTCCTACCTATCTGAACACAATTACTTTATTGCACATAAACTATCTTAAATTACTATTAATTATACAACAACAAATATATTTGGTTCGAGAATGTCAGCAGACAAAAATGATCAAAGCACCTTACCTTATACTTTATCTGCTGGGGTACTCCGCTGCTCACACGTAGTTTCACGATGAATTCAATATTTCGCACTTTAAAGTCACTTTGATGTTATTCAACACCCAGGCTGTAATACACTATAACTTGAGTCACTGTAGCGATGATAGGTCACAAACACTATTTCGGTTCGCTGCAACAACGATAGGGCACAACACTTTAGTTCGGTTCGCTGTACCGATGATAGGACACAACACTTTAGTTCGGCTCGCTATAACTATGATAGGGCATACACACTCTGTATTTCTGCTCGACGTTTGGTTTTTATCTCTCTAAAATTCCGCTCGACGATCCGGTATTTCCACGCAAGAAATCCACTGGGTGCCCCGGCACTAATACACTAGTAAGTAAGTAAGTAAGCACCCACCCTGGGAACCCGCTTTTGGCTTATGGTTAGGTTTAAACCCCGAGCCCAGGGCAGGGAAAAGTACTATTACCTGTAAAACCCTCTAGTATTTAAGACACTTAATAGAATACAATATAATTGAAAAAAAAATGAAAAAATAAAATTAAAATAGTTTTTTTTTTTTTTTTTTTTTTTTTTTTTTTTGCAGTCAGCTGCTGGCCCCTCTAGAAATATGAGATAAAAATTACTAAAAATATTTAAAGATAAAATAATCTAAATTTAAAGATAAAATTACAATAATATATAACTTAAAGGCCAAAACAATAGCTGTAGTAATGAATTTATATGTCTAGCACTCCTGCTCACTGCCCATAACTCGGAGAAGGACCGTTGAACTGATATATTGATCTATGAGATCCCCGTTCATATTAAACCTTCTGAACGATATAAATATAGTTTTAAGCTAGATTTGAGATTAATTACTGTGAGCTATATATAAATACAATAACATATAGGGAAGGTTTATCGGTTACCCACAACGTACTAGAGCAAGATTAAAGTTTTTAAGAGCTGAATTTAAGTTTTAAAGAGTTTATCTGAAGTTGCTATATATCACGAAAAGTTCAACTGGTTATGACAGCGACATACAAGTTTACAAAAGTAGGACACCATTTTTGAAGATATTAGCCTTTGATACTCATATTAAAATCTTTCGCTGATGAGTTAATGGAAGTATTTTGTAAGAGATATTACTGTAGATATTTTCAAGATGAATGAATATATATATATATATATTTTATGTAGATACTTTATCTGAACCTCCTGTCCACCAATTGAGACTGAAATATAGGACACAAACTAGAGTCTGCTGTATGCTTCCTATAGTTTTCTTGATAATAGCAATTAGTACAGCGATGCTGTGATGGATCGGTGATATAAGGACAGTTGAGAGTTTAATGACCCATGGCACATTTGGCACATATGGAGTTCCTTCTACAGTTAGTCTTTGTATGCCCGTAAAGTTGACAGTTCTCACATCTAAGTATGGGTCGATATATTCTTATACTGCAATTATTGAGGCCAATTGAGATACTTTTCTGAGCCAGAAGTTTTTTAGCTGCATTTACTTCTAAATTCAGTACCATATGATAACTTGTGGATTTTTCTCTTTGTATTATTTTTAATATTGTTAAATTCTTGTCTGTTGAACGATCTTTTAAGTAGTTAATTATGTCATCAGTAGGTATCATCGATGGTATTCCTGTAATTATTATCCTTGAGTGTTTTCGCAAGTTGTAAGTTTGTTCTACTATTTCTGAAATGTTTGGGATTTTTTCAATTCTTTTCAATAACTTCTCTGTGTTGTTATCTGTATCTGATTGAATTGTCAGTGTATTGATTTGTTTTGTTTGTTTACAGAATATTGGTAGATCATTTTCTTTAATCAATTCGGTATTTAACAGTTCTTTCAATTTATTTGTTGATATTTTCTTTGAGATATTTTTTATAATTATTGCCGAGTTTGAATACTTTCCTTGAGAATTAAATTGATTTTGTTCTTCGTTATCTTTAGATCTTTCATATTTCTTTGTATTTTTGTCTATAAGATTTTCTATTATTAGTTTTTCAATTTTGTGAATCCTTCTTGATAATTGTGGTATGTCTGTATCTATATTATTTTCTATATCTCTAAGCTTGTTCATGCACTCTTCTATTATTTTGTCTTGTGCTTTTAATTGTTCTTCTCTTGTAGCTATTTCCTGCTCCAATTTGGCTATTATTTCTTTGGTTGATTCTGTTGTTTGTTGTTGTTGCTTATCCATTTTTGTACCAGTCAAGATTGTCTGAGTATACTTTGTTGTGTTTTTATTTGTATTTGTGTTGCCTTTTCTTTTGTTTCCGATTCTGAATGCTGTTGTTTGATTAAGTTCTTTAATTTTTTTATTTCTTCTCTCATTTCCTCTTCTTTGTGTTTGAAAATGGTATTTTCTTTTTCTTTTTCTATCAGTTTTCCTTCTAGTCTTTGTTCCATCTTGGAGCTGTCTTCCAACTGAGCTGCAATTTTATCAATTTCCTCTTCCAATTCGCTTATTTTTCTTCTGTCTTTTTGTATCGTTGTTGTATTTTTATGATATCTTATTATTCTAGATTCATCATTTTTTGCTCTTGTAAATATTGCATTAAGATATTTCTGTTCTTCAAGATGTTTCTGTGCTTCCTCTGTAGTTCCTTTCACCCTTTTCCTTTCTATCCTTTCATATTCCGAAATCAATTGGCTTATCGGTAGGCTTTGCAGTGGGTCCTGTTTTTCAATAGGTCTTTCTGGAAGTCTTTGATATTGTTCCGTATATGACTTTTGTATGTTTATGCTTTCCGGAGAGTCCACTGTTGAGTTCAACAAGGAATTCATTGTTGAGTTCGGTGTTGTATTGTAGATTAATTGTTTTGGTGTCTGGTCTAATCTGACCCTAACTTTTGGGTTGTTTGTTAGAATTTCTTTCTGTAATCTTTGGTTAGGATTTATATTATTTTTCTGTGAATGTTTATTGGAATTCATTATTTGCAGTGTTTGTTTCAGAGGCAGTGGTGTAAATTGAGTTGCTTCGGTCACTATCCCTTTCTTCCTTGTCTCTATTATTCTTGCTACACGGCTCGTTGGTCACTGCCCGTAAGGCATGGTGACGTCACGGAGACGTCGTTGTGAAGTCACACTTTGATTTTGTGACCGCCGATGTGACGTCACGTGACGTCGATGTGACGTCATAGTGACTAGAATGCGAGGTCGTTATGGCCGTTTTAGAGGTCGTTTGTGACGTCACATTGTGACCACTCTGTGAAGTCACGGTGTGACAAATTTGTGAAAATTGTGTCATTTGTGACTATTTTGGCATTAACTTTGTGACGAACCTGTGACGAAAGCGACAATGCTTTGAAGTCACACTGTAACCAATTTGTGAATTATGTGTCATTTGTGACGAACTTGTCATAAACACTGTGATTTCAAATGAAAATCAAATTTCAAATTAATTGCTTATAAGACGCAAATAGTGAAAAAGATTCCATGCTGGGACTCGAACCCGGGCCATTAGTACAGCGCACTGACATTCTACCAACTAAATCACATGGAACGATACCCAGGCTGGAAAATTTCTCACTATGACATGATGGCGAGGCTACAAACTCAGCACAAGATGGAATATTTAGCGTGAGCCACCAACATGATGCAAACACGAAACTTAATTAAATCCAGCATCGATTGAAATTATATTAATACTTGGAAATTTTTCCAGAGAGAACCATTCGCCTTGCATACAATATTTCAAATGAAAATCAAATTTCAAATTAATTGCTTAAAGGCAATTTTATTTTGAAATGTTGTATGCAAGGCGAATGTTTCTCCCTGGAAAAATTTCCAATTATTAAAATAGTTTCAATCGATGCTGGATTTCATTAAGTTTCGTGTTTACCCCATGTCGGTGGCTCACGATAAATATTCCATCTTGTGCTGCGTTTGTAGCCTTGCCAACCTGTAATAATGAGAAAATTTACAGACTGGGCGTCGTTCCATGTGGTTTAGTCGGTAGAATGTCAGTGTGCTATACTGATGGCCCGGGTTCGAGTCCCGGCATAGAATATTTTTCACTATGTTGGCCTTTGCGCATTTTAAGCAATTAATTTGATATTTGATTTTCATTTGAAATCTATATATATAAAAGAAAGTCTGGATTTTGTATTAATCAACGCGCAGCCCAAACTACTAAACCTAAAATCTTGAAATTTGGGGTAAAAATACTTCTTATGGCATTGAGTGCCGCTAAGAAAGGATTTTCTAAAATTCCACCCCTAAGGGGAGTAAAAAAAAGAACGAACTATAAAAAAAATTCCTTAAAAATCTGATTTTATAGTTATTTTTTAACTGATGACATATTTTGGTGTATTTTTGTATGTTGAATCGAATGGTACTAACTAAATTCTTTTAAGCCCAATAGTTCGAGAGATATTTCACATTTTCTAATTTGGCACTATCTTTGGCGCCAAAACCTGAATTTTTCAAGTAATAACTTCTAAAAACTCATTCTCTTCATTCTGTTACTATAGCAAGGGAAGAAATTCAAATTGAATAATTTTTTAACCAATCTTTTGGTTAAATAATTAAACAAGTCAGTTAGGAAAAATATTATAAACGTCTCAAAAACTAAAACTAAATAAATAACTAAAAAAAAACCTGTGGTACTTTTTCGTTCTAATTCTCGTCGCGATACCATGCCAAAATGTATGGTATCGCGCCATTTATTTCAACCTTAATCATGCAAATGATTTTTATTGCAAACCGTGCCACACATTAACATTTACTAATTATTGAGCGTGAATATTTTTATGCAGGAATTTTTAATGATGGAATTCATTTTATTCCATCATAATCTCGCAAAACTTTTTAATTTGTTATTTTTTTAATAGAAAATATTTATTACTGATACTGATATAGATTTTACCATTTCGCAGTTATCTGATGATGAGGAAGCTACAATAAAATTATTTCAGAAGTTAGGAATTATACATATAAAAATGTTTTGTTCAAAAAACCATGAATGTCTTCATTGAAAGAATGAAATGTTTACTGAAATGTGAGACATACGTATTACGTACGCCATGCTTCAGTAGTAAAATACATTTACAATTACAAGACTGCAGTTTAAATTGGCTATATTTTATTACTTGCAAAATATTTATTTATTCTTATATTTTAAGTATTTATTCTGGTACCCTTCGACCAATTTCGCCAAATTATATAAATCGCCAAACCACTCGCCAAATTATACAAATTGACATAATTTTTATTTTAAATAACGAAAGAACAAATAAATTAGTATAACATTAATAAAAATACATTTAAAATGTCGAAATAAAAATCACCTGATGACGTAAATACGTGTAACTTGCTTAAAGTCAAGTGAATGTGACATTTACGATCAACCATTACTGACCTTTAATCTTATAGTTTGGCAATATATTTTTGGTCGGCGGCATAACCAAGTAGTACCATTATTTTTATTGATTTAAAAAAATGGTAGGTCAAAGTCTGTAAATTTCAAAAGTTATATTTTTTAAATGCTCATTTTTTTATCAACAATTTTTTTTTTCAAATGTATCATTTCATTTTTGTGCCAACTATTACGCTTGGTGACAATGGTGTTGGCATAACAGGGAAATACCAAAACAGTTACTGATTTTATTTCAAATGTAATGAAAAAAGGTTTAATGAGCAATAAATATTGTAAATATGACTATAACTCAGATTCTACTGAACAGAATTTTGTAGAACTTACACTGTTAAATAGTAAATTTGGTTTATAAATGGTTTAATGTACAAACCATCATTCTAAGTTGCTACGGGAGCTCTAAAATTAGGTGAACTCGATTATTAAAGATTTCAAGTCAACTAATTAAATGCACAGTAAGTTGGATAATATTTCAGGGATTTTTTCAATATTTATCATATCATTCTGTGTTGTTTAGTTACGGAGCTATGCGGAAAAAGTTCTCAGTGGTACAGGAAAGAAAATTGGAAGCTATACGCTAGAGAGATAGGGTATACTATAGAGTATATATGCTATAGTTATGGAAGTTGAGCTGAGTTAATTAAAAAACTCATAAGTGATGCAGTATATACCTACCCCTACCTCCCAGAGAGTTCTATAATCAGGTTAACGCAATTATGAAAGTTATATTTAACTATCTCAATACATATATATAATGCAAAGAGAAATTTCATTCCGGCCGCTTATATCTTGAGTTCTCCTGAATAAATTTTGACGGGATTTACATTGTTAGTTAGATAATTTTTCAGAAAAGATGTTAGAATAAAACATAATGTTCTACGTTGATTAGTTAAATAATTATGGGGAAAGTTCTAAATCAGATGAACCCAATTTTGAAAGATTTGCTTTTTTTAAAGGTTCACTGAATGATTTTTTATGGGATTTAAACTGTTAATTAGATCATTTTTAGGGAAGGTTTCGGTATATTTTCCGTTTTAAAAGATTCTGCTAAGTGGATTTCGATGCAACTTGATTGGTTAGTTAATTTTTCAGTGAATGTTTTAGTATAAAGCACATATTATTGGCTGTTGCTTGGTTGTTAGGTTTCTTGATTGTAGAATTATAGATGAAATTTCTAGAATCAGGCGAACCCAATTATTATGAACGATCAGCCTTTTCAATAAGTCCAATTAACAGATTCTGATAAGACATGAATTGATAATTTTTCATGAACGCTTTTAGTATATTACATATTTTTCTATTGTTCTTTACCGAATCCTACACTAACAGATCAAATAAAAAAATTGGTCCTTAACAGTTTAAATTTTGTATGACTCAATAAAAGACATAATACCGTAATGACATTCATGTTGCTTTCAGCAATTCGGTTGGATACACCAGGTATATATCCATATTGCTTTAAAACGCATGATCAAATTCACAGATATATTTTGTTTCATTCAACATTTCTTTAGAAAAACCGACCAGCGTAGCGGGCGAAGGCGGCTAGTATTGTATATAAGGCGAAGGATTCTCTCTGAAAAAATTTTCTAAGTATTAATACAGCGATGAATTTTGAAATAACCCTTTGCTGTAAATATAAAATCTTATCTTTTTACCGTACTTTTTAGCAAAATAGCGATATTTTGGAGTCCTATTCTTCTAAAACATTTTAAAATTTTCCACTTAAAAAACAATGCTTATCAACTGACATATTTTTTTATTCAGTTCTATGCTTGATATTAAGTTCTATGCTTGATATTGAGTTCAAGCTTGATATTTAGAAGGTGTAAATTTTTTAATTTGTTGTGATTTGTCATTGCTTTATTAAATAAGAACATGGAGACTAACGGATATTAATACAACTATTATTTATAGAGCGGCATGATAAGCGATATTTATTTAAATTTTTTATTCCGTGTATATTGTATTTTGTGAATATGAGCTAAATAGATTTGGTATGTTTTATAGGAAAATACTGATCTGGGAAATAGAAAAAAAAACGAGTAAGAAAAATCATGCGTTAATCATAGATTATAAAATACTTTCCAACACTTTCTGAATGCTTTAACAAGACATCGTAATTTAGAGAAATGACGTAAATAAGATAGTTAAGTAAACATTTTAGAAAATTCATAAAACATTTCAGCAGTTACCGTCCATAGCCAAATATGTTTTCCAATTCTTTTGAACAGCCCTGTATTTGATCTGTAGGTTGATACACTGAGAAAAATGAGAGTTGAGTGGTGGCATTTTGGCCACAGATGTGACGTGACCACAGTGACTTACAGTGACGTCACAACGACGTCACCGTGACCATGCATGCTATGAGGGTGGACCAAGACGATTCTATCCCGTCGCTGCCATCAATTTGTCGGAGTTTCCTCTTAGTCCGCACAACTTGGAAGAAAATCCTTATTATTTATATGCTGCCACCACCGATATTATTACGTGATAACGGTCACGCACTGAGAGGATTGTTTAAATGAAAACCAACGCTTTCAATTAACTAAATTAACAGTTTATTTACACCCTATTTACACAACAACAAACACTATTTACACTTACAAACTCGGATATAGATGATCCGGTTCAACATTAAATTGAATACAGTAAATATTGGCTGTGTACTGTTAAACTACGTTAAATCACTCTCACTCTACACACGTTAAATTAGCTTTCCGTAGATCAATTTCGATCTCCCAACACATGGGCTCTAAGCCTACGCTATCCAAGCGCACTCTCCCAGAGCGATGCAAGGAACTCACGTCCCACCTTGCGCACTACGCTCAAAAAACTGACTATCTCAGCAGACGAGATTGCCTTTTTAGGAACCCCTTGCTCCTTCTCAACGTAACCCCCTCCGGAGTTTTCTACCTGGCTCCCATTTCAAACGCTTTTCTTCGTTCGTGGAATTCTTTTGTCTTCCCATCTTCCACAGACATCTCAAAAGTTTGGGCACACCCCCATCCAACTATCTCTTTTCCCCTTCATACCATCTATACATTTTCACCGACGTAGATCCAGTTTTAGATAAGGAAAGACTGTTATTTTGAAATTCCAGTACACAGCCCATACAATATATAATATATTAAGACAAAAATAATATAGATCATCAGTTCTAATAGCAGATGTTTCTCGGAACCTGACAATGTGCTCGAATCGTTCAGAAATTTCTGGATGTTAGTGACCTCTAACATAGCACGTTCCCTATTTCAAATGAAGTTTGCAGCATGTTTAGATTATTTACAGGGACAGTCAAAAGTTTTCCGTTACATTACGGCCAATAGGGAAAAATCGTTTCAAATGATTTTTAATGGTGTTATATTCTTTCAGACATAGTAAAATTGATATTAATTTATGAAGTCACCTAAAATATACATTTTGTTGAATATGCGGTGGAAAGAATAGTTATTGTTCATTTACAGATCCACACAAAAGAATTTCGTTCATAATGGTATACGGGTTATTGTTTGCGGTGTATTTGAAAAGGTTTCAGATACAATATTGTATCTGAATTACTGTATATTAGTAATGATTGCTCGAAATGCATTTTTAATTATGATATGTGCTTTTTTCACTATATTTATGCATACTATAAAGTGCGTATATAAATGCTATAGTTCATATACTGGGCTACAGAAATGAATTCGTAAAGGTTACTGAGTATGAGCATAAATTGCTTAAAGGTGGGTTATAAAGGTTATATGCATTTTTACGCTGAACTTAATTTAGTTTATTAAGAAATATTTGTAGAATATAGATAAAATGATATACAGGGCCACGCAAAGAGTTGGATAATTTTCCGTCTATGTGTGATAATTTCTGGAAATTTAATTTCAGAAGTTTTAAGAGTGTTTAGTTTGAATTAAATTTTAGCTAAATAGTGGCATGTAATGAAGGTACTAGGTAAACTACAGGGCTGTCAAAAATATTCAAGTATGTTTCCATCTATTAGTATAAATGGCTGAAAGAGGAATTTCAACCCGTTGTGCATTTTCTTGCTAAACTAAACTTTCCCATTATATAGAATATATATCAACATACAGATCAAATACAGGGCTGTTCAAAAGAATAGAAATATATGGCTATGGACGGTAACTACTGAAATCAGTTTTTCAAATGTTTTATGCGTTTCATAAAATATTTACTTAGTTATCTTATTTACCTTATTTCCCTAAATAGCGAAGTTTTGTTAAAGCATTCAGGAAGTGTTGGAAAGTGTTTCATAATCTATGCTTAACGCATGATTTTTCTTACGTGTTTAATTTCTTCAATGGATTTCTTTAATCGTGGTTTATAAAAAAGACCTTTGATGTAACTTGCCAAACAGAAACAACATGGTCTAAGATCCGGGGACCTTGGTGGCCATGATAAGAAGAGTAAACAATCATTACTAGTATATCTAATCCAGCGTTGAGCAACGGAAATTTTGTTTGTAACTGTTTTCCTTTATTTTCATATATGGCTATTACGAGGGTTGTTCAATAAGTTTTGCCTCCACATCTGTAACTACTTTATAACCAGAAAAAAATGAAATGATTTACATATACAAGTAACTTTAAATGTCCTTCATCTCATGATGTTTTATTTTTTTTTCGCAGGTAGGACCACTGACGTGTAAACATTGAAACGGAGAATGTCGAACTATATGCAGTTGAGGTTAAAACAGCGTGAGGTGATCGTATTCCTGACTGCTGAAGGTGTTGCACAAATGGATATCTACAGGTGAAAGAGGGCTGTATCTGGCAAAGCGTGTGTGTACAGAAGCACCGTCAGGAGAAAGGTACGTGGAAGACGGACGAAGAACCAAGGCACGTCGAGTGTGTACTATAACCCCCGCTGAGACGGTCACAAACAGCTCAGAGCTTAGAGAACGTGTCAGTGAACTGATTCGTGATAACGGGAGCAATAAACAGTGGGAGGTTACGAGCATTGTTGGAATGTTGCTTGGAAAAGTGAATCCCATCTTGAAGGATAAACATTAGGGTGGAACTAAAAAACGAAGCTTCGAATTTTATGCTCTAATAGTGATTACATTTTTTACTTTCTTCTATCTTTACAAGAAGAAAGTATTGGATTCATGAAAATTTTCGAATTCCGGTTTTCGACGGATTTACACGTTTTAGGGGTCAGAGATTCCAAAAAACATGCTTTTACAAAATGTCTGTCTGTGACTCTGTGAGTCTGTCTGTCTGTCTGTCTGTCTGTGTGTATGTGACACAAATGTTGTGGGCGCTCTATCTAAAGAACTAATGCACGGAATTTAATAAAAATTTGTATTCAGTGAGTCCCTAATACAAATTGATGCTGATTAGTTTGGGTGTAAATCGCTCAACAGGTGGCGCTGCTATGCTGCATTTTTCACGATTTTCGCAATAGCTCTATCTCACGAACTAATGCACGGATTTTGATCAAACTTCAGATTTAGTTAGTCCTTGATATGGTTTGATGATGATTACGTTTTGGTGTAAATCGCCCAACAGGTGGTGCTGTTAGGATGAATTTTGCAGGATTTACACGATTTCCCCAATAGCTCTATCTTAAGAACTAACGCATGGATTTTCATCAAACTTCAGATTCAGTTAGTCCTTGATATGACTTGCTACTGATTATGTATTTGTGTAAATCTCCCAACAGGTGGCGCTTCTGTGCTGCCTTTTTCACAATTGCCTCAATAGCTCTATCTATAGAACTAATGGACGAATTTTCATCTAACTTCAGATTTAGTTGTATGTTGACATACGTTGTTGTTAATTAAGTTTTTGTGTTAATCGCTGAATAGGTGGCGCTACTATGCAGGAATTCTCACGATTTTCGCTATAGCTCTATCTCAAAAACTAGTGCACGGATTTTCTCCAAACTTCAGATTCAGTCAGACGTTGACATAAATTGTTGCTGATTAGGATTTGGTATAAATCACTCAATAGGTGGCGCTACTAGGCAGCATTTTACTGGATTTAGACGATTTCAGCGATAGTCATATCTCAAGAACTAATGCACGGAATTTCATATCTTTAGAATCCTCATGAGATGCATAGATTGCCATTTAATTTTGGCAGTGTGATAGCGAATTTTGAAGTATTAACATGCATGAGATAGAAGAAAGTTTTGGGATTGGTACATCCGACTAGTTTCTTTTTAACTCCATAAAAAGAAAATATGGTTCTTTTATATTTTAAATGATTTTTCCGGTTCATCAAAGGATCTGATTTTCCCTAAAAAACAAATAAAAGCCAATAATTGCAGGAAAAGTGTTTTAAGCTTATCGTTAAATTTATACTTTGCAAAATTAAAATAATGAATTGTTAATGTCCTGTAATAAAGATAATAATTAAGTTTGAGTGCCATGGAAAAGATGGTCTCACTTTATTTGACTTTTGTAGAAGCCAGCGTAGTGGGCATCGGCTTTCATTGCGTCTGATTTATTTGGCTGTGACTCATAAGATGTTAGTCCGATTTAGCGTGTGTTAACAGTTTCTTTGATTATTTTTCCATAAACAATGGGTGTCAAATGTGAAATGTCTGCTAACGTGCCTAAATGTAGAAATTTGTTGAAATGCCTGGTATTTCCCGAACCAAAACACTTAACATTAGGCTCTCATCTTTGGCGAACATATGAAGATGTTATGAAACATTATTTAAGGGTTCAATTTAACTTAAAATCTGACAACTGGAATCTGGAACACACTGTTTCTGAAATATCTAAAGCTGTCGCTGATTCAATTAAAAGTGTATTGCTGAGACCTTCAATTCCAACGGTTCCTGATACAAGAATCATAAGAAATGGTTAGAGACATCATGTGAAATGTGAAAATTTGAAGAAAAATATTAAGGTTAGAAAGAATAATCCCACATCCAATATAAGATTGAAATAGGTTAGTTAATAGTGCAAAAAACTTTTCTTTGTCTAAATGTACTAATTATTATCGTGTATCAGAACAAGAACGTCAGTTTCTCAAAGATAGAGAGATGGGATGATGCCAATAGGATCAACAGATATAAAAACTACAAGAAATTGTAGCAAGACTGGAAAAGGAAATATCAAGGAAAGATAAAGTTTTTTAAAACAAAAAAGTGATGTTGTGATTGAATGACACGCCAAATGAAGAAAATAGTTCGTTAGTTGGTAGTTCATCTAAACCTGAATTTGATAATCAACAAGATGAAAGAACCGGAGTATTAGACAGAAATGCAAATATTATTGCAAATGGCACCCTAGAAGATATGGGTATTTCTGATGATAATAAAGAAAAAGTGATTGACAGAAGGACTTTAAGAAGACAAAGAGAAAAGAGAAGGAAGATGTTGAAAGAACGAGGAATGAATTAATTTTAGAAAGTTTGTATTTTGACGGCAGAAAAGATAACACTATAACTGAAGCAAAGGAAAAAAAGTATAACGAAAAATCATTAAAGAAGAACACGTGGTCTTAGTTCAAAAACTGGATGAAAATGTGTTTGTCATATTTCATTGACATCTTCTTTGTATATTAATATAGCCACTGCAATTTTGGTGTATTTTAAAAATAATAATACAGACGTTTCAAGTTTGAAATTTATTGGGTGAAACGTAACCGCCGTCAATTCAGGACGCAAATCTGGTGTTATCAAAACATAGGAAGCAAGACTGTAAAAACTTTACAATGTATTATTTGGTTATTACATGCAAATGAACTTTTTTAGATACTTATTTCAATATCTTCCTGAAAAAACTACGGGTACTAAAGTATTTTCTGGACCAATAGGAAAGCAACTTGAAAAAATGGGAATGTATTCAAATTAAAGAATATAAATAATGGATCCTGTCTTGACGGACTGATCGGATGAAGAACTTTTAAGAAAAAGTACAAACAGGGGAAATACCTGAATTTTAGATTTTCCTTGTCATACTCAAATAGTGGAAACTTGTGTCAAAATTGTCTCGCGAGTTGCGTCAACAGACTTTAGATATTAAGCAAGAGATTGCTTTACCGTGGGAAAGTTGAATTTCCGCAATGTAATGACGACGTTTGCTTAAGAAGAATTATAAGCTAGTAGGTTGAATAGCCAATTGAATTAATTTAGAAGAAAGGGGGTGAGGAGGGTGAAAGTCGATATTTAACCACCTCCTCGTGGTGACTTCTGGGTAGTATTTACTTAATAGAAGCAGATATGAGCTAACAGCTACTACTTTAACTTACTTTATACTGAAGTTTTAAAACTTTGACGTCCTTGAGGAACCAGAAAACAAATTAATTTTTAAAAATCTTTTCAGCCGGTAGTTTAAACATTCAAAAAGGAAAAAGGTTTTCACTATTACACGTTAAAACATAAAGTATTTTTTTTTACTCTGTACTTAAGTTCCACCCTAATGAACATGGCTTCACGAAAGTGTGCTCCCGGTGGGTGCATGGCATGTTTACCCCTTTAAAGGCGGACATTCCAAAGTTTCTTTCCAATGTAAAATATTGCATTTTGTTCTGTTAATAAAGTAGTTACAAACATGGAGGCAGAACTTATAGAATAGCCCTCGTATAATATGCGTAATTATTTTGAAAATATAAATTTAAAAAATCCGGTTATTTACTTATTTTAACCATGTAAAATTCGGTTAAAATGCGTGGTAGAAGAATTCGGATACTTTATCTACTATTAATGCTAATTGATGAAATTAATGCGTCATGTTTTAAAAAATTATTTCCTTTTATTTATCATCTTTAAACTTATTAAGCGTTGATTTTCATTACAGTGTTCAGAATTGGTTGGAATGTGTTTCACAACCTTTGCTCAACGGATGATTTATCTTCCTCTTTCATATCAGTTTTTGTATACACATTATAATAACTGGATATTATATAATATACTGGTTATACTGTGGAATATAAATATTTAAAAGTCAATCAGAATTTTTAGTATTTTTTAAAGTTCCAACTGAATAATATTGAATGTTATTGACTGAATGTTATTCCTGCGGAATATTTCAAAGTACAAGGAGGACATGTTAGCCACAGCGAAAAATTAATACATGGAATTTTGTTCAATTCTATGCATAAGATCATACACTTTTCGATGGTACAATAATGAAAATGACACAAAAAACATTTAATATAGTGGCCACTTTCGGTGGAATATTTCCAAATTCAAATAGGACCTGTTTGCCACATCCAAAACCATATACAAAATTTTGGTTCAATTAAAGGCATAACTTTTTACACTTTTCGATGATAGAAAGCGGACATACGGACACACGGACACATGCACGGTATAAACATACATTTTGTATATACATGCTTTTTGGGATCTTTGACCCGTAAATTATGTAAATCTGTCGAAAAGCAGAATTCAAAAAATGTTTGATTACAATATTTTCTTCCATTGAAAATAGAAGAAAGTAAAAAAGCGACAAATGTTTCTTAATCATCGAAAGTATAATATAACCAAGAATGAAATATGCACATAATATTTAATATTTTAATCTTCTATTTTCTACCTACTCTAATCTGTAAATTTTTTGAAAGTCGCATTAAATTAGTTTGAAAACCGACATGCTAAAAAGGAAAAAAATGAAGAAATTTATTTGTTTTTTTAAATAAACCCAAATATTCCAATACATATAGAAGACTCCTTATGTAAATAAACATGAATATTGTACAAGATCCAAAGTGTCCTATAATGCAGCTTTAACTTAGTTCGAGCATTTTCTCATACAGGGGCTTGCAACGGTTATTTTTTCTCCATTTTTTTTTTTTTTTTTTTTTTTTGGATCCCCCTAATTGTATAAAATATGCTAAAAGATATGAGGTGAAATATATGCGTTATTTTAGAGAAGATCCAGAAGGAGAGTAATTTTGGGATTTATGCCGCATATGTTTTTGAATTTGCGTATAAAGTGCCATGGGAGACATAAAAAAATCATGCTGTGCTATTTAATGTTAAATACACAACACGAGTATTGCCACAAAAAAAAATCAAAACAAGTAATTAGTATTTTTTACTTACCCATCATACGTAGTTAAGGGTAAGTCTGGTAATCGTTTTAAAAATCGAAAAAATATTTTTGACTGAGTTACACGTTTCAGACACTGGAAATTCCGAAAAACATATATGTAGAAAAAAAATCCTTCCGTCTGTATGTGTGTGTGCCTGTAAACGCCCTATCTCCCGAACAAATTGAGATAGATCTTGAAATTCAGTGTGTACTTAGGGAGTAATAATGGGAAGAACCCTATTGAATATCAATAACCTCGATTATACGGAACTATTTATTTCGGACTCTCGAAATAATCGTTCTGATAAAAGTTAGACAAAAATTTTCGAAATTGTTTATTTGAAACAGTGAATATAACAGACAATACAAAAACATAAATTTTGCATCATGAATGAACTCGATCGGGTAATTAGTTTTTGAGATATTTGTAATTCTATTTTTCACACTCTTCGATTTTTCATGACCCTGTAATTCAAATTTCAATTCAAAGATATATTTTAATTGGAAATGGGACGCTTAATCCGACGCAGTAAACTGTTAGTTAATATTAGTATAATTTTTCGAGTTAAAAGGATGTTTCTTTTACGCAATTCGGTTCTACATGATTATCCCCCCAACCAAAAAACTATCGCCAAACTATAAGATTAGATGCCAATAATGGCTTATCGTAAATGTCAAGCATTTAATGCATCACCTTACCTATAATGGGGTTACCATAGGGGGGATACTGTGCTATCGCCAAATGCCTGCAAGTTTGTCCCCAACTTGGCGAAGTATCGCCAAATTTTGCGACGAAAATTAGTCGCCAAAAGTGAAGCCAAATTCGCGGTATCTCTAATATTTCGCCAAATTCTCATAGACTTCCATTGTAAACCTATAGTGTTTACTTGCTTACAAAAAATCAACAAATTGAGATATTTTAATTCAACAAAAAGTAATATTACCTTAAGGGATTATATTAATTATATTTAAGGGAGTCTAAGTAAATTAAACTATGAATAAAGTAACATGACACAATGCTTAGTATGAATCACATGTTTTATTTTCATATTTTATATTATCTATATCCATGATGGGTAAGTATTACGGTGTCCCCAACGACTAGCTAGCATTTTTTCTCTAAAACATTACACTGCGGCGCGTCACCCGTACATTCAGGCTTAGACGCCGCACTTCTACAGTAGTTATGCCGTGCTTTGTCATAACAACAGAATGAAATTATAAATAAAAATATAAAAAATATATTCATATCTGGACTATAATTAACTATGTAATAACAAAAAAGAAACTAAATGAGTACAATGAAACGTACTAGTAGAGTCAAATAAATTACTGTCTGCCTACTTTCACTATTAAAATTATCGACTTATTTTTGTACATTGATTTTTAATTGTTATTCCAGCAACAACGTAACATCAATGTATTAGAGAGAGAGAAGAAAAAGATGAAATAGTGTTTACAAAATTTATTTGTTAATAGACATTTTTTTCTACCGCAAGCTACACAAAAAATTTCGAAAACGTACGGACTATATGTAACCACATTTGAGACATGATGCAACCAAGTCAATTGACCTCTTTTCCTACCTCTTCTCCTGACCTTTTGTCCTACCTGTTTTTTGAAGTAGTTTTCTAAAAATTCTTTACAAAGAACGTCTGCGTCACGCGTGATCCAACTTTTCATTATTAATAATATTGGCTTGCATTTTCTTCCCCTTCTTACTTTTCAATTTTCCCTCTTTCTCCTTTGGTGTAGTAAACTTTATACTGTTTCAACATTCATCAATGTCTGATGGACTGTCTCGGTATACTCTACATGAATCAAAATTAAATTTTCTCTTGGTAGTTTTGTATCTTTTTTGTTAATTTTCTTACATTTTTTGGATTTTTTTTTTCTAAATTTACATTAAGCTCTTTCCAATTGTCAATAGAGCTTACGTTTATTCCCATTTTCTTAATTATGTGCTTTGCTGTTCCCTAACAAAATCTTGGAATAGGAGGTATATTATATAGGTGATTGGTAGGGGATGGTGGTTTTACACTCCTAGTTCCAGGTTCTGCAGAATTTAAATTGATTTGAGATGCGTTGATTAGCGCTTCACGTGATGGGTTTGCCTCCTTTTGTGCCTTGTTTTCTGGTGAGGGCATTTCATTATCCGCTAAAGCTGAAAAAAAAAATATCTGGGAGAGCGTTGTTGTTGAAAGGGGAGATTTCAGTGGCCTTAAAGTTACTAGTAGCGCTGCCAACAGTTGCCGATTTGTTCCAAGCATTGCAGATTAAAGAGCCTACATGATACAGAGTCAATCTACGCCCAATATTCTGCATTAACCTTCACGGATACCATTGTCCTCGTAGGATTACACCTTCTTTTCTTTTATAAAATGCGGGCAATTTTAATAAAATCTGTAAACAAGTTTAAAATTTATCTGGTTTTGAAAAAGACAATTTCATTTAAACACAGCACATTAAAATGCAAAATCATTACAATTACTATTAACGACTAATATCATGCCTAATGTGGTTACTCTGTGCAAAAGGAAAAGGAAAAGTTAATAACACTTTATCATCCTGTACAAAAGAAACTGCGGCATGTACACCGGAATTGCAGTGCAGCATATATCCTATTTTGTATGGTACATACGTCGCACATCACAGTTACCTTCCCTCGCTAGGTAAAACTGAGTACCCATACACACAGTACTCTATACAAACGCTAAACTTAGTTTTGACTTCAAAATCATGCATGCATTTAGAAATTAGCGTATGAAAAGTATTTAAGCACAACGTGTTTAAAAGTTTCGATAGTGAAATCATGCACTTACATTAAAAAAGGACTGTAGAGCTACAAGTAAACATCGAAATGGGATTCACGATATACAGTGACTAAAACACTTATTGCGCATCTATACTGTGCGTTTGACTACCATCTATCGATAATGTCCAGAAATACAAGGGGTGCGGCATTTATCCCGGACGCGGCGACTCTCCCGGAGTTACTCTATCCGTGAAATATTTTTCGAGATATTCGACTAAACGTTCAAAATTGAAATTGTATGGCGACTTTTAGCCATTTAGTATGCATTACTTAATTTGAAATACAGCAGATTTTTTAGAGAATAGTGAAATTTTATTTATTGATAATCTTAATTTTTATTTAAACACTATTCGCAAAACTAATCTTTTTTTCTAAATGTTTTTTTATTCCAAAATGTTAAGAAACCTTCGTTTGTAATCAATATTAAACATTTATTGAAACGATATTTCTATTTATTTTAATATATATTTTTTAATTAAATCAAATAATTACCTATAAATTTATAAAATGTATTGTAAAAATATATTTGTTTTCATTTCCCTTGTAAATAACGGCTATAAATTATTTGAATTAAAATATAGCTAGTTAATAAAAGATTATGTACATCAAACATGAATTTTAACATCTTTATCTCTCTTATAGTAATAACAAGAGATTGATAATTGCTGTGGGAACCTACGAATTCCAAGAGAGAAATATATAAATATTGCGTTCTGATTATGGCTAGGGAACCATTTATGCTCATAAAATACTAACATTCTGACTGAAGCAATAAACCACTTGAAATATTACACATTTTTCTGCATCTCTGTTATAGCAATTTTACTTATTCATTATACCCAGATCTAGACACAGCTTTAGAACCTGTATATAAGGAAGATGAATGGCAGAATAGCTTTTTTCCAAATACACGAAAATTGATGTTAATATGAGGGAAATTTTTTATATGCGTAATTTGTTTTTTCTTTCTTCTATCTTTACAATAAGAAAGTTTTGGATTAGTGAAAAGTTTCGACTTCTGGTTTTTGATGGAGTTATACCATTTAGAAGGTCCTAGACACGATTGGAAGATTTTTAGGTTGGTTTTTAATCATTCTGTCTGTGATTCTGTCTGCCTGTATGTGACAAAAATTTTTGGGCTATCCCTATCTCAAAAACTTATGTACGGAAATTCATAAAACGTTAGATTCCGTTAGACTCTGATATAAACTGCTGCTGATTAGTTTTTGGTAAATATATTCCAACAGATGGCACTGCTATGCTTCCTTTTTCTCGATTTTTGCAATAGCTCTACCTCAAGAACTGAGTCACGCAATTTAATCAAACTTAATATTCTGTTACATTTTCATATATATAGATCTTATTAGACTTGGGTGTATATTGAACTACAGCTGTTGGTTTTATTCTCTTTGGGTTTGAAATTTTGGTTGCAGACATCAAAGAGGGGTGTTCTGAAATTCAATGATTTGTTTGAAATGCGATACTTATATCTCCTTGTTAAGTGCATCCAATCCAATAAACCTCTATACCTTACAATACTCATCATGGAAATTAATTGTCATTTAATTTTGGCACTGCGATAGCAAATTTTGATTTATTAACACGTTTGAGATAGAAGAAAGTTTGGGCTTTGGCACATCTGATAAGCTTTTTATTAAATTCATTCATTCTAGGAATAAAAAAATCATAAAAACTTTTCTCGAAAAGTATCGGTTTTTAGTTTTATGAGATTTAATAAAATAACGGCTATAAAAGTATTGAAAATCTAGTAATGTATATGTTTGTTTAGGGATTTTCTCTCTATATGAAGAAATATGTGTAGAAATCTACATAAAATGTTTTAAAATTATAATAACCTATTTTTGCTTTTATGGGTGCAGAAAACATTTAAACTGACAAATAATTATTGAATAGCAACGGGTTAATTTAAAAGATTTTGAAATTTGGAAAAAAAAAATCCCCAGCACCTCTTTAGAACCGTAAGGGAATTCCGTAATATTCCGTATATATATTCCGTGTAGGAATTCCGTATAGAGATATTCCGTAAAGGAATAACTACAATAACTTTTTTAGAATATACGGAATATTTATATTATTATGGCTGAACTTATTTTCCAGTTGATTTTTTTTTGTTTATTATTATCTAGGATTAAGTTGGGAAATCAAAAATAGTTTGTGATACAAATGTATTTTTACTTTAGTGTGTATTATGTGTATTATTATTATATTTTTGACGAAATAATATTTTTAATTAAAAAAAGTCGAGAATTTCTTCGACCGATTGTTGGAAAATACAATTTTTGTTTGCTTTAGCGAGTCTTTTTCGTAAACACGCTAAAACCCAAAAGGAAAATTGCGTTTTTAAATAAGTGTGGGGTACGCACTTATTCAAGTAAAAGACCCTTCTTGACCTCTAAATGATTCCCTAATTCCTCTCACCGCTAACAAGTATGAAATGAAATATTAGTACACTGAGAGAAAAATATAGTTCTGGCATCTAGAATCTAAATTGCGGATCTAAAGACTCCTACTAGAATTCAAGAGCATTTTCTATATTATCGTCGTCGAACTTATTTAAAAATCCCTGCAAATAGATGCGAACAATAGGTTAGTTTTAGTAACTATAATTCTTGTTTATGAAACCATTCCAGAAATCAAGCGTTAATTTCTCGCTATTGAAACGATTCATTATAATTTCGTCACCTAGAAAACAAGAGACCAGAAATTCTAGATAATTTCGTCTATTCAGCTTAATTGTTTACCCTATTCGCATAGTTCGGAAATCTATTAGAAATACAGAAAATGACTACCTATTCATTCTAGTTGAAGGCGGTATATTTTTCTTCTCAGTGTATTTAGTTTGCTGTGTTTCTGAAGTTCCATAATAAATGTGGATTCTGCAAAAAAAAAAAAAAAAAAAAAAAAAAAAAAAAATATATATGTTTCAATGTTTTGGTTGAAAACATTTAATCCATAAAACTCAGACGTCTTAAAAAGTCTTAAATTTGTTTTGTTTAAGTTTGACGATTCTCTGTCTGAAATAAGGGGACTTGTGGCAGATTTCTTTGCAACATATCGGTTTCTGTCCCCCCCGTTTCTCAAAATCCACTTTGAACAAGTAAATTCATTAAATTAAGAGTTTTTCTTAAAACAATACGTAGTTCTACCTTCATATATATATTTTATATTATTTTCTCTCTACTTTTCACAACGAACGTAAGCCAACACATACAAAGATTTATAATTTCATATTTTTTTCCACTTATTCAAAATTCTCATTCTCGCGTATTTATTTTTTCGCCGTCTCTATCAACGTGACGTATTACTCTGGTACGTACATTGGTGGCGAATTTAGGATGTTTTGCAATCTGCTTCTCAATGACGGTATGCACATTATCACCCTCGTTTTAAGAATGTCCGTTTATTAGAAATTTGTGTTATGCTTCGGATGCCGAAGCGTTGTACCGGGTATGCATAAGCAGCAAGAAAATACTTATTTTTCTGTTGCCCACAACAATTGTCGGAATAAAATATCACATCAACGTCAGTTTTTTGGGCTCTTTCCGTCAAGGATTTATAAGCTGTTGAATCATAATACTTCCGTCAAATAATTTCCCAAGTTTAATCCAAAGCACCACTACTTTTACTTCCAGCTACATTCGTATTACTAAAGTCATATTTTGGAAGGATAAAGAAATGTAGTCGTTGGTTTTATCTGTTGTGAACCTTAAAAGTATGAAATAATTCATTTTTTAAATTCCTTCCTTCAATTAGATCGACTCCATGACAAAAACGCCTTGCGCGGGCGGCCTGATTTACATACGTGAACAGACCGATAGACTCTTCCATTTGAAACGAAGTATTTGAAGACGTATTTGAATGAATGGAACGGCTGTTAATGAAAATATTACTGACTAAGACAGCGGGATCGCAGACCGAAGTAGTGGAAATTTAAATAAAATGTATATTTTAATCTTGTAACATATGCACTAATATTATCTGTCACGTTTCAAGTTAACTGAGACCTTATCAAAATTGCGTAGCTAAAGTGAGTTTAACAAAAACAGCACCCCAAATTTTTTCCTGTATTGTTACTTTTCCTCGTTTGCAAGATCAAATTGAGACACATTTACAGTTCCAACCGACAATTGTACCTAACTTGATCATAAAAAATGCCACAATTCAAAATAGGAAGCAGAAAATATTTAAACATGAATCTTCTAGACTGACACAATTTGAAATCATTTGGAAGAACATCATTTGAATCATTAAAAACGTCACAACTCAAAATAATGCACTTTTGAACTTACGTTCACGTATAAAGGTTAGATCAGAACTGAAGATGTGGCACTATTCTGAAGGGTCAGTAATGATCTGACAAACTTAAAAAACGGCACAACTGCTACCTGGTAGGTAGATTTTCAGTGCACTATCTGGAACCTTAGGTGGTTGATAGAGGCGCAAAAAGCAAGCCGAATGGCAGCAATAACTCAAAAGAGCCAATTTTTGAGTTGTGACACTTTTGTGGCAAGGGTACGATGTGATTCAATATTTTGATTGAAAACATATAATCCCTAAAACTCAGACGTCTTAAAGGTTTTCCGATTGTATCGTTAGTGATCGATCTAGGCACTATCGTTGATAGGGTCATGGGCGCAGCCACAGTACCGCCTGTTCTCTATGTAACTACGCCCTGCCATACACACGTGGTCACTCATTGCCTCCCTGGACGTCCTTGGCTAATAAAACGCCCCTTGATCATTAATATCCCATGAACTGTTTTGATATAAATTCATTCATTTATTCTTTTATACTGTGTGGCATCAAAAATCCGGCCTTTACAAATCCGGCAACTTCAAAAATCTAACATAAAAGTCAACCTCCCAGCCATTTTTTTTGTATATCCTACTTACGGGAAAAAGAAAAAAAATAGATTGTGAAGGAATTAAAAAGTTTGAGATCCAAATAGATGAATTAGCGGACAGCGAGACCGTTGACGATGTACTACATATAATGACTGATAACTCTGGTACCAGCTGAGAGAAAAGATTACGAGGAGCAGGTAGAAGAAAAAGTGTCACTGGAAAAATACATATATTTGACTGGAAAGTTGAGATCTGTTTTCGATAAACCAGACTGTGTTTTCAAAATCAATATTATCCAATCGCACAAAATTCGAGTAAAACTTGTTAAAGTACGGCATATATATTTGAAATCGACGTTTCTTTATTTACACGAGAAGATGTTTATTAAATATATTTTTTGTAATATAGACAATATCACTTGAGTAATTTTGTATACATATTTAATTATTTTTTTTTCTCACAAATAACACTTTGAATTAAATTATGAATTAACTTGCAAATAAAGGCACCCTTAAGATTATCGGAATCACTCTTAACTCGGAAGTGCTTTTTTAAATTCTGGCTTAGTCCCGGTCCCGACGATGATACCTTATAAAATAAATAGTTTACGCATTCAATTTAAACCACACTGTAGTTATCATCGTTTATGTTTCATTAATTCGTGCCGGTGAAAATTGAGCTATTTTAACATATTTAAGGAAGTTTGATATCTGTTGGTATTTGTACCAATGAATTAAAGCAATAAACAACATTTAAAAATTTTTAAAGCAAATTATAGATCATTTCACATTTCAGTCTGCATATTTTATGCCGTAGAAGGCAGGAAATGGAGAAATTTTGCATTTAATTATGTTCGGTGTATTTTTGGTTTAGAATGAAAAAAAGAAATATAGTTATTTTTCTGTTCCTCTTATTTTACATAAACCTAGTCATATTCTGCGAACACAAAATTGAATACTTACAATTTTATTTCAAAAATTCGTATGCATGAAACAGCAGCAGCGCATTTTTACCTAAGACATTCTATCACTAAATCAATAGCAGTGTTGTGATTAAATTATTATTGTATCATTTATAGCACTAAATGCATCTGCGTATTTTAACCTCATTAAAAGCTTAGCTTAAATATTGTGTGTCTATTGTTAAAGGATTTTTTTTTAATTCTTTGTGATTGTGACGATAATGTTATAATCCTTATACATAATAACTACTCTTTCTTTTATCCGAAAATTTATACAGCAAGCATTACGATCATCCAGAATCAGCTAATTTTCTATCAGATAACTTTGTTTTACTAAAAGTGCCAATTTGCTGTTTATCATTTTAATATACTGATATTTTATACAATGGAAAATAATGCACGGTAACATAGTGCTCACAGCGTCGCGCTACCACGTACATGTCCACATTTAAAATCCGAACTGCTGTCAGGGAAGGTTCAATCAACCTTTTATCTCTTCGGTATTGATAATACGCGCATGAGGATCAAGATTGCTCTGGAATTAAAAATTGAGCGTCCCGTGTTCGACTGATTCCGTGGCCTGGATATTAGCTCTGTCGAACCTCAGGGCCCATGGACAAAAAACAGTGCTGGTCAATGTATGTAATGGATTGTAGTGTAGCAGGATTAGTTTTTACAATAGAAAAATATATAATGCAAACTTAAATCTATATTAATAAAAGAACAAATCGTTCACTGTGCTTGTGTGCGTGTGTGTTTGTTTGAGATGGCTAGCAAAATCTCCTAATGTATCTGAGCCTCAGAATTATCAAATTCTTAATTATTTGAGTTATTAATTAACAACCGTAACTCACTCTCATTAAAAAGCCACATGGTCGTTGAGAGACGGGAAAATCTTTGACGCATGCGCTGAAGGCGCTGATACGCAAATGAAGAACGAAAAAAAAAATATATTTCTGGTGTATTTTGTCATTATTTATTAGCTAACATCGTCCAAACTGCTTAGAAAATTTAAAAACGGAAGACGTGTTTTGGAATACCACACTCTTACGTCTGAAATGCCGCAATCAATTAAAAAATATATTGCAATTAATCTCTTGAAAAATAAATAAAAGAAAAAAATGTTCGTTTTACCAAAACATGTTTTTCGCCCTTATTGCAACATATCCCCAGGACGCAATTTTAAAGGTATTGACAAAACAAAAGAAAAAGAAAAGTGCCCAGTTAAACTGATGGCAATGAGCCGAGAGGCTATTCGCACTAATTGTATATTATGCACTTTTTTCAAAGATGCCCCTCAAAAAATAAATGAAGAGGGATCAGCGCCCCCCCCTTTATATTTATTCAATGAACCTCCAATTCTAATCAGGGAAGCACCTTACCGTAATAAGCCGGTATACAAAATTTGAAGCAAATCAGATAATTCTGCATGAAAAACAATATCGCTAAATTAAGGGGGGGGGGGGGGGGGTCTAACACACCTTTCTCCCTTTATACTTAACTAATGAACCACCAAATCCAATAAAGAATGCTCCTTATCAGAATGAACATAAAAAAAAACCAATAAAGTAAATTGGATAATTCTGCATGAAAATCCATTTATCTAAATTAAGAGGAAGGATAATTACCCCCTTTCCCCCTTTTATACTTAACCAATGAACCTCCAAATCTAATGAAGAAAGCGCCATATCGAAATAAACCGGTATATCAAATTTGAAGCAAATCAAATAATTCTGCATGAAAAACTCATTTATCTAAATTAAGAGTGGGGTCTAGCTCCTTTCCCCCCTTTATATTTAACTAATGAACCTCCAAATTTAATCAGGGAAGCAGTGTAACTTTATAAACCGATATACTAAATTTGGAGCAAATCGAATAATTGTTCATGAAAAACCCATTTATTTAACTTAAGGGGGTATACTCCCGTTTATACTCAACTAATGAACTTCCAAATTTAATCCAGGAAGCTACTTAACATAATAAACCGGTATACAAAATTTGAAGCAAATCGAATAATTGTGCATAAAAATTCCATTTATCTAAATTAAGGGGTGGGGGTAGCCTCGCTTACACACTTTGTACTTAACTAAAAAACCTCAAGTACTTTGTACTTAACTAATCAAGACAGCTTCTTAACATAATAAACCGGTATACCAAATTTGTGGCAAATCGAATAATTCTGCATGAAAAACCCAAACATATAAATTAAGGGTAAGACTTTCCCCCTTTATACTTAACCAATGAACCCTCAAAACTAATCAGGGAAGCGCCTTATCAGAATGAACCTAGAAAAAAAATCTGAAGGATTGGATGTTTCTATCAAGAGTTATCGCGTTACATACATACATACATACAGAACCGGCGGGCACATTAGCTCTCAGGCTTTGATAGCCTGTGAGCTAAAAATTATTATAAAGCGGAAACCTTCTTTAAATCGATGGCGTAATTGTTTTTTTTTTTATATGAATTTTTACCTTTTAAAATACACCATCAAATGCAGGTCATTTTGCGCCTCATGTAGAGTAGGGGGGAGCGTAAAAATCGTTTTTTCGAAATTCTTTTTCCGCTAGCGCGGAAAAGTTGTGGAATGATCTAGGAAATATACTCAAAACATTTTAAAATAATCAATAAATATCTTCCGGTTCCAGTTTAGGGTATAAGTATGCAATTTTAGCCAAAAATGTTGTAAATTTTCACATTTCAGTAAAATTTTTAACTTCCAACTTTTCCTTCGCGCTAGCGAGGAAAAGTTGAAAGAATATATAAGGAACATAAGTCCGAAATTTTATAGCAGTTAATAAATATCTTCCGTTTCTAGTTTGGGGTCTAAATATGGTAAATTATCCGAAAATGATGTAAATTTTCATATTTTACTGATTTTTTAAATTTTCGAATTTCTATTCCCGCTAGCACGGAAAAGTTGGGAAAATATAGAAGAATAATAAGTGCAAAATTTTAGAATAATCAATAAATATCTTTCGTTTTTCCTTTGGGGGTCTAAATAGGAAAAATTATGCAAAAGAGAAGAAAATTTAGGGGTCGAAATATATATATATATATATATATAAAGGAAAACACTTGCATACAAATTTATTTACGGAAGCTTTAAACCTTTCTTCATGTGTTCTTTCGACAAGTGAGTAGTAATCGGAGGTACAGATCCACGTAAGATTTAGCTTTAAAGTTAAAGGCAGGAATTTGGAACACACGAATCCTGCTCTCGTTTTTTCCCTATCTTTCAAAATCCTACGTAGCGCAAGTTGTCACACATTCTGGTTTGGGTTGACAAGCATTGCAAAGATTATTATTGATTCAGGACGACCAAAATAACCATTTCTCTGGGTGACGCGATCCACAACTAGCTCCAGATCATCTGCAAGATAACGTGAAGCTTGAATTATTTTCAAAAGATTTCGTGCTTCATCTGTGGAATTGGCATGCGATTTGATTATGAGTTTATCATTGACTGAGTTTATTATAAAAGTTTACGCACCTGCCTGGTTCACAATCAAATCGCCAATTGTACAGATGGAGCACGAAATTTTTGGAAAACAATTCAAACATCACGTCATCTTACAGATGATCTGAAGCTAATTGTGGATCGCGTCACCAAGAGAAATGGTTATTTTGGTCACCCCGAAGCAATAATCCTTGCAATACTTGTTCACCCAAACCAGAATGTGTGAGAACTTAGGATTTTTAAAGAAAGGGGAAAATCGAGAGCAGGAGTTCGTATCTTCCAAATTCTCAGCACTTAACTTTAAAGTTAAATGTTATGTGGATCTCATAAACTGGCGAAATTGACAACTAGCGGAACCTCCATATACGAATCACTTGTCGAACGAACACATAAAGTAACTGATAAAATCTGGCGAATATCCGGTATCGCCATTGGGAAACATAAACTTTCCGTGCCACAATGTGTTGAAAGAGGAGTAAAACTGACAACAGAAGCTTCCCTTGCAGTCATGTGAGAGAAAAAGCGTGATGGCTACATCATATCCAGAATGGAGTCAAGGCGTGCCATGCCATCGTTTAAAACCAAAAGCCAGTATAAAGTGAAAAATATAGAAACAAGTGAATGAAATGCATTTAATGCATATTTGCAACTTTTATTCTGGAACTCCAAATACACTTAGCTGTACAAAGTTTGTGTATTTCGTGAATAATAAGATTTATTGTTTAATGTTCCTAATTATTATTTACGAATGTCTAATTTTGTAAAATAAAATGTTTAAAGATTCCATAAATAAATTTTTATGCAAAAAAGTTTTCCATTTTTTCTATATTTCGACCCCTAAATTTTCTTCCTTTTTGCATTATTTCTCATATTTAGGCCCCTAAGGGAAACCGGAAGATATTTATTGATTATTCTAAAATTTTGCACCTATCTTTCGTGTATATTTTTTCAACTTTTCCGTGTTAGAGGGAATAGAAATTGGAAAATTAAAAAAATCACTAAAACGTGAAAATTTACATCATTTTCGGATAATTTTCCATATTTTGACCACAAACTGAACCGGAAGATATTTATTAACTGCTCTAAAATTTTGGATTTATGTTCCTTATATATTCTTTCAACTTTTCCGCGCTAGCGCGAAGAAAAGGTTGGGAGTTAAAAATATTACTGAAATATGAAAATTTACAACATTTTTGGTTAAAATTACGTACTTAGACCCTAAACTGGAACTGGAAGATATTTATTGATTATTTTAAAATTTTGTAAGTATATTTCTGAGACCATTCCACAACTTTTCCACGCTAGCGGGAAAATAATTTCGAAAAAAAAACATTTTTACGCTCCGCCCTAATGTAGAGCATATTTTTTCTACGCTAAAAGTAACTGACCGCTCGTATTTTAACACAGTGATTTTAAAGCATCTCGATAGATCAGATTTACATCAACTACAAAAAGTTTTTAACGTTCGAACAAGTAGAATTATTTTTTACAAAATAAAATATGCGAAAATATCGACAAACAAAAATTAGAAACCGAAAGCCTTTCGGTTAAACGTTTTCCCTCTTAAATATGAATATTTTTTTTTTTAATGAAAATTAAAAGGCTTGGTTTTAGTTATATTTACGATTCATTAAATTTTAAGAGAATTTGGACAACAGTAAACTTCTATTTTGTTATGATAATGAACCCAACACAAAAGAAGAAAAAGAAGAAGAAACGGTTTACGCTTCGATCGGGAACTCTAATTTACAAAACCCATCACATCATTTTTAGCTTTGTCTTCTAACGCCTTAGTTTTTTATACGAAAGGTCTCTTGTTCGAAACTCTATAGGACTAAGTTGAAATTTGAATTTTGCTGTTTTAAGCATTTCATTTATTTTTTAAGGGTTTCTAAAGTGAAAAAGTTCCGCATTTGAAAATCAATATGGCAATAAGTAAATAAATAACTACAGGAAATATTGTTAACTTTAAAATAATTTAATTATTTAAAGAAAAAAAAACTACACATAAATGAATCGATTATTCAAATTCGAATTATTTAATTAAAAGAAATTTTGGTTTCTTTTTTCAATTTTAAGAGCATTTAATTATTATTATTATTTTTTTTTTAAATCAATTGAATTATTTAAGGGGTCTCAGGACTCTTAAAATTGGAAAAAATGAAAAAAAAAAAAGACCATTTTCAACATTTAATATCTTAAAATTTAATTTATTTTAGGACACAATTTTAATTGGAATAAAATATATGTGTATGTTCTTTCATTTCATGTATTTAAAAAATTATATAAGATGCAGAATTAGCATTTACAGGGGCTCCAAACTGTTAGACATTTGACGAGCAAAAAATCGGCATAACAGCTTACGCGCACGGTTACAAAGTAAGTATTGCAACTAGAAGGAAAATTTTGGTGCCTACTTATACGTCAGATTGTAATAATTACCCTGAATCTAAATAAATTTTTATTTAAAGCTTTTATATATTTTAATACAAAGTTGTATTTAGCTAATGCAAAATTAAGAAAATTTCAATAGTATAACCACCTAAAAAAATATTGTTTTGAATAATAAAAAGGAAATTTTAAATTCAGTTTATACAGACTAACATGAAACATATGTTTTGAAAATTTCATAAAAAAAATATTCATAAGTTTTTGAGATATCGTGCGCGTTATGCCCAAAAACGTCATTTGGAGAAAAATGGCTTCAAAGTTTTCAAAGCGACGTTTCAGCTATTGAACGAGTATAAATGTAAAAGCCATAACTTCAGTTCGAATAGGAATTTCAAGGAAACCATTATATCAAAATGTTCAGAAAATTTAGGAGTTTAAAATCTAAAAAAATTAAAATTTCGAAAATTTTAAAGCTTTAAGAGTCCTGAGACCCCTTAAGAAAAAATTACACATAAATGAATCGAAAAAAAAAAATAAACAAATATAAATTACATTTTTGGGGGCGAATCGGTTTAATTACAATATATTCGTTTTTTTTTTCAATTTTAAGGGGGAGGGGGGGGGAATCTAATCCAATAAGAACAATCTTTCACTTATAAAAACACTGACTAGATGGCGCCAAAATATCTGTCTAAAGATATTTTATGCAGACTCTTTAAACTAAACAAAGCCTAATTGCATTTTTTTGAGGGGGGAAGGGGAGGCTGGAACCTGTTTTTTTTTTCAGTTTATTATTGCTCGACTCCATTATAAATAGGGTTTAATCAATTAAAAAATAATTTTGCTGCATAGTATCATTCTAAAAACCTATATAGTACTATTTGCTTGCATTTTTTTTTCTTTTTCAGTACTACAATTTATGATGTTTTTTTTTTAATTATTTTTTCATCTAAAGATTTTACATAAAAATTTAAAATATTAAAAACATAAATTATATTTGAATTCATCAATTAATTTTGAATAAAAGGGTTTTGAAGTGAGAGACAGATAAAAATTTAAAGCCTTAACCTATAACTTTGCACAACTGTACAACTTTCCAAATGAGTGGGGACCTCGTAATTCGCACCGCGTCTAACCTCCAACCCCCCCCCCCCTCTGTACGGACCTGCGCTACAAATTTCAGGTTAATTTAACCCGGCAGTAGTCACGTGTCGGTCTTTTTGCTGCCCATGTGAATTATCTTCTCCTAACACTTATCACCTTACAAATAGAATGGATAAGTACCATGCTAGATGACTTTAATTTTTTCTGCAACGCCACAGTAAAGTATCAAGACATCTCTGATTTTTTTTTATGTTGTTCTAGTACATTTTTAAAAACAAAGTTGAAATTTGTGGAAATGTCTACGCAACGATCCATAATGTCAAATTATTTTTTTTTCTTTTTCGTCATTGCAAATCTTGAATCAAAATGAATAAAATGTACAATTTAAGTAAACAGCAAATTTATAACTTCATTAAAATGTAATATTCAAATATTAATCGAAAAAAGTTTCTTATTTTGTAATTTTTGTAGGCGGGGGGGGGGGGCGGCAAAAAGACCGAGCGCGACTAATAACGTTCTGAAAAAAGACGAGACTCGGACGAAGCCGGGGACAGCTAGTATACATAAAATTGCCTTACTACGTGTTGAAGACGTAGCTTTAAAAGCTATTTCTATACCTTATTTTTTTCTTATAAATAATCATTTCTGTTGGAAAATTCTCTATATAACTTACATATTTTTAAATAAAATAAATCAGAATACATCAGATATGTTCATTAATTCATAGTCAAACAATATAAATCCTGTTAGAATGGAACCTTTCTTATACGGAAAGTTTTTATTGTTATAGCCGTCTGTGTACAGTCATGGAAAAAAAAGTAATCCCCCCCCCCCTACTAACTCTGTAATAAATTATTGTAGAAGAAAGTTACTGGTACCAAACGACTGGCAAGCTATTGTACTTTTAAATGATGTATATAAAATTGGCATGGGGGGGGGGATCTAGTACATATCAAAACGAAACCAAACTTTGTTTATTTCAATAGCAATACTCAATATCGACAGTATAATTAAATTTTTCACAATTTAATTAGCCTAAAAAAAAATTCATTAAATTCGTAAGATTAGTTTCACAGAAATTAATTATTTTAAAACGAGCATATTTTAGGGACTGTACCCAAATTGAAGTTTGGTTCTCGATTGGGAAAATGATACAGAATGATTATGACACTTCTGTTGAAGTACTATTTTTTGCCAATTTCACTCATTTAATATGTTTACGAATATTGCCAGATCGAATGTTTTAATAAGATGAGTAAAATATATAATTTTCAAATTATGCTTTTTTGTACATCATAGACTGACCATTAAACCACCAACTTGAATTTTAATGTATAATTTGAAAGCAACTTGGAAGAAAAAACTGACATTGAGAATTCGCATAAAGCAGGACATAATAAATATAAGTCTATCCAAAAAATTTTAAGTTGCAATCATATTTTTTTCGAATGTTAATTTCGTAATACATATTATAAAATTTATTCAATTATAAATTCAGTGTATTTACGTTTGGGTTGTTTAGTATTATAACCACAAAAAATTATCATATTTAAGAATATAAAGCTCTAAGATTTGAATGTCCATAATTCAAAAGCTTATCGTCAGAATGACTTGAAATTTCGTTTCTATTCATAATTTGAAACGGAGATTTAAAATATATTCCGGAAATTAGGTGTTGCCTTTAAAAAAAAACCAAGTTTGGTCTGGTTTTGATTTGTAGATGCTCCCCTAAGGAAATCTTACATACATCATTTAAAAGTAGACTTTAATTCCAATCGTTTGGTACGAGTAGCTTTCTTCTATTTTAATTAGTCGCAGAGTTAGTAGGGGTGTTTACTTTTTTATACGATTGTACCTGTTAAGAATGATACTTGTATAAAATGGAATTTTTCGCGTATCTTTGCGATTTTGTATCAGCGAATTTTACTGTATATTTTCACTATCGCATGGGCATTTTATAAGATTCTGTAAATAACTCACATATATATTTATAGGTATTTTAAAATTTTTATATTTATTTTCCGTAACTTTATTACCTGAAAACACACGTGTTTGCATATATTATTATACACCAAAGTTAGGAAAAAATATTTAGAACATAAAAATTCACTTCCTTTCCTAACATTACTTCTTGAAGAAATATAACCTTCATAAATTTTGAACATTTTCAAAGCATTGAAGTTATTCTACATACACAGAATTTCGATCTTCCATAATGCAGGTATATACGAATGTAAGCAAACTTTACACTCGAAAGACGGGAATATTCAAATTTAAATATACATTCAGATTTCTGAAATATCTCTCGACTGTATACTATGGTTCGAAGTCTGCTTAAAATAAAGAATGGTCGTAACTCATACTTATGGTTTTGCGTAAAATTGTTAAAGAGTTATGTTTTAAGCTTCAAGTGCATTTCTGTTGCATCTTAAAATTCTTTGAAGTATATATGTTTTCTGAGATTTTTCCTTAGCACAGTAGTAACATATTTTATTATATTCATATTTTAGTATATGTTTCTTCTTGTTATTTATTGTTATGTACGGCTCTGAACTGTTTTTGCAATATATCACCCTTTATATTGACTACGTATTGCATTAAACATTGTATTACAATTGCGCAAACAATTTTACAAACTTAATATATATATAGAGAGAGACAGATAGATAGACACATATACATAAATTTATATAATATGTACTATTATATACAAATACAGATCATTCAATTGCGATGTCGCCAATGTCCTTTGGGGTTTATCATACTTTTATTACCTAATAGAAAAATTATAATTTTCTTTAAATTCTTAATATGCTTTTGTCCCATTCTCGGTATCCCCTTAATCGTAAGAGCTTAATTACCAGAAATAAAGAAAATCTTCCGTGTTTGATTTGGATTTAATTTTTTTTAATTTGAACATTGAGCACTATTATAATAAATGTAATAATAAATGAATATTGGTATATTTCAATGTATGCCTAAAAGTAAATTTTATTGAATAATGAAACACTGATTGGAGTTCAGCTACTAGAAATCAAGCAGTTCATAGAAGGATGCACCTGCTAAAGTTCAGCTGGCAATTACAGTTTTTCAACTATAAATTTGAAGAAAACAAATAACCACCGAATTTTGTCAAAATAATAACACAGATGATTATTCAAATAAACGTCAATTGCGAATATTACTCGCACTCAGAGGGTTCCGTACAATAATTTTATGAATTATTAACTGTATTAGTATTTAAAAAAAAGCGTAGCTAAAACAATAATAATACTTTGTAAAAAACTATACAACGTAGGATTGAGTATAGCTGTATATATTAGAAAAGTATGAATGGGTATACCATAAAAGTTCAAAGAGATTTGAAGCCTAAATAATATCAAATATTGCAGTTATGTGTAACTCTTTTTTTAATTTTAACCTAATCTGTTTATGATGGACTTAATTCGGTACTGACAATAAAAGTAGTGCATATTTAAACTTCATTTGGCGTTTCATAAAACTAAATGCAGAGTAGTAATAATCTTTTCTTTTTACATTGTACCTAAAACATAACCCTAGTTCAAAGTTTAACTCTTTAGATCCCAAGCTCCGAAAAACAGAATAACCTTAGAATCTCAACCAAATAGCCGAAAATCCTCCTCTCCTCACCCCTTCTTTACTTGGTCAGTAGAGGAAGAGACGACCCACTGCATTCTCCCTCCCGTCAAATTTCGACAAGTGGTACATGCCTCCGTTTATAATCCTGCTCTTTTACAAATGAGGGGGTTAAGAAAAGAAACACGCAGACTGAAAAATTTCAATGATTACTTTTTGTTTATTGCATTTTTGTTCTTACCCTGGAAATTCCAGACAAATATACTTTTCATTTTTATAGAATTCCGCCATTTCTATGTAAATTTTAATCTACTTAGTGATGCTAAAAAGGAGGATTTTCGAACTGTATTTTGAATTTTAAATCATAATTACACAAAAAAAAATCTTTTAGTTCAAATAATTATATTTTGAAAATATACTACTATATACATGAAAATTATCGTAAATTACACGTATATTAACTAAAGAGTTCACATAATTTAAAATTAAAAATAAAATTAAAAATAATGTATAAATACAGTTACGAAGCTGAAAACGTTTACTTAAAATTGATAGCATTCTAAAAACCGAAGAAAAAAACCTGTAAAACTACTCGTTTTACGAAAATCAGCGGGGTGGGGGGGTGGGGGGGGGAGTGTGTTTATAAATCTTGAAAATACATTCTTTTTCGAGTTTTCTACTGATAAAGAACGATTTTTGGAATCATGGGTAACTAAGAAGAAGTTAATGTATATTTACTTTTATGTATATTTACTTTTATTACGTTATTCGAAATCTATTAAGAAAAGTTTGTGAATTGCGTAATATTTGTTTACTGGGGATGGAACAATGTTTACCCTGCAACGATCATTATTAGAATAATATAAAGCTAGTTTTGTCCTTAGAATACGATACCAGTAAACGATATCTGTTAACGTGTAATACAGAATTTGTAATTAAAAAGTCACTGTTCTAGTGAATTATAAAAGTATTCATATATGTACAAAATACACGAAGCTTGTTTTAAATGGTTCTCTAACGGAATTTATGCATTATGGGTTGTAAACATTATGTAGATTCAACAAGATGGAGCGCTTCCCCATCAGTCTCAACAAAAACCCCGATACAGTGAATTGGTATGATTGGATTTATAGATTGGCCACCAGATCACATTATTACCCCCCCCCCCCCGCATTTGTTAGTTCTGAGCAGATTTCAAACATTTGATTAAAATACAGGCTCGTTAAATGCTGTCAATTATAAATAAATGCTCATTAAAGCTTTAAAAATATTAGTTATGGAGAACTACAAATTATTTACAGATGTATCATTAGCTCAGCTAATCTCAGTTAAAAATTGGAGTTGATGGAAATCATTTTGAGAATACTATGCGAATTACGTTTTATAAATTGTATTTCTAGCATTTTAAACTACGTACGTCACTTTATATAAAATTATCTGCGCAATAATAAATTAATTGCATTTCTGATGCAATTCTTTATCCAACTTAATACTCTGGATTTATAAAATGCCATCGTCAGTTTACATATGGTCCCTATTTTGACGTGAAGACGTCTAACAGATCATCCATGTATGTTCGGAAAGTGAAAGTCACACATTTTCGCTTTCGGGTCCATGCCAGGTGCTGGTTGAGACTGCGCAGTACGTTAAATGTAAATTTAAGATAACATACGAGAATACTTACGACCCCTATTGTGGCCGAAATGTTACACCTACCTGAGAAATTCTGAAGAACGTTTGTGCTTACAAAAAGCAAATCAAATAAAAACATAACGAAAAATCATAAATATTAGGCACACATTCTATTCAATAATCATTTATATTACACTATCGTACGTGGCACAGAAATTGCGATTATTTGTTAAATGTTTAATGGAAAAGCTCGGATGAAACCCATCTCATTGGTTATTGTGTAAAAGTCCTTTGACAGGATTTAGACCGAGGTAAATCGGGTTTATTTATGTTTCGGTCTTTCACTGCAGTTATTGAGTTTCAAAATATCATTAGAAATGCCCGTAAAAGATCTTTGCGAATGCTTGTGGAAAAGTGAAGAAGAAACCGAATTACGAAGAGAAAATCGCAATTTGGTCTCCCTTATCAGAAACTCCCGATTTGATAAATGATTTGTTGTGTCAAAACTCACTTGAAACCAAAAACTATAGCGAACATATCCGGCAGTATAACGCCTCCTTATCTTTTGCTTCAATATGGGCATAAATCAAATTGCCTTCTGGAGTAGGAGCACATTCCTTCCGGATATACGGTCAGATATATCACAGTATTTCTCCTTTGTACACTAATGATTACAGAAATCCCGGCTATGGACAGCTTTTTTTCTGACACTTTCATTTTTTAAACGTAACTGTTATAGTTTTGAAATTGTAGCTCTTATTTAATTTTTTTGAGAGTATAAATAAATGCTATTGTATAAATTATTTTTAGTATAAATAAATATTACTGTAAGTCCACTCCACTGTTATATTTTTTCAATGAGAGTCTGCCTGGGCAACACCGGGCGGGTCAGCTAGTAATAATTTATTTTGATGATTACAAACCAAAAGGGTAGAAAACTACGAATTAGGCGAAAGAACACAAATGGTATTAACAAGATGAGTAGTGACCGACAAGACAAATGTAATATATAAAGTATATATGAAGCTGTCTCAATCAATTTCCAAGTTAAAAGAAGAAGTTCATATTTCTACGCAGTAGTTAAAAGTCCCCGGTAGTGACTGCGTCATTATTGCATTCTATATCACATAGCGCGAGTAAGACAACAATGGCACATTCATTTTGCCGAAATGTGTTTGCACATGCAGAAGGATGGGTAATTTTTTTTTTTTTTTTTTTTTTTTTTAACATACATTTTCAAACTATTCGTGTATCTGTTTAAATTGATTAACTGTGTCAGAGTAATGCCTAGTAGATAATTTATTGTTCGAAAGTAATCTGTAGAATATGCAGCTACAAGTTTTTGTGGTCGATCTCACATTCGTACAGTTTGAATAATATACCAGTATAAATGAAGCATAAATTGTCTGATGTTTTATAAAATTGGGTAACAAATATATTAATTGTACGAAATATTTTCAAATTATCGTACATTTTTAGCGTTCCGTACTTAAAAAGTAATTAAAGTACTTAAACAGAACCATTATACGATCACTCCTGTGTCTGTCTGCCAGTCACAGCCATTTTACTCGCAAAGGGAATTAACCCTTTCGAGGGCGGTGTACTTAAAAAGGGACACCTAATTTTAATTGCAAAACTGACAAACGGCACCAAGAAATATTTAATTAAAATTTTCCTTTTATAATGTATATGAAAATGAGCAACTTCATATTTTCTAATGACCCCGTTTATCAACTAAAAAGAGGAAGCCATACAGTAGCAAGACCCTACAACTTCTTCTTCCAGCAAGGTCTGATGGTAGTCCCGATAAAAGCCAAGAAGAGAGTGATGAAGAAGAGTTCTGAAGAATCATTTTGAAACTTGTAATATATTAAATACATTCAAAAACTAGCAATCTATAATATATAGACTCCACTTTACTGAACCTACTATCAAGCAGGACGGTCGTTCTGCCAAGCCAAGCTGAAAAAAAAATGCTAACCCCGCCAAACAAACAAACGCCAAGAATAAGGCAAGACACCGTAACTGCTTATTATACTGATGACAACTTCTCCATGTTAAATGAACGAAATATGCCAGCGTAAAATTTCCCATATCAAAAGAAGCAATCATCGCAGAAAAATAAAACCAACACTAGAAGGACCTAATAAAGAAGATCTTCAATTTGAGATCAAATGCATCCTCATAAATTAATTATAAACAGAGATATAGATTTTTTAAAATAACGTCGAGATACTGAAAATGATCATTTTATTTTCTTCGTCACAACTTATGTTTAAATCGAGGTAGAGACTTAATTATTGGACATAAAAAAGTAAGGATTGCATTTTTGGACAGATATTTACTCAATCTACGTGCTTTTATAAAATTCAGCTTTAAAAACATTAATTTTCTATTCATAATTAGCGAAAAACTGTTAATTAGTTCTAAAGTTTACAAATTATGCCAAATAGCGATAAACCCGCCAAAATATTTTAGAAATCTTATACTTTTCTTTTATATTATCCTTTTGCAGTGATTTCATCGAAGATAACTATGGCTGAGATTCAGATATATTTTTCGCTGTTAGCGAAATGAGTTTGACCAATCAGAAGCCTGCATGTTTGAGAATATTTGCTGTTTGTGGATCCCGGCCTATGTCATGAAAGTTTTGAGTCATTTTTTTAGTGCCGTGGATGAAGTGCAATGTTTGTAGAAATGTAGGTTAGGATCCAGATAGATTTTTCGCTGTTAGCGAAACGAGAATCGCCAATCAATAGCCTGCATTTCTGCAAACAGCGAAAAGTTCACAAAAATGCAGGCTTCTGATTGATGAATCCCGTTTCTCTGACAGCCAAAAATCTATCTAGATTGCGTACAATGGAGGATATTTCAAATATGGGTTCGAGGCTGCAAAAGTCACGTGATACCGGTAATTTATCCAAGGAAATTCTATCTGATAAGAAGGGAAGATACTACTACTTTGCCTCATGAACCGTTTCATTGGCTAGCGGGGATTTACATTACACGTCTACGGAGCCTTCCCTTCTTTACGATAGAAGTTTTTACCTTGACCACGTGATCAAAATGTAGATGGAATAGCCTCCATTATGTTGAACACAATTTTGCATTTCCACATCCAGGTAGGGTATTAATTGTCATAACAACAATACATATTCGAAACTATTTAAGGCACTGATTCTGAACTCCTTTGCTATACCTTTCAGTATTAAAGAAGTTGTTGTTTCCATAGTAACAGTACTTTTCTGTATTGCTTTCTCTAAAACACAAATATAGAAATTTAACAAAGAGCGCTCAGAATCAACACCATAACAGAGAGCCTTCATACATAAGAGTGGTGATATATGCACAGGAAGCATGCTCATTTCAAGTTTTTGCCAAAAGTATGGCTACAGCGTCTAGAATACCTTGTGTGGAAATATGCTATCCAAACAACGCTAAAAATTTGTATCCCTTAAATGTGCGACGATACTGCTAAAATCCCAAGTATCGATCACAGCGACATCTGCGGGATTTAGTATTACATTGTATAGACTAGCAATATCTTGCAGTTTGAGAAAATATCCTGCAGATGTCGCTGTGATCTGTATATTTCAGCAGCATCATTGCACAGTTAAGGGATACAATATTTTAGCACTTTTTAAAGTATTACAGGGATAGCCAATTTCCACACTATATATACAGCGCCTAGAAGATACAGTGTGGAAAACGGCTACAAAATAGTGCTAAAAAATTGAATCCTATAAATGTACAACGATGCTGAATAACAAGATGTCGATAGTAGCGCCATCGTAGTGATTTAAAAACGATAGTCATTCTAAAAGAGACTCTTTAACCTATTTCCCGTCATTCCTTAACTAAATTAGCTTATAACAGACCAAAATATCTTATATTTATAGTTTCCGATATTTAACATTCTATAATTTTTGAAAACTCAGTGTTTATATTGAAAAGAGTTACGAGATGGCGCTCGTATCAGCATATTGCCGCTGAGCATTGTTGGAGATTTATGGGATACAAGTTTTTAGAACTTTTTAAAGCATTATAGGAATAGCCGTTTTCCACACTGTATCTTCTAGGCGCTGTACTATAGCTCCGTTATAGGCCTAGATTATGTGTTGTAGAAATCGACTATCCCAGCAATACTTAAAAAAGCGCGGAAATAGGGAATCTCTTAAATGTACAACGATGTTGAATTCCAAACAGTCATTTACAGCGACATCTGCAGGATATTATTTAAAGAAGAAAGAGACATGTGTAATGCACCGCTATAGCGTCTAGAATACATACTGTGGAATTTTGCTATCCAAGCAGCGCTAAAAAGTTGTATCCCTTAAATGTGCACTGACGCTGGAATCCAGGGAGCTGATCGCAGCGACATCTGTGATAAACTTTCAAAGTAAACATCGTATTATTACAGCGGGCTTGACGCCAAGCACATAGGTCAGATGTATGCTAATAAAATGTAAAAAAAAAAAACGCTACAGCGTCTAGACCAAATTATAGCGCCTAGAATATATAGTGTGGAAATTGGCTATCCCTGTAATACTTAAAAAAGTGGTAAAATATTGTATCCTTAAATGTGCAACGATGCTGCTGAAATATACAAATCGCAGCGACATCTGCAGGATATTTTCTATAACTGAAAGATATTGCTAGTCTATACAATGTAATACGAAAATCCCGCAGATTTCGCTGCGATCGACACTTGGAATTTTAGCAGTATCGTCGATCATTTACGGGATACAAATTTTTAGCTTTGTTTAATAAAATATTTCCACACTAGGTATTCTAGACGCTGTTACCAAATCGTCATGAAGTTTTAGGAAATATCCTGCAGATATCGCTGTGATCGACTCATTGGATTTCAGCATCATTTGAAATTTAAGAGATCCAATATATTAGCACTTTTTAAAGTATTACTGGGATAGCTGATTTCCACACTATATATTCTAGGCGCTGTAGCACCGCGGTAGCCTGTCTTTTTCGTTTACCTCGGAGTAGATATAGATGAAGTCATTTGTAGCTGTTCCTAAACTGTGGCCAACAACATATAAGGCCAGTTCATAACGTCACACGGAGTTGATTATCTGTACACGGCAATGGACACAAAAAAAATCGGCTCGCAGCTTTGTACTAATCATCGTGTAAAGATGATCCAACTCTGAGACTAACGAAAAAGACGCGGTGGGTCCGATTCTTCTTTTTTTACAGACCGCTGGAGTCACGTGATGCTCGATGCACCAAAGAAGGTGCGTGAAAAGAGCATCACGTGACTCCAGCGGTTTGTAAAAAAAGAAGAATCGGACCCACCGCGGTAGCCTGTCTTTTTCGTTAGCCTCGATCCAACTGCGTGTGACTTTTAAACATCATGAACTGGCCTATTATGTCATTGGTCGCGCTAACACCCCCCCCCCCCTCCTGCGTCCACCGTATATAGCGGCATCTTGTACTGGAGACTGCTAAATGGGCTGCTATCGGTCAAAATCAAGAGAGAAAAGGGCAGAAGAGAGGGAAATAACTCGTTTTTTTGGTAACTAGTTTTTCACACGGGAAGATTGACATGTCTGTTCCTCTCCTTTCATAACTTCATGGTGGTGAAATACGCCAAAGCATCCTAAATATCTGAGAAAGTCTTGACTCGCGTCACGAAAACATCACACAAAGCAGGCAAAGCAAAGAAACAAAATCATTCATCGGCTCGTGAATATGAACGAGCCAATGAATGATTTTCTTCTTTGTTTTGCCTGCTTTGTGTGACGTTTTTCTGACACGTGTCAAGGCTTTTTCCAATATTTAAAGGGCGTTGAATAGGCCGGGATCAAGATAGATATTTCGCTATTAGCGGGATGGGATTGATCAATCAGACGTCTGCATTTTTCCGAACTTTTTGATGTTTGCAGTAAACACCGAAAAGCCTGCAAGGATAAAGGCTACTGATTGGTCAATGTAATTTTACTAACAGAGAAAAATTTATCTGGATCTCGGACATTAACTTTGGTTGGTTAAAACAATTTTGAATAAAATCAAATCAGGAAGCCAATGTTTGTTAACTTTTCTGGTTAGTTTAATTGAAATCTTGCTCGTCTATTACTGAAAACTGAGTTACCATACTTTGGACAAAAAATTGAATATGAGTACACGACTTGTGCATATGTCACCACTCTAACACAGTGTTGCCAGATTTTAACTCAGATACTTGATTGGCACCACTTTTTTGAAATTGTTAAATGTGCCTTATTTAATGACATATTAATTAAGGCGAAAACAATGGGAATTTTACCGTTTATAATAAGTGCTGGCAATCAAGAAATCTGAATTAAAAAAAAGTAGCCCACTGGCAACACTGCTCTAACATATAAATGTCCTGTGTTATGACCATGATTCTAAGTGCAGTTGGTTAAATTTGAGTATCTGGGCATTAGAGAAAGCAATAGTGGCCCACTGTGGCTGAGTGGATAAGACACAATGCCGCTAATCGCTTGAGAGCGTAGGTGGAAGCAGATTCGAATCCCGCCGTGATCCGCATGTGATATGATGTATGTGTTCAATAAATCAAACAAACAAACAAGCAAGCAATAGTGAAATGTACAGTTGGCATGGAAACAACGTCTTCTTTAATTCGTATAGAAAATTAATGATTAGTAGTAAATGACTAAAGTTTAAAATGTAGGCAAATGGTCTGGAAATATCAATGGCTCCCATCTAGTATTTCACAAAATTAATTTAATAGATTCACATGATGTATAACTTGATGCAACTCTTAAATAATGAAAATTCTGCAACAAGACTTATGTAGGTAGATCTTTTGAATGAATAATTCAGAATTCTGAGAACAAAACGAAGTTCTTAAGGCTCTTCCTCACACCCCCCTCAAAAAAGGAAATACGATAGAAAGATATAAGAATTTGGATAGCTTCAATATGTCTGTGATCTTTTGTCAGAGTTCAGAAAAAGAGTCTGGGCATAAAAAAAAGACAAATTTAACGAACGATAAGACTATAGATTTCAGGCAATTTTTAACCGAAAAATATTTAATTCTAATGTATATGCGACTTTAATAATAGACTATTAAAGCTAATCAATTTAGGGGAAATTTTATAGTAAATTAATATCCTCACATTTATGCAAATAGGCATGGATAAACAGACTTGAGTAAAATTACATATTTATTCTTTCTTCTCTATAACACGATCTAAATGAAGATGAAGTTATATGTACAGTTTATATCTCTAAATTTTTAGATTTTTTTTGTCAAAAATGTTCCTTTATTATGTCTAGAATTGCTAGATTTACAGATCTTCGATTCTTTAGATGCCTGCGGGTTTTCATTCTCGGATTAACCGTAGGTATTTGTAAAGGTAAATTTATTTTGCAAAACCGTCAGCAAAAAAAGTTAGAAAAAACAATTAACTGACAGACTAACTGTAAATGTATATTTTATTTCGACTCTGTTTTTTACTAAATTTTCATCTTTCGTAGAAAATTTTAAGGAGATATAAATTGAGAAAGACTGATACTTTGAAAGAAGAAATTGACTTTCCTTACTTTTAAATTATTAATCACTATAAAAAATGAATGATAGGTAAACAAAATGTATAATATTGTGTTTGCTTCCTGCTTATAAAAGCTATACAAGGACTAATTTTAATTTGAGCTAGTAGAATTATTTCAGTTATATATCATTTGTTTTAAAAAAAGAACTGATATCTACTAAAAAACAACTTTTCAAAAGTAAAAAATAAGCCAAGCAAAAAAAAAAAAAAAAAGAAAAGAAAAGAAAAAAGGTGAAAGTTGTGGCTAAAAAATAGTGTGATATCAAATTTCCAAGCTTATATTGCGGTACTTATTTAACATTTTTTGATAAAAATTTACCATATGTAAGTCGAGTACCTAAGTATGCGTTGATAGAAAGCCTTTTCTCCTTTACTAAATACATCATAACGTGTTTCTGAAAATTAATTTTTTTTAAATTATGCATGATGGGCTTGGCGGCCATCTTTCCATATTTTACACAAATTTCTAAGCACTCAAGCTCGTAACATATTTGCATTATTAAGAATTTCGAAGTTATAGTTTTAGCTACAGACAGATAAATTAAGAAAGTTTTTTATTTTGAAAAAAACAAATTGATTTTTACTGCTTTAACTAATTAATTAACCCCCCTCCGAAAAAAGAGAATCATAAGATGAAACCTGAAGTTACTTCAGCTTTATTTTTAGACACAAATTTTTAGGCACTCATTTCCATAAATTAAAAGAATAAAATGTTTGCTTTAGTAACAATTTCGAACTTCCAATCTTAACAATGAACTTGTGTGCTTAGAAATTTGTGTAAAATATGGAAAGATGGCCGCCAAGCCCATCATGCATAATTTAAAAAAAATTAATTTTCAGAAACACGTTATGATGTATTTAGTAAAGGAGAAAAGGCTTTCTATCAACGCATACTTAGGTACTCGACTTACATATGGTAAATTTTTATCAAAAAATGTTAAATAAGTACCGCAATATAAGCTTGGAAATTTGATATCACACTATTTTTTAGCCACAACTTTCACCTTTTTTCTTTTTTTTTTTTTTTTTTTTTTTTTTTTTTTGCTTGGCTTATTTTTTACTTTTGAAAAGTTGTTTTTTAGTAGATTAAATATAACACTATTAAACATAAGTTAAATGCAATAACTATTATTAATTGTAATTTAATTGTAATAAGCATTATAAATGGAAGTAATAAGTTTTATATATCGTAAAATTAAATACATCTAATTAAACATTAATAGTGAATAAGACAAACCTATCAACAATTACTTTCCTCTTAAAAACAGTAAATAGTTAAGGTTACAAGTCGCTCAACTTCCAAACTCTCATCGGTAATGTTAAGTCAATGGACACGTGATTTATCGTATTTTTAAATTATCTACTTAGTAAATTAATATTTTCACTTCTTTTTTTCTTTGTGCTCTTCTTAAATGATGAATCTTTTTTTTTTTTTTTTTTTTTTTTTTTTTTTTTTTTGTTAAATGTCAAAATATTAATAAAGTGTATATTTATTATTATGTAAAATGTTAAAATCTTACTTACACTTCGTCAGCTAAAATATTAAACTGAGCTGTGGAATTGTATGTATATTCATAGTATGCTAAAAGTTAGTTCAGTTAAACGCATAGCACAGTTAAAAATGTCCATTCAGCCATTTCCGTGAATAAACCGAAATGTACTTGAGAACTTTTGTGCAGCCCTATATATGATATATAGAATGTATCCAAACCAAGTAATATTTTTTTAAAAAAAGTTCTATTTTAAAGCGCCTATCACAACTACAAACGCTTTTCCAGCAATTATTGGCCATAGATTTCAATAGTTAAATTTATTCTTCAGCCATATTCTTTTGTGTGTCCTTGTAAATGAACGATATATTCTATGCACAACATATTCTACAATAAGTGCCTTAGCACACGGTAGTGATGTATATAAATTTTCGCACGTTTAAAAGTGTGATATCATTAAAATACAGAGGAAACGATTTTTGCCCATAGACCATAATTTAAGGGAATTATTTTGGTTGTCTCTGCAGATGAACCGTTAAGGCTATAGACTTCATTTACAATACCAAACATGCCATAGTGATACCCAATAACATCTAAGAATTTCAAGCCAATCGGATAATATTTACATCGAAAAATATTTTTGACCAGGATTTAGAATCAAATACTCCACTGTGCGGCGTTGCAATTTTGCGACCTCCTTTCGAATCGCTTAGCACAATGGTATGTTTAACGTTTGAACAAGAGCTTTGTTTCTGCTACACTGTAAAAAGATAATATTATTAATACTGTAAACTTCGTTTTACGAAAGCCCAAATAAAGTTTAAATTTCACTACTCTTATTATCAGTACCGAATAATGTTCATCAATAGCAGGTTAGGATAAGATTTAAAGAAGAGTTATACAGAATAGAAATATTTGATAGTATTTAGGCTTCTTATCTCTTTGAACTTTTATGGTATAACCATTCATACTTTTCTAGTATATGCAGCTATACCCAACCCTACGTTGTATAGTTTTTTACAAAGTCTTATTATTCTTATAGAAACGATTTGTTTTAATAATACAGTTAATAATTCATATTTATTGTACGGAACCCTATTAGCTCGAATAATACTCGCACTTGACCGTTTATTTCATATTATAAAAGTTGTCTAATATGATTGAGATTTAGATCAAACGCAAAAATTAGTAAAATAAACTCCGAGAATTAAATTCAAAAGGAATGAAGAAGTCAGTAGACACGTCTCCAAAAAAATGTATTAATGACGTTTCAACCAGACAGAATTCACCGATAGGGTGCATCAATGACATTTCATCGATACATATCGATCCATGCAAGATTTAACCAAACAAGCAACCTTTGAAACGAGGTAAAAGCTCCCAAACATTTCCGCCGACCGATACAGAGCAGATCTTATAATGAAAAAAAAAAAAAAAAAAAAAAAAAAAAAAAAAAAAATTACATTATGGTCAATGAGAAAAATCGTTTCCAGAGAACTTTAATGTCCTTAAGCTATTTCAAATGTATTGAAATTTATATAAATTACTGAATTTCACTACAAGTTGATTATTATAGAACAGGGCATTCATAGCATTTTTCTTTCATTTACAGAGGAGATATACGAAAAAATTAGTTTACAGTACAGTCTTTGAGCAATAATTGCTGGAAGTTAGGTTTCAATTTCGGTATTCGCTTTTGAATTTGACAAATTATTTGCATGTTATTCATTGTGTAAAAATTCTCCACCTTGTATACAGGACGGCGCAAAAGAATTCCATTACCATTCTCCTGAATGGAGGCAATTTATGAAGAGGAATTTTCAACTCAGATGGGTATTTCGTAACTGAAGTAAATTTTTCCATGCATGTAGTTAATAGGTACAAATACGTATACCAAATACAGAGCAGCTAAAACAATCGGATAATTCTCTGCTGTATATGGGATTTGCTGAAATTTGGTTTTTAAATCTGTTATGTGTTTCAAAATGGTTCAGTTACACATTATATTTCAGCTTATTAAGCGGTGAAGTTTTGTTACATTATTCTGAAAGTGTTGGAAAGTTTGCATAATCTATGCTTGACGCATGATTTGTCTTTCTCGTTTATACATTAAACTACGTTTAAAAGTAAGAAAAGTAGTATAAGTAAGCTTTTTACTTTATCATATTCAGTTTAATTAAAAAAAAATACAGTTATGTATTTTATTATAATTTGAGTCCTAATTATATTGTTTGAATGAAAAATAATTTATATTAAATTAACCAATATTCTGAAGATGGAGAGGGTGTAACGTGGTTTAAAGTATAAAGCGCCTAAAAATTGTACATTTTAGAGTTATTGGGACTAGAGTTATTAGAGTTATTAGACTATGTCATTTCCGTCTCATTTTGAAAAAAATTGCAATGTACATAGCTTACATACTTTCAACACGTAACGAATTAAAATTCAATCATATTACCGATTTTTTATACTATTAAAAAACAATGTACGATGATTTAAAAACATGTCGCACAATTAATTCATTTCTTACTCATACTTATAAAAATTTTAAGCCGATTTACCTTTTATAACCTACCGTTTTACCTTAATTACCTTTATGGTTTCTTATTCTAAATGCACCGTCATGAGAGCACAAAAACGTGTAGCTCCTCAAACTACAGATAACTCATTACTGTAATTTAGTAAAACATTTTATAGCGAATACATAACTAATTTCACAATGTATTAAAAAAATATATACATATATATTACCAATCCTTCTGCATGTGCAAAAGCATTTCGGTAAGATGATATTTAGTGTATATGTGTTTTACATACCTTCATCTAATTCTGGAATTGGAAAAAAAAAAAAAAAAACCCTTTGGTAGATTTATTTTCACCTACTTTCATATTGTTGAAGCACTTATAAATTATTAAGTATTCAGTAAACTTGTTTATCATTATAGACATTTTTTTTGTTTTACTAGTATTTTCCTGTTCAATTTTTGAGCAGTTCCTTACCGTAATACGTTTAGTTATTAAAATAAATACTGAAAAAAACAAGTAAACATAACAGTTGTTATTAATCGAAACATCATGAAATATATTAATCTAAAATATACAATCAGGAAGTTTAACCAAATGAATGGCACACGAAGACATGAAAACAACATATTTTGAAGAACAGATATATACTTTTATATACAATACAGTCTTATAATATCGTTTATGAAAATTGTAAGCATTGTAAAATGCATCCGTATCGTAAAAAAACGTAAATCTTATTGTGCAATGTTTAAAGTAAATTGAATACTTTTTATATTCGCGTATCTGAAACTGAGACAATTATATCAATATTGAATGAATAAAGGTGATCAGAATCTTACAAAACGTACTGCAAATTTTACGTACTTGACTTATGCTCTACTGGTTGTGAATGCTAGTGCAATTTTAACAAGAATATTGTCTTTCGTTTTTCTTCCTTTTTTAGCTCAAAGGCTATCAAAGCCTGAGAGCTAATGTGCCGCAGGTTCTGTATGTATATACGTACGTACATAACGCGATAACTCTTGATAGAAATATCCGATTTGCTTCCATTTTTTTTTCTAGTTTCGTTCTCATAAGGCGCTTCCCTGATTAGTTTTGGGGGTTCATTGGTTACGTGACAAAAGGGATGTACGGGGGGCTATCCCCCTTAACTTAGATAAATCGGTTTTTCATGTAGAATTATCCGATTTGCTTCAAATTTGGCATGCCAGTTAATTCTGATAAGGCCCCTTAATTTAGAAAAATGGGTTTTCTTATCCGGTTTGTTTCAAATTTGATATACCGGTTCATTATGATAAGGCGCTTTCCTGGTTAGTTTTGGGGATTCATTGGTTAAGTGTAAAGGGGGGAAGGTGGCTAATCCCCCCTTAACTTAGATAAATTGATTTTTCATGCAGAATTATCAGATTTGCTTCAATTTTGGTATACTGTTTAATTCTTATAAGGCGCATCCCTGATTAGATTTGGAAGTTCATTGTTTGAGTATAAAGGGTGGGGGTGATCGAGGGGGGTTAATATTCCTTTAATTTAGATAAATGGGTTTTTCTACACGATTTGCTTCAAATTTGATATACCGGTTTATTCTGATAAGGCGCTTCCCTGATGAGATTTGGAGGCTCATTGGTTAAATATAAAGATGTGAAAGGGGGGGGGGTGATCCTCCACTTAATTTATTTTACGAAGGGCATTATTCTTTGAAGTAAGAATATAATATACGATTAGTTTGAATAGACTGTGAGCTCAATGCCATCAATTTAACTGGGCACTTTTCTTTTTTTATTTAATGTTTCAACCATCAAAGGAGTTATACAGTGGCTGAATTTTTAAGTGTGAAAAGATAATTTTTCAGCAGATTTAAATGCAATATTAGAGAAAGAAAAAAAAATATATTTTTTTTTATTATTATTCCTTATTATAGCCACATATTAATAAAAGCTTTCTGTTAAAATTTTAACAATAAACATTTCAATTGATAACATAGGCAAAACCTCAAGTCTTTGATAAATTTACCAGTTAAGATATTCATTTTTCTAGAAAGAAATTGAAAATTCTCTAAGGTTGTAATTTTAACGATTGAAAAATTTATTAAAAACTAAGATTATTAAAACAATTAAAATTTATATATGACAATAATTTATTTTATTTTTTCTCCAACGATACTAAAAGTACATTGTAAGAGTATTAGATTGAATCTTGTAGTATACTAGGGGGCTCTGCCCCCTACGAGCTACGCTCGTCAACCCCCGTTCAGACAACGCAGACTCTAAAAGTACGCTAATTTGATCGGCTTTAAAAAGATTTCGGAAGATTGAATTATAATTTAAAAAACAATGGCGATCTCCCTATAAACGGATTTCTATTCATTTCTCTTTGACTATGGAATTTTAAGGCCAAATCCGCTGCGGTACTACTTGATTAACCCGTCGACCAATTTCTCCAAATTATATAAATCGCCAAAGCACTCGCCAAATTATACAAATTGACATCATTTTTATTTTAAATAACGAAAGAACAAATAAATTAGTGCAACATTAATAAAAATACAAATAAAACGTCGAAATAGAAATAACTTAATGACGTAGACACGTGTAACTTGCTGAAAGTCAAGTTAATGTGACATTTACGATCAACCGTTATTGGCATTTAATCTCATAGTTTGGCGAATGATAGATTTTTGGTCGACGGGATAACTAAGTAGTACCAAAAAGACATATGTCAATCGCTGTTTTCGTCTTTGATTAAGTAAAATAAGATAAACATTTCAAAATAAGCTAATATAAAAGGAATTAAGTAACCAGAATCTTTGTCTCCCGGTATTTTTTAACAAAGCGAAAATAAAGTTCTTTTAAATAAGACATTTTAAATTAATCGTTTTTAATCTGACGTAATTTTGACCAAACTATTCTTTCTCTTTTTAATATTCACGTGCAAATACTTGCGTTAGAAATGGAATATTATTTGCGCTTTCTTAACAAAAATAGTTGAAAAGTATCCTCTCAAAATATGAAATAAATGTCTAGCGTAGTTTCTAAATTTAAACCGTTTTGCAATATTATTTTGTGTTCATTTTATGTAATAACTGTAATTTGACGTAAATATGACGTAATTTCTCCTATTTAAGACTTCTAACGCATGTTAATAAATTTATTATTTTACAAATTCCTTTCTCTCTTAAAATTCACGTGTAATTATAGTTTTTATGACGTAATTTTTAATAAGTTCCTGCTTTTTGTACATAATTATTTAATTCTAATTCCAAATCTTTTTTTCTGTTTATAATAGTCACGTGTAAATAAATTTTTAATTTATTACACGTATAAATATATATATATATATATATTTTGAAGCAAACATTATTGTTTTTTGCTGTTTATACAGTTGGCAACAGTTTAAATTAATATCACTTTCTAAGATATGTAAAAAATATCTCTAGAAATGCTTAAAATTTGATTTTAAAATAGAAATAAAACCTCAAAAAAATAGCCAAATTAAAAAAAGAAATACAATCTGCACTCCGGCAAATTATAACGCATAAAATGATCTAAAAATGATTACACTGCCATGTATAGTTTTTGCTGCTATAAAACTTTTTTAGTGGAACGATTTTGTCCAACTTTAGCATTAAGTATCTCTTAAAATAATTCTTAGATTTGAAAACTGTCTGCATCAGCGTATTTATCAAACATTTCTGTATAACACTACCCATTTTCATATTTTTGTATGCATTATTTTTCTTAATATTAACGAAGAAAGACCTCCGGTCACAAAAAATTCAAAACCGGCGGCGGTGACAGCGGTAGTTACTTTTTATTAGAATAGAGAGATTTGTTTGACTATTGTTTGATTACACATTTTCACTCAATCGTTCAGAATAATATTGCATCGTAATATGAAGCACCTCGACGAAAAATTATTTTTTCCTTATTATTAACTAAATTTGGTTATATTAATTCATAATCACTCAATAACATACAAGTTTCAATGTCGAATATTTACGAGAAAAAGTGATTTTCTTCTTTCATTTATTACAAATCACTATAAAAAATTTAAATCATTAAACACAGATGAATGTTTACAAATATGGAATTAAAGCTACTGAAAGAAATTAAACATATGCTTAGAAAAAGGGGAACGTATTTACTATTTATATCGAATTTGCATAGCAATAAATATTTGCTCAAAGCGTGAGGTTAGATATATATTACACTGTATATACATTGGATATTTATTTAAGACAGAGTTGGGCAAATTTTAAATTCCAATTATCTGCAATGTAATTATATTTTAATTTCATGTAATCAATTATAGTTAAAATTACATGACGCAAAAAAATCTTCTATCACTGTAATCGGAACAACCCCCATCCCATTTTTTGACAAAATTTCTGTGTTTTAATGTGTCGCTAATTCCATGAAAACTTGTCATGTCTGTCACATATTATTTTGGCTACCAGTATTTTAGAACGGTAAATTGCGACTTGATATATCGGAGATATCTCATCAATTGAATATCACGAAGCAAACTTTTCGAAAATAACGTTGGGCAACAAGCATAGCTATTTTCTGTTGTGTGACAGACATGACAATTTTGAACTAAATTAGCCGTGTATAACTATAATCAATTAAATACACTTGACTTGTAATTACACTGCGAATAATTTAGATTACAAATATGCCCATCTCAATAATTTATTTTTCCCTCAAATGTACTAAAATTGGATTGTAAGTGAATTACAATATATCTTGTAGGGTTATTGTTTGACTCAATTATTCAGAATAATTATTTTAACTCAATTATTCAGAATAACCATTTTAACTCAATTATTCAGAATAATATTGCATTGTAATATGAAGCTCATCTACCCAAAATGATTTTCTTTCTTTACTACTCGGTAATTCACGTGATATTAATTCTTAATCACTCAATAAGATGCAGGTTAAAATGCAAAATATTCACAAAAATAACACAGAATGAAGGAAGATATGTGCATGTTATATTTATTACAAATCACTATAAGAAATATGAAGATTTATAGATAGATGAATTTTGACGAATATTGTAAAAGCTATGGGAGGAAAGTAAATGTACAATTAGAAAAGGAAAATCCTATTTACTATTTATACTGAATTTGTATAGCAATGAAAATTTTCTCATAGCGGGATGTTAGAATATATTGTGATGAAAGGGTATACATTCTATAAAACATTACTTTCAGTTAAAATGCACTAAAAAATCTACTTTTTAGTATATATCACTCATGCATATTTCCTCAATGAGAACACAGTTTATGATTTGTTTAAAATTAAGCAATTTTAGTATATATGTTGTTAAATTAATATTGCAGCACCTGAATATTGAAACAATTATTCATTTTGAAACATATTCATAACATTAAATTGCATTAATGCGACAAAGTTTAGTAAAAAGTACGATGCTAAAAGTTTAATAAGGATTTAATCTTATAAATAAATTTAAAAAATAATAATTAAAGAAATCATGAATATTAATTTTTATTGTAAACTTTTTCAAGTTTCATATATGTGTGTTAGTATTCAAGCTTTAAAAATGAATGAATAAATGGAAAAAAAATATATGTTTACTTAACAAAAATCCAACGTAACATTTCTTTTGCATGAATTCACTAAAATACTCGTTAGAATAATGCTTAAGGGAAACTGCTGATCTGAAGTAATAACTTCCTTTTGGCAAATGACTTCCTTTCTACGACTAATGGAAAATATCGTTTTTCACTTTTGTCCATTGTTTGAATTTTTCTGAAAACTTTAGTGTGAAAAAAAGGAACAAAACTTATTTTAAACTTTTTTCGAAAGTAAATTACACTGGATAATAAAGGAGACAGATTTGGTATATTACTGAAAATTTTCAGAAAGTATAATTGCAAACAGTAATTTTTGCCAGCGTTTGTTTTACTGTCTTCTTTCCAATTGCGTTATATAAATCAGTACAGTTTTGTTAGTCTAATAATATATCATGTTTTAAAACTGATAGTTGTTTTTAAGAAACAAAGTTGAAATTATGGAATTTTTAACAGTACTACTCACTTTTGGGCAAGAGAAATAAAAGTTCGTACTGAATTATTTATCCCTGTTTCATTTAAATAACATGTATAATCGGGGTGTTTCACAAAGGACACATAACTTTAAAAATCAATAACTCGAAAACGGTGATAGATATTAACATGAAACAAATGGTATGTTTGATTAATATATATATATATATATATACATATATATAATAAAGAAACGTCACATTTTAGTAATAAATAGCGCCGATAAATGGCGCTTCAATAAATTGGGTGTATCACGTTAAAAGTTACTCAAAATGTGCACCTTTTAGACAACAGACATGTCGCAAACGCAGTATGAAGTTGCAGTGTCCTACAATGTGCCCCACAAAAAGTAATCGCAAGAAGTGAGGTCAGGTGAATGCGGAGGACACTCCATGTCTTTTCCTTTCACTGTCGAATAGTTCAACGCAATAACTCTATCGTCGAAGTGTTCGTCTCCATAAAGTCAAAAACGTCTTGGGTACGATGTGGACAAGCCTCATCTTGCATGAACCACGCCGTGCCTGTTCCATCGTGTAACGCTTGTTGAGTGGCGACAAATTGTTTCGAAAGCGCAATATACCGCTCAGTCGTCACCGTTTCTCGCAAAAAAAGTGCCCAATAATGCCTTTGTGACAGATTGCAGACCAAACTGTAATTTTTTGGCTATAGATTGGTCGTGCGTTAGCCAAATTTGAATTTTATGTAACCCAAAATCGCCAATTGTGCCTTCTAACGACACCATCCAGATAAAAATAGGTCTCGTCTGTAAGCCATATTAGGCCGACATCGAAACCAGGACCATCAGTCTTGTCGAACCTCTCGTTAGCCTAATCCTCTCGCTGTCGTTCAGCTCGAAATGGTATGGCGTTCCGATAGTGAATCTTGTAAGGAGACATGTGCAATGTTTTCCGCAGGTTTCTGTACGTGTTGGATGGCTTGATTCAGCTGCACGTCTGCGGACAGATTTATTCGGATTACGCACAATAACTGCAGCAAGTATCGTTGAATTTTCAGGAGTTACGATCGATTGGCTCCGACACACATTTCCGATTAACGCATTCGTTACATTGCCTGTCTGTTGAAATTTTTTGAAAAGCACGCGAATTGTTCTCCCATCTTGGCCTTTTGAGACTGGAAATCGCGTTTGGAAACTTCTCCTTGTGGCAATAGGACTCTAATTTAATCGTTGGTACTCCAACACAGTATTGATTACGCGAGTCACTTTCGGAATTATTTTCACTATATGCTATTAGCGGTCAGATTCCAATAGCGAAATCTTCGACGGACAGTCGTTCTATGATTTTGAACTCTCTTTAGAAGAATTCTTAACCCTCTCAGAGCTATTTATCGGCGCTATTTTTAACTAAATTTTGAGTTTTTGTGTAAGATTCTTACGATTTTTTTAAATAAACATACCACTGGTTTCATGTTTCTAACTATCACCGTTTCCGAGTTATTGATTTTAAAAGTTAGGGATCCTTTGGGAATATCCATGTATATTTATATAACTGTTTTTATAATTGTAAAATATGTTCCATTTAAAAGTAAGAGTATGCCGATTTTATTGTATATTTTTTGAATTTTAAATTTCATGTAAAAATCGCCATTTTCATTCCGTTACGATGTTACTTTGAGAATGTTGTAAAAATACTAGTTAATATCTTTTGTGAGTTTATGTGATAGTCTTTCCCTATTTATGCTTTCTTCGGTGTTTTCCTCACACCATAAATTTTTTCATGAAATATGTCTAAACTCTAAAGATAAGTTTAGTTTGTTAAGCATGCACAATGGAACACAACATTATTATGCTAGATATTGCACATATATATTAATGCACATAATGTAATTGTGTTTTAAGTGCGTCTTAATATGTGTACCTTTAATAATTAAATATTGCACATATTTTTTTTTAAAAACATACAAGTGTGAAATAGATGCAAATAATATTGTTATTTTGAAGTAATTCATGAATAATACTCTGAGATGAAAAGTGAAGTGTTGTCAGATAAACATATAGCCTTTTATAGCCTATTATTATATTTTAGAATGAAATGTGTACCGTGTATATCATATTGCTTCATTTAGATAAATTGTACACATTATATAGTTAAGCTGTAATTAAAGTTTTAGATTAATACTATAATGATTAATGATATGTATTATTCATGTTTCTGTAACCATTCAAATCTAATCCAGCTGATATTTTCATAATACTTTTCAAATACCGCGGGTTAAGTCGTTATTTCGTCTATTGTGTTTGTTTAAGGGGTCTCACGACTGTAAAAGCTTCAAAACTTATGAAATGTTAATTTTTCTAGATGTTAAACCTCTATCTTTTTATAATATTTTGATACAACTGTTTTACTGAAATTCTCATTGGAACAGAAGTTATGGCCTTTAGAATTCTATTCGCACAATAGCTGAAGCGGCGTTTCCGAAACTTCGAAGTCATTTTTCTCCGAATGACGTATTTGGGTATAACGTGCATGATATGTCAAAAACGTCTGAATATTTTTTCATAATATTTTCAAAAGATATGTTTCATGATAATCTGCATAAACTGAACCAAAAATTCATTTTTATTGTTTAATAAATATATTTTTTAAAGTATTGAAATGCTGTTGAAATTTTCAAAATTTTGCATTAGCTAAATAAAACTTTGTATTAAAAATATAAAAATGTTTTAAATACAGATTTATTTAGTGTCAGAGTAATTATTATAATCTGGTCTATCTAGGCATCAAAATGTTCATGCTGGTTGCAAAATTTATTTTATAATCATGCGCGTAAGCTGGTATACCAATTTTGTGCTCGTCAAATGTGTGACAGTTTGTAGCCACTTATAAATGCTTATTCTGTATCTTAGATTTTTTAGATACATGAAATAAAATAAATAAAATGAAAATGAAATAAAATAACATACTTATATCTTTCATCACAATAAAAAAATTGTTTAAAAATCGTATACATTTTAAGATATTAAATGTTGAATAATGGTCTTTATTTTTCACTTTTTCCAATTTTAAGTGTCCTGAGACCTCTTCGCGTAGCTATGTAACCTCAAAAACTAGAAAACCACAGGGTGCGGGGCATTGAAATTTGGCATACGGGTTGCTGAAAGGTGACCCATGAACGATTGGGGCAAAAAAATAGAAAATTTTAAATAGATCTTTTTTTATTGTTTGACGAATTTTTTTATGTTCAACCCGCAATCGCGGAAGTTCGAATCAGTTCTAAAATTTTACTGCAATATGAGTTATAAATATCACGTATGCCACGTCACGCTGTAATACTAAGAAGCTGTAGCGGGTATTACGATAATTCTTTTACCTATCATGCAAATAATTAGAGATTATTTAATTGCGCTTAATTATTACTTTATTTTAAAAAATAAACAAAAATATTTTATCACAAACATTAACAAAACTTTTTATTATATTTATTCCCATATTCCAAAGATATCGTTTTATCGTTTGCTGCCATATCAAAATGATAAATTAAATTTCATTAAAAAATTGCACAATAGATGAAAAATATTTTTCTAAGTTGAATAGTTATTGAAAACGAACTCCCGTGTGTAGAACGGGTTAAACAGATAGATCTAATTAAAAATTAACTTTGTGAAGTTATATATAATTGCATAATTAAAAGGCTTTCTTAAATTCAACAAATTCGGCAGCTTTACAGTTACTTAAAAATACCTCCTCACATTTATATAATTTTATATCGAATGTAATAAAATAAATGCAGTAAATAATATGGTGCATTTCGATGTTAAAAAATAAATATACAAGTATTCAATTTATTTTCAAGTTTTTAGCAAAATCTATGAACTAGAATGATATTTTTGTTATCAACTCATTTGCATAAAGATTTTTATAAGGCGTGCATTTCGATGTTAAAAAATAAATGTACAAGTATTCAATTTATTTTCAAGTTTTTAGCAAAATCTATGAACTAGAATGATATTTTTGTTATCAACTCATTTGCATAAAGATTTTTATAAGGCATAATAATATTTACACTCAACTAAATTAAGTTTGATAAACGTCAGATATATGTACACTTTAGAAAGGAACACGTTATCAGTAATTTTCAGTATCCACATTTGTCTTTCAAATTTTTAACAACATAATACACAACTTTTATTGTTTTAAACTTAATTTTAGTTTTCACGTTTGGAGAAAAAATATCTTATTATTGGCTTAATGGTACAAAAAAATCGCTTATTATGTTAAATTTATTATTTCAAATATCGGAAGTAGCATACTTTATAAAGTTCATTCTGGTAGACTAAGTATATTACAAAAACCTTTTAATAAGTTTTAAAAACAGAAACAAAAACAAACATCAAAATTTATTTCTTTTTACATTCAGAATGGAATGGAAATAACGTTTCTTTTAATATTTAATCCCACTTTTACTTCACAGAAATTATGATTTTATTTAATTGCTGAAGTTGACATTAAAAAATATATATATATTTTTTTTTTATGTAAAATTACTGGGGGCCAAAATCATGTTTTGTGCAGAATGTATATTGCACGTATACGTGCCACTCATTACAAATGAGTTAAATCGCATTTCTTCTGCCTTTAAATGGGAATTTTTCTTTTGAATTTTAAATATTGTGGGTATATAATCTCATTTTACGCATTTTTCGTATTCAAGGGTTCCTTTAAAGATATATGTTTTTTTTTCGTTATCTTTGATGCTCTTTAAATTCAATGTGCATACACCGAAGAGAAAATATTCCTTTACCTACAATTTCCATTTCAAATTCAGCATTCTCGAGCGATTCATGTATGCCGTGCTGAATGTGATAAATTTTGTCTCATTTGAAATTCAAATTACTTAAGCGATTTTTCTTTTAGGAAAGGAATGGAAATAAAATAAAAAAATTATATATATATATATATATATATATATATATATATATAATTCTTTACAAACCATTCTTACATTTATAATGGAATCTCTTTTAATTTATACTATTTAGATGCCATGAAAACAGAAACCTTAATAACACTATAAAACTATGAAATGCGAATTTTTCTAATTTTGTAGTGTCTAGTTTGTCTAGTTTTCTTGTTTTTGTTTTTATTCTATCACAACAGCCTAGACGTCAAACTTTCGATACGAATAAAAGTATTATAAAACGAAAAAACAACAAGAATTACGAGGAGATTATGAAAAATGTTTCAATAACTATTTGAAAATTAAAACTAAATATTCAAGTCAATAAACGAAAATTTTATTTTCGTTACAAAGAAGGTGTGCGCTGAAGTAGATTCATAAACGTAATATTGCACTTCACATAAGGGATATAATGCACTTATTTTTAATATAAAGTGTATCAAATAACCTCAATTTGATACGAGAATCGCTAAACATGAAATAATAGGTAAGCAGATCCAAAAACATGTTATGTATCACGATTATTTTTAAATGGAAATACATTCATTTTACAATAAACCGCTATTGATAATCTTGAATTTAAACAAACTATTTTTATGTAAGTATTGTAAAACATACAATTTATTTTTTCGTAAAAGAAAGAATAAACTATTTTTCTGATAATCAGTATAAAACATTTTTTTTTAATGAAGTTTCCAACTTTTTTTTTTTTTTTTTTTGTATTTTTAAATATTATTTTTATTTTTTAATCCCCTGTTCATTCATTTTAAATATGACATTATACATTGAATTATGAAAACAAATTTATTAACGACGTTGATTGTTTATATAATTAATGCATGTTTCATTTTTTATGTGAAAAAGAACAAAATTACTTATATATATATATATATATATATATATATATATATATATATATATATATAAATCAAACGATAGATAAACTATCTTCATTTATCTCCTTATAGTGATTCAAAATTACAGGCAAAGAATAAAAAGGTGATTAATAATTAACGGTTGAGAATCACAATTTTATTCTAAAAGAGAATTATATTAATTATGCATCCACTTTACAGATAAAATCAACTACCAATTAGAAAAAATAACATTTTGAGAAAAACAATAAGATACTCGAAAAATTAGATATTTTGATGCATTCCTATTAGCATCATCCTGATAGTCATTATGTATTCCCAAAACATTAGAATTTTAATAGTAAAAAGAGTAATGGATTTTTATAATGGCAAGTGTTACTAACATGTTAAAAAATAAATAAAAATCTGTTATTCTACACGCGTTATAAAATTATTTCTCAATTTACTGATTTCTTATGGTTTTAAAATAATTTTAAGTATGATTTTTATTAAATTCGATCTTCAAAGCATGCAGCAAGATTGCTAAAGACAAACCCGCTTTCTCTTAAAGGGATATAAATAGTTCAGAATTTCTTTGTAGATAATATTTCACAACGAAATTAAGTCTTCGTCAATAAAATAAAATAAAATAAAATATTAAAGTAACATAAATAATATACAAATTTAACAGACATGTTTGAATTTTGAGCTTAAACCACTGAAATAATATAAATGAAAAAGGCTGCTGTAAGAAGAAAACTCTTAGGTGATTTCGTCTGCTATTAACTCCTGACAAGATGCTAATAAAACTATCACTTTTAATGAATTTCAAAAGTTTTTTTGAATTCACAATTCATAACATTTGTATAAAAATAAGTTTTCTAGTTGCTAGCTATAAAAATATATATTAAATGTAAAAAATATATATATATATATATACATGTATTAGGATTTTGAAAAAAAAAAAGTAATATTTTGTAACAATAACAATGTTTTAAATTCTAGTTTTTAGATTATATATCATGCTAAATATAATAAAATAACATTCTTTTCTACCCATCAATAATTTATTAGTTTTCTAAATTGATATTTATTTAATTTTCTTCCAGCTCTGCAAAACATAAGCATGTTGCGATTTTTTTTCTTAAGTGTTTTATTACCAGCACAATTCTGACAATGGAATAAAATAGAATAAAGTGAAAATTTTGATATTGTTATATTTAATGAAGGAGCGTATACATTTTTTATCTAAAATTTAGTGAGATTTATTCGAGTAATTATTTGATTTTCGTCATGTGAGAAGACAATGATAAAATGGAAACGTTATTTAGAAATAGGATCAAATTACGTGAAAATACTTTACAAAATTTGATAAAAATAATAGTAGAAAAAATAACATCCTTCTTTCAAAAAAGATTTATTATTTCTTTAAGAAACGAAAAAGTATGATAAACAAGTAGAGTAGATTATATAGTTATTGATTCTCTGCTTAGAAAAATGTCAGCAAGACACTTTTCAATTTAGATTTTTTTCTTTTTCGGATTTTAAGAGAAATATTCGAAATGGGCTTTTAGAATACAAAAAATAAAAATAAAATGGTAAAAAAAAAGATTTACTGAACAAATAATTTTAATATAATTCATATCCGCATTTAATATTAAAATAAAAATGAAAAGACCTTGACACCAATGAACCAAACTGAATACTCAACACCAAAGTGAATGATTGAAATATTTTTAAGGCATGAAATAACTGGGTAAACTATGGTTATAAAGTTATGTTAGATAGGAAAAATGAATAGAATAATTTAATATGGAGGGGGAATGTTACTTTTAGTAACATATATTCTAACCTCTATGTTAGAATTATTCTAACATACCCTCCTTATATTTTATTCTAATACTCTATCCTATTATTTTTCTCCTCCTTACATTTTATATCTTGAAACATGAACTCATGTTTTTTTTTGAGCAAATTTTACGTTATTTGAGATTTCTTTTTCTTTTTAGTCTAGAAAGGAATACACATTTTCATTTATTAAAATAAATAAATAAATAAATAAATAAATAAAAAATAAGAATACTTTGTTTTTTTAGCGTTTCCAATAACATGGACATTGGGTAACATGTCTGTAAAAAGCATGTTATTGAATTGCGCGAATCTGAATGTAAAATTCGAAATATTCGACAACAAGAAATTGCACAAAATTTAATTGGAAATAAAATAATGATTCAAAATTTAATTAGACACTAAATAATAATAAAAAGAGTTGTAAAAACTTCGTTACCCGTAAAAAATAAATAGATGAACTTGAAACTCAGTAGTTTATGAATGTGATTCTGCAAGTCAATTATTTTTTATTGTTAAAAGAATATACAAATGCAAGCTGCATTTCATGTACACAAACTCATTTTATTTTGTGCTTATCAAGTAAGGCAAGATGGATTCATCCCCTTCAAAAACCAGATTCTTAGTATACAAAACTTTGAATCAGAACTTTGCTGTCATTAGAAGTGTTTTTTGTTTATACGTCATTTCCAAATATCGCATAAATTCAATCTATGCATCATCAAACAGAAAAAGTGTACTTTAAATAAGAAACGTGTTGATAAATTTAGTAATTTTCAATAATAATAATAATAATAATAACATTTTGTTTTATTTTTTAACTCTTCTCAACACCAGTCATTTGTTTGTTAGAATAATGATAATAAGAAGTCTCAGCTACCACAGTTAGCAAGTAAATGCCAAGAAGAAATTTAAAAGAAATCAAAATGAGTTTATTTATAATCTTATACTGGTATATTTTATTATATTTTCTTTAAAATTTTGTTGCTAATTAAATATGATTACATTTTTTAATTCAATTATTAATAGCATAGTAACAAAAAAATAATACCGAAAATAGTTTCAATGAATACGAATATTTTTTAAATAGTCTAATATGTTTCTTATGTAATGCACTTATGCCGCAATTTTATTTTGATAACTGATTGTATAATGAGTAAACGTAATAAAAACTTAATGTAATATCTATATTTACAAAACGCTGCAAAAATATATTTTCACGGAAATAAGAAAATTAACAATGTACCGAATTTATAGCGAGCCTTTTATCAGTAAAATTATATATTTTTAGGATAATATTTATTTATTTATTTAAGAAAATATATTATCAACTTCTGTATCTATTATTTGTTTTAATACTGTGTTGATTCTCAAGTAAAAACTAATGCCTCTCTTCAGTATACAAAAAGAGTCTAATAAGTGTCTTATATATTAAGCATGTCGCAATTTCATTTTAATAACTGATTGTATAACGAATAAAATTTTGTATAAAACATTATTCTAGGTTCAATAATTAAAAAAAAAATGATTTTTTTTTTGAAAAAATGGGTCAAACATCCCCAGTCTCCCCTATATCATTGTATCGTAACTTGTATGTTTTATACGAATAAATATAAATTCATATATTTTTCTATAACTGTACTACCTGAATTCAAAAGTGTTTGCTGATATTAGTAGTTTTGCAGAAAACAAAGACCTAAATATATAATGTTCCTCAACCCCAATAGTATTACAGGAAAAATGTAACCTTCGTACATTTGGAATATTTCGATGCCTTGAATTTGTTTTACATACATTGAAATTCAATATTCTCTAATACTGGTATATATATATATATATTCATACTTTAAAGTCCAAAAACGGGAATATTCAAATTAAAACATATACTCAGATTTCGAAAATGGAGCTCGACTGAATTGGACGCTTCATGGTCTGCTTGCAGCAAAGAAAAAAATGAGCATTACTCATACATGCCGATTTACGTAGAGCCGTGAGATAGATGTGTTTTTGAGATTCATGCCTCATTCATTCATCAACAAATGTGAATATACAAATTATAAATGGATTTTTATGCAAATTAAAAATATTGTATAAACCGTTATAATTTTTCTATTGAAACAGAGACGCATGACAAGTGAGAGAAATATATATACAGCGGTGGCCAAAATTGTGGATACTTTTAGGTAGCTTGCATTACAAAAAATAAAAAAGCTCCTATTGCAGCCGTCCGAAGAAAAACACTTCGGGAAATTTTGCTATCTTTTCACCGATCATGATCCAAATATATATATTATTTATATATATACGCACACACGCACACACACACACACACATATATATATATATACACATATATACACATAGATTTGGATAAAATTTTTCATATGCATAGCAAATACTAATGTCTCGAACAAGTTCATTGGCGATCTTCATCCGCCATCTTGTTTCAAAATGTCGGCCATTTGAATTTTTGATTTTTTTTTATTTGAATTTGTATACTTATATAAAATGTAACGTTACGAAATGCAATCTCTTATGTATTATTTAAACAAAATGTTAAAAACATTAAAGATATTTTAAAGAGTTAATAACATAGGTCATTTTAAAGAGGAGATTAGGAAACCTAAAAATTTCCAAAAGTGTCCACAAATTTCAAATCACTGACATTTTGTAACAAGACGGCGAATTAAGCTGTCCAACAAACTCGGTCAAGATATTAGAAATGTTTTCCTTCAGACGGATGCAATTGGTAGATTTTTACTTTTTGTAATGAAAGCTATCTAAAAGTGTCTACAATTTTGCTCCACCACTGTAAATATAAACTGTATTTGGGAACGTCCACGGCAGAAAAAAAATTTGCTGAAATTTTTTTTAACGGAAATATAAGTGTGATACATCAATTTAAAGGTAAAGAGTTGAAGTATATGAATTTGTAAGTTTTAATTTCATAAGAGCAAGTGTTTACTGAAAATGAACTGGATACTAACAGTATAAAACAACATTTACATTTGAGCTTAAAATACAACTTATTGAAATGTATGATTTTTTTTACTTTTTAGAATTCAATAAAATTGCTATGAGTTCAAATCAACAAACTATTATCATATCTTTTAGATCTACATAGATAAAACCTTTTAGATAGTGTCTTTAATATATTTTTGGCTGTATTTAAACGTTAATACTTAAATGTCACAAGAGTAACGAAAAACATACAAAAGTTTTAATAAATAAAAAACTACTTAAAATTTTTACCCAAAACTTCTAATTCTCTAATTTCGAGGTATAACACGTATTTTACATTAAATATTTTGTTTATGCTATGCATGGAATAGGCTGTGGGGAGATGTCACAAGAGTAACAAATGTTTGTGTCACAAGAGTAACACATAATACTTTTGCCGATAGTTTGATATAAAACTGCGTTACAACCAAAACAAACAGAATGCTTAAAATTTTGTTGTTTTTTCTCTGTTATTAGGGCAGTTCTTGAAATAGTTTTAGCTATAACTAAGGTTATTTTGTAAATTTAAAGGAAGATAAATTATCTTTATTAGTGTTTTTTTAATGGGTGGTTTTATTTTTATTCATTTTTGGTATTAAGTAAGATTATAAAATAATCATGACAAGTGATTAAAGATATAATAAAACAAACCAACTCGTGTAATTTTTGTGTGCTTTCTTTTGGTTTGAAGCACATGGTCTTTGATTAGATATTTTATAGTCTTTGTAAAGCTTCGTTTACTAAACTCTGCTGTATAACCTACAGAGGTTCTTATAGTAGATCTTATGGAAAGTATTCTGATAGTATATTTTAAATCCAAGATTTTAATACATGCTTCTTATATACGACATTGTAGAGAAAAAATAAGAATGAAATTGAATATGTTGTTGTGAGAAAGAAACAAAACAAAATATATTACGATAAGATGAAGAAAAGTCTTAGAACCAGCAAAAACTTCAGCAAGAAATGGAAATATGGAGAAAAGGAAAAAGTAGAGAACATCAGATACTGTAACGGAAAAAATCTAACTCCACAGCTTTGGAGAATTTTATGTCGATGAAGATTTAAGAAGAAGTCATTCTTCAGCTTGATTGATCAAACGTTGACAAACGTTTTGAAAAAATTAACAGTTAAAGAAGCCTTTCTGATTGTTTAAAATTTTTCGAAAGCAATTAAATCCATTATCCATTTCTGTGGCACACATTCATTGAAACTTGTACAAGGGATTATTTTCGTAATGCAAAAAAAAAAAAAAAAAAAAAAAAAAAAAAAAACATTTCTCAAAGAATAGTTATGCCAGTGGATTTTCTGGAAACTGATTTATTTTCATGCCAAGACGAAATTTTGGTATGAAACACTACATTACTGGTCAAATCCACAAGCGACTGTATTTTCAGCTTTCTATTTAGTATGATCCCAATAAAGTAAAATCTTATGCTATTATTTTAGACAATGTAACTCATAATCAATTTTTTGTAAATGCTTTCGTATGTAAAATTTCCACATTGCATCTTTAAGGGAATTTGTATTTTCCTAAAATGTACCTGTTTTACTTTTTTATATGATGGTTGTGCTTTCCAAATAAAAAAATATATATAACTATGCAAATATGCCTTAAATAAATCAGACTCCTTTCTAAATTAACTTAAATGGGCATAATTTTTTTTTCAAATACTCCTGGTATAGATTCTGCAGATTTATTTTGTGTTGTTGTATAATGAGATATATGGAATGAAGTGCGTGCTAAAAAAGCAATTTTAAGATATACTGCTTATTTTGTCAAAATAAATAAAACAATAAAATTTCATTACTTTTCGAAAAAATATCAACAGCGAAGGGCATTCAACAAATACAATTTGTTAAAACTATGAAAAATTACACTATCTACTACAAACCTTACACTAACATGATTTGTACAAAAAATTTGTATTTTATTAAGTAAATCATGATACAAGAGAAGTTGCAAATGATATTATTGATAATAAAGACAATGACTTACTCTGTTAAGTAGCAGAAAAAGAGATTGCTATGTGGTTATAGTGTTTGTTAATTTTAGAATTTTTTTTACATTTTTTTATGTTATTTTAAAATTAAACCATCCTTAACAGTTGTTCTCTATGGAAAATATTTTTTTAAACTTATTTTGATTATTTTATTTAATATTTAAACAGGATTTTTGCTAAAATTACATTATGGACAAAATGTCACAAGAGTAACACTTAGCATTTTGCAAAATCAAATGTAACGAATTCATGCTTTATCAAAGGAGTTCAATGATTAATGCTTTTTAAAAAGATATAATTACTCTGCTATATTCTGTAATTTTTATTTCTATAGTCACATATAATTCACAGGATTTCTGCGTCAATCACAATTTTTAAAAATTGCATTTTTTTGTGGTCACAAGAGTAACAAAATTTAATTTATTATCAAGGCAAGTAAAATGTTTTTTGTTACAAACTGCATATGGTTTATGAAAGTAGAGTACATGTATTTTTAAGTAGTTGTACCAAATTTATCATAAATATATTTTGTAATAAAAGAATTGGAATTATATATGAAAATTTGCTCTGATGGTCACAAGAGTAACACTGGACGTTCCCATTTATTGATTTTATCTATACAAATAAGCAATAAAAACATGAAGATAAGCATTATAAAACAATTGTATTTGAGAAATATTACATATTATGTGTGCTTCATTTTCCTTTCAGCAATTTCAATGTATCAATGTAACGTAGAGTATACAAGGTGTAGAGAATGTCTAGCTGGATAAACACGCCATGCCTCAGAAATGAGAAATTTCAATTCCGTGTTTGAGTTACACAGGACAGTATGACCCTTTTCTCAGTACATAAAACGCACACGTTTAGGCTCGGAAAATTGACCGAACAATGCAGTGTGGAATTTTATTAGCTTAAAATCACTCCTTTGTGTATTTTGAGGAGTGCATTGAGGCATTGTCTTGTTGCAATGACGGTTAAGGCCAGCATTCATTTCACAATGATTCAAGAAATGGGATTCTAACGTGTGAAGATAGATATGTATATATTGCCACCCTGCTAGAGAAGCAATTCCAAGCTCACCTCTTGTGAAAAAAAGCTGCCCGAACTATTAGAGAATCTCAACTTAATTGACGCGTGGAAAATACGTACTTCTCCTTTCGAAGGTCCTGAATACCCAACACAATGAAAGTAAACATTTCATCAACACTGAAAATAATTTTTGGCCAATTCGTGTTTTGCTTCGTATGTATCTTAGTAAACGGCATGAGGATTATTGATTATATGGTGTGGGCCATGGCCGCCTGGAAATGAATGAATTGTAATGTAAGCTTATTGTTTTGCTTAAAATTCTTTAAAAAAATGTGTTTTGTGCTTCAAGTGTATTTCATTTAATATAAATGTGTTAGAAATGTTTCTGCATTCAAACAGTTTCATTTTTCCTAGAGGGTAAATATTGAATCACATTCATAGTTTAGTTTACTATCTTGTATATTATATGTTTCTGTTATTTTTATGAAAGTTCATTCAAACATCAAAACGCTTAAATCGTCTATGTGTTACATTCTGTCACGCTTTAGGCACATTTATAGATACGCTTAGAAAATTTAATATACGTATTGTTTCATCTAAATTTATGAAAATGATGTCTACTATTCATCAAATGCATTTGTTCGTATCTTCACATTTTAAAAATAATATTTGCATTCTAGAAATTTCTTGTTGTGCAGAGGGAGATTATTTTATCATACTCATAGTTTAATGTGTATTTTACATATCTCAATCCTTTTAATCGCAGTTGGAAGTAAAATTCGCTAAAAAAGTAGTTTTTTTTTTTATATAAATAGTTTGAATCCTTTATTTTCGCCCTTTCGTGTAGCCTGTTACTTCTGTATTTACGACAAAAAGAATTAAAAAAAAATTAAGTATTCAGTTTGTTTCAATTATAAACGTTACATACGTAAACTTTGAACTCAATTTTCTCAAAATGTTGCTTTTTCAACTTCAACGTGCATTTTTATATAAATATCAGCCAATTATTGTTTGCAATCTTGCCAGAGCATTTCACACATATCCCTCATCAATCTGAAGTGAACTTTTGTTACAAATATTTGTACGAAATTTTTATAAAAACTTTTTTCTTTGGAAAAATGCAGTTTTTTTCTATTATTTAAAAAGGCTTTTTTTTTCACATTAAAAGAAAAAAAACAATATCTAAAGAGCATTTGTTTGGAAATTATCTTCACTTTATTAGGAATTATTCAAATTATGTAGAAAAAGGACAGGAGATATGGAGCAGTTAAATAATTCGATAATGCGGAGCTCCACAGAAGGCGCAAATATCTTATTCTGGCACTTAAAGATATTTTGCATGACGTGCCACTTTTTGCTTCTCAAAAATCATAATATTTTTTCAGCTAAAACTCATTATTACTTTTGATAAGTCAAATAATTTTTTCGTATTGTTATACACTTGTTTCCAAAAATTAAGAAAAGATCACAAAAAGAGCGATAAATCTAAACTAAACTGTGTGGCTATTCAATCCAAGAAGGATCTGTGCCGACAGTGCACATCTCTGTTTTGACCCTGGGTTCCGAGGTGCTATACAGCACGCGTCCCGATCAGGTGGTCAGCCTAGCCCGAGACCATCGGTGTTTAGTTCCCAAGCAAGTTTGGTACTCATTTTATCGACGCCAAAGGGATGAAAAACTGAGTAAACCTTGCTCAGTCGGGAGCCGAACTCCCGATCTGCGGTGCGGCAGTCAGATGTCCTGACCACTAGACCACTGGGTTAAAAAAAGAGCGATAACTCGTTCAAAAATTAACCGATCCGTATGAAATTTGCATATCTTGCTAACTAAAAGATGCTGAATAAAATTACAAAAAGCGAATTAGTGGCGCTGCAATCGGATTGCATCGTCTGTGTGGAGTATAAAAATGCATGCTAGAGAATACGGCTGCTGGTGTCGCTGTAATGATCGGATTTGAAAACTGAGATAGCCAATTTATTAGTATGATCTCGAGGTATCATTTGTTCGCGTAACTGCGATATAGAGCTATTGGAAGATTGGAGGTAGGCCAAAGTCAGACAGAGGTGTCCAGATGGATAAATCTAACTCCTTCTGTTGTTCATAGGCTTTGGAAACAATTTCAAGCCAATGGTTCGGACTCGAGAAGATTTAGCCAAGGATGGGCAACAGCTACGACAAACACCGATGACCGATATTTGCGGTTATGTGTACGAAAGAATAGAGCAGCAACCCCCTCTCATCTTAGAGCCTTCATTGTTGCAGCCACTGGAAGGTTGGCATGAACGTCTACTGTGCGTAGAAGGCTTCATGAAGATTGTCTTTACGCGATGCGACTAGACATTTGTATTCCGCTCACCACATGTCACCGGAGGGAACGTTTAAGTTCGGCACATCAACATGTCAACTGGGTGGCTGGTCAATGGAGGCGTGTTCTCTTCACGGATGAGTTCCAATTTAGCCTTCAAAGTGATAGTAGGCATTGTTTAATTTGGAGAGCACAGGGAACCCGCTATCATCCATCAAACATTTGTAAAAAAATATTGTTATAGAGGAGGCAGTGTTTATGTTTGGGTTGGTATCGCTTTGGGTGGACGTACAGACCTCCATATCTTCCCGCGTGGAACTGTGAATGCTCACGTCTATAGATAGGGCATCCTTGATGCTTATGTGAGCCCTTATGCCGGTTCAATAGATAATGATTTCTTGTTACAGGACGATAACGTTAAACAGAAAAGCCCTCACATCGTAAAAGATTACCCTCAGCACCAAATAATTCAGCGCATGGAATAGCCAGCTCGATCACTGCACTTGAATCCCACCGAGCATGTTTAAGATGCTTTAGAAAGATGTTTCGCTGCTCTCAATCCCCTCCTCAGACTCCTGTCACGCTTACAACTGCTTTACAAGAGCAATGTCTCGCAATTCCCAGCGAACTTATCAATCGCATAATTGACAGTATGACACATCGCTCTATGTAACATATTACTTCTAGGGGTGATCATACTCCATATTAAAAGTTCTTTCCCTATAGTAAAATGATACATTTATTTTCTTTATTTTAAAATTGTATTAATTTCTGAAACAATCGTATGGTAATTTCTTTTTATGTTATTTTATACTTTGCTATTTGTTGTACATTCTGGCACAGTTTCATTAAAATCTACTTGTAACATTTTAAGTAATCGCTACTTTTGTTGTTTTCCCTTAATTTTTGGAAACCAGTAGGGTTATGCATTTAAAGGTTTTGGTTTAGATGTGATCAATCTAGTTTTAATGATGCAATCTTATGGAACATTTAGGCTTCTAAATAACCTAAAATGACCAGTAGGGTGGGTCGAAAAAATCGGAATATTTATAATCGAAACGTAATAGCGCGGAAAAGTTGCCTTTTGTAAAAAAGATAAAATACGTAAAATATTACACCAATTTATTAATATCTTTTACCGCCGCAAGGGGTCCAAATTTCGAAAAAATTGCAAAAAACATAGTTTTAGCAATTTTTTTTTTTTTTAATTATCCAAACATGCTTATTCAATTTCTAATAGAACGCAATAACCATGCCAAGATATTAGTAATGTAACATTAACATTTCATTTTTGTGACATCGTTGCTTTTACCGCCACAACAGGGCCAAAATTTCTAAAAAATGTTAAAAATTAAAGTTTTTTATTTTTTTTCAATTTTCATCACTTTTGTAATGTTTTCAGGTTTTTTACATTTCTAATAGGCTGGGAAAGGCATTTTATGTTGTTAATTTCATGCACATTGTTAACCATGATCACTGTAATTCTATTAAAAAAAATTGCTCAATGATAGAAACACCTGCAGCTGCCTGCACGTAAAATTAATTTCTCGCTGCTAGAGGGCAATGTTTCACTTTGTTCGGCTTTTTTTTTTTTTTTTTTGTAATGTACTCCTTTTACTCCATACTTTGATGGCCCTAAAGATAGAAATATCTGCCAGGTTAAAGAGGTGGCAAAGTTTCATCTTTGCGAAGTCAAGGAGGAACATATCTCTTTTTGTACTAGAACCAGGTCTGAATTATTTTCGTCATTTGACCCCATCGTCTGGCAAGACGACTTCTATATGCAATGAAATTATAGATTTTTTGAAGAAAAATGAAATCCCGATTGGAATAATAATTGCAGTTGAATTTCGTGGAACTGTCTTCAAAACAGGATGCAAAGGTGGTGTTATAGTAGGATTAGTTGAGAACAACTTTTAAAAAACCACTTTATTGGCTTCCTTGACCTCACTTCAATGAGCTTCCACTGAGACAAATTTTCAAACATCTTGATGACCAAAAACAGGTTCTCTATCATATTGTGGCCCAATTGGTTGATCTCTTGCGATTTGCGAATTATTACCAATTGCAAAATTTAAGCCAATTTAATCTGATCACCCAGCTGTTGATAAAGATGATTTGTCAACTGACCAGAAGTATATATCTGAAGTATTGCAAGCTCTTTCAACATGCGTGTATACAATTGACCTTTTTTGCTGAGTCCCTGGTCAAATATTTCAAGCAAGGTGGATCATTACTGCTGTTCGAATTTTGAGACTCTACGTTGGAACAAAGAAACCCTGTTCTTAACTTGATATACTCTTTGAGTACATCCTGAAAATGTACTGCATCAGTTGGTTCACAATTAAAATGAATCACTCATGTTTTCCAGTATCTGTGCACTATAGTTAGTAACTTACGTTACTTGACAGATAATCTACGAAAGATTATAGTTCCTGTATTTTCACGAAATGACTATTTCGCAAATCATACAAATAGCCTCTTTGGAATGATAGCATATGAAGAGGAGAACATCAGGGCCCCAGCAATGAAGAAAATTGCAAAAGCACGAAGTTCTGTGGACTAGAATAGTGCCATCCATCACTTTATCATAGCAGACTTCAACACTGAAGCTTAAAATTATGTGGCTTTAGTCTACTGACAAAACTGAAAACTAACGGAACCACCTGTTATGGTTTCTTTATCGACTAAAAACGCTGGTGAGTTTAAAATGTTCGATTGAAGATACCAGCTATTATAACTTTCCTTGTCCCACTTAGTCACTAGAAAGATGCGTGACATTATTCATTGAAGCACTGATAAAGTTTGTTTACTAGAACAGAGGGAGGATTACATCTGATCAGTTTTGGTCTCTCGAGAAATAATAGCTTCATCTGAAAGCAAGTTTTTTATAAAATTCATTTCCATTAAATTCTTCTTCATTTTAAGTTTATTTAACCCGTTTCGGTTAAACATCTCTATATTTTAATTAATAAAATACTAAAACATTTTTCTCATTTTATATAATTTTTGTGGCATGAATTGGCTGTTATCAGTAAAACATCAGTAGATGAAGCGATCGTCAAGAAAAATGAATGATTAACTATATTTTCATGTCTATTACAAATAGTTATGAAAATTTATGATATATTAATAGATATAAAGTAAAATTATTTATTTCTAGACATATTATAGAAATTAGAAAAAAAATTAGAAAAAATGAAAAATTGAAATTTTTGAAATTTTTACAAAAAATATGGTCTTTTTGCGGCAAATAAAGATATGATTTCATCATAATGAACATTTACCGGGACATTTCTCATATCTTCATGTAGCTATTGCGTTCTATTAAAAATTGTACTGGTATGTTTGGATAATTAAAAAAAAAAAAATGATAAAAAAAAACATGTTTTTTGCGATTTTTTGAAACTTTGGCCCCCTTGCGGCGGTAAAAGATATTAACCGATCGATGTAATATTTTAGAAATTTATTCTGTATTACAAAAGGCAACTTTTCCGCGCTATTACATTTCGATTATAAAAATTTCGGTTTTTTCGACCCACCCTAATGACCAGGTAATATCTACAAAATGCACCAGAATTTCTGTCGGGAGCGTTGGACCATACAATCTTGAATTTCAAATTCAGCTTTTTAAAGGTCACAATTTAAAATACTATTTTGCTATTTTCAGAAAATGGCAACGACCTATATTAGAAAAAAGTTCGTCTACACTCGGGGAATGGACTGACGATAATTTGAAAAAATTAAGAAAAGAATATGGGTGTCAATGAAGCAACTTTTAGAATTCTTAAAACTACTTTAAAGAGAATAATTATAATACTTAACTTTACCAAGGGTTTTCTACCAAATGTTACCTTAGTCGCCCTCCTTGTACTTTGGCATGGATATAAACGTTCAAGAAATGTGTGATGACGAGTATGACTATTTAGAAAATAGAAACGTTAACGAATGTGTGGGATGTGGCGAAAATGACAATGAGAGGAAACAAAAAGCACATTGGATACAGTGTGTATCTTGTTTGCGTTGGCTTCATCAGGTATGTTCACGATTTGAAATAACATGCGATGATAGTGGGAAGAAATTAAACGGCAAGAAAAAAGTTACTTGAAGACAATCTTAACTCATATTATATACAGAAAATTTTCCTAAATATTGCTTAAATCTGTTACGATATTAAGCTTTCAAGAAACAAATTCAATTTTCATAACTATATATTAAAAGGTGAAATAATTATTCATGTAAACTGAATGTTGAGTAATATAATTCTAAGCAAGTTCCTATAATTTACATCTAATGAAAATAATTTTTTTCTAAATTTAATATATGTGTAATTATTTCAATATTATATTATATTCCATCTCTCCCATTCATATGGTCCTTCTCACTCATAGTAGTCCTGGTGAGATACACCAACTAGTAATAATTAAAATTATATACAAAAGAAATTCCTTTTTAGATATGATATTCTGCATTAGGACTTTTAAGAAACATTATGCACTCTACATATACACTGTGAAAAGTAAAATATATGTAAACATGGCTTTTAAGAAAGAAAAAAAAAAGCTGGTTCATCTCTCCCATAATTACCCTATATAAGAAATTTCAAATTAATATCTTTGGTAGTTTCTGATAAAAGGTACATTAATTTAACTTGATAGATATAGGAATTTCCAACTGCCCTTAAATAAGGTCAATTACAACATCACACCTTTATTAAGTACTAGCGAACTTGCCCGGCGTTGCCCGGGTACGTCAAAAAAAAGCAGGAATTACGAAAAAACTCTGAAAATCACAATAAGATATCGCGAAAAAATTTTTAATCGCTTCTCAAATTCTGAAAAGAGAAAAAATATATATGCATTATGTTCGAAGATTGCAAGTTGATTTCTTTCACTAATGTGGAAAAACAGTAGCATCGCTAAAATACACTAAAAATCACATACAAAATTCCCGAAAATTTCGAAAATTGCTATACGAAATCCGAATAAACTTTATTGAAATGAGGGCAGAATGTACTTTAGGTCAAAAATGAAATGTTAAAAAATTGCAGCAGATCGCGAAGAAACGTAAAAATCGCATTAAAAATCACAAAAAGTTCAAGAATCACGAAAGTCAAAATTTACTATAATTGGATAAAAGTTTCAAATCTAATTCCTTTGACCTGTGGGCACTCTTAAAATTTATGTTTTGGAAATCATGCTAAGCATTAGATCATGTTACTTTTATTCATAATTAATTTACTTGGACTGCCTTAAATATAATTAACATAATCCCTTAAGTTAATATTAGTTTTTGTTGCATTAAAATATCTCAATTTGTTGATTTTCTGTACGCAAGTAAACCCTATTGTTACTGGTACTCATGTTATTGGTACTCGCTAGTGTTATTGGTACTCATTTTGGTCGCCAAATTCGGCGATATATCGCCAAGTTGGCGACAAATTTGACGTTATTTGGCGACAAAACTGGATCCCCCCCTACGGTGACCCCCTTATATGTATGGACATGCATTACATGCTGTTCAATAATCGCATAAAAAATTCGTTAAAAATTCCAAAATCGCTGCACGAATTCCGAATAAACTTTTATGAAAGAGAACAAAATTTACTATATTGGGTTAAAAGAAAGAAACCGCATTATTTTTCCTAATGTGGAAAAATCGAATTAATATAATCCCTTAAGTTAATATTAGTTTTTGGTCCCAGGTTCGATTCCTGGCTCTGGCTAATTTTTCACTCTAGTTGGGTTTATTGTATTTATTGTTTGTATGTCAGTATAATATTTATATATACCTTTAACTGTTGAATGCAGGCGTTATTTATGTGTGTATGTGTATTTTAATATATATTGTAGTATGAGTGTTTTATTATAAATATTAGTTTTTGTTGCATTAAAATATCTCAATTTGTTGATTTTCTGTAAGCAAGTAATCCATATTGGTTTACAATGGAAGTCTATGGGAATTTGGCGAAATATTACAGATATCGCCAAGTTGGCGTCACTTTTGGCGACTCATTTCGGTCGCCAAATTTGGCGATATACCGCCAAGTTGGCGACAGACTTGGCGGCATTTGGCGACAGATCTGTGTCCCTGTACAGTAATCTCCATATAGGTATGGAAATGCATTAAATGCTGTTCAATAATTGCATAAAAAATTCGCTAAAAATTCAAAAATCGCTGCATGAATTCCGAATAAACTTTTTTGAAAAGGGAACAAAATTTACTATATTGGGTTATAAGAAAGAAACCATATCCTTCTCACTTATATGGAAAAAATCGCCTCGAAACTTAAAAAAATGCTAAAAATCGCATAAAAAATTAAATAAAAAAAATCTAATCGAAAATCGGACTTCGAGGTGCAAAACTTCATATATAGACGTACCTTTTCCCCAAATTTTGTAGCTCTACGTGCAGCGGTCTCTTCAGAACACCGTCGACACACTCACTCACTCACACACAAACTTCTTTCTTTATTATTATAGATATGTACTACTGATACCGAGTTTGTGCACACAGTTGTTGATACTTTTAAAAACAGAAGTACACACCAGATGTCACACTCGATTACACATGTTTATTTTTCTATGACACTATTTAAGTTACTCAAATATTTTACTTTCTTTTATTTAGTTTTTACAAAATAAATTTTCTCTTTGTCTATATTCTACATATTATTTCTGTAAGAATACTCGATTGCACATGTTCATTTTTGTAAGACAATACAAGTTACTCAAATATTTCATTTTTCTTTATCTAATTCTTACAATATAAATTGTCTGTTTGTCTGTATTCAGCGTATTACTGGTATACGATAACGAAATAAAAGCATAAATGAAATATTATAGCTTAAAATAAATTGAAAATAAATTTTTAAATGTTATATAGAAAATTTCGATAAATGTATGCGAATACATATTCTTTTCTTACTACATTTCAAAGTAAAAATATTTGAATCCCAGAAAAGCTCCCATCCTAACATTATTTCAGAAAAAATATAGCCTTCATAAACTTCGAAAATTTTGAAAGCGTTAAAGTTCTTTTGCATACACAAGAATTCCATCTTTTATAATACTGGTATATATGTAAGCAAAGTTTGCAGTTGAAAAGTTGAAATAGTCAAACTTAAATATACATTCAGATTTTAGAAATGACTCTCGACTGTATGCTATGCTTTATGGTCATGGTGGAATAAAGAAGAATGATAATAATAGTATCTTACGGTTTTGCGAAGCTAGTTGAAGGTATGTGTATCGCAGATTCAAGTGCATTTCCTGCCTTTCTTAAAAATCTTATTTAAAATATTTGTGTTCTGAGATTTTTTTATGCCACATAGGGAGAAAATATTTTATTAATTTCGTATCTAATAAGATAATTTATATTAATATAGTTATTTATTATTATGTATAAGTTTTTTCAAATTTATTACATGTTACAGAGACTAGGCATTACATAAAATGACATTTGTAAACGTAGCTGTTGACACCATTCAAATAAAATAGATAGACTTGACATGTGATGCTTCATAATATTTGCATATTTTTACTTAAAATCGTACAATCATAAATTAATTGGTAATTGCACGTTTACCGTAACGAGGTGGAACCCGTCGAATTTCGACGAAAAAAAATGTTTACTAAGGAACTATTGCATGTAATTTATAATACATCGACAACAATAATTACGATAAAAAATCCATTTTACACTTGTTAGTTTAACACTCCCAAGACATATTTTAACCTAAGATTAACGAAATACTTTTTTCATAAACTTCAACTGTTAAAATTAATGAAAAATTAAACTTTATTCATATGCGTAATCAGTAGCATATAATCAAGATAAGTAATTTTGATTAAGTTATCAAATGATGCTGGGTATTACGGAATGAAAAATCAGCAAAATTGATTTCACCTTGACATAATCATAGAAAATTTCCCCCTTTAAATCTAAACCGAATCAAGTTCAAGTCATTTTCCACGTTTCACATCCATATTAACCATTTAAAAACATTTTAATGCGCAATAGGTTAATAAATACATTTTCAAACTTGAAGTCACATTTGTCAACTATTACAACCTTACATGTTAAAATTACCACTCGTGATTTGAGGTCTTAGTATAATCTCTGTACCTGCGTGTAAAAATTCCAGAAATTTTTAACTTTTAGACGTATTCAAGGGGAAATATCTCATTTTATCAAATAAAATTATCGTTTTCTCTTAAATATAACGTCATTTTCCGTTGCTGAAAAATTTTGCTTATGGATCATATTCTTCGTTTCGGTTCGAGACTATAAAAGTCGCCATTTTACCTTTTGTGACGTCACAGGAATATTGTCTCAAACTCAATATCAGCGAAATGAAAAAATAGTGGAATATAGCAGCAGCATCAGGGAAATTGTGTCTTTTTTAAAGCGTAACGTCATTTTCTGTTAACATTTTTAAAAAAGATATTTTTTATTGTAATGAGAAAATGGCATCAGTAAGAATATAATCAATAAAGATAGCTAAACCACTTTTAATAGAAATGAAGTACTTCAGTTGCCACGATTAGAAAACTGGTATTAAAAACTATAAAAAAATTAATATCTCAAAAATAAATTGAGATACAGCTTTCAAACAAATTGCATTTAAAAGTGCATTTTTTTCTACATACGACGGTGTAAAAATTTAAAATGTGGGATGTTTAGAAGTTTAAAATTTGCAGTAGCGAAAATTGCAAAGCCGAAATTTCATTTCAAATTTCAAAATGTTGCCATTCGCAGAATGACGTATGCGTTACGCACAGATATGTTTGTCCTTTATAATATAGATTGTTTAATAGTTATCAAAAGTTTTTTTTTTTTTTTAACACTTTATGAAAATACTTTAAAGAGAAATTATTGTTACAATATATATGGAATTCTTTTAAAGATAAAATTATATTATCGGAACAAAAATGAATATAATATAATACATCTACCCTATAAAATCCTAATGAAATAAATTTGTGAAAGGAATTTACGAAACGACTGATTATGTTTCAGAGCTGTTTCTCCTAAAATACGAATCCTTTTGCGGTGATATAAGTACCAATTATCCGTATTGATCGGCGTGTATCAAAAATGGTATTATAATTTTTTAATTTTAATTAATATTCGAAATATCATTATTATTTTTATTATTTTAACAATATTTCTCTAATGATGGAAACTAAATTACTCCATTCTTGGGAAAAAAGGGAAGTAGAGTGAAAATTTAGAAATTATGAGATTTCTTTTTTCGTCATTTTCAACATGAAATTTGAAGTTTCTTTTATTTCAATACACAGTGGAAAACAATATTGCGATTAATTTTAAATTGCTGACAAATCTAAAAACAGCGTAATCAATAATATTTAATTTCGATTAAAAATTAATAGACACGTGACTATTAACCCATTAATGCCTGTTCGTATAAAAATCTACCAAACCGAATGGATTTTATTATTAATCCCTAGATAGCCCTATCTTTCAAACAATGATGCATTTGACATCTTAAATAATCACGAATAAGTATAAAAATAGATTTCCCGCATATTTTGTGGAAAATAAGCGTAGTAATAAATGTAAAAACTGAGTGAATACGAAATCAATCAGCATGCCTCTACCTTCAAAAAGAAAAGGTAATTTGTGCATATATATATATATTTTTTTAATTTGAATTGTGTTTTTAAATGGAATCACAATTGTAATAGTATACTTTATCCAATTATGCTATTTAAAGCTAGTTTTAGTTTTATTTCTTTTCGTATATTCACCTTTAGCCTTAACGGTAGAAAATTGTACAAACCGGAGTATATATAGTCTCAATCTTACTTGGTGCGACCAGAAAATAAAAAGATAGACGTCCATTTCAATGGCCCCGTACCATACTGATTTTGAAAATTCATCAACACCATTCGTTTGTGCTACGTTTGTACTGGTTTCTGCCGCAAAACATTTCGTTTGTACCACTTCTGTTCTCTCTTTATAACGAACGAAGTGGGACGTGGCCAGTGAAACGACAGCCCCATACCATCAACGAAATAAAAATTTTATTACTGCGTTCTTTTGCACTACGTTTGTGCTGGTTTGTGCCGCAAAAAGTTTCGTTTGTGCCAATTCCATTTTATCTCGTTATAACGAATTTTTATAATTAAAGGTCACTCATAGATAATCACTTATGAAAATCGTAAATAAATACGTGTCACGAAATGAAATACGTAATTTTTGGTGCCACGTAAATGTCGGTTTGTGCCGTAAAATGTTTCGTTTGTGCAATTCTGAATCCCTTGATATAACGAATTTTCCACTCTTTCAACACTGGGCGATCATTTCGGTCGCCCGCCCCCAATCAACGAGTTCTAAATTGTATTACGGCATTCGTTTATACTGGTTTTTGTCACAAAATGTTTCATTTGTGCCACTTCCATTCTCTCGTTATAAAGAATTTTTACAATTCTAGGACACATAAAGAAAGCCGCCTATGAAAAAATAGGTGTCACGAAATGATATACGTAATTCTTTAGTGCTATGTACATGTCGGTTTGGACTCACAAAATTCTCACAAAGGAAAATATTTTTGCCTTCACTGGCATTTTGTTAGTTTCTGGATATAGCAAATTATCTAACAGGAGACACCATTGGGCTCTTTCAACTGACGTGCACAACAATTTAGTTTCACAGTCGTTGAGAAGAGACACTTTTGATTCGATTTTCAGATTAGTTTATTTTTGAAAATAACATGGAAATGGACGTTGATAGATTATATAAAGTCCGACCCCTTTTTGAGCACTTCAATAGAGCATGCAAAGATTTAGCCATCCCAGAATATCTCAGTGTAGATGAGTCCATAGTCCCTATGGACACCATTCACATTCGATTTCGTTGCAAATTTTGGGTATTATCCTCCTCAGATGGACTTCATGCAGAACCTTATTGTGGTGCATCAAAGAATTTCCCAACTCTGTTTTAAGCCAAGCTGCTGATGTTGTTCATGGGTTATTGGAAAAAATGCAAAATACCAGACGGAACTCATGTCGTCATGCATAATATTTTCTCGTATTCTTTTACTAAAGGAACTGTCTAAAAGGGGTATTGCGGCAAGTGATACATTGAGAGAGAATAGACAATTGAATGCTCCATTGAATACCAGAAATATAATGGAAAAACACCAACAGGAACATATGAACATGCTTGTAATAAAGATATTGTTATTGTGAAATGGAAGGACAATACATTAGTAGCGGTTGCGAGCAATAAAGTACGCACAGAACCATGTGAATCAGCTAGTAGATGCAGTGCTTCTAAAAAAAAAAGAAGTTATTAGTTCCTATACCACAGCAATTGAAAACGTATTACAAACACATGGGAGGTGTGGATCTTTTAATCAATCCGTTGCGAATTATCGTATCAGAATTCGTTCAAATAAATGGTGGTGGTGACTTGTTTCATCGATACTTATTTCAAGCAATGTAAATCGATGGCGAATGTACAGAAATCTCAGCAATGATATTTCACTACATAAATTCACCCGACAATGCACACGAGGACTAATAAGAAGCTACGCTACACGTCTCAGTGGCCCTGGTAAACGTCTTACAATAAGGCATAAAGCTAAAAATAAACAAAGATTTGACCAAAAAAACCACTGGATAGTCAAATCGGAGCAGAAACATGCCCGAAGTAAAAAGTGCAGCAGAACAAATGGGTTATAAGTGCTAAAAGCGTAATCAATCCCTTCATCCGAATGCAATAAATGTTATCATGTTGATTCTAATGCATAGTTATTCAATGTAATAAAAATGTTTTACTATTTTTCAAAGGGAATTATAATTTTTAAATCATTTTTTGCAAAGTTTTAGAATTCGTAAATTACATTTTTTACAATTTTTTTTCCAAATTGGATTGCAATTAAATTTTTTAAATATAATTTTAATTACAAAAAATCTTTGTTATACAAGTATAAGTAATATTTTACTAGTATATAAATCTAGAATCTATTATTATAATTATTACTTTCTTCTATCTTTACAAGAAGAAAATATTGGATTCGTGAAAAATTTCGACTTCCGGCTTTCGATGAATTTATACGTTTTAGAATGCCCAGAACACGATTTGATGGTTTTTAGAAAATGTCTGTCTGTGAGTCTGTCTGTCACTCTGTCACTCTGTCCCTCTGTCACTCTGTGAGTCTGTATGTGACAAACATTTTGTGGGCGCTCTATCTCAAGAACTAATGCACGGAATTTCACAAAACTTCATATTTAGTTAGACCTTGATATAAACTGGACCTGATTAGTTTTTGGTGAAAATCGCCCGACAGTTGGCGCTGCTATGCGGCATTTTTCACGATTTCTGCAATAGCTATATCTCAAGAACTACTGCACGGATTTTCATAAAACTTCAGATTGCGTTAGTCCAATATATAGTTTGGTGCTGATTACTTTTTTGTGAAAATCGCCCAACAGGTGGCGCTGGTCTGCTGCATTGTTCATGATTATCGCAATAGCTCTAACTCAAGAAAAAATACACGAATTTTCATCAAACTTCATATTCCGTTAGTCCCTGATATAAATTAGTGCTGTTTAATTTTTTGTTGAAATCGTCCAACAGATGGCGCTGCTGTGCTGCATTTTTCACGATTTCCTCAAGAGCTGTATCTCAAGAACTATTGCACGGATTTTCAGCACATTTCAGATTTAGTTAGTCCTTGACATGAATTGACGTATAAATTAGTGCTGTTTCATTTTTGATGTAAATCGCTCAACAGGTGGCACTGCTATGCTGTATTTTATGCGATTTCCGCAATAGATTTATCTCAAGAACTAATACTTGTATTTTCAACAAACTTCAGATTCAGGTATACCTTTATATCGTTTAGTGCTGTTTACTTTTGGTGTAAATCGCTCAACAGGTGGCGCTGCTATACTACATTTTTTTCAGAATTTCCGCTATAGCTCTATCTCAAGAACTAAGGCACGAATTTTCATCCAACTTCAAATTCAGATATACTTTGATATGAATTGGTGCTAAATCGTTGTTATTTCTTGTAGCATTTAAATGATTTAATTCACGTGATTTATATAGAAGAAAGTTTTGTGATAGCCACAACATACTAGTTAGTATTATAATCAAACAATAAATTCAAAATTTGCATAAAAAAGTGATTTCATAGTACGCAAACGCCGATCGGTACAAAAATCTACCATAAAAAAAAAAAAAAAAAAAAAAAAAAAAAAAAAAAAAAAAGAAACTGAACAAACGTTAAAACAACGGGCAAAATAAAATTTATGCACGATGTACTTAATAGACATAGAAAGAACAAATATGAACAAAAAATTCAAAATTGATCGGGTATTTTGAAGTCGGCATTAATGGGTTAAACACTGAAAAACTTTAAAATTATAAATAAATGATTTTGTGATAAAAGCAGGAAAATGGTGAAAATTATGTGATAAAAATTGTATGTACGCATTATTATTAAAATAGAAAGAAAACTGAAATATTAAATTAATATGTGTTAAAAGCAGTAAAGTGGGAAATTAAGTCATATTTAAAATAGCCAAATATAATACTGCGAAACAGTTTAAATTTAAACGTATATTTGCGAGACATTTATTTCATATCTCGAGATGATTTTTTCAAATTTTGTTGCCAATTCTAAGGTAATGGAAATAATACTTCCTTTCTAACAGCAAAAGTATTTAAGGTGAATATTAAAAAGAGAAAGAAAACTTTAAAATGTTAAATTAAGTTATGAGCGTTAAAGGCGTAAATGGGAGAAATTAAGTCATATTTAAAGTGACCGAATAATAATATTGACAAATTCTTAAAAATTAAAAATATATTTATGCGATACATTTATTTTATATTTCAAGATAATCCTTTTAACTAATGTTGCCAACTCTAAGGCAGTGCAAATAATATTTTCTTTCCAAAAACGAAGGTATTTTCATGTGAATGTTAAAATGTGAAAGAAAACTTGGAAAGGTGATAATTATCTCAGATTTAAAAGACACATTTAAAAATGTCTTATTTAAAACAATCTTTTTATAGAATTGATAAAAAATACCGGGAGACAAATACTTTCTTTATTTAATCCATTTGACATTATCTTATTTTCAAATGTTTAACCCACATTGTTGATGTAAATACGAAAACAGCCATTTAGTGTTTTAACAGCAACTGAATTGCCCTCCTGTAATCTTTTTAAAACAGATCAAATTATCTTGTTTTTATAATCTGCAATGTTTGAACGGGGGTTGGCGAGCATAGCTTGCAGCGGGCAGAGCACCCTAGCGTATGAATACATTTAAAAAAATATATATTTTTTTTTAATCTCAATTATAGAATGCGGATTTTTTGCATAAATATATTACGAAACATCACATTTAATTAAAGTAAATTTTAAGCTGAATACCGAGTATAGTTCGAAACGAGGATACATGAACTTACATAAAAGGCAGATTCGAAGTAACACTCAGAAGATAAGAAAAATACTACAAATGCAGCCACATGTACCCACGCGTAGTTACATTTAATTGTTCTGCACTGCAAATGCTTGAAAACGTGCCTTTTGAGCATGGAAGTTTACTATTAAATTTTACTTTAGTGCTAAATTTAATTAACCATGCCCACAGTTTAAAAAAAAACTTTAATGTATATTTGAAAATATTTCCATGTTAAAAGTGTGTTAAAGTGTGTATCGCTCGTGCTCAATTGAGCCGAAATTGTTCTTAGACGATTAGGTTGGTTTCTAAGGGGATAATCCGGGCTTTCTGTGTTACAGAATATTGGTAAAAACCAAAGTATATATTTTTTCTATTGTTAACATCCTTTTGCGCATACCACAGGCGCAGCGACGAATGAGGTATTTTTCAAAAGGTTCTTGCATACCGTAAAATACGTTGTTTGATTTTTAAAAATGCAGTTAGTAAAAAATTAATGAAAAAACTTAACAGCAAACATCTATAATTGCATCGAGAAATCATCGCACGGGTTTATATAATTTTTTTAATGATTACTTTTATAGATTGTTTTACATAATATAGATATTCTTAGAACGCCCATTAACAATATTAAAAATCACATTTATATTACAAATAGCAATGATGCGTTCGAATAAAATTTTGAAACTTATTAATATTGACCTTGTGACACGAGTTAAAATACGCTGAAGTCGCTTTTTAAACACAGACTTTTTGATTCTGTTTATTTCATTTGTTTAATCTCGTATGGTTCGATTACATGTCATAGCTTCGTGATTTAATTTTATTCAATTTTTCATTTATTGATTGATGAATGTTTCAATTTCGTAATAGAATATAAGCTATAAGCAAAAGATGAGCTATTTGTATATATTTGAATGCAAATGTATTCATCTTTCCTAATCGTCTGCACGCTTATAGAGGCAGATTTGGAAAAAAAATCAAACTTAGACATTATTTTAAAAACAATAAAAATTTTGTAATTTGCAAAGCATTTTTCAAATTGCGATACAGTTTTAAAATAAATTGCATTTCAACTTACAAGTACACTTTTTCTTCTATGCGATGGTGTAAAAATTGAAATTGTGCAGTATTTAGAAGTAAAAAAAAAATGCAATAAATTTAATAAAAGATAAATTTAATCGTCAGCCGTTGCTACCGTCAAAATGAAGTCAGTAGTACGCACGGACACGTTTGTCCTTTATAATATAAATAGATAATTAAAGGGTATTTTGCACAATTGCATTAACAAATCATTAATATATTCAATATGGCGGTGAAGCGCATCGGGTTTTTATTGGGTTTGATAGCTGAAAAATCTTAAGTTCTGATCATATAAATCGACCCGTGTAAGACTTATTTTGATAAAAAATCAGAATTACCATGCAACACGAGCCGTTGAACATTGCTGTGAAGTTAATTTTATTTTTTATGAGCAAATATTTTGACACTAATTTTATTACTGCAGACTTTGAAGAACATTATCTTGGAATGCTATACAGATTTTGAACAAATTTAGTTGAATAAGAAGGTTTGATTTTTCATATTAAAAGACATAAAACGTAAAGATGTAGAGTTACCTAAATGGGAAAAAATGCTTTACTTTTGTACGATTAAGTATAGGTATAGTTGTACAGTTCTTGACGATTAAAATAAACGCTTTCAGGCTGAAGGGAACCACCGTTTTTTAAACTAAGAATATCATAACATTCTGTATTAGACAGTACTATTTTTTGCGAGTTTAAAATCCAAAAGCCACTGAAATTCTAAATATAAGATCTTATTTTTCTGATATGATCAGATCCCCTTTAGATTTCATTCCACAACGGGCACAGGACGTTTAAACTTAATATATATATATCAGTTTTCAGTTTCTGTTTTTTTCTGAATATTTTTAAACTTCACAACAATACGCGTAAGAACCCATTCAAATATCTCCAGTATTTATTAAGTTGTAATCATTTATAGACAATGACCCATAGATATTGAAACTTTAAAACGCGTTACTTCAGATTAGTAAATTGGTGATTGTGAGCACTGTTACTCAGAATCTATGTACGCTATAGCTTCAAAAAATTAAACAAATATTCGTTTTTTCATAGTCTACATGCTAAAACGAAATAAAATCACATAAAGGTTATTATTCTTTTTTTGCACTTGAGAAACTTATTATTATTATTATTATTATTATTATCATTATTTTTCTTTTTTACTTTTTTATATTTTGTGCTAAAATTAAATTTTAAACAAAACTTTCTTTTGTGTTTTTTGGTTTTAATTTAGAGGTATATGTGTTGTGATTCTATTTTGCTCAAAAATTGATTTCTATATACATACTTTAGAGTTTTATAACGGCGCATAACTTTATGATTTTAATTCACGCATTAATGAGAGGAATATTAAAATTTAAAAATTAATTTTGTAATTGCATATTATTTATGTTTCGGTACTTTGAAAAAGGCGATGTTTTTGATCGTTTCCAGAAAACTCAATGATGTCTCCATATCTATACTACTGTTTTATAATCACTGTACATGACTAAAAATCAATTCCCAGTATGTATAATAGGGTGGAGTGAAAAAGGCAAAAATAATAATAATAATAATAATTTTATACTTCCTGACTCAACAAATGGTGCAGTTTTTCGAAAAAGACACTGAAAAAAATCCCAACGCAATCACTCATTGTTTTTATTTTCCACACAGGATGTCAAAAACATGGATATTAACTCAAACATTGAGAAAATCAATTTGTTTTATTTAATTTTAATGTTTACAATAGCATTATTTTCTGACATAAAGCGCTGCTAATTATTAAAAGGAAACAGGAAAACCTTTTACTTTGATCGGTCTTTCATTTTGGATTCTTCGGACTTTCATTTCATTTTGGATGAGAGCAAAACTTTGGTGTAAAACTTTGGAAGTTCAGTTCGTGACTTGATTCCCCTGCGAATGTAACCATCCCTGGATTCTGCACCACATGTTACCAATGATGCTTGTGTCACCATTCGCACTTGCCTCTCTACTGCTTGAGAATGGCGGGGGAGCTTCTCTAGAAGTTCATGGTAGCTGGTGGTTCCGAAGGTTTGACATAAGAATCATCTCAAAATATTCCACTTCTTCGAAATTTAAGCTTGGAAGATCGAATTTCCATATTTCTCCCTTTCAGTCAGTTTTTCTTGCTTTCTTTTGAGGACCAGTTCTCCAATATGTGGTCGGTCATCTAACAGCATTGCCAACAGAATGTTTTCAGAGTGATCAAAATAAGTTTCCCGAAATACCTTCATGAACGATTCACTTAAAATCTTTATCATTCCGCGCAGGTGACGTGCTCCACGAATATCTCCTGGAATTTTCTTTATTTCAAAGACGGATGGGATGTAAACTTTCATTCTACAAGGAGTTTAATGTGTTCCGTTGGTTCGGCAGTGGACACACATAGGCACATATTTCTTTTGACAGTAGTGAGCCATCTTGAATGATACATCGTTCTGGGACTTCAGTTTGCTAAATCTGGAAAGCACTCCTCTGAGAATACTGCCCTACAAATTTCGAAGAGAAAATTTTGGTCAGCACTGAAGTCTTTTTTATCAATTTCATGCATAGCAACTGGACCATCAACAAAACTTGTCGCAGCAAGTATTTTGCACGTTTCCATAAATTTTCCTATTGTTCCGGAAAACTGCTGTGGCCCAGATGTCTTTCCGTCAATCTTCTGGAAATAAGCGTCGAACAGGTAGATCATTAGTATGCAATAAGCATAAAAACCTGTGCAGTTTATGGCCAATAAAGATTTCAAGCCGTCTATTTCGCAATTTTTCTTCCCATGATTGACGTTCGTTCAATCTCAACCAATAACAACCAGTTGCAACAACGTAACCTCTTTCTCTGCAACGAATTTGATGATGCTTTGAATAATATCCGCACTAGAGCCTTGATTTGGAGTCACGTGTCCTATATAAACGGTTCTGACAACAGAACAATATGCTCTTCCACAGCTATAGTCGTATATAAAGAACCTCCTTTCTTTTCTTGCATTAAAGTTTTGTCTTTTCTTCATCGAAGTAGGCAGCGTACAAATATTGCGTTATTTGGGTAGAATTATGCTGTGATCGTACCTTTCGACGTTCTCTCCTCAGCTTACCCCTGTCATTAACTTTAGATCGAGTATCTTTGAATACAATCCCTACATCACGAAGCACAGAAGACGTAATGATAGCAGCTGACCTATCCGATACTCCCATTCTATCAGGAGCGATGGCTAGATTTGGCAGTGATATTCTCATTTGGCAGTCACGTAGGTTGAGGGAGTTTCATTGTCAGTTGTTTTCTGACATTTTGATTCGTGACAAACGTAATGGTAATAATCTTCCGAGATATCTTCCAATTCTGAAACAGATCCTAAGACGGCGTTTTCTTCTAAATCTGTAATAATTTTAGAAACATTAACTTTCAACTCCTTTGTTTTAGATTTGTAATTTTCCCTTCTACTTTGCCTTTCTCTTACACGCTTAACTTTTCGAGTTTCAAAAATGTCAATTGATGCTATTGCCATTTTTCTCTCATGCCGTTGGTCTGCTAAAAAGTTTCGTTCCGTACTTGGAACTTTGACGGAACAATTGCATTGTTCGTAATTTTTTTAAACATTTACAAACAGGGGTATCAAACAAAGTACTGTTCGCTTGGTAAAAGAATTCTTTCCTAATTTTGTCCGTCCCTTTTCGAGATTTTGGTATTCTTCTTATATTTTTGTACTTTTCTTTGTAATTTCTAATAAAACGAATAACTTCTTTATGACATACCACAGGCAAGGAAGCTTTCTTCCAAATTCTTTTAATGTCACAAGAAACAATTTCGTTTATATCTTTTACTGAAGGATATTTTTTGTTCCCCTGCTTCCACAATATATCATTTTTATCTATACGAAATGCTTCATTAAATCAGCATACGCGAGTAACACAATCTCTTTCAGTTGTACTGGAGCTCCAAAAAATATTAAAAAGAACATCATTTCTAGTTGATGTCATGTTTAAATTAAAAGTCCGTATTGTCCTGTCCCAAAAATAAACGAATTAGCGTCGACAAATTAGTTTTTTAAAGAAAGACAAGCAACAAACAAAGAAAAAGTTGCAAAAACCAATCATTCAACACAATAAAAGTCACGTGTCTGCTTAGATATCATTCTGAGTAGTTATCAGTTTAGAATACGTGCTGTCATCTATTAGATTTTGGAGTATAAATTTTGTATTTATATACGAATCGACCTGTCTAGCACTGACATCTAACAATAACATTTTAATAAAGCAATTTATTAATGAAAACATAATTAATTAATATTGATTTAAATATTAATTAATTAAAATTATTTTACAAAATAATGAAATTTAATTAATTAATTATTTTTTTATTAATTAATTTTTTGATAGGCAATACAAATATTCAATTGTGGTGTGGAACCGCAAGATGTCAACATTTTGAGCTGAAATTTGGAGAAAATTTGTTCCAGCCACTTTCATAACATATTATGATCCAGGCAATGTGAATTTCGAGAAAATGTTTTTTCGCCCAAATCCTAATGTACACTAAATGTGAAAAATTATTATTGTTAATTTAGCAGTGGATTACCTATTTTTTTTTCTCCATCAAATATATAAAATGTGTATTAGAAATTAAAATTTATGATATTAGTTATAAATATAATTATTATATTCATTTCACGCATTTATAGTATATTTAACAATCTTTTTGATTAAAAATAATAACAATTTGTGAAGATTTCCTCGCAATTTTTTTAATTGTACATCGCAAATAAACCCATTTAAATAAATTAAACATTATTTCACTTTTAATTCATCTTCATTTTCAGCGATTGAAATTTATTTTGTTCAAAGTGATAAAAAAAAAAATCTCAGCTTGTTTTTGTAAACTAAAATAATTTAAAAAGTTACTTTTTAGAAAAGAAAAGCAATATCTAATACATACTTCTAACCTATATACATGGCGCGCCATAAGTTCGTGCCAAATATTAAAAAAATCATAATAGAATAAGTAATAATAGGAAAAAAATTCAGTTTGCGTGAATATGATCAGAGGGACATTGGATATTTTTCCATGTGTAAAAAAATCATTACAAAAGTAACCGAAGGAGTGAGCCTCTGCAATAACTTGATGTGACTGTTTGGTGTGGGTTTACTGCGTCTTTCATTCTGGCCCTTTCTTTTTTGAGGAGTCATGTCCCGATCCGGCTGGAAATCCTGCGTATAGTAAATACAGAACGGTGTTTTACGCTTTTGCCTGACCAAGTTGTGCCTGAATTTCAGGTAAGACATGCATTACCTGTGGTCAACTTCGTGCATGAATGCCCCCCCCCCCCCCACCAGTTCACTTTGCATTTGAAATCGAGGCTGTTATCGATTCCTGTTAGACACTTTCACTGAGGTTGTATGTTTGAGTGCCTTCGGTTCCCCACATTTGATTCCGGCAGAATTTTGGTTGTGGGGATAAAGTCTCATGTATACCGGCTCTTCTCACTTGTCCGCCACTTTGATAGAACTGAAAGATGCCATTCAACAGACCGTGGCGTCGGTGGCTTCGATGCAGACATGCTACACTCAGTGCTTTAATAGGCATATTGATGCGCTTCACTTGCCTATTACCTGTGATGATCGTCTTTTACTTTAAAACAAATGCAGATTGTCATGTTATTATGATTTGTTAAATTGTTTGTGTTGGTTTGATTTGCATAATAAGTCCGAGTATAGCATATTAGCGCCCTTTTTCGGTTACTTTTGGAATCGAAAAAACATCAATGTCCCTGTGGGCGCAATCGCGCAAACCGATTTTTTTCCGTGCATAATTCCTTTTATTATGATTTTTTTTTTGTACGAACTAATGACGCACCCCCTTGTATATAAATATTTCAGTTAGGATATATTTTTCAAATTTATTTGGCTGGTAAGGAATGAAGTAGCATTCCTTGAAAATATTTTCCGTGATCTGATAGAAATGAATATTTTTAGCTTTTGGAGAATTGAATGCTTTCTCATAGAAATACAAATAAACCTAATCGGTTTTATGTGAATGGAAATATTATCCGCATGATTTTAAAATGTACAAACGTTAAAATAAATATTTATAGTTGTTTGACTTACTATGTAGTGGTATACTTTTAATGCCTGGCAATTTAGCTACATTACTTGTGTTTTCTGAAGACGATCGCCTACTTAAATTATATTTAAATTTATTTTGACAATCGTAAATCTAGTTTAATTTTTTTTATTAAAATTATTTATGGTACAGGCTTTTATGTTGTGAGATATTCAGGCATAAAATCTACAAATATGATGTATGTTGTTCAAAATATTTCAACATGTCAGTAATATACCAAAACTTTTCAGAAATCTTATAGCCAGATTTAAACGATGATACAGTAAGAAGTGTACATGTATAAAAATAATTAATATCCATCCTAAAACAATTCTTAACCCGGGAGAACTCGCTGCATGAGATTTTTTCTCACTGTCGTACTTTTTTAAGACTCTTATTTAAATCACTTTTCATTTTATTTAAAATTTCAAAATGTTTTTCAATTATTTTACCTATTTTGTTAATAAAAGTACTAAGCCAACCAAAAAAAGTTGATATTATATGAATGTAAACTAAAAGAAAGGCAACTGGGCATTCTCACTACCGAGTTCTCCAGGGTTAATAACTTTCCATGAAGTTTGGCGGTGTGGTGGTCATACTACATTTATACATGCTTTGGAATGTAAACTAATGTCAATTTTATTCAGCATTATATTATTTAGAAATATGTAGAGCTGAACCTAACGAAAATCTCTTGCATTGGAAATATTCACTTTACATTTATGAAGTAAGTTTACTAGTCAATGTCCTGAAGCCACAAAAATATCGTTACATCTACATAGCAATTATTGTTTATCTATTTTTTTTTTGTTTTTAACCCTAGATTAATCCATAACTCTTGAATTAACACTGTCAGTTTTTATTTATTTGTTAATTTATTTGAAATTTAATAATTTGCACTGCAGTATGTTATAGTGCATTGCGCGGTCTTAAATCCGTATTTTACACATATTCAATCCCCACTTAATATTGCTATAGGAGTCGAAATTGAAAAATATCATTTTCATTTTTATAAAAATTTAATAACCAATTTCCTATTTTGGATCAATTGGAGAAATAAATATTGCAGTTAGATAAAATCAAACTTGTCTACTAATTTTTACTTAAGTTCATTTATGTTCGTTATTGATTCTTTTTCTACATTTTTTTTATTTTTTTTACACAAAAATCATATTACAGAAATTTATCTTCTGAAAATATTGGAACAAAATCTACAAAGAAATTAACTTATTTATTTTCATAACTATGCCCTTCAATTGCGACACATAAAAAAAACTTAACTTCTAACCATTTTAGAAAATAATAACTTTTTACAACAAATCTGCATGTTATCATTTTAGGGTATATCATTTATATTTTATAGTTACTAGGGGATCGTACCCGGGCTTCCCGGGTTAAAGAATATAGGCGAAAACATCTTTTTAAATTGAAAACTAATAATTTTTTTTTATATGCAATAAATTTTTTAGAGTGCTCACTTACATTAAAAAAGCATTTTTCATATGGAAAATGCGAATTATACAATCAAATAAATTTTTGAAGTTTATCAAATGCGATAGTTTCTTATTAGCCGCATGCTAAGAGTTATTTGCCAAGATTTTGCTACTTATGGCATCCTTTTATATTCTGGTAATTTCAGAGCTTATACATGTCTGGTAAATTTGTCTTTTATTTATATTATTTTATTTATTTATTCATAGGGAATTTTTTTAATGGATATTAGCCGTAAGAAAATGATGAACTCTTTATTTTGTTTTAAGGGCAATCGTATTAATCTTTCGTAATCGAGCTCCGCGCGATATAGATAAATTAAAAAATATTTCATGCTTTAAATTTGTTCTTAAAACCATAGACAATCAGTAAACTGAGATGAACTTTGCAAACAAATTTCATTTGAAAAAAAAAATCATATTTGGTGATCTAAAAATTTAAATTGACGATTACAAATATGTTAGATCTGTGTTTTCTCAATATTATTCTTTTATTTGTTTATAAAAGAAGTATTAATTTTATTAATTTGTCTTTCACAAATATGTTAGATTGGTGGTTCTTTTAATATTATTCTTTTATTTTTGTTTATAAAGGAAGTATTAATTTCGTTATGCAAAAATAGTCAGAAACAAATGCTGAAAAATGTTTGTTGCTTTATGTGCAAAATGTTTATTATTATGTATTGAAACCGGCACGTGATAAGATAAACATAAAATTATTATAAAAATAACATAAACATAAAAATTATTTTAGAAAATATAATACATCAGTCAATGAATGCAGTTTTTAAACAAATTGCATTTGAAAGTAAATTTTTTCCCTGTGCGACGAAAATTGAAAATGTACGACGGTCAGAAGATTAAAAAATTGCAGTAGAGAAAATTTCAAGACCGAAATTTGATCGTAAAGTGTTGCTATTCTCAAAATGACGTCAGCGTTACGCACAGAAACGTTTTTTCTTTATAATATAGATACTTAATCAGTAAAATATAATAAAGATAAGTTATTAGGATGTGCTTATCAATTGAGGCTCTTATGCTTGGATTTCCGGAATGAAAACAGCAATTTTCACCTTCTCAAAAATTGCATACGCACTTCTCATATCCATATTCATCATTTATAAAAAAATGTATTTTGTTTGATCATTTAAAAATCATTTTAACTCAAAACTTGAAGTCACGATTGTCAGCAACATCTTTTATGTGAACAGCACTCTTTACTTGAGATTCTAATCTCAATTCCGGAGAGTAAAAAATTTCCATAATTTATGTTTTTTAGACGCATTTGTGTTAAAAAGTTTAGTTTTATCTAAGAAAGTGATCGTTTTCTTTTAAATATGGCTTCATTTTCATTTAAATAGGCATTTCGCCTAGTGTCTGAAACTTAGTATCAGTACACATGCAGAAGGAAAAACAATATAGAAAATTTATAAGGAAAAATGCGTGTTTTCAAAAGCAGTATGTCATTTTCCGTTATTATGGACCTAATATAATATTCTGCTCCTAGTGGGATTTTGCGCCACTAAACCCTATAGAACAATTTTTATCAACAATTTTGAATTTTTATCAGAAAATAGCATGAATAAAGTTAAAAATACCTCATTATTTCTCTCTTGTCTGCAATAATGAAAGCTATCTAATTTTCATCATTTTGAAGAAATTTCATAAAATGCTTTTAAAATTAAAATATAAAAGTGCGGATATAAAAAAAAACAGATAGTGCGGTCACATCTGAAAAGGAAGATCTTTCAGTTAAAAAAAAAAAAAAAAAAAAAAAAAAAAAAATAGTAAAATTGGTTCAGCAGAAAGATCGGGGCAGATGACTAAAAAACACACTTGTGTTTTAACTATATAGATTATATAAAATTGGGAAAAATTAAATTAAGCAAATTGTGTTATTTTGATAAAATTATAGTAGAATGTCCTAAAGAATAGCATTAAAATTAATTATTCCAGAGAATTTTCGACAACAACTTCAGGAACACGATATTATTTTAAACCACGGATTATTTCTTTGCTTGTCTAACTCGGCGAAGAAAATCCATCCAGGCGAGAGTCATCAATTTCGGTGATATAAATCGCTATTATTTGCATGTCACCTCTCTTTTATAAAGACACTCTAAATTTTTGTAAATCATTGTGTTTTATCAGTGTGTGATTTCGATTACATTATTTTTAAAAGTGAAGCAATTTCACTTGTGAAGAATTTCAAAGTAGCTGCACTGTGAAAATGACGCACTTCTTACAAAACATAATTCAGGTTTAACAATTAAAATACACGTACGATTTTTTTATAAAATGACGTCATTTGCCTCCGCTAAAGCAATCCATTTTTACAATCCAGTCTCACACTTATGACATCATTATCAAGGAATAACAGACAATATTTTTGATATAGTCCATATTTTATTTTCATTTTTTTTTTCAGGTTTTATGAGAAAATGGCAACAAAAAGATACAGTATCTCCTATTTTTGACTATTTTCCGTTTACTTTCAATGACTTTCAATAGAAATGAAGTACTTTTGTTGCCACAATAAGAAAAATGGTACTAAAAACTCCAAAAAAATTAATATCTCAAAAATAAATTGAGATACACCTTTCAAACAAAATGCATTTAAAAGAGCATTTTTTTCCTTATACGACGGTGTAAAAATTTAAAATGTGCGATGTTTAGAAGTTTAAAAATTTGCAGTAGAGAGAATTGCAAAACCAAAATTTTATTGCAAATTTCAAAGTGTTGCCATTCGCAAAATGACGTATGCGTTACGCACAGATATGTTTGTCCTTTATAATATAGATATGAAATATTCCCATATATTACATATATATTTTTCTAAACATAAATTGCACGATTTAAATATACAAAATGTTAATTATATAGCAGTTATATGAAAGAGACAGACGCTGCTGATTTTTCAAAAACTGGTCTCTTGTTTTTCCTTCTTTTATGGTTGATTTATTTTTTAAAAGAAAACTGTTCAAAAATAAAATCTAAAATATATAAGTGAAATTCATAGATAGCATGAATTTACTTTCAAATAAATATTGGCATAATAAGGTTTACCATATGATGCACAAATCTTTACATGGTATACCTTTCAATAAATATGTGTTTTGAAAACGTGACTATATTTTATTTACAAGAGAAAGTAATATTTTTCAGCGTATCATAGATTCATTCGACTTTGTATTTGAAAATTTCATATATCTTTCAAGTTCCGACTACTATTGCTTTTTGGAAAATTTGTATATTTATACATTTTATGTAACTTTAGTTCTTTAGTGAGTAATATAATTAAATGCAGATTAAATAGGAAAATGACTTTTGCTGTTAAAAGTGAAAAAGCAATTTGGCTTCAAAAAAAAAAAAAAAAAAAAGACTCTACGTGTAATACGTTAGCATAGATAGGAATTTTAAAGAAAATATACCATATATAAAAATGGATATTCTATTGATGATATTTGAAAATTTATTTTTTTTGTGGTTTAATTGTCGGAGCACAGCTCCTGCTTCCCTGCAAAAATTACACTTATTGTTAACACGATAGCGTCCAAAATATTTGACGCATCGACACAAAAAATGAGCTGGACGTTGGTAGGGCCAGCATCTCGGCGCGTATTGAAAATCATAAATATTCGTGAACCCTAACTGCCTGAAATGTCGGCTCAAAATTTTCAGATAGAGATAACATTGCGAGTTTAATTCTATATATTTGAAAGATAACGCTTTCTTTTTTTAGTCATGTACCTTGAGCTTTTTTTTTGCACCAATTTTAATAATTTTTTTTATGAAAACTGTTTCTTTGTAGATTTGCCCGCACTAGCTATTTTTTTTTTATATTCCCAGTTTTATATTTAAATTTAAAATTTAAAAAAATTCTATGAATTTCTTTCAAAATGGTACCAACTGGATTACTTCCATTGTTGTAAAGAAAGGAAAATAATAAGGTTTGCTTATCTTTATTGATGCCATTTTCTCAAAAAGTTCAAAATAAACTTTCTGAAAAAATTGAACAGAAAATGACATCATGCTTTAATAAAATACTCAAGTTTTCCGCAAAAAGTTGTTATAATTCAATTCTTTTTCATTCATTGAGTTTGAGACGCTTGGTTAAATGCTTCAATGAGGCAAAATGACATTATTTAAATGAAAACGATCATTTTCTCTGATAAAAGTAAATATTTCACTACGAACGCCTCTAAAAGATATAAATTTCTGGAATTTTACTCGCCGATACAAATATTAGAATCGAAAGTCCGGAGTGCGAACGTTCACATGCAAAGTCGTAGTTGACAAACTTGATTTCAAGTTTAGAAATATATGTATTAATCAAATATTGCGCATTGTAATATTTTTGAAATGGTGAATGTAAATATAAGAGATGCTTAGCAAAATATGAGACGGTGAAAATAACACAAAGTTTAGATTTTACACGAAAAATAATTCCATGATTAACCATGATTAACTAAGGTGAAATCATTTTTTTAAATGGTACTTCTTAGTTATCCCGTCGACCAATTTCGCCAAATTATATGAATTGCCAAACCACTCGCCAAAGTATACACATTGACATAATTTTTATTTTAAATAACGAACGAAGAAATAAATTAGTAAAACATTAATAAAAATACAAATAAAACGTCGAATTAATGGTTTTATTGGCCATTATTTGCATTTAATCTTACAATTAATTAATTAATGGCAACCATTATTGGCATTTAATCTTACAATTTGGCGACAGTATTTTCGTCGACGGGATAACTAAGACGTACCTTTTAAATTTTCAATCGTCAATATTAAACTCCACAGATGTCATATTGGCGCGATTTTTTTCTGACGCCAATGTCATATACGCAACGGGTACTTAACTGGCGACAAAGTGTCGTTATTTTGCTTGGTATGGTAACCCGCATGCTATTGTTTGTGCTGTTGAAGTTTTCCCCGAATTGGCGTGGGAAAAAAAAAACGCGCCAATATGATGACATCTGTGTCTGTTAAACATAACAGCCTCAATGGGTAATTTCATCAAAATTACATACATTGGTTAGGTATAATAAATAATGCAGTTTAATTTTTTAATATTTTGAACAGTCGAAGTGTATGGAATTAGTATTTTGATAACTTTAAGTTAAAAAGAATATTTGTTTTAAGAGACTAAGTAGTAACCTATGTATGAGTTCGTTTTTAAACAATTTCTTTCGTCGAAATTCGACGAGATTCATCCCGTTATTATTTAAAACATTAGCTCCATTGCTGTAAATTATGCCTTTTAACCTCATACGGATCATTATGGAGTCGAATGTTGAAGTCGATGTTCATACATTGGTGACCTGAGATATAGATTACACCACCCCCCCCCCCCCACCTTTTTAGAAGTTTCACGTTCTACGTATGCAACAACCACTATATGTTTTCGAACTTTTCATTCTTTGTAATTTCCAAATCGATGCAATTCATTTTGAATTTTAAAATAAGAGAAACGAAAAGAAAATTGAATACGGAAAATAGGATTTTGGGCATTAGTCGAATGGCTACGAGTGATACTCAAAGAAATCCAGAAAAATATAATGTCATGTATACATTACTCATGTGTCTCTATTCTTATGTATGTATGTTTGTATTCAGACGAATATATGTTTCTATTGGGAAATTTTCGTAATCGGGTTTGTAGACAAATTCATAATTTACTGAGCACTGTTTGATGCGCACATTTAACAATTTGGTAGCTGTCCCAGTTACTGACGATTATTCAATTTTTTTAATTCATCGTAAGTGAATATATTTCAACTGAAATGAGAGTGAACATTCTGAAGTAAATGAGATAAGCATTTTTTTTTTTTTTTTTTTTTTTTTTTTTTTTGTCAAGATGTACACTAGAAAACAGAAATATGTCGATTACAAAATAAAAAATTCCTGTACGGGTTGGAAAAGTTAGCTTCCCTATTTCTTGGTTTTAAGATTTTAGCTAATTTTACTGGAGAACACGAAGTTAAAATGCGAAGAGCCCGGTTAGAAAAGAATCATCAGTACTGAATTTCATTGGAAATGTCGCCAAATTAGTCAGATACAGCCAAATTGGCTTAATTTGTGACGCCATATTTTTGGTCGCCAAATTTGGCTATATTTCGTCCAAATGTCGCGAAGCTTAGCGATAAATGCAACGTTAATGTATGTGACTAGGATCGCTTGTGCTTATGATCGGAGAAATGGATACAACAATTAAGATAATTCGTGAGAAATCATGTTCACTAAAAGTCATAAATTAATCCCTGATTTTTTTTTTAATCTGCTGCCTAGATTTAGTGTACATTTTAAGAAATATACATATTTTATATGTGCAACGTTATACACAGAAGTTTCGAAAATGACGGTTAAAAGAATGTAATTCAAATGTATAGAGTTATTCAGCTTAATTCTATGTGAAAAAGCCGCACAAAAATAACCCAGATGCTTCCTAATATTTTAATAATAACGATATAACAACAACTCAGATGAATAAATGTATCAAGTTTGATAGAGGAGTATAGCAGTTTATCTATGAGTGTGTGTTACATACGTGTTACAAATCCTTACCTGTTGCCATATTAAATAAGTGTAGGCTGTGCCAGAGGAGCAAGTCTTTGAAGGAGCGTTGAAGTTTTCTGCCGCGAACTCGATGGATCAAGTTCTCAAAGATCGGAGCTAAATTTAAAAAATCGAAATCTCTCAAGTACATCCGGGGTAATTCTTTATCTTTACCGTTGATTCTCTTATCCAATGGTTCCTCTTTACTTTTAACATTTCTGAATTATTATAAAGAACAACAAATTATGCTGCCTTCAGTTATGCACTGAACAGCTTTTGTCTTTTCAAACAAAGATTACAAATTTCCCTAAATCAACTTTTATTATTGGAAAAGGAAGAGCTGTAAAATGTACAAAAATCAAAGAAATTAGTAAAATAATCATAGAGCAGTTAGGATCAGAATCTATCATTCTTTTGGCACTAACAAGTACTGCTGCATTTAATCTCAAAGACAAGGTAACTCACTCAGTGCTTAAAGAACCAACGTGTTTTAAATAGTTCGCTAATTTAAAAAGTCAGCAATACATCTGTAGCTCAGAATGGATACGTTGTTATTTGTCATTATTGACGAATTTTCAATGATAGGATGTCGTCTTATGGCTGACCTTGAACAAAGATATCGCGAAGGTAAAATAGATAGAATTTGGCCTTTTAGAGGCTTATTTGTTTAAATCTTTGGACGTATTAGGTAGTTACATCGAGTAAAAGACATCCCTCTATATAAGAGACATTCTTTAAAAGTCATTTTGATTCTTCACGGACAAAAAATGATTAGAGCTTTTAAAAAATGTTTCACATTAACTAACTCATTGAGACAAAACGACGATCAGCAGACACAATTCAGAAAGACTCTGAACTCACTTTGCGTGAGTCAAGTTTTTGATTACCTCTCACCCCTTATGCAACGACTCAAAGATATACTGCTTTCGGCTAACTTGAATGATTTGAAGGTGCCATATGTATTTTTCTCAAAACCAAGCAAGCTAAAGAATATAATCAAGAAGTACTTCTTAAATCAAAGCGGGGACGAATAAACAAGAAATTTAGCAGATCACAATGATTAAATAGCAAGATGGAGTGAAGATCATCACGCGTCTGGACTTCAGTCTAGACTTTCCTCAGCAGTTGGATGCAGGGTTATGCATAATACTGCATGCCAATATCTGAACGGAGTGAGAATTGGTAAACGTAAGTACGATAAAAAATATTGCCTATAGCCCACGTTTTCAACCTCGAGATTTGCCATAGGTCATAAAGTTAATTTTGTTGAGTATCATGAGCCATTTCTAACTGTAATTTTTTTTTTTTTTTTTTTTATCAAAACTATTTGTAAATATTGGAAAGAAGAAAAAGCCTCATTCACACGAAGTTAGTTACCATTAACTGTTGCATACCTTGCCACCATACATAGATCCTCGAGTTTAACATTGTCAAAAACTGCTGTGGATATCCATCTAAAGGTGATATCACATAAAACAACTTATGTCATTTTTACTGTAGTTTGCCATTTAGAGAAAGTTCTAATGGAAGCAATTTTCGCTAAGGACAGGCTTTACCCAAATTAGAAGTATGGGAGCACCTGCTGACAGATTAGAATTTGTGCATTACCCGAGGCATCTGACGACTGAGTTAAAAACTTTAAAATCAGGTATCGACGATTGTTATTTTAAACTTACTTTTATACTATTAAACAGCAATCTAAAAAATAAAACATTTTTTTTAAAATAATATATTTTAAGTTTACGCGCCTCCATGCTCCAACATTTCGGCCTGACAGATACTAGTATATTAAAATAACATGCATGATTATGGAACAATATTTATCTAAAATTATTTTTGATTGTTCTCTTATGCTTAAAAAAAAATGTTTAAGAAAATGTTTTAAAAGTATAAATTAATGTACATAAAAAACAAATAATATTAAAAATAAAATAAAATAAATAAATAAAAAACAATCTTCAAGATTAACCCTTAGCCGGAATTGTGAAAATACCGTTCATAAACAGAACACTTAATAATTTAACAAATAGTGAACTTAAACATTTAATCTTTATTAGTAATGTATTAACAAGACCGATCTATCTATATTATAAAGGACAAACATATCTGTGCGTAACGCATACGTCATTTTGCGAATGGCAACACTTTCAAATTTGAAATAAAATTTTGGTTTTGCAATTTTCTCTACTGCAAATTTTTAAAAGATCCCATATTTTAAATTTGTACACCGTTGTATAAGGAAAAAATGCTCTTTTAAATGCAATTTGTTTGAAAGCTGTATCTCAACTTATTTTTGATATATTAATTTTTTGTAGTTTTTAATACAATTTTTCTAATCGTGGCAACAAAATTACCCGATATCTATTGAAAGTAAGCGGAAAATAGTCGAAAATAGGAGATACTGTGTCTGTTTGTTGCCATTTTCTCATAAAGCCTGAAAAAAAGGTAGATATTAAAATACGGGCTAAATCAAGAATATTGTCTGTTATTCCGTTATAAGGACGTCATATGCATACTTTTTTGTAGACGAAATTTAAGACTGGATTTTAAAGTGGATTGCTTTAGCGGATGCAACTGACGTCATTTTATATAAAGGGTGTAATTTAATTCTTAGACCTGAATTATGTTTTGTAGAAGTGCGTGATTTTCACAGCCCAGCTGCTTTGAAATTCTTATCAGATGATAATAGTTCACTTTTGAAAATAATGTAATCGAAATCACACACTGATAAAATGCAATGTTTTACAAAAATTTAGAGTGTCTTTATAAAAGAGAGGTGACATGCTGCAAATAACAGCAATTTATATTACAGAAATTGATAATTCTCGCCATGATGGATTTGCTTCGCCGAGTTAGACAAGAAAACAAATAATTCGAGTTTTAAAATAATATCATGTTCCTGAAGTTTTTGTTCAAAATTCTCTCGATTAATAAAATTTTAATGCTATTCTTTAGGACATTCTACTATAATTTTATCAAAATAACATAATTTGCTTAATTTAATTTTTCATAATTTTATATAATCTATATATTTAAAACACAGGTGTGTTTTTTAGTAATCTGCCCTGATCTTTCTGCTGAACCAATTTTACTAATATTTTTTTAACTGAAAGCTGTTTATTTGTAGATGTGATCGCACTATCGGTTTTTTTTTTCTAAATATCCACACTTCTATGTTTAAATTTTAAAAGCATTTTATGAAATTTCTTCAAAATGGTGAGAATTAGCTTTCATTATTGCAGACAACAGAGAAATAATGAGGTATTTTTATCTTTATTCATGGCATTTTCTGATAAAAATTCAAAATTGTTCATAAAAATAGTTGTATAGGGTTTAGTGGCGCAAAATTCAATTAGGAGCATAGTATTATATTAGGGCATAATAACAGTAAATGACCTACTGCTTTTGAAAACAAGCTTTTTTCCTCCTAAAAAATCTATATTTTTTTTCCTCCTGCACATTTACTAAGTTTCAGACATTAAGCGAAATGCTTATTTAAGTAAAAATGAAGCCATATTTAAAAGAAAGCGTCCTTTTCTTAGCTAAAACTAAACATTTTAACACAAATGCGTCTAAAACACATAAATTACGGAAATTTTTTCTCTCCGGAATTGAGATTAGAATCTCAAGTAAAGAGTGCGTCTGTTCACAAAAAAAGATGTTGCTGACAATCGTGACTTCAATTTTTGAATTAAAAGGATTTTAAAATGATGAAAAAATACAATTTTTTTAAAAATGGTTAATATGATATGAGGAGACGTATGCAAATTTTGAGAAGGTGAAATTGCTGTCTTCCATTCCGGGATACCAAGCATAAGAGCTTCAATTGATAAGCACATCCTAATAACTGATATTTATTATATTTTACTGATTAATTATCTATATCATAATGAACAAACACTTCTGTGCATAACGCTGACGTCATTTTGCGAATGGCAACACTTCACGATCAAATTTCGGTCTTTAAATTTTTGCTACTGCAATTTTTTAATCTTCTGACCATCGTAGATTTTCAATTTTCGTCGTATAGGGGAAAAATTACTTTCAAATGCAATTTGTTTAAAAACTGTATCTTAATTGGCTGATGTATTATGGTTTCTAAAATAATTTTTAAGCATGAACTCTTCAATTTTTTAAAGTTTATTTTATCACGTGCCGGTTTCAATACATAATAATAATACAGGTTTTGCACACAAAACAACAAACATTGTTCAGCATTTGTTTCTGACTCTTTTTGCATAACGAAATTAATACTTCCATCATAATCAAATAAAGGAATAATATTAAAAAAAAAACAATCTAACATAATTGCGAAAGACAAATTAACGAAATGAACACTTCTTTTATAAACAAATAAAAGAATAATATTGAAAAAACACAAGTTTAACTTATTTGTAATCGCACAATTAAAATTTTTAGATCACCAAATAGGATTTTTTTTTCCAAATAGAATTTGTTTGCAAAGTTCATCTCAGTTTACTGATTGTCTATGTTTTTAAAAGCAATTTTAAAGTATGAAATATTTTTTAATTCATCTTTATCAAGCGGAACTCGATTATGAAAGATTAATCCGTTTGTCCTTAAAACAAAATAAAAAGCTCATCATTTTCTTACGGCTAATATCCATTAAAAAAAACTTCCTTATGAATAAATAAATAAAATAATATAAATAAAACACAAATTTAACAGACATGTGTAAGCTCTGAAATTATGAGAATGTGAAAGTATGCCGTAAGTAGCAAAATCTTGGTCAAATAACTCTTAACATGCGGCTAATAAAAAAATATCGCTTTTGATAAATTAAAAAAAAAAATGATTGTATAATTCGTATTTTTCATTTAAAAAATGCTTTTCTAATGTAAAGGGGCAGGTTAAAAAATTTATTGCATATAAAAAAAATATTAGTTTTCCAAAAAAAAAAAAAAAAAAAAAAAATGTTTTTACCTATATTCTGTAATCCGGGAAGCCCGGATACGATCCCCTAGTATATATAAAAGCCGTTCTCTGTATGTATGTCCTTTATACAAATCTTCAGTTTTTGACTGATTTGCACGAAACTTCATGTACATACGTTTTAGAACGTGGAAAAGAACGCTGTCCACTTTAAAAAAAACATCACACCACTAATTATCCCTTTTTTCTACCACTTTCCATAATTTAACATTACAGAAATATCTCTATTTAAATTTTGTAATTCAATCGTTTCGTTCCTGTTGCAACACATCTACAAATCTACTCATTAATTAAAAAAATAATTGATAACTCGAGTACTTTGTTTTATAAGCCAATAAAAATTCGGATGGTATCAATATATTTTTCCTGTTTTTGAAATTGACGTCATTCAAAGAATAAAATGCACATTTTTCATATATTTATGTGAAAACTTTAATTAAGCATGTTTTAAAATGAAGTAGTACCTTAGTTGAAAGTTTCTGAAATTAAAAAAAAAAAAAAAATATTTTAATGAAGTCGTTTCATTATCAAGAAATCAATTAAGGAAAAAGATAATAATAAAAAAAATCGTTTGCTAGATATGACGTCAATTTCGTCAATATAATTTCAAACTGGTTCTGAAAACCGGCTGCTACAATTTAATTCCTATTTCCTATTTCCTTTGTTTTAGCGATCAGTTTCATTTTAGCGATCACTTATTTATCTGAGTAGCACATTTCTCCCGCTGCGGACAAATTCTACGAACCTTTAATTAAAGGAAATATATGGGTGAATTTGATCCTCCATTTTAAAGCAATATGTATCTTTATCTCAAATGTCCTTCCGTATAGCTGAAAACGATACGATCATCATTGCGCCATTGCATTTTCTAATGTGTAAGACAAAATTTCGGCTGTTTTGGGCCTAATTTTTTAGTTCATCATTTACAGTAGGATTTGGTCTAAGAATACTAGACGGATATGCAATATACTAAATCTATTCCTCAAAAATTATCTAACTTTTTTAAAAGAACTTTAAATTTTACATTCAGAATTAGTTTCGCCTGATTATAGAACATTTCAGTTAATTCTATAACAAAGCATGTACAACAAAATGTTATATACTAAAACTATTCCAGAAAGTTGGGTGCAATTTAATAGTGCAAATTTCATCAAAATCTCTCCCGTAGAAATTTTTAAAAAGGATATTCTTTTATAATCGGACTCACCTGACTGTTGAATTTCCTTCTATAATTTTATAACAAAGCGGCGTTAAAGTATCTGCAATATTTTAAAAACATCCGTGTAAAATTATCTAACAAACAATTCAAGTTCCAATGAAATCCATTCAGAATTTTAAAAAGGCTAATCTTTTATAATCCGGTTCCACATGATTGTGGAATTTTCCCCTGTAATTCTATGACTAATCAGCGTATAAAAATGTTACGCAACAAAACCTTAACTGAAAAACTAATAGTGCAAGGTGGATTAAAATTATTTCAGAAGAACCCAAGCTATAAGCAGCAGGAATGAGATTCCGACACGAAAACAAACAAATACTGAAATTTGCCTACTTAGTTGTGTAAAGGTACACGAAAACAAACAGATACTGAAATTTGCCAACTTAGTTATGTAAAGGTATACGAAAACAAACAAATACTGAATTATTTACAATTTTTTTTTTGAGCAATTAAGTTAATCTTTTGTAACTGGGTTGCAGGCATATTTTTAAAAAATCAAGGTCGAAAATTACTTTAAAAAACATAAAAAATCTGTAAATTAACAAAAATTTTTCAAACAAATTACGGAAAGTGTTTTTTTGTTTTCAGTTAGACGTCGAAATAATGGGATGCGTGATGTTTAGAGATCAAATTGCAGTAAAAGCGTAATTTATTGCACGGTTGCGTTGTTGCACACTAACAATATGATGCTAGGCGTTACTCATAGAAATGTCTTTCCTTCATAATATTGCATTAATAGCAAACGGATATATCTTTCTTAATTGGTTTGCAGGTGTATTTAAAAATATCTCCGTGATTGAAAATTAATTTAAAATGGATAAACAATCTGTAAATTTAGATAAGCTTTTCAAACAAATATTACTGAAAGTACTTTTTGTATTCTATTAGACATTGGAATAACCAAATGTGCGATATTTAAAGGTCAAATTGCAGTAAAAGTTAAATTTATTGTTGGGTTAGGTTGCTGCCACCAACAATATGATGCTAGAGTTACTCATAGCAATGTCTTTACTTTATAATATTGCATTAAGAGAAAAAAGGTATATCTGTCGTAATTGGGCTGCATGTAGGGATGAGATTTCCGCGTTTTTGCACACCGGTATATTCTTAGAGAAAGTGTTGTTCGTTTAAATCGCAAGAGTTTTCCGATTAAATGAAATATTTTCTCTAACAAAATACTGGTGTGCAAAAACGCGGAAATCTCATCCCTGGGCTGCATGCAAATTAAAAAATATCCATGATTGAAAATTACTTTAAAATCCATTCACATGAAAAAATTGAGATACAATTTTCAAATAAATTTCATTTGAAAAAACTTTTTCCTATTCGACAGTGTGAAAAACGAAATTGTATGATATTCATATGTTCAGAAAAATTTCAGTAAAGGCAAATGTATGGGTTAGGTCGTTGCCATCATCCGTAACATGTCACAATTGGCATTGCATTTGTAGTTTTTTTTTTTTTTTATTCTGAAGTGACTCAATGAGAGTCAAAACATGTAAATTTCTAATTTTTTTTTTTTTTTTTTTTTTTTTTTTTTTTTTTTTTTTGAAATGACGCTTTTGAAGCAAATAATTGTACTTTAATATATGTTTTGACATTTGATTGGAATATACATTATTATGGTATAGTTAATATTAGACGCAATTAAGACTATTTTACTTATATTTCTTATTTGTCTTTTTAACGATTCGTGAACGGTAATGCACCAATCTCAGTTATTATCATTGCCGTATTATTTCATTTTAATGTATTTTACCCGGGAGGATGCTTATTATTTACACGAGCGAAGCCGTGTAGATCGGCTAGTTTTTTAATATAACAGCATAAAAATAAGTCTAGAATGTCGGAGAGAGAAAATATTAAGGGCAGATATGTAGACGCAAACATCTCACAAACGCACGTTTCCGGTTAAGGTTAAACACTTTTTGGGAGGAATAATACTATACAATGATACAATGTTTATTGTATTTTGCATTAAAACTAGATGAATTCGGGTAGTTCTCAAACTACGTACTATTTATTGTATTTAATAATAATAATAATAATAATAATAATAATAATAATAATTACAAAATATTATTAGTCATATATTAATTAAACTATTCTTTTGCACTTTAATAGATATTTACAATTTATTTCTGACACAAAGTTTCGGCAATTGAAGTAATTATTTTGTTTGAAATTGTTAAAATATACATACATTTTACAAGAAAGTGCACTTTATCATGATTACAGAATAAGACTGTGTTGAGAGACAGTTAAAATTTGGCGTTGTGATGTAGCTATTATACCGGAATTTATTAAGAATTTCCTATTTCTTTTCTATACTATTTTTTTTCAGAATCCAAATTATAGTGTATGTAGCACAGTTTGTTAATCCTTTTGAATCAAATAAGTTATTTTGCGGAAAAACTCTCAATAGTCTTAAATTGTATTCTAAAATATTAATATTAAACGTAGAAAATTACAATTTTACTTTTTCTAAACTTACACAATAAGTTATAACTATTATAAAACAAACAAAGAAAGAAAAACATTTTACAGAAGGTTTATTAAATGTTCTTTATAAAATTAAGGTTTATCAAATCCTCCAACGGTCTCTGTGGCTCAGAACTATATTTTCTGTGTTAATCTACAAAAATGCGCCAATCATTGTATATAGTATATTTATATGCTTATTAATTAGTTTATAAATTGCATTACGATCTTCATGTTTCCAGCAGAGTTTTTTTCTTTCCACCGGATTTGACATCATACTTTTCGATCTCATTCTTTTCAAAAACTAGAAGTCATAGAAGTATTGTTTGTAGGGCATTTTTTTATGTACGCTAAGCAGTGAATGTGGGTGTGCTAGGTTTGAGCGGTCTTGATGGAACACGCTATATGTCAATCTACTTGTATATATATATAGCATATATATAAAATAGTAACTAAATCATACAATAAATATTTAAAAGAATTCAACTAACTCAAAGAAACACAGCATAACCGAATGAATTTTGAACAAAATCAACCGAAGTAACACACGAAATAACAAACCAACTAAACTTGGAGAAAGGCTGCGTGGAATATGATAGCAACACAGCGTTAAAATTATTTTTTCGCATGCAGCATTTCCCAGAATTTATCTATCGAGACCATATAACGAAATCGAATTCTTATACTTAATGAAAGTTATTTCATCTATAACTTAAACATTGTATATAATAAATACACTTATATATATATGTGTGTGTTGCATTCTAGCAACATTGGATTAGCTTTATCGTTGAAAATACCGTGCTGGCTGTCACGATAGTAGTTATGGATCACATCCAGCGAAAATGGCTTAAAAGAAGTAGTCAGAACAGATAATTCGAATCTGTTATATTAGTAGAACAAATTGTTGAAATGCAGTTGTCGAGTGAAAACAATGGAATACATCGTTCCGTGAAGTTTCCCCAGAAGAAATTGAAACAACTCATATTATCAACTAAGCACTTTATTAGAACATCTTGCAAAAGGTGCAGTTTCCACCAAGATAATTAGCCATCTCTCCGTAGTAGTAATTAGGTTTAAACAAAGTTTCAGATAATCGAATAAAAGGACGGTGACCAGGGGATGGATGTAAACTGGAAAATCGACTCAAATCTTTCAAAATCTGCTGAAACACAGCGAGTATCAACTTTTTGTTCCTCACGTGTAAGAATACAAATATGACGTATATTGCGATCTCAACCAATGAATAATTAAGAATGTCACGTCATATAAAGAGTACGGACAGAGCTAGCGGATGAATTTGGAGGGAAAAAAGGATAACCTCAGAAATGCGCGGGAAAGTAAAAATGGAAGCTAAAAGAATATTCTCGAAAGGAAAAAACGCGGGAATGGACCATTTAATTTAAGAATACTAAAAGCATAATATTTAAGCGATTAAGACAAGTGAGACATTAGATTAAAGGGAATTTAAGAGTTAACGATAGAGATTATTTAATAATAAAGATTTAGTGAATATAAAATAGTAATTTAGAACAAAGTAAGGAAATCGCGGAATTAGTTCTAATAATGTAAGAAATATATATATGGGAAATCGTTTATTCATGTATATATATATATACAGCTTTGCTTCCGCAAAAAATTATTTAGAAGTTTCAAAACACTATATATACAATTATAAATATCTTTAACAATAAAAGCTGCATGAAGTATAATTGTTTCTCAGCTAACATCGCTTAATACCATTCCCAAATAAATTAAAATATTACGAAAGTTTCATTATGCTTAAAAGAGTAACAAATAAGAGAAAATTATTCACTTAGCGATTCGATATTTTGCCTTCAATTTCATTTATACAACATAAAAATTTTCACAAATGTTTATTTTATTCAAATAATAATAAAAAATCCTTAAGATCATTCTTTAACTATGATATATTTTCATGTTTTTAGAGTGTTGTAGTTAACAGATGCTGAAAAATTGTCTGTCGCTATAACGCATTTATGTTCAAAAAATTATAAAATTCTGATTAAAGCATGAAAGAGTAGATATATTAAATACACAATAAATTTGTAGTAGCTACTATTTCGCGTATTAATTTCATGCACATACATTTAGCCATATCGTTAGAGCCAATACCAGATTAATGCATTTCTGTGATAGATCATGTCAAACATAATAAAAATAACATATTTTATACCGATTAAGTTATTTATATGATATGCCAAATTGATAATTTGTATTTTATTTTTTAAGTCGATGTGATGTCAGCCTTTAGATGTAATATTTTTGTTCCACTCTAAATTGCATAATTACAAACATAATTCGGACAAGTATCAGTAGAAGAGTACATAAATCTTTTAAATCTGAAATTGAGTGAGAATTCTAATTATTTAATGTCTGATATACAAGATTTGTTTTTATGAGCGAAGACAATGATAAATTTAAAATGTTATTTGCAAAATGGATTTAATTTTGGGAAATTATATTGGAATCTTTTATAAAAAATAGCCATCAAAAATTCAACATCAAACTCATTTGCATGATTTATCATCCCTTTCACATACAAAAAAAAAATATGTTAATCTAGCATAGCAGATTAAGTTATTCTAGATTCTCTGCGTAAGCAAACTAGATACTTTGCAATTTAGATATTTTGTTCTAGAATTTCAAGAGAAATATAAGCGAATTAATCTTAAATTCTAACGAAGCAAAGAGCATGTTTTGTAGTAGATTAAGTTATTCTAGATTCTCTGCGTAAGCAAACTAGATACTTAGCAATTTAGAAATTTTGTTCTCGAATTTCAAGAGAAATATAAGAGAATTAATCTTAAATTCTAAGGAAGCAAAGAGCATGTTTTGTAGGACAGATTCCAGTTATTATACATTTACAAATGCACTTAATGATGAAGGAGTAGTAAGAAACATACGTATATATTTCTGAGCACACTGTTTCATAAAATGCTGTAAATGATCTTTAACATTCACAATTCGTTTTGATTTCTAGTTGCAAAGTTTATAAGCATTTTCATAAGAGGATCACGCATATGCACTTACAAAAAATTACTATTATTTTATATTTGTTTTTCTTAAAAAATACAAAGTTTCCATTTAAATTTAACGAAACGAAAATTTTTTAATAACGAACAAGATAACCTTTTTCTTCTGAAATTCGTAAAACATTAACTGGATATCTGATATTTATTAGGTAGCTTTCATTACAAAAAAGCTACTTATTGCGCCGTTCGGAGGAAAGCGATTTCAAAAAATTTTGGTATATTTTCATCGATCATGACCCCCAGACCCCGAAAACACCCGCCGTTCAAATGTTGATATATATATATATATATATATATATATATATATATATATATATATATATATATATATATATATATATATTCATATATATATCCATATATATATCCATATATATATATATCTGATCTGTCATACTGTAACTCTCGTATTTATAAACCGATTTGGATGAAATTCGGTGTGTACATAGTACATACCAATGTCTCGACCGAGTTCGTTGGCCAGCTTCCTCCGCCATTTGTTTCAAAATGGCGGCCATTTAAAATTTTTTTAAAAATTTAAAATTTGAAATGTGGTACCAAAAAATTAAAAATTGAAAAATATTTTTTTCTTATGTATTTTAACTTGATACAAAGATTACGGAGCAGTTTTTGTTTTGTCTATATTTTAAAAAATGGCTGAGTTATAGCACTTTCAATTTCTAGCATGGGTGACATTTTGAAACGACCTGATATTTGTCACGCGATAACAGGCGTATTTATAAACCGATTTAGATGAAACTCGGTGTGTACATAGTACATACCAAAGTCTCGACCGATTTCGTTGGCCAGCTTCATCCGCCATCTTGTTTCAAAATGGCGGCCATTTAAATTCTTAAAAAAAAATAAAATTTGAAATGTGATGCCAAAAAATTGAAAATTGAAAAATATTATTTTCTTATGTGTTTGACCTTGGTACAAAGATTTCGGAGCAGTTTTTGTTTTGTGTATATCTTAAGAAAGGAGTGAGTTATAGCATTTTGAATTTCTATTGTGGCTGTCATTTTGAAACGACCTGATATTTGTCACGCGATAACAGGCGTATTTATGAACCGATTTATATGAAACATGGTGCGTACATAGTACATACTAATGTCTTCACCGAGTTCGTTGGCCAGCTTCATCGGCCATCTTGTTTCAAAATGGCTGCCATTTACATTTTTTAAAAAAAATTAAAATTGGAAATGTGGTACCAAAAAATTAAAAATTGAAAAATATTTTTTTTATGTATTTGACCTTGATACAAAGATTACGGAGCAGTTTTTGTTTTGTCTATATCTTAAAAAATGTCTGAATTATAGCACTTTGAATTTCTAGCGTGGCTGATATTTTGAAATGTCCTTATTTTTGTCACCCGATAACAGGCCTATTTATGAACAGGTATGGATGTACATTGGTGTGTACAAAGTATCTACCAATGTCTCGACCGAGTTCGCTGGCCAGTTTCATCCGCCATCTTGTTTCAAAATGGCGGCCATTAAAATTTTTTTTTTAATTTAAGATTTAAAATGAGGTATCAAAAAATTGAAAAATATTTTTTCCTTATGTGTTTGACCTTAATATAAAGATTCCGGAACAACTTTTGTTTTGTCTATATCTAGAAAAATTGCGGAGTTATAGCATTTTTAATTTCTATTGTGGCTGACATTTTGAAACGACCTGATATTTGTCACGAGATAACAGGCGTATTTATGAACCGATTTGGATGTAACTTGGTGTGTACATAGTGCATACAAATGTCTCGACCGAGTTCGTAGGCAAACTTCATTCGCCATTGTGATTCCGCTTGAGTATTTGCTCGTGCCATCTTACTTGTGCCACGCATTCCATTCTTTTCCCTTCCTGCCGCCCCTTGTCGCGAGAGGGGTTCATACCCCGGCGGCCAGGATCAGTGATGTTTATTATTATTATTATTATTATTATTATTATTTATTTTATTTTATTTTTACTTTAAATGTTCTCATACTCCCGCCCTCTGTCGCGAGTAGGCGTTTTCTTGGCGGGAAGGCATTCATCTAATTTTTGTAATCCCACTTTGTTCTTTTTAAAATAAATTCTGGGTTTTGTGGTCGGTGGTGCATAGACGCCCTTAGCGGGTGAGCGTCGCCCCTTGAGCATTTTGTGTTTGTCCGTCTGCATACGGCCGGACAGGGCTGTAAAGGGAACATTTAAAAAACATTATTTAAAATTTAAAATGAGGTATGAAAAAATAGGAAAATGAAAAAGATTTTTTTATGTGTTTGACCTTGATACAAAGATTTCAGGGCAGTTTTTTTTCGTCTACATCTTAAAAAAAAAGGTCGAGTTATAGCACTTTGAAATTTCTAGCATGGCTGACATTTTGAAACGATCTGATATTTGTCACGCGATAACACACGTATTTATTAACCTATTTGGATGTAAGAAGGCATTTGGAATCTATATAGCAATGTCTCGACTAAGTTCACTGGCCAGCTTCATCCGCCATCTTGAATCAAAATGACGGCCATTAAATTAAAAATATATATATATATTTAAAACCGATTCCGATTTTGGAGAGCGTGTGCACAAGAATTGCTAAGGTCTCGACCAAGTTCACTGGTTAGCCTCATCCACCATGTTGTCTTAAAGGGGCAGGCACTTCAAATATCGCCGAATTTGAAAACCAAATATAACTTTAAATAAAATCAGCTTGGATAAAGCTGACTAATTTCGCGAAATTCTCATTCATAAGGATTGATAAAAATTAGTATTGAATCTTCTATAATCGGTTTCCACTAAATTGAGCTTCGGTTGTTTGAATAACATACGCTAGCTTTTTAAAAATAAGGTATTTGAAAGCTACCTCTTCCTCCCGGTACTGGCCGGCAGGACTTTTTTTAATTTCTTGACGATAATTTTTAACTGTGCATGCGGAAAAGGTAGTTCTATTTTTCTTTTTCTTTGTCTACGTATTACATGATAGCCAACTATATCGAACAAGAAGTCCAATATCTTAAAAAAAACGAAATTTCGTTGTTGTAATTAATTGCATTGTACTAGTGTTGCAATAATAGGTGAGTGATAAGGAAATGATATTTTTTTTTTTATATTTAATCATGAACAGCATGTTTGTTATACAAAATTACATATAAGTTTTTAAAATATCAAGTAAACATTTTCATAATTAAGGTAATTTTTTTTATATATTGCAGTAAATTGCATTACAGAAATGTCCATGATTTATGTGACATAATTATTTCCATTTTTTAGAAATTATTTAACATCCAACTTTTATTAACTGAAATATAGCTCAAAATATTCTTGATTTTTTGTATTTATTTTGCAACATTTAAATGTAATTTTGTTTTAGCAACATTATAAATACTAAAATATTATCTAGGAAAAATAAAGTACTGTAATTCGCGAGTGTGCAGCTAAAAGCCATATTTTAAATGCTCATATCTCATCCAATTTTTAAAGTAATTACCTCAAATCTTTAGTATATATTTTTTCTTTTTTTACATTTTCAAGATCCATGTACAGTTCATGAAATATGTTCAAAGTAATTAAATGTAAACTTGGAACTGATAATGGAGACATTATTTTGAAGAACATACAGGAAGAAGGAAGAAGCTGCTTTTTTAGAATTTAGTGTCGCTCCAGATGAGGGACCGAAAAAAAAATTATTACATGGTCGAACCCATCGAATTTCGCAGAAAGAAAATGTTTAAAAAGGGACTGTTTCATTAATTTTTAATAAACCTAAAAAATTAATTGCAATAAAAAATGCACTTTATATTGGTTAGTCTAACTATCAAACAAATATTATTTTAACGTAAAGGTCACTGCTCTTCTATAAAGACTAAATTTTTGTAAAATTTTTCTTTTATCAGTTTATGATTTCAACTGCGTTATTTGGAAAAGTGAAGCACATCCACCCGTGAAGAATTTCAAAGCCGCTAGAGAGAAAATTTCTACGAAACTTATTTCTGTTTTAAGACTTAAAATACGCGCTTTTATTTTATATAAAATGACGTCATTTGCATCCGCTGAAGAATTCCATATTTACGATGAAGTCTTAAAGAACATCTAAAGAAAAATATGCATACGAAGTCACTATGGAGGAATAATACACACACCCAGGAAAAACGATGTCGTAAACTCTACTAAAAAAGTCGCAATTTAATGATTCATATGCCTTAATTTGTTTGTAACATTAATCTGGATACTGAAAATTAAATGTAGTTTATAATAGCTCTATGTTTTATCAGAAATCATTTATTGATTTTTTTTCCAAAATAGCACGTATTTCAATTACAATTTTTTTTAATTCGTTAATGAAAAAATCTCACCAAAGTGATATAGTAATCTAATATTTTCCCTTTTCTTTCTGCAAAGAAATGAAATACTTCAGTTTCTACCTGTTCGGAAGTCGGAGAAAAAAAAAAATCACTATCTCAAAATTAAATTAAGATGCACTTTTATAAACAAATTGCAATTAAAAGTATTTTTTTCCCCTATAAGAAGGTGTAAAAAATTGAAAATGTACGATGCTTAGAAGTATAAAAAATGCAGTAGAGATTATCAGTATTTAACAGTACAATGATACATCTGCTTCGTTTTAAGGCTGGCTTATGTAACTTAATTTTATTGTTTAGGGACGACACGTTAAATGCTGCCCGAAAGAAATGTCATATCGGGGGCTAATAACAGTATTTTCGAGATAGATAAGTGAATGGGTATTTTAAAAACATTATTTATAGTATAAATATTGTTTTATAAACGTTATCTACAGCATAAATAAAAAATATATGTGTGAATTTTTTTTTTATCAAATCATGATTTCCCGTTAAACAACTTTAAAGAATCCTAGTATTTTTAGCACAAAAGAGAAACAATTAAATAAAAACAAGCAGTATTCCAAAAGTGACCAATAAATAATGATACATTCATCCCGAACCTATGAATTACGTTTTACACAATAATTTTTTCCGCGTATTCTGTTTTAAACTACACACTCTATTAATATTGCTAAAGCCATTGTATTTCGTAGTTGTGTGTAACTATCACTGTTATATTTTTCGAGTTCAATAAGCTTCCTAAACATCTTCAAGTTATTAAAATTTTGTTAATTTCCTTTTTTTAATTTAATATATGCCCATTCCATTTTTTCCAATACATTCATAGAGACTTTTTAAATAACAAAAATCTGACACATTATGGAGTAAAAATAACTTTTTCAGGTTCTGTATCGAAAAAAGATAAAGTTCATTTATTGTCGTTTCTCTTCAACAAAATAGTTTTCAATTTGTAGACAAGCGAAAGAGGTTTTGCAGGTTATGTGAGTGTAAAACGTGTGAGTGTAATTCATATTTTTAAAAAAGACTTGAACATGATTTTTTTTTTCAAAAATGCTTACAGATATTTGAAATACCAAGAAAAATCAAATGTGCTACGAACTGTTCATTTCCTGCTTTTACTTTAAACAATCATCAAAAATGTACTTTTTTTTTTTTTTTGCAATTTGTCTTGCATGTTCTAACTTTACTCATCACTTAATTCTTGAATACTTTGAGGGACTTCCGAGTTGTCTTCAACTTTATGCGCAGTCGGCGGATGATTGTCGTATAGTATAATAAATCAGTCAATGGGGATAATAAGTTAGTATATAGACCAATGTCTACTTAAAAATTTTATTTAAAATAAAAAAAATGAGATAAAAAAGGTGGTATTAAATGAATTTAAGAGCGTAATTAAGTTTTATAAGATTTATAATAAATGAATAGATAGAGAATGGTCAGTCAAAAATTTTTAAAAAGTCAAATAATGCAAAATATATAATCACAGTTAAGAAAAAGAAAAGTTCGAACTGTTAAGGGCAGGCTTGGTCAATGAGAAACAAATATTAAGTCACAAGTGTAAAAAAAAGGTGATTTTCAGAGTCATTGTATACATATGTATTTTTTGTATATCGGTAAAGATCATTTGTTACCATTTAACAGGTTTTTTAAATGTATTGTTTTTGGTTATCCGTCTATATATAAAGAAAAGTAACGCTTTGGAAATGTACTAATGAAAATCTGCGTAGATAGCGCGAAAAGTATCTGATTGGTCAGAGCTTTCTAAAGGTATAAGGGAGGTTACCACGGCAGGGGGGACACGGCTCTGTCGCCAACTTGGCGATATATCACCAAATTTAGCGACGAAAATTAGTCGCTAAAAGTGACGCCAACTTGGCGCTATTTCCAGTATTTCGCCAAATTTCCATAGACTCCCATTGAAATCCAATAGGGTTTACTTTCTTGCCGAAAATTAACAAATTGAGATATTTTAATGCAGCAAAAACTAATATTAGCTTATGAATAGAGCTTAATTGAACTATTTACATTATTTTTAAGCACAAACACTAACTATTTACGATATTCGTAAAACTATAAATATAATTTTATGTATAATAATTCTTATAATTATAAAACTATGTAAGCTCTAATGATTGTGTGCTTGCAGATATGGAAAAAAAAATTGTCAGGTGTTTGGGAGGAGCACGTTTTTACTAAGTGGAATCTAAAAATTGAATGCATAGAAAATAAGGGTTTGAGAATGGTAACGCGAAACAACTACGTCTGGGGTTGGCTAGAAAATAAGGATTGCTTGGCGATACCTAATCCCGAAGCGATTACGCGGGGGGATGGTGAGCGTAACGAGCATGGGGGCAGAGTCCCCCTAGTATATAAAAAAATAAAGATTATTCTTACATCAATTTTAACCGGGAAATGTGAACAATACTTCTGTTTAATCTTTCTTGTATTATACAATATTTGTGAAATAATTCGAAAATATTTAAAGATTTAAACATGATTGTTTTTGTAGATTCACACATCTTAAATGTATGTGAAATTGGACGGATTAGGTGCAAGCTTTATCATATGAAACACAAACAAAATACAGATTTCTTTGCGAACGATAATTCATCTTGCTTAACCATTAAGAACTTTAAAATGTATTTAAGTATTCAGATAAGTTTTTAAAGATTTTTCCAAGATAAATGAATATTTAAAAAGGATTTGAAACGTCAAAAACGTATTTAATCCTCTTTATATCTTGTTTTATTTCAAATGAATACATTACCCTAACTTAAAATAATGAGATCTATTTTTGAACAAAGCAGATGTTCTCATAACTAATGTTCTTATAGGGAACTAATTAATGAAAACACAATAATTCATTCATTATTGAACCTACTTTCAAATTTGTGGTTATTCTATTATTGCCTGCTATTATTCCCTTTCTGTAATCTAAAAATTGCTTTAATTAAAGCTTATTTTTAAAACTGAAAATAATTATGGGTGTCCCGCAATTTTTTAACATTTTGAAAATTCATGAGGATTAATGAAATTCGTTGAGTTGAACCATTTTCGCTAGAAATTCAGTGTCTCATTTTATTACACCTGTTAGTTTTTAGGTAGATTTCGTATGAAATACTACCTATTGGCGTCGTTCCTATGTTGAAATTTCTGAAAATTTACAGATAATCAGATCTACACCGATCATGACCCCTAGAACCCAAAACCACCACCAGTAAAAAACTTTATATATATATATATATATATATATATATATATATATATATATATATATCACTTTCTTCTGGGCACGATAACTTCCACAATTCTGCACAAATCTCTTCCAAACTGATACATAAAATCTCGGTCAAGTTCGTGATTGGGCAAAATCGGACCAAGGGGATGGAAATAAGGAGGGGTTTTGTGAAAACAGAAAAACCCCCATAAATTCTTAATTTTTGTACATATCAAATCAGTTTAAAGTTTTTATTACTTCTAAAAATAGGACCAAAAATTTATGTATCACAGATTTTGGATAAAATTAAAAATGGGCTCAAGGGGCGCAAAAAATAGGGTTTTTGGAAGAAAAAAAAATTCATAACTTCGTCAATTCTCAAGATATAAAATCCAATTAATTTTATTAAACATCGCCTTAATATTATCTACAACTTTTGTTTTCACAAGTTTTCGATAGGACCAATTCGTACCGAAAAAAAAAAAAATTAAAACGAAAACAAAAAAGGGGGGGGGGGGGGGTGAAGAAGAAAAATTTCAATAACTCCGTCAATTCTCAAGATATAAAATCCTCATGAATTTATCATATATCTTCTTAATATTGTCTTCAACATTTATATAGACAAGTTTTTGATAGGACCAGTTCTTACAGCAAATAAATAAATAAATAAATATATAAAAAATAATAAAAATACATAGCGGTTGGAGAAAAGAATCATCTTATTAAGAATGTATTCAAATCCAAACAGCTTATTTCCTTACTCATTTTTAAATTAATTTTTGCTCTCAAACGCGTCTAATTTATAGATTCTCTTCTTCAGAAACTATATAATGTACCGTAATGATCGATTTTTTGATAGAGGCAGAACATATTTCAAAAAATGATCTCAAAGTGGACATTTTTAGCAGAATTTCCCGAAGCGATTGTGTTAGAAACGAAAAATATTGCCCTACTGAGAAAATAATTGTTTATTAATTGAGTTTCAATTAATTGAAAGAAAAATAAAAACACATGTCGCTTATAAATCTTTTCAAAAATCACGTCAGCAAGTTTCGTATTTTTTCTATTAAAAATTAATCTGAAAGTGTGCCAGAAAAGTACAAATAAAATTATAGAAATTCAAAAAGAGTATAATGTTTGTGGTAAAAATTACAGAAATAATAACGGAATTATTTTTCTAAAAAGAAGGGATTTCGAAAAAAGAAGTTCCCATATGTTTATCTCTTTATTTTCCAAATTATGAATTTATGAAAATTTCACCGTCTAAAGCAGTTTCATAAATTTTTGAAAATACATTAGACGATTTACACAATCATTTAATAAATTTTAGAAGAATTTTGCTAATTAAAGTTAATTAATTAAATATTGTTTTATAGGTATTTAGTGCAATATTCATAATTCAACTGCAATCTTATATTTATTTATTTATTTAGTATTTCGTAGAATTAGGAAATGTACAAATATCATGTACAAATGTACAAATCTATTTCAATAGAAATATAGAAATATTTCCGACTGAAACTTTCCCCCTACAAACATTCAACATCAAAAAAGCTGAAAAGATACAAATGAAAACGGAATCATCCTTTTAAATATATTTTTGTTTTATGCAACCAGTAATGCTTTTGGAATAAGTAAAAGTAAAGCATCTATAACTCATTCTAATCTGTATAGCAACTAACTTATGTGCTAAATTAATTTTATAAGAATTTATTTCAATGGTACTTTAGAATACCGTCGGGATATAAATAATTAACAAAACAGTTGTTAGATCTTGTCTATGAAACATTTGGTCATCCTGGTATTCAAAAATGATAAATATCATTTCACTTAATTATTTTTGGCCTAATATGACTCAACATATAATTCAATATTTAAAACGTTGTGATATTTGTCAATAAAAGATATAAACCTAAATAAAAAAAAATCTGGCTTGTTTCAAGCTATGCCAGTCACAAATCAACAATTTGAATGTCTTTCTATTGATACTGTGGGTGGATTTAATTACTTTAATTCTACCAAGAAATAGTTATATTTAATAATAGACCATGTTACTATATATGTTTTGCTTTTCCTTCAAAGAGTGTTACAATTGACAACTATGTTAAATGTTTAAAGATTTTTTTTAATGTAAAAGTCCCTCAGAATTTATTTAGTGATCGGAATTCACACTTTTATTTCTTCTATATGTAAGACGTTTTTTCGTAACTATAAAATTAAACAATTTTTGACCTGATTCCACCATCGATAATCAAATAGTAAGGTCGAGAGAGTGTGATAGTCGAGAGGTACAAGTCTGAAATCAGTCGATAGTTACTAGGCTAAAATGTTACGTTAATTCTGCAAGTTCTAAAGTTCCTTGGATTACATTAATAGAGCAACTTATTCAAGATTATAGTAATACCATCCTTCAGCAACAAAATGTACTCGCATATCTATGTTTTGGATAATTAAACTACGATTTTCCCCTTAACCATTAATTTCTGTGAAAATAGCCGCAGGCCGCTCGACATGTTTCCGCGATCATTTGCACCCCTCAAAATGTATAATGATCCATGACTTTTTCTAACTTCCTGAAACGGCCCTCCAAGGTCACATTCCACTTCTGATTCAAAATATCACCCCGCTTACCCATGTTTTAGAAAATCACCGTATGATTCTACCCTTAACTATTAATTTTTGTCAAAATTTTCACAGACCGCTCGCCAAGTTTCCGCGATCATTTTGCACCCCTCAAAATGTATAATGATCCGTGTCTTTTTCTACCTTCCTGAAACGGCCCTCCAAGGTCACATTCCACTTGTGATTCAAAATATCAACCCGCTTACCTATTTTTTTTTTAATTACCCTACGATTCTCCCCTTAACTATTAATTTCTGTGAAAACTCTCACAGACGCTCGACATGTTTCCCCGATCGTTTGCACCCCTCAAAGTGTATAATGATACGTGTCCTTTTCTACCTTCCTGAAACGGCCCTCCAAGGTCACATTCCACTTGTGATTCAAAATATCAACCCGCTTACCTATTTTTTTGGATAATTACCCTACGATTCTCCCCTTAACTATTAATTTCTGTGAAAACTCTCACAGACGCTCGACATGTTTCCGCGATCGTTTGCACCCCTCAAAGTGTATAATGATACGTGTCCTTTTCTATCTTACTGAAACGGCCCTCCAAGGTTACATACAACTTGTGATTCAAAATATCACGCCGCTTATCTATGTTTTAGATAATTACCGTACGATTCTCCCCTTAACTATTAATTTCTGTGAAAATTCTCACAGACCGCTCAACATGTTTCTGCGATCATTTGCACCCCTCAAAATGTAACTATTAATTTCTGAAAACTCTCTCAGACCGCTCGACATTTTTCCGCGATTGTTTGCACTCTCAAATTGTATAATGATAAGTGTCTTTTTCTACCTTCCTGAAACGGCCCTCCAACGTCACATTCCACTTGTGATTCAAAATATCACCCCACTTAGCTATGTTTTGGATAATTACCCTACGATTCTCCCCTTAACTATTAATTTCTGTGAAAACTCTCACAGACCGCTCGACATGTTTCCGCAATCATTTGCACCCCTCAAAATGTATAATGATCCGTGTATTTTTCTACCTTCCTGAAACGGCCCTCCAAGGTCACATTCCACTTGTGATTCAAAATATCACCCCACATACCTATGTTTTGGATAATTACCCTACGATTCTTCTCTTAACTATTAATTTCTGTGAAAACTCTCTCAGACCGCTCGACATTTTTCCGCGATCGTTTGCACCCTCAAAATGTATAATGATAAGTGTCTTTTTCTACCGTCCTGAAACGGCCCTCTAACGCCACATTCCACTTGTGATTCAAAATATCACCTCGCTTAGCTATGTTTTGGATAATTACTCTACGATTCCCCCCTTAACAAATAGTTTCTGTGAAAACTCTCACAGTTGTGACTGCAAATGATGTCACTACTTTACATTGTGTCAAATTTCACTCTTTCACACTCCGCGACTTTTTTTCTTTCTAACCGATGACTTAGCCCCTATGTGTCGGATCACCCCAGCTGAATTTGGTATCTGGCAGGTTTGATATCTGGTATCGCAGTGCTGATCGCATAATCGCCGGGTAGCGGCAATAAATCCTACGAGTGCCTTGATCTTCATCCTATCGGCAGTGCCTACTGCTTTGGTGTAAACTTTGATTAATCCGGCTACTTAACATTTTGAATTTGTTGTTTTGTGCCTGCGCTTTGCTACTCAACTTTATCTCGTAATTCCGAACCTTGGTCAGATGACTAGACCTTCACCTGTCAAGGCACCCCCAAAATTCATGAGTTACTTGGAGGGCATTGCACCCACGACGGAATTTACATGCACCAGGCGCCATTAGCGTTCAAGGCTACGATCATCGTTTTAAACTCGGGCGATCAAGTTGTTAAACAGATCATGTCTCTTCTTTCCCTCCCCCCGTTGCAGGAACAAACTTCTCTTCTTCGCTACTCCCAAATTGTAAGAAAAAGCATCTGTGTTTACTTGCTAACTTCGTTCCCTGCTCCTTGGTGTAATCGAAACAGTCCAAGAATGTCCCTCGTTCTGAAATATTTCTCTTCATTATTCTTATTATTGAATTGATATAAGAAGATGTTTTTTGGAAAAGCAGCTAACAATTTCGTGAAAATGTCGAAATATGTAAAAAGGAAAGCATTTTCGATTGAGTATAAGATTAAAAGTATTAAAGATGGAACCAATCAATCGGCACTGTTCAAGGAATTTTCCTTGCCAAAATCTGCAATTTCAAACATTTTGGAAAATCGCGAATGCGAATCTTGCTGCAAACGAAAAAAAATTTGATTCCTCGAAAAAACGACGTCTGGCTGAAAAGTAAAGACTGAAAGAAGCTCTCTTAAAATGGTTCACCAATTAGCGGAATAGAAATCTTCCTGTGACCAGAACCATGCTTCAAATTAAAGTGAATGATTAAAGGTATACATAAATATTATACAAACATACATACAGTAAATACAATAAACCCAATTGTAGTGAAAAATTAGTCAGAGCTGAATAGGCTCAAGAAATGGAAAGGTTCTTGGTGAAGCAGCGTGTCAGCATCAGAAAAGAAAAAGCGGAAATATTAAATGTGGACAGATGCAATACAGGATTATGAAGAAAATATCTTTAATGCTGACGTGGCTGGATTGTTTTTCAAAATGACTCCTGATCAGACGTTAAAATTTAAAGGATAAATGTGCACTAATGGGAAGCTGTCGAAAGTGAGAAGAAATGTCCTTGTATGTGCAAATATGAAAGGCTCAGAAAAGCTAAAATTAACTGTCGTAAGTAAATTCCAAAAACCGTGGTGTTTTAAAATTTTTAAAAGACTGCCCGTCAACTACTAAACCAATAAAAATCATGGATGACATTCTTTTCCTTTGTTTGAAGAACTTTGACGATGGGACAATGATTTGTTGAAACAAAAACGTAAAATTGTTTTCCTTGTAGATAATTGCAAAGCTTATACCCACTTAGAAAATCTGAAGTACATTACTATCGTTTTTTACTCTAAATACGATTTCTATGCTGCAGCACATGGACCAGAGCGTTATTTGCATCCTGAAGTCCCAATATAGGAAACAGATAGTGATGCGTGATTTAGAGAACTACGAAGAAAACAACACTGAATACAGCATCGCTCTTTTGGAAGCAATCGTTCTGTTGGAAAAATCAGAGTCAAGTGACATTAGCAAAAATCCGCAACTGTTTCCGACGCGAATGTCTTTCAAAGGATGTGTTGTTGGAAGGAAACGAATCCAGCATGGAGGACAAAGACGACGATGAAAACTTACCAATAGCTCTGTGGCTGGAAAAGCATAATGTGAACATTTTTCAAGGTATGTTAGTGAGCACTTGAAATCTTCCGATGTTGAAGTGTACACTTCTGGTACTCCTATAAAGGATGACATTGCATCTGAAGTTAAACAAAAGAACGATGTTGAAGAGGCTTAGAAGACGATGTTAAAGTAGAACAACTTGAAATTTTGGGACCTCGGAAGTGAAATCGGTAGGGAATATCCTGAAAAAAAAAATCTACAGAAAATGTGGACCAGAATATATTGGATTCTTTACGAATTGTAGAACTAAAAAAATCGATGAACTCTATTTAAAATTGAATTGTATTCAATCAAAAATCACCAATTTCATCCATAGAATGTAAAAAAAAAAATAATGTGTTAGGAAATAACTATTTTTTTCTTTTTTGGTTTATTATCTACTATTTGAGTATTTTGATTTATTATCTATTTAATCGATTAATTATTTGTCAGCAAATTACGTATTAATGTAATAACTATTTTTAACAATGATATATCATATGCTAAAAAATATTTGTTTTTTTTTTTCAAAGAATTTGGATATAGTGAAACATCGGTTATAAAGGAGTTACAGGAGCTATTTTTCCTACGTTTTTAGAAACTAGTTTAAATCCGTCTCCAGCAGCGTCTGTGATAATGATGTTATCAGTTTTGACCTTACGGTACAGGTTAACTACCCATTTAAGGGCGTCATAAATGTTTTCTTCATTATTTCTGCATAAAAATTTGTAGATTTGGATTTTTCTGAGTTAGATATCTCATAAAGAGAATTGTCAATTAGGATTTCCTTTGGGCCAAAAATTTCGTTTTCATACCTATCAATAATTTCGATAGATGTCATTTGACTATTAACATTAGGAGAGATAGAAATGAGAGAGCTTACAGAAGAAGTTCGACTCATATTACCAGCATCAAGGTGTGGCAGATTTTATCTGCAACATATCAAGTTCACCCCCCGTTTTTCAAAATCTACTTTAAACAAGTAAATTCACTATAACAATTCTTTTTTCCTAAAACAATCCATTGCTCTACATCTATTTATTTATTTTTTCCCTTTCCCAAGGAACTTTACTCAATACATATAACGATTTATAGTTTCATATTTTTTTCTACTTATTCAAAATTCTCATTCTCGCATATTTATTTATATTTCCATTCCTAACGGTTTTTATTTAAATGCAATCACGATCATATTTAAATCCGTACAACTGCACTTTCTTTTAACCGTTCATTTTCTTTAACGTATTTCATTTGCGCTATAAATAAACTACTCTCATTTCCTATTAGAACTTGACGGGTAAAAAATGAAATAAAGAAAAGATGTATTTATTGGAGTTGCAGTTATAAATTATATCGTCAATTATCATTATGCTTTCTACAGTTCACATACATTTATTAAAGATTACTCAGTCACATTTAACTGCAATCTGTTAATGTAAACATAATCGAGACTTTTTGTCGCTCTTAGTCTTGAAACATGTAGGGTTGATTCACATCCTGTGGGTGCGCCGAAAGGCTGAGCTGCCACGTTATTTGTCTGCTAATCCTGCAGCCAACCCTTTGTCTCTATATTATCGGCGTCAAAAACTTGATTAGTTGGCGATAATACAAGATGCCAAGGCATGTGATTTGAATACGCATCAGCCACAGTTCGCTCCTGACCGCCCTGATGAACGGTCCGCAAAAAGGACGCTGTTGTTTTCCTTTTTCCTTTTGTGACGTTGCGTAGCAGTTTCTCATTAACGGATATGCTTCTACACATAGACATAAATATATTTAATCTCTGCTTTTACAGAGCTTCGAATTTGAGGCTCCCTTTTTGTGAGATGTCCTTCTTCGTATTGAAAAATGAATAAAGACTAATTGTGCTTACATCTATATGTTGGAGTTTTTTTACACCATTTCAGCCTACCCGTGAACCACCAGATGTCCGCGTCACCTCATCGAACCCGATCTTCACCAGAAGTTATTGGTGCATATCAGCAGAATTTTTCTCCAAAGCAAAAAAAAAGAAAAAAAATGAAATGAAGAGGTGATGTTACTTCCATCTGTCTCCCCGCTAACTTGCATTTTATGAACATTCTCGCCGCTCCACGTCATCGACAGTATCCTGCGTATGATGAAAGACTGCGAATCGTCGCACGGAAAATCCTGTCCGAGACATCTGAAGTTTTCCTTTCCCGAGTGACGGAGGTCGTTTTCTAGGACGGATGTTCTCCAATGCTCTTTCACTCCCTGCTCTCGCCGACAGTGACTTCTTTTTCCTTTTGACTTTCCGACTCTGGTCATCTTTTAGTGGCATTTGTTTGTGTGCTTCATCCGATGCTGCAGTGAAAAAAATAAACCAACAGTGGTGTGCTCTAGGAAACCGCGTTACGTGTCACCAGTATATTGCGTGTGAAATATGTTTAAAGGTGACTTAGAATTTAAAAAAAGTCCCTTTGTGAAATTATAGTGCGTCAATTTTCAACGGTGCAAAGAATATCGTTGTGTGACGGCCAAGTTTGTGTGCAAAGAAAAGGCTTGTGAAGTTTTATAGTGAAAGATCAAGCGTCCTCAGTTTTAGTGCTTTAAAGTGTCTTTACAATTTTTAAACCGCAAGCGAAATAGTGTTATTTAAAAGGTGGTTAAAAAAAATAAATAATAATAATAATAATAAAAAACTGAAGAACATTTTTGTCCCATAGTGAAAATTGACTGAAAAAAAATGCCATTGTAAAACACAAATTATTTTTGGCAGTTGATAGTAAAAAGAAAACTGCTCATTTTTTTTTTCCTTACACATATATATAGAATACAAGAATTTTTTTCGTACATTTTTTTTTTTTTTCAGTAATTTACTGAAGTCACATTAAATGCCTGCATTGCATTATATTTAACTCAATTTTCGTATTCACGAAAGAATATTTTACAAAGTATTTTTATGTGATTGAAATGATTTATATTATGTTTGCCTTGACTTTCATGCTCTTTATTGATTTACTTTATGATTAAAAAAAAAAAAAAAAAGAGCTGTATTTTCAGTATAAAATCAAATCCCTTATTTTTGAATATGTGATTTTTCACAAACTTTAGAGATATTTTACGTAATTATTTTTACATTCCTCTATTAAAAAAGAGCTATTTGCGTATGCAATTTTTTTAGTTGATTTATTGGCATGATTTAGATTTTTTTTACTCTTAAATAAGTTACATTAGGACTTTTTATTTTTTATTTTTTGATTGAGTTAAAAGGAGATTTTTTTTCATTTCTTTAAATTATCCTCTGTTATATTTAATTATATTTTATAATGCTATAATTTTAAAATGCATTTTATTATTCGATGTGCTTTGGTTTTATACAGTGATAGTATTATTATTTTATATTTATTATGCAGAAATTCAGTAATTATCAGTTATCACATTACTTAAATTGATTTTTTTGCGACAATGGCTAAAAACATCCCAATTGGTATTATTGAATTTGACCCCGAATGATTGCAATTTTTCTTTGATCGGGTCAAAGCTGTTGCCGAAATTAATAAATATAATGAGCAAACAGTTATTTCGTTTCTCATTGGTAAATTACGAGGACCGGTGCAAAATTTTTTCGCGCAGAACCCTGATTTCAAAAACGTAAAAGATTTGGAAACATACGTAAGGAATTCGCGGCTTTTTTCCCCCGCCATGTAAAGGTACAGCCAATCTCGAATTGAGTAACTTATCACTCTTGCCTGCAGAGAACATAAAGAATATAGCTCACCTCTTAAATGTTTTGGCAGCAAAAGTACATGAGGATATACAGGATCCCAAAGCGCGGGATTCCATGAAATACATGAAATTTTTTGAAGTAATTCCTTCTCAAATTAGAATTAAAATTAAGGAAGAAGGAATTACTGATTATCATGCCACGGTTGAAAGGGCAAATCAGTTATACGAGATTCTGCATAATGAAAAAGTGCTACATGTTTTACCCTCTATGCCAAAATCAGAATATAATGTTGAACAACAGTTACGCGAAATTTTTGAAAAAATAAATGCATTAACATTTAAACCCAAGGAATCAAATAAAGATGACATAAATAAAAAATATGTTGAGAAATCCAATCGTAACTCGAACAGTTTTCCTTACAGACAAAATTTCAAATATCAAAGACATGAGAGACATTTTTCTCTGCGCAAATTTCATAAAAAAAAATGTTATAACTTGTCAACTATGCAACCAATCTGGCCATGACGCTCAGGTTTGTTTCAAATGGTAACGTGCAAATACTCAGAGAAGAGAAAATAATTATAAAACTAACAGTGACCATAGTCAGGAAAACTAGAACAGAGACCCAATGTTGCTGATGGTATTGTGCCTCACATTAACAGTTCCACATCAGCTAATTTCTTTTGTGAAACCAAACTTACCCGAAATTTCTAAAGAAAGATTAGTTAACTCTGTTGGTTCTCAAACCAGAGAGCATATTACTATTGCTAGTTGCATAGCGACACAAAGTGAAAACAACAACAAGACAGACTTGTAATGTAAATAAAGACACCCCTTCTCTTCCACTTGTTAAAGCTACTGTGGATTCCGGAACAGGTTTTGTTTCGTTTATATCTAAAAAAATGCCTGTGTTATAGCATTTTGAATTTCTATTGTGGCTGACATTTTAAAACGACCTGATTTTTGTCACGCGATAACAGGCGTATTTATGAACCGATTTGGATGTAACTTGGTCTGTCTCTGTACATAGTACATACCAATGTCTCGACCGAGTTCGTTGGCCAGCTTCATTCGCCATCTTGTTTCAAAAGGGTTGCCATTAAAAAAATAATTTAAGGTATTAAAAAATTGGAAAATGAAAAATATTTTTTTTTCATGTGTTTGGCCTTGATACAAAGATTCTGGAACAGTTTTTGTTTCTGAAAATTTGTTCTTTTGTTTATGTCTTAAAAAATAATTGAATTATAGCACTTTGAATTTCTAGCATGGCTAACACTTTGAAACGGTCTTCTAATTGTCACGCGATAACACACGTATTCGCCTATTTTGATGTAAGAAGGCATATGGATAGTATACATCAATATCTCGACCAAGTTCACTGGCCAGCTTCATCAGCCATCTTGTTTCAAAATGGCGGCCATCAAATTAAAAAAAAAAATTATATTTAAAGTGAGGTGCAATAAATTAGAAATTGAAAAAAGTTTCTTTCTTAAGTATTTGACCTTGATATAAGGATTCAGGAGCATGGCTCAGATATAGCAGTTTCAATTTCTAATGTGGGTGACATTTTGAAAAATCTGATATTTTGCCTGCGACAGCACTCGTATATATCAACCAATTCCGATGTGAGTGAGCATGGGCACAGCAATTACTATGGACTCGACCAAGTTCACTGGTTAGCCTCATCCACCATGTTGTCTTAAAATGGCAGGCACTTTAATAAATCGCCGAATTTGGCAGCCAAATATAAGTAACTTTAAATAAAAGCAGCTTAGATAAAGCTGACTAATTTCGCGAAATTCTCATTCATAATGATTTAGTATTGATAAAAATTAGTATTGAATCTCCTATATTCGGTTTACACTAAATTGAGCTTCGTGTGTTTGAATAATATAAGTTGGCTTTTTTAAAATAAGGAATATGAAAGCTACCTCTTCCTCCCGGCACTGGCCGGAAGGACTTTTTCCGTTTAATTATTCTCGCATTTCTTTCTTTATTCCTGTTAAAATCCTGGATCATCCTAGGGTTCCATTGGGTCCGATCCGGGGCCCCTTGAACTTTTTTGTGCGGCATGCATTTTTCACCACCTAATTATCTCGCATTAACAATGCAAAATTGAATCTTGCACTATTCTCCCCGGACTAACACCCTCTTATTTTTACTGGACCCTAGAGTCCTGCTGGACCCCCACCCCCATTTTTGCCCATTTCTTTAAAATTTTATTTTAATGATTAACTCATATCCTATTCTTAATTTTGACTAACTGAAGATCTAAAGTGCTAGAATTTACACCTTTTACCAAGTTTTCATGCTAGGGTCCTGCTCATTACTATCAGTCGGCCTTCTTCGGGCCCTTTTTTATAGGTTTCTTAAAAACAGTCCGATTCACTAGCTTTTTTTTCAGCTTCTTAAGTCCTCCTGCTACTACATGAATGACAAAAAAAAAAAAAAAAATTCTCAAAATTCAGCTACCACCAATTTGGAAAATTAATCTCCTTCCCAGCGCCCGGTCTTTCTTTAAACCTCAGCTACCACTTTTTTCGAGCATTAATCTCCTTATTCAGCCTCAACTTACGTTTATTCGCTACAGCCGTAAATTAAAAATCACGTTAATTTAAAGTAACTTTAAAAAATGGATTTCATCAGTTTATTAAATATCGTGTAAATGTTAAAAGTAATTTATGAAATTTACAACGGGACAGGTCATCTTCCACCACTTGGGGCGCATTCTTTTCTCCGATTCTAAGGACATAATTTCAACGGGATTTGGTTCATTCAACTTACACTACGATTCAGCTTCTTTCTCTATTATGAAAATTTATCTTAGTCTTCAGTTACCAACATTTTCTAACATTAATGATGCATTCATTTTTGGATTCTATGGGCTTGATTACGACGAGCTTTACCTCACTCAGTTTGGTTTTCAATTGTCTCCGGCACGTGCGGAGCACTTCTGGTACATACTGCCTTAGGTAGCGTGGACCAGATTACAGGTTCATTCGGAAAAAAGTTTGTTGGGAACACGCTAGATAGTGCGGATGGCAATGGGTGCCTTTGAAGTTAGGTTATTTTAAAAGAATTTCAAAAGATATAAAATCATACAAACTTCAGTTTTGTTTAAAGTTATTATTTACGGACCCCGGACAATGCCGGGCGGGTCTGCTAGTAATAAATAAAAAGGATAGTAATAAATAAAAAGATTATCGAGATTTTTTTTTAAAAAATCTTTGTCAATCTGTCATTCTTTTCATGTTAATTTTCTGTAGAATAAAACAATTTTAAAAAGAACTTTTTTTTAAAGTCATATCTCTCAAACACAAATTTGAAATACGAATAATTTATTATATCATGGATTTTGCATAAATTTTGTAATTTTTTTTTCCGGAAAATGCTAATTTTATTTAAAAAGTCAGAAATAAGTAGAATTTTTTAAAGAAATAGTTACTTAAAATAGTTAATCTAACAGGAAAAATATGACTTGAATGCAAAATATAAAGCAAGAAAGGCATATATGACTAAACTCTGAAGACTCTTTCTACGTGATCATTAAAAGCTGCAGACTTAACTGTAATAGAATTTTTTTAGTTTGAAACCACAGAAGTGTTTCGAATACCAGTGGTTGGCAAAAAAATTAAAAATTTTCCTCCCTGCAAACTAAATATGTAAAGTGTATAGATTTAATATGCCTAATTGTAAATATTTTTTCCAAATTGCTCCAGCGCGTACCATTTTTCCGATAAACACTTTTATAATAATAACAATATATGAAGGATTATTATATAAAATTGCAATGCTAGATAAAATTGAAATCATGAAAAAGTATGCTTTCACACTCTTAGATAACAAATTGATAAAATACAGTATGAAAATATAGTTTGTTGATACTTGTACCGAGCATTTTCCTTTTTATGCCCCCCTCCCCCGTCTTTTCGTGTCCGAATTTGCTATATGCTATCCACTAATATATTTTCATTCCTTATGCCTCTGTAACTTGGGCCTATTTATAACATTACTCTTCATTTTCAAAGATTTTCAAAGAAGTTCATATTTTTGTCACACTGTGACTTACGATATGTTTTTTTGTCACATATGTGACGTGACGTATGTTACATGCACTGACATAACAGTGACGTCACAATTTTTTTTTAAATGTCAGAAAAATAAAATTTTATAGTAAGTAACATGTTTTAAAGAATTTTTGTAATGTTTTAAAGTATTCTAAGAAGTTCACATCTCAGTCACAATATGACATCAGTGAGTGGTAGCATTTTGGTCAGAGATGTGACGTGACCACAGTGACTTACAGTGACATAATAGTGACGTCACAATTTTGTTTTAATCGACAGAAAAATAAAATTTTACAGTAAGTAATATGTTTTAAAGAATTTTAGTAATTTTTGAAGATTTAGTAATTTTGAAGATTTTTAGTAATTTAGTTTTCTAAGCAGTTCACATCTCAGTCACAATGTGAAAGCACTGAGTGGTGGCATTTTGGGTCACAGATGTGACATGACCATAGTGACTGACAGTGACGTCACAACGACGTCACTGTGACCGTGCATGCTATAAGGGTAGGGTGCTCTGCCCCCTGAGAGCTACGCCCGCAAACACCCGTTCAATTTTCACAGTCTCTAAAATATATTAATGTACACCATTTTAAAAATATTATTGAATGCTATTATTACTATAACGGCGACTATCTTTTGTAATCGCGTTGACATGCTTTTTCGTTTAAATAACGTATTTTTCGGTTACTATGGCGTCATCCATCGTTATATTAAAAACTGATGGCTGTTTTCGGAATCGATATGTAAGATCAATTATATATTTCAAAACCAGCTTGGTTAAAATGGTTAGATTAAAAATGTCGTAATCTTCCTGACTTTTATATCGATGCTACGCACAATATCCCTCTTTTCCATTCGAAGTTAAAAAACTCCTTCTACTTGGGAATAAGATTTAGAACCACGGTATTAAAAAGCATTGTGTTTTGAATTTTAAAAGCTTATATTTTATGTTTTGATCGAGTTTTAGATATTTTCAAATACAGATATAGCTTATTCATGAATTCTTTTCTTTATTTTAATACACCATCATGCCTATTTCCCAATGTATTTTTTATACACTAATTAATAAGAATATCGAATTTTGTAAAATGTATTTATCGAATAGTAATTCGTGCAAAATAAAACAAAAGTATTTTGCGCATACATTTGCCTGTATTTACCCTGCATCATGTGATGTAATGTATAATAAATTCTCCGAAATTAAAACGGTTTTAAGTGCAACGTTGTAATATATGACGTAATCACATATATTAAAGCATAAATCTGATTCTGTAAGATCAGACTCAAAAATTCACGCATTTGCGCATGCGTGAAGTTAAATGTACTAGATCTTACATTTAGAGGAAAAACAGAGCAGGTCTGGTTAGCCGAGTGGTTAAAGCACCAGCTTAAAGCTCTGAACTTTTGTAGGCGACGCAGGTTCGAGCCCAACGCCCCGCAAAATGATATTTGTTCCAGTTTTGTCGATAAATAATTTCGATAATGACATATTATCTTAAGAGGAGAAGTTATATGATTTTGATTTCATTATTATTTGAATGGTTTCCCATTAAATAAAATTTAACACGCAAGAATATTTTGAAAAAATAATTTTATGTTTAAAATAATTAACCTAAAATATTTAGCATGCAATTATCAATTAAATAAATTGAGCTGATCTACGACTTTTCTTTATATTTTCTGACCATTATTATATAGGTGTATGAATCAGAAGGATATGTTTTCCATTCTTTTCCGTAAAATAAATAAATAAAAATAAATAAATAAATAAATAAATAAAACGGAAATAAAGGGCATGCATTTTGTAACAAAAAGGGTAACAAATGGCAAATGAAATACTTTTGAATAAATAGATACAATAAATAAATAAATAAAACTGAAAGAAAGGAAAATATTCGTAAAAGAACTGTAAATTAAATTATATTGATATCCATGGTTTAATATTTAAAAAAATGAAGAAAAAGTAAAATAAAATATCGTTAATTGCATCAAGTTTCAAGAATACGCTTTTAGAGAATGAGACTGATATAAATAAAATTCATGGCAGCTTTTAAAGGTCATATGGTTAAAAAAAAAATAAAAATAGATACTGGTATTTTTTCGAAAAAAGAAAAAGAGACTGTAGTAAGTAAAAATATATGTTCTGCCCAGTATTTTTTGGTACATTTCTGATAAAAGGCAAGCATAATTGGTTGTAAATTATAAACTTAAAGTTATTTCACTTCATTCAATAGGTTAGACTGACAGCACCCTCTAGCTCCGCTTCAAGAAATAGGATTCACTTATGCAATATAAAAATTTGTCACGATTTCAATAATTAATTTAAAAGCAACTAATTCAAAATTCCAGAATTTTTCTAATGGAACATTCAAATTATTTACCGTCAAATCTTGACGGGTACTATCTAGTTAATTCTTATTTAATCCATTTCTCATCTAATGAATTATTTTATTTTTTACTTTTTTTTTTCTCTTAAGATTCACGGGTATGTATATTATTTAATTTAATAGTGTTTGGAATTATTATTATTTGTGATTTTTAAAATATGATATAATATACAGCATTAAAAGTTTTTCATGCGTAATAATTATTTTTTAGGCCCTTTAAATATCACAATATTTAATATTTGGGGATTTTACATATGGTGCATTTATCACCTTTAAATGCGCTTACCGTGTAATAATTTATTTATTTTAAAGTTTTCGTACTTTTTTAATATATTTACATGTAAATATTTTGACGTAATTGTCCTTATTTTCTGCTTTTACCATGTTTTCATTTAATTCTTATTTTAAAATTTTCTTACTTTTTTTTTTTTCTTTTCAATTTTAATTTGAAAGTAATGACAAAAAAGAAATATAATTTTTATTTATTTTTTTTAATTTTTCTGAAAATTTCATTTAATTGCAATATTGTTTCACTATCGATTTAAATAAAAGATAATTTTCATTTCAATTTGAAAAGGACGAAAAAGATGAAATGTAATAATCATTATAGTTTTCCCGTATTTTTTCCTTTAGCCACAAAAATAGAATTATTTAGTTGCCATCATTAGAAAATTGTCATTAAAATTAGATAAAAAAATAATATCTCGAAAACTAATTAAAATTTTAAAATTCTTATACCAATTTTGAAACTTGTGGATCCATACGGATAATTCGTGTTAATTTCAATACAGAAGATTCCGTATTTTGGGAATAATAGCTGTGAAACATAATCAGCCCTTTATTCAGTTGTTTCTTAAATTCGTTTCGATAGGATTTTATATATATAAGGTAGAATAATTTATCAGACGTTATCTAGTCTTTCACTATAAACAAAATAAAATGTATATTATCAAAGTAATTCAAGATAATAACTACAAAGATAATTTTTGATTTCGTGCATTTTATTGAGATGCTATACTCTTTTGTGTAGTTTTCCAAACGACAATAATATATAAATTACTTCTGGTAAATATTTGATTTTAATCATTTAAAGAAATTCTTTTCAAATATCAAGAAAATGTTCCCCTTTAAGTTGTCTTTGTTTTGAATGGCAGATTTTTATTTTGTTTATAAGGATTCAAAATAAAATGTGTGTTGTTACAGATAAAATAATTAAGCATTTTACATTATGAGAAACAATGGAAATTTAAAATTGGATTTAACATTTCTCTGAATTTATATTTTTTAGTTTGCTGATTGCTTTCTCGGAAGTTAAATTTCGCTCCCCAAAAGAAATAATTTTTCCAGAAAAAAAAAAAAAAAATATATATATATATATTTATTTATTATCGAACTGTTTTTTTCTTCTGAATTTTGTTAACGGAGTTTTAAGTATTGTATTATGTAAAAATAAATAAATAACACCAATTTCTTTAACGAAGATGTGATTATTGTGCAAAAATAAATAAAAACACATTAATTAGTATGCATATTAATACTTAAACACAAATACTTAATAATTATTCTTAATGAATACATTTAAAAAGGTATATAATTGATTATCAATAAGTTTCTGCCCTCACATAGAAATAATTGAGTGAAATTTATGAAACTGCTACATTGTATCAGTCCTTTTCTATAAGGTCACCGTACACAGTAACACATTTCTGCAAACGGTATTTCAAAGAGATGGGGGAGGATACATTCCAGGAATCGCGATAGTAGACCCAAAGGGGAACATTTTTCTAACTTTTGCCGACCCCCACATGTGACATATTGTTGGAAAGGCCTGTCACCACTTATGCATGTTACGCACTGCCGAGCTACTCCTCCCCTCCCAAATTTGCCCTCCGGGAACAGGAATGATGTCCTCAAAATTCAGAAAAGTCCCCCCCCCGGGGGGGTCAAATTTGGGAGGTGGCTCAAGAGGATGAGAATAACCCAAATCATGAAAATTTTAAGGAGTTTAGGATCAATAAATATCACTAATCTTCAAATATATGTACGGCGTACCGAGAGTATAACATAATGTAAAAATAATTTGCCAATTACAAAAGAATTAGAGGATCAACATTTATATTCATTATTTATAAAGTCCCTCTTCCCCAAAACAGTTTTAACATTCAACTAGTAGTTCAACCAATTGGTCCAACCAAACCCATTTTTTTTTTTAATTTTTTCTGCTCTTCTTCATTATTTTTATTGGTGAATCACAACTGCCGCACGTGTGTTTCTGTAATTAGTATTTTTGTTTCGCAATTAAAGTATTTTTACTTTACAAATGTGATGTCTATTAGTTTTATACTATTGACTATATCTTAGACTCTAATCATCTTTATCATCATACTTTGATATTTAGGTTAAATGACTTTTTTTTTAAGAATTTGATGTTTATTACAGTTTTACTGCAACTGGAAAATACATTTAACAATGATAAGTTGTTATTTAATTTTTAAATGCCTTGGCGTATACAGTACGTCACTAGAGTATGTTACTACAAACTGACCGTATATTTCAAGTTAAGATTGAAAGGTTTTCAATCTAAAACGAGAAAATATGTAGTTTTCTGCATTTTTCTATATAATTTTGTATTAGTCTATGCTTTTTATATTCAAGTGAAGACTTTTAATACATTAAAAGTTTTCAAAACTGAAATTGTTGGATTTAAAACTACATAAGTGAGGAAAAATATCAAATCATTTTGGCATGGAAAATACACATGCGAAATAGATATGGAAAACTTGTTCTGCTGTTTATTGTGCATTATATATATATATTTGTTTTTAAAGAAATCAGTTTAAAAATGAAATGTGAAATTTGTGTAGAATTCCGACATAGCATGAAAATAGTTTCAAATAAATATTGGACTAATATGCTTTAGCCTATGATCCATGAAACTTTAGAAGACGTAGCTTTCGAAGGATAGCTGTTAGACAAACGTGATTCACATACATTTTACTTTTTCAGGAAAAAGTAATATATTTTCATACGGATTCTTTCGTCTTTGTATTAGAAAACGTGACATGCTTTCTACCCCCTCTGATAATATAACTTGTACTTCGGAATTACTTATATATATATATATATATATATATAATTCTTCTTTTTTAGCTCAATTTAATTAAGTATGAAATAAATAGCTAACAGATTCTATAATAAAACAAAGTCAAATCATAATAACATGTTAATAAATAAATAAAGACAAATCAAAGAAACAAATTGGGAGTAATTAAATTTAGATAAAACCTTATAGCTCTAAATTCTAAATAATTTGAATTTATCAAAAACATGAATTCCTTGTGTGTTTTGTTTCCATCTTGATGTAATTGATGAAAAGACATTTTCGAGATCATTATATAAATTTAAAAAAAAAGATTTAAATCATAATAAATTTATCTTATTATGCAATTTTGTTAAGGACCTAACTTGCATTTTAATTAATTAAAAATAAACTCCATAAGGCTAAATTCAATATTTCACCTTGATTCAATCATAAAATACACAATATGAACTTAAAAATGCTCACTGTTTTAATTTAAGGCGACTAAAATAATAAAATAGATGTTACAAGTTAAAAATACACATTTTTTTTTAAATTTCGTATTTCTCTCTGTAGATGGCCTCGGCCAAAATGCAAGCCGAAAATGCCGCCGCGGCGAGCGGCCTCTTTTCGTCTGCAGCCTTTTATTCATCTACTTATTTCGACTCTTTTGCGAAACCAAGGTTCATGGGTCCCCAGCCACGTCCCGGGTGAAAGACACTCTAGCGAAAGCCTGGTTGGAAAAAAATTGAAAACGGACAAATTTAAAAAGGAAATTGCACTGAGAAGTTTTAAGTAAAATGTATATCTTTACCTTGTAAAATCTATTTATTATTTCAATCGCCTTTTAAGAAAAACAGTGAGCTTTTTAAAGTTCATATTGTATATTTTACAATTAAACCCTGTTACATAACCTCTCATAAAATCTTACCAAACCCTTACATAATATCTTACCAAAGCCCTTACATAATAATTCCCTGTCAGTTTGATATTATATTATTTAAAAAAATCGTGCATTTTCAGGTCTCTCTAACTGATATATTTCAGGGTATTTAACAAAACTCGATCATTAGGATTTATTAGCATACAGGAAAATATTAAGGATGTTATAGAAGGAAGAAGAGGGAGGCAAAAATACTTAAAATATTTTAAAGTTCATATTGTGTATTTTACAATTAAACTCTGTTACATAACCTCTCATAACATCTTACCAAACCCCTTGCATAATATCTTACCACAGCCGTTACATAATAATTCCCTGTCAGTTTAATATTAGATTATAAAAAAAAAATGTGCGTTTTCAGGTCTCTAACTGATATATTTCAGGGTATTTAACAAAACTCAATCATTATGATTTATTAGCATACAGGAAAATATTAAGGTTGTTACAGGAGGAGGAGGAGGGAGGCAAAAATACTTAAAATATTAAGTTCATATTGTGTATTTTACAATTAAACTCTGTTACATAACCTCTCATAGCATCTTACCAAACCCCTTATATAATACCTTACCAAACCCCTTACATAATATCTTACCAAAAGACCTTACATAATAATTCCCTGCCAGTTTGATATTATATTATAAAAAGTAATCGTGTGTTTTCTGGTCTCTCTAATTGATATATTTCAGAGTATTGAACACAACTCAATCATTATGATTTATTAGCATACAGGAAAATATTAAGGATAATACAGGATGAGGAGAGGGGCAAAAATACTTAAAACATTTTAAATTTAAATAGAAAATCGAGTAATCGGCATACAAGATAGCAGTTTGTGCAAAAATACCTCTCATAGACGAAAGTTTTCTTTAAGTCAATGCAATAAATATACTTATATATGATGCTACAAGAAAACGCATCAAAAACAAAGCAAGCAATTTATTGCAGATAATTCAACATTTATTATTACAACATTTATTATTATATGTAATAAACTTTTTTACCAAAAATAAAACCGACTTAAAAAACTACTACAAAGTAAAAAATAATTTTTTTACATAATAGTTAATAAGAAATTAAATTAAGAGCATTGTATTTATCATGCGTATTATTATATTTATGAACATTAATTTGATTTTTTGCAGTCGGTGCCAGCCAAACGAAGTTAAGTATAATTATCCAACAGACACACATCCAAACATCTACGAGATTTTTTACGATTTGTTATTTAGTTAAAAAAAATTAATGTTACCATTTTTGAAACATTTCATCTGATTTTATAAACGTGTATTTTCAAGTGAGATTAGCTGTAATTATGTGTGCTAAATTAAGGGTTATTATAAATTTAGTGCGTTTATACAGGCTATTATGTAAAAAAAATCATAGCAAAGACAGATTTTCAAATGCAGGATGGTGTCAAAGTTGATTGAGAATGGAATTTTTTTCCTAAACGGCTTTGCTGAATCTTGCTACGATGTGTATTGGATGAACAATTTTAATTTTGAACTTGGCTTGGCTGGCACCGACTCCAAAAAATCAAATTAATGTACATAAATATAATAATACGCATGATAAATACAATGCTCTTAATTTAATTTCTTATTAACTATTATGTAAAAAAATTATTTTTTACTTTGTAGTAGTTTTTTAAGTCGGTTTTATTTTTCGTAAAAAAGTTTATTTTTCACTTTTTAGTTTTTTCGCATTGCAATTTTTGCATGATTCTTTTGGAGGAAATTACGGACTTTTAAAGATGTTATTTTGATAAGTAAATACTTTTGTCCAGATTTGTGTGTACATTAATACCACAGGTTTTCTGTGAAAATTCTTTATATATATATATGTTACATTTATTCTTCTTCAGATTTAATAGCTTTATTTTTAAATTGAATATTTTTGTTTCTCTATTTGGACATGGGTAGAACGACAAAAGATGCTGCTTGCATGAAAAAATATCGAACTTTGGAAACTGACAATAAAAAGTTCCTCGGTTTACTAAAAATGCTCTATGAAATAGAGAACAGAGACCCAATGACTCATTTTTCATAGTTTCTAACCAATGACCAGGCCCTTATCTTCCGGGTTGCCCTAGATGAACGGGTTTTTTATACCTGTCATCGGCGTAGGAGACCACCTAATCGCCACGTAGCGGCAATAAACCTGATGAGCGCCTAGTTCGTTTTTCTATTGGCAGTGCCTATTTCTTAATTATGAACTTTTTTATGCCAGTTACTTAACATTTATATCTTGTTGTTTAACACCTGTGCATTGCTACTCATGTTAATCTCGTAATTTAGAAACTTGATCAGATGACGAGACCTTTACCTGGCAAGGCACCTCAGAGGTATAATTCATAGGTAACTTTAAGGTCTTCGCACCCGCGACGGAGTTTACATGCACCATGAGTCATTAGGGTACATGAAAACCGAATAACTTATCAAAAAATGATCGTGAAAAGACTACAGCTGGACAGTCTTAAATGGTGTTCCCTCAAATGGCTGGTCATTGATGAAATTTTTATAGTATCAAAAGAGAATTTATATATAATTCTTTTGTAACTTCAAGAATTTAAAAACAAATTATTTTTTGGTGGCATTAATATTTTCTTCTATGGAGATATTATGCAAGTGCCAATATGTAATGTATAATGTATACGCAATGCCAATGTGCTTAAATGAATGTATGCTAAGCATTTCAGCATGGTACTTTTATTCATAATTTAAATTATTTGCTTAATCTTTCGCCGAATATAAAGATTCTGATAGAGAAATTGAGAACTCATTGCATCATGACGGCATTTTGTTTATTTTTGGTTGTTATGTATTTAATCTTTCTTCACAAAATCAGCTTAACTCACTTAGGCATTTATGCTTCTTATTGCATCATCATTTGCAATACGTTGGGCAGTGGAGATTTTAAAACTATTAAGTAATCTATTGGGATTGAGTCCACTGCCAATTGTTGTTTCTGAGCTAATAGGATTTGGTGCATTGAAGCGTTTTGCGAATTAAATATTTTATGATACCCACATTTACATTAAACCACATTGCTGCTGATATTTTTTTTGTTTCACGCTAGCCTTAACTGTGGGCTCGATTACGGAAGATTAGAAATTCATCGTCATGCTCATTTAATAGTCTTGGTTAAAGTGTCATCGGTCTGCATAGTAACTGACGTATTTTAGTGAATATAGTACTGCAAAATATATATAGAACATTCGGAAGCAACTTATGATATTCGCATTTCCTTTACACCATGTTTGCTGTTAGTATCGCGCACCTTTTGCTTTTGTCGGGCAATCTGATTCAAAATTACTTGCTCTCATTTCTTCATCCAATTTAAATGTTTTCATGACAACGTAACTCACTGACTTGCATTCGCAATTATGCTTATGCCAACTGATGTTTAAGTTCTGTGCCATGTAAATGCACCGCACCATAACAATGCCGCCTATAATACTAATTAGAGTAACTCCTTTTTTTTCTTTGTTGTTAATCCTATACTTTAACAGCATAAGGGATCTTGGCTCAACTTGTGTTTGCATATAAAAGTAGACAAATGGTTGTTTAGAATAAATAAATTTATAAATATTGAAAAACTTGCTTGTGTATATGAGACAGTGGTACTACTTAGTTATCGCGTCGACCAAAAATCTATCGCCAAACTATAAGACTAAATGCCAATAATGGTTGATCGTAAATGTCACATTCATTTGGCTTCAAGCAAGTTACACGTGTTTACGTCATCAAGTGATTTTTATTTCGACGTTTTATTTGTATTTATATTAATGTTATACTCATTTATTTGTTCTTTCGTTATTTAAATTAAAAATTATGTCAATTTGTATAATTTGGCGATTTATATAATTTGGCGAAATTTGTCGACGGGATAACTAAGTAGTACCGAGAGAGTTAATAGGTTGTTAGAAAATATGCGTGAAATTTTAATTTTCTCCCCAAAGCCCCTATACAGGGAAGTTATCATTAATGTTATCTAGTGGAAGTTGCCAATTGAGAATTTTAAATAGGACTGTCGATTAGAAAATGCGAAGAAACAGATTCGGGAAGATCCATTACTGAATTTGAATGGGAATATCGTCAAATTAGTCAATTACAGCCAAGTTGGCTTCATTTATGGCGACTTATTTTGGCCGCCAAATTTGGCGATAATTCACCTAACTGTGCCATGTTTGGCGACAACTTGGCGCTAACGTATATGAATACATAGTTTTATGCTTGTGATTGAGAAACTGGTTGCAACAATGAAAGAAATCCTTCATTTTATTGGTTTTTGTCGAATTATTAAAAAACTACTGAACCAATTTCGATGAAACGGAAGTGGTACCAATTCGAGAGTATCCTCTTTCAATTAAAATAAAAATCACATAAATCGGACAAAAAGTTCCAGAGCAATCGGTGAACATACATAAAAAAAAAAAAAAAAAACATACATACGCGTCGAATTGATAACCTCCTCCTTTTTTTGAAGTCGGTAATAATAATTCAACATTTATTATTACAACATTATTAGGCCTGTTAATTCAACATCGAAATTTATTTTATGGTGATATATGACTTTTTTCTGTTCACAATTTTTGATGCTGTAATCCGGAATAATGGGTTTCTAGGTAAAATAATTTAAATTAGCGTAGTTGTTGCTAATCCTTCATTCAGGTAAATCAGGGTAATACGTGAACTTATAAAATTCATAAATAAAAGAATGAAAAAAATAAATGAAATGAAAAATAAAAATACTTATATATGATTCTACAACAAAATGCATGAAATTCTAAAAAGGCAAGCATTTGATAGGATATGTTGATTTTTATTTCAGCATTGACATTTATTTTTTTGTGATATATGCCTTTTTTATGTTCAAACTTTTTTGGGGCTGTAATCCGGGAAAATGGGCTTCTAGGTAAAACATTTGTAAAAAATAGCCATAAGACAGTGTGAAATGCATTTAAACATAATATAGAGCCGACATACGGTAATAAAATTTGAGTGATCGAGACAATTTTCGATAAACACGAAACATCATTCAATCGTGGCAATTCATTATCATTAAACGAATATATACAGTGTGATTATAAACGAATATCCCAACTTTTCAGGGCTAATAAAAGAAAAAAAAAGTAAAACCCTGTTGTTAAATGGAAATGAAAAGTAACAGTTGAAAGTTTTAATTCAACACAGTTATAAACGTTAAGTGTGTACCCATTCAGAAACACGAACGGTAATGAGGATGTACTATAAGTAATTTGAAACTTCTCTGAGAATGATTTTTACAATAATTTTCCACTTTTTTCAACATGTACGGTCTGAATGTCTGCAGAAATTCGTATCCTAAGTTTTTCAGCATCAGTTGGTAGCGGTTGAACAAACACCTGGCATTTGATGAGCCACCACAAAAAAATAAAATAAATAAATAAATGAAATAAATAAATAAATAAAAGCAATTTAACAAATTACAATGACCATTTGGAAAATGATTTTTTCAAAGACTAAAATTTAAGACCTAAAAAAATCGCACGGAGTTGATCATACATTACGTACGCCATGAATTAAACATTAATAGTGTTATTACACGTAAAAATTCCAAGCGACAGAAATCGCCTGCGACTCGTATTTGGTCTGAAATATTTATATGTATTCATTCCTGTCCTATTTATCTTTTTTTGTTATTTTTAATTGGCTTATTCCATTTTTCTTTTGCACGTGAAAATCTTACAAATTAAAATTAACTCTTTGGCAGAAACAGTTATTCATTTTCTTTCATTTTCATTATTTATTATCCACCTGAAACTTGCGTATTATCCAAGCATTTCATTGGCTGTTCGGGAAAAGGCTTTTCCGTCGTGAGATTTCCAAGAATCCTGGTGACACATTTTAAATGAAATTTCATTCTTAAACTTCTAAACATTCCACAATATTACTTTTTAAATCGTCGTGTAGAGAAAAAAATGTACTTTTAAATGCAATTTGTCTGAAAGCTGTATCTCAATTTGTTTCTGAGTTATTAGTTTTTTTTTTGTAGTTTTTATTACTTTTTTGTCATAGTGGCAACACTCTGTTGTCCATCTCTGTTGAAACTAACGGGAAATACAGATTACTGTATAGACCAATCACAAAACGAATAAAATGGGGATTAAACCAATAAAAACCTTCAGATATGCTTTTCATTTCCTACACTGACGAGAACAATAACCATTTTTCCAAATGGTTAATAAATAAATAAAAATCATGCTGATAAAATTGTGGGATGAATTATCGTACCGCCTTGATATCGTTCGTGCTTCTGGAGGGGCGCGCATTGAACACTTATAACTGTGCTGAATTTAAACTATTAAATGTTATTTTTCGTTTCCAATGAAAAACAAGTATGTTCTTTTTTTGTTTTCCTTTAATAAGCCTGTAAAGTTGGGATATTTATTTATAATCACCCTGCATATATTTGTCTCAATCGTCTAATGCAACTAATTCTGTTAAGTAGCGAAAAGTACTAGGTTGCCATAATTCGGACAAAATTCGCATTATAAATATGCACACTGTATTTACGTATGGGTATTTATAGCACAATCCTCAAAAGTAGTTTTTGAGTTATTCTTAAAGGGTCTCAGGACTCTTAAAGCTTCAAAATTTTATTAATTTAAAAAATTTTAGATGTTAAACTCCTCTCTTTTTTAAACATTTTAATATAAATGTTTCCTTGAAATTCTCATTAGAATAGAATTTATGGCTTTTAGAATTTTATGCGCTCAATAGCTGAAGCGGCGCTTCCGAAACTTTGAAGTCATTTTTTCCCAAATGACGTTTTTGGGCATAAAGCGCAGGTTATCTCAAAAACTTTTGAATACTTTTTCATAAAATTTTCAAAACGTACGTTTCATGTTAATCTGTATAAACTGAATTTAAAATTTCCTTTTTATTGTTAAAAAAATATTTTTAGGGAGTTGTTATGTTTTTGAAAGTTTTGCATTAGCTAAATATAACTTTGTATTAAAAATATAAAAATGCTTTAAATACAATTTTTTTAGGTTCAGGGTAATTATTACAATCTGAAAATTCGGCACAAAACATTTCATTCTAGTTAAAAAAATTACTTGTAATCCTTCGCGGAATATGTTATATCAATTTTCTACTCATCAAATATCTGACAGTTTGGAACACCCTGCAAATGCTTATTCTGCAAATTGAATTTTTCTAAATACATAACATGACATCACGAACTTATATCTTTCATCTCAACAATAATTGTGTTTTAAAATACCATTCGTTTTAAAATATTAAATGTTGAAAATAGTCTGTTTGTATTTTCTTTTTTTTCCCACGAGACCCTTTAAAGTCCTGCGATCCTTTAAAATACTGCTCGTAGTCTGTTTTGCAACTATTAAAGAATGAATTTATCATTAGGCGCTGAAATTTTAAACCTTCATAGTTCTTAAACTACTTCACCAAAATACACCTCAAAAGGTATCCAAAGGTGCAATTTACCTGAAAATCCAAATTTGATGTTATCCGGTCTTCAAGTATAAAACTTGTGACAACAAAATGTCGAGATTACCAGCAGGGCAAACTTCCACCATTGAAAAATAATAGAAATTATTGTGTTATACATGACAGCAATTTTTCATGAATATTGCGTTTATATAAGGTGAAAATTTCTGTTAAAATTTACAAGTGGAAGATTGTTCCTTATGTAATCTGGCTCTTTTGTAGTAACACGTTTTATACTTGACTAGCTGATAGTATCCGATGTTAAAAAAGTTTGGTTTGGCACAGTTTCTATATACGAGGTAGGATTCAAAAGTTCCCGGACTGACTCTATAACTGTAAAAATATTATCAATTTCATTGTTGAAACACATCCGCCTTCGAAATAAGATCCTTGCTCAACAACACACTTTTGCCATCGGCTGTAAAGGTCATCGAAGCACTTCTGGAATCCATTTTTAACCACGTCCTTTAATTCAGCCTGCCATGCACTTTTAGCTTCATCTCAAGATTGAAATTGACGACTCTGCAAGCGACGTGCAGTTCAGGAAACAGGCTAAAGTCGCAGGTTGAGAGATCAGGGGAGTAAGGAGGATGTGACAAAATAGTTGTTTCCGTTTTCGTAAAGTCACCGACGACTAGGGATCGGTGTGCAGGAACGTTGTCATGCAAAAGCACCCATGACTGCTCAGCCCGCAATTTTGGCCTCTTCTTCCGGGACAACTGACGCAAAAAAACGCAGGATGTCTAGATAGAGTTCTTTGTGGACAGTGCGTCCTTCAGGGTTAAATTCCAGATGCACAATGCCCAGGATATCGAAGAATACCTTTAACATGACCTTTCCTTTAGAGCGATCTTGGCGGAATTTCTTCTTCCGTGGGGATTTCCAAGTTGCCGATACTCTCTTGGATTGCGGATCGTATAAAAAACACCATTTCCAGTCTCCAGTAACACTTCTGCAGAATAGGGAAGGATCTTGGTTAACAGCCGAGATTAAGCCTCCCACCACTTCAATTCGAATTGCCTTTTGGTCTTCGCTTAACATGCATGGTCGTTGATTTCAAACTTCAGATGAAGTAAAAAGTGCATCGCAGGCTGGATTAAAGGACATGGCTAAAAATGGACTCCAGAAGAGCTTCGATGAACTTTACAGGCGATGGCAAATATGTATTGTTGCGCAAGGGTCTTATTTCGAAGGCGGATGTGTTTCAGCAATGTAATTGGTAATATTTTTACAGTTATAGAGTCAGTCCGGGAAACTTTTGAATCCTACTACGTATAGTCAACCCCCTAAACAAAATTTATGCATAACATTAAATAGTAAACATCTTACTAAACGTTTGGTGCCAATCCGATTTTCGTATGATATTTTGTGGTAGATTTAATATAGTAATTTTTAGGGGGGGGGGGGGGGAGAACCTCACGTTCTCAGAAATATTTTGCTATAATTACATATGATTACTGTTTTGTAAATAAGATGGGAATATGTATGACGCGTTATATAATAATCTATATAAAATTCTACATTTATTTCCGCTTTAAAACATATTTATGAAATTTCTTTTACAGTACAATACTGAAATATACTGAAATGTGTTTTCGTCATTTTATGGAAACTTTATAGTATACAAGCATATTCATTTTTTTATATTTATTTAAATTACGATACCAAAAAATCTGAATTTAGTTAACAATATAAAATATGTTTAAACAAACACATAAATAACTTATGTCAATTATTAATTGTTTTAATCTATACTTATTTCAGCTTCATGTGTATTCTTTAGGTTCATATTTAAATTTGAAAACGAACGAATAGATTATTTCACCTGAAAATATCCGTCCTCAGCTTTTCTTTATAAATTCTCTGAAATCAACTTTCGAACAATGTTTCAAGGAACCTGCTGAACTGAAGTAATAATTCCATTTCGGAAAATAACTTTAATTTTACATCTAAAGGAAAATATCATTTTTCTCTTTCTCCATTGTTTGAATTTTTCTAGTACTATAGCCAGAATACGAAGAAGAACATTTTAAAACTGTTTTTACTTTTTCCAAATATATAAGAAAGGAATAATAATGGGGCATACCACTGAAACTTTTCGGAATCTATAATTGAACGCTAAAATTTTGCGAATGTTTGTTTTATGTTTTCTGTTAGTTTCTTTTAAATGAATTATTTAGCTCGCAAGTTATGGCAATGCATTTCTTTTTTTGTAATTATTAAAACTGTTCTTAGAAAATTAATTCCTATAATTTTCAAAAGTCACAGTTAATCATTAGGACAATAGAAATCATATTAAATTTTATTAGTGATTTTCTTAATAAATTATTATTGTAATTTATGAGTATTTTGAAAAGTGTGGAGCATATTCTCAAATAAAACGTTTTCACTTGTTTACAATGCAAATTTATCGTACAGTTTTATTTTTATTTTCTATTACGTAAAATGTAAATAATTATTTTTTCCATTTTTAAATAAAAAATAATAATTTTGAAAAAAAAAAGTTTCAAAGTTCATTTTACATTTAAATGATTTAAAAAAAACAACATAAATAATAGTTATACAAATGCTTTTTGCTGCATGTTTAAAATTTATTTCTTCTAATGACGCAAACTTCACCCGTGTAATCCACAGGTCCATTACCCACCTTCAAACACTACACTAGTATACTAGATAATTTGTTTTTAACACAATTGTTCTAATTGGTAAATAAATCATATTAGATGTAAATTTCCAACTGGACGAAAAATGTGTGGACCAGGATTCGAACCAGGGATGTTTTTGCTGAAGCCGCCATTGCTCTGGCAAATTTCTGGAGTTCCATTACGTGAGATTTATTCTGTTGAGCTGAACCAAGTTTCAGACCAGATGCTATAATAATTAAGGTTAGCTGGGTGAAAAAGTTGCAAAAGATTCGTCCGGGATAGCTCAGATGGCAGAGAACTGGCGGGTTCTGCCAGGACATCCCTGGTTCGAATCCTGGTCCGGACATTTTTTGCCCAGTTGGAAATTTACATCTAATACTACACTAGTATATTTAAGATTCCGTAAATTCGACTGCGTAAAAAAGTCTTTGTCACTGCAGGTGTAATGGAATGTAACACATCACTCCTACATGAATTTTAATTAGGAAACAAAATATGATATTTATTTTTATCAAAAATGTCATTTTGATAATAAAAATGAAACAATCAAAGTATTTTTTCCACAAATGCCAACGATTTAAATTTTTCGTTTGGGCAAATTTGCACTAGTATAGAGTTCACAGATTGGAATAACATCAATATAGTCTACATGAAGTCGATAAAAGCATTTAAAGCAGACATAGACGTGTAGGTTTACTACCAGTATGGTTTTGTCTTTTCAAGTGGTTCAGACTGAAATTATTTTGATGCGTCTGACCAGTTATTGCTTTTGTAGAAAAATATGACGCTAATATTATATTAATGTAATAAAAATAGTGTAGATTTATTAATACATTTTAATAATAAATGAATATTTGTATTTAAGTAGTTTATTTATAAAACAATATTTCTTTATAATTTTATAAATAACTTATATGTATAATTTCAAATAGATATTTTAATACTACTTTACTTATATATATTGAACGTATATTTACGTCATCGGGTGCATATTTAACTGGGCTTTTTTATATAAATATTATTAACAAATATTGTATAGCTAATATAATGTTAGTTTAGATTTTTTTTTTTTTTTTTTTTTTTTTTTTTGAAGATCAATTGAAAAAAATAATTAAAAAAAATCAATTTAACAAATTACAACGAACTCTTGGAAAATGATTTTTTCGAAGACTAAAATTTAAGACATAAAAAATCACACGGAGTTGATCATACATTACGTACGCCATGAATTAAACATTAATAGTTTTATACACGTAAAATATACGTAAAAATTGCAAGCGACAAAAATCGCCTGCGACCGGTCAGATTTCTTAAAACTTACGTATTATCCACCTGAAACTTACTTATTATCCACCTGAAACTTACGTATTATCCAAGCATTTTATTGGCTGTTCGGAAAAGGCTTTTCCATCGTCCAAGAAATCTGACGACCAATTTTAAATGAAATTTCATTGTTAAACTTCTAAACCTCCTACTATTACTTTTTACACCGTCGTATAGAGAAAAAAATGTACTTTTAAATGCAATTTGTTTGAAAGCTGTATCTCAATTTGTTTCGGAGTTATTAATTTTTTTTGTAGTATTTATTACCTTTTTGTCATAGTGGCAGCAGAAGTATCCATCTCTGTTGAAAGTAAAGGGAAATACAGACTACTGTATAGACAAATCAGAAAACGAATAAAATGCGGATTAAATAATAAAAAGCTTCATAGATGCTTTTGATTTCCTACCCTGACGAGGGCAATAACAATTTTTCCAAATGGTTAATAATATAATGATTGAGAAATGAAGGTTATTTAATGCATGCAGAAAAAAATAAATATAATATAGCAAAAGGAAGGTTTTTCTTAATGAGTGTGGAAAAAATATTTCAGTTTCATTAAAAGTTCTACTTGCAGTTTCGCTCTCTGAACACTAATTGTTTTTGAATACATTGCTACATAAGGTTGCTTTAAAATGTTTTGTTTATAATTTGAAGATATGGCATTATTGTCATAAATTATTGAATATGAACTAGAGCATTGCATCTCCGAATAATATGTTTTAAGTTGTGTAAATATATAACAGAAGTGTAAATAGTTTCTTCTTACTAGACGTTTTTAAGGAAGTATTCCACAGCGATCATGACCTCTGCTTTGGTAGACTGATTTTTTTTTTCTCTCAAGACAGTTCTCGATTTTTATATTGGTGCATCTATGTCATAAAATCAAGATATAATTTCAAATATCTAACTGAATTTAAGTTTTTGACGATGGCTTACCTTGAAAATTTTAAGAAAAATGTAACTGCCTTGAAGTTCAGTTAATTAATAATATAACCATTATATTTAAAACTGATTCAATAGATCTGCAATCCTTACAAGAAAATTTTAATAAGAGAAAAATGAAAGCATCTAATTTAGAGAAAGTAGATAATAAAATAGAACGATTACGCTATATATCTTCGCACAGTATAAAACTGAAATCACTGTATGAATACCTTGGTAAAATATCTTTAGCGAATTTCTTCGCCGAAAAAAAATATGTTTCTTTAAATACTAATTTATGAAAGGATTCTTCCGCTACTAATGGAAATAAATTTATGAAACTATCTAGACAGAATAATCAGAAATTTTACGGAGACTGTACACATTTTACAAATTTTTGGGATACATTTAAAGTACCTATTGATGATAATAATCTGTTAACAAACACTGCACTATACAATCATCTACAATGTCAATTACGTTATTCAATTTTAAATTCCATAAATGTCTTGGAAGTTTCAGAAGTTAAATATGACACATCAATAAAAATTGTAGAAGATGGATTCTGAAATAATGAGATAATTAATAATCATCACATGAACAAATTATTAAATTTAAATTCTGTCATTAGAGACCAGTGAAATTTCAAAATTTCAGAAACCTTTGAACGCAATAGATAAATGTACTTGCGCTGGGACTAGAGCCATAGTCCTACAACGCCATGCTCTTAACCGTAATTCGAAAACTACTTTCCACAGATTCAAATTTCTAATATAATATACAAAATATAAAATAATCGTATAACCCTGATATAAAAACACTACTGAAAATTCTGCAAACCAAAATTAAAAGTAGAGAAATGTATTTTTTTCTTTTCAAAATCAATTAATTTGATATAAAGAAGCAAACATTTAAGAAATCTCAAAAGCGAGATTTAAAATTTTCATCTACACATGAACAACAGACTCCGGCAGAAAAAACAACAACCGCAGAACAGCAAACATGTATTACTTGTCTACTTAATTATTCCTCAGAATTGTGCCATAGGTTTGGAGTAAAAAAAATTAAAATTATTTTGAAACCATGAGTCAGTTGTGTTATTTGGCTTGATTGTTTTTCTAGAATAATTTGTGATGTGGGGAGGAACATATCCAGACTTAGATACGAATTTTAATTCATAAAATAATAAAAATTATTGCGATATTTGTTTCGAAGTAATAAATGCTCAAACGAAACAGGTAATGAAATGATTTCAGTTTTCTTCTATATTTGAATTGTATTTTTTCTATATACCCTTTTTACTGACTTGGAAGATCAAAAGTAAAAAAAAATTAAAATAAACAACTAAATATTATATTATTATTGGCCACAGACTTTATGCGCAGTTTCGTCAGACGCGTAATTTCAGATAAGTTACGACATATAAATATTTCGAAAACAAAAATTATTAGTATTCACATTCGGAAATATGAATACAATTTTAAATAATATGATGTTGTTGAACTTAAATTAGAAAAAAAAAATTCTGCTTCATATATAAGTATAAAATTTCGTTGCTGTTGAATCCATCTGCATCACCGGAAAAAGAGCTAAAACAAATGTTCTTTAATTTAAAATGTTACTGTTAAAGAATATTTAACTTCTGATAAGATTTAAAAAAAAACTGGAACATTGAGACTTTGTGGCTTATTAACACAGGAAAAGATTTTGAACTTTCTGAATGTAAAATAATGGAAAGTTTTGAATCCAGTTAAATATGAAACAAAAAAAAAATAAGATTGGTATTGAGGCAAAAAATATAGTCGTTTGTATCTAATAAATATTAATATTAGAAAACCTAAAATATTTTTTGAATATAAATATTGAACTCTTTATTGGAAATAGTGAAGCTTAGAATGAGTTGTTTCTTATTCGGAATATAAGGGTCATGTTGAATTTTATTTGCCTCCCAGAGAATTAATAGGAAGAGATCGCGTAATTAGTAAACTGTGCATTTTTTCCGTCTGTACGAATGATTTAAACTTCCTTTCTCTCAATGACTGTTTTCAACTATGTGCTAATATGTATACAAAATTTTTTGATATTTTATTACGGTTTCAATTTCATGCAGTTTCTTTCAAAGTCGAAATGAAACATGCATTTTTACACACGTTAGTAAATGGAGAAAAGAAATATGATTCACCATTTTTGTTTTATGGAAGACATTTTTGATGAATCTAACCCCTCTTAAACATCCAGAATTTCTAGAGATTTATTTGGAGTTAAATTTAATTCTCTCTTATTACCAACTTATCAGCTTATCAGCTTATCAGATTACCAACTTATTATTATCTTTTTCTGTTAGACAAATTAATCTCGATAATTTGATGGAAACCAATTCTCCTAACGTGCAGACTTGAGCCGTAGCAACGAGATTCAGAAACCGATTTTGTTGCTTGCCCAAAATTCCTCCGATATACATATATATGTTTGTCAAATGGGAATGCAGTTTGAAGTAGCTAGTTAACGATTCAAATGTGGGTGGAGTGAGATATTACTAGGAAAACAGCTATAAATAATCATTAAATGTGAATAAAATGGCTGCGAATGCAGCGTACTCATTCTCTTAATCGTTAAATAGAATTTATTAAGTTTAAATGTTTTATTTTTTTTTCTCTAGACAAATGAAAACGGAGTAGTATCTCTTGACGTCAGATGATTATAAGCTAAAACATGTGCTGGATTTATCCAGTTTAATTTATATGTGAATAGTGTGTTATTCTTTCCGTGTATATATCTGCGTCAAATACGATATTCTTGAACAAGCTTAATCATTTGATACAACACATAGTTGTCATTTAATGAACCGTTTGATGATAGATATTATAAGATTAATTTTAAAGGAAAATAATATCAGTATTATCGATAAATAGCTTTATATACTTCTAAGAACTGTAAAGTTTCATTTAAAAAAAAAGTTATTTTATTTATTTTTTTTAACTCTCTCATGCTCTGTTAAAATACACACAACTAATTACAATGTCATTTGAATTTAAATATATTGATTTTTTACGGGCTGTTAAGAAATGGAAGGCATGTCATTTAATATTTTTTACCTAGCGCTACAACTATATATGCATATCACATTTATTAGACATTGAAATATATAATTTTCTTTTTCTTGTTCGCGCTTTAACTTTGATTGTGGGGTAGTTATCAGATTTCTCTTATGCATACATTTTAAGTATTAAGGTGATAAAAATAATTTTGTACCTTTTGCCTTACTCATAGCTTTATTATACAGCTGACAAAATTAAAAAAAGAAAAAGTCACATATAGATATTAAGAATAGCAGGAAAAATGTACAAGTATTTTTATCTTAAGAACATAATTATATTTTAAACATCCCTGAAGACTAAGATGACAACGAGATTATTTTTTTTAATTACAGAATAATGTAATGGAAACTCTTTCAGAAAAGAAAGGACTGTGACATAATATCTATGTACAATATTATGAAGCGAACTATAAAATATTTTTTTTTAGATTAAAAAATCAAAAGATTAGTTTTAAATAAAACTCAATCTATAAATACAAGTGATTCTCAAAGTACTCGTTATAAATGTTTATAACAAAATGTAGTGATTTTCATTAAGTTATTTCTTATAATTTTTAATAATATTAAAAAGAAACATTTGCTGTTACTTCAATAACTTTCATATCGTACAGAACGTTTTCTAATAAATTATAAAAAAATAAGAAAAGAGAGACAGTTTTTAAATTTACATAATAGACTATGTGAAAGATAAATGAAAAATAATATTTTTTTTTTCACTGAGTAACGAAGTACTCTATCTACTAATCTGTGAATTCGACACTGCAGCGGACTTATAAAGTTTTAAAAAATATATAAAGTAATGAATAATTACTTCCTCTATTATTTTTATCGACACATAAATCAGCAATTATACACAAACACAACAAATTATATAAAAATACATCAAGCAAATGTGATGTTGAAGCGATGTTAAGAAAAATTTTAAAAATATTCGTTGAATATTTTTAATTTAATGTAACTATATGTATTTTTTTATTCAATTCTAACGGTCCAATGGAAAAGTGCATCAACTTCTTCATAAAAAAAAAAAAAAAAAAAAAAAAAAAAAAATTATACAGGCTGTAAATATTTTCTAAAAGTACTCACTCTTATTATTAATAAAGATTTTTTATTTAAATTTAAAAAATACAATTTACATATTTAAAATATCTTATGTAAAATATCTTACTAGGGAACGTTCCCAGGTGCAAGTTGTGGATTTGGACGAGAGTGGTATGAAAAGAAAGGTCTCGTCATGTACATCAAAAAGTCCAATGGAACTACCCGTCGGAATCCAACCGTTTAAGAGATATCCTCACTTGAAGTGTGAATAAGTAAATAAATAAATTGGCAGGCAGGCATATAAATTGCTCGCAAGTTAAAAGTTTCTTTGCATTGTTTTAATCCTCTACCAATACCTTTTCCCGAGCTACGAGAAAAATCCTTTACACCCAGACATTTGCAGAAATATTTGCATAAAACAAGGTGCTGGAAATAGCAAAAACAGATGGAAAAACTCTCCGAATGCAGCACTACACGAAAACTTCGTAGAATGCGAAGTGCCTGTCTAATAGAGGGGAAATAACCGGTAATGTGTGGGTGTAAAGGATTTTGCTCGTAGCTCGGGAAAAGGTATTGGTAGAGGATTAAAACAAAGCAAAGAAACTTTTAACTTGCGAACAATTTATATGAATGCCAGCCAATTTATTTATTTACTTATTCACACTTCAAGTGAGGATATCTCAAAAACGGTTGGATTCCGACGGGTAGTTCCATTGGGCATTTTGATGTACATGACGAGACCTTTCTTTCTATACCCCTCTCGTCCAAATCCACAACTTGCACCTGGGAACGTTCCCTAGTTAGTCTCGATATAGCACGTATATATATATAAAAAAAGGAGTACCATAAAAAAAATATTGGGATTAAAATAAACCATACAAAATATAAAGACTGACGGTATGTATTATTACCATTAAAATAAATTGTTATAAAATTCATTTAATATATCGATTTATATTAAAACTGTTTAGAATGAGTTATAGATTCTTTACTTTATCTTATTCCAAAAACATTATTTTTGGTAAAATATTACTAGTTACAGAAAACAAAAATATTTTTTTAAAAGGACGATTTATTTAGTCTTTGCATCATTTCAGCTTTCTTGACGTTGGGGAGAGATATATTTTAATTAGTATATATTTCTATATTTAAATGTAAGAACATTAGATTTGCACATTTCTTAATTCTACAAAATACTAAGAAAAATATTTGAAATAAAATATTTGAGTGGGTTTATAAATATTGCACGAAATCCCTATAAATTCAAATTTAATTAATCCTTCTAAATCCTTCAATCATTCTAAAATCCTTCTAAAATTTATTAAATGATTATGTAAATCTTCTAACGTAGTTTAAAAAATACTTTACAATGAATAATATAAAACGTTAAAATTGTTCCATTAATGAACGAAGCATCAAAATTAAATTACCTGCATCGATTTTTTTTCTCATTCTCGTAAAAATATTTTTACTTGCTATATTCATTGCTATAATAAGCAATAAAAAACTTCTGAAAATTATCATTCCATATTAAGATAATATATAGAATATAAGCTGTATAAAATCGGTTTGTACTAATATTCTATTTTAAAATATCAAACTATTACTTTATTTTTTCTTATCGAACTCATTCCATTCCTCATTAAAAACACACCTCAGGGAAACCGCTGATCCGAAGTAATAACGTCATTTTTGCAAATGACTTCCTTTTTATCTACCAATGGAAAATATCATTTTTCACATTTGATAATTGTTTGAATTTTTCGGAACTATAGTCTAAAAAAGGAAAACTTATTTTGAAAGTTTTACCGGTTTGGACGATCTAAATAATGACAAAGACAAGCTGGAATACAATGAGGATTATTATTATTATTTTTTTTTTTTTGAAAATTTAATTTCAATGAAAAAACTTTTTAAAGGTTTCTTTTATTTCTTCAGTTTTGTTCGTGTGAAGCGACTTTATTCGAAATATTTATTGAAACATGATCAGGCATAATTTTAAATATTTAAATAAGTTATGTCACAAGCGAAATGTTAACGATAAAAATGTGATTATTTTTTTTTTCCTTTTTAACAAAGAAAAATTTTCTATTACTTTTTACTCGCCTATCCATACATATTTTTTATGAAAATGTGAAACTTAGTACATTTTTTAATTTATATGTTATTTTTATTCAATATCATAGAAACAAAAAATATATTCTCATTGCATTTTTAAACTTTGAAATGGTAGCAGAATTTTTGATTCTAGTAGAAAATGGTAAAAGTATAAGTATATTAAGATTATAAACAAAAAAAATCGATTTTAATTGCGTATGCAGTATTCTTTAGTGAATTCAAAAAAGTTAAAACTTGTGAGAGTTTATTAAACAACAACAACAAAAAAATATTTTAAACCTTCAAATTGCTCCTTTAATAAACGAAGTATCAGTATTAAAATACCTATTTAGAATTTTTTTTCTCTCTCATGAAAATATTTTTACTTGCATTCATTACAATAAAAAGCAATAAGAAACTTCGAAAATTTATCATTGCATATTAAATATATATATAAAGTATAAGATGTACAAAATCGGTTTTCACTAATCTCTTATTTTCAAATATTAAACCTTTATTTTTTTTTCTCCGAGATTCGTTAAATTCCTCATTAAAATAACACCTCAGGGAAACAGCTGATTTGAAGCAGTAACTTCCTTTTCACTACTTCTGGAAAATAGCATTTTCTACCTTTGATAATTCTTTAATTTTTTTGGAAAATAAGGTTATGTGGGGTAACTGGACCCACGAGGTAACTGGGCCATAGGCTATTTTATAAAAAACCGTTGATGTATTTAAAGTTTTAGCTTTTATGAGCAATGCCCCTTAACCTCTACTTCCTAAAACAGCGTGTGATAACTCAATCATAACTCTCTCTTTGCTGTGATAAGTTTTCAAAAATTTACCATCTTTTTTAAAAAAAAACAAAAAAACAACGTCAATTTGGTTGAACTTCCTCGGCTTTTTATTAAAATACTATTAGTACTTTTATTAAACAATCTTTTTTTTAAAGATTAGGCATATAACTATGTTAATATTATTAGTTTTATATACAAATTTACTTCATGTTTCAAATGCTAGCCAGGTATCTCAGTTACCCCATAAATGTTTCAAGAATGGGGTAACTGGGACATGTATCTGGGCCAATAGTTATAAATATTTTTTTTTAAGTTTCTCTTACAACGGGAAGTAAATTTCTCCATTGTTTTTTGCTCACAATAAGGAAAATTATAGAATACCTTATTAAAATTACGTAATAAAATTTAAAAAAAGCATATTGGGTCATATCAAACCAAATTTTTTGACCCCTTGAGAGGCGGTGATGCGGTTATGGCATCACATAATTTTAATTCCTAAATGCCACATTGGCACCGAAATTTTATAATGAATATTTCCCCTTCATTAAGTACGCGAAAATATACTTCTACTTGTTTTCAAATAGATTATCTTGTAAATACTGGTGTTATTAAATTATTTCATCATTTTACGAATGCAAATACCTTGCCCCTGAAAGCGAGATAGACAAACCTTGAAATTGTACGATACATGGGTCACATTCTATAGGGAAACTTTTATTGTTCCTACCACTATTTTGAAAATAATATCTTCATCGTACCTTTCTTTATAATATGTTAAATAAATTTATCATGAAGGTATCTCATTGATGTTTCTGGTAGGAACAATAAAATTTTCCTATATAATGCGATCCCTAGATCCAGATAAAGTACTTAAATAATTTCGTAGCCGTTTGTTTATAGACTTACCTTGCTATTTATTTCCTTAACATACCCATGTGACATTTATAATTATTACCTATACTAAAATACATAAGTACTTACTTAATTTTTATGTTTTTGGTATAAATAAATCTAATATTTTCACTTTTAGTGCCTTTTTAGACACATTGAAAGATTTCCCTTACAACGCTCTTTATTGACATATAATTTACATGATCTGCTGGTTTAATTTTTTAAAAGTTGTTTACACTTTTTCAAGCAGGACCTGATACCCCACATGGAAAAAAAAATAAACACGTGTGGAACATAAACCCTCCTCGTTCACTTACCCCATTTTTATGGGGCAACTGGACCCATGAGGAAAGAAAGATGATATATGCATATTTTTATATTTTAAAATATTAAAATGTAATTTTGAGCATTTCTGTCTGATAGAGGGTACACACACTGAACATAACTGAACATAACTGTACATAACTGAACACATTTACAGAAGTTCAGACTTTAATTAAAATGAACATTAGCTTTTTGAAGCTGAATTGTCAGAAACTCCAGAGTCACATTTTAAAATCATGACCAAGTTGCCCCAACTAACCTTATATATTCAAAAGAAAAAAAAGAAAACTAATTTTGAAAATTTTGCCGGTTTGGGTGATCTGAATGATCACACAGAGACAGATGGAATACAATGTGGATTATTTTTTTCTTAAAAAGTAATTGCAATATATATATATATATATATATATATATATATATATATATATATATATATATATATATATATTTAATTCCTTTTATTTCTTTCGTTTTGTTTGTGTGAAGCGACGTAATTCGCAATATTTATTGAAATGTGATTAGAAATGATTGTAAATTATTTAAATAACTTATGCCACAATAAAAAGTTAAAGGTAAAAACGCAATTATTTTTTTTTTTAATTTAATGAATTTTTTTATGGATTAATATTTTTTATTCAATATCCTGGAAATTAAACATGTTCTCATTACATTTTTAATTTTTCAAATGGTAATCCACATTTCCCATTCTAGCAGAAAATGTAAAAAATAATATATTTTCACTTTTGCCTTAATATAAACAGTATATGTATTTTTAAAAGCAATGCTGGCGGTCTAAGGCAAAGTGCGCCAATTTCTTAAATGTAAAGAAATTATAAAGTCTTTCAATACTTTGTAAAAGAAAATACTCTCTTTATTTATAAAATTATTTAAATTTAAATTTACGCTACACTATTTATATATTTAAAATATCTTTTTCATGTTATGGCATATATTTGAAAACAGGAGTTGTGTTAAAAACTATATTTGGTTTTAAATAAAGCAGCCAAATTATTAGCACTAGGTCTTAGTATTTAAAGTTGTCTGTCACATCTATAAGGATATTAAAATCACAAAGAAAAAAAACCAAATTTAATTGTGTATCCTTTATTGAATACAATAAAAAATAAAATTAAACTTGTGATATTTAAAAATATACATAAATGAGTAATATAAACCATTCAAATTGTTCCGTTAATGAACGAAGCATCAGAATTAAAATACCTATATCGATTTCTTTTTCTCATGGTGAATATATTTTTACTTTAAGTCTTTGCAATAAAAAGTAATGAAATGCTTCTGAAAATTATCATTCCATATTAATAAAATATATAAAATATAAGCTTTACAAAATCAGTATTTTCTAATCTCATATTTAAAAATATCCAACCTTTATCATTTTACTATCAGCAAATTCTTTCAATTCCTCATTAAAATAACACCTCAGAGAAACTGCAGATCTGATGTAATAATTTCATTTTTGCAAATGACTTCCTTTACACTACTAATAAAAAATATAATTTTTCACTTTAGATAAATGTTTGATTTTTTTAAAACTAGAGATAGAAAAATGAGAAAATTTATTTTGAAACTTTTGCCGTTTTAGCTGATCTGAATATTTGCAGAGAATATAATGCCGAATTGAATATAATGCAGATTTTTTTTCTCAAAATTTAATTGAAATAATAGTAATAATAAAAAAACTTTTTTAAGGTTTCTTTTATTTCTTTGGGTTTTTTCGTGTACTTAATTCAGAAAATTTATTGAAACTTGATTACATATACTATTTAGATACATAGTGGAGGTAGGTGTAATTAGGATCACTTTTTGACAATTTGAACTTTGACAATTAATTGCCAGAGAATGAAGTGGACTACATGCTAATGTTATGTATAATTGTACTCAGTAGGTAGTTATTTCTTGAAATGTGTAAAGAATTATTTTCAATGTACCAAGTTACATGGTACAAGTGTATTTTTCATAAAATACCTCTTTGATCCAAATTTCCCCAAGAAATGATCTAATTGGGATCATAGATATTTTATTTCATGCCTAAAAAGATATACAGTCATGAAGTAAATGAGATTAAAAGATCTTAATGTGAGCTTTCCAAAAAGATATAAGAGTTATGCAACTACACATTTTCTCACAGATATTGGAAAGATAAGCACGCTGAAAAAATAGTTTTTTAAGAGGTATTCAATAGTCATATATTTTACACGGTGCCTTTAAAATAAAATAAAATGCAATATTTTCTTTTGGTATTTATAAGCCTTGTTGTATTACTAAAGAATTAATTTTAAAGTTCTTTTAAATCTCATTTTCTTTTCAAAATACCATAAAAGGCAAACAATGGTGGAAAATGGATCAGTCAAAGCTCATATTTGTGATTGAGGAAAATTCCATTTACGGGAGATTCTCAAAAGGTGGGATCATTAAATGTTAACTATATATAATTTTCAAATTTTCAAATTTAAGGCCAATTTTTTTAATAGTATAGTATTTTGTCTATAAATATAATATATAAATATTTTTAATAGTATGTCTACAAAATTATACACAAACATTAAAAGACAGCAACTATTCTGGAAAATTAATTATTAAAGCATTTAATTAGCAGTTGTGTACGTTACAAATTTTGGATATTTTTTCGCACGTGCATTACAGATTTTGGACGTTGCTCTTAGTATTTAAAAAATTCTTAAGACTAAGAATGTAGTAAATGCATCTTATAGTTGTATGTGTATACATATATATATGTATAATTAATTTTTTGTTATCCAGTAATTATAATAATAAAATCAAATGCTTTGTTACGTACGTTACTTTCGGACATAACAAAATACAGAAAAATTCTTTATAGAAAAGTCCTTCTATCTTCAAAAAAGCAATAATTCAGCCTGCCATCTCTTAACGAAATTATTAAAAAATCATCCGTTTATTTAGGCATTCATTGTTTACCATTAGAACCACCTGGAAAAAAGTTAAAACTTTTTTCTTGGTGGCACATTGGAGCAGTTAACGTTATGAATGTCCGAAATTGGCCTCTTTAGCATAAAATAATAAGATTTTAAGATATTTATACAAAGCTTTTACAATAAATTATGTCATTTTCTGTCTCTGAATAGAATTAAAAACTCAGTGTAAAAAATAAATAATAATAATATAAAAAAAAATGTAATTTAACAAATTACAACTACCATTTGGAAAATGATTTTTTCAAAGACTAAAATTTAAGACATAAAAAATAGCACGGAGTTGATCCTACATTACGTACGCCATGGATTAAATATTAATAGTGTTATTACACGTAAAAGTTGCAAGCGACAGAAATCGCCTGAGACTCGTACATATTATCCATATGAAATTTAAGTATTATCCAAGCATTTCATTGGCTGTTCGGGAAAAGGCTTTTCCATCGCCGGCCAATTTTAAATGAAATTTCATTCTTAAACTTTTAAACATCCCACAATATTACTTTTTATATCGTCGTATAGAGAAAAAAAATGTACTTTTAAATGCAACTTGTTTGAAAGCTGTATCTCAATTTGTTTCTGAGTTTTTTTTTTTTTTTGTAGTTTTTATTACTTTTTTGTCATAGTGGCAACACTATGTTGTCCATCTCTGTTGAAAGTAAAGGGAAATACATTTTACTGTATAGACCGATCAGAAAACGAATAAATTGCAGATTAAACCAATAAAAAGCTTCAGATATGCTTTTGATTTCCTACCCTGACGAGGACAATAACCATTTTTCCAAATGGTTAAAAAAAAGAAGTCAATGATAATTAAAGTTATGTTTGAAAGACTTAAAGTTATGCGGTGTGTCCAGTGCCCACCTTTTGAGAATCGCCCTTACACTGAACGTGTTGAGACCTAATTAGGCTTAAAACATGCAGTCAAGGCTAAAATTTTGAATAAATGTAAACACAAATGTAAAATAAATGTTTTGCTAACACAAAATGCCAGTGATGTAAACCAAACTATCGGTAATTTACAGGATCTGAAAGCTAAAAGATTAAAAAATGCATTATAAACCATAATGTGATTTAAATAGAAAATAGAGGAGAGTAGCCGAATTTGGACAACATCACTTATTTTCAGGTGTAACTCACTTAATTTTTGGAATATCTACAAAACATCACTATACGGGGTCAATCTATTCATCTACTAACTAAATAAATCTTTTGATCATTATTTTTTGAAAATCTTAAGTTTTATTTTAATTTGAAAAATTTGTCAAAATTGGTCCAAATTCACCAACTGGTCGCCTAAGTTGGACCCTCAGTCTCCTAAATTGGATCAAACAATATCAGGTTGTTTTAATTACTATGAAATTATACTAATTTGATTAAAAGCAAAGTTTGCGATTAATGAAACAATCAAACAAAATAAATTGTTTTTTGTCGTCGTTTTTTTTTCTAGGTTTACTTTATATGGCGAAGATGTTAACACAACGGTCTTTTGGCTCCCTCTGAACTTTGATTTAATTCAATTTAACAAGGGAGATAGCATTTTTATGATTTTTTGGCCTTTTTTTTTGGGGGGGGGGGGGGTTGGGATTTGTAGCTGCAGCCTTATTGCAGGTCAATTTCTTCGCAACTAACGTTCCCCTTTTCGTTTCCTATACCTTTAACAGCTTTTACTATCACGTGTATTTTTCTTCCAGACAGTTTGTCTGTTTCGTTTTCAACATTTTCAACATTATGTTAAAACATGTTTAAAAAATATGCTCTATTGAAAAAAAAATACGCTGCGATTAATCAAACGCAAACATTATATATTCAAACAGTGTTGAATTCAGGTGCCTCTCCCCACTTGAAATAACCACTTGAAATAGCCTTCAAATAATCCTTCCCACCGGAAGGTTTGAGATTTTATGCGTTTTAATAGCAAAAAAGTGTAATTTCATCCTCTAAAACTGTAAAAAGTTTGCCCCCCACCCTCCCCTCACGGAATCGCAAATATCCTACTGGAAGAAAATGTTTGAATTCAACTCTGTAAACCAAATACGCCATAGGAGTAAAGAAGTCAAAGAAAATAAATATAAATGCATGCAAGATAAAAGAAATTGCATTCAAAATTTATTGCATAAACATATAAAAAAAAATATGTTTATATAGGTCTAAACTGTATAAAGAAATTGATCCAAATATACAAAAAAAAAAAAAAAAACTTGCATGGAGATAGTAATCCATTTTAAAATAATTATAATAATAATAATATACAAAGCATACCGTCCTAGAAATTTATTACTTACTTTCAAATTCATGATCCTATATTTGGTCCAATGTCAGCAACTTAAATTGGCCCAATTAAGGCAACTGCGCAATATTTTAAAATAGATAATCTCAAGACTAAGAACAAAAACGAAATCAAACAAATCCGCGTGGAAAATATGCGCAGTAAACAGATGAATTTAGATATGTATATGAAAACATAACAACTTACTTACTTTTAAAGTGTTCACTTATGTTTAATAGGAAAAAAAATAGATCAAAACAGCTAACTTTAGATTTTTTAAAATTGCCTTAAAACAGCACGTGGTAGGCGGGTGCTTCTTCTAATCACAAATGACGTCATTCTGATTAGTAGGATTTCAGAGGTAGGTGGCGTCTCTTTCTGTAACTAACGGCAGAATGGCAACGGTCCAATTAAAGCGCTGGTCCAAATATGGCTACTCTCCCCTACAATCTGCGATCCCAATTCAACCTTAAACCCCAAATTCTATCATCCTATTTATCCCGAAAATGCTTTTTCTGTGGTAATTAGAATCATGCAGATTATTAGCAGTATGCTTCGTCTGTTGCAAAATGTAATCGTTTTTCTCTTAAAAACAACGTTTTTCTAAATTTTGATCCATAGCTATATTTTAATATTTCTACAACTTTTTTACAGGACATTTTTAACTAAAATATTCCCACTTTGACGGACAACGTTTATCTTTGTGTACTGGCAAAATAATGAATACTTCTACAGGAACATATATTTTCACTCCAAAAAATTGCACATGTAGAATATTAGTCAGATTTAATAATTAAGATTATCAATATTTTTATCTGTTGCAAATTGTCCTGAAGTGTCCCTGATTTAATTAACCCCGATCCTTGTTTTATAATTAATCATGATAGTGATTTTCTTGATAATGTATCATGATAGTGTGGTGATGAGAATGCTATACTGATATTCGACAGATGAAGTTGTTAAATAAATTACAAGTCAGGACCGAAAAACTAGGTTCCGGTAAATATCCAGTCTTTTTTCCATCTGAAACGATAAAAGACATTTAGTGACGATGTTTTTATTTTTCCAGTGCTACAATTACTTGGTAAACAAAATAGGTGACTATTCAAAAACCTATTGAAGTATTTGACGTATATCATAAGTATGGTAAGTATTTGCGTATATCGTTTGTGCCTGTGGTGTTAAAACTTTTGCTACAGTTTGTGATGTTAACACTTTTACATACTAAACATACATGATTTGGCCTATAACAGTTCTCATCTCCTACTTTTAATTCAGTGAGCGAGTATGCTTTCGAAAAGGCTTTAAAGCTAAACACAGATCAAGTCTTCTTAGCAGAAAACACAAAACATGTTTGCTGCTCTCTTACTAAACACACCTTCACAGACTGTCAAACAATAATGCCCATTATCGTTGCTTTAGAATGTATCTCATGCTGTTTTCCCCTTCTTTATTTCTCTTCTTCCGAAACAGAAAAGAGTTGATACCTCGCAAATTATTGGATTCAGGATTATAGTTCCCATACGTTTTTTTTTTTTTTTTTTTTTTTTTTTTACACGTGACAAGTGCTTTCGAACGACATCACGCTCCTCAAAGTGCAAGACTAACACTTGTTACTGTTCACTATTTAATAGTATTCTGTATCAATTTTATTCTGCTTAACAATTACTAATTAAGAACAAAGATTTACCTAGATTTTATCTGAATGAAACGAAGAATAATCAAAGGCATAGTAAAACAGTTTGTAAATTTTAACTGTTAGGAAAATAATATAATGGCCAGAAAAAGTGTCAACCGGAATTCCCTCCCCCCCCCCTCAGTAGGGCTGTAAATCCCCGAAGTATTAGATACTTCCACACGAGTATTAGAGGAACATTTTCTGAAATACCCTATGTTCATGATTTCCCCCCAACTCACATTAACCCATAACCTCATTTACTTGGATGAGTCGGATGGACTTGTAATGCATATACAATAAATAAGTACTTATTCCTTAACCCCGTACTTATAAATAAGACCAGACCTCCACAAAACCTGACATCCAAGAAAAAAAAAATCATCTTTTTGTGCGACTTAAGGTCAACTCCCTCGACATAACCTGACATCGAATATTTTTTAAAATTTTTCATTCAAATATGATCCTATTAATTATGGGAAAACGCTAAAACTTTTCATCTCCCCAAAAATCTACCGCTCTTAAAATGTTATTCTAATAAAAGCAAATATTTGCCCAACGTAATTGTTATTAGAAATTTTTAAATTTTAAATTTATTACTATTACTTTGCGGTATTGTACATCAGAAGACTAATTATTACAAATTAAAGTATATTAATATCAGTATTTGGTAAAACATTTAAATTTTCGAGAGCTTTTGTAATCGGCTATGTCAGTTACAGTAACACAGGTATATAACTTTTTAAATAAAGAAACATAGTTGTTTTTATTCTTTAAATACAAAGTCATAATATTTCTTACATTGTTTATATTTTGCAGAATGAATGTTGAAAATTCCCCAATGTCTTTATTTTGAAATAATAACGTTTACTAAATAACAAAAAAGTAATAAAAAATTTATAACTTATCTCAAGAATTATTTTATCTATTACATAGATAAAACCTATTATAGTACAGAGCATGTTAATAGTTTAAGAACAATAACAATTTTAGAAGAACAGTTTAACTATTCACTTTATTTCAATATCTGTCTTGTATATGTTAATAAATAGCAGTTTTAATACCATATTCAATAAATTATCTTTTAAATTTTATTTCAAACCATGGAGTTTAAGAATAGAACAAAAATAACCGTGTCAAAAGTTTAAGCACAAAATTGTTTTTATACTACTTTTACAAACTAATGTAAGCGGTTGCGCACGCAAACGATTTCTGAGTATATAAGAAGCAGTTAGTTGTTGTTTATGGGTTAGTACAAAATGCCTAAGTCGAATGAATTTGCAGAGGAGGAGGAGGAGATAAATATCTGGAGTGTGAGAGCAAAACAAAAGTTTGTTTCTGAAATTGCAAGTGCATTAAAAAAATCAAAGTAAGGTATTCATCAAATTTTGGCTCGCGGTAATAATTTCAAATGAAAATTTCGCTTAGGAAGGACACGAGTGACTACTTTGCGCGAAGACCGCCACATCAGAAACTTGGCTACAACTGGTAATTACTCTCTTTCGCCAATAAAGCATGCAGTTGGAGGACAAATATCGAAAAAAAATCTGTTCATTGAAGAGTTTTGGAATCAGAATACATCAAAAACCATAATATTTACTGGTTACCATGTCTGAAATGGCACCATAAAGAAGCTGGAATACAGTGGGCCAAAGAGCATATGTCTTTAGGTGATAAGTGACTGAATGCCATATACAGTGAATAAAAAAAATGGAACCTCGGTGGTCCAGATGGGTTTAAGTACTATTGGCATGATCTCCGCAAAGAATCTAGGAGTATATTTAACCGACAACATTATGGTGGTTGTGTAAAGGTGAGTCATTTACTACCTATTGACGAGGGGTTTTTTTTTGGGGGGGGGTGAAAAATAGCTATTTGTACATGATAACAATTCGATCCATACCTCATCTTCAACTTCAACGGGGTTTAAGTGAAAAAAAGTATCTGTTTTGAAATAGCCGTCAATTAGCCCTGATTTAAACCCTACAGAAAATATGTGAGGTATTCTCACTCATGCAGTTTATCCAATTCGTAAGCAGTATTCTTCAATTAAAAATTTGAAAGATGCCATTGAGAACGCGTGGTTTAAAATTGAACCAGAAACAATACGGAACCTCATTTTATTGATTGAAAACCGCATATTTAAAGTAATTCAGCAGAATGCAGCAATAATCATTTTTTTTTTAAATTCTTGATCTACTAAAGACTAAAGAACTATTGTGCTTAAACTTTTGACGCACTCATTTTTGGTCTTCTGATAAATTATATTATTTGAGATAAATTTTAAAGCATAAGTCTGTTAAATGTCTTTTTAAAATTACAATCTGTAGGTCATGTGAAAAAAAGACACTAACTTTCAGTCAATATTAAAATTTTATTTTGAAATTTTACGTTGCGCTAAAACTTTTGACACTCACTGTATATACAGTGTGTCCACGCATAACGTGACCGAAATTTATTTTCGCAACCGTTGGTCCTAGCTGCATACTTTCAATTACAAAAGTGGTTAAAATTAGGTGCAGAGTTAATATAAAAAAAAAAAAAAAATTGAAGCGAAAAAATAAGCTAGTGAAGAAGAATCTAAATTTTTATACGGTCCCCCGGTCCTATAAGTTATATTTAGTAGAAATTTACTGTTACATTGATAATTAAGCCAAAAAAAAAACTCCCGTTTTTCTACGACTAAAATTGACCGAGTAATAGCTGTTTAAAGTTGGAGCATATTTTTTGCTGCATATTAGGGGTCATTCACAAATTTAGTAGAAATATAATTTCGTGAGATATATTGAAGAAATTGTTGAGAGTAAAATTAGCATAGCAATACAAATTTGAAATCTTTAATCATTCTGACATATTACTGAAAAATATACAATTTATATTGAACACATAACAGGATACAAATAACAGAATTTTTGTTAAATAAAAGGATGAAAAACAACAGACTCAATTTTTTATAAAATACGTATTTTAAAATGCTGTTAGATTACATTGTCTTTCAAATTTTGGGTTATGCCATGTTTTTTTTTTGTTTTTTTTTAGCTCTGAATCCGAAAATGACCTCCACTTTAAACCGTCACGTCAGGATTTTTCCCAAAAAACAAATTTCAAATTTAATAAGCTCAAAGGTAAAATTGATCTCTCCTCCCCTCCCAACCTCATCGGACCCCTGAGCTATTTAGCTGTAAGAAACCCAATATAAGCGAAAGAATTGAATAAATTATTGAAATACAGTACAACTTCAAAAATCCGGCATCATCATGTCCGAGACTATGCCGGATTTTTGAAAATTCCGGATTTTTGAAGGAATATTAAAAGTAGTAACCAGGAATATCAAAAGTAGTACTATATTCTTAATGATGCCTTTAGCCATAACTTAATTCATTATAAGTGATAATTATGTAAGAAAAAGAGAATTATTATTATTATTATTTTTTTTTTTTTTTTAACTTACTTTAATTAATATTTTCTATGTTACAGAGAAAAAAAATCTAATAAAGAGTGAAATTATTTCTTCTCTTTTAATTTCGGAAACATCGATGTCAACTTTGTTTGCTTCAATTTTTTTTGGCCGTTCATTAACAAGTTTTTTGTTGTTGTTCTTGTTGTAACTATTTTATACAAAAGAAAATGTCTATTTCGGAAATACAGTCTTATTTCTCTAAAGCATATATTAATTCTCCAGTCAAATTTATGCATTTTTCAAGTGACACCTTTTCTTCGGCCGGTTATTCATATTCGTCTTCTGAGTTGATACTAGCATTATCGGCGGTACTATTTAGCACAGCGTCAGCGATCTCTCTCTCCGTTAAATTGTTCATTCTTGATGCATTTTCTTCAATGCTTAGCCAATCATCTATATAGCTTTTTTTCTACACTTAATGCATTTTCAGATTTTGCGTGTTCCATGAGCTCATAAACTGCAGTCTTTTCACGGGAAATGTGAAACTCTGAAATCCTTCCTCATCATTGATGTGTCCGTTGCCGAGAATTCGCATAGCCATATACTACATAATTCTCTAAAGTTGTTCCATTTTCTAAGCAACGGCGCAGCTCCCAGAAAATATGTTATGAAAATAATTGCATCTCATAAATGAAAAATAAATGTCCAATATTCATTTTTGCATTTTTACTTTCGATCGTGCTATTTTTAATTCATAAAGAATTGCTATTTTTCTTATCCCATAACTTGAAATTGTAAAGAAAGGGAAAAAAAAGAATGTTTGATGCTGGATTTTTGAAGTTGCACTGTAATTAAAATTAAACTGAATAAAAAATACTTACATCTATTTTATTAGTATCAGATTTTTCGCTATTTCTTAAAATTGAAATTTACGATCTGCGAAAAATCGTGACATGATGGTTAAAAGGGAAGGTACTATTTTTATTTAGCGTTAACAAATACATAGAACGTAATTATAAAAGTTAAAAAAACACAAACATCGTAGGTTTATGTAATGTAATCTGAAACTCTTTCTTAAACTTATTGACGGTGATCTATCCGAATATTTTGAGTGTTATCTTCTAATATAAGTATGTATGAGACGGTAAGCGTCGAAAATCATAATAATATTACATTGTCATCGGATTTATGCCAGCACGTAAAATTTAACTTCGGTCGGACATTTGAAAGTGAGTTAAAGTTCGAGTAGAAATTTTAAACTGGAAAAATGATCTTTGCAAGTTAATTGAAACGAATTGAAAAAACATCATTTTTGTTAAAAGAAATCATAATCTCAAATCCTTACAAAATAAAACATATGTTAAAATACAACTATTTTAACTAATCCAAAACTTAACTAATAAAAGTTAACGGAATCGTATTAGTTGTACGATTTTTTTTTTCAAAGTGCAGATACCTTGAAATAAGTTTAAGTATTTTATATACGATCCCTGAAATCATAACAGAAATCTGTTTTGAGTTGCAAAAAAGTGATTAAGTCATGCATTTCAAAGTTTCATAACTCGGCTAATTTTAATGTTAGATGAATAGGACTTTTATTATCTTACTTGTTAATGTCAAAGTAATTTTTTAATAAGTATCACATAGGACCGGTAGACCGTATAAAAATTTAAATTTCGTAAATATTTAATAAATCTTTTCTTGACCCAAATCGCATTAAAAATAATTAACATACCTTATTTAAACCATTTTTGTAATTAGAAGTATGCATCTAGGACCAACGGTTGCGAAAATAAAGGTCGGTCAGGTTATACGTGGACACACTATATATTATTATTATTTATGTACATAAACATATTAATATGCATGTATATTAATATCAATAACAATTAATATTATTGCAAATTTCCCGAGATAATTATTCATATTAAAAAAAGAAAAAAATAAAGAAAAACACAATTTAAGAAAGATTCAATGGACAAAAATCACAACAGTTTACGAATTGTTCAACGGCCATTGGGATAACTACATATTTTAGCTTAAATGTGGATACGGCACGAAGTTAGAAACATAAAAATGTGCAGAGGTGTTTTTTGGAATAATTATAAAATTATTAATTCGAGTTCTATCGAGTAGAAATTTTGTTTGTATGTAGGGGAGGTAGGGGAGGTATAATCACCTTTTTTTACTAATTTTTAAAACCCTTAGAAACCTATTTTTAAACAAATTTTTCGTGTTTTCTTATAAAGTGACCTTTTATTCATTTATTAAAAATATTGTGAATTTAAAAAATAATCATTCAAAAAATATATCCAATTATGGTGAATGGTTACTACTGTATCAAATCTCCTCATTGCTGGAGAGGATTGATACACTAGCAAGGGATTTGATACATTGTTATGTAAATTGAAAAAAAAAAATGCAGATAATTCAATTTATGTGTCATACATTTTTTTATGTTAAATCTTGAAATATTTAAGTGAAATATAAAAAGAAATGACATTGACATATTTTTGTTTCAGAAATGTTTTTTGCAAAAATATTTAAACAATTGCTATTATTTAAACATTTCTATTAACACACTTTTTAGAAAATATATCATGAAAAAAAAAACCCGAAAAGATCTTGCTGCAAGGAAAAATGAAGTGAACGTTGCTGATTTGCAAACAATTTAACATAAATTTAACACATTTAAGATTTATTTAACCCTTTCGGGGCAAAGCATTTCCAACGCTAAAGTGTTGAATAAATGAATGGCACCGGAATTTACCAACAAATTTAATTGGAAATAAGAAAAAGGCTAAATTTCACTTTCATATTGAATGGAAAATATTTTACCAAAATGTTGGTGCCAATGTGTCGTTTGGGAATTAAATTTAAGTGGTTTCATAAACATACCACCGCCCCTGAAATGGTTAAAACAAAAACTAATAACTCTATTATTTTGGAAAGTAAAATCGGGTGGATTTCATGTTTTTTCCATTCGTCAATTAGAGATACATCTTCCCTTTCAGGCCATTTAAACTTTTTTTCTTTCTACATGACGAGCAAAGCGAACTAATCATCTATCATCGCCCTGCTTTTATATGTAACCTACATAATGTCTATGTTCCTTACCACTTGCAGTAGCTCTTACTGTAAAACAATAATGAATATTAAAGTCCTATATTAGTTTACAATTTAAAAATTTATTAAATTTCAAATATACAAGTGTATCATTTCTCCCTATTATGCCTTATTGGATTTTCAATCCTTTTGTACAAATGAAGTTGCAAAATGAAAATCTGCTTTCTGATAAAACTCACCCTAACAATGTGCTTTAAAAAAAAATACAAGATATCTTCACAATAATAAGAGTTATGAAAGAAAATCTGCATTTAAAAAAAAAATTACATTGGCATTACAAAAGTCTTCAAAATTAAAAGAGAAAAAAAAGCGTTGTCTTCACTGCTAAGTCCAGCTAATGATATCCTCTGCTAATAAAATAACACTTTGCATCTGTTAAAATAGATTTTAATGCCATTTGTTGAGAAAAATTGTCAATGTATCAATTCTCCCTATGTATCAAACCTCCCCTACCTCCCCTATATGCTTGTGTATGACTGTAAATAAATAAAAGTCTATGAAAACGAGCACTTTTAGAAAGAACTTATTAAAAAAAAAGAAAAAAAGACGTGAAATAAATGTATCATCCATTAATAACACATGCCGCCAAAATTTAACTTGGTGAATTTTTTTTTTTATCAACTTATGGTGGTTTTACAAAACTTTGGGATACACATTCCAAAAATGAGCTCATTTTTGTTTCATCATGTATGGTTTTCAAACATTTTGTATTGACACCTTTTCTACTGATAAAATACATATAATATGAGAAAAGCGAGTTCAATTGAAATTAAAATTTAGAAAATGCATAGAATATTCACCACATATGCAACAGAAGTTATCAGAAGAATTAACAAAATCACGTGTAGCCATAATCCTATCATAGTTCACCATAATTAACCCTTAACGGACAATAACTTTAAATACATGACTTTATTTTTATATTCCGCTTGCACAACTATATTTTAAAAGTAAATGATTTTGTAAATTTCTCTTTCACATGTTTTCAAATTACAAGTAAATGTGTTTCTTAAAAAAAGTGGTACAAGCGAATAAATTTGGTAACGGCCCCAATGCCGCATAAAAGTCGCCTTTTGACCGTGAAGAGTTTAATTAAAAGTTTAAAATTAATTTAAATGATACAAATTTACAATAGAAATGAGCAGCTATGAAATGCAAATAATTGTAGCAGCAACAAATAATCGAGCATTGCCGTAATCAAATTTAAATCAGAGTCAGATATACTGTTCTGACATGTGCTTTCATCAAGTAGAGAAAAATCGAGTTATTGAAAAATTTGTATGCGATACACAATTTCTGGCATGATTTTCTTCCAAATATCCGTTTCATGTTCTGCGTCCTAAATTACATAAGAAACAGTTAACCTTACCTGAAAAGTTTTTTTTTAATGCTGACCCGTGTACTGTTTAGAAGACGGGTTCTAGTTAGATTTTGACTAAAGTTATCAATTTAGCTCATCGACAAAGTAAAACTAGACAAACGTAAATAATGTTGCAAATATTTTAAATGACTGTTCATTAAATTTCAGAAGGTAAATTTCTTTTCAGTTTTGTAAGTATGTCAAAGAAATTTTAAATAGTTTTCAGATGGGTTATCGCTGTAAAATCATCCATCAACTGTTGAAATTAAATCAAATGTATTAAAATATTTTTTATTAGTTATTTCGAGACTGTATGTAATTTTTGAAATCATGAAAAAAATTCAGCTACATATATCTATAAACACTATCAAAATCCGAGTTCACAGAGAATCGAGAAAGTTTGGCAATGTGTAAAATAAAAATAAAGAAATATATGTATATATATATATATATATCAAGGAGTTGCAAAGAATACAGAAATAGCACACATTTGCGAAAAATTCTGTAACAATCTATACAAATGTGAAGATAAGAGGGAAATCAACCTATGTGATCCACAAGAAAATTTAACAGAAACCGAAGCGATAATCCCAGTGATGACAGTTGAAGTTTTACAAGGCATTAGATTTATCAAAAAAGGTAAATGCCCAGGCGAAGATGAAATTACAATCGACTTTATCACAGAAGAAAAAGAAGAATTTGCAAAAATGCTATCCTTTTTGTTTTCCAAGTGTCTCAAGAAGTCAGATGTACCAGAAGATTGGAATAATGCTGTGATGGTGCTACTTTACAAGAAAGGAGAGAAGAAAAACATTAAAAACTACCGCCCAATCAGCTTACTATCAGTGATTTATAAAACTTTCACGAAAGTTTTAACGACAAGACTTGAATCAGCTCTCGACTCAGCTCAACCTAGAGAACAAGCATGAATCCGAAGTAGATTCAGCATAATGGATCATATCCAAACGGTAAGGTAATTCATAGAAAAAAATAAGGAATATAATTGACCTCTCTGCTTTGTCTTTATTGATTATGAAAAAGGATTTGATTCGGTCTACACATCAGCAGTAGTAGAATCTCTGGAGGACATTAGTATAGATAAACCTTGCATCAATATCATATAGAAGATTTACGAGAAAGCAACAGCAACCATACGCTTTGACAAAGGAAAAGCAAAGATCAAGATTGGAAGAGGTGTAAGACAAGGAGACACCATTGCGACTAAGCTTTTTACAGCTGTCTTAGAAAATATTTTCAAGAAGCTGGGTTGGGAAAACAAAGGGATTAGAATAAATGGTGAATATTTAAGTCGTCTCCGATTCGCTGACGACATTTTAATTTTCAGTAACAGTCATGAAGAATTGGAAAATATGCTAAAAGATTTGACAGAAGCTAGCATTAATATGGAATTAAAAATAAACTTGGAAAAGACTAAGGTGATGTTCAATTCATTTGCATCAAAAAAGAAAATCGCCTACATCAACACTGAAATTAAAGAAGTGCAAAGTTATGTGTACCTTGGGCAGGGAATATCATCGGATAATTGTATCATAAATGAAATCAATAGAAGAATAAGAAATGGATGGCGTGCTTTTGGGAAGAACAATATTATTCTGAAGAGTAACATACCTGTTTGTTTGGAAAGAAAGGTATTTAAACAATGTGTTTTGCCTGTGCTATCTTATGGAGCAGAAACATGGATGCTAACGAAAGGGATGGTTCAAAGATTACAAACAACACACAGAAATATGCAAAGATGTATGCTAGGTATAACTAGAAGAGACAGAAAAAGAATAACCGGGGTAAGAAATCAGATGAAAGTTTTTGGCATCATTGAAAGAATTAAATGGCTAAAATGGAAATAGGCTGCGCACATTGCAAGAAGACAAGACAATAGATGGAGCACAAACAACTTACAGTGGTATCCCAGAGATGTGAAACAGCCAAGAAGACGACCTCAATTAAGATTGAGTGATGAAATTAGAAAAGTTCCCGGATAAATTGGATGACTAAAGCACTAGACAGGAAACACTGGGGAAAAAAAATATATATATACTAATGAGTTTTGAAAACTTCAAAAATTAATTATACAAATAAGAAAACTGAGAAAATGACTTTTAATCTGTGGGTAACATATTGATAGTGAAACAAAAATTTTACAACTCTCACGATTTGGCTATTTTACTCTTTCGGTTTGTCACCAAAAGAAACACTTTTGCACTTTGGCGCAATTGCGATCGGCAGCACTGAACCCTGCTTCAAAGATTTCCTAAAGATTTTTCACGATACAATGGTTCGGAAGCTGAGTAACACCACAAATTCAATTATAGCATTCTTCCACGGCGCCTGCAATGTCTTATGGAGATCGAGTGCTGTAAGACCTTCCTTAGTTCCAAAGTTCTAGTTTAACCGGAAGTACGTTATAGGCTTTAAGATTAAAGCCTATAGGGTGATTAAGTTTCATGTAGAACCTCAGAATTTTGCACGATTGAACCTCTTATAGCATGAACAAATCCTAAAATCCTTAATTTATAACTATACGTCTACATTAAATGTGAAGTTTCATAGTTGGGAATTGCAAAGTCAGACTATAAAGTTTCGAAATTTTGCTATCGATGTTGGGAATCCTAGAAAAATATAAAGATCCGATTTTGCCCAGTCAATTTATAGAAAATTTTGCCAGCCCCTAACTTGGTATCACAATTCAGGAACTGTTCAGTTTCCATTTTTGGTTGTAATATGTGTAAGCATATATATCATGTAACGACACACAGCATTAGAATATAATACACATATACATATATATATATATATATGTGTGTGTGTGTGTGTGATTTTTTTATGACAAATGTATTGCGCATTTCTTCTAATACATTTATCTCGAAAGAAACTAAGTATATCCGTGATATGTATGCCCTTTTGTTCTATATTCTGATGTTATCGCAGTATTAAAGCCTTTTACTAAGTGTTAACAACTCCTTTTATGTGCCTAGACATTAATATTTTAATATCAAAGTTTTTAGAGCATCAACACATATTAACATAATAAGATTTTATGCATTCAAGCTATACATTTTTATTCCATTAAATGTAAAAATTGAATAAAGTAGCTGTTTTGTGGGGAAATTTACGGAGATATTAAATTGTTCATAATGGCAACCTTTTAAACTATTTACATAACTGGAGGCATTATATCCCCCAAAACACTTGTAAAATTTAAATAAACGTAAGCTGCTTTTATATTTTAGTACGCTCTACATTTCGAAATTAAATGTATAAAATATATACAAGATGAAATATTTAAAAACTGTATTATTTAGAAAATATTAAAACTTAGAAAAATGGAATTATTGAAGGACTTTAAAAAATCTTGGGTTATCTAAAGTGTAACACGTAAAAAAAAATAGTATCTTGTGTTTAAAATTCGTAATTTTTCTCCTCACTCAACAAAAGAAAAAAAAAGATCTCAAATACAAATGATTTAAATATAATAATAACTTTTTTAAATAAACGTTTCAGAAGAAGGCAGCGATAACCACATTGGGTAATTTGATCAATTAAATTATTATTATTTAAAACTTTTAGAAAAATTAACAAACTTTCATCTAAAATATGTACTAAAATTTACTTTACTGACTGCCAAAATTCTTAACTTTTTAGATATTAGATTTTTATTGAAATAAGTTAAGATAGATGTTTTATAATATTTTTATTTATTTATTTTGGATTACAGAGTTTTATAACGATATATTTATCTAAATATATCATTATTATTTTGAAAATTAACCCAGATAAATTTACGTCATATGTATACGTGAAACCGATAGTTTTCTATCATTATCAAAACACAATGCATCATTTATAAATTTTATGCCCAATAAAAGCTTTGCAACCAATTCAGCTTTTCGGTAAATGTAAAAGATACTGAACTATTCAGTTATGTAATAAAACGTATTATTCTTATTATGGAAAGGGATATAAGTTGGAGGTAATTTTTTATCTTCAAAAGAAGTATCTGCTAATATGCACTAGAGATAAGTTGGGGCTCTTTCTTTGATGACAGACAGCGTCCTTGCCTGGCGATTCTCTCGTAACAGGACGCTCCAGCTGCACAATTTTTTGTCATTAGATCCTCAGCCCAATACTGAAAGAATGTGAAAGAACGGAGCAAAACAGTGTTAATAACATTTAAAAATTCAATACGAATATTTTCTCACTTAAAAATATCTTCTTACTTAAAAGTAAGCGTTAGTATTAAAACTCACTCATGATAATATTTAATCATTTTCGTGAACCTCAAAATCTGTTTAAAGTGGCTGATTTGTAATTTCCATGCAAGAGCTTCCAAAAATCTCAAAAGTCACAATTCTTATTCTTTTAAAATATCGTTGCACAACTATAGCAGAAAAGCACATGTTCAATTTAATTTCAAATGGTATACGAGAATAGACCAGAGATATCTCAAGACTTCTTTACGTTACTAAAAATGACCGTTCAAAGCAGAATCAGAAAGAATATTTTTCCTTATATCACTTCAATAACAATTCCTTTTCCTTTGAAAGTGATTTTTATGGGATTTTACTTTTGTTAATCTGGACCTTATTCTTATTTCTAATATAGCAATTGTTTTTTTCTTTTTTCAACTCGCTAATTAGTAAACAAAAAAATGATCTTAAAAGGGGTATAGATCAATTCTTACCAGGAAATTACCTCAATAGTGTAATAATGAAAAAAATCTAAATAAGTAGCAATTGAAAGGGCACATTGAAACGTGTTTTAGACGTATAAATTATTTGCCTTCGTATCCGCGTTATTGAGATAAAAAGTTTTAAATTTTGCAAAATAAAACATCTAGCGTTAAGAAAGGAAATCTCTCCGCCAGTCAGCAAGCGAAACATTTCACAGTGTAAAGCAATAGTAGCTTCCCTTCTTATCGATAAGAAGTTCTTTGGGTTAATTATAGGTTCCACGTGACTTTATTCAGCTTCGAAACCAGATTTTGTATATAGAACCCAGTAAGACATAACATTCTCGTTTTAGGGTCTGTGGTAATCGCGTATTATATTGAAAATATGTTCTTAATGCAGCATTGATGCATTAAAACACTAAATAATGCAGAACTTATGCACCATTTAGCATTATTTTATGAAGTACTATTCAGTGTTTTTATTCTTCAGTGCTGCATTAAGAATCGTTGACTATGCAAATCTGCCAAATGTGTGGAACGAACTTTATTAAAGATTTGGTGTTAGTCGTGTTACGAAAGATTCGCACACCAAATATTTGTAACTGAAAATTTACTTGGAATGATTTTCTTTATTTTCAAATATCACTTATTATAATATGTGCAACAGTTTTGAAAATATAAATTTAAAAATCCGGTTATTTACTTGTGTTAACTCTGTATATCTGGGTAACGTGGACACGAGGGTAAACAATTTATGCGTGAACAAATGTATTTCAATATACTCTTTCGATTACTGCTTACTTCGATGTTTTCATTTTTACACTAAGCTGTAGTTTCCTTCTTAGAACATTAAATAAAAAGTGTTTTATTCTTGATATCACTATAGTCCCTTGTAGACGAACCATCAGTAAAATTGAGTAACTGCTCCCAAAATCATTATCTGAAGCGTTTCGCCTTGATGAAATTTAATTCCTAACAAGAGCAGAAATATTAGTGTAATTTCCAATAAAAAACTAAAAATTCACGGCTTAAAATTCCTAAGTGCATCCAATGAAAATTAAACTGCTACATTTAATGCTTCAGGGGATATGAACTTTTTTTACGTGCACAATTTTCTATTTTATTTTATTTTTAATTTTTTAAACATTTTCTCACTTTTCATTCCGAAAATGGGTTCTTTTGAAGAACGAATAGAAACTTCAATTTGTTTTATCTCTATTTTCTTTTTAAGTTTCACATTTCTGAGATGCTGAAAACTTTTGCATCTTAATGGCTCTAATTTATACAGATAGGTTAGAATCATTAAGCTTTGCTGTGTTCGGGCACTTTCTATTAAAAAAAATAATGTGCTTCTGACTTCCGTGAAATCTGTTTTTCAGGAAAAACCATTAAAATATTTTTATATGGATTATTCGTTTATATTCTAACTTCAAGAATATCTTATCATGTATTATGCTTAGATATCTTGAATTAGAAATTTGGGTATTCAAAATACATTTCGTTAGGAATTTCTTTTCAAAATTTTGAAGATTTTATTTCTTTTTTAAATGACATTAGAAAGGAAAAATAGTAATAATGTAAATTGACTTGCCTTATAAACTTAAAAAGTTTAGAAGAGTTTAGAACGAACTATCATTTATTTTAAAATATTCTGTTAATTTATAAAGTTATATAATTTACATACAGCAAGCGCTTAGGTGGACGTTGCTGTAACTTGCAGTCCATGTTAAATGGTAATATATTTGGTTTCCTTCACTTTATTTTCTAGATGAAATAAAGCATTGTTACTATATTTCGTTGGATGGTTGGATGTCACCTGCAAAATATTGCAGTAGCAAAGAAATGAAAAGCTTTATGCAAGTAATAAACTAATTTTATAAAGTAAACATCAGCTTACTCAAAACGATAATTTTCCCTTTGTTTAATTATATAAATTATGAAAACATTCATAAAAGTGCTTCGTTTAAATTCTTTACCAAAATATGTATATACAAAAAGTTTTTCAAAAATTAAAAACGCTAGATATGTAAACTATATAAAGCTCTCCAAGCACTTAAAAGCAGCTAAAGCTAAATTATTATCAAGTAGGAAATCTGGGAGAAAAGCTGAATGCTGATTGGCACCTGACAATAGGAATCTCATTACTCATTTTCTAAGCGGTCGGAAACACTAATAATGATAAACAGAAATATAAAGAAATCTCAACCGCTTGATTTCCTCAGGAGTCGAGTCTCTGTATTGCCATGAAGTAGTTCGAACCAAATACGCAGTATTTTGTTTGTTAAAACATCGTTACAACAGTTGTTTCCTTGGGCTAAAATTTTTAATGATTCCAAAATCGTACAGCTATTTAAAACGAAATAAATAATCGAAAAAAATATCGAAATATTCGAAATCATTGTCGCAGTATTAAAAAGGATTTTACTGTCTTTAGTTTTTTATAAAGATTCGTCTGGTGCTCAGTGTTGCCAGATGGGCTACTTTAGTAAAAATCAGATTCTTGATTGGCACCACATTGTTTAAATGATAAAACGTGCCTTACTTAACTACATATTAATTAAGGAGAAAACAAAGTGAATTTTACCGTTTCAAAAAAATGGTGCCAATCAAGAAAGCTGAATTGAAAAAGTAGCCCACTGGCAGCACTGCTGGTGTTAGTAAATTTCTAGTTTTTTGCCACTGGCGCCCTCCTTGATAATGACTTAGTTTTAACCGAAAGCGCTTGAAGAACATTAATACTTTTAACATCTACGGTTTTTATATTTTGAAAACATTGTTGTATATACTTCATCAAAACCTATTTTGGTAAAACATTTTACTCAATTGTTTCATGTTTTATATAGTTTATATTATTAAGTCTAAAACCTTTCAATCATTAGCATTTAAATAATAGTCTCAACAAGGTATGGTTAAGAGTTTCCAGTGAAGGAAATACTTGAACAGAACAACATTGGTCATTCGTTAAAGAAAATGTGTGCTACTAGGATTATGACAATATACTGTTAAAATGTGCAGCAAATTCATTTTTTAGATCGGAATTGTAAATAACTGTTACAGGCCTATATTATGACCATAATATGGTCCAAATGTATATACATTACTGGTCGGTAATCGTTATCAATGAAAAAAGTTGAATGACTGGATAGTTTGGTGCACATTTTGAACAGTGTATGACATTAAATTAATTGAACTTTATTTTTGTACACAAAGAGACCGAATCCTCTATTACTTATTGAAAGATATTATAAATGCATGGAAAGTAAACTGTGAAAAGTGGTCTAGAAATATAGTATGCAAATTCTTAATTTGTAGAAACCAATGAAAACAATTTTTCAATTCTGTGTAATATTTATATCTAACAGCGAGGTCTTTACAGTGAGGTACAGTGAGGTTAATGTATGCTTTGGATTGTTGGAGAGGATCAGCCGACAGGATACAGGGTCATGTAAAACTTCGGTCCAAGTATTTAGCTAATTAAAGTGCGCATCTTATGGTGGGCCATTTGCTAACTGTTTTCGGAGCACAAATCCGGCTCAAGAAACTAACCGAGATAAAGACCCTCTTTAGTCGCAGTTTTAAAATTTACAATATTAAAGGTAATCTAAAAGCTTTGCAGTTCACAATAATATTATACTAGTATGCTTTAATTCACATTCATCCACTTAAAAAGAAGATATTTTGATATGATGATATCTTATATGTCCAAAGATATCACAAATATGTTCACTGATTTTCTTCGTACATCGCCCCTTTTATGGAAGGAATGCCTATGGAAATTTCAGTTAGCATGTGTTTGCTTATCACACTAACAAAATATATTTCTAATTATTCTGTTCATGAATATAAAGTTTTAACATTTAATACATTCCGGTTTTGTTATATTTTAGAACTTTGTGCTAAGTTAGTATGCTACCCGAAGATAATGCAATGTAAGGTGAATGGAACAACAGCAACATAAACAGATGAATCGCCTTTTCGTATTTCGTAAGTCATTTCTGGAATGGCCCCTGATTGATGAAGAAAATGAAAATATAAGGATTACCTAAAGTAAACTATATTAGAACACTTCGTAATAGATTATGGGTGTAGCGGCACGTGTCCCCAATGTCGCATTTTTTGCTTCAAGTTTTTTTTTTTTAATTCATGTTTTAATTAATATTTTAGGGCAAATCCACAGAAAATTATCTTTTTTTTTTTAGGGGGGGGGGGGGAGGAGGATAAAATTTATAGAATGTTTAATTTAAGGGTATGATTCGAAAATTTGTTAGCTTTATATTCTATAATAAAATCCTAATAAAAAGGTCTTATAAATTACTCTTTACAAACAAAGTTAAGTACCATTAATGTCTTTGTAAAGTCATAATGTTACGTCAGTTACACAATAAAAGTTATGCCAGTTACACAATAAAAGTTACGTCAGTTATACGTGTAAACGCCATTTTTTTCTCTTTTATTATTCAGAAATTAATTAAATAAGTTACTGTTATAATTTGGCATTACTTAGTGTTATTTAGAACATTAACTCACTTTTTTAAGGGGATAGTTTTGATAATTTTTGCACTTTAATGAAGGCAGAAAAAATGTTTGTGTATTTTATGTTACGTCAGTTACAGAATTTTGAATTGCAATTTTTGGGATTAAAAGAGATATTGAAGTAATCTGCAGGTATTTGAGTATTAAGTCCTTGGTAATAAATATTTTTAATTGTAAAAAAATTGTTCTATCTTTATTAGTAAATTTCTACATAGTTTTGAAAACAAAATTCGATAATCAAATGTTACGTCAGTTACGATGGAATTGCCCTTTAAATGTGAAGCCGGTAGTGTTAGTAAGAGTAAACAAACATCTTAGTCTTATACTTCCTGTTTACATAAACTGTCAGTGTGTCAGTTACCCATTTTAGGGTATGTTTACTTACATGTCTTTAACTCAATTGCTCTTTGTTGTATTTCAGTAAGGTATATATTTAAAATGTACTGCTAAAAGGAATTTCGAAAGCAGTCGTTAATTATGTTGCAACATATGCAGAATTTGGCATTCTACCCTGAAAAAGACGGACAGTTTATAAATATTTTTAAACTTAAATAGCTTAACAAATTATGAAAGAAAATATTTTGCATTAATAATTATGAACATTTGTTGACTTCTGTTAATCAGGAAGTGATACGTTCAATGTAAATTAATTTCGTATCCAGAATGCAGAGCGGGGTATGTTAAGCGTTTCGAGAAGAGTTCTCATTACTAGACAAGAAATAAAAGCCGAGTTACATAATCATTGGACAAAGTAAGTTATTTACATGGGTTAAAAATATCAAACTCTATGTAAGTAACATACAATTTCAGTGTTTTTCTTTTTTTATCTTTGGCATCTTTTGAATTTTTAAAATCTGACTTCAAATCGTTCTAATAACGCGGACCCCCCCTCCCCCCTCAAACAAGTTTGTACAAATCGGACGAATGCGAAACGTTTATGGATCAAAGAGTGTACGTAACTTTAAACGCTTTTTTATAGTAACAAATTGTTTGAAATTGACGTACATTCTAGGAACTCAACCATAGAACTAATTTATCAAATTCTTTTCTCAGAAAAGTAAACAGTTTGGACCTCGTAATGAATCTATAATATGTTAAAATTTGTCATATTATTACTTATTTACATCCTTTATTTATATCAGATCACATTTCTCAAAATTGAATAAAAAAATCAGCTATAATTTCGAGTGTCTGTCCTTTTCTTAAAAACTTTCACAATGTATTTTAGGTTTATTCCATGAAAAAATATGTTAACTAATATAACAAATGTATTTCTGATTTCATTTTAAGTACTAAAATGCCGGGAACCTTTATGGATTGGCCGTGACATTGTAAAATCGAGTTTATTCAGACCACCAGCCATCTTGAATGACATTAAATGTTAAATATTAATTATTCAATTATTAAAGGATACATCTGAGAACATTAGAATGGCCATACGTTTCTACTATCGTAATCAATTTACATAATAAAGTTAAGACATTTTATGCAATTATAAGTAAAACTAAATCCTATTTTTTTGTTTCCTAGAATATAGGGGTACATGAAAAGACATCGTTTTAACTACGTGGATTTGTGACTAAAAAGGGGGGCAGTAGACTTGAACTATGCTGACACACGAGTTTGAGCAATGTTTACAACAATATAATCATTGGTTAGAGAAGTGCATAAAGTTAAATGGAGGGAATATTGAAAGTGATAGGAGTGTGTTTTGTTAAAAAGTAAATATATAATTAAATAAAAATAAATGATTTTATAAAGAAATTATAGATTTTTGGAGTCAACGATTATATATGTATATACATATGAGCTTTTGATTTTAAAAGGGGGGCAATTGCATTTTTCGAAAAACATAGTTACAGTGACAAAGCTTAATACAAATTAACATCTTTTTTTTTTACTAATCAATTCACAATAATCTTTTTATAACAGTGTGATATTTTTACTATTAATTTATTTTATCAGCTATATTTCAAATCGCTGAATATAAAAGTCAGACAAGTCCACTTTAAATAGCATTATTTTTATGTTGCACAATATTAACATAATATTGTTATCATGAATACTTTAAAAATATCTACCATCGTAATAAACACATTTATTTATATGCATACAACTTACTACTGAACGTTTCTTTCCCCTTTTTGATATAAAATTAAATTTATTTATTGTTTTATAATAACATTTATAAAGAAGTAATAAATATTCAATGGTTTACATTAAAATTTATATATGTATGAAATACGTATGGGTGGTCCATCTGTTGTTTCTTTTTTGAACTATGAATATTTTACAGGTTATTTGTGTCAACTGTCATGTGTCCTGCATGTATAAACTGTCAAATGTATGCCATTTGCAATTATGGACTCAGCGACAACACAACAACGGTGCAACGGCACACACTGCTCGCCAAACCATCAATTTATTGAACGAGAAATTGCCAGATCGCGTAATTTCAAGAAATTCTGATGTGAATTGGCTGCCAAGATCGTAACATTTAACCCCAATGGATTATTTTCTTTGGAGGAGTGTACGCCAATGAACCCCGCACAATCCAAGACATCAAACGTAACATCCGGGCTGAAATATTAGCCATGGATTCGCTCATCTAGGAAAAGTCAACGAAAGTTTTTATGTTCGGATAATGGCATGTGAGCGGAGTCGCGGTCGCCACATGAGCGATATTGTATTTCATACCTAAATGGCATGGACCAAGCTTCCATGTTCAATAAAGAATTTCGATTTTCATTCATAAAGAATGCGTTTTCTTTTATAATAAAAAAGAACCAACAGATGGACTACCCTATATATGAATGAAATGGAATATTTACCTTGGATTAAACAAATTTAAAACCAATAATCTTATTAAAATGGTGCATTTATTTCCTTAAAAAGATATCACAATATGTAAAAAGTTGTTACTACATATAAAATCAGTTTTAACAACTTAAATCTTTAATATCCCTCACCGAGAACTGAAGTTCGGACGCGCGATCATCATCAGGGTATATATGATGGAATCAAGTGCCCTTTTTTAGAGGATTTTAAATTAATTCGATATTTTTCTATTATAAATATACTCCAACGTTTCATATAAATGTTTATACGTATTATCAATGTTTTCAACAATCACTGTTTTGTAAAAGTCCATTGCACAATGTATATATATATATGTATATTGTATATATATTTGTATACACACACATATATATATACACCCGTGTGTGTATATATTATATTAAAATGTCAAAGTTACATGTTTATCAAACAATCAAACAGATAAAAGGATGTGTACGAGTATTTCCATAAGTGAAACCAAATGGTATTTTAATATTAAAGTATATAGCACATAGCTCAGCGCTATTTAAATGTACATAGCCACTTTTTCAACTTTTCGTATAATAATTCACTTTAAACATAGTCTAGAGCAATTAAATAATATTTATTGGGAATTTTATGATGCAACATAGGTTTGTAATAAAACTATGCATATTTGTATCTGAATAAATTAATTTTAGCTGTAATTTGCGACATACAAATTGCTAGTGTTTGTGAACTCTAACGGAATCAATTTATTAATGTTAAATATTAATGTAAAGGAAAATAGCTAGAATTTAAAAGTGATAAAAATCATTTCTGATAAATTCATTTTCATGCGTAAATGTGAATTATTTTCAATGCTATAACTGTTAGAGACCCATGCACATTAAAGTAATAAAACTCTCTCTGTTAAATTAAACATGTTTATTTTGTTAAATATTTAATACAGGTAAGTTGCTATTTTATCTGGAAATTTAGGAAACGAATAAAATGTTTATCATGGCACATGCTATCTTAATTTCCATAACCGTTCGCACTTTAATTCCCAAAATAGCCCTGAAATTTAAATAGACATAAGCTGTATGGCTTAAATCTCATTTACGGTTAACTTAATGAATATAAATAATATTAAATCGTTGAATTTGGTTTTAATGAAATACATTATTTATTAAGAGTTGGAAATTCTTTGAAATCAAATTAAATAGTAATTAGCGATGTTGTTCTTCCTTCATTTAAAGTAACTTGACATTTTTAGTTAAATATATTGTATTCCAACAAATTGCAAATTTTGCAGAGAACAAAAAAAAAAAAAAAACAAAGTTTAAAACTAGAAATTTTATTATATTTTGCGATGCTATTTAATTTTGCTTTTTTTAATGCAAAAATAGATCCTACAAAGAACTGATTTTTTTTTTTTTTTTTTTTTTTTTTTTTTTTTATCATAACTAGTAATTATTTTAAAAGTTACTAAATACCATGCCTAAACATACACAAACTATAAGATTTAGACTTAAAATAAATGTTTAAAACTTCATTAATATGGTTATATGTTATTGACAGATTTATTAAAAGAAATATAGGGAAAAATTTTAGAGGAATGATAAAAACAAGAGGAATTAAAAATTTTTATATAGTAAAGCATCGCAATAGTAACCATAGACTATGTACGATGAGTATGAATGAAAAGCCTATATTTTGTACCAAAACGCCTTTTTTAACTGTTCGAACAAGTCCATGTATTTGACTGCGTGGGAAAGGAAAAGTTTTTGTGGTGTGTTTTGATAACTCATGCAATATACAAAAAATTCCCAAACGCAATACTTTGCGTATATTTGATGAAATATGGAGAGCTTTGTATTTTAGAATCAGTAATATAAGATATATAACAAATTTTAAATCAAAACGGATATAAATAGGATACGTTCTCTATAAAGCTATCCTTCTCAATGATATGATTTTCCATCATTTAACATAGGCTATAGGGGCATTCTGGTAATTGAGAACTGTTATAACTAGTTTCAAATACCGACAGACTTAACCCATAAGCGCACACGCTGCGGTAAATCTCACCCCAATCACATTTTTAATTGGTAAAAAGGATACGTTTTTTGGAAGCTTTTGACATTCCTTGTACGTTTTAAGGTCAAGGTCGGGACGTGGTGGGTAAAGGAATGTCTTTTCCTTGTTCGCTAGGGAGGGGAGATATATACCTCATGTAATTAACTAATCCCGCTCTTATACAAACGTTTTATTTCGATACGATCATTTCTTACGGGATAACATACGATAAAGGATTTAAATGAAAGAGTAATATAAAAGCTACTTGTATATATTCACGAAAGAGTATTAAATTCAATTAACGTCTTTTTGTGAATTCATTCATGTTTTAAGCTTTACAAGAAATCGTTTACATATTTCGCATAAGAAAATATGATTTTTACAGAAATTGCTACAATATGTAAAAATAAATATGAATTTTTTTTTCCTTAAAAAGATGCAGTACCGACAAATTTTATGATATAGAGCAGTAGATTTGTTTTTAAAACGCATTTAATCAAAAATATAATAGGACACAAAATGTGGTGAGACTTATCCGAAGAGTGTGCTAACGTTACAAAAATAATCGCAAGTGCGAACGAGTTAAAAAGAAAATCAACCATGTAAAATCTCGTAAAATTGTCATTAAGAAATTGTTGCACACTGATAATTCAATTACAATAAGTTATCAGTACTGAGGCATGTTAACTAAGTACTTAAAATTACTTATTCCTAATTATTGTCGATGTTCAAAATTACCCCAATGCTATGGGGTAATTGTCAACATCTTTTTGTTGTTGGGATGGTATAACGAAAAAAAAACATCTTACACAGTAATTATTCAACTACATGTTCATACATACATTATGCTACATCTTGGTGAATTGCGCACCATTGCTTTAGTAAAATGTAGTAATGTTAAATATACCCAATGTCAGCGATGAATGATTTCATATTAGTAAACACAAAACATTCCAAACGAACCTAATGTTGGTATACCCTCTATTTATTTTCATTTTATACACTGCTCAAAACAGTTAGGGGAGAACTTGGTTTTAACAAAATTACACACATTTTTAGATTGATAGGTAACGTAAAATAAAACATCCATAATTTAAAGCGAAGTATAAAACAAATTTTAAAAAAACTTCACATGCAAATAAAAGTTTATGACGTGAAGAAAGTAAAAAAAGGAGATAAGTGTAGAAATTGGGATTTTGCAAAATCGTCTGTTTCAGTGTCTTAGTTGTAAAATTCAATTGCTCAGCTTGAGTTTTGAGAAAAAGCTGACTTAAAAATGTTTGAAAAATGTGATTTAACGAAATACATGGCTTGACATGTTGTTGGGACATTTGAATCTGGGGAAACTAAACGATGTGTAGCGGATGCTGTTGGGGTCGCAAGAAGTATCATTGCAAGGCTGTGAAATCAATTCCAATACATATGGAGTGGTGGAAATTGACAAGGGCATGTGCTACAACATAAACTGATGACAGATATATACTGTTAACAGCTCGTCGAGACGAAACGGGCGATGCTACTCTGCTGCAACACAGTTTTTCTTGGCCACATGACGAAGGGTGTCCAGCCATACATTCCAAAATAGGATTAATCAGGGTGTTCTCTATGCACGTAAACCAATGGTCTGTATTCCGTATATGTCAAGCAATTGTGCGTCCCAAAGAAGGTGGGCAACTAAAGATCGAATTTGGAGGGAACGTTGATGGAGTCAAATTCTGTTTACAGACGAGTCCCGATTCAGTGTGGATGTGGCATCTGATGTGCTTTGGTATGGAGAGAAAAAGGCACTCAAAATAATCCTACAATTGTTCGTGAAAGATCATATTACGGACGAGGTGGTTTAATGCTATTGTAATCAGCATAGGTGGACGTACGGGCCTGCATATAATTCGGAACGGCACTTTGATGGTGCTACGTTACACAAACGAGATACTAAGACCCCATGTCGTATTTTATGTTGCAGCAATTAGTGATTTTTTTTCTTCCGTGCATGATAATGCCAGACCTCATACAATTCGTCTTGAGGAAAACATGCTTGGAGTTCAAAAAATGCTGCGTATATAATTACAGAATGCTTTTCTGACCTTAATCCAATCCAGCATGTTTGGGACATACTCAGACGATGCATTGCTGCGAGACCAAGACATCATTTTACTTTCCGGTATTTGGAGATTGCAATTCTTGAGCAGTGGAACAGTATCCCCAAAAATTTTATCGATAACCTCATCGCATACATGGAAAACATGTGTGAAGCTGTCTTAGCTGTTCGAGGTGACTACACGCTATATTAAAAATCTTGCATCATTTCTAAAGAATACTTTTTTTTATCACTTACATGAAACCAAGTTGTTGCTATAATTCATGATCGTTCAATCTTTTCAAAGAATAAAAGCTCCCTTACAACTTTTTTGCGTCATTTTTTTCTGTAATGCGCATTGATACACGTGTACTATCCATTTTATGCCCATAAATGGGTCTCTTGCACTTTTTTGCTTGCTCCCCTAATTTCTTTGAGCAGTGTAGTTTTAAATGAAAATCTATTCAAATGAACTTAGAGTTAGGAGTCACCCCTCGCTCACTGCGTGTAGAAATATCTCCCCCCCTGCTCCCGTACCCTTATATTTTTAAACCAAGTTTTACCCACACGAACTAACTGGCATTCGTGATGTTGATTGCAGATTTAATTGTAAAAATATATATTAAACTTTCAACACCGAACAAACGCCTGGAGGAAATCTAAACTTTCAACTGTACAATCAGTTATCACTTTATATGACGCTTAGTACAATACAATATGGAACAAATAAATTTCATCATTACTACCTCTAATAAAATGTGTGGTAATTATCAATTGGTTCTGTGGGTCTTTGAAAATGATATGTGGAAAACTTAGTGGTTGGCTGTTAGAGTAATCTTAACATAAGAATTCTCAATTAAGGACAAAGATTTATCTCGATTTTATCTGAAATAAACGAACAACATTCGCCGTAATTGAAAAACATTTGTCACTGATTACTGTTACGAAAATTGATAATGGCGAGCAAGGAAGCCAACTGAAAACCATAAAGAGCGAGTAAGCTCTATCCCTTCAGCAGTTCTCTAAAACACTGAAGTATTACAGAGCTGGCGGCGGCGACACAAATGACTACGCCATAGAGTTATGGGATGAAATCGGATGTAGGACATGATTATTAAGCGTAAATTAAGAAATGGCTGGCTGCATCGCCATTTCTTTGTATGATGTATGCAAACTCGTCTTTTTGGCGTCACTATCACATCATCAACCTACGGGATGAAATCGGTGCCAAATTAAAGGTAAAATAAATCATATTAAGAATATTTTGGTCTGCTTGCGCATATCCTGGTAGAAACCAACTGCAGACTAAAATATTAACAAAAAATACGTCATAATGTACAATTGAAACCTATAAGCATGCTACGTTATATTACATTGCCATATATATTACTTCGAATCGACTTTCAAGATGAATCAATGGTTTAGGAAAAGCTTATTAACGGTACGTAAGAAAACGACTGATTTGGCATAACTTGGTTCAAATGACGAATTGGTGCCCGCTGCTGCTCATATAATAGCAAGAAGGATCGATGCAGACCAGTCATTCCTTAATCTACTTTTAATAATGGTGTCCTACATCAGGATTTCATGTCGTAATTCGATGGCTTGTTAAAACCGCCAAAATTAAGAATTCGCGCCCCGCTCTACTCATCTCGTACCAAGATATGACGAGGCAGACTGAGATACCTTATTGTACTGATATGTGCCTTTAATGTGCCAAAATGTCAAGCTGTTACTTCGTGACTTGATTATAAAGCCAAAATTAATAATTGCCACCTTGCTCTGCTTATCTCCCACCAAGATATGATGAGGCAGACTGGAATATTCGTATTTTACCAATCGGTATCTTTAATGTGACAAAATTTCAAGCCGTAACTCGCTGATGCGATAGTACTGTCAAAATAGGGAATTAGCGCCCCGTTCTTCTCGCATTGTACCAAGTTGTGCCAAATCAGTCATTTTCTCACTTAATGTTAACAAACTTTTCCTAATCCATTCATTTATAGTGCAATCGATGGCGAAGTAATATATATGGCAATGTAATGTAAAATATTATGTTTATAGGGTTTCAATTGTTCGTTATGACGTGTGGTTTTTTTATAGGTAAATTTTAGCTGCCGTGGGTTTCTACTACGATATGCGCAAGCAGAACAAAATATTTTTAAAATACTTTATTTTACCTTTAATTTGGCACCTGTTTCATCCCGTAACACGATGACTTGATAGTGACACCAAAATGACAAGTTGCTCAACGCTGATGCTCATATCGTACCAAAAAATGTGGAGGCAGATTAGTCAATCCTTAATCTACTCCTAATCGTCTTGTCCTACATCATGACTTCATCCCGTAACCCGATTTCGTAGTCATTTGTATCGCCGCCGACAGGTGTAATAAATATTAATGATTTAATTTTTACGACAACAGTACTTCTCATTTCTAATCAAACTTAGATGAAAAAAATAATCTATATATATATATATCAGTTATATATGTACACTTTTTTCTATATTCTGACATTATCGCATGGTTAAAGCTTTTTACTGAGAGTTAATAACGCTTTTTATGTGCTTAAACATTAATATTTTAATCTCAAAGTTTCTAGAGCATCAACACGCATTAAGATAATAAGGCTTTATGTATTAAAGCTAAACATTTTTATTCCAGTAAATGTAAAGAATAAATGCTGTAGCTGTTTAGTAGGAAATTTACGGAGATATTAAATTGCTCATAACTGTAACTTTTAGCTCCATTTACATAACTGGTGGCATTATATCACAAAAACACTTCTAAAATTAAATAAACGTCAGTTGCCTTCATGTTTTACTATGTTGTACTTTTGAGAAATTAAATGAATACAAGATTAAACATTAAATTTTTATATTATTTAGTAAAAATTAAAATTTTAATAAAATTGAATTAATAAAGTTTTATTGAGTTATGAATTTCGTCTAAAATGAAATGGCTTAGAGAAGAAGTATCTTATGTATAAAGTTCGTGATTTCTATCTTCGCTGAACAAACAAAATTTAAAGTTGTCAAATACAAATCATTTTAAAATTTAGCAATTTTTAAAGAACGTTTGTGGAGAAGCGTGGAAGGGATGACCACATTGATGGATTAAATTTTTAATATTTAAAAATTTAGAAAAAAATTGCAGTAAACATTCATCTTAAATGCATACTAAAAATACTTAATACCATACATCTTAATTTATTTGATTTTTTTTCATTAAAAAGTGTTAAGAATAAATATTTTATTAATAGTAATAGCAAAAAAAAATTAATCAGATTGCAGGTTTTTTTAAAGATATTCCTATATAAATATATCATGATTACTTTTAATCCATTTAGCGTACAGTCGTGGAAAATAAATAAACAACTACCACTAACGTTGCAACAAATTATTGTCCAAGAAAGTTACTGGCGCCAAACGATTTGAACAAAGTCTACTTTTAAATGATGTATATAAAATTTGATTTTATGTCATCCGAAAACACACACATCCGTAATATTATGTGTCTCCTCTAAATACTATTCACCTTCTATTATACAGGAAGTAACTTGTAGGAAACCTCAGCAACGTTTATCAGTTTCGTTATATGTGAAATTATTTAACATAATTAAAATACGCCGCAAACGATATTTCACCCTATACCATTATGTAATTCAATTCTTTTGTAAGGGCCGGTAAATGAATAATATATATTTTCTGCTTCGCATAGTCTGCAGAATGTGAATTATGGCGCAATTCGTAAATGCTTATCAATCTCATTATGCTCAAAAGGGTGTAACATCATTAAAATGCACTTGAAACAATTTTTTCCCATTGGACGTAATGAAACGGAATACTTCTGACTGTCCCTGAAATTGAACTATACATCCGATTTTCGTAAATTTTGAAATGACTCGACAAAATTCTTCAATAATTATATATTTAAAATTTCAAACCATTCAGTAGGGTAGCTTTTGAGCTGTTATATGCGGACAGACAGGCAGACCGATGGACGGACGAGAAGACTACTATAGGGTCTTTGAATTTATATAATTACGGACGCGCCTAAAAATGAAATTTATAGAAGTAACGGTAATAAAAGTAATTATATTCTTAGAATTTGAGAACGCCCAAATTCAACGAACCTTTCTGATAATTTTACTGGAAGTAATTTTAATAATATTTTTCTCATTTAAAAATCTCTTCCTACATAGAAATAAGTATTAATATAAAAACTACCTTATGATAGCGTTTTACCATTATAATTTCCCTGAAAATCTGTTTAAGACAGCAAATTATGTTATTTCGACACAGCAACTTTGAAAAATCTCACAATTCCTATTATTTTAAAATTTCGTTGTTCAACTATAGTAGAAAATCAAAAGTTCAGAAGATTGCATTCTTGTTTCAAAAATAGCAATTTTTTTTAAATATTTTTTTAAAATTTTAACAATAATAATTTCAGTTTGATCTGAAGATATTCTTTGATCTCGAAGACTACTATAATAGTCAATTCCGAATCAGTATCAGCTTACGGGTTTTGCTCTAGTACTTCTCATTTATAATATTTGTGTGCTTATTAAATTCTGAAAAGGGCTGTAGAACAAATATTAGAACATGACATAAGAAAAATACTTTTAATCTTGATATTACATATAGTCCTTTGTTGATGAACCATCATAAAAATTGAGTAAATGCTCGCAAATTCAACATCATTAGCGCATTTTCGAACAAAGGAATTTAATTTATAACAAAACAGAAATATTAATGCAGCTGATTTACAATTAAAAACTCAAAATTCAGTACCTAAAATTCATAAGTGCATGGAATGAAAATAAAACTCCCAGACTTAAAGCATCATGAGATATAAACTTTTGTTATGTACACAATTTACTCATTTTGAAAAATTTCCAAACATTTTATCACATTTCATTCCGAAAATTTGTTCTTTTGTAGAACGAATAGAAACTTCAGTTTTTTTTTCTCGTTTTCTTTTTAATTTTCAAATTTGTGAAATGCTGGAAACTTTTGCATCTTAATGGCTCTAATTTATCGAGATAACTTAGAATAATTAAGGTTTGTTTGGTTCGGGCACTTTCTATTTTAAATACTTTACTGTGCTACTGACTTTCATAAAAACTGTTTTCCAGGAAAAACCATTAAAATATTTATATATGGATTATTCGTTCATATTCTTAGTTCAATAATATATTTTTTCATACGTTATGCTCTTCACAGAAACTAAATCAATATCTTTAAATATTCTTTCTCTAAATAAATCTTTCAATATTTAAATTATTGTTATGTATGAGTTCAAAAATCCTATGAAAAACAACAGTTAAATTGTAAGAGTTACGGTTACATTGACAAAATTTCAAAATTTTCAAATGGCAAACCTACTTATTTTTATTCAAAGGTGATCACCGTAGTGAAAAATTCCGTAGTAAACAGCGTTGGAACGGTTCCTGTAGCATGGATATCGTTGGCTGCTAGACAGACTAAGAATAAATGCCATAACAACCAATATCAAGAGTGAAGAAACAGAAATCAAAACATTAAATTTTATTTTATAAATTTTTCACGTAACCTTTTTCAAGTACCATGACACTTTGCATGTGGCAGAGGCTGGTTAGCATTGAAACACCTACCATGCCAAGAGGAATCTGTTGAACATGACGCCTGGTGGCATCTGTCAAATCAGATAAAGATTTAGGATTCAAGGCATAGACATTGGATTTCCTGGGTAGCTCGAAGGCCACGGAAACGGTATTTGGTGGAAGGTAACACTGTCACTAAACTGCTGTGCTGAGAAACGTTTGACAGATGACCACACATTTAGGGAGCGCTATCTTTCATCCAAACAACGTCAGATAGAGCATCTCGCTATTGCAAATTGTGAGTTACGTAATTGTCCACATTTGTGCATATCTAGCACTCGTAACCGTATACGTTTGTATACCTGCGGCAGTAACCTCTTCAGAAAAGTAAGAGCCCAGGTTGCAGGTGCTTGTTATACTTCATCGCACAGTCACCTTTTGTTTGTGTAAACGGAGTACAACCGCATCATGGGTATTATTGTCTGCCCAGTCAAATTAACGTCACCTGTCAATCATTATCATTAACATTTCCAGTGCCAAATTCCTTCATAGAATAGGTAAAGGCTGGCTGTCATCGTCTTCAAACCGGGTGATTCGCTAAATCTCGCAGTTGTTGCTTATCTCCAGTTATCTCTGTTGATTATCAATTTCTTAACATATCAGATCCTCAACACCCATTAGGATTTGTTACATTACTAGTACATACTGATTTGATTTTCTTTACAAAATGATCACGTAAAAGATTATATTTATCTTTTCACCAGTTCTTTTTTGTCTCAATTATGGTTATTCATATAGGAAGCTTTATGCAGTAAGCATGCAACATATACTTATAACTTTAATAATCATTTTAATACAATTATTTACTCTGAAGTATCATGGACAAATGCACCAATTCAACTAGAAATGGGGTAAACAAACAGCGATGTGCAGATTATTTCGAATGAATAAATTACTAATTGTTTATGCTGTATTCTTCAAGTCAGAGCAGTGTTGTGCAATATGTTTATATGAATATTATACATTGACATGTGCTTAATAACATATTTAAATGGAGAAATTATTCGCCATTGTGCTGTTTTGAAAGAAAAGATGCCGATAAATGCCGTTCAAAAATAAGCATTTAAAAATAATTACAAATATATAAGTTTGCAGCACTTAAATATACAGTGTGTCCACGTATAACCTGACCGACCTTTATTTTCGCAACCATTGGTCCCATATGCATACTTCCAGTTACAAAAATGGTTTAAATATCGTAAAGAATTATTTTTAAAGTGATTTGGGTCAAGAAAAACATTTATTAAAAAATTACGAAATTAAAATTTTTATACGATCCCCCGGTCCTATAAGTGATATTTACTAAAAATTTTCTGTCACACTAACAAGTAAGACAAAAAAGTCCCATTCATCTAACATTAAAATTGACCGAGTTATGAAACCTTGAAATGCATGACTTATACCACATTTTTTATGTCAAAATAGATGATTTCGACCATGTTTTCAGGGGTCGTGTATAAAGTACTGAAACTTATTTCAAGGTATCTGCGCCTTGAAAGAAATCGCGCAAATATCACTATTAACTTTTATTAGTAAAGTTTCGGATTAGTTAAAATAATTGTATCTTAACATATGTTTTACTTTGTAAGGATTTGAGGCTATGATTTATTGTAACTAAAATTGTGCTATCTTTATTAGTTTTTATTTAAATTGCAATGTTCGTCTTCCCAGTTTAAAATTTGTACTCGAACTTAAACTTACTTTAAAATGTCCGGATCGTTTTGTTTATGATGGCCAATTATCAACACGAGGGATATAGGCCCTAAGAGGGGGTGCCCTCAGTGGGGGTCTTTCTAAGAGAACCTAATTCGTATTTACGCTTGGAAATCCAAAGTTTCGAACAAAACCACGAAAACTCCGAAACGATTAGGCCGACGGGCGCGATTGGGTTTGAACCCAACACCTCCCGTCTACCAGCTTCGAGAGCAGAACCTCTCGGCCACCGGTGGGGCTTCAAATGTCCGATCGAAGTTAAATTTTACATACTGACTTAAATCCGATGACAATGGAATATTATTATGATCTTTGACTCTTACCATCTTATACATAATTATATTAGAGGATAATACAAAAAAAAAATTCGGATAGATTGCCGTCAAGAAGTTTAAGAGAGAGTTTTACATTAGATAACATAAACCTGCGATGGTTGTGTTTTTTAACTTTTATAATTACATTTTATTTTTTGTTATTTTTTTTTAACGCTGAATTAAAAAATTACATTCACTTTTAACCATCATGTCAAGATTTTTCTCAAATCGTAAATTTCAAGGTTAAAAAATAGCGAAAACTCTGATACTATAAAATAAATGTCAGAATTTTTTATTCAGTTTAATTTTATTCAATTCAATAATTTATTAGATATTTTGGCTTATACTGGGTTTCTTACAGCTAAACAGCTGGGGTGGGGTGGGGGGTGGGGGTCCGATGAGGCTGGGAGGGGAGGGGGGATCAATTTTAACTTTTAGCTTTTTAAATTTTAAATTTGCGGTTTGAAGTGATGGTTTAAAATGGAGGTTATTTTCGGATTCAGTGCTAAAAAATATATAAAAATTAATTTTTAAAAGCTAAAAGACATGCCAAAACCCAAAATTTGAAAGGCAGTGTAATGTAACAGCATTTTAAAATATGTATTATTTTTTAAAGAATTGAGATTGATTTTTTTAATCCTTTTATTTAACAAAAGATCTGTTATTTTTATCCTCTTATAATGTTCAGCACAAATTGTACATTTTGCAGTAATATGTCAGAATGATTAAAGATTTCAAATTTATATTGTAATGCTAATTTAACTCTCAACCATTTCTTTAATATATCTGACGAAATTATATTTCTAATAAATTTGTGAATGACCCCTAATATGCAGCAAAAAATATACTCAAACTTTAAACAGCTATTACTCGGTCAATTTTAATCGTAGAATAACGAGACTTTTTTTTTGCCTTACTTGCCAGTGTAACAGGGAAATTTTATTAAATATAACTTATATGACCGGGGGACCGTGTAAAAATTTAGATTCTGTAATTCTTAACTAAATTGTTTTTTTTTTTTGTTTGCTTCAAATTTTTTTGTCTTAACCCTGCAACTAATTTTGACCAATTTTGTAATTGGAAGTATGCATCTAAGACCAACGGTTCCGAAAATAAAGTTGGGTCAGGTTATACGTGGTCACACTGTATAGAAGATCAGTCTAATTAGGTAAACATACTTCTTAAACAGAAAGTAATAATATTTCGTTTTTATGTAATACATTTGATACACAAGTGCAGCAAAACGTTTTCTTACATCATTTATTGTGACAGAACCCATCCTTGTTGACCCTTATTATTTACTCAATGTTTCCCTATTTATATTCTTATCGACTATGACGATTTAAATATTTAACTTCTTTAATTTCTTGTATTCTCAGCATTTAATATTTACTCCATGATTTCCCCTTTTCATCATGAATGGTAATAGGCGAATTGTTAGCCGGGATTTAGAAAACAAAAAAAACTCATTGGCGCAGGTCAAAGTTGTTTGGCTAACCATTTTGAAGCATCAAACGTGAAATTATTTTTCACAATTTTTGCTGTTAAATTTTTTTAATGCACGATTCTGTTGCATATTTTTTTAATTTAATTCTTTATCTTATAATGCAATAAATACAAAATATTTTCTTTAGGGAAAATTATTACCCTTCTAAATTTAGGAGGTATGTGACGCAAACATCGTTAACACAAAAGCACATTTTTATTTAAATCAGAAAAGCAAAATTTTCGAGAAAAAATGTACTAAATCATATTTAATTTTTAAAAGTTACATTTTAGATCTGGAGAAAATCATTATGCATTATTAATATTGAAGTACATTTTTGTTTAAAAAAAGAGAGTAAAAAAGTGAATATGTTGGAATCTTTATAGAGATATATGGAAAGCTAAAATTGCTTTGACATAAATGTTCAAGAAACATTCTTTAAGGTATAACGGATCATAGGAAACTTTACTTGGAATGCCTTTCATAGAAAGCTGGTGGAAAATATTATTTGTCTGCTCATCTATTCGACCAAAAAAAGTAATGTAATTTAAAATAATACATTCTTTTTGTATTCGTAAACATGATATACCTACAAAATTTCGGTTTTTGCATTAAAAATGTCATTTATAAAATAATGTTGCAGAATTTAAAACTTGGTATATGTTTATTCAAAATTATGTATACAAAAAATTAAGGGGTTCTGCAATATACGCCAATGAGCAAATTTTGAATAGGAAACCAGTAGACGAGTTTTGTAATCCATTTTTTATTCACTTAAACAGAAGCCTTTCACTGCAATCCCAAAACACACACACACATGCATAAATAGATAAATATATATATTATATAATATTATTTAATATATATATTATAATTATATATATATTTATATGTAACCATTAAAAACAAGTACAAATTACCACAAATATATATATATATATATATACATTTAATTATTTATTTAATTATTTTTATACACACACATATATATATATATACACACGCGAGGGGACGTTAGAAATAGCCGCAATGGCAGCGCTGTGGAAGGGGCTTGAGTACGAAACACACCTCCAGCAAGTTGCGTGCCGGGCAACATATCCTGAGACCAGTGCATTCAATACTGTTGCTAAGATAGGTTGTGTCTCATTACAGTGTTTTATTTATTTATTTATTTATTTAAATTAGTTTTGACTAGTCTTCGTTTTTATAATGTTGTACTAAAGTGAACCGCGTGCGGCTGCGTTGCTTCCTGATCGGGTAAAATTCTGCAGAAACAGTTTCGATGTTGCAAACCGCCTACAACGATGACGCAATAGGAAAAATTCAGATAAAAAAGAATTTTCTGGTTTTAAACAGATGAAATGTCGATAGATGACCAACTTCGTTCTGGACTTCCTTCAACTTCCTGAATGGATGAAAATGTCGTTAACATTCGTGCAATTGCGCTTTAAGACCAATCCTTGTAGAGAGTACTTTTGGTTCCTATTCTTATGTAATTGCCGAAAGGGAGAGAGCATAATTTACGTCAGACCGTACGTCACAATCCCGTCAAGGTCTTTAAAGAGTTCTTTGCAACCAAAATCCGCTGGAACAAAATTGTGGAATTGATAGGCACCAAACAATACATAATGACCAACTGGTCATCAGAGCAAATAGGATTCACTCTGTTGATCCCTTTAAATTTGTCAGTTCCAAAATCACCACAACATCTCTGTTAATGTTTTGATGCTTCATTCCCAAAACATATGACAGTTGATTCGTCCATCAGTCAAACCATCAGTGTTTATTGGTTATAAATCAGGTTTTTAAGGAAAGGAAAATGCTGCAATAACCATTCATTCATCTTGGTACCATCCATGTTTTGTACTGCAACTGTTGAATGCTTCAGGCTTACATGTTGTTCTGAATAGTGAAATTGATCACCACAGAAATTTTGGATCTGTTCGGAAACATGCTGCATATACGTCTTTCATGTTATTCTTAACATACTGTTGAATGGTCATAACGATATATATATATATATATATATATATATATACAGGGTGCGGGAGGTATTTAAAAACAGAAATCATAGGTGAAATACCACTATGTACATCATAGTTTTAAATTCTTTTCTGCCTTATGTAAATATTTCAGAACCTAGACAAAATGACTAAATGGAGAGGCAAGATGTCATTGTCTCCTTAGCTGAAGAAAGCTCAGATTTAGAGATCGGCGCAATCTTGAAACTCGACGGTCTTTCTTCTTTAAAGTAAGGAGCGAACTGAAGGCTGCCAGCCTTGATCTGGTAACTGTTTCATAAAAGAAACGACATTGCCAGCAATATAATACTGTCGATTTTTTTAATTCGTCAGTCACGTCAAAGAAAAGCCTAGGAAATACATGAGGTCACTCGCTAGGGAGCTGCAGGTTGATCAAGCCACCATCCGATGTGTGATGGACAGTGCTTGCCATTGAGAGCCAGGCATAAATGGATAACCAGATCCAAGCCCCTCCTTAACAAGCTGAAATATCAACAGGACATAGAATTCTGTTGTTTCCCTCTGAAGAGAACAGCTTTGTACAGGTCCAGAAGGTGAAACACAATTGTTCGGTGGCTGTGTTAAATTCTGGAAGAGTTCTGGTCCATCATTCACGGAAAATTTCGAGCATCACTGATGATGCTTGAGATCACAAGCAGCGAAGACGAACGAATGCCTCCACATTTCTTTCTTCAAGATGCCAGAATAAAAGCTGTTGCCTAATGTTATTGTAAACCAAATGTTAATGCTCTGGATGATTTCTGTAGCACGTGGCACACAGTATGCTTTTCTTCAGAGCTCTGCACGTTTCATTACATCCCATACAAAACAAAAAAAAACTGGGCAACGGCGCCATATTTATGTAGAGGAGATATTAGAGAGATATTCCCATGGTTCATGAATGAATGAAAAAAAAAACTCCAACACGAAGATTTCGAGGTCTTACTTCTTTATTATGAAACTTTTGAAAGGAGGGCCATGAGAGTACAGTGGGCCGGGGAGAAATCAAACGTAAAACTGCCCGACGGGGTGGCCCCGAAGGGCAGAGAGCTGATGTCTGTCACGTTCAAGATCAGAGGTAGTAGTGGTAAAATATTCATTACAATCACTCACTCATTGGCGAGATGAATAGGAACATATGTACTGTTTTGGCGATGAATATTGGTGGCGTGGACAAAGGAATCAGAAGCATCCCGAAGTATTACATAGAACTCAAACTTACGCCATGGCGCGGCTAAATAGTTACACGTATCTTATCATTCCTGCGGTAAGGGAAAGTGGCTAAAGAAATAGCTAACACGTGATATTGCATGCTCGTTATAGATTTTAACGACAGTTGAATTAGTCAGCAAGGGGCATATGGCTTTTATCCGACAAACAGAAGGGTGAGAATTGAATACTAATGCAAGCCCAGAGGCTGGGAAAATATGCATTACATATCGTCGGCTGCAAAGCGAAAAGACATTCATTTGTATTTTATTCTTTTCCTTTATTTCAATGGAAAATAGTTGCGGTTAAGATCTTTTTCTATCGTGTGAATTTGAAAGACAGAAAAAGGAACCGAGATAAATGATCTCTGCATTTGAAAAGAACATTAAAAGGTAAAAGCGAAACTTATAGTAGTGAGAGGGGGGGGGGGGGGGAGAATGAATAAAGACATGTGAAATTAACTCTAAAATGTCAAATTTAAACTAAATATTTTATTTGAAGGGGGGGGGGGGGAGAATAATGACAATTTATAATAAACCAGTAAGGTTAAAAGTTGATTTTTTGAGGGTAAAGGAGGAATAATTAATATATAACGGTAAAGCCGTTATATATATCACCCATTACCACCAGAAAAAAAAAACTGTGAACTTTGTAGAACAGTTTTTTTTTATCTTTGAAGATTACTTTGTCCACCCCATACGTATAAGTATTTAAAACAGATATAACATAATAACAAAGATAAGCCTCCATATATATATATATATAACATATAACTGTGTGCTTGCAATTCTTTAAATGTTTGCATAAAGCAAATCTTTTCAGGTCATGATAAATGGCGCATTTTTTTAAATTCTTTTCTTGGTATTCATTAGTCTTTACAGTCACCAAGAAAGTGCAAATAATATATTTTTTTTGATTTAACAGGATCCTTTTTAAATATCTTTTTAGTATTTGATTAAGAGGCTGGTACCAGCATTTTTCATGACCAAAATAAGAGAAGTAAATTTTTTTTAATAACTTATAATAATATCTTCGCAAAATAAAAATAATCTATATATATAAAAGAAAGTCTGAATTTCGTATTAATCAACGCGCAGCCAAAACTACTGAACCTACAATTTTGAAAATCGGGGTAAAAATAGTTCTTATGGCGTTGAGTGCCGCTAAGAAAGGATCTTCTAAAATTCCACCCCTAAGGGGGTAAAAAAGAGGACGAACTTTAAAAAAATTCCTTAAAAATCTGATTTTATAGTTATTTTTCAACTGATAACATATTCTGGTGTATTTTTGTATGCTGAATCGAATGGTACTAACTAAATTCTTTTAAGCCCAATAGTTCGAGAGATATTTCATATTTTCTAATTTGGCACTATCTTTGGCGCCAAAACCTAATTTTTCAAGTAATAATTTCTAAAAACTCATTCTCTTCATTCTGTAGCAAGGGAAGAAATTCAAATTGAATAATTTTTTAACCAATCTTTTGGTTAAATAATTAAAACAACTATGTCAGTTAGGGAAAATATTACAAACGCCTCAAAAACTAAAACTAAATAAAAAAAAAAAAAAAAAAAAAAAAAAAAAAAAAACCTGTGGTACTTTTTCGTTCTAATTCTTGTCGCGATACCATGCCAAAATGTATGGTATCGCGCCATTTATTTCAACCCTAATCGTGCAAACGATTTTTATTGCAAACCGTGCCACACATTAACATTTACTAATTATTGAACGTGAAATTTTTATGCAGGAATTTTTAATGATGGAATTCATTTTATTCCATCATAATCTCGCAATTTTTTTTAATTTGTTATTTTTTTAATAGAAAATATTTATTACTGATACTGATATAGATTTTACCATTTCGCAATTATCTGATGATGAGGAAGCTACAATGAAATTATTTCAGAAGTTAGGAATTATACATATAAAAATGTTTTATTCAAAAAACCATGAATGCCTTCATTGAAAGAATGAAATGTTTACTGAAATGTGAGACATACGTATTACGTACGCCATGCTTCAGTAGTAAAAGACATTTACAATTACAAGACTGCAGTTTAAATTGGCTATATTTTATTACTTGCAAAATATTTATTTATTCTTATATTTTAAGTATTTATTCTGGTACCCGTAGACCAATTTCGCCAAATTATATAAATCGCCAAACCACTCGCCAAATTATACAAATTGACATAATTTTTATTTTAAATAACGAAAGAAAAAATAAATTAGTATAACATTAATAAAAATACATTTAAAAAGTCGAAAAAAAATCACCTGATGACGTAAATACGTGTAACTTGCTTAAAGTCAAGTGAATGTGACATTTACGATCAACCATTACTGACCTTTAATCTTATAGTTTGGCAATAGATTTTAGGTCGAAGGGATAACCAAGTAGTGCCATTATTTTTATTGATTTAAAAAAATGGTAGGTCAAAGACTGTAATTTTCAAAAGTTATATTTTTTAAATGCTCATTTTTTTTATCAATATTTTTTTTTTCAAATGTATCATTTCATTTTTTGTGCCAACTAATAAGCTTGATGAAAATGGTGTTGGCATAACAGGGAAATACCAAAACAGTTACTGATTTTATTTCAAATGTAATGAAAAAAGGTTTAATGAGCAATAAATATTGTAAATATGACTATAACTCAGATTCTACTGAACAGAATTTTGTAGAACTTACACTATTAAATAGTAAATTTGGTTTATAAATGGTTTAATGTACAAACCATCATTCTAAGTTGCTACGGGAGTTCTAAAATTAGGTGAACTCGATTATTAAAGATTTCAAGTCAACTAATTAAATGCACAGTAAGTTGGATAATATTTCAGGGATTTTTTCAACTATTATCATATCATTCTGTGTTGTTTAGTTACGGAGTTATGCGGAAAAATTTCTCAGTTTTACAGGAAAGAAATTGGAAGCTATACGCTAGAGAGATAGGGTATACTAGAGAGTATATATGCTATAGTTATGGAAGTTGAGCTGAGTTTATTAAAAAATTCATAAGTGATGCAGTATATACCTACCCCTACCTCCCAGATAGGTCTATAATCAGGTTAACGCAATTATGAAAGTTATATTTAACTATCTCAATATATATATATAATGCAAAGAGAAATTTCATTCCGGCCGCTTATATCTTGAGTTCTGCTGAATAAATTTTGACGGGATTTACATTGTTAGTTAGATAATTTTTCAGAAAAGATGTTAGTATAAAACGTAACGTTCTACGTTGCTTAGTTAAATAATTATGGGGAAAGTTCTAAATCAGATGAACCCAATTTTGAAAGATTTGCTTTTTTTAAAGGTTCACTGAATGAATTTTTATGGGATTTAAACTGTTAAGTAGATCACTTTTAGGGAAGGTTTCGGTATATTTTCCGTTTTAAAAGATTCTGCTAAGTGGATTTCGATGCAACTTGATCGGTTAGTTAATTTTTCAGTGAATGTTTTAGTATAAAGCACATATCATTTGCTGTTGCTTGGTTGTTAGGTTGCTTGATTGTAGAATTATAGATGAAAGTTTTAGAATCAGGCGAACCCAATTATTATGAACGATCAGCCTTTTCAATAAGTCCAATTAACAGATTCTGATGAGACTTGCATTGATAATTTTTCACGAACGCTTTTAGTATATTACATATTGTTCTATTGTTCTTTACCGAATCCTACACTAACAGATCAAATAAAAAAATTGGTCCTAAACAATCTAAATTTTGTATGACTCAATAAAAGATATAATACCGTAATGACATTCATGTTGCTTTCAGCAGTTCGGTTGGATACGCCAGGTATATATCCATATTGCTTTAAAACGCATGATCAAATTCGCAGATATATTTTGTTTCATTCAACATTTCTTTAGAAAAACCGACCAGCGTAGTGGGCGAAGGCGGCTAGTATAATATAAATGCAGGCAACAAAAGACACAGATACTACTTTAAAATGAAATAGAAAATAAATGACATATGCATGTCTGTGAATAAAAGTTAAATGAAGTAATATAAAAAAATAAAAAAGTAGAAAATTGGTTTTCGTGCACACCGCACAGGACTACTAAAGAACGGGATGCATATAGCATGCCTATGAATGGGTGTAGCCCTTAATCTTGTTAAGAAACAAGTGTGATGGCGTCAGTTTAGAACATCAGCCCTAAGGGAGGAGGGAGTTATGAGACCCATACATCAACTGACACATAGGTCCCTGCTCCCCAAAGATCACATTGATCTTCAAAGGAGCTTGCGTCAATGTATCATATAAAAAAAGTTATGTTTATTGAATTGAAACAACAATTCAAGGGTTTTGTCTCTCTACACAATGAAGTTTGGACCCTTAGGGCAAAAATTTTGAACGGGAAAAAAACTTCAGAGGGGATAAATTAAAATAATAAAAAAAAAATGAGATAAATATCTCACATATCAAAGGTAAAAGGACAATCCGAGTGTGTGGAGAGACTGGTGACATGATCGGGTAAGTATAACAACCACAAATTTTTTTTAAAGTAAATTCTAACTTTGTATTCCTTACAATGTATCGAGCAGGATATGAACTGTATGTGTATTGTATAACCTTAGCTAATGTTTTAAACATTTAGTGTAACTGCACTAGGTTACTAATGCTACAAACGAAAAAAAAAAATTTTTTTGTTATTGTGAAGTTATGTTATTACAAGAACGACATAATATCTTAGACGTGTGTATTGTCTAAGTGAAGCTTAACCAGAGATTTTATTTAATCTCCAAATTTAAAAGAAAACGTGTAATTATGTCCATGTAGAAAACCAAAACAAGTGTGATGAAAACAATAAAAACATCATAAGTTTGAAATTTAAAGGAAATGCATGTGAAGGGGTAGCATCTTGTAAACTGGGCATTCTTTGTTATGAAACAAAGTGATGGTGACATGAAATGTCATGGCATAAAAGAAATATAATAATAAATGAAAAATTAAGAATCTGTTAAAACTTAACTTTTTAATAAATGTTTAATTTGTGAATATCATGTGAGGTCAAAAGTAGTTCCTGGTATAATGAGAACAAAAAGGAAATATCCTAATGTGTAACGTTGAAACCTAGAAACAAAATATTTTCAATTGTGTATAATGTGTTTTTTTTTATTTTTATTTTTTATTTATTTTTTTTTTTTTTTACCAAACAAAATATCAATGAACACAATTGTAATAACAATGCACTAAGTTGTAATATCAATGAACTAAATTGTAAGTGTATGTCTGTGAACCAAAGAAAAATATGTGTATTTCAATGAACGAAGCATAGAAAAAGTATTTCACAATGAACTAAAACAGTGTATGTCAGTGAAAAAGGGAAAATTTCAACGACTTAGATGTATGTTTGTGAACACAGAAGTCTAAGTACCTCAATGAACAAAGTGTGAGCAAGTATTTCACTGACTTAAAGTGTAAAAGTAATACGATGAACTCAAATGTGTGTAAAAAAAATGAAACATACTAGGAACTCATGTGTCTAACAAAAAAATATTCCAATGAACTAAAGTGTCTACCAAAACAAAATTGGTATGAACTAATATGCAAAACAAATCACAAGAAAGAAAACAAACTATGAACTAATATGTGTAAGAAAAAATTCTATGAACTAAGTATTGTCATGAAAGAAAAATGATAGTGCAATTGGTCCCTGAAGTACACAAAGAATTGACAATGCTATGAACTCGTGTAAAGTGTTTTTTCTATGAACTCAATGAACTATGAACTCGTGTAAAGTGTTTTTTCTATGAACTCAATGAACTATGAACTCGTGTAAAGTGTTTTTCCTATTAACTCAATGAACTATGAACTCAGTTGTGTAAACTATGAACTCAGTTGTATGAACGATGAACACAAACTCAGTGTGTACATATGGAACCAAGAGCATTGTATCACAAGTACAAAAAAGCTTCGCCTAAAGTTAAGACAAACAAACCAAAAAAATTGTGCTTTTAAGTAAAGGAAAGTGAAACAGGATAAAATGTAACCAGGAAATGCTACTTGTGTGATAAAATGTAACCAGGAAACGCTACTTGTGTGATAAAATGTAACCGAATAAACCAAACTAAGATTAACAAGTGAAATTATATCCAAATTTAAAAAAAAAATAAATCTAAAAATGTAACTAGTGTAATGATGAATGTTTAGAGTTGAATTACTGTGTACACCTTCAGCACAAAAAAAAAAAAAAAAAAAAAAAAAAAAAAACATCTTAAAATGTGAAAATTACCATGTCTGATGACCCGCATCAGAAAAATTTTCACCAACGTACCAATTCGTCATTCATTTGACTATTTGAGCGCTCAACAATCAAATGAACAAGCAACCTACTGTACACTTGTATTTATCTAATAAAAATGAGAGAAAAGAAAATTTGATGTAACTGAATAAACTTCAATTAAATCTGAATAATACTGTCGAAAACTGACATATGTATGTAACTGTATAAGAAAATGAAAAACTGTCAAAGGAATGCTGTTGGTATTACCTTCACAGTAATATGTGTTAAATAAAAACGAAAAAAAGTAAAATGTATGTTACATTGGTTTTTTTTATTAAAAAGGAAGCTGCATGAGATGTTTATGGGAATGTATTGCAGTTGTATACTTTTTCTCACATTTGCTTGAAGAATTTTTTTAATGATGGACAATAAGGTGCAAACGCACTGTGGAAAATGTCGAAGTTGGTGTTATTGTTATCATTATTTCTAATGCAATTAATGCATTTTGGAGGATTTCTACACTGAGGGTCAATGTGTGGCAAGGCACACACAGAGCATCTAATGTCATTATAACACGAAATTGCAAGATGATCATTGTATACTTGACACTTAAAACAACGTCTAACATTTATATATGGTTTAACAGGGTACGGTTTTGATTGTATGATAATTTCCCTATGCAATAATAATTGCCTAGCATCCTGTGGTGCGAGCTCAAAGATCCAATTAAAGGACTTGATATGTAGGAGTTTGTACTTTTTAACAAAGTGTAAATCAGGTTCAGGTATATGGATTAAATCTGAAATACCAAACAAGATATCAGGAATATTTAAATTTTCAGGGAGGTTACAAATAATGACACGAATAGGTTTAGTTACATTAAGTTTAGCAGGGGATAAGGACTTTAGAGAGGAATCGCTAATATCTGTAAATTTTTCATTGTGCTTACCTTGAGTGTGCAGGTCGGAGCTAAGATATGTGTCTTTTTTATCATTTTCCAGTTGTGGTAACTTTTCTTGTTTACACATATAAGAGGGGACAGTTTGTGTAGATTTATCTAGGACAGATGAAGGGAGTTTGTTGTTGACATCTATCACCTGATCAACCATAGTCTTACTACATTTAGTACGCTTCGCGTTATTTTTCTGTTGGCCTGTGATTTCATGCAATCTCTCTACAAGTTTCTGATTTACAAGAAATAAATTATCTTTATCCTGTTTTAATTTGAAAAAAAAATCATCTTTTAGAACATTAAAGTTTAGTTTAAGCACATGAAAATTGAATTTAATGATCTGAAGAAAATCCATAATATTTTCAGACAAGGATTCAGCATTTTCGGTCTTAAGTGCTTTTGAATAGATGTGGCTTCCATATTAATGGAATCCGAATATCTTAATAATATCTCCTCTAAATAATCTACCCATGGAGATACAGAAATGGGGTGATTAAAATCACTAATAGAATTTTCATCATTTGCTGCCATATTGTAAAAGTAAACTGATGCAGTGTGTGTTATCTCCAAAACCTTTTTTTTTATCTCGCTTTATTTAATTTCTGTTGTTTACTTTTTTTTGACAGCCAAAATGGGAAAAAAAGGAGGAATTCTTTTTTTTTTTGAGAGAGCAACAAATAAAGCAAAATAAATAATACGAGTATTTCAAAAAGGTGTAAGTATGCAAAAACTCTAGTTATCAGAAATAAAATGCATGCACATAAAATAAAACACAATAAGTTGCATAAATAAATTATACACAAAAGGAAAAATGAAGGGGGGGGGGGGGAGGTGAAAAAAAATGAGTGTATCAATCACAAGATTTCTGAAAGTTAAATTTCTGTCTACATCCATTTGGATTAAAGTGTCCGAAATGCAATAAAATTAAAAAACAAAATAGGTAACTAAATTGTAATTCTGGTTTAAAAAAAAAAAAAAAAAAAAACCATGTCAGAGTCGAGCAACATATTCTGAAAAGTGTGCAAATATCACAAACAAGTGAAAATGTGCAAACGTTGTGAGCGTAATATGCACATATTTATATAAAAAAACAAATACTGCAAAACTTGGAGCAGAGAACTTTTTTGTTGCCTATCGGCAGAATAAGTGTACTTTCAAAGTATGCCAGTGGGGCTAAAGGGTTAAACTCTAGATTTTTGAATGCATAAAAATCATTTTTACGAAAAAGGAAACATAGCATGTTTATGTAAATTCACGGAAGGAAAAAAAAATGAGAAGTATGTCATGATTTAACCATAAAAACATCATAAGTGAAATATTAATAAAAGTATAATAATTTTATCATTTTAACTGCAAAAAGTACTTAAAAAAACAAACAAACAAACCCAGCTTGGAAGGAGATAATAAGGAACAAATATGCTATCACTGTTAAAAATATTATAAAAAAATTAGTTCAGAAGTGATTTCTCCGTTCAAGCTGACAAATCAACAAACTTATGAAAATACAAATGGTAAAAGTACAAGTATGAATAGGGAACCATAACATGAATAGAAACTGATAATTTACTGAGATTGAAAAGAAAAAAAGGAAAAAAAAAACAAAACAATTTACAGTAATTAATTTAATATAAAAAAACATTCCCTGTTCACACTTAAAATGCAACATGTGTGTGTCTTTATGAATTCTTTTTGTTTTGGAAATAACGTGACAAAATTTTCTCTTTCACTGTAAACTTAATAAAATCCATTATGTCACATTTTGTAGATAGCATACAGCTTTATCTTTGAGCGCGAAAACAGAGCGAACCGAAAAATCAACACTTTTTTTTGAAAATTAGAATTAATATGGTTTCAGTGACAAATTGAAACGGAAAGAAAAAAAAATTGAAAACAAGGGAAAATATAAATAAGGTTCTGTTTTCGTACTCCATAAGTGCTGTTAAAAAGGTATGCTAGAGAATTGCTCACATCAATTAACTTTTTTTGAAGAAACATGTGGTTATTTTTGAAGAAAAAGAATTCACTTTCAAATGTATCGTATCTCTGCAGTTCACTGAGATATATATATATATATATATATATATATATTTATCTTGTCATCATGAACTACCAACAAATTAACTGAAATAATGCACATTATATTCATCGCGCACACAGCGCACCGAAGGGATTTGAAGAAATTTTTTTTGAGGTTTTGAAGATTTCTGTATGTTTCGTAAAATTGAAGCACCTTATCACTCAACTTGGGAACGGCACACAATAAATTCACGTAGAAAATTTCACAAACTTATCTATAAGGAAGATTTGTGGCTTATTTAAAAAGAATTTTTTTGTTTAGAAAATATCTGGAGCAGGTGAACGTTCCGATGACACTTTTAAAACGACTTAAAATCAGAGTGTGCACACACAGTCACAACACACTTTTTACAAATGCTGGTGGAGCAGATGATTCCTTCAGAGCACATAAAACAAAAATATTTCACAAAGCAGTCACACCACTGAAGAGCAGAAAGCACACAAACAGGTGAAAATCACCTTTTTTTAGGAGCGGGGGTGGTTATTTTCAGGTGAACACACATCACATGACCGGCGTAGCAGTTGACAGTTCAGATGTCTCCTTTTTTTTGAGCGAAGCGCACCGCTATCGGAGAAGGTTTCTTGACTTTATTGACGAATACACGATAGAAGTTTAAACATCCTTGAGTAAGGCTTTGGAGAAACAACAGAATATTGAATCAGGGAAAGTCAGCAAAGGATGGGGGGTAGTCACCTTCGAAGTAGATCGTATCTGAGACAGTAGAATCACAGAGAGGTGTTGAGGGATCGCCGGCAACGAAGGCACAATAGTCCATCAGGGCAGCGAGGGCAGGGGAAATCCCCTGAAGTTGACATCGGCGAACGAACACAGAGTAGGAAGAGGCAGCCGGAACTCCCGTGGGAAAAAAAGGCCTATGGACATCCTTTCGCGTCGCTGGTAAAGGATGATACGAAACGATACTTCTCCTCGTATTTTTTTTTAATTACTGTTGGAGAAAAAAACTGGGCAATGGCGCCATATTTATGTAGAGGAGATATTAGAGAGATATTCCCATGGTTCATGAATGAATGAACAAAAAAACTCCAACACGAAGATTTCGAGGACTTACTTCTTTATTATGAAACTTTTGAAAGGAGGGCCATGAGAGTACAGTGAGCCGGGGAGAAGTCAAACATAAAACTGCCCGACGGGGCGGCCCCGAAGGGCAGAGAGCTGATGTCTGTCACTTTCAAGATCAGAGGGAGTAGTGGTAAAATATTCATTACAATCACTCACTCATTGGCGAGATGAATAGGAACATATGTACTGTATTGGCTATGAATATTGGTGGCGTGGACAAAGGAATCACAAGCATCCCGAAGTATTACATAGAACTCAAACTTACGCCATGGCGCGGCTAAATGGTTACACGTATCTTAACATTCCTGAGGTAAGGGAAAGTGGCTAAAGAAATAGCTAACACGTGATATTACATGCTCGTTATAGATTTTAACGACAGCTGAATTAGTCAGCAAGGGGCATATGGCTTTTATCCGACAAACAGAAGGGTGAGAACTGAATACTACTGCAAGCCCAGAGGCTGGGAAAATATGCATTAGATATCGTCGGCAGCAAAGCGAAAAGACATTCATTTGTATTTTATTCTTTTCCTTTATTTCAATGGAAAATAGCTGCGGTTAAGATCTTTTTCTATCGTGTGAATTTGAAAGACAGAAAAAGGAACCGAGATAAATGATGTATGCAATTGAAAAGAACTTTAAAAGGTAAAAGCGAAACTTACAATAGTGAGAGGGGGGGGAAGAGAATGAATAAAAACATGTGAAATTAGCTCTAAAATGTCAAATTTAAACTAAATGTTTTATTTGAAGGGGGGGGGGGGAGAATAATAACAATTTATAATAAACCAGTAAGGTTAAAAGTTGATTTTTTGAGGGGAAAGGAGGAATAATGAATATATAACGGTAAAGCCGTTATAATGCCATCCTCAGATAGTGCCCTCCCCTAGATATTTAACCGATGGACTATTAAGTATGGGAATTAGTTAAGAGAGACTCAAATAGTCACCTATACAACACTTTCCCCGCTCTTAAGATAGCGATGTGTATGCAATGACTAACATTCGCAACACCCATCTGACTATTGCCTGAAGTTAGTTTTCACAGTGTGTAACTGCATAGATAGTTGTTGCGACTGGCTGTGGTTTCAATGAATGATGGGTTTGTGGTCATCTGTGCAGAACATTAAAATGCAAAAAATTATCTATCTCTAATGTCTACTCCTGTTTGAAAGCAGGCATTATTTTGTTCCAAATAACTGCTGTATTCCGTATATATATAAAATATGTGTGTGCATGTGTGCAGATATTTGTTAAAAGTTCAAATGCTAAAAGTTTTGTGTTATCAAGCAACCAAGCAGAAAAAGGGTTTGTACGAGTATTTCGATAAGTGAAACTATATGTAATTTATATTATAGAGTACTTGGAATCTAACTCAGCGCTAAATAAATGTAGAGAGGTGCATTTTCTACTTCTCTTAATATAATTCCACGTTAAAATTTTGTTTTGTTAAAATTTAACTAATATATTCTTCTTTATTGTGAAATTTATTATGTAACTTCAGATTGTAATGAAACTTCGTATATTTTTGACTGAATAAATAAGCTTTATCCCTAATTTTCGATGTACAAATAGTTACTGTTTGTGAGCTCTAACGAAATCAATTTATTAATGTTAAATATCTAAAAAAAGACTTTAAATGTTATAAAAATCATCTACTGGATATTCCAGGATATTGAGAAAAAATTATTAAAAATATGTTATTATATTTTGCTAATATTATTATTAGCAAATTAATTTTCATCCTTAGGTATGAATTATTTTCTTAGCGATAGCAGTTAGAAACTCTGGCGCAATAAAGTAATAAAACTTTCTGTATTAAAGTAAATATGTTGATTTTGTTAAATATTTAATACAAGTAAGTTGCTACTTTATCTGCAAATTTAGGTAGAGAATAAAATGTTTATCATAGTACATTATCTCAATTTACATAACCGGCGGCACCTTTATTCCCAAAATAGTGCTAAAAGTTAAATAAACATAAGCTGTATAGCGTACTAGATCTTGTTTATGCTTAACGTAATGAATGGTAATCATTTTATATATCCTCAAATTTGGTTTTTATAAAATACATTATTTATCTTGTGTTGGAAGTTCTGTAAAGTGAAATTAAATAGTTTGGCAATGTTAGTAATCCTTCATAAAAAAGTAATGTTAATTTTTTGTGAAATATAAAATCCTGGCTGCAGATTCTTCGACACGTTATTGAAAAGAAAAGAAAAAAAAACAATAATTAAATTTCGAAATTTTATTATGATTTTTTATGCTATTTAATTAAATATTTGTTTATGCAAAAACAAATCATATATAAATTTTAATCAATTACTTCTGTCATTGTTTTTTTGAAAACTTGATAATAACTAGTAATGATTTTGATACTAAATAACATGTTTAAACATTACGCAGATTAGGTGATTTAGAGTTAAAAGAAAATTATAAAACATCATTAAAATGGTAATATTTTATGGATCGACTTATTACATATTATTAGAAGGATAAATTACATCGCAGGAAAAAAATGTATTATTTAATTTTTTAAACAATATCAATACAGTAAAGACCGATCTTTTGTATTACAATATGACCTAAACTCTGATACTTTATATTGTAAAATGTTATATTTTTGCACATTTTATCCGTATGAACATTAAATAAAAAAAAATCGGAAAGATGATGCTTACCTTAGTACTAATTAATGCAAGAAAAATTAAAAGTAGCGGTTTAGAAGACTCGAAATTTTATTATTCTTTTTTATGCGAAATAGTATATATTTTTATAGCAAAAAAAAAAAAAAAAAAAAAAAAAATCATGCACAAATAGGGATAATTAGTTCTTTATTTCATTTTTATAAAAAAAATTATAATAATTTGTAATGATTTTAAATGTTACTAAACAACATTCTTAAACGTTATGCAGTTTAAAGTCTTCACATCTAAGTTGTTCATTACTATGGTATACGACTTAACAAAAATTTTATGACGATAAATTACATAGGAAGAAAAAAACAATATATTTTCTTTTACATATCTACACACTAATGGCTGATTCTTCGTACTTCAGTAGGACCTAATCTGTCATATAATATATTTTAGAACGTTATGTTTTCACACTTGTCATGCATATGGCATGCATATTGCACAGCGTGAAAATATATCTGAACGATGACGCTAACTTTTTTTAGGCAGATTTCGTAAGAAATACTACCTATTGCAGTAGTTACCATGGTGCGACTTTTGAAAAATTGCTTCATAACTTTTCACTATATAATTCCTGGAACCCGAAACCACCCCCACTTAAAAAAATATATATATTATGTATGAATTAAATTTTGTCCGCACGATAAAAGTCGCAATTATGCCAGGATCTTCTTCAAACTCCCCAAACTCATTGAGATGGCTAATATCTCGGCGGGGATTGCAAATGGAAAAAATCGGCTCAAGGCAATAGAAATGGGGGAGGGTTAAAATTTTTGAATGTCGCCTTAACACGATTCTGATAAAACCAGCTTTTACAGAAAAATGACCGGAAAATTTAAACATTTACCTTTATAGCAGTTGCCAACAATTATAAAAAACTCAATAAAATTCTTACCACAATCGCTTTTCTATTGCAAGGTTTCTACGTGAAAAATAAAAATCTATATATATATATATATATTACGCTATCGTATCTCGATACATATAAGGTGTGTTAACGTAGGGAGGATCCTGTTCTTGCGCCAAATGCAACAAAGTTTGTCACCAACTTGGCGACAAAAATTAGTCACTAAAAGTGACTCAAACTTGGCGATATCTCTAATATTTTATCAATTTACCATAGACATCCATTGTAAATCAATACGGTTTACTTGCTTACCGAAAACCAAAAAAATGAGGTACTTTAATGCAACAAAAACTAACTTAATTGATATATTAAAACAAATGTATGGTTCTGGAAGCTTTACTCCTTCCCCACTAACCGTGGCTTGCTTTTCGACCATTCCTGTTCACTGGAATGATAAGAATTTCCACATATTGCTCAACATCTATGCATTATGATAAATCGACTCATCACCATCTATGGAAAGTAAACTAGAGCATCACGACTCTAGTAGGTATTTCAAAAGAACTGAATTGGACGTTGGACAACATGAACTAATATTGGTACTACTTGGTTATCCCATCTACCAAAAATCTATCGCCAAACTATAAGATTAAATGCCAATAATGTTTGATCGTAAATATCATATTCACTCGACTTTATGCAAATTACACGAGTTTATGTTGAAATTAGTATACTTAACATCGAAGTCTACCTGCGCCTGTATACTGAGCCGGCAGGGATTTTTTTCTAGCTATTGCAAGAAAACATAAAAAAATAAATGTTTGGAATTAAATTTTTTTATATATTTTTTAGCATTGGAAGGACTTTAGTGGGCACCCTGTATAATGCATTACAAATAATGCGTTTACAATTAAGTAAAAAGCAATTTAATGTACACATGTAAGTGAACATTCATTTATTTTTTTGTATTTTTGTCTACTAAGAATTTCTCGAGAAATTTGTGTAGTCATCCTGAAAAATAAAATTTTAAAACTAAAATCATATTTAAAAAAAATTTAACGTTTTTTGGTACCCTGTAAAACATATAATTGCGACCAAAATAATTCTCGTTTGAAAAAATGCGGTTGTGTGAATAAATAAACTATATTAAATTTGTTCAATTTGAAAAAAAATTTCCGCATATAGACGCTAATGTATTCGTTTTTTATGTGTCACTGTAAAAGAAATATAACAGCTACTCACTTTGTTTTCAATTTAAAAAATACTATTGTGTATCTCAATAAGCTATAGTAAATTTGTAAAATTTTAATTAAAATTCCTGCTATTTAGCAACAATCTTTCCGCGATTTTTTGTGTGGCCCTGTAAAAAAAGCATAATTTCTACGTTTGCCAAATTATAATTTAATAGAAGTGTCACCTGAAAAACACATGTAGTCAAAGTTTCAGCTCAATCTGATAATTGAAAGTTGTTTAAAAATATCTTGCAAGATTTGAACTAATCTTTTATGTGGCCCTGAAAAAAAAGCGTAACTGCTACGTTCCATAAATTATAATAATATTGCATTGTCTTCTGAATTTCATATCCTGAGTAAAGTTTCAGCTCAATCAGATTATTGAAATTGGTTTAAAATTAACTTGAATGTTTTAATCTAAATTTATGTGAAGCCTTGTAGAAACAGTATTCTAATCCAACTTCTACGTTCTTTAAATTATAATAATATTATATTGTCATTCAAATAAACATGTATTCATTGTTTCGGCTCAATAGAAAGCTCAATTAAAAGCGATTTAAATTTGACTTGTATGATTTGAACTAAACATACGTACCATCACTGGGAGTTAATATGATGCTTGTTTATTAATAAAAACTTACTGATCTGGAGCTATCTGCAGGAGTTAGTTTAATTTTACAATACTTTAGGAATGGCACTTTGATTTTTAAAAATGCTTATTGCTGAATAATGCTGAATAATTTGTTAAAAGTCAAGGTGAAATTTGTAAACAACATCAAGGATCATCCAGAATTTCAGCCTTTGAAAAAGAGTTAAAGCGGGTTTAATGTCGCTTATTTTCAAACAAAAATGGGTTAAATTTGATCTTGACAAAGCTGTGATATAAAATCAGCAAACTCGTGCTTTCAAATAAAGCAGAATAGTCACAATGTGCTTTCCAACTTAGAGGAAGCTAATGGAACTTTTGAAACTCCCTCAAACCAACTGTGCAAATGGCTACTTTACGGTAACAATTAATGGACCCCTCTGATTTTTTATGCAAAACCTAGTACGAATCTCTAAAATAAAGACATTCAGCTACCAGTAGACGCGGTTTTGTCAAATTCCGAGGTATGAGGAAAAATGAACTTTGTCCATCTAGATCATAAAAATGCCCCACGTGAATCGTATTAAATTACAATAGAAAGACGAAAAATGTATTGCATATCTAATATATGTTTGATGGATGTGGAAATAAATATTGGCATAAATTTTGAGGGTAAACTCTTTTAAAGAAGACCGGTTAATGATTAAATAAATAGTTGGTTATTTAAGAAAAACTCGAACAATAACTTATGCATTTCACTACTTTAACTTTATAAGAAAATATGCAAAAACTTGAGTACAAAATGTTTACATATTTCCCATAAACAAACATTTTTAACATTGATTATTATGAAATTATTTATTTGTTGATAACTCTTAAATAGAATCATAAATTTCTTTCGTTACAAATAGATTCGTGTACACTATAGAAAAAACACAAAAGTTTCTTTAGAGAATTAAATATGACCACGCTCGAAATCATAGAATAACATTTTCCAAGTTATTCATGATTCCGAAAAAAAAGTATATTCCAAAAAGGCAGTAATTAATATATTTTCACATGATCCAATACATAAAATATTTTCAGATGATTAACGGAATTTATAAATGCAAGAGTGATAAAACTAAAATAATTTTAATGTTCTTTTAATATATCAGGGTTCTCTGTAAAACTTCTTTGTTTACCGTTAAAATGTTTACATATGAAACAAATTACATATGTTACAAATAATAGTATTCTACAAACTGACATTTCGCTTTAGGAAACCTGATTAATAAAATATAATAAAAAGAAATGTGCCCAGTTTAATTTATGGCATTGAGCTCACAGGCTATTCACACTAATTGTATATTATACTCTTATTTCAAAGAATAATTTCTTCGAAAAATAAAGAAATCGACAAAAACATTTAGCTAGTCGACATTTAGCTAAATTAAGGGGAAGGGAATTAGCTCCTCCATTTCACCCCTTTATACTGAACCAATGAACATCCAAATCTAATCGGGGAATTGTCTTATCATAATAATCAGGTATACCAAATTTGATGCAAATCGGAAAATTCTGCATGGAAAACCCATTTATCTAAATTAGTCGGGGAGTAGTCCACCCGCCATACTTAACTAATGAACCTCCAAATCTAATCAAGGAGTGCCTTATCAGAGTAAACCTGTACATCAAATTTGAAACAAATCTGATAATTCTATATGAAAAACCATTTAACTAAATCAAGGCGGGTAGCACCCCGATCCCCCTTTTATACCTAATCAATGAATCCCCAAAACAAATCAGGGAAGCGCCTTATGAGAATGAACCAATGTTTAAAATTTGAAGGAAATCTAATGTATCTACCAAGAGTTATCGCATTACGTACATACATACGTACGTACATACAGAAACTGCGGGCACATTAGTTCCCATGCTTTGATAGCCTATTAAAAACTACCCAATGTACGCGGAAATCTCTGATTACAAAATAAATTTTGTTTTTATAAATGCCTCTTTAATTCTAGAAAATATACTTCGTTCTGAGGTTTCTAAAGGTAAAAAACGCATTCAGTGATAACTTGGAAGCGGTAATTCTATATTTTCGTTCGGAGTTATATTATTAGCTTATAATAATAAACATCTGTCTGTTTCATAGTGTTGCCTAAAAGCTCTCAGTATAAATTTTAAAGTACAACTGCCTACTATCCGCCAACATATCGCTAGATATTCAATATCGTCAATTTTAAGATGACGTATTTTAAACTAAAGTTAAAAAGAGTTCTTCTGATTAAAGATATATTTAAATATTTCCCGAAAAGCCTTGTTACTCTCGTGAACAATGTATCGTTACATAATTAATTTAACACTTTAAATTAAAATGTTACACCATTGTCAAAGTTTGTTTGTCACTCTTGACGCATCCCCGAATAAAGCTTAACATTTATTGAGTATCTGTTTTAAACCTTTATCTTTCAAATTATGAATTCATGAAGATTTCAACTTCTAAGGTATTTTTCGTACATTTTTGAAACTACATTAAAAGATTTACACAATTACTTAATATATTTTAGAAGGATTTTGCCAGTAAAAATTAATTAATTAAATTTGTATTTACAGGGATTTGTGCAATATTTATAACTTCATTAAAATATTTTATTTAAAATATTTTTTTTTGTGCTTTATAGAATTAGAAAATATACAAATATTTAGAATATTTTATATTTTAGAATAGAAATATACGAAAAATTCCGAACTGAAACTTTCACCCGCAATCTTTCACTGTTAAAAAAGCTGAAGAGATGCAAATGAAAAAAATAATCCTTTTTAAAATATTTATGTTTTGTTCAACCAATAATGTTTTTGGAATAAGATACAGTAAAGAATCTATAACTCATTCTAAAATGTATTACTACTAATCGATATATTAAATGAATTTTATAAAAAGTTATTTTATACTTTAAAGTACGGTCGAGTCATAAAGGGTTAAAACAGTACAATGCGAATTTGTATTTTGCTAAACAAGGCATAAAATTTAGAGAAATGGTCTTGGTTTTGATACATTAACATTTAGTAAAAAAATAAATATACATACGAACCGTCATGAAAATTTAACAATAACAGTATTTTAGAAATTAATAAACAGTATACTTTTGGGCAAATGATTTTTGCTGTAACTTTTAGAATTCCACTTATTGTTATCGTTTCGATTTTTTTCATGGGCTGCGCACTTTATGAGTATCTGTGAATAGGCTGCACAATAAAGAAATTTTCTGAAATAAGTATCATATAGATAAATATATAACGATAATAAAAAATGCACAAATAATTAGTCAAAAATGGATCAGATTAGGCAAATCTAAAATGTTTGCGTAGATGACGCATTACGCATATAAACTAAACTAAATGCTGTCTATTTATTATAATATATGGTATTTAAAAAATTACATTTTGGAATTTTCAACGTAGCATTTACCTTATAATAAAACCATTAATATTTTTATTCTGTAGAAATGTTTATGAGATAACTAATTTTGTTGAATAATTCTAATAATGAAATTATAATAATAATAAAATAAATGTTTTTGAGAGTAGGTTTTTCGAGTTTTAGTGCGCTATGCATATATCATAATTTATAAGTAGAACCCTTTTATCAAAGTAACTTGGATAAACACATAAAACACACAAATGAAAGTAAGAAGCAATAAAATAATACGACCGTAAATAGTTATATTTGGGGAGTGTTTTATTAGCTTTTTTTAGAAGAATGAAATGAGTATACTAGAATGTATTTTTGTACAAATGGACTCTTCGTATTTCTTTGACGCTGAAATTCTGTTTTATGTGCATAAAAAATTGATACACAAAAATGAACAAACTTGAAAAAAATCAAACGTACCAACTCTGAAACAAATTATTGTAGAAGATGTTTACTAATACTGAACGATTGGAAATAAAGTCTACTTTAAAATGATGTATATAAAATTCGTTTAGGGGTCCATCTACAGACGAAAACGAACCCAAACTTTGCTTTTGTTCAATAGCAATAACAAATTTTCGACCAAAATAAATTATACGCCATCATTTGATACAATTACAAATTTTCATGAAATTCGTGCGATAAGTTTGAGACAGATTAATTATTTTAAAATGAGCATACTGTAAGGACTGTATCCAAATTGAAGTTCGGTAATCGATTGTAGAAATGCTCCTGAATGACTAAGTAGCTTCTAAAAACGTAATATTTCCTTCCAATATGATCATTTCACTCGCCTAATATGTTTCGACTATTACCAGACCAACATTTTCAATAAAATGAGTAAAATATACTTTTTTCAAATTATGCTTTCCTGGACATCATAAACGGGCTCCTTTAACCTTCAATTGGACGTTTTTTTAATCATAATTCGAAGACTACTTTGAATAACAATTTGAAATTGAGAATTCGCATAAAGCAGGACACAATAAATATAAACTTATAAAAAAATTCAATGTCGCAATTCATGTTTTATTCGAATACTAATTCCTTAAGTCATAAATAATATTTTATATATATTTTTAAATACAAATTCAATGTATTTATGTTTGTGTGTTATAGTATTATAACCATACAAAACCTTATCACAATAGGATTGTAATTTTAGGATATATTAAAAAAATATGAAAATGTAATTTAACATTAGACGCTCTGAACTTTGAATGTTTATAATTCAAAAACTTATCAACCTTGTCTTGAAATTTCTTTTCTAGGTATAGTTTGAATCGAAGATTTTAAATATATTGCTAAAATATATGTTAATATATTGTGTGTGTTGCCTTTGAACATAAGAAAATTTGGTTCTGCTATTATAATTAGTTGCAATGTTAGTAGGAGATGTTTACTTTTTTTTTACTACGACTGTACATGTACACTGCTTAAAACAATTAGGAGAGCACATGGTTTTAACAAAATTACGCAAATACTTACACCGATAAGTAAGGTAAAATAAAACATGTATAGTGTAAAGCTTAGCAGAAAACAAATGCTGAAAACTTCACATACATATGAAAATTTATGGCGTCAAAAACGAGAAAAAGAGGATAAGTCAGAAATTGAAATGTCTGTTTCACTATCTCAGTTGTAAAATTCAATTGTTCGGCTTGGATTCTGACAAAGGGTAACTTGAAAATGTCACAAAATTGTGATTTACCAGAATACATAGTTTGGCATATTATCGGGTCAGTAGGATACGGCCAAAAACAACGATGTGTAGCAGACGCTGCTGGAATCGCAAGAAGTGTCACTGCATAGTTGTGGAATGGATTCCAAGACGCAGAGAATGTTAGATACCAACCAGGGAAAGATCGGCCACATCTACCACAGAAACTGGTCACGAATATATCCTGGTTAAAGCTCGTCGAGACAGTACAGGCAATGCAACTCAGCTGGAAATACAGTTGTTCTTGGTCAAAGGACGCAAGGTGTCCAGCCATAGACTCCGGAATAGGCTTCAGCAGGGTACTTAAGCCAATGGTCTGTATTGCGTTGATCTCATGCAAAGATACGGCCAAAAGAAGGAGGGGAACTGAACAGATTCGAGGTAACGTGGTCGGAGTCAAGTACCATTTACATGCGAGCCCCGATTCAGTCTAGATGTGACATCAGACGTGCATTGGAATGGTGGGAAATGGGCACTCGAAATAACCCCACATTCGTTCGTGAAATATCATATTACAGAGTTCGTGGTTTGATGGTATGGTCTCAAATCAGCATAGGAGGACGTACGGTCTGCATATAATCCCGAATGGCCCTCATTGATGGCTCAAAGTGAAACAGGTGAGCTACGGAGACCTCATGTCGTATTTTACGCTGCAGCAATTGGTGATTCATTTTTTTTTATTCATGATAATGCCAGACTGTATACACTCATCTTGTGTAAAACATGCTTAAAGCTGAAACTATACAGCCTATGGAATAGAAAACATGCTCTCCTGACCTGACTCCGATCGAGCATGTTTGGTACACACTTGGATGACACATTGCCGCGAGAATAAGGCTTCCTTTTATTGGCCGGGCATGGATATTGTAATTTCCGAAGAGTGGAACAGTACTCCCCAAAGTCTTATCGATAATATCATTAAATCCATGAAAAAAGGTGTGCGGCAATTTTATCTATTATATGAGATTACGCACCAAATTAAATACCTTCCATCATTCCTAAACAGTGCTTTTTTGTCATTTACATATAACCAAATTATTGGCCTAAACCATGTTTTCGTGTTCTATTCATCGTTTCAAAGAATTGAAGATTTCTTGCAAATTATTTTTACGTCTTTTTTTTCTGTATTGCACATTGATACTTATGTACTCTCCATTTTATGCCCATGCATGGCTGTCTCGCATTCCTCCCTTCACGTATTTGCTTGCTCCCCTATTTTTTTTTTCAGTAGTGTATTTCTTATATTCAAGATTCAGAGTATTGTATACCATAATTATTCTAGAAAATGCACACTAATAAAGCAATTGTTATTATTTACGTTATCCTCTTCAAAAAAAGCGTACATTTTACAGAATGGATAATTTTGTTGTTGTTGTTGTTTCAATTTCTCAATTCGTGAAAACTTTCGTAAACTAATTTAATAACATAATACTGATACGTAAGTATAATTAAGCGTCATATATTGCAATGTCTATTATATTTAATATTCCAAAACTTATTGAACCTACAAAACTGTTCTGAAGTATGATACATTTAAATATTCTTCTCGTGTAATAATCACTTTGATTGCAACTGTATTTTGTCTAGAATTAGACTATATTGCCTTTTAAATGAATTTGTTTTCTTAAAAATATAATTGCTAAATATTTCATTTGAATAGGTAATATTGAGTACAAATTGCGGTATTATAGGTAGATTTTGGATTATATCCAATTTAAAAACCACGCATGCATTCAAATATATATATATTTTTTTATTAGCAAAATGAAGATGTATTAATATTTTTTTTTTAATATCTCTATTTCAAATAATTCTATTTTGTGTAGTTTTAAATGTTGTTAATAATAGAAGCTTTAACATTTTTTTAAAATATTCATAGGTAATATACATTCGCTTAAACATACAACAAGCAGGTGTTTGCGTATGTAAGTTAATATTTCTTCATTGTAATGTATCATTGCCTCAATTTTTGCATAGTAGAATAAAAAAATATATAAAAATCTCTGATATAAAGAGATAATTAAATTTATTAGTGCATTTTAATTTCGGATATTAGACATACTTTCACAAGTATGTGTGTATTTTACATTGTTTGTAGTCTTGGAATTGTTAAAACATTTTTATTGGAAGAAACATTCCTAAAAGTGTAGTCTTCAGTGTAGGTAAAGTAGTGCAATTGATATAACTGACTATTTCAGAAATTAAATGGGTGATTTTCAATAAAAATTTCTCAGGTCTCCTCTACAAAATGTGATTTATCACTAAGAACATCAGAGAAATGTTCTATTAGTTAGTTCTAATATCTTTCTAACATTGAGTCTGCTGAAATTAAAAATCGTCACACAATAAAGCTTGTTATGGGTGTGCCGTGTCCTAAGAAGGCGGTAGCGATGGTCGAGGGTGTTAATCTTCGAAGGCTTAGCAATTTATATTCTCTTAGAATATGATAACGTGAAATTTATTTTATAACACAGTAAAAAATATTCTGGAGTAATGATAAGTTGCTATATACACAACAATGTAAAATTTGTTGAACAAAGTTTATGTAACAGAAATAGTGTCTATGAGAAGGTGGCAGCTAGTCTATTAAGTCCACAGGCATTGCATCACTTGAACGGAAAGCGCTGGTCTTATCTCCGAGATAAAGATCTCCTTTTTCCGCGACGGCACTCTAGTGCCCTGTCGCCGCTGATTCGAGTGTCATTCCCCGGTATTAGGGATCGTAAAGCCCGGCCCTTTCGGCCTTCAAAATCTTCTACTCCAAAAGTCGCTCTTCCAACTCCAGCCAAAATCTAAATCTCTCCTCCGCATCCTCTCGTATATCTCTCAGTTATCTTCCTCTCAAAACAATAGTGAGTTTCTCAGCCACTAACTGTCCGTTCTTTTTAAGAACCTCCCAGGGATCTTTAATGTTGTCTCCTGAGTGGACACCTTAGGAAACTCCTCTTTTTGTACGTGGGTCCTGCGATCATATGCTCTCGTGAGAACGTATGTGAGTTCTCTTCCCACGCTCAAAGATAAAAAAAGTTCCGGCTGCTCCTCAGCATTAGCAAACTGTCACCGATTGTCAAATGTCCAAGAGCGATGGTGACTGAGTAGTATCTTTCATCTTGCCGTGCGTCTTACTGGACTTTAACATATTTTTACTCTGTTTTTAGAAAAGCATTAGTTTTTTCTATATGGCGAATCTGATATAGTTCAGATCTTTACATGGGAAAGAAAAAAAATCAGGAAAATATATATGTATTTTTTTAATTGAATGAGTTGCAGTGGTAATTGTGACTAATACTAGAGATTTGTTTTGTTTTGATTGTATTTTATCTCAATTCTCACATTTAAAAAAGTAGACTACACTCAACTCCAAGCTCTCAAATATTTTATCAACTTTCGAGTCTTAACTTGATGGGTTCAATGCTACACAGCACAGAATATTATTCTTCTGTCATAGTATGATAAAATAAACGGTCAAGTGCGAGTATTACTCGCTCACAGAGGGTTTTTTAGAATAAATATATGAATTTATAATTGTATTATTTAAAAAAAAAAAAATCGTTTCTAAAAGAATACTAAGACTTTGTAAAAAAACATACAACGTAAAGTTGGATAAAAAAGTATATATTAGAAAAGTGTAAACGGATATATCGTGAATATCCAAAGAAATATGGAACCAAATAATGTCAAATATAGCTATTCTGTATAACTCATTTTTTTATATTATCTTAGTCTGTTTATGATGAACTTAATTCGGTATTGACAATAAAAGCAGTGCATATTTAAACTTCGTTTGACATTTCATAAAATTAAATCCAGCCTAGTAATAAACTTTATTTCTACAGAGAAGCTAAAACAAAACCTTTGTTCAAAGTTTAAATTTGGCATTGTGCTAAATGCGCTTCGAAAAGAGGTCTCAAAATTGCAACGACGCCATGGCTAGTGCCGCATTTTTACAGATAGGTTTTTAATTAACTTTTAAAGTCACTCGAAGCGTATTGAGAGATACACTGTATGCAAACTAGTCGCGAATCCCACAGTATTTATGTGATTCATTCTAATTAAACATTTCGAGGGCGGTGTCCTTAAAAAAGGACACCTAATTTTAATTACAAAGCATACAAACGGCACCAAGAATATTTAATTAAAATTTTCCTTTTATCGTGCACGTGAAAATAAGCAAGTTCGTATTTTCTGATAAATTCGTTCATAAATTCTGGTGTCAGTCATTATTTCATAAGTTTATAAACAGAATTACTCCGCGCCGGAAAGGGTTAATGGGTCGCAAGACTCTTAAAGCTTCAAAATTTAGAAATTTTAATTTTTTTTTAGATGTTAAACCCCTATCTTTTCTGAAAATTTTGATGTAATTGTTTCCTTGAAATTCCCATTAGAACAGAAGTTACGGCTTTAGAATTATACCCCCTCAATAGCTGAAGCAGCGTTTCCGAAACTTTGAAGTCATTTTTCTCCAAATATCGTTTTTCGGTATAACGCGCAGGGGACCTCAAAAACTTCTGAATAATTTTTCATGAAATTTTCAAAACATATATTTCATGTTAGTCTGTATAAACTGAAGCAAAAATTTCCTTTTTATTGTTCAATAAAATATTTTTTTAGGTGATTATACTGTTGAAATTTTCAAAATTTTGTATTAGCTGAATACCACATTGCAATCTAAATATAAAAATGCTGTAAATACAAATTTATTTAAGTTCAGGGTAATTATTACAGTCTGAAGTATAAGTAAGCATTAAAATTTTCATTCTAGTTGCAATATTGATTTTGTAATCCTGCAAACTGTTATCCCAATTTTCTGTTCGACAAATGTCTAGTATATAAAAATAGCAAATAAAGCCTTTGTGCAACAATATTAAAAAGCAGAAAAAACAACGTTGGTTTTTCTGCTTTTTAAAATGTCTAGTAGTTTCGAGCCCCCAATAAATAATAATCTTCCAATTTTTTAAATACATGAAATGAAAGAACATACTTATATCTTTAATCGCAATTAAAATTGTGTTTTAAATCATATACATTTTAAGACATTAAATGTTGAAATTAATCTTTTTTTTTTTTTTTTTTTTTTTTTTTTTTTTTTTCTTTTTCCAATTTTTAGAGCCCTGAGATCCCTGAAATTAGCATGTTTTTAAGAATTTGACATTTATTGCTTTTATACTGTTACTGGACAGTATGTTACACATATATATCATTAAAAAAATTTAACTAGGCATGGAGTACGCCGCACCTGTCATTGTGTATGTCCAAACTGGCCGTATCTTTAAGGGTTAATATCTCGGCTAATTACCAACGATTTTTTTTAAATTCATTATCAACAATGCTTTTATACTCCTGCTACGATAGGTTTTCCAGCGATGATCAACAATTTTTCTGAAAGCCCGTAAATCGAAATTTGTGTTTAACAGAAAAATGCGAATTTCTAAAAAACTATGTGACCTAGGGTAATCGCTATAATTTTCCGGCAAGGTTTATACCAACGTCTACTATCATTATTTTTTTCATAATTTTAGTTTCAGTATATTCGTAATTAGATAATTAGATGTGGGGGATATTTTTGCGCTATATTTTGGACAATATCTTTGAAACTATAATACCTAAGATTAAAAGGAATGTATTTTTCAGTTCAGCGTTACGAAAGCTTTCACACGATACCCCGCACGATATGCGAAGAAAAAAGTTTATTTTCAAGTACCATAATTAGCCCCCGTACATTTTTACTAAATATATTTATGAATGTTTATTAATCTGAAAATATGTGGGTCAATAGTCTTTATTATTTCCCCGAATTTGAACTTTCCACGTTCAATAGTTTACGAATAAAATGGCTGTGACAGACAGACAGACGGAGAGACACAGGAGTGACCTTATAATGGTTCCGTTTTTACTTTTTAAGTACGGAACACTAAAAATACTTTTGTAATTCCATCCCCATATTGAATTTGTAAGAACATTTGAATAATGAAATTTCACATCGTAATTAGAATATTCCGTTAATTTCTCCTTCAAAAACCAGATATAAAGTTGTTCGATGATGCAGTTTAGAAATTATCCAGATGAAATATTTTTACACCTAAATTTACAGCTCTTTTTCAACGTTGCAGAACAAACTTCAATCCTAGAATTATTTTAAACATAACTGAAAATAACACATACTGGACAACTGCACCACGAATTATAATAAATAGAGACACAATCTTGCTTCATAAGTCTTTATTTTCAATGGATGAAACCACTACATTTTTATTTTCATATCTTTAGTCAGTGTTCGACAAATTATCTCTTGCGCAGGAAACCTTCATCTCTGAGCTTCTTAGCCATTTAACCATCATATTTTTTCCTGAAAACGGCTGTAGAAACATCTTGAAACGTAGAATTTAACTTTTAGCTTATTAAAGTTCGTGGTTTGTATGCCATTAAGGAAGATTGTGTATTTATTTATTATAACTGAAAATATTCTTTGAAAACCAAGTTGTAATTTTGGATTTCAAATTTTTTAGCTTCAACAAATAAATTCTGTTAAAAGTTTTAAATATTGCAAAAATATTCCTTAGACTATTAATTTCATTATACGCAAAATACACTATGCACAACTGTCCGTTTTCATGTGTTTGTTTTCAAAATATGATATAATTTACCTGTTATTATATAAAAGAAAAAATTCTTAGTTTGATGTTATGTCGACTTTAATGTGAAAACGATTTTCGTTTTTTCCATTTTAAGATGAACAATATGATATCAAAATTCCTTAACGTGGATGCAAAAAGAATTCTTAATTTCCCAAATTTTTTGTTTTCATGTCATAAAAACCAAATTTAACATTCGTTTAATATAATGCATATTAACGCAGTAAAACTATATAAAAAAAACTCTATAAAAAATCAAAATTATACTAATGTATATATTTTTTATTTACATGTTTTATTTATAGATATGTTTTATGCATAGTTCTCAGAAACAGGAAAAAAGTACTGCATCTTTAGTTTCACATTTAAAATATGAAATTTATTTTTTGTCAATCAGCAAGGTTTAAATTTATATAAATTGCATTGCTATAAAATGATTTTATCGCGTAAAATATATCACTATAAAAACATTTTAAAAACATGTAAGTAATTAAAAAATACACGCACTTGAAAACTAAATATGTTTTGATAATGGTTTGTATTCATTTAGTTTTAAAAATCACTATTAAATAGATATTTACTGAAACATTTTTCTTTTTGATGCTGTAATTAGTTATAAACTAAATGTGTATTTATTAGTTGGTAATAAAATAAATTTAAGATATTTTTTACGCTAAGTAAATGAGATATTTTGTAATGTTATAAATTTATGTTTTATGTAAGAATATGTAGTTGTGTTATTTGTTAAACAAATTTTGTAAAAATAAAAATAAAAGGATTTATTAATATTTTCTTAAAATCTTCGTATTGCAAGAATTCTGTTAGCTTTTTAACATTCCAAAATAATCTTAGTTCCGCATAGAAATGTTTCATTCAAGCAGCTGGTTTGAAATGCTGTTTTTGAACAACAAGAGAAATCTTTCTGATAGGTATTTCTTGTATAAATAAATTATTTTAATCATAGAAAGATTGGGTTACACAATACGTATGTTAAAATAAATAACGGTAATATAACAATTACCTTTCTAGGATTAATAGCTTTAGAGCATGTTGATTGTATTAAATAGATATTTATTTCGAACAATATAATGTTTGTTGAAACCTAGTGAAAGTTAATCTAAATGCAAATATCCTTTCCCAATCTCTGCCTTTAATTTGTGATCAACGAACTTTGCTAATTTCTCAATTTAACACTAGAATGCCCGGAAATTTTGCTCAAGTTTCATAAAAATATTTGACACCAGAATTTTTATTGAAAATTATTTAATTGATTTATTTAACATAGATCTGCTTGGATTAAATTTAACTTATTTTATGAAAAAATTTCTGGTTCCAACTGACATTTAATCACATGGTCGGAGTCAAATCGACTCCTTTTGGGCGTTCTAGTGTTAAACGCACATGTTTCTTTTGCGATTTTTAAACAAGAATATAACTTTATCTTAGAAACATACTAAATGTAATTCTGTGAATACGAAAGTACATTGTTTACGATTTCTAAAACGGATATAGTCAAATAAGAATTGCTCTCTTAAACAAAATGCATAATAAAAAGGAAAAATTGAAATCTCATTCAATTTATTTACAGATTATAATTACATTCCCACATACTCTAAATTATTCTTACACTGAAAAAACGACATATTCAGAAATAATAATCTTAATATTTATTTAGAGTTATTGTAGAAAGTAAATAGCTTTTAAATGGATATTAACTTATATTTTCAGTTACAATATTTTATTGTATCCATTTGCATTCGTTTACGAATTAATTGTATATTTTATATTTTATGGGAATGTACACAGACGGAAAATCATTATAATTCAAACTAAGTTCACGTTTCTTCAAAAAGAATGCAATTAAAATTTTTAATCAAAAATGCATAAAACAATTGCTAGTGTGTGCTACTGAAACACAAATCATATCATATACGCATACTTTCATTTGCATTATAAAATTTCATATATTTTACTTTATCGTAACACAAAAGATAATATTTGACAGTACATGGCTTAAAAGCACAACAACAGAAAATCCCACTATTAAACTGTTAATACAGAACATTTATATAGAGATTGTAAATCGTATCATTAAGAATGGAAAGATTTTTAATTTACAATGTATTATAATGCTGGGAAATCTTGTGTCTACGTATGTGTGTATATACAGGGTGATTCATAAAAGATGGGCAGAACTTTAAGGGGTTATAGTACACTTAAAGACAAATAATATTAAATAGGAGACTAAGGGTCCCAGACGTATTCCCAAGGAGATAGGGGGCATTAAAGTTTAGGGTCCGAAATTTCAAATGATTATAAAACATGGAAAAATTGGTCGATTCGTTTGCGGTTTTTGCAAAAAAATTTTTTTATGCCAGTATTTTCTTGAAATAAAATTTTAAAGTTCAATTTCAAAAAATGCCGATAGGGGGCGCTTTAGACTTTGGAGTAACAAACAACTATTTTTTAACGTTATTTTTTGTATTTCTTTAAATGATTTCGAAAGCTTAGACTTAAACTTAAATTTTGATCTAAAAATCTGAGTCCTAACGAGTAGTTAAGTAGCGTAAACTGAAATTTGAAATTTGAAACCCTTCTCCCCCCAGAACAAAAATCAGTTATTCCCGATCTTTGTGTCGTAGATTAGGCTCTAACTACTGCCGCGTTTTGCTAAAATTATTCTTTATGTCAGTATTTTCTTGAAAATAAATTTTTAAGAAAATTTTCAAAAAATTCCGATAGAGGGCGCTTTAGACTTTGGAGTAACGAACAACTATTTTATACCGTTATTTTTTGTGTCTCATTAAATGCTTTCTAAAGCTTAGACTTAAATTTTCAGCCCAAAATCTGAATCGTTAGACGTGGTTAAGTTTCTGGGGAGAGGGGTTTGAAATTTCTACTCCTGAGCGCAGTTCAGTTTACCATGTCCACACATTGTGTGCTGTGATACGAGGTAAAAAGACACAAATTAGGATTATGTTACCAAAGCATATTTATTAACATGTAATTACAATAAATGTTCAAAATTGTGACCACCAGAGGTTATGCACGCAGAACAACGGCGAAGAATGGAACGGCGAACATTCGCGAAAACATCAGGCTTTTCGAGCACTTCCCCTACAGCGGCGGAAAGTCTGGCGACCAGTTCCTCGGGGGATTCAATGGGTGTCTCATACATAAGAGCCTTCAATCGTCCCCAAAAAAAGAAATCGAGGGGTGAAAGATCTGGCGAGCGAGCAGGCCAAGCAACAGGACCACCTCGACCAATCCATCTGTTCGGAAATGCGATGTCCAGATAGTTGCGGACGTCTCGTACGTAATGGGCTGGCGCTCCATCGTGCTGGAACCACATGACCCGCCGGATGCGTGGAGGAACAACGTTTAACAGGTCTGGCAGCACATGTTGCAGAAATGTGAGGTATGTTTTACCGTTGAGGCGTTCAGGAAGAAGGTACGGTCCGATTAGGTGGTCTCCGAGGATTCCTGCCCAAACATTGATGGAAAAGCGTCTCTGATGAGCATGTGGATACGTAGCATGTGGATTGACATCCGCCCATACATGTGCATTGTGTGTGTTAAATGTACCTTCACGTGTGAAGGTACATTCATCGGTGAAAAGCACAGTTCGTCCAAAATGTGGATTTAGCGCGTTCTGCTGCAGAAACCAGCGGGCGAATTCAATACGATTTGGATAATCCCCTGGAGACAGTTTCTGGACTCGTTGCACATGAAACGGGAGCAAATGTTCATCCTTCAGTACCCTCCAAGTCATGGACTGTGAGGTATCCACCTGCCTAGCCACTGTTCGTGTACTTGTACTTGGCTGCGCCGCTACTACATCCAGAATGGCTTCTGCAACAACTACTGATTCGTCCTTTTTTGCACGACCTGCATTCGACCGGGAAGCGAGAAATGATCCCGTCTCACACAACTGTCTGTGCAAGCGCTCGAAAGTTTTGCGGTTAGGCAACCGCCTGTTGGGAAATCGCTCTCCGTACATTCGTTGTGCCTCTGCACCATTTCCATCTGCCGCTCCGTAAATTAAATGCATCTCAGCCTTTTCCTTATTCGTGAAGGGCACCATCTTCCGATTCATTACTACAGCGACTTACACTTGACTCACCGTTCAGTGGTTTTTATGCCTGAATCGTGTCGAAATTTTGCATACGTGTTCTTCTTCTTCCCCATTTGACATTTGCATACTTTCTGTTTCCTTCTTCACCCGGTGACTAGCGTCAGGAATGGAGCTTTAACGTTTGCATGAGCGACGTTTCCAACTGTGCCAGTGCCTTTATGAGTGAATTCCGACTATGCAGTCCTTGACGAAAGTTGTATTTTTGCCTCGTATCACAGCACAGAATCGTTGGGCATGGTTAAGTAGTGCAAACTGAACTATGTTCAGAAGTTGAAATTTGAACCCCCTCCCCTCGCTACTGAACCACGCTCAGCGATTCAGATTTTGAGCTGAAAATTTAAGTTTAAGTCTAAGCTTTCGAAATCATTTAAAGAAATACAAAAAATAACGTTAAAAAATAGTTGTTTGTTACTCCAAAGTCTAAAGCGCCCCCTATCGGCATTTTTTGAAATTGAACTTTAAAATTTTATTTCAAGAAAATACTGGCATAAAGAAATTTTTTTGCAAAAACCGCAAACGAATCGACCAATTTTTCCATGTTTTATAATCATTTGAAATTTCGGACCCTAAACTTTAATGCCCCCTATCTCCTTGGGAATACGTCTGGGACCCTTAGTCTCCTATTTAATATTATTTGTCTTTAAGTGTACTATAACCCCTTAAAGTTCTGCCCATCTTTTATGAATCACCCTGTATACATATCTTATCTCAAAAACGGCTGTAACGATTTTTATTTACTTTTGAATACTGACGTTTTGAGGTATCTGACCTTTGGGCTAGGTCACATGTTTAAGACATTTTGGATTAGTACTTCATTTTCAAATCACTACAGGTGATTTCATACTATCTGGAATGGGGGGGGGAATAGTTATTAAGTAGTCGTTGGCAAATGTAGGCAGTAAACGAAGTAGCAAAAATTGCACCATTGTGCAATTTGCACCAAAAGTGGCACCATTTCGCAAAATTTAGCGATATTTGGCAAATTAATGGCGACACTGACGAGGTTTGGTAGGAAAATTGATATTTCCAATGCCAAAAAACATGCTTTTCACCGAATGAAAAATGTCCCAAAATTGTTTGCAGAATATTGATGCAATTGGATTTTAGAATGTGAAGATATTTTCTAGAAATGTGCAACGGGAGTTGAGATACATGGTTCAACCAATATGCCCATATTATGTTCTCTAAAACGGAATTCAATAAATCAGGGTACTGAGAACTTTCTGAACACATGCTTGCCATGAAAGAATATCGCCAACTTCCGAGATGTTTGGCGAAACAATTTGCTTTCAGAATCTGAAGGACTTTTTAAGAAATTCCTAATAGGAGTTGAGATAAATTATTTAACCTATCAGTCCATAGAATGTTCTCGAAAACAGAATACAACAAACCAAGGTACATATTACTTTCTAGGAATTAATCACACAGACATTTAAGGAAGTGCTTCGGTCCAAGCCTAAAGTCTCTAAAGTTGGATAGTGAATTTTCAATCTGGAAAAGAGTTAGAAATCTACTAAACGAATGGAATATGTGATAAAAGGTCGCGGTTGCTACTGTAGAGTGCAGACTCCACTCAACTACGACAAACGTGATTCTTTTTGTATTGTGAAGTCTACTCTAAACTATCAGAATTATGTCCGCTTGTCGTCCAACGATGCGAAAAAATGTTAACTTCCAACAGCAAGGAAGAAAAAGTGTCGGAAGATAATCGTGATGTGCCATCAACACCTACATTGCCAATCCGCGCAACAAGTGGAAGAAGCATGAAATATATACTTGAAACTGTTGCAATCTTGAATAACTATGGATCCGAAGAAAAGCTAGGAAAAATGCGTTGTTTTTTCAGATAAAAAGGACGAGTAACGGACTTGTTTAATCTCCAAGCGCCTGGAGTATTTACGAAAGCATGTAACTCGACAGTTGGAGGATAAACCTAAAGAAAACACTTCCAAGCGTCTGGCGAATTTGAGAAAGCTTGTGCATTGATGGCTGGAGCAAGAAATTAATGAATTCCATTACAGGAAGAGAACAGGCAGTACTAAGCCCGATGTCGTGCCTGTGAAAAAGAAGAACCCTGTTGCTAAAGACTGGAGGAGAACCGCAATCGTTAACGAACGAAAACTGATTTTTGGAAGGATGCCCATTCGTTGTAACTATGTAAGTATTGTAAAATTTAAAAATATGTATATGGTTTTCATTTGGATTGCTTCTGTAAATAATACTGTAATAAGAAAAAGTTATTTACAGAAATGTTAAAGTGATAATATGTTGTTATATCGAGTCCAACACAAAGGTAATTTCAACACAGCTAAGCTCGACTTTCAGGATGGTAAAAGGAATACAAAAAGGATGTAATATAAAAAGGTATCGGAACACATATGAAAGTGACCATTTGCCTTATAATGTAACCACTCACTGCGTTTCAATGCGCCGAAGTTCTGAACTTGGGTGTTCAATATCGAAAACGATGGGAATTTTTCGATAAAAGTTAAATAGAATATATTTCTATATCGTCGATTTCCAAATAAATGATATTCCCTGTGCTTAAGTGGCGTTCATTGAAAGAAAATAACACAAATATTATCTGTAAGCTTCTTATCAATACTTCAGGACATTTTTTGATTAGAAGGAAGTGAAGTATAAGTATGGTATTGTGAGACAAACGTCTTTTAATTATGAAGAAATTTCTTGAAGGAAACAGCAAAAAAAAAGTATATATATATATTAATCTATGCACTAATTTCTTATCATCATTTTTTGCAAAATATTCGTTCTTGTTGGAGCAATGACGCGCATACACCAATTCACATTCGCAAATTTTTATTTCTGTGATATCTATGTGATTCAGTATTTATTTCCCGCTAAATAACAGACTCTGAACAAATTTATAATTAAGTTTGTTTCAGTTTGTTTTATCTGTATAGAGATTTGATCACTAATTTCGAAATTGCGCCACCAAGAGCATAAGCAATAATTTTATTGTGCACATCATATTTAGTTATTTATGTGTACATAACACTTTTATAAATGTAAGTACATATGTTGTAGGAAGGAAAAAGACATTTTTTTACCGTCAGTACGCATTTACGTGTAGCACTATTAAATACAATTAAAACATTTTACTGAAAATGGTCTCTGCAACACTTTGTCGTTCTAAAAAATCTTTTTAAAAGAAGGCATAAGCATGCCCACCTTGAAAAGATTCTTATCCCATTAAAAAAAATGTCTCGTTTCTTTAAAAAATATATATATTAATCGGGAAAGCGATTTTCTCGATTCTTAACTTTCTTACAGCCACGAACTGATATATCCGTTCAGTATGTTGTAGGTTCCACTGAAATACAACCATTATTTAAATTAATATAATTCTACAGATATAATCCCGTTTGGAAAAATTAAGGTATGATTAATTCTCTGAAGGATCATATGCCAATGCATAATAAAAAAAAATGCCATGTTGGAAAAAACATCCTTTTCTATCATAAAAAAATTAAGAGAAAATAACATTACAATTTTGTCCTTTACCTCGTCAGTCAGGAGGTTAATCATATCTTAAACAGATAAGAAGATTTTCGCGAAACCTCTCTCGTATACTAAATACAGAACAAGAAAAGGATCTAGCTAGGTCTCGAATTTAAAAGAATTCGTTTGGGCAGGTTAAAGCAAACTCAGCGCTGAAAATTCTGCTTGCTATTAATCAGAAAATGGTCATGCGTATTACTCAAAACATGCTTTCTATACCAATTCAGGCACGACAATACGATCTACCATGGTCTTCAATCCAGAAGACATCATTTCAACAGGTTGAAGTAAACTCAGCACTGAGAATGCTGCGAACACCATTTCAGCACTGAAAATGCTGAAATGGTGCACAAATGCTGCGACTTGTGAAACTTGTTACAGCGACTACCTGCTGTAACAAGTTTCACAGAATTTAGTTTCTATACTAATTTTGCGCGAAACACTGTGTAGTTTGGTCTCTAATTCAGGAAAATTCGTTTTACAGAGTGAAAAAGAACATCGATACTGAAAATGATGGTATTAATCGAAAACAATTCAGACGATTTTTATTATATAAGCTTTATTCAAATACGAGAAAACTATTCAACGAAAATTCGTTTTGATACGTTTAATTATTTTGTATTATATTTAATCTTCCATGATCAGAATTCTCGCCAATAATTTTTGTCATTGATCATCAATACGATAAAGGACGCTCTCGAAGGCCGCAGAAAAGTTTTATCTTCATTATTAAATCGAGCGTAAGATAAATGCCTAGGTAGATCCACGATATGCTAAAATTTGTTTTAACTGGCTAAAACAAATAAAATTGATGAAAAGCGGATTTTGTGAATTTAAATATTTTCATTAATATTCTGTAAATATGCTAACTTTCCTTTATAACTCACTTAGTTTTATACTTTTCGTATATTTTAAATCAGTACCATATAGTTACAGATATTGTTATTTTTTGATGTCATGGCTATCTGTGACACAAAATTTAGCAATTAATTCTAAAAGCTAGAAACTTTTTCTGTCCAATTCACCACATCGTTGACGAAATAGCTCAAGTCAACTTCTATTAACCTGGATAATGATTGTCGAAGAAGAATCATTTTAATTTTTATAAAACATAGAGATTAACACTCAGGGTATACACGAAATAGTCGCATTTATATAAAAACGTTTATTTTTATAAATGAGGATTCAAATACAATGTTTTTGTTTTGTTTTGTTTTATTTTATAACACGTATTGTAAATGAACGTTTGGAACTAAAAATTCAACACACACAAAACCGCTAAGAACGATATTTAATGACACGATATTTCAAGTATTTTTACATTTAAAACTGAAACATATCATTACTTGTGCACAACTATTACCTTATTTTCACTGGTTTTTCACTTTTGAATACAGTAAAACTACGCGGTATATAAATATATTCTGCATGACTTCTTGATGTTTTGCGTATAGTAAATATCACCTTTCTATGTTTATTAAAAAAAAATAAATGTTATAAAAAGTACCGAGCGAGTCTTGTTCTACAAGGTAATTTGTTTAATTTGACAAATATGTGAATTTAAGAAGCATATTTCGGTTATATAGCAAAAAGGTTATATTAAGCTAGAATAGAAATTCTATCATAAAACTGAACTTTGGATATACTATTAACCGAAATGCAACTTGTTTTGCACTAAAATGGTTTTGGGGGCATTAAACAATGCCTATTTTCTGCTGTCAAAAATATTGAAATGTCAGCTTTACATTTCCTGCATAATACTTACACATCTATGTATCATTTTTCTTGTATTACCCAGCATTTAACGTAATATAATAATAATAAACCTATGTGATAAAAATTCCCATATTAATTTTTTAAATAAGAATCAAGTATAATATGTATATTAAACCAAGCATTATCTTAAAATATGTCTAAGACATAATACTCATTCTTCGGTTTTACATACACACTTTTTTATATGTGCAGTTTACCTATATTTGCAGTTTTTTATTTAAAACAAATGTATATAAGAATTTGTTGGGAAAACGTAATAATATTCTTCATTTTTTCAATTTTTTATCACCTACTTTCTAAACGATTTGAAATTCGTAGTTCTCCAAAACTTGTCAGTATAAAAGGTTTTCGCTACTGTCGAAAACTAGAATCATAAAATTTTCTTTTTTAAAAAACATCGTTACTTCAAAATTTCAAGGAGTTATTTTATTTCGCTAAACACTTTTGTGAGAATTTCCATTTAAATAATATGTATTTACATGTATTTCGATATATATTTGAATAGTGCAGTATTTTTGTAGTAGGGAAAAAAAATTAATATATGGAAAAGAGATAACTTTTATTATTTTTTTTTCTGTCTACCTATTCTTTATGCAACTATTATACAGTTTTCCTAAAATTACGCACTCAAGCTAAGTTTATAAAGTCCAATCTTCATGAACATATATTACTGAAAAGAACGGAAAATATATTTTTATCCAACATATATTACAATACTATTAAATTATTTCCTTTCATTTCGAAATCGTTCCCTTTATAATAATTGTTACTATAAAATGCTTTATATTCGGAATACACGTACATCAAATGTAAAACGGAATAGAACATTAATCCAATTAAACTTTAAATAGATTGTATGCAAAAGTTTTAGGCAAATTTCGAGTTAAGTATAGTTAAATTTAAATGTGTAATTAAATTACTTTTACTTAACTATATGTGCAAGATTGTAAAATTACCAAATCGTAATTAAATTCAAACTCTTGTCGTAAATATTACCCGTATTAATGTACATTTTACTCTAAACATTTTTGAAATAAAGCAAATATTTTATAATCTGTAATACTTTATTGAAAGAATCGCCCATAAAACATATTATTAAGCTTTGTGACCAATACTTGTTTATGTAAAGATTTTAATTAAAACGTACAGGCAAAGATAGACTGCTTATTAAACTGCTTAAACAAAGTTTTTAAGGTGTATTTTTAAATATGTGTATTTTCAAGTACTCGCTGAACAGCTTTTATTGTTATTGCAAGTCTTCCGGAACTATTTCCATCTTTAATGCAACCAGTTCCCTTAACTTTATTTAATAGCTTCACTCCTATAGATCGATTTTCTGAATTTGGAGATGAAATCCTCCTGCATTGGTTCAGCGTTAAACAATATCACTTCCTTCTTTTTCGGCATTCATTCTGTCAGATTACCTGCAAAGATATTGGATTTAGATATTATTTCTCAAAAATGTATATAAACACTTTCTATTTAATGATGTAACAAAAATGATCTGTTTCAATTCATAATTTCTTTTCTAATTGTATGTGCTTTATTTACACTTTGGAAGTCTTGTGTGTGTTAAAAGATGGTCAATATCACAAAAGCAATGATAATTTCTTTCTTTCTTTTTTTTTTTTTTTTTTTTTTTTTTTTTACATATTAGCGTGACAAAATCGTAAAAAAAAAATAAAATAAAAGTGGAAAAAATTTTATCAAATTTTATTGGTAAGTTAGTGCGCAATATAAGTTATTAATAAACAAACAAATCAATTAAAAAAAACCATGTAACTCCAAATAAAAATCTGTGACATATTATGCTTTCTTTTATCTAACTAGGGGGCTCTGCCCCCTACGAGCTACGCTCGCCAACCCCCGTTCAGGCACACCAAAATCCAAAAAGCACGCTAATTTGATCGGCTTTAAAAATATTGAATAAAAAAAAAAACAAAAAAAAAAACAGTAGCGATCTCTCTGTAAACGGGTTTCCATTCGTCTTCCATGGATTGGGGACTTTTAAGGCCAAATCTGCTGCTGTTAAGAGATACAATGGCTGTTTTCGTATTTAATTAAAAAAATTAGTTAAACATTTGAAAATAAGCTAATGTAAAATGAATTAAGTAAACAGTGTCATTGTCTCCCGGTATTTTTTAACAGCGTTATAAGATAGTTCTTTTAAATAATTCATTTTAAATGTATCGTTTCAAATCTGACGTAATTTACACCAAAATTTTATTTCTCTTATTAATATTCACGTGAAAATACTTTTGTTGTTATAAGGAAATATTATTTGCGCTGTCTTCGAATTCACGATAATAGTTAAAAAGATTATCTCAAAATATCTCGCGCAAATATATTTTTCAATTTAAATTGTTTTGCTATATTTTTTACCATTTTAAATATGACGTAAGTTCCTCAAATTAGAAGTTTTAACGCATAATAATGATTTTTTTTATTTTAAGATTTTGTTTCTCTTTTAAAATTCAAGTGTAAAGATGGTTCGGCACAGATGTCATATAAATGTATATATTGGCGCAATTTTTTTCTGACGCCAATTTCATATACGCAACGGGTACTTAACTGGTGCTAAAGTGTCGTTATTTTGCTTGATATGGTAACCTGGATGTTGTTGTTTATGCTATTGATGTTTTCGCCAAATTGGCGTCGGAAAATATAGTATATGACATCTGTGCCTATGGTTCTTATGACGTAATTTTCCCGCTTTTAACATGTAATCATTTAATTCTAATTTTAAAGTTTTTTTTTCCGTTTGTAATAGTCACGTGTAAATAAATTTTTAATTTGAAGTAAAAATTATTGTTTGCGCTGTTTATGCAACTGGCAACAGTTTAAATTAATAACATTTTCTAAAATTTGTAAAAAATATCTCTGGAAATGCTGAAAATTTGAATTTAAAAATGATATAAAACCACAAAAAATGAGTCAAATAAGAAAAATAAATGCAATCTGCACATCGGGAACTTATAACGTATAAAATGATCTAAAAATGATTAAATTCTCATGTATAGTTTTTGCTCCAATAAAACTTTTTTAATGGAACGATTTTGTCTAACTTTAGCATAAAATATCTTTTAAAATAATTCTTCAATTTGAAAACTGTCTGCATCAGCGTATTTATCAAACATTTCTCTATAATACCACCGATTTTCATATTTTTGTATGCAACAGTTTTTTTAATATTAACGATGAAAGGCCATGCTTAAGCATTCAAATAAGATGTGGATCTACCCGGAATATCTACGCAGATTGTCATTGGCTCATTTCCAAATCAAAACTTTATTTTATATATAGAAGGATACAGTAGATTCAGGTTAATTGAAACACATCGGTTCTGCACAAAATCTCTCAAACAACGTCTAACCAAATTGTAGAATCATTAACAAAATTAATATTCAGTCATATTTTTCTATTTTGTTTCAACTAAACGTCTATCTCAATTAAATTGCGTATATTTGAAACAAAACGCAATCTACTGTTTTTGTAAAATCCCAAACATACAGAGCATGCATATTTTGAAAGCAGCTCCTATAATAGCTTCACTCCTATAGACCGATTTCCTGAATTTGGAGATGAAATTCTCCTACACCTGTTCATGTGTTAAACTAAGCAGAGAGCCAAAACAATATCACTTTCTCCTTTTCCGGAATTCATTCTGCCAGATTACATGCAAAGAAACTGGATTTAGAAGCTTTCGTTTATTAATTAATAATAATTGGACACCTAAAAATACTAAACCACATATTTTTTGTAACTGCGGCGATTAGTTTATAAGATACATATAATGCATTAAACAGCGTAAAAAAGTCCTTCATTCAGACATAAATCCACTTGTATTTTACATTTTTGTTTGTTTATTTCTTGCATAAAATTTTATAAAAAACACAAACAAAACGCAAATGCATGAATTTTATTAAATGATTTAAATAAAATTTAAGAATAGTTACTTTTTTCCCTCAACATCGAAATTCGCAACAAACGAAACCCTCCTCCAACCATAAATTAACCTTCTGGCGAAATCCTTTAGTTAATTGAAAGTTATTAAATTTATTTATTTAACGTAACACGCTTTAGGCTAAATTTAAAATTTTAGCTCCTGCTACTTCAGGCGTGTTAAATAATGCCAGATATGACAGAACATAGCTACTCTTATAAGAGTAGTGTAAATTTGTTGTGAACAAATTGTCAAATTTAATAGATTTGTGAAAGAAATTGCCACCTGTCTGTCTTTTCTCTTACTTTCACAAATGTGATTGAGTGTCCTTGAATCTAGTCGTCGATATTATTTTGTCTGCTATTATGCTAATTACCTGACTGTGGTCAGTTGGTGAGTATAAATACGTTAATTGAAGTTGGAGCAAGCGGGTTGCCGAGTGTCGCCACATGGTTCTACAAGAAACATTTTTTTATCCATTTGGAAAAATGGTTATTGTCCTCCGTCAGGGTAGGAAATCAAAAACATATCTGAAGCGTTTTATTAGTTGAATCCCGCATTTCATTCGTTTTCTGATTGGTCTATACAGTAATCTGTATCTTCCCTTTAATTTCAAGAGAGATGGATACCTTCTGTTGCCACTATGACAAGCAAGTAATAAAAACTACAAAAAAATATTAATAACTCAGAAACAAATTGAGATACAGCTTTCAAACAAATTGCATGTAAAAGTACATTTTTTTTCCTCTATACGACGGTGTAAAAAGTAATATTGTGTGATGTTTAGAAGTTTTAAAATGAAATTTCATTTAAAATCGGTGCAGGAATATTAATGTTTAATCCATGGTGTACGTAATGTATGATCAGCTCCGTAGAAGTTTATAAATTTACAGTACCGAAAATTGAAAAACTGAAATTTCTTTAAAAAATTGTTCATGATGGGTCCAGGAATGTTAATGTTTAATCCATGCCGTACGTAATATAAGATCAACTCCGTGCGATTTTTTTATGCATTAAATTTTAGTCTTTGAAAAAATCATTTTCCAAATGGTCGTTGTAATTTGTTAAATTGCTTTTTTTATAGTTGATTTCAAGCCTCATATCATTTTGTTCAAATGTTTTACGTGGATCAAGAGATGAATTTAGTTTCACCAATCAGAAGCCTACTTTTTGTAACAAATTAAATCCGTTACTTTAAATTGAGTGACGTTTTGGCTCCACTGAATTCGAAGTGTAATCTAAATTCAGAACTATATCTCGTAATGTAATTTACAAGGTTTATGCAAATACATATATGTATTCCCTCCCACGAAGACTGCATCTTTGAGAATAGCATAGAGCATCATAAAGTATGACATTTTCAGTAAACAATTGGATCTTGTGACTTAGAGTTATGGATGTAGTTCGGGAATTTTATTTGCCTGCTCTGTCTCAGCTTACTGACTCACCTTTTCTGCTTTGACAGTATCTGTCCCTCTTTAACATTTGTTCTTGAAACAGTCCATCTCAAAATATTAAACAGACACAATCGACTCCTATTTCCGTTGAAACATTCGATATTACTGACTTCATCTATAAATAAACATAAAAAAAACACAAATAATATGATATTTTAGGTAATATACACCATATGATACATTTTGATGGTATGTAAAATAAATAAATCATACCAAATAACACTGGAAAAATTGAGCGTCTATTAAATCAATATTATTATACAAAAATCTTACTTAAGTAGGACTTCAAATGAATTTTTTTCAATACAATTTTTTAATGAGAAACAGTGGAAGACTATTTATCTTCTTCTATCTAGAATAGGCTAAAAATTGAAAGACTCTAATGTACTGTAACTAGGGAAGTTTGGCTGGTATAAGACTGATGTTTTTTAATCAGTTAATCTTGTATACAGTGTGTCCACTCTCAACGGTGTCCAATGGCTAATTCTTAAACCGTTAGTCATAGATATAAAGTTCCAATTACAAAATTGTTTTAAATGAGGTAAAGAAACATTTTAAAAGCAATTTGGATCAATACAAACATTTCTTAAGAAATTACGAAATTTAAATTTTTATACGGTCCCCCGGTCCGATAAGTTATATTTGGTAAAGTTTTCCTTTTATACTGACAAGTAATACAAAAAAAAAAAAAGTCCTTCCGGCCAGTGCCGGGAGGAAGAGGTAGCTTTCAGATTCCTTATTTTAAAAAAGCCAACTTATATTATTCAAACACACGAAGTTCAATTAAGTGGAAACCGAATGTAGGAGATTCAATACTAATTTTTATCAATACTAAATCATTATGAATGAGAATTTCGCAAAATTAGTCAGCTTTATCCAAGCTGCTTTTATTTAAAGTAACATATATTTCGCTGCCAAATTCGGCGATTTCTTAAAGTGCCTGCCATTTTAAGACAACATGGTGGATGAGGCTAACCAGTGAACTTGGTCGAGACCTTAGTAATTGCTGTGCACATGCTCACTCACATCGGAATCGGTTGATACATACGAGTGCTGTCGCAGGCAAAAAATCAGATTTTTCAAAATGTCACACACGTTAGAAATTGAAACTGCTATATCTGAGCCATTTTTTAAGATAAAGACAAACAAAAAATGCTCCTGAATCCTAATATCAAGGTCAAATACTTAAGAAAGAAACCTTTTTCAATTTCTAATTTTTTTGCACCTCACTTTAAATATATATATTTTTAATTTAATGGCCGCCATTTTGAAACAAGATGGCTGATGAAGCTGGCCAGCGAACTTGGTCGAGATATTGATGTATACTATCCACATGCCTTCTTCCATCGAAATAGGCGAATACGTGTGATATCGTGAGACAAATACATGATCGTTTCAAAGTGTTAGCCATAATAGAAATTCAAAGTGCTATAATTCAACCCCTTTTTAAGATATAAACAAAAGAACAAATTTTCAGAAACAAAAACTGCTCCAGAATCTTCGTATCAAGGCCAAACACATAAAAAAAAATCTTTTTCATTTTCCAATTTTTTAATACCTCATTTTAAATTTTAAATTACATTTTTTTTAAAAAATGGCAACCCTTTTGAAACAAGATGGCGAATGAAGCTGGCCAACAATCTCGGTCGAAACATTGGTATGTACTATGTACAGACCAAGTTACATTCAAATCGGTTCATAAATACGCCTGTTATCGCGTGACAAAAATCAAGGCGTTTCAAAATGCCAGCCACGCTAGAAATTCAAAATGCTATAACTCAGCCATTTTTTAAGATATAGACGAAACAAAAACTGCTTCCGAATCTTTTTATCGAGGTCAAACACATAAGAAAAAAATATTTTTCAATTTTCATTTTTTTGGTACCACATTTCAAATTTAAATTTTTCTTAAAACTTTAAATGGCCGCCATTCTTAAACAAAATGGCGGATGAAGCTGGCTAACGAACTCGGTCGAGACATTGGTCTGTACTATGTATAAACGAAGTTACATCCAAATCAGTTCATAAATACGCCTTTTATCGCGTGACAAAATTCAGGACGTTTCAAAATGTCAGCTTCGCTAGAAATTCTAAATGCTATAATTCAACCATTTTTTAAGATAGAGACGAAACAAAAACTGCTACGGAGTCTTTGTATAAAGGTCAAATACATAAGAAAAAATTATTTTTCCATTTTTAATTTTTTGGTACCACATTTTAAATTTTAAATTTTTTTTAAATTTTTAAATGGCCGCCATTTTGAAACAAAATGGCGGATGAAGCTGGCCAACGAACTCGGTCGAGACATTGGTATGTACTATGATGTACACACCGAATTACATCCAAATCGGTTCATAAATACGACAGTTATAGTGTGACATAGGTCATATATATATATATATATATATATATATATCAATTTTGAACGGAGGGTGGTTTCGGGGTCTGGGGGTCATGATCGATGAAAATATACCAAAATTTTTTGAAATCGCTTTCCTCCGAACGGCTGCAATAGGTAGCTTTTTGTAAAGAAAGCTACCTAAAAGTCATCTTATTCTACGACTAAAATTGACCGGGTAATAGCTGTTTGGAGTTGGAGCATATTTTTTGCTGCAAATTGGGGGTCATTCACAAATTTAGTCGAAATATAATTTCGTCAGATATATTAAAAAAATGGTTGAGAGTAAAATTAACATTGCAATATAAATTTGAAATTTTTAATCATTCTGACATATTAATGCAAAATATACAATTTGTGATAAACATTTAAGAAGAAAGAAAAAACAGAATTGAAATTTTGTTAAATAAAATGATGCTAGATTAACAGCCTCAATTATTTACAAAATGATACGTATTTTAAAATATTGGATTGCACTAGCCCGCAAAAGTTGGGTTATGTCATGTTTTTTTAGCTTTTGATAATTGATTCTAATGTATTCTGTATAGCTGAATCAGAAATTTACCTTCATTTTTTACCATCATATAAAGATTTTCACATAAATTTTAAAGTTAAAAAAAGAAAATTTACTAAAATTTGATACTATAAAATAGATGTGATTGTTCTGTTTTTAAATTTTAACGATTAATGTTTATGTATTTTTTTACCGCTGAATCCAAAAATGATCTTCATTTTTAACCATCACATCAGGATTTTTCGCAAATTGCAAATTTCAATGTTAAAAAGTTCAAAGTTAAAATTGAACCTCCTCCCCCATCTGATCGGACCACTCAGCTGATTAGCTATAAGAATCCCAGGATAAGCAAAAATGTTGAATAAATTATTGAATAAAATAAAAGTTTTACATGTTTTATCGTATGAGATTTTCGCTGTATTTTAACTTACACATTTACGATTTGCAAAAGAATTCTAACTTGATGGATAAAAATGATGGTCATTTTCAGATTCAGTGCTAAAAAGTACGTAAAAATCAACTTTCAAAAGTTAAAAAAACACAGTCATCTCCTCTACTTTATAGTATCCGATTTTTATTATTCTTTAACTTTGACAATCTTTATCATTCAGCTGCTTTTAGAGAACAACTAAAAATTTGCCCACTTTATCGCCGATTTCTTTCTGAATTTTAACGATATTTGACTAGATTTATTTTAATAAGTTGCTCGATAGAGTTGACTATTAAATTATGTAAAATGATCCTTGTTATCGTTCGCGCATGCGCAGATAAAAATTATTTCATACAACTGCTCATATTTCCTAAAATATTTAATATATTTATATTCCAATTGCACTATATTGTTTCTACTATATTTTGTCAATTTTTCTCAAATCGGCTTTAAATTTGGTTGAACACCCTGCATGTTATAAGCAAAAAACATGCAAGCATTTTTTTAATTTTTTAAAATAAATCGTTATATCTCTATTAATATACGTGCTATTCTTACATAAAAGAATACATATATTGCACAATGTCTGTTTATTTATATTCGGTAGCGGTCGACCATTTTGTGCTTTTTAATTTACATCGTGATCCAAAGTATTATTTTTTTTCTTTGATTTTTTGTTGGCCTCCTAATTGCCCGACTTAATAAATCGACAATGCGAAATATGAGGTCATGCCTGTTATATTTAATCCTGAAATTCCAGAAGAATCTGTCAAGTATATTTCTAAATATTCGACAAAATGTCTAAAATTGAAAGTTGGCGGTCATTAATGGCCATATACTGTACTTCTGCATAAAAAAAAAAAAAAAAAAAAAAAAAAAAAAAAAAAAAAAAAATCTGTGGCTGCATTTGAAGTGATTTTCTGTATAAGTTTAGCAAGACGAATGCTAAGGAATCTAAAACCCATGGACGGAGTTCAAAAAATAATATCATTCCTAAAAATATGTGCAGGTTAATTTTTTGCTACATATTTATATAAAACAATTATCCCAGTTTTGGAAAAAAATTACATCAAATTACTTTTATTGCAACAATTTTTTACAGACAGCTCCAAACTTAAAAATCAGGATCAGGGACACGGGACGGTATAGGATTTTTCCTGGTATTTGGATCCCCAACATCGTCCATCGATTGTGAGAATATCCCATATACCTTTGGAACGCATACATCATTTTCTTGCTGCTTAAGATCCTAAATTGTATCCTTAATCGGCTTTAAATCAGAGGTAACCTGTTTCACAAGTAGAAATTTTGCCTTTAATCATTTAAATTTTTCTCAACGCCGATATTCCTATAATGTAAAAATTACTGATACGGATTTAATACGAATATCACCTCACTAATGTAAGGACAGTATATGTTTAAAAGATCGCCTTTAAGAGAAAACAGATCATATACTTAATATTATATTAATAACTTTGGAATTGATGTGAATACATTTCTTTTTTATTCTGTTTTATCTTCTGTTAATCTGATAATCTGTTAAATAAAACAATAGATCAAATTTAGCTATTAAGAACTTATTTTATTATCTCTTCTTTTAACTATAAGGAGCTATAACTCTTTATAAGGAATTTCAAAAATTTCATTTCAATATTTTGGGAAGATTCAATTTACTCCAAGCACACTCATCCACTCCATTTCTCCTTTTTGTTAACATTTAAATACTAACATTTAAAATGTTCACAGATAGACATTTTAAACGAAAGTTTTTGAAAGAGAAGTTCAATTACAATTAAATATGCTATTTTAGTAACTGAACATTATCTGTTAAATTGGTTAAAAATGAGCATAATCAATTTTATGAATTAAAATCTCTTTGAATACATTTCAGTAACAGGATAACTAACGTTTTCTAAAATTTCAAAAACTCATCTTCTTTTAATGTATTTTTTATTATTATGACTGCTTCACTTGGCAAATGAGAATTTCGAAAGAAAACTTATGGCTTAATAGTAAAAGTTATTTTTCAAAAAAGAAAAAGAAAATATTAAAAGAATTAGATTTATTTCAGAAAAAAAATACAAAGATGAGTGCCCAATTAAAAAATTAAACAAAGCAGGTTTTACTTATAATTGACATGTTGAATAGTCATGAACAGTCATGAACAGTCATTTTGATAGAAATCAAGTGAAATACCAACCTGCTAAAAAAATTAATCATGGAGCTATATAAATGCAAAAAATGCGTCAAATACAAAAATGCGTGCAAAAGTGTAACTGTTACATGAAATTGTGTTGTTGCAGTTACATAAAAAGGGTTGTAGTTTCCTAGGAATACTAGTTTCCTAGAAGAACATTAGTAACTTTACGGATTTTTTTAGTATACAAGTATGAGACAAATATTCTAACATAGATGATATAAATAAGTTTTTAATACTCATTTAAAATTTTCTGTATGAAATGTATTCTTTAGTAATTATCTTTGGCGCTACAATACCTAAAGGTCATGGCCTACAGTGTCCAGCCATGTTATCATGACCATAAACCTTGGTCTAATATGTAGCATATATCCCGAATCAATGGTCAACCTAACGCGTGACCACTAGCGTTTAGTTGCCAAGCGAGCTTGGTAAACATTTTATCGGTCGCAGAGGAATGAAAGGTTGATTGGACCTTGCCCAGCCAAAACACCAGGACCTGAGGGGGTTATTGCATATATTTCATCATGCAAATTCACCCCACACATCCACTCGTATAGTCGAATTAAAAATACTATCAGGATTGAAATTTTAAATTATTTTTTGAGATGTTGTTCTGATGAAATTTATATTATAATAATGCATTTGTAATTACTCAAAATTTGATAAAATATCTTAGCCGCTAGTTACGTCGCTTGCAAATGAAAAAGAAAATTAAAAATATGCAGAAAAATAGTAAATAAGTTTTATTGAAAACGTGGCAAAAGGATTCTCGTCCAAAAGCGAACAAGACACAAAAACTGAAAATACTCTTAACATGATGCACCCACTGATAAGATTTGACGACAAAAAATAAACGATTAATGTATAATTTACAGGGAGTAACTTTTATTTTTAAAATCTGTGGAATCGTGAGCATAATAAATTTCTTGCAAATGACTTATGATGTCTTTCCCTTTTACATCATATACCCTATCTGCGTGAAAAAAATAATAAAAAGCAGATTCGACTTTCCAGGATTAGATTAATTTTTAATACAACATTTGAAGATAAAGGTTTGGTTTATCTTTATGTCTAGAAGCGAGAGTTACTTTTGTTAAAGTTTCAGTTCTTAATTTATAGACACAAATGCACGATCAGCAGATATAATCCAAATTATTGTTATAGACAAGTTCGAACCTAAACAAATTAACATTAAAGTTGGGTGCTTTGTGAAAAGAGTAATGATCCAATCAGAGTGTTCACTGGAACTGTTGTACGAAAAAAAACCCGGTCCAATGCATCTCCATTTTCGACCGGAAAGTTTTCTGAATACGCCCCTCTGTAAATTAAAAATAGGCATGAATATTAAGTAGAATTTTCCAGAAAGAAGTGAATTTTGATAAAGCCAAGCGAAGTTACTAGGCATAGAAACAAATGTCATTTGAACTAGAAAAAACTATTTTAATGCAAATTAAATTTAAAAAAATACCTCAATATAACATCAAATTATGTTTTATGTGATCATACAGAATGAAAGAGAGAAAGTCTACCATAGCTCAGATTTGTAATTAAGTTAGAATAGATACAGAAACATACATCTAACACACATAATGGTTATATGAAAAGTCCAAAACCTACTGTATGGTGACCCGATGCGCTCTGTGACTGAAAACTTACCGTCCTTCGGTCTCCAAGAGCAATTATATATATATGCGGTACTCAGTATTGAAATGTATTTTTAGAATCATATATTCTGTGATCTTGAGCTATAGCTTGGTATTCTAATGAAATAATTCTGATTTTTTCTTTAATTTACCTGCATAGAACTAGCGCTTGTGCTAAGTAGTTAAGACAAATGATTAATGTTGTTATTAACCAACTGATAAATGCAAAACATAACCTTCTTAAGCACAATGTAATACAACTGTTTTGAATTAAAACTTGCCTTAATTATATTTTTTAAACATTTTTCTATTTGTTTACCTTCCATTAACATCTATGCTGTTTGATGTGCACAACCATATATGAAGTGAGATGGGATCTTGTCCTCTATCTAGAACAAGGCCACTAAGATCGGTTTTAATTATGCTTACATATCAAAAGGATACTATTAGTATGACGTAATATATTTTAAATTAAAGTTTTGATGTCACTTTAGCAAATTCAAAATATTATTTATTTTTCTTCTGAAAATAGTAAGTAATGTATGTAATATTATTTTACTGCTTTAGTCCATGGATGAAGATCTCCCTTATATTTAAAATAAAAAAAAAAAAATACGGTATTTTAAAATGCCAAACAGATCCTATTTATTTAAAGTGACTATGGCACATTGAGCAGTGATCTTTGGTTTTCTGTGTTCCATGTTCATGAGTCAACATTGAGTTTCTTGGATGTTTCTAGATTCATAGCGCTCTCTATATGCTGCATTGTATTGTGTTTTGAATAGTTTTGAATTTCGGGACACTTTCTTTCCCGGTATGTAAGTATCAACACAGAAAACTACAGCGTATGCCCAAGATAGAACTCACATGCGTCGTTAGAAACACCTCTCCATGATCCAAAGGTGATACAGTTGTGCGGATTAACAGCCCTTAACAACAGCATTACTTTCTTCGAAGAAATCATTAAAGCCCAATTCAGAAGATTTTTATGTGATGTAAGCAATATAGAGAGTTTTTCAGCCTTTAACTGCAATAGACGTGATAATACAAGCACTCAGTTCTTTGTATTCATGTCGTATGGTACAAATTTGAAAAATATTTTTTGTTCATTATTTTTTAATTTTGTATTTAATTTAATTTTGTATTTCATATATATTTTTCAGCACTATTGTCACCCTTGGATATTTATTGATTGCGTTTGATTAGAAGTAAATGATGCATATATATATTTTGCGAATTTTTGTTTAATCTATTTTTTTTTTTCGAATTACTTTTCTTTTCATAATTTTTTTTTTAGTGTCAAAACAAAATTTACCTACAATTGTAAATTCAAAAGCAATATAGTATAGAGCCTAATTAGCGTCCATTTAATAGCTTATAAAATGAATTTGGTACCATAGCAATTTTTGTTGTTTGGGATTTATTAGTATTTGGTCTATATTAATAGTTATACTATTATAATTACATTGTAAAAAAAAAAAAAAAAAAAAAAAAAAAAAAAACTATAAGGTTACTAAGAATTTTCTAGGAAACTGGATGCCTAGAACTTTTTTTGTAAAGGTAACAACAACAAAACAAGAACAAACATGTAACAGATTCATGTTTACACGCTCAAAAAAAGAAAATCTGTAAGTCTTGCAAAAGGGCAAAATTGTAATGTTGTTTTCTCTCTATTTTGTTTTAAATGATATAAAAATATTATACTTTCAACATTATATTAAAAATAACTTAATTAAAAATATGAATGTAATTCTTGAGAGTATTAATCATTGTTCAATGTATTTAAAATCCATTAAATCAACAGAATTATATTATTTTAAATATTGCTAGTATTGCCGTGAAACCTGGAGCTTAGTGAACATATTAACACGGGCTTCTCAGTGAGAGGGTTAATAAGAATTTTGTAGGAAACAGGGATGCCTACAATTTCTTATGCAACTGCAACAGAAGAAAATTATGTAATTATCCAGTGTTACCGGTAAAATTTTAGTAAGCGTACAGATAAATGTAGCTTTCAAAAACTCTTTTTTTAATTTACATATTTTTACTTTCTTCTATCTCCAATAGAAGAAAGTATTGTAATCGGATTTTTTCGACTTCCGTTTTTTGACGGATTTATACGTTTTAGAGGTCAGATTCCCCAAAAACATGTTTATAGAAAATGTCTGTCTATCCGTCTATCCGTTTGTCTGTCGCCATTGTACCATCAAAAAGTGTATGAAGTTATGCAGAGAATTGAAAAATTATTTTTTTAAGTTCTTGGCTCTAGCAAGCAGGTCCTTCCTTAATTTGGAAAAAATCCACCGGTAGGGGGCGCTGTAATAGCGATTTTTGTGCCATTTTGGTTATTGTACCATCAAAAGTGTATAAAATAATGCATAGAATTGAATCACATTTTTTGTGTATGTTGTTGGTCATAGCAAAAAGGTTCTCCCTGAATTTGGAAAAATTCCACCTGAAGGATGCGCTGTAATAGTGATTTTTGAGCCATTTTACATATTGTACCTTCGAAAAGTATATGAAATTATGCATAGAATTGAACCAAATTTTTTGTGTATGTTTTTGGCTATGACAATATAGTCCTCCCAAAATGTGGAAAAATTCCGCCGGAAAGGGGAGCTGTAGTAGCGATTTTTGTGTAATCTTTTTAATTTTTCATATTTCTATTGCACACCAGTGGCTCGTGAATCATTGGAAAATTCCCACACTGATAAGTCGACTATTCGCGACTATTCTTGATTTTAATAAATATCATGATCGATATTAACTCGTTTTTACTCCGATTAATTGACTGAGTCAGAAATTTAAGATGAAAGTCAAAGTGGATATAGTATTCAACTAATAAGAATGAAATATTGGCATCTGTAACGACATTTTGAAACATTAAAATATATGAAACAGAAGAAAGTTTTAGGACTGGGACATCCAACCAGTTTCTGTATAGGGTACAGGTAAAATTTCCGTAAGCCTGCAGATTTCTGTAGCTTTTACAAAATCCAGTTTTTTAAATTTACATTATTTTTTACAGTGTAGATAATGAAGATAGTGGATAATACTTTTTAAAATATTTATGTATAAATATATACAGGGTGATTTAAATCTTATTGTCCAAATTTTGTGTTGAACTAGGGAATACGTCAGGAAACTGATTTTACATAGGAAAGGATGTCCGCAAATGTACGAATGCGTATGTAGAGGGCCCTATGTGTACCCAACCTTCCATTAAGTCCCACTCATTGTTTTGACTTTCCTAAAGCTGGTATTATTTTTTCTCCTATTTCCACTTCTCCTCTGAACTTCCAAGAATCCTTTTACATCTTTAAAAACTCCTAAAATCTCGTTAATGATCATTATTCAACGCCTTCATTATCTGACGCCTGGAAACTTCCCGTTTAATTTTGTTCTTTCCGGTTCTTGTAGGTTCATCTTGATAGGGTTTGCGGACATACTTTCCTATGTGAAATCGGTATTCTGATGTATTCTCTACCTCCCCACGAAATTTGAACGATAAAATTTGAATCACCCTGTATATATTTTAGTATAGCAATTAGATATAATTAATTGCATGTCATCTTTAAATAAGGGATTCGACTTCTTTTGATAGATGTTTTATTAACTTGTAATTTATTTTAATTTTAAGGTTTTAAAGGAATTAAACACACACGTATTTATGTATATATTTGTAAGAAAAAATTAAAATTAGCTAAACAGTTTGGTTAACAAATATGGGTGCGAGTGTGTTGGAGTTTATGTTTATCAAACAATCATTAACGTAGACCTAAAAGCATGAAACGTAATACTGGATTTCTTTCGATGAAAGACTGTTAGGGGAACGTGATTCTTCTGTATATGTCTTTAACAAGGAAAACATCACACTGTCGTTCGACGATTTGCTTCTTCTTTTCGTTCGCGAACGTGATGTACGTCCACAAATTTTCTATAATAGTAAAGTATGATTTAGGAATTTGTATGGAGAGTACATAAGGTTTTTATAAAATCATATACATATAAATAAATGTTTTATAAAGAATCGTACATATATTTAATAACATGAAAATAAATCAATATATACACTTTTGTTTTAGATAATCCAAGAGTTTTGTTACAAGACTGCGTGAAATGATGACGCCAAATATTTAACTATCGGAAAAATAACTGAATAATACAAAAAATATAACACAGTAATACTAAAATTATTGGATTCGTGAAAATTTTGGAATTACGGCTTTTGACGCACTTATATTAGATCGGGCGGCGGCGACACGAAAGACTACGTCATCGAGTTACGGGATGAAATCATGATGCAGGACAGAATTTTTAGAAGTAGATTAAGGAATGACTGGTCTGCCTCGACATTTCTTGGTACGATAGGCGCAGCAGCGGGCGCCAACTCGTGTACAAGTGCAAACCCTATAAACATAGTATTTTACATTACATTGCCACATATACTATTTCGTATCGACTTTAAAGATGAATTAAGGGTTTAGGAAAAGCTTATTAAGAGTACGTGAGGAAAAGACTGATTCGGCATAACTTGGTACAAAGCGCAAAGAACGGGGGGCGCCAATTCGTTATTTTCACAGTGTTATTACGTCATCGAGTTACGGCTTGAAATTTTGGCAAATGAAACATACCGATTATTACAATACGAATATTTCAGTCTGCCTCGTCATATCTTGGTAGGAGATGAGCAGATCGGGGCGCCAATTCTTAATTTTGGCAGTATAATCACCTCATCGAGCTACGACTTTAAAATTTTTCACATTAAAGGAACATATCAGTACAATAAGAATATTTCAGTCTGCCTCGTCATATCTTGGTACGAGACGAGCAGAGCGGTGCGCCAGTTTTTAATTTTTGCGGTATAATCACGTCATTGAGTTACGGGATGAAATCATGATGAAGGACAAGATTTTTAGGCGTACATTAAGGAATGACTAGTCAGCCTCGACATTTCTTAGTACGTTAGGCGCCGCAGCGGACGCCAACTCGTTATTTTGGCGTCACTATCACGTCATCGAGTTACGGGATGAAACCGGTGAAAAATTAAAGGTGAAAAAAAGTCTTTTAAGAATATTTTGGTCTGCCTGACCATATCCTGTTAGAAACCCCCGGCAGACTGAAATCTATAATAAAAAAAATACGTCATAATGTACAAATGAAAACCCTATAAACATAGTATTTTACATTAAACATTAAACATTCCGATTAGTAAGATACGAATATTTCAGTCTGCTTCGTCATATCTTGGTAGGAGATGAGCAGAGCGGGGCGCCAATTTTTAATTTTGGCGGTATAATCACCTCATCGAACTACGACTATAAAATTTTGCACATTAAAGGAACATATCAGTACAATAAAAATATTTCAGTCTGCCTCGTCATATCTTGATAGGAGACGAGCAGAGCGGGGCACCAATTTTTAATTTTTGCGGTATAATCACGTCATCGAGTTACGGTATGAAATCATGATGCAGGACAAGATTTTTAGGCGTACATTAAGGAATGACTAATCTGCCTCGACATTTCTTGGTACGTTAGGCGCAGCAGCGGGCGCCAACTCGTCATTTTGGCGTCACTATCACGTCATCGAGTTACGGGATGAAACCGGTGCCAAATTAAAGGTGAAAAACAGTATTTTAAGAATATTTTGGTCTGCCTGCGCATATCCTGGTAGAAACACCCGGCAGACTAAAATCTATAACATAAAAATACATCATAATGTACAAATAAAAACCCTATAATCACAGTATTTTACATTAAACATTAAACATTCCGATTAGTACGATACGAATATTTCAGTCTTCCTCGTCATATCTTGGTAGGAGATGAGCAGAGCGGGGCGCCAATTTTTATTTTTGGCGGTATAATTACCTCATCGAGCTACGACTGTAAAATTTTGCACATTAAAGGAACATATCAGTACAACAAGAATATTTCAGTCTGCCTCGTCATATCTTGGTACGAGACGGATATTTTTAATATTTTTGAATGTGATTATTTATTTATTTTTAGTATTATTAATATTTAGAATTAGATATTATATTAATATTTTAGAATTATTATATATAGATATATCGTATTTAAATAAAGATAGATTATAATATACAGAATTATTAATATATAGAATTATGATTATTTATAATATTTATGAATATTTTTTCAATATTTTTAATCTGATATACAAAAATTAAATTTAATCACGAAGTGAATTCACAATGAAAAAAAAAATTATTTTCCTCTAAATAAACTTTTTTAAAGATAAGTGTCTAAATAGAATAAACTAATTCCTCGCTGATTCTTTATTCATATATATATCTTTATTTTATTTATTTATTTATTATTATTATTATTTGTTAAAAAGAATTTTTTTACATGAAACAATAGTTTTTGTCAAGGTCTAGGTTTTTGCCCTAATAAACTTTTCCTAAACCCTTAATTCATCTTGAAAGTCGATACGAAGTAATATATATGGCAATGTAATGTAAAATACTGTGTTTATAGGGTTTTCATTTGTACATTATGACGTATTTTCTTGTTATAGATTTTAGTCTGCCGGGGGTTTCTACCAGGATATGCGCAGGCAGACCAAAATATTCTTAAAAGACATTTTTTCACCTTTAATTTGGCACCGGTTTCATCCCGTAACTCGATGACGTGATAGTGGCGCCAAAATGACGAGTTGGCGCCCGCTGCTGCGCTTAACGTACCAAGAAATGTCGAGGCAGACCAGTCATTCTTTAATGTACGCCTAAAAATCTTGTCCTGCATCATGATTTCATCCCGTAACTCGATGACGTGATTATACCGCAAAAATAAAAAAATTGGCGCCCCGCTCTGCTCGTCTCGTACCAAGATATGACGAGGCAGACTGAAATATTCTTATTGTACTGATATGTTCCTTTAATGTGCAAAATTTTAAAGTCGTTGCTCGATGAGGTGATTATACCGCCAAAATTAAGAATTGGCGCCCCGCTCTGCTCATCTGCTACCAAGATATGACGAGACAGACTGAAATATTCGTATTGTAATAATCGGTATGTTTCATTTGCCAAAATTTCAAGCTGCAACTCGATGACGTAATAACACTGTGAAAATAACGAACTGGCGCCCCGTTCTTCTCGCTTTGTACCAAAGTTATGCCGAATCAGTCTTTTCCTCACGTACTCTTAATAAGCTTTTCTTAAACCTTTAATTCATCTTGAAAGTCGATACGAAGTAGTATATATGGCAATGTAATGTAAAATACTATGTTTATAGGGTTTTCATTTGTACACGAGTTTGCGCCCGCTGCTGCGCCTATCGTACCAAGAAATGTCGAGGCAGACCAGTCATTCCTTAATGTACTCCTAAAAATCTTGTCCTGCATCATGATTTCATCCCGTAACTCGATGACGTAGTCATTCCTGTCGCCGCCGCCCGCTCTATATGTTTTAGGGGTCAAAAATAACGGAAGACATGTTTTTACATGTTTTTTAAATGCCTGTCTGTGAGTCTCTCTGTCTGTCTGTGTGCGACACAAATTTTGTGGGCGCTCTATCTCAAGAACTAATAATTGAAGTTAATTAAACTTTAGATTCAGTTAGTCCCTAATATACATTGATGCTGATTATTTTTTGTGTATATCAACCAGCAGATGGCGCTGCTATTTTGCATTATCCCTGATTTTTACAATTTAGATACATCTCAAGAACTAAAGCACGGATTTTCTGAAAACTTCAGATTCAGTTATTTCTTGATACAATTTGATGCTGATAACTTTTTAGTGTAAATCGCCCAATAGGTGACGCTGTTATGCCGCATTATTCATGATTATCGATATAGCTGTATCTGAGGAACTAATGCACGAATTGTCATCAAACTTCAAATGCAGTTAGTCCCTGACATAAGTTAGTGCTGTTTAGTTTTGGTGTAAATCGCCCAACAGGTGGCGCTACTATGTTGCATTTTTGACGATTTCCGCAATAGCTGTATTTCAAGAACAAATGCATGAATTTTCATCAAACTTTATATTCAGTTTGTCCTTCATATAAATTTATCCTGATAAGTTTTTGGTGTAAATTGCCCAACAGGTGCCACTGCTATGTAGAACTTATCAAGATTTCCGCAATAGCACTATCTCAAAAACTAATGCACGGATTTTCATCAAACGTCAAATTCAATTCGAAGTTCACATAAGTTATTGCTAATTAGATTTTGGTGTAAATCACCTTATCGGTGTCGCTGCTGTGCATCATTTATCACGAAGTATTGTTTATGTATGAGATAGGAGAAAATTTTGGGATTGCCACATCCGACTAGTTTTACTTCTGCTTCAACTTTTAGTTTTAGCTAGAATGGGGAATAGGTAGCTATTTGCCTTCACTTATTTATCGCATTAATATTATGAAATAAGTTTTGTATATTTTTGATTGCACTAAATGTTTATTATAAATGTTATAAACATTAAAATGGTAAAGTGAAATATATAGTGTTCAATTGGCATGTAAAATATATCTGACTGCTGAGCTGAAGCTCATTAATCTGAGAATAAATTTTGTTACGTTAGAATAAATTTTATCGTATAATAAATTTTGTTACTTTAAAAAAATTAATGACAACAAAAATTCTTTTTTATCCAAAAACCCAAAAAATCTTTAATAGGAAGAATAAACCAACTTTTAGAAAAGTAAAATAATTCAAAGAATTTAAACTGAACATAGAAGAACATTAAAAATATTATTTATTATACAGGGTGTCCGGTCTCAACGGTGTCCAATGGCTAATTCCTAAACCGTTAGTCATAGACATATAGTTCCAATTACAAAAATGTTTTAAATCAGGTAAAGAAATATTTTAAAAGCGATTTAGGTCAATAAAAGCATTTCTTAAAAATTACGAAATTTAAATTTTTATACGGTCCCCCGGTCCTATAAGTTATATTTAGTGGAATTTTCCTTTTACACTGACAAGTAATACAAAAAAAAGTCCCGTTATTCTACAATTAAAATTGACCGAGTAATAGCTGTTTAAAGTTGGAGCATATTTTTTCTGCGAATTGGGGTGTCATTCACAAATTTAGTCGAAATATAATTTCGTCAGATATAAAAAAAATTTGGGAGTAAAATTAACATTGCAATATAAATTTGAAATCTTCAATCATTCTGGCATATTAATGGAAAATATACAATTTGTAATAAACATTTAAGAAGAACGAAAAAACAGAATTTTTGTTAAATAAAATGATCTAAATTAACAGCCTCATTTTTTTACAAAATGATGCGTATTTTAAAATATTATTAGATTGCACAAGCCTGCAAAAGTTGGGTTATGTCATGTTTTTTAGCTTTTGATAATTGATTCTTATAAATTCTGTACCGCTGAACCCGAAATTGACCTTCATTTTTAACTATCATATCAGGATTTTTCGCAAATTGCAAATTTCAAAGTTAAGAAATTCAATGTTAAAATTGAATTTCCTCCCCCATCTCATCGGACCACTCAGCTGTTTAGCTGTAAGAATCCCAGGATAAGCAAAAATATCGAATAATTTTTTTAATAAAATAAAATAAAATAAAATAAAAAAATGTTGTACAAATGTTTTATAGTATGAGATTTTCGCTATATTTTAACTAACCCATTTGCGATTTGCAAAGAAATACTAACGTGATGGTTAAAAATGAAGGTCATTTTCAGATTCAGTGCTAAAAAGTGCGTAAAAATAAATTATTAAAAGTTAAAAAACACAACTATCTCCTCTACTACTACCTCCTCAAGTATTCGATTTTTGTTATTCTTTAAATTTGAAAATTTATGATTTGCGAAATATCCGGACATGATGGTTAAAAATTAAGGTAATTTTCGGATTCAGTGCAAAAAATACATAAAAGTTAAAAACCCAACAAACGCAGTCTTGTATTATCGAATGTAAAACTTTTTCTTAAACTACTTTGCAGAAATCCATCCGAAATTTTTTGTGTTATCCTGTAAAATAAGTCAATGGTAACCACCGAAAATCTTAATAATATTAGATTGTTATCGGCTTCAGTATGTAAAATGCAATCTCGATCGGATATTTAAAAGTGGGTTAAAGTTCGAGTACAAATTTTGAACTGGAAAAACATACATACGATTGTTGAAGTAACATAAAAACTTATAAAAAAAACATAATTTTTGTTAAAAGAAATCATAAGAGAAACAGTCTCAAATCCTGACAAAATAAAACATATGTTATTTTAGCTAATTTGAGACTTAATCATAATACTTGTAGGATTTTTTTTTAAAGCGCAGATACACATGAAGTAAGATCTTCGAATACTTTAAACACTTGGTATATGATCCCTCAAAGCCAAGCCGAACACATTTGTTTTCAGAGTAGAAAAGTGGCATAAGTCATGCATTTTTAAAGTTTCATAACTCGCTCAATTTTAGAGGTATATGAATGGGACTTTTTTTGTCTTACTTGTCAGTGTAATAGGAAAAAAAATACTAAATATAACGTATAGGACCGAGGGACCGTATGAAAATTTAAATTTCGTAATTTTTTAAGAAATGTTTTTATTGACCCAAATCGCTTTTAAAATGTTTCTTTACCTGATTTAAAACATTTTTGTAATTGGAACTATATGTCTATGACTAATGGTTTAGGAATTAGCCATTGGACACCGTTGAGACTGGACACCCTGTATATGACTAAGTACATCAAATGACTAATATGGTTATACAGTTATATGATGTAAATGAGATTACTGTATCAACAAGCAGTCATGATGAATGACTGGGCATTTCAAAGCATAATGCAGTCACATATATAAATAGCTTAAAATAAAAATAAACATAAAACTGTAAGAAATTTTCATAATACCACATCACACCATTTTTATGTATATTTTGGAATTAAGATGTGTCTCGTGGTTTTCAGTAATAGTAAAAATACTTTTATTTCAAATAACTGTTAAATCTTAAATAAACTTGTTCCTATAAACTAAAAGAACAATTTTCAATCGTACCTATGTGATGGATAAATCAAATTGCAAAATCTTATGAAGAGTAAGAAAAACACTTTCTTCTAATCAATTAAAAATAAACGTATTTTGAAGTAGAATTTTAAAACAAATAAAAAATGAATTAATAAAATTTCAATTAATTTTGTTCTTATTTTTATATGCAAACACATCATAGATGTAAGATATAAAATAAAAATGTATAAGATAATATATCGTATAAGATAAAAAGTGAAGTTATAAAATAATTTTAAAAATCGTATTTCAATATTTAATTTGATTTTGAATAAATTAATTTTTACATCAAGTTCATTTGTTGTGAGATAAGTTTTGTGAAATTAATACTACGAAAAAAAATATTTACCTTTTAATTATTTTCTAGTTTTTCTAATATATTTCCAACAATTCAACACATTGCGCGACAACAGTAACAAAAACAGGTAAGATTGAAGATCAGAAATGATAATTTCTTCTGGTTTAACACAAAAAACAAATGCTGAATAAATAGTTCAGAAATTAATCAGAAGCTTGGCATAAGATAAGTGTCCAACTTCTATTTATTTGTGTGAATATTATTTTCAAAAAATCAACTCAGCTCCGGACAGAACTACCAAAAACATTAATATTAGAAGAAATTATTATTTTTCTAAAGTAATAAGCTATTTTTAGGCAAATTAATCATAATAAGGCAAATTAATTATAAGGTTAGTGTCGAAAAGTTAACAATTAAAACGATAACATGCGATGTAAAATGATCAAAAGGAGCATAATAACTGTTCTTTGTATTGACTAAAAGTACATTTGTCACTCACTACAACATGCCCTTTCTTTTACAGTGATTCTAAGAAAAGACAATTCTGGAGAATCAGGATTACCGACGAAATGTATGAAGCATCAATAAACGCATTATTTTAATTTATATTAAATGTAATATTGAGTTTCGAGTTTTACAGCAATTATAATTATTATGAAATGCCAAATTAAAAAATAACATATCATAACATTTTAAAGCAAAATGGACATATAATCCAAAAAACAGTGACTCTTCTATCTCCTCAGTCTAGTGATACAGTTTTTTCTACCTTTGTATTCTAGCCAATGGAAATGTACTGTACATGTTACTTGCAAAAGTTTTTGTGGAGGATTTTTTCTAACGTATATAATGAGGACATACAAAAATCGAATTACCCAACAAAATTTCCTTTCGGAGATTTTCTGCGGCCAAATTTTTTTGGGCTTTTTTTACTTTTAAAAAATATATTGAGACCCGTTGTCGTAGCGTGTGTTTTGTTAATTACAATCTTAAACAGTAAATTATTCTGTACAACTTTCTTGTTTACAACTGTTTTATATATGCAATACGGCATTTTAAATAAAATACTTTTTTTTTCAATTTCTTTATTCACAGTGAAAAACGTAGTTTTGTCCCGATAATTCAATTTCCCTCCCAGAGGATGTAATAATATATAGAAACTTCTACATATTGGTAGAAATAAATTATCTATTATTTGCACACTCTCTTCTTTATTTTCCTCGCAACAGACAAAATTTATATTCAATAAATCTATATAATTTAACAAGTAGGTGAGAGTGGGGACGAATAAGACAATGTTCATATTTAAATAGTAACTTTAAATGCACACAGTTGTTAATTTTAAAGCATTGTTTAAAAGAATACTTTAATATTTAGTGACGTATTGGCACGGTACTTTCAATAAAAAAATATTATTTAATTTGAATAATTATTTATACTATGCATACATGTTTTACCGGAGATAAATCGGACATGTAGGAAAATTTGCTAACAACATATTTTATTTAATAGTACAATGGTATATTTTATTCACCAATCATTGATAAGGTATGTTTTAATGTTTTATTCTTTTATAGCTAGCATACACTGTATTGCAGTTCAATATAAAAATGGAGACTGAAGAAATAAATACTTTTAGTAACAAACAGTTTTACGTTATAAAATACCTATAATAAAAATGACAAGAGTTAATATCATTAACTAATATTATATATTTATAGCTCTTATAAAATTTAAAAATTCTATTAATAAAATATTTGAGATCGTTATTTTCACAAAAATATTCAAAAAATTAGTCTTTGTAAATATTGTCAAAATTTTCCTACTTATACCACATAATAAGCTGAACCCGAATTTGTGTTCATACCTTTAACAATGATGAAGTTAAATTTGCGAGATTTTACTGATATCAACTTTTTTGTGTATGAAATATGATGAAATCATTGAAAGTGACTGAAATTTGAACAATAATGCAATACATGTACCACACCGCTTGCGGCATTTTGAATAGTGTAATGTCTTACTTACTGTTTGGATGTGTATTTTGCTTTCCAGCACTTTAATCATACATGTTATCATATTTCCCTGAAAGCAAAATAATTCTGTAGAAAATATCGTTATAATATCTTCAGTTTGGCCAAATATTCGGTAGTATGACGAAATAAGACGAATAAGGAAATATCATTGAAAATATATTATTACGTTTATCATAAATAAACCCCCCAACCTTTTTTAAAAGTTAAAAAATTCACTATGCAATTGAAAGACGTTTATGTATTAAAACACATTAAAACTTAATAAAACTTATAAACAAAATTTACGTTCATATATTGAGCAATTTCATCCTGTCCAAGATTGTTAATATACCGCACCGTGCGCAGCAAGTTTGTTTTAACGTGGTCAATATATTAAAACCACAGAAAACCTTTCCTCCTAGGTCGGTTAAAAATGTATTTGTTTTTCACCAAAGCGAAACATGAGCTGATGCTGTACCTGATTATGTACTGTTGATGAGAAATTCAACTTTCTAAAGACTAAATGAAAAGTGAAATTTATCTGTTTTGTTCGTCCTTAATCATCTATCCGCAAATATAACTACTACAGCAATTTAAATCTCATACATTATTTATCAATATTTAATAGTTCGATTTAAAATAATTCAAATATTAGTAGCTGACATTCCTAGTGTTGCCCGGGCCCGTGATAATAACCTTGAATATACCTAAAATAAATTTTGAATGCCTTTATATATTTAACCGAAAAACTGTCTAAAACATCATAATGTAAAGGATCGCACACTTTCAGTAGGGTCCGCCTTCGTTTCAGTAAGATTTTTTAATTTCAAAAGACAATTTATCCAAACAAATAAGAGATGGCATCTCCATTACACTGGACAGCCTCCACTGAGCGTTCTACGCACGCTCCAGCCTCTATTGATTTCACATTTTTTTAACGGAAGACTGGTATAGTCCGGGCTTTAGTACTGCAATATTATTAGTTGAATACTAAATCAACTTTCGTTTTCATCTTAAACTTCTGCTTCAGTTAATTAATCGGAGTAAAAACGAGTTAATCTCGATCATGATATTTATTAAAATCAATAGTTTGTGTTATTGAAGGTAGACCAAAGTGGTCGCCAAGGGCGACTAGTTTGTGATAGATTAGCTGCTACAGCTAATAAAATCACCAGTCAGCTAATGTACTAACAGGTGATGTTACCATAGTAACATCATACGTCTCGCGGCAATGTGAAATAAATGGAAACCCGATTGTTGATGCCAAAGAGTCCGAGTAATATCGATAATCGACTTGACATTCTTTTCACATTGAGTCGTGGTGTGCAACGTTGTTACGGCAACACTTCAACTGCTGCGCCGACTGAGCGGCAATTCCGATTTATTTGCACTATTCTATTCTAATCCATTAGTATTCTAAAGAATACTAGCCCTTCTTGGTGACCAGTTTGGTCTCCCTTAAAATGTATGTGTGGGGAAGAATGTTAAGCACTGCATCATGTTACTTTTATTCATAATTTAATTTGCTTGGACTCCCTTAAATGTAATTAATATAATCCCTTAAGTTAATATTAGTTTTTGTTGCATTAATATATCTCAATTTCTTGATTTTCTGTAAGCAAGTAAACCCTATTGGTTTACAATGGAAGTCTATTGGAATTTGACGAAATATATGGCGTCAATTTTGGCGGCTAATTTTGTTCGCGAAATTTGGCGATATATAGCCAAATTAGGGACAAACATGGCTGCATTAGGCGTCAGAACAGGGTTCCTCCTACGGTAACGCCACTTATAGGTATGGGGATGCATTAAATGCTGTTCAATAATCAATGAGATACGTTTCATTCGAGCGTTGCCATTAAACAATCAAGAAATAATCGCGATTTCAGTGCGACGTACTATAGCGTAAGATATATATATATATATATATATATATATATATAATATTATGTTGTACATCAGCTGTTTGCGAAAAGTCGGCTTAGCAGGACACGAGTTCCCGTCGTGGTACGCGTCGTCGATGCCCAACAAGATTACGAAAAACTCAGAAAATTATACAAAATCGCTATGACAACGCCCCTTTCCGTCGGAATATTTCCACATTCAAGGAAGACCTGCTGACCATAGCCAAAAACTTTCACAAAAAATTGATTCAATTCTATTCATAACTTCATACACTGTTTGATGGTAAAATAAAGAAAATGGCTTAAAAATCGCTATTACACGAACCCCTTCCGGTAGAATATTTTCAAATTCTAGGAAAAACTGCTGGCCACAGCCAAATACATACATAGAAATTTCGGTAAAAAATGATGGTACAAAAAAAGAAAATGGCACCGACATTGCTATTACATCGGCACCATCCGGGAGAATTTTTTCAAATTCATGCAGGACCTGCTGGCCCTAGCCAAAACATACACAAAAAATGGTTCAGCTCTATGCATAACTTCATACACTTTACGATGGTACAATAATGAAAATGGCACAGACATCACTATTACAGCGTCTCCTTCCGGCGGAATTTTCCCATATTCAGGGACGACCAACTAGGCGTAGCCAAAAACGTAGAGAAAAAATTTGGTTCAATTCTATGTATAACTTCATATAACTTTTCGATTGTACAACTGGCTAGTGACAGTTGAAACAGGGATCTCACAAACAGTAGGCGTGAACTTTAGCGTCAAACAAAAGGTCAAACCTGTTGCTCTAAGCTAGTAACTCTCTTCAAACTGACAAGTGAGATGGAGTCGCTATACGGCCAGTATTTCGCTACATGTTCATAAACCTATCCTATTCTTTTAAACGAGATAATTTCTACTGTCTTTAAATCGAACAGCAACTCGACTCAATTCGGCCGATTGTTTACTTTCTTCGCGATTAGAAATACGTGTTTTAATTGTAATTTCGCCCTATCTGTATTATACAGATGTAAGCTAAACGTGTACAAAATAGTTAAATTTCGAAGTAGTAATCATTTTGTAAATTGTATTTCTTTTCGTTGAAAAAAATGCTAATTATGGACTCTTCTTGATCTAATTTCTGAATCTGTATATTGCGACATCTATCAGCACAATTAGTATCTGTCAAATCAATAGAAATTTTAGTTAATTTACAAAGATATTTAAAATATTTTGAAAATGGCTACGTGTATATCTTTAGACATCATACAGCACGATAGTGCTGTATAATAGAGCTCAGCCTCATCTTTTACGTTATGAAACATAATAGATGCAACAGTAGAGGAAACAGTTGAAACATAATAGAGGCAACAGTTCAATTACAATCCAAACCAGGAAACATTCAGGGATGTCTAATTGCTTTTTGGAGAGCTCTTAATTTCGCAATGTGCCATTCGAACGTCGGGTAAAAAAATATCCAATATTAAGGGATTGGCACCCATTTAAACTTTACATAGCTTTCCATAATTTAACAACATGGAAATATCGCCTGTTTTAATTTTCTAATTCAATCGTTTCTTTCATGTTGCCACATCCTAAAAAGCAAAACAATTATTTAAAAAAGTAATAGAATGCGTATTGTGTTTTATGAGCCAATAAAAATCAGATTTTCTCGCTATATTTTTGCATTTTTCAAATCGACGTCATTCTAATCAGAAAAAGAACAATTTACCTATATATATATGTAAGAACTTTAACTAAACGCGTGTTAAAATGATGTAGTATCTTCATTTGAATGTTTTTAAAGTTAAAAAATCTAATTTAATACAGGAGTTTTAATTTCAAGAAAGCACAAATTAGGAAAAGATAATAATAAAAAATCGTTTGCAAGATATGACGTCAATTTCTGTTTAACTGCCATAACTTTGTAATGATGTTTTATTCTGAAAAGAGACTCCTGATATTCTGAAATTAATCCTTATTATTATAACCATAAAGTGAAAGTCATACGAAAGAAATGTTCGGTAAATACTAGTTGATTTGGTTGTATTTATTGCATTTTCCTGCTTATTGTCAAGGAAATCGTATACTCCTACTGCAGGCGCCAAAGTAAACATGCATATTAATTTTAAGAACTGAAACACTTTACTATAATTACGTCATTAGACTGCCAAAAGAAATTCAATTTCGCGATTAAAAAAAAAATAATATTGTTGGAGCGAAAGTAACAATCTAAGAGCTAGCAACGTTTTCGTCACTTGATTTTAGCGAGGCGCATTTTGAACATGCTCTTCCGTTTTATGGTGTAGTATGTATGAGGACGGTCTGGCCGGCGGGACACATTGCGTTTACCTGAGGGAGAAGGGGTTATGCAGGTGAAAAAACTTCACAATTACGTCATTTTATTTAGTAAGGCTCATTTGTCTATAAGTTCTTCCGTTTTATGGTGTAGTACGTATGCGGATATTCAGGCTGGCGGGAGACGTTGCGTTTACCTGCGGGAGAAGGGGTTATGTGCGTGAAAAAACTTCAAAATTATGTCATTTTAGAAAGGCTCATTTTTCTATATGCTCTTCCGTTTTATGGTCTAATACATTTGCTGACGGTCTGGCTGCCGGGAGATGTTACTTTTAACTGAGGGAGAAGGAGTTATATAGGTGAAAAAATTCAAAATTATGTAAATTTAGATGACACTTCTGACCTTCCTTGTACTTTTCAAGGCAAAGGTTGCGAAAGATTGTATGAAGGATTGCCTTTACTTTGTTGGCTAGAAGGGTAGAAATATGGCAATTGGGATTAAATTATCCCGCGTGTGTGCAAATGTTATATTACGATATGTTCATTCGTTAGGGGATAACACACACTAAAATAATTTTACTAAAAGAGTGAAATAAAAGCTACCCGTATATGTCGAGGAAAGTGTATTAAATCTAATTACTGTAAATTTTATAAAATAATTAATCTTTTAAGAGATAAAACAAGTCATTGCATATTTTCTGAGGGAAAAAAGGCCATTTTTATAGAAACTGTTTCAAAATCGGAAAATAAATATGAAACGCTTGATTTTACCCTAAAAAGAATTAGTACTGATGCATTTTACAATATATAATTGTAGACTTGCTATTAAACCGCATTAAGCCAAAAATATATTTGGAGAGAAAATGAGGTGAGATTTACACTCACGCGTGTGGTAACGTTGCAAAAATAGGTGCGTGTGCTTACAGTTAAGCTAATTATGCCCTAAACGACGCCTGGTAACATGTTCCAATTATCTGTAGGCTCAATTATATAATTTATACGTACCAAATACGCAATTGCCAATAGACTCGTTTACGTAATTTATCTCCTTAATTAATGTATACTTTAGAAAATACACCTACTTTCCAATTTTCCTGATGTTTTTATCAATGATCACAGTTAGATGTAAATATGTTAGTCATTATTGCGGTATTTTAGTTTGAGATATGAAATATTATTATAAATATCCAATATCAGTAATATTTCTGATATTATTTACAGGTGTATTGTACAATATTTTAGATCACTTGTGATCATTTTTCTGCATTCAGCCATTTTTAGAATTTTCTTAGTTTTAAATTCCCATTAAGTCCGAAAAACAGAAATTTTACCTTTTATTTTACCTTTTTTGCAGTTTTAATTCATTTCTTATGACTGTTTCTTACCCTAGCTATTTGTGTGTTTGAGTGTTTGACCAAGGATACTGCATAGTCCCTTAAACCAGAGGAGCGTAGGATCGTAGCAGAAAAAATCAAGAGATCGCACTATGTATAAAACTTATTCTAAGGACTAGTTTGGCGGCCAGTCCTGAGTAAAGAATAGTATCTATATCCAATATAGGGGGGTTATCAATAAGTATGGGGTCATCAGAGCTCTTGAAATACACTGGTATATTAATGTTTCTGTTAGTTTTTGATTGGGACAATTGGTTGTGCCGGTTTATTGGGGCCATTGGTTGGTTAGATGGGGCGATTATTTGGTTAGTTGAAGTTCGTAGATTAAGTTTCTGAAAGGATCTGAAAAAGGTGTGAAATGTTATAAAAAGCTGGTGTAACCAGAGAGAGAAGTAAAGCTCGATCTAAAAAAGTTACAGTAAAAAATTGTCAAATAGTTTCAGTTTAAAAAGTAAGTAGTTCGTAGAAAAGTAATGGAACCAGATTATCTGTAAAGCTCATGAAATTTCTCAAATTTTTGTTGATAGATGAAAATGTGGACTGAGCTTTACTGGTGTTTTATAGCTAACATCATATTTTTCACTCAAAATGAGCACTGGGTATAGTAAACAAAAAAAGGAGTTATGTAGTAAAAATTTTCTGTCAGGCCCAGAATTGTGCACATGATTGCATCAAGTCAAGCTAAACTCCACAAAGCTAAAAGAATGTAAACCATGAACTAATATTTTAAGTATAACATTAATATAGTCAGGTTGTTGAGGAATTATTGTTATTAACATTTCTGACATAACACACCTAACGAAATAATTCTTATTTCATGTAATTACTGTAAAAAGAGAACCTTTTGTGAATGGACTTAAGCCAGATAAGTAGTTAGCATATGGTTAAATCCTACATGCTTACGGTTTTGGGCTTACTTTGGGCTTTTAAATTCCAGTCTTATCAGTGACCCCTGGAATGGAATTTGGTCCATACTTCGTACTGAACGATCTCTCATGTTCTCGATACCTCTCATGTTCTTGCTCATTTCTAAATCAACCCAATTACGAACCCAAATTTTTAAACAGGTTATGAATGATTGGAATTCAGAATGAGTTAAAATTGTCTTCACTTCCCTGACGGATTTTTAGGAACCAGTAAAGCTTAGTCTACATTTTCAGCTATCAACAAAAATTTGGGTAATTTCATGAGCTTTACAGATAATCTGGTTCAATTACTTTTCTACGCACTTTTTTGAACTGAAACTATTTGACAGTTTTTTACTGTAACTTTTTTAGACCGACCTTTACTTTTCTCTCTGGTACCACCAGTTTTTTATGTCATAGAAGTACAATCTTTACAAATCCGGTTTCTTTGCGTGTAGAAGTAGCTTCAAAACGCATCACAAACGAAGACAATCACGCATGCAGACAAACATCTGTGCTTATTATTATAGATACCGTTATATTGTTATAATGCATATTATTGCTAAACTATGATATATATTTATTATAAGCACTCTTTCAACAATTGACAACAATATTTAACCTTTCATCTTAAACATATACGACACAATAAATTAATCTCTAAAATTCGGTGAAGTATATAAAAATTGACTTTATATTATGATATTATCCATACATTAAAAGATTTTTTTAAGTGTCTTTTTGAAGAGTTTTTTTTTTTATGCGTATCAATATTAAAACTCAAATATTAAAAACTTTAACAGCTTACATACATTAAGTTTTTAAATAAAATTATTTCATAAAGATTAATAAAATTATGCATGAAAACTAAATATTTTTATTTTATCTTGGATTAAGTTATTTTATCTTGTATTAAGAATAAAAAATGAAGCTATTTAGTTGGAAGTTTATAGATATACTAGGGGGCTCTGCCCCCTGCAAGCTACGCTTGCCGATCCCCATTCAGACACCACAGAATCTAAAAGCACGCTAATTTGATCGGTTTTAAAAAGATTAGAGAAATTTTAATTATAATGAAATAATACACATAGCGATCTCCCTGTAAATGGGTTTCCATTCAATTCCCTTTGATTGCGAAAATTTAAAACCGTAAAAGTTTCTGTTAAGACATCCAATGTTTGTTTTCGTGTTTGATTAAAGAAGATCAGTGAAACATTTGAAAATAAGCTAAAATAAAATGAATAAAGTAAAGAGAGTCTTTACATCCCAGTATTTTTAACAGCGTTATAAAAAGATTGGCATAATACAATTTACTACAATTTACTACAATTACGACAATTTACTGTTTTAACCACTTCAAGGGCGGTGGTTCATTTTTGGACCACTTAATTTTAATTCTTAAATGCCACGTCGTCGCCAGAATATTGGAATGGAAAATTTCCTTTCATTAAGTAAGTAAACAAAAGCATTTCCGTATTTCGAAATTTGTTAGTAAATTCTGGAGCCATTCACTGGTTTCAACATTTTACGAATAGACGTACCTTGCCCCTGAAATGGTTAAACGCATAATAATGTATTTATTATTTCAAAGTTTCCTTTATCTTTTAATATTCAAGTGTAAATACAATTTTCAAGACATAATTTTAAATATTTTCCTGCTTTTAACACGTACTTATATAATAATAATATTAAAGTTTTTTTTCTGTTTTTAATAATCTCGTATAAATACATTTTTAATCGTTAGGAAATATTATACCTTGCGCTGTTTTTAGAATTGAAAACCATCTCTATAATATGGATCGCTAAGTATTTTTCTATCGCCATCATTTCCCCTTTTCATAAGAAAGGTTTCCATTTTGATTAAAGAAAAGTTATTTTTTCGAATAAAACTACATAGAAGTTGCCATTATTGTAAAGAATTCTTGGTACTTTTATGTTAGCCGGGTGCAAATCTCGCCAATAGCTTTTTTTTTTTTTTTTAACTCGCCAGTTAGCATTTTTTTTTCGAGTGGTAAATTAAAAAGGTATTACTTGGTTATACCATCAACCAAAAATCTATTCCCATATTATAAGATTAAATGCCCATAATGGTTGATCGTAAATGTCACATTCAGTTGACTGTAAGAAAGTTACACGTGCTTACGCTATCAAGTGATTTTTATCTCGACGTTTTTCTTGTATTTTATTAATATTATACTAATTTATTAGTTCTTTCGTTATTTAAAATGAAACTTAGGTCAATTTGTAGAATTTGTTGAGTGGTTTGGCGATTTACATAATTTCACGAAATTGGTCGACGGGATAACTAAGTAGTACCATTAAAACATTAATTTGAATTTGAAATTAAATGTTTTGATTTGTTGCATTATTTAATCGGGTTTGGCGCATTTTTTTTAAAAAAGAGAATTAGACGAAAAGCTCGTTTTAAAAATACCAGTTACATATGTATTTGTAAATTATTTTCTATTATTTTTAAAATGAAATAACAGTAATTAATTAATTAATTCATTAATAACTATAGAACAAAACAATGTGTAACTTTATATATATATATATATATATAAAAGGGAAATTAATGTAAATGAGTCATTCTTTGAAAAGTGGCAATTTTCTGTCCCAGGGTTCTTGAGGACATATTTTTAAAAGTACAAAAAGAAAAAGTGATTTAAACTATCAATGTTATTCAGTTATACATATAAACTGTAATTATTTGCTTATTGAAATTAAAATTTGATAAATTTAATGTATTTTTTAACGCAAATGTCATTCCATCACTATGTCCTCATTCACATATCTAGGAAAGAAAATGCTTTCTTTGCCATTGCAGCACGTTTATTTATAATTATTTTTGTCTCAATCCATTAAACATACTTAAATACATATTTCGCCATTTAATTCTATTTATATCTTATATAATGAATGAATTAGGGAACTTTTTAATGATGTCCCTAGCATTTATCGTCATTCCCTCAACATAACTATAAATTTGCCATTATTTACTTAGTAGAAAGCAGCACATGCTCTATATGTCTAGGACAGTTTGTACAAGAGTAAAGTGAAGTATCCATCTTGCTGTTTGCTCAAAAACGTTCTTGAACAGTTCGGATATCGCTTTGAAGTACTAGATCAATGTAAGTATTTTTATTACGCGTCATTCCCTCATCTATTATAAATTTAATAAAAACTAATGAAATGACTTTTTATGTTGGTATATTGTTAGAAATGTGTTTCAAAAGATATTTAGTAACTGAAAATATACCTGAGACTAATCACATTTGTATAACATGGTTTTCAGAAGTATTTCGTCATTCCCTCACAATCATTCCCTCATAATTTTAATATGAAGCAATGACTTAAATTGTGAGGGAATGACCTGGATCTATTTATATATGTATTAAACTGTAAAATAAGAAAATCTACTGCAATAAAATACACAATAAAAAGCTAATAAAACTTTTAGTTACCATAAGTAAAGGTAATACATTTTTAATTTTTATTATTTTACAGGAAGAAATAAAAAATAAATAAAAAAAAAGTTTTGTACTAATTCAAAAAAACATTAACTCTTCTAAATGTTAAAGCTTTATCTTTAATATTTTAATTGACATAGAATAAATATATATATTGACAGTATGACTTCTAATTATAATTTCTTTTATTTTTTTACCCTTTGGTTTGTTGTTTGTTTGTCTTGGTGGTATGTTTATGAAATCACTTAATTTTAATTCCCAAGCGCCACAATTTCGCCAAATTTTTATAAAACTTTTAGTCCAGTCAAATTAGAGTTTGAAGTGGAAAATTCTGGTGTAATTGCTTTTAGTGTCTTACTTTATGTTTTCGGGGCTGCTGGATACGAATCTCAAGTTGTCCAACAAAATGTCTCTCGGCAAATATGAAAAATCGTGAAAAAAACACTAAAGATCGCAGATGTTTTTGGTTTTTAGCTTATAACTTGCAAAGTAAGCTTTTTACGCAAAACGTGACCATATATTAAAATACAGACGAGAAAATTACCTACAATCCATGTTCTTATAAATTTTGTTGTACGATATACGGCTTCCGTAGAGGCGTTGAAAAAAAGGCGAAAACCAGTAATTTTTGAAAATCGCAAAACAGATATACTTACCCTTTCCGTTCATAACACTAAAAGTAAGCATTTCATTGTAAACATTTGCAAACGTTCTCACTTATTATTAGGTTACATATTTTTATGATGTAGGTATATAGTATCACCTCGAAAATCCGGCATTCAGAGATACGGCAACTTAAAAAATCCGGCATCAAAGTCATCTCCCCCCTCTCCTTTTTTCACTTCCAACATAAGGCAAAAGTAAAAATAGCAATTATTTTTGAATTAAAAACCGAGATAAAAAACAATGCATTAGCTGACAGTGATATCGCTGGCGCTGTGCGAAATGGAGCCCTCGATAACGCTGGTAGCAGCTCAGAGGAACGAGGTAAGGACCTGGGAGAAGATAAGGTCTCCCCAAAAAATGCATACATTTGACCAGAAAATTAACATCATCTTCAAAGAAACAAGACTGTATTTCCGAAATTGATACAATTCTCTACAATTTATGTGCAAGTAATTTTTTTGGACCTCGAATAGTTATGAGAAAAACAATGACGAATGCACAAAGTATTTAGCTGCCTATTTATTGAAAACATACAAAATGAATCATTAGACGTCTGTGCTGATATCTGAAACGTAAATGTTAGGTTTTATAGATACAACAAAAAGACAAAATGTGATTAATGATCAGTTAGAGTTTAATGTTATACAGTATAATAAAATAGGTAGGTAAGTATTTTTTTTTTATGCAACACTTATTATTAAATGATCATTGACTTGAAAGGACACTCATTAGTCAAACCGATCCCTCTTGGCCAAAGGTTGCATGATTGCAGGCATGCCTTCCAATTCTTCTACACCTTAAACAAAATAATGAAATATAATATTTATTTAAGCACCTGGACGTGAAAGAGCCGTTTTCGTCCGGAGGGAGAAGATAGCTGCCCCAGCCTTAGGCGAAGACTGCAAACATCCAAGGGTTGAGGCTTAGGCTTCTGAGCAGCTCTGGTGCACGTAGTATTTTTAAAAACAGTAGAACTAATTGTAATTAATTAAGTAAGAAATGATTCATGCAACATTTTATCATAACACGATTTTTATGTCTTTCTTTTGTTACCCACCCCTCTTTTACAACTCAAGTCATGAATAAGTTACACTTGGACCTCAATTTAGAAAACATATTAGCCTATTATTTTACTAACCACTGTTTAAAAAAAATAATTTATGATTTATTTCTAATTGTTTGACAATTAAGTAGTTATACCACTGTATTAAGATAAATATTTTGATCACAAAAATAAAAAAAAAGTTAGTGAAAAAGTAAAGGTGAAATGGAATTATTTGAATTATTTATACATATTTACCTTCAAGTACTTCAGGGAATTCCGGATCATCCTCGTCTTCCCCGATTTCAGTAAGAGGCATGTTATTGCAACTGCTTTCACAGTTTACACAGGAGCACTTGAGGCCTGCTTTTTTGCATCCACAGTTTTTCTGGCAGGTCTTCTTGCATTTGCAAGAAATGAGTTTCAAAACGGCTTGAGGTTCTGGTGGCTGTAGTGTGGTTACTGGCTCCAAACCATTTTTCATTTTCTTCCAACCCCATTGTTCAGGATCATTTTCATTCCCAAACCATTGTTGAACTTGAAAATATACCCTAAAAGAATGTTGCTGAGCTGCAGACTCAGTAGGAGTTAAGAATGCTAAATGGATTGATGTCTTGTATGCAGATCTAAGGTAACATAAGAACCTCAATTTGGTTAATGACGTGGCTTCCTTGTCAGCAAATTTATACAATAAGACAAAAAACGATTGCCAGCATTAGTAACTGCATCAGCATCTGCCATAAGGTCTTTAAAAGCTCAATGGTATTAGTTAATGCAGAGTTTTTCTTGAGAGTACGAAGAAACCTCATCTTTCCTACTTTGAACAAGGCTAAAGTAGTATCACAGCCTCCCATGGCATGCAAAAATAATATGTTGTTAGCAATCGATTAATCAAGTTTGCAGTCAGAAGAAAAAAATGAGTGGTGAATCTTCTTTCCCTTTGCCTAACTTTAGAAAGTATACATTTGAATGTACACCCCTACAGCGACAAATCGTGATAACTAGCAAATCGACGCCTTCACCCACAATAACTACACTGTTATGTTGTTGTGCAATGTCCCTTGCTGTGGTGACAATAAGTGTATCCGCATCCTCTCGTGCCTGTTTTGTGTGAATGTCAGCTACTGCAAATTTGTAATTGATTTTTGAAAATTACAGATTTCGGAAAACAATATCAAAAGTACTTACGATTTTCTTGATAGTGACATTTATTCGTTATTTAATACATACCCAAATGATATTGACATGAGAAAAAGAGAAAATTGAATGTTTAAAAAACTTACTTTAATTGATATTTTGTATGTTAAAAAAATCTGATAAGTAGTGCTGTAATTCCTTCTCATGTAATTTCTCAAGCATCAATGTCAAGTAACTATCTTCTTTCTAGGATTTTATACAAGTGACGAATATCAATTTCGGAAATACAATCTTGTTTCTTTGAAGATTAAGTTAATTTTCCGGTCAAATTTATGCATTTTTTCAGTGAGAACTTATCTTCTGATAGGTCCTCGTCCTCGTTCCTCTGAGCTGCTACCAGTGTTATCGAAGATTCTATTTAGCATAGCATAAGCGATCTCGCTGTCCGTTAATGCATCATTTTTACCTCGCTTTTTAATTCGAAAATAACTGCTATTTTTGCTCTTCCGGTAAGTTGGAATTGAAAAAAAAAAGGGAGAGGGGATTTTTAAGTTGCCGGATCTCTGAATGTCGGATTTTCGAGGTAACACGGTATACCTACATCAAAATAATATATTACCTAATAATAAGTGAGTACGTCAGCAAATGTTTACAGTGAAATGCTTACTTTTAGTGTTATGAACGGAAAGGGTAAGAATATCTGTTTTGCCATTTTCAAAAATTACTGGTTTTCGCCGATTTTTCAATGCCTCTACGGAAGCCATATGTCGATCAATAAAAATGACAAAAACATGAATTGTAGGTAATTTTCTCGCCTGTATTTTAATATATGGTCACCTTTTGCGTAAAAAGTTTACTTTGCAAGTTATAAGCAAAAAACTCGAAAAATCTGCGAGTTTTGGTGGTTTTTTCACGATTTTTCATATTTGCCGAGAGAAATTTTGTTGAACAACTTCGGATTCGTGTTCAGCACCCCCGAAAACATAAAGTAAGACACTGCAATCAATTACACCAGAATTTTCCACTTTAGGCTCTTTTTTAACCTAATTTGACTGGACTATTTATCTATTTAACATGTATGTGAAATATAGCATTTTTCTTATTTACAAATAAATTTGCTCTTAAATTCCGGTGCCAATCATTTATTTGAACATTTTAGCTATGGAAGTGCTTTGAAATTTAAATATCAGAAGATCTATGAGATACAGTTTGGTTCATATTATATTTTGATAAATATAGAAATAAGCTATTTGTAGGCTAAATTTTGAGATTTTTGAGCAAATTTTATTGGGCCACAATAGTTTAAAAAAAAAAAAAAAACAGCCACTTTTCAGAGAATGACACAAATAAACATTTAATAATAAATAAGCAACAATAGCCGGGTTACCATGACAGGCAAAATAATGCCATTTTGACGTCAATTAGGTACTCCGGTGAGTATATGACATCTGCGCCAAATATTTTTCTTTTCGCTTCGCTTAAAAAAAAAAAAAAAAAAAGAAGTGAAAACCAACAATTTTAAAGGTTTAAGTTTTAAATGAAAGTTTTGTATTAAATAAAATGACAAAGAAATAAAAAAAAAAATAAAAATAAAAAAAAAAAAAAAAAAAAAAAAAAAAACCATTGTTCTTAGCATAGATTTAAGGGAGGCCAAACTGCTCACCAAATTAGTCTAAAATAATAACCTTTTCTGAAAGATGAAAAAAACATATCTTTTATGATTAAAATTTGAGTTGCATTCATTAGTAAAAAAGTATTTAAAATTAGAAGAATATTAATATTTCGAAAATTAATTCGAATTTAAAAAAATTCTAATACCAGTTTTGAGATCTGCGGATCAATACGGATTTTTGGTGTTAATTTCATCGCAAAATATTCCATATTTTAGGAGAAATCGCCGTGAAACACAATCAGCTGTTTAATCAGTCGTTTCAAAGAATCTTTATAAAATTCGTTTAATTTCAGTCGTTTCATATATCTGTTTCATAAATTCGTTTCATCAGGATTTTATATATATAGGGTAGATTAAATTGTTCATAATACTTGCTTTTTTTTTAATTTATATAACAGGCTTGCCATTTATTTCCCCAAAACATTATAAAATCAACATTAACGTAAGCCGCTTTCATGTTTTCCTGCTCTTTCGTATTTAAACGAAACTAAAAAAAAAAAAAAAAAAAAAAAAAAAAAAAAAAAAAAAAAAAAAGATAATTTAAATTCATAGTACTACATTATTTAGTAAAACACAACCAACTTTAGTAAATTAAACAAAATTTAATTTTGTAGAACTTAGTGATAAACTTGCTTTTTTACACAGAATTTTCAAATCCATTTAAAAATTTAAAATATTCTTAAAAGAGCGCTTGAATAAATATACGGATTTAAAACCCCATTTAAAATTCATAATTTATAATAAAGGTAAATTATGTTTTAAAATTGCATTGTATTACTTTAAAATGCAGTTTTCAATTATTATTTCATCCACAAATCTGACTTTGGACATCTGTTTGTAATAATCTCGAATTGAAATAGCTAAAAGATATGCACATGAAACTGAAAAAGACAACTAAAGTGGGTTAAAAATATAGTCCCTTATTCACTAAACAACAGAAAAACTGAATAACTGATAGAAAAACTATTCATGTTGCGCAGTTTGATTTTGTGTGAATTTCCTAAAGCCCATAACTATTAGAGCAGATGGTACACGTTTAGTTTGCACGCGCCCGTCAATGTGATGGACCAGAAAACATGATTCGTTGGACCGTGCAACTTTCTTCCATTATTCTATAGTCCAATTCCGATGTTCATGGGCCCTTGGAAAATGCTGCTGGCGATGACGTGCTGTCAGCGCAGAACGTGCTTAGGTCCCCGGCTGCGTAGGCCAGTAAACGCGGCACTGTGTGTTGAGAAACACTGTCTGGTTCACCACTGTTGTAGCTGTTGGTGATTTAGGCTGTTTTGAACTCTTCTGTCACGACGAATAATGCATAACGATCTCCGCTCTCCTCTGAAATCAATGCACCGCGGGCGACACACTGCTCGCTGGAGACTTGTCGTTTCACCATCCATACATCACTTTCGGTACGTGCTCACAATTACTGCACGTGTACAGCCTACCAAACTCGCCGTTTCCGATATCGACGTTTCCAGTCGCCGAGTCATAACGATTTGACCTTTATCAAAGTCTGACAAATCTACTGCTTTTCCAATTAAGTCGCTAATCACGCTATGTTTTTAAGTACAATGCATGGGAGCTTTATATACCCCGATATCAATCGCGCACACGCCGTGGTTTTGCTTCTGGGCAAGCTCATTGTTATAGATAGAGGGTGGTCATAATGTAATGGCTCTTTGGTGTATTTATTTTCGAAGATATCAGGCGTCTAATTTAGCTCTGTTCAAATGTTGGTGGACACCGGTTACACCATTTTTTAGGATAGCCATGCACGTCTCCCCATTGAAAGATACGTCTTTTGCAAATCATGTTAAAATAGCTTTATTATTCTTAAAGTTGTGGCAAAAAAGTTAAGGGTTGGGGATTGGATTGAAACACTCTAGGGGATTCATGTTAACACTGAGCGCTAGTGCTCTTTATTTTTGACTGGATAAATAAATTAAGATCCTGGTTTCGTACACAAAATACATCAAAATGCCAATACCCCGATTTAATTTCTTGTTGTAATGTGCTCTACCACCAGTTATAGTTTGTCCATAAACTTCTAGCCCTGTCCAAAGACTTCTAGCACATATTTTACTAAATAATTTTAGATTTTATGAACTTTATAATAAAACTATGGAATTAGCCCTCTACTTTTGTCTGGGTTCATTTGGCACAATAGGTTTTTTAAATGTTTATAAAATAAACAGCAATAAAAAAATAGACATTATGTGAGATTGGTAATCATATTGAAATTTTATTCCTCTGAAAAGACCCTAAAGTTGTTTAAAAGGTCTCTCATTATATATATATGTCGTAGATATATATACGTTTTTTAAATAGTACTTTAAACCTGAGTGTTAAAAGTTAACAGAAAATCAGTATGTTACATGTATCGCTTTATACAAGAATATGTAGTGGTGTTATTTCTAAAATAACATATCAGTTTGTAATTCAGGAAAAGTGGTAAGGTAATATTTAAAAAAAAAAAAAAAAAAAAAAAAAAAAAAAAAAAAAAAAAAAAACATATATTATAACATTTCTTCTTTTAACAAACCAAAAATGGTGTAGATTTTTATCGAAATATTGCGTTCAAGAAACCGGTTTGTGCTTTGGAAATGGGGTGCCTTCAAAATAACAGAAACCATTTCAAAATACATTTGATAAATTAATAAATCTGATCATGCCTCAAATATATTTAATTTTTATTTAATTTATATTTAATACGATAACATTTTTTTTGTTTCTTTCTAATTTTCTGCCCCTGTAAAACTCAATCTAAATGTAAATAACCTTTTCTAATTTTTAACTTTATTCTCTGATCAAATAATTTTGCCTATTTCAAAGTTTAAATGTACATTTGTGTATTTAGATGAGTATAATTAACTTTCTACTAGAAACGTATTAAGTGCAATGCAGCGAATGTTAAAGTAAGTCTTTTTTTACGATTTCTAAAATGAATATACTAAAAGGAGTGTCTGTCATCAAAACGCACATCATAATTTATAAAAAAACTTAAAAGCTGATAATACTCGTAGATATTTTATTATAAGAAATACGTTCAAATACAGTGTGGTTCAAAACTATATTTCAAAGATATAAAGGCAATTAGAGGGGACCTAAGTAAGCAGATTTCGTATACGAATGTGGGTGCAGAAATGTAGCGTTGAGGCAGTAGTTGGCGCTGTTAAGTGCGGTGTATGAAAACGCTTACCTAGCTTTAATCGTCATTCCTTGACGGATTTCAAGCAACATGCGTCGTTATACCAATGCGGAGATTGGCGACATGCATTTTATGTATGGGGCTAATCAAGGAAATGGTTCACCACCAACGCACCTCCAACAGCTCTTGAGAAAGGATTATCCACTGAAAGCATTATCCTGTCGAAGGATTATCCACTACTGTGCGTAATGCTGCTTCTTCCACTGCAGGAATTCTGCGATAGTGCCCTTTTCACGCCTTGAACCATAAAACGATCCACTCGCGCACAACTCCTAATGAAGATGCTCAAATGTTCGGGGATCCTGCAGAATCCTACCCAGGAATCATTCAATCTAAATCCTTTGAGCAGCCAATCCATTTTCATGCGCATTCCCATATATAAAATGCTGCATTTCCTCAACCACATTCCTACACGAAATCTGCTAATTTATCAAAAATGTCTAACTTCCTTTACATTTTTGACATATAGTTTTGAACCGCCTTGTGCAGTTGAAAGATTTCTTCGGTCCAATTAAAGGCATGTTATTGTTAATGCTTACAGTGTGATAGCGTTAGCATGTTTTAGTTTTTATGCAAATAAACACATAGTTTAAACGATAGAACGTAATATGTTTTCACCAAGGTAATAAATGCAATAAAACATGGTTTTTTTCGATTTCAAAAACGGAACAATAGTAAATATATTATTTAATTTGATTGCTCCGTTTTTGAAATGGAAAAAACATGTTTTATTGCATTTATTACCTTGATGAAAATGCATTACGTTACATCGTTTATACTATACATAATGTGTATATTTGCATAAAAACTAAAACATAATAATGCTATGCAACTGTACGCATTAACATCCATACACTAATTGCATTTTTTACCTTATACATCTTAAAAATAAAGCACAAAATACATTTAATCATAAAGTTTAATATATTTTTTAAACTTATAATTCAATTGATAATTGTTAGTGCATGGATTACGAAGGCAAGCAATTAAAAAAATATGTCTACCAGCTAATTGACCATTTATATACCGGACAAAAAACCTGCTAGATTTAATAATATATTTATAATAGAAACGTAGCCATTTAGCATGATTGGAGAGTGTTTCCAATCCAGACGATATTTCGCATCACAGCCAGACATAGCTTTTAACAGAATACTGAAATCAACATGAAATACCCTATAAGTGAGTTATAAAAATAGAATATCACCCAAGTTCTCGACGAATTCTGTGCTCGATTATTTTATTTTTGAAACATATGGAATTTTTTGTAATTTTAAATTTTTCTGGAACTCTAAATGTTTTGGAATGAAATATATTTTCGAGTTAATTTTCAGCAAAAGATCAATGTTAAAGGAGGTCCATTTAATAGATCAATTACTATTCTTAAACATGATCAGCCAACATTGTTTAGTTCAATTGAAAATTCTTTTTTATCATCGTTTACGGCTGCTTTACCAATGTGTTAATCTCAATGATCGAAAAGTAAGCATGGCATATTGCTGAGATGTAGGATCGCGCGTAGAGTTTGCATAGCTTTAATTACTTATGTCATCCATCGGATTTAAACATCGGATAAGGTTATTATGTTTTTAAATAATTTGTCACTTTTTGCATTTGTTGAAAAGTTCCCGCAGTTGGGATACATACTCTTTTTCCCTTGGACAATTTATTTACAGTTCTAATTTATAGTCATACATTACTAATTATCAGTTTCTATTCAAATCTTATGCTACTCTGCGACATCTATGCTTTTAAAAGAAAAATCGCGATACCGCCAAAAGTCGCACAACTTATAAAATAGTAATATAGCGCAAATATAATATAGTAAATTGAACGTTAGTGTTTTGCCAATTTTAAAGTGTGCGATAACAGGTTACGATGTTTTCTTTTGTAAGATCTTTGTTATTGGTAAAAAACATGCATCTTAATGAATAGTGTCCTTTCCACGAAATGTGTTTATTGTCAGATTGAAGTGGGCACATAGGAAGCTTCGCTAGCCTTTTGTTTAGTGTGATTTAAAAATGTATGGTTGACAGCCATTGAATTTATAAAATGATGCTAGTGCTCTTCTAATAGTGGGGTCTACATTTGTATAGCAGTGCGATTTTAGACCATTTTATCCGTCATTTGCGGCAGAGTGAAAATCTTAGCAATCACTAAGAGGGAATTTTTATAAATAGGAAAGAATATCAAAACGAAACCTTTTCAGAGTCATCGATTCATTTGGAAAAAATTGTTCCTTATGCATAAGTAGCCTTGAGGAAAGTGAAAAGTTCTGATTTAGTTCCTCTATTCCGTCAATATTTCAGCGTTGATTTCGTTACGAAAAATGTAGAGAAGGAAAAAGAAATTACAAAGATTTATTTGAACTGAATAACTAATCGAAATTATTAAGTTAAAAGAGACACAGATATCAATCTGTTTATAATTGGTCATCTTTGGCAGCAAACGGTTTGACCTTTCTCCTGTAATAACGCAAAACATAACATGTGATTTTCGCAATTTTCTCTTTTTTTATACGCTATCCGTGTAAATGCAAAGTTATGTCTGGCTAAATGGATAAAGCTGAAAAATCTTCTAATTACATTTTTACTATAGCAGTAGTTTCTCGTTATTATTAGTTTTTGAGATAGGTTATCAAATTTATAGATATTCGAACGAAAGTCATTGCTTGTAATCTCATTGTATGTCGCAACCCTCGTATTAACTAATTGTAGACAACAGTTTTTATAAATGAAAGTACAACCGATCAAAAATTAAAAACCAATTTGTAACTTATACATTTTCCACCATGCACAGGTACCTAATATTACCATATATATGGACGAAATTTACCGAAATTTTTCAATGTAACTTTTCTACATGCTTAGAAGTCTTCTTTAAAATATTCTATTCAGGGCGGCCTTTAGAAGATTACTCACTCAGGTTAAACGAAATTCTGTGTTGCTCCGAACAAATTCACTATAAATTTCTTTTGACAATTAAGTAAATATAATATTTGTTTTTGTTCGAAAACAAAATCTTAAAAAATAACTTTATGTGTACTATTGAGGAAGCTGAGTTTGTTCCAAAAGTATTTACTAAAACATTTATCAGACCCAATATTATTACATTCAAATTATAGAAATATTATTAACCCATTTGTGCCTGGCGTCCTAATTTTGGGACGCTTTCTTAAAAAAAAAAAAAAAAAAAAAAAAAAAAAAAAAATCATTACAAATGGAATTATGATATCCTTTCAAAACTTTGTAAAATATATCCTTAGTATTTGTTTTCAATATTTATCTATAAATGGCAGCACATTTTTGAGAATAAAAAGGTTAAATAAGTGCTTGTTGTAGGGCAAAGTTGGATTTTCTTGAAATAAAATGGAGCGTAAGACAACGAAAGATATTTCTTTTATTTTTTTTTATCAATCATTTTATAAGTGGTATTATTTATAAGAAGAAACAATATTTTAGAAAACGTATTTTTGCATTTTTTCAGATTTCTATTTTTTTTGTTCAAATGTGATCCTTTATATATCGTCCCAATTTTGGGACACAAGGCACGAATGGGTAGGGTTGTTCTCCGTTACTGTCTATGCATTAAATATATGTTTTATGCCATTTATTTTATTACAAAATGCTTACATGCCATTCGGATTATTATTATTTGGCTATAAATTATTATTCGGGTTATTATTTGGCTTTGTTATTACTATAGGGGAGGTAGGGTCTGGGCTCGGTTCAAGAACAAGACACTCACCTTTCTCCACACTTAGCTATTGGCTAGGGTAAAAATTTATATCGTACCGTTATGTTTTGTACTAGTTTAGTATTTGACATCCTGAGGTTACTAAAATATATACAGTAGAACCTCGATTATCCGACGTAATTGGGATAAAACCGACAGCGGATAATCGAAATTTCCGGATAATCGGAAATTTATCAATAATCATCTAGTTTAATATGTAACATCTTCATCGAACTGCTATTAGGATTATTTAAACTGATTAAACTGATTAAATATCTAAATTTAAATTATACATGATAATAATTTTATTTGTTTAGATCAGAGACGTGTACACAGGGGGGGGGGGGGAGTACAATTTTACCGGGATTGGATCTTGCGGGAGTTCGAGCTAATTTCAATGGAATTTGAAGAAAGGGGAAACAAAATGCTTATATCTACTCGTGGTTTCGAAAGGAACGCTTGCATACACAAGGAACATGAAAGTAAAAAAAATTAAAAAAATAAAAGTTGAAAAAATTCAGGATATTGACATTGGTTTACGGAGAGTTCCGGTTAAGCGATGGTCGGATAATCGAAGTTCTACTGTACTATATATACTCGTTTGTAAAACGAAGAATTTTTAATAGTTTCCTGCAAGTAAACTGCGAGGACACGCAAGTCAATTACGAAAGCCAAAAAAAAAAAAAAAAACCTTCGAATACTGCAAAAGTCTGATTTTTTATGTATATAAATAATAAAATAGTATATAAAATATACAAATAATAATCATTTATTATTAAAAAATTTTCAATGATTTGTTTTTGTTTACTTACTAATTTTTCGCACTAGTAAGTGAAATTTTTGGTTTGGTTTTGTGCGAAATTAAAAAGTAAAAAGTTAGGGGTCGACATACGCGAGTTTTTAATTTTTTGTAGAATTTGCATTCAAAAGTTAGTGGGTCGCGTATATGTGAGTATATACGGTATATATACTCTATTAGTAATTATTGATTATTATAAATTTTTACTATGCCAATAGCTAATGGTGAGGTGGAAGGGGGGTCTTGTTCTTGAGCCGAGCCCAGCGCCCCCCCCCCCCTTTATAGTAAAGATAAAGATATAATAAATTTATAATAAAGAAATTTTTATAGTCAAATAATAACCCGAATGATATATAATCTTTTTGAAACAAATTAAATGGCATAAAATATAGATATAATGCTTAGACAGTAACGGAGAAAACGCCTACCCTCTCGTGCCTAGTGTCTCAAAATTGGGACGTTTAGATTTTTATATGTTAAATAAATATTTTTTCAAAGGGAATTTTTTTTTATTATTTTTTACGTTCATTTTACACCATTTACTACAATTAAGAACAATATTGAGTTGAAAAAAAAATTCAGGCATTAATGGGTTAATTGTTGTCATTCTACTACCTGCTGTGAGAGAACATAAAGTGCACATAAAGAAGCAATTTTGGTACAGCAATGCGGGACCGAAAATGAAAAGTGTTATAAAAAGGAGAAATTCTGAAGAAATTAAAGAACGTGTTTCATTCACTCAACAATTGCGCTAAGTGTACCACCAGCATCGAAAGGCCTAAAAGTAAATTATCGGTGTACCCTTTCGACGACTCCGGGCGTCTCATCCACCAGACGCCAATTTACTTTTATAATGAACTCGTTGAAATAGTTTAATCGCTACGGCAACTGTTCGTGAAATAAATGGAATTTTAAAATAATTTCGCCAAACGTTAGACACTGCCAGGACTGTATCGATGTTGGTGCTGGCGCATTTTAGCACTTGTTGAAATTGATATATTTCAATCAAACGCTTCTTTGCATTTCTTCCGCGTTTTTTGTTTTTATAAACACTTTTCATTTCCGAGCCCAAATTTCGGTATCAAAATGTCTTCTTTATGAGTAATTTACCGTACGTTACCTTAAACGTTGCCTCACGAGTTTGTAAAACGTAACTAATATTGTAAAATTCTCTTATCAAATTTTATGATTCAAGAGTAGCATGTTCTATGTACATTATCAAAATGAACCTATTTCATGTATATGAAATTTCTACTATTCTTCCGTAAAAACTTTGTTTTATATACCACAAGACATGCACATTTTGCTTGTTTGGTTATTTATTTTATTTACAGTTTTCATGTGTAACTTTTTTCAAATTTTTATTATGTTGGATTTCTGACTCAAAATACGTCGGACGTGGATCATATTAACCCAGTTGTTTTGGATGATAGTTTATAATTTTTACATACGTGGATTATGTTTGACTTGGTGTAAAATAAAAAATAAAAATCTGGAATTTACGGTTCTACATACATATATACCTTTTCTTAAATAAAATTTACACATACATAAAAACTTTCATTTTTTTAGTACATAGTATTTTTTGAAATAAGATGAAAAATTCATTTTTCTTATCATATTCTTTCAAAATGATTTGAAATTTGTAGTTTCTAAGAACGTGTCACTTTAAAAGACTTTCGTTTCTGTCGAAAACTAGAAAAAAAATCTTTTTAAGGGAACAAAGTTACTTCAAAATTTCCAAAAGTTATTTTATTCTTCTCATTTCTAACCCATTTTCTGAGAATTTCCATTTGAATAATATTTACGTGTCTTTTGTAGTGTGTTTTCCTGCATAATATTTCTTTACTTGAAAATGTTCTTACGATTTGGTAAAAGACAAATGTTTATTTATATTCTAAATGCCACTTTTTACAATAGCAATTATAATTTATATAGCTTTGCATTTCAGAAAAAAATAAAGAAGTTGGAAATGGAAAGGTAATTTTATTCTGCAATTATCTCATACAGAACAAATTTATCCTTCGACATTTTAAAGCTAGATTAATATAAAGTAACCCAAAGTAATTATAAATACGTTCACGCAAGCAATTATGATGTACGTTGTTCTATAATACATTTTTACACTTATGCTAATGATATTTAACGATAACTGGTAAAACAGAATGATAGTTTTTCTAAATTTGTAATATTTTCCATTCATTTCACTTGTTGTTAAGGAGTGTTCCTTTATATCTTGAATTTCAGAAGTATAAATAACATTTCCCAAGATATTATACTAGGCTTGTTTAATTTACGAAATTCTACGATTAATAAACCAAATATTGATTAATAAGATCATTAATAATCGATTTATATTAAACCAAATACTGCTATTAAAAATTGGGAAAATGGGGAATGTTATTTATACTTCTGAATACTTGGGAAATGTTATTTATACTTCTGAAATTCAAGATATAAAGGAACACTCCTTAACAACAAGTGAAATGAATGGAAAATATTACAAATTTAGAAAAACTATCATTCTGTTTTACCAGTTATCGTTAAATATCATTAGCATTAGCATCATTCGTTGCCGGTACGAAGTTTGTATAGCCTCACAATAAAGCAATTGGTACTTATGAAATGTTGTTAATGAACAACAGAAACAAATTCTTAAAAATGTTGTCAAAACCCGGCTTAGAATACAAATTTATAATTGACAATAATACAAGGCCATTTCAAAATATTTCAAAACAATGCATTAGCGAAAAAAATTAAAATATATGTATATATTTTTTATTTTACACACCTTATTTTAAAATAAATATTCTACTCTTTAGTGTTTAAAATATTATTTTCTTGCAGATTCTCAGCCCTTTGGCATATTTTCGCGAGAGTGGTATGGAGCATAATTATCTCCATTGTTTTGCAATCGGTACCTATGAGCTGCGCTCGCCAACCGCAGATACTAAAACATGCCACTTTGATTTGATAAAGAAAAAAAAGATTACGGAAGGAGCGATTATAATTAAAAATCAGATGACATACGATCAGGTAATCCTTAATTTCTCTTTGAATAATGGATTTTAAGGACGAATCAACTGCCATCCAGTGATATGCCGATAAAAATGCAATGCAATCGTATATCATTGGAGTTTCTTCTAAAGGGCTTACAACGATTTCAATACTGTTTTGAAGTACTCATTTTTTAGTCAACCTATCCTTTTGAAATATAAGCACATCCCCCATGGGAATACATAATTTAAATATTACGCCTCATTATTAGTTTATTTAAAGTTCAATGAGTCCGTACGAAACGCTGACAGTATTTTAAAATTGGCAGCATAAGGGGATTAAATTTCGCGCTTTTACTTATTTTTTAAAATCTTCCAAACATCCCACATTTTCAATTTTTATACATTGGAAATGGGAACAAAATCTTCTTACACATACAATTTGATTCTAAACTGTATCGCAATTTTCTGATTTTTTAAAGTTTTTAAAAATAATTTTCAAGCACGATTTTTTAAAAATACATCTCAACGACGTAGAGAAGATTACGTAAGATCCGTTTGATTTTAAGTGTAAATAAATAATTCAGCTTCTTTTAACGGTTTGTATTCTATAATGAAATAATAACTTTATAAATAATAAAATAAAATAAAACAGTACATATAAAACACAAACAGAAAGCATGTAATCGAAATGCGCGCTAAAACCTCTGAAATACTAAGATGAAAAAAGCAGCAGTAGGATCGATATTTTTCTGTTTCTTCAGCTGTCAACTGTTGGCCAATTCAAGAGTATCGCTTATAAGAAATTTCAAAACCTTATTTGAAATTGAAATTACGGTTTTTCGTAGAAAGATGATTTTTTATTATTGTTAATAGGCAGTCTAAGAAGAACAAATTAAATGTAAAAAAAAAATAATAATAATAATTTCGGTTTAAAAAAATTAGTTTTCACCTACATGGTTGTAAACCAGAAAGATCGTATTGGTACAATAAAGGTAAAGAAAAATAGGAATTCAATTGTAATAAAAGTACCTCGTAATCTTATATTTTAGTAAAATCAATTTTTTTAAATAAAATAATTAAAATATTTAAAGTGCCCACTATAAAACTATATTTATCGGTCTCAAGCAAGAAAATAATACTTTTAAAGTAAGTATATATCTCATTTGTTTTACTCTACAGTAAAAGGCATGAAAGGTTACATGGGATTTCTTTCACAGGAACAGAGTTAGAAATACGTGATTCTCCTTTCTATAGCTCCATCGAGAGAGGATGTAATATATTTTGAGAAAGCGCATGAAACAGTTTTTATTTTATTTGGAATACAATGTAACTTTATTAAAAGAAATAAATGTTGATTTCCGTATGTCTTTTATGAAATTATGTGTGTAAGGAAATATTTTTTTTTTCGAAAAAATAACGACTACTTATTTAAATCATAGTCCTAAAAGTTGTTAAGCTGTTCGAGTTTATATATATATATATATATATATATATTTATTTATTTATTTATTTATTTATTGCAAATAGAAATTTCTATTGTTAATTCATTGTTGGGATTTATACATCCTTTCTATTAGCATCATTCGAATGCAACCCTGGGACATTTTTTTATTATTAATCTTTCGAATTTTTTCCAGAATTTTTGAAATATAACTTGAAAAAAATTAGTCAAGTGATTATCATTTTTATTATTGTGACACAAGCCTTTTTTTTTTTTCATGTTACATAAATATAATCCGAAACATAAAAAATAGGGTGTGTTTCTTGTTCGTATGTGACGAATAATTAATGATTTTTTTAGAAAATGTTGGATAATGTTTATATTACATTTTAAACAACAGTAAAGATTGGCATTTATGCTTTTATGCATGCATGAGTCATTTCATTCAATTATTCATCGTCTAGAGAAAATTTCTTTTTTCTTTTATACTTGAATTAATGTTGTTCCACAACTCCAGTTAATCACTTTTAGTTTTATTGTAATTCTAGTGATTATTTTCCAAGAATAAGAATGCACATGAATGGGTCTTTTCCATCAACTGTTCTTCGTCAGACGAAAATCACTTGTTTACTCTAAATGATAAAGATAGAAGTTCCCCCTTTACTGCATTTGCGAGTCATTTAAAAAAGACGAGAATAGTTTCCTTCCCGCGTATTTCGAAGGATTTCCAATTTGAATCTGTTAGCTTTTATTTTTTCACAAATACATAACTTAAGCGCAGGATTAATTTCTCTTTCCCACGGTGGAGAAATTCCCACAGTGGTTTCCTATATATTATTTGATTACCGAATTGTGCCCCCAATTAGTTTTTTTTTTCTTTTGGCGCACATATTTTTGCGATATAGTCAACGATTTAGGCGGTACAAGCGCATTTACATTTTATTAAGATATTTCTCCTTTTTTATTTTATTTATAACTGATTTTTATGATTTATCTTCACCCGAGTCCGCCAATGTTTTCTATGAATCTCATATATGTTTTAGTTAATTTGAAGTTTTAAGCTGTGGAACAGAATCACTTTTTTAACCTTTTTAACTTATTTCTCTATTAGTTCGAATATTCATGTATCATCATCTCTTTCTCAGAACTACAACAGGATTAAATTACAATATTGCCATATCATTCTAAAACATGAAAGCGCGCATTTTCTGATTAAACCAGCTATTTTGATTATACAAAACGAGTTATATATATATGCATAACGCAATGAAAATTGTCTAAAACAGGGCTCTCAACAAAGTAAATATTGTCATGTGTATATTGCTGATAAAACTGTAATATGTTTAAATGTGTAAAATTTATCTTATAACTTTGAAATGCACAGAAAAATGTGTAAATCTGTAAATATAGTATTCATAAACATATTTCTGCATAATATTCTATTTTTACACATATTTTTCGGTAATATGCGAAATGGAAAAAAATTTGTGCAATGTGCAAAAAACATAGAATTTTGTGTAATATGCAAAATATACAGGTTGTATTATAAAATGCAAAATGCAGAGTATTTTGTATATAAAAATTATAATCATACATTGTTGCAAAATAATTCTTTCAACCGACACACTCTCAAAAAGAACTTTCTTCAATTCACGGAAATTGTACTGGCAGCAGTGGTGCTGGCATATTTCCGTGAATTGACGAATATAATTTTTTCCGTAACAGGTGGTAAAATATCCATCAATTGAAGAATATTGGGAAATAGTAAAATCAGCTGACGTTGCATTCGAATCAGTCATCTTAGCGTTGCGAGACGAGCATTCTAGCAATGAACTGTAGCTGTACAGCGGCGAAACGCTTTGCTTCATACATACAAGATCGTCAAGCAATGGATTTCGCACAAAAAAAATTCTGCTTTTGGAATGGAAAGCCGTATAATCTGATTTGAATTAACTAGAAAATCTTTGGAACGGTTTTGAAAACCATGTGTGGAATTATAAATATTACAATTCAGCAGATTTTTCAAAAAAATTTCAAGAAGAGTGTAAAAACAAACCATAGATGATCTGTAACCATTCATTGAATCGAAGCGACGTCTCTGCGCCGCAGTTCTTATTGCTAAAGGAATGACGACAAAATACTAATTGTAAATGTTGTTGATCATTGTTATTTTCTATTATAATATTATTTCCAAACTTGCCAAGATGAACGGAAACTTCGGAGAACATGTGTTTTGCTTTGCAATCAAATTTGTCAATTAAATTTATTCATACTTTATTTATTCCATAAATAAGTACCTAACTATTATATCAGTAAAATGCATAAGTATCAGTTTAAGATTCGTCTTCATATGTGTATACTTACAAATTAACCAAACAATTTATGCTGGCAGGAAAATTTTGACTGCCACTGTATATGTTTAAATTAAAAGATATCTGTAATTTTAGTAAATTAAGGGGACAAAGGACCTTCAAATTATTTTATTATTATTATTTTAATTTCTCTTTAAATACCATTCAAGGGCGGATCATATGCATTATAGCATTTATTTATCACACGTGAAAAAAAAAAAATCTTGGTGAAAAATAAAGAATTTTTTTCAATATTTTAAGCATTATGCAGAGCTTTTTAAAATACCAAATGCGCATTCTATATCAATATTAAAATCCCTAATACTGTTTTTAGCTATTGTCATTATATATGTCATAAAAGTGTGCATCGTTTTTTGAAACTAAAGATAATTGGAAAAGATAAAGGTAGTTCATTGCAGAAATATGATGCAAAAATTCTGAAATTTTCATAAAATTAGGACTTTTCTTTTCTTATCTTTATACTCAAACAAATACAATTGGGCGCACAGTTATTTGAGATTATAAAACAAACCTGCGTAAAACATATTGTATATTGTAATTGATATGGAATGCTCATGGGGCATTTGGAAAAATTCTTCATAACGTTTAAAACATTCAAGAAAATTCCTTATTTTCTCCGAATTTTTCTTTTTTTTTTTTATTTTATTTGTGATAAATATATGCTGTAATGCATATAGCGTGCCCTTGAATTGTACTGAAAGGGAAATTAAAAAAAGACATTAAATAAGAAATAAATTTAAAGTACCCTTGTCCTCTTAAACGTTATTTGCCTCGTTTCAGTAACATGCTGAAAACTATATATATATTTTTTAACTGAGTATTTATTTGCATTCGTGTTAGTAAATATAGTGTCTGGATATTTATATTCTCATTTCATGAAAGATAAAATAACTCCACGAGCTTGATATTTTGCCATGTTTCCTTTTTTAAGCAAAGAACAAATTTTCTAAAACATATCTCATAGTTTATCACTTTCTTTTCAGAAAATGGGTTCCTAACAAAAATGAATGAAAACATCAGATTTGCTATTTTATTTTCCTTTCATCATTTTAAAACTTTATCCATCAAAGTTGTTAAAAAACTTTTGATTCTTAATGCTCTTAGAGCATTATGGTAAGCGAGAATCGCTAAACATTACTTAATGCTTGACTAGATAAACTTTCATATTTCACGAGGAGTTTTATCCCGTGAAAGCAATTTTTTTATTAGACAATCTAATTTAAATATTTATCTGCTGGAATATTCGTCTCTTATTGCAAGTTCGTTTTCCTTGAAGAATATTTTAGCATATTTTATAGTAAATGATTTCCGATTATAGTAAAGTTAGATATCACGTAGATTTTTTTATGGTATATGAAAGATGTATATCTAGAGTATTACGAAAAAAACCAGTTTTTAGAATATGGAAAAGGTCAATAATATTTATCAGCTCCTTGCAAAAAAATCTGATTTTTTTAAATTTATTTAGGCATGTATTTTAAAACATCAAAACGATTCGAAGCAAAGAGTTAAACATGCATTTACTTATGTTTCAGCTCTAAAAAATATAATCGTATAGGTGAGTATAATGCATGTATTCCAACTTGGAAGATATAAATACCCAATATGGCTCCTTATTACTCCCTCTGTCCCAAATTAGTTGCTACATTTGATTATCGTCAAGCGAGGCCACTTTGGGCCACTTTTTCCTGATTCCACTCACATATCCATTATAAAAAATATTATATGTGATTTTTCAACGTGGAAATGGAGTTGTAAACAATTAACTTAAAACAATGAAACAAACTGTAAGTTTGTAAAGAGGAAATTATAGCTATATACATATATATATATATATATATTAACTAATTTTAAAGTTTTCGAACAAAGTAGTCCCTGTTAGGGGCTTCCTCGGTCCATTCACTTAGTTTCATATAATATGAATATATTTCATATGTAAATGAATACATTTTTATGGAAAACCTCTTGCAATAGCATTTGCTAATAAATTAACGCTGCAAACCCGATAAACATTTTTTTTTTTTTTTTTTTTTTTTTTTTTTTTTTTTTTTTTTTTTTTTTTTTTTTTTACATGTAAACACAATAAACTTATTGTTAATATTAAAGAAACTAGAAACAGTTTTCGTCATGTTTCCCTAAGCAACTCTAACAAAAATAATTAATGTAACATTTTGCAACATTAGCATTTGGAAAAAAAGTTACTTAAAACATATTTTAAGAGATTTGGTTGTATAAAAGGCATTTCTAAGTAATTGGGCCTATTTTCGGACCAAAACAGGCCTGGCACAAAGAAGCCCCGAAATACTAGTTTTCATGCTAGCTTTACTAAAACTTAAATATTTTCTACCAAAATAAAAAAGTTAAAGGAAAAATTATGATCACACATGGGTTACAGGTTAGTAAATGTAATATTTTGACACTTACTTTAATTTGCAGCTCTTATCAAAATTGTTTGATAATAGAAAGTTTGGAGAGTTAAAATCTACACACGAAAATAGTTGTTTACAAACATATTCAGTGTTGCCACTACAAAAAATTAAATTACCCCCAAACTATTCAAATACCCTATAGTAGGGTATAAATTATTTTTCAAGGGCAAAAACTACAAGTTATCTTGTATTGTTTGTTCAATACAAAGAATAAAAACTTTTTTTTTATGGGATGGACCAAAGTAACCCCGCAAGGACCAAAGTACTCCCGGTTGACGGTACTTTTGTACGGATTATTGATTCTGATGATTTTATGATTTTGTTTGAACATTTTAAAGAGATTTCAGAGTGCTATGCTATCAATCAACAACATTTACTTATCAAGCATTCCCTCCGTCTCTCCTTAAATGCGTACCAAATTAGTTAAAATATCCAGGGTTCGACGCTCTGAAGCCACGCCTCATTTTGTAAGAATTCTTCCACCAGTAACCGCATAAACAAACTTCTAGCTAATGAACCGTTAATTCTTTAGGAAGAAAGTGATCTTTGTGGTATACTGGGGGTAGAGTCCTTACAAAATCGTGTCGATCTACTAAATTGCATCGGAAGTTATTTATGACTCCAACCACTTGAAATATAGCAACTAATTTGGTACAAAAGTTTCGACCTAAATGTTGCAACTAATTTGGGATGGAAGGAGTATTATTATTATTTTTTTTTTTTTTTACGATTGAAAGAAACTGGAAAGAGGACCATACTTTTATTTACAAAACATTACACGCACACGTATATATATATGTACTGATACATATAAAATACCATTAAAATTAATTTTAAAACCAATTATGATGAGTTCTAATAACTATAGATGCTACGAAATTTATGGAAATGTTAAAATAAATTTGCCGTAATGAAGCAGGATGATCGTTCTCCCAAGCCAAGATACAAGAAAATACTATGCCCTCCAAACGAAGAAGCGCCAAGAACATAACGACCGCTTAACTGCTTATTATACACAGGGCACAAATTCTCCATGACTAAACATGGCATTTTAAAATTTCAGCTATTTAAGAAAGCAAGCATATAAATCAAGTGTATAAAATTAACCACACAATTAACTGAATTTATTGTGTTTGATTTGGCCATGACTAACAGGTTGTCCTTCATGTTGTAATAGCGCTGTTTGAGCCATTTCTATCATCGAAAAGTGTATAAATTTATGCATAGAACTAAACAAAATGTTTTTAGCTATTGTCAGTAGGTGTTCCTTCAATTTTGAGACATTCCGCTTGAAGGGGGCGATGTAATAGAGACGTCAGTGCCATTTTCAGTATTGTACCACCGAAAAGTGTATAAAGTTATGCATATAATTAAACATTTTTTTGTGTATGTTGTTTGGCTATGGCAAGCATGTTCTCCCAGAATTTGAAAATATTTCGCCAGAAAATTTTGCTCTGTAACCGCGAGTTTTATAACTTTTTTTTAATTTTTTTTTTTAATTTTTTTTTTTTTTATTGAACTATCGGAAAGTGTATGAATGAATGAAATTATTAATATTAACCCGTGCCTCATCGAGGTTGAAATCTTGAAAATTTGCAATTTTTGGCAAAAAACTGTTGTTTTTCTTTCTTTACGTGAAAAATATTTGTCTTAGAAACATGATTCTTGTTTTATTTCATAGAAACAGTTGTTGCCTTAAACTTTTACTCTCATCAAAACTTATATTTAATGAACATTAGTATTTTTCAGGTCAGCTCGTGAACCATACCCTCAAACTCTGCATTTTTGAAACATAAGTGAAAAATGACAAATTAATAATTTTATTACTTTTGATATTTTTTTTTGCATTATTTTCATTAATAGGCAAACATAAATGAACAATTTTTGCAACTTTAAAAATATTTATATTTTGATTATTATAAATTATATTATGAATTATATTGAATTATATATGAATTATTATTATTATTATGAATTATAATTGATTATTAGTTATCTAGTTCTATGTCTAGTAAGAAATAGCTTCTCGATTTGTATTGCAGTTGTACCTCTGAATTTCTCTATTTATTACAGGGCTGTTTTTGTTACCTGTTATCGTTATCTATTTTTAGAATTGACGAAGCATTCCGTAAAGCCCACTCCCCCTTTTGATATGATGGCAGAAATGTAAGATTTTTTAAATTGGCCACTTTTCTCTTCAAATCATCGACAGTATGCTACCAAGTAATCGTCAAGTTTTATGTATTTTATTTTTTAATATTCGCAAAATGAAACTGAACGCCAGAGAAGCTGCTAGATTTAGAGTACATCCACCGGTTAACCACAGACTTTAATTTTAAGTAGGAGTGAAATCGACTCCGCAAATAACTATTTCGTAAACAAAGAACTGAGATAATCAAAAACAGATTTTAAAATTCCGGTTCAGAGAGAACTGCTATTCACTGGGATGGAAAACTGCTTCACCATTTTTTGAATAAAGAAAATCTAGAGGATGGAAGTTTTAATTAGTTGTGGCGATGAAGAACAGTTACTACGAATTCCACAGCTTGAAAATAGTGTTAGCGCCACTGTATGTTGTTATGACGTCACAGTATTTACACTCCCACAGATGTTTCATAATTCCTTCAGTATTAGTTTGTACGCCGCCAAGGCAGTCGCAGCTCAAAGAGCACGCATTTATAATCTAAATAAACAGTCCATTATATTAAAGTTTAAAGATATCGACTTTTAATTTATGTTTATGCTCGCAAACAGCAACATTTGGTCCGTCGAGCAGGAGGTATTTATTTAAAAAAAAAAAAAAAACAGAATTTAGAATGAAATAGTGAAAAAACATCGCAGTTGAAAGGGAAAGTTCCCCTTCTTTCATTTGAAGTTTCGACATCGAGTTTTATACTTGCAGTTTTAGAACAGTGATTGCGCAAGCTTCCGTAATGGATTAAAGCCAAATCGAAATCGTCTGCGTGAAACAAGGAGGAAATATTTGATTATTCTTTTGATTATTGCATGATAAGTTTTTTATAAAATAGAACCGCTTGAGAAATTAAAAAAGAAACGTGCATATTTAAGAACCTCAGTTATCAAATTGATCACTAAATTTGAAACGTTAATAAATGATGACAATAAAGAAACCGATGACTATTTAGAAATTCTGGAACAATTAAATGATAAGGAAGACTTGCTAAAAAACTTAAATAGCGAAATAGAAGCTGCCATAAGCATTCCTAAGGATTATGAAAATGATATTAACACTAGTGAAGAATACAGTGAAAATATTATAAAAACTAAATTCAAAATAAAGAAACAAATTAAGCATTTAGAAGTGGGCAAGGTTCTCAATGAAAATCAATTAAAACCTACTCTTACAAACAATGCGTTAACAAACAATACACATTAAGTTACCGGAAATACCACTTCCTAAATTTTCCGGAAAACCTGAAGAATGGAGCACATTTAAACTACAGTTTGATAATATTATAACATCAAACGAGCAGTTGTCAGAAGCGCAAAAACTACATTATTTATCAGCTGCATTAGTAAGTGACGCAAGAGCTTTGCAAACAACCGAAGATACTTTTTCTTCTTTATTTCAAGAGTTAAAAGACAGGTACGAAAATGAAAGAGTTATAGTACAAATACACATACTCACTTTTAGATGCAGATAAAATTACACAGCCTTTCGCAAAAGATCTAAGAAATCTAGTACACAGTGTTAAAAAAAAGTATTCGCGCATTAAAGGTTTTAGATTACAACAGAAACAATCTCTCAGACGTTTTAATTTTAAATATCATTCTTGAAAAGTTGGATAAAGATACACGGAAAAATTATGAAATCACAATAAGTTCAAATGAAGTTCCAAAGTTAGATGATTTAATTTTATTTTTAGAAAAATGTTCTCTAATTTTGGAAAACATAAGTAAAACCATTGCAGTAAAACCCAAATCAATTCAAGATCGTAATTTTAAGCAAAAATCTCTCTTTGTTAAGTCAACAAATTCCATTAATTTCTGTGTAATGTGTAAGCAAAATCATGCAATATATAAATGTGACGCATTTTTGAAATTAAATGCTTTTCAGAGAAAAGATGTAGCAATGAAAAATAAGCTTTGTTTCAACTGCTTAAGTAGTCAACACGCGATTGCTAATTGCAAGTCTAAAAGTTCCTGCAACATTTGTCAGGTAAGACACAACACATTACTCCATAGAAATATAAACAATTCTTTTCCGAGCAAAGTTGATGAAGTTAACCCCACCGCGCAAGGTCATAAATTGAATCCGAACGCAGATGAGTTTTACGGACAGACAGAAACTAAATCACCTGTATCATCTTCTTTATCTTGCGTTAATAACAGAAATAAATCTGTCATTCTCTCCACTGCATTAGTTTGGGTCTTTAACCCTTGTTCTGGAAGTTATTTACAAGCACGTGTAATAATGAACTCTGGAAGTATGTCCAATATTGTGACTTCAGAATTCGCTAATCGATTGGGAATTCCAATAAAGCGATTGAACATCGCCATCTCAGGCTTAGGTGGAAAGGAAATGAACGTTAAACACAAAATTCGTGCTAAAATTATAAACGGAAATGGATCTTTTGAAACCTCATTGGATTTTCTTGTTGTCTCAAAAATAACGGACTCACTCCCAGTTACAAACTTAAACATTGATAACTTAAAAATTCCTCATCGGTTAGCAGATCCGAAATTTAGCATTCCAGGCAAAATTGATATGCTGCTCGGCGCTGAATCCTTCTTTCATATAATAAAAGATGGAGAAATTCGAATTCCAAACAGTAATTTAGTGTTTCGCAATTCAGTATTCGGATACATCGCAACAGGAAGCATAGAATCTGTCAGCCAAATGCAATATTGTGGTTTTGTTTCGCAGTCGCAAAGCATAGATGAATGTTTAGAAAAGTTTTGGAAGTTAGAAACCATTGATGAAACTTCGAAAAACCTTAGTAAAGAAGAAGAATACTGTGAAGAGCATTTCAAAACTACGCATAAACGAAATGACGCAGGTAGATACATCGTACAGATGCCAACCAAGGATTTGGAAAATTTAGGTGATTCTAAAGAGCTTGCGAAAAAACGTCTGAATCAGTTATGGAAAAGATTAGCTAAGGATAAAACTATGAAAGCATTGTATCAGCAGTTCATGCAAGAATACTTAGAATTAGGTCACATGGAGAAGGTTGCAGACCCTCATTCCGAACATCCAGAAAATCACTCATGTTACTATTTGCCGCATCATGGTGTTCTCAGGCCAGACAAAACCACACCTAAATTACGTGTGGTGTTCAATGCATCAGCTGCCACTACATCTCGCTTCAGTCTCAATGGTTGTCTGCTGAAAGGAGAAGTAAAAGAACACATATTTGAAATTATGACAAGATTTCGTGTTTATAGGTATGCCTTTACAACGGACGTTCAAAAAATGTTCAGACAAATTTTAATAGATCCACCTCAACGCGACCTTCTGAGAATTGTGTGGAAGACGACGAGAATGAAGAAACTGTTATTTACAGATTGAATACTGTCACATATGGTACATCTAGCGCACCATTTCTCGCAATAAGGACTCTGAAACAGTTAGCCATAGATGAAGCATCGCAATTCCCTTAAACTGCGGAAGTAATAAAGGAAGATGTGTATATGGATGACATAGTGACAGGCGCAGATGATCTAGATACAGCTATAGAACTCCAACATCAGTTATGCAACATGTTAGAAACATGCGGTATGTCCCTCCATAAATGGAATTCCAATTCAAGGGAATTAATGAACAGTAAGCCATTGGAAGTTCAAGATTATAACTTTTCCATAAATGAAGAATCAACAAGTAAAACTCTAGGGGTTATCTGGAAACCCGTTGAAGATCAGTTTATGTTCAAGATTTCAATAACGGAGAAATCATCATACACGAAACGAGATGTGCTAAGCACCATTGCAAGGCTATATGACCCTTTAGGTCTTCTAGGACCAATTATTACACGAGCAAAGATATTTCTTCAGAAATTGTGGCTCATGAAATTAGGTTGGGAAGATGAAATCCCAAATCCAGTTGCAAGTGAATGGATAAATTTTGTGTCGTCCCTGAAACAAATCGAAGAGATCAGAATCGACAGATACATTCTAACCGATTCTTTTCAGGAATTAGTGTTGCTAGTATTTGCAGACGCTTCGTAATTAGCTTATGGAGCTGTAGTTTATATGCATTGCACAAGTGAAACAAGTACTGTATCAACTAAACTGATCGCTAGTAAATCGCGTGTAGCTCCTTTAAAGACAATTTCCATTCTCCGCCTCGAACTGTCAGCTTGCCTTCTTCTCTCTCAACTTATAGAAAAAATTCGTCTATCTCTAAAAATGATAGTGAGTGATATCTATTTGCACACCGATTCAAAAATAGCAATTGCTTGGATCAATACATCGCCAAACAAACTAAAAACCTTCATTGCCAACAGAGTATCCAAGATACAAACTTTGACTGAGAACTATCATTGGAAGTATGTCCCATCGCATTTAAATCCAGCAGATATTATATCACGTGGATTAGGTCCTCAAGAACTTTCCAAAATGAATCTTTGGTGGGATGGCCCCCTGAACTTTCATAAACTTTCTGATGAATCTAGTGACAATACTGACATTTTATCGCACGAACTTTATGCGCAAGAACTTAAAAAAATGGACAATATCAATTTAATTTCTACTTCTGAAAATTCCTTTGTGGATGATTTTCTTAATTTAAGTAGCAATTATTTAAAATTAATACGTATTCTAAGTTTTATTTTCAGATTCCTATTTAATGCCAAAAATGCCATTCGACGTCGTGGCCCAATCACAACAGTGGAACTTCGAATCGCCAAGAGTTTTTTAGTCAAAATGGTACAGGTAAAAGCATTCGATTATGAGATAAAAACCCTTGAACAGGGAGAAATTCCCAAAAAGGGACAGGTGAGTTGTTTACATCCCTTTCTTGATAAACAGAATTTGTTAAGGGTAGGCGGTAGATTAAATAACGCTGATTTATCTTTTGATAAGAAATTTCCAATATTGCTCCCTAAAGATCACAAATTGTCTTTATTGATAATGACATATTTTCATCTTAAATACTTGCACGTTGGAGCCCAAACTTTACGTTATCTTGTAAGGCAAGAATTTTGGCCATTGGGTGGTAGAAATACTGCTAGAAAAATTGTTCACGATTGCATAGTTTGATTCAAAAACAAGCCTAAATGTACTGAGCAGATTATGGGAAATCTTCCTTCTGCGAGAATTACTCCTAGTTCGCCATTCACTAATGTAGGGATTGATTTTTGTGGCCCTTTTTATATAAAATATAAGGGTGAAAGTAAGGGTATTTATCATAAATGTTATGTTGCCATTTTTATTTGTTTCGTAACAAAAGCGATTCATTTAGAAGTGGTCAACGACTTAACTTCAGAAGCAATGATAGCAACCTTAAAAAGATTTTTCAGTAGGAGAGGTAGAAGTTTTTCTATCTGTACTGACAATGCCAAAAATTTTGTTGGAGCCAGTGCAGAGTTAAAACGTTTGGCGAACATGATTAGAAACCCACCAGATGTTTTGGCTCATTATTTAACAAGTGAGGAAATCGCCTGGAATTTCATTCCACCCAGGTCACCCAATTTCGGTGGTTTGTGGGAAGCTGGGGTGAAGTCGTTTATGTACCACCTAAAAAGAACTGTAGGAAATTCGCGATTAACTCTTGAGCAATTTTTAACAGTTACCACGCAAATTGAAGGCATTTTAAACAGTCGGCCTCTCACACCCATGTCTTCTGACCCCAATGATTTTGAAATTCTAACTCCAGGCCATTTTCTCATAGGCAGACCTTTGAACAGTGTGTCTGAACTGGACCTGACTGGCAAACGTGATAATCATTTGTCCCAATGGCAAAGATTGAATAAAATGTTCCAATTTATTTGGCGAAAGTGGAAATTGGACTGTCTTAACAACTTACAAGCCAGACATAAATGGCAATTTGAGAAGGATAATATTATTCCAAATTCAATGGTCCTTTTAAAAGAGGATAATCTTCCACCCTGCAGATGGACAATGGGTAGAGTTCAGGAAGTAGTTAAAGGACCAGATGGTAAGGTTAGAGTGGTTCTTGTGAAAACGCCTCATGGTATTTTCAAGAGAGGCATATCGAAATTATGCTTGCTGCCTTGTTAGTAAACTGACATATTATCATTAAATTTGACACTGTATAACCATTCAATTGTAATCTTTATGTAAACAAATGTTTGAAGCATATTTAATTATTCATTGTTATATTCATTATTATTCTATTCTGCATTTCATTGTATTGTATGTTATTCATTGTAAATTTAGATATTATATATTGAATATTGAAATGTTATTTCAACGTGGGGCGGTATGTTAGCGCCACTGTATGTTGTTATGACGTCACAGTATTTACCCTCCCACAGATGTTTCATAATTCCTTCAGTAATAGTTTGTACGCCGCCAAGGCAGTCGTAGCTCAAAGAGCACGCATTTATAATCTAAATAAACAGTCCATTATATTAAAGTTTAAAGCTATCGACTTTTAATTTATGTTTATGCTCGCAAACAGCAACAAATAGTATCGGAATAATTCAGGCGAAAGCTGTATTTTCAGCAGTTAAAGAGTGGAGGAAGTTGGTAAAACTCAGGCAATATGTTTTGATACAACTGCAGTAAACAACGGTCGCCTCAGAGGAACCTGCATCTTTCTATAACAATTGTTAAAAGAAAAGTCTTCTGTATTTACCATGTCGCCACCGTAATCTAGAAATTATCCTAAAAGCTGGTTTTGATTGTAAAGTGGGAATAATCACTGCTCCTCAGCCAGATATAAAAAAAACAATTCTGATTGGGTGGTCTAAATTAAACCAGAGTAAATATAAAAATGTTATTGAAGATGAAATACGAGATATAAATAGTTAATTCAGAACAAATTTCAAGTTTTCTTACAGGACCCTTTAAAAATTAACAGCTCAGGGATGATTGTAAAGAGTTTATACAACTTTGTTTAATTTTTATAGGACTCCTTCCTACAAAAGACATTTTTCAGAGCACCTGGTGCTTTTAATCATGTCAGATGGATAGCACAGGCAATTTATTCTCTCAGAATATATTGTCATAGATAGTCTCTCAATAACAAATTTAGAAAAAGAAGGTATTAGGGACCTTTGCTTATTTCTAATCAATATTTATGTAAAATCATGCTTCAATACTCCCACTCCCGCTTTGGACCCCAATCCAAGACCTTCAAATAATAAAATCACTTGCTCACTACAGAAAAATTGATAAATAGGTTGCAAACAAAGCACTCGTTAAAATGATAAACCGTCTTTGGCATCTTAACTCGGATCAAGTTGCATTTTCATTTTTAGATGATACTTTGGAAAAAAAAAAAAAGTCAACATAAGCATGGCTGTTAAAAGAATGTCATTTGAAGAAGAAATGATGATGATAAGAATTTAAAAGCAACAAAATTTTCAACGAAGTGGATTATTTATTGAACAAAGAAGTCAATGTTTTTGTTTCATCTAAACTACAAAAAATTTTAAGAGATTTTATATTAATAAGCATTTTTTTAATACTGATCCCAATGTATGGTGCGAAAATAAACCTTATTTGGAAGCAAGAAAACAGTGAATGGTTTTAGAGTTTTCAATGACATAGCTGAAAGGGGAAGAAAATTAACCAGAGATTTCAATTCCTGTTTAACAAAAGATGAAAAATAAAAACAGTATATGCTAAAAGTTGTATGTGAATGTAGAAAAACTTTTCAAGATTCTTCAAAAGCCACCTTATCTAAGCCATTTACCACCATAATCCTTTCTGGAGCAGTGGTTCCATGTCGAGACTACCTATTTTTAATTCCAAAGTTACTTGTTTCTAAATTTAGGTGTAGTCAATCATTTCATTAGTTTACGAACAGAATTTTTCTGTACCAGAAAGGGTTAATGTGACAATTGTAAGGGATAATAATTTATTTTCTTTATTATGCTTCCTTTCTTGCAACACAACTTTAATAATAAAATGCATTTGAGCATTATTTGATCTCAATTTTATACTTTCTTTGCCCCATTTTTTGAAATTCTTTCAGTTTAAAATACGATTTTTTTCATTTTCTTTGGATTTTTTTTTAATTAAACCCTTTTTTAATGTACAAAATGAAAAAAAAAAGAAAAACAAAAGGTTGAAAGCAGATGAAATGGAATGTTACAATTTTTCTTCGCATTTTCCTAAAAAGTAAATTTTTAGGATTCGGCTGAAGTCTGGTCCTGAAAAATGCGCATATTTTTAAATCTATACATTTTTAGAAAAAAAAATGGTGTGTGGTTCTTAAAAACGAAGATTTTTTTTATAAAATGAGACCTGAATTATGTTTCTAAGTTCAATTGTATTTATTTCATGAAGGAAAAACAGCATTTTTTTGCGAAAAATCACGTTTTTTTCAAACTTTAACCTCAATGAGGCACGGGTTAATATTATCCAAATAAGCTAAAACTTTGCCAATCTCATTTTCTAGTCTATTGGCAACTTTTTGGGGTGTCCCCCGGAAAAAATTCGAAAATTGATTTCTTGTGACCACCCTAGTGTATGATGTTCGCATAGAATTGGAACTGATTTTCTGTATATGTTTCTTGGATACGGCCAACATATCTCCCTTGAATTTTGAAATATTCCGCCCGAAAGAGAGCTGTGAAATCGGTTTTTGTGTTATTTTCCCAATTTTCCGAAGTTTTATTGACAACCGGCGATACGTGCAACGACGAGAACTTGCGTCCTGCAAGCAGGCTATTCGCAAAAAGCTGATGTACATTAGAATAACGAAACACTATTGATTTTAAAAAAAAAATGTGATAAAAATTAATTCATTTTTACTCCGATTAACTGACTGAAGGAGAACTTTAACACATTGAATGTCTATTGTATTTTGTCTGTGTTTCCGTTTGGGCCATGAAATAAGATTCGGGTTGCACAATCTATAAGTGTCATTCACTGATCACTGACACGGCCTGAACGGAAAGTTCAATCTCAGTCACCGGTGACTGACGTGGCACCCAACATGTTAAGAAGAAAATCAAATTTATTATAGTATTGAAGTAATAATATTGAAGTAATAACATCTGCAATTTATATATATGCATATATATGTAAAGAGTACTATTAAATTTTAATGAAAATAAAAAGAACCTAAATAAGGCTCCTAAGGAATTTCATATTCATTGAAATATACATTACCACATATTTTTGTTGTTGTTGTTCAAAACATTCTATATATTCCATGTGAGGATGAATTAATAACAAAACTTTACTTTTTGTTATAAATTTTTATACTTTTAATTAATAAAAAAATTTACACCCACTACAGTAATCTGTTTTGGATGTGAAAGGTTTCAGTTGGCGTTTCTGTAAGACTAAATAAATTTAATTCTTTTATAAGTCACCATATTACATTGGAATTACATTTATTTGAACATTAAAAGTTTCCTTTTTTTACGTAAAAATGAGAATTTTTAGTAAATCGTTTAAGGGGTATCAAGACTCTTAAAATAGGAAAAAAGGAAAAAAAGACCCTTTTCATCATTCAACATCTTAAAATGTATATAATTTTTAAAAAATTCTCATTGGGATTAAAGATATAAGTATGCTCTTTCAGTTTATGTATTTAAAAAATTGCAAGGTGTAGAATTAGTATTTATAAGGTGTACCAAACTGTCAAACATTTGTCGAGCAGAAAATGAAGTGGAGAATGAAATTTTTCGTACCTAATTATTCTTCAGACAGCTGTAATTACCCTGAATCTAAATAAATTTGCATTTAAGGGATTTTTATATTTTTAATACAAAGTTGTATTTATCCAATACAAAATATTTAAAAATTCCACAGTATAATAGCCTTTTTTTTTAACAATAAAATTAAATTTTAGGAACAGTTTATACAAGCACACAGAAAATATATGATTTGAAAATTTCATGGAAAAATAGTAAGGAGTTTTTGAGATATCCTGCGCGTTACGCTCAAGAACTTCATCTCAAATGCCACTTCAGCTAACGAATGCGTATAATTCTAAAAGCCATAACTTATGTTCTAATGGGATTTTCAGTGAAACAATTATATCAAAATTTTCAGAATTATAGGAGTTTAACATCTAAAAAAATTTAAATTTCTAATATTTTGCAGCTTTAAGAGTCTTGAAAACAGAGTTTATAAGAGAAACTAGATTTGTTAAATGAAAACTGCAAATTGTCTTTTAAAATATTCTGAATTAAAAATATGTAGTTTAAAAGTTTTAGATGTATATGTAATTCCCATACTAGATTTCAATAGACGCTTATGTTTTAATCGCTGATATCGAAATCGAAATCGAAATATACATTAAAATTTCACTAACATGTACCATTTAATTCTAGAAACAATTAATACAAACAATGAGCAATATGAAAGGTTCCTTTTATTAAATTTCAATGTTTGGCAAACATTAAAATCATTAAAAGAGGTTTTTGTTATCTTAGACAAGAAATCAATCAAAAGTATTACGATAAATATATTTTGTTGGCATTTTCCTAATACATTTGTTTTGTGTGTGTGCGTGTATTACTCTCCCCTATTCTAGTACAGTAGTATCAACTAATATTTGTTTTCAAAATTAAAAAAAAAATATATTTACAATTCATAAGAAATGCAAGCAAAAGTTACATACATACATATACAATTAAAAATGCAAGAGTTTCGAGCTAAGTTTCAGCCCCTCATCAGTGCAATATTATTCAAATGACCAGAAAACTATAAATCATGTTTACAGTTAATAATTACTAACAGATGAAATTCAAGAAAGTATAAAGTACCATATCAAAGGAATGCTGTGTATTCAGGTGGAACTATAATAAATATTAATATATATATATATATATATATATATATATATATATAGGTAATATAATATCTATCGGGTGTCCTAAAAAGCATTAACTGATTTTAAAATTCAGTAACTTGCAAACGGTGAGAGATATTAAAAATTTTCTTGCAGGAGGGTTATGCAAGAGGTCAATTTTTTTACGGTGATTTTCGAATTTTAGTTCGAATTACAAACAATAGATAGCGATGCGATCAATAGCCGCTAAATTCAGGCTCAATGTTTGGCACTTCCCGACCCAATCTACTTTTTCCGCATGGAAAAAGAGAAAGGCCAAAAAACTAGCCTGTATTTAACGCCTATTGCTTACAGTGCCATCTATTGTTTGTAACTCGAACTAAAATCGAAAATCAGTGTAAAAAAACATTTGACCTAATGCATAACCCTCCTGTAAGATTTTTTTAAAATATCTGTCACCGTTTGAAAGTTATTGAATTTTAAAATCAGTCAGTCAGTCCTTTTTAAAACACACGGTATTTATCTCTCTCTCTCTCTCTCTCTCTCTCTCTCTCTCTCTCTATATATATATATATATATATATATATATATATATATATATATATATAATTCTAAATAGAATTTCAGATTTCCTTTTTTACGTAAAAATAAAAATTAGTAACAATAATAACTGTAGCATAATGTTATTGCACTGATGACGGGATAAAACGTAGTCCAAAATGTTTGCACTTTCAATTGTATATGTATTTATGTAACTCTCATTTGTATGTCTGATGAATTGTAATATATTTTTTATTTTTGAATTTTATATATCAGACGTTAAACAACATTTATTTATTTTAACATATTTATTTTTCCCTTTTTTTTCTATCGCATTTTGATAAATGTATATAGCATATATGGTATACTTTCTAATTTACCTGAAAATGACAGATTAGGCAAATGTTATTGCTACATTTTGATTTAGAAACGTAAAATTTTTACGAATCACACGTAATTAATCAGGATGCATTTTGGTGACGACCAATGATATTTGTTTAACAGATTGTGTAAAGAATCTTATCTATGTCCTCTTAGCTAATGTGCTACAATTGGTCTCCGATTAAATATATTTAAGTAACCAAGAATTTTCTAAAATAATATACATTTAAATCATAGATGAACCGTAATTAGATCCTAACACGAGAAATGAACGATATTTTAACTTAAAATTTGAGAACATACAAATTAAAAAAAATTTTAGAAAGCGATATACAAAGTTTCAGAAAAAAAATAATTGTATTGTTTGTTAAATTGAGATTATCCGTTTTAGAAGATAATAAGTTATTTTTTAAGTAATTAAAAATATTTTTTTTTCGTATAAAGTAGACACGTAAGCTAAAAAAAAAAATACGAACGAAATGCTTCTAATGTTAAAAAATTCAGACTATTTTAATGATATGCATATTAGAAGGCATAAAGTATCATTATTCATTTTTTGATAGTAAATTACTCAACAACTTTATTCGGCTTATGATAGCATTTTTTAAATACAAATTACACCGTTTCTAAAACTTTTCTAAAGTTATCTCATTGTATTCTGAAGATATTTTCTTTACAGAAATAAATGAATAACTTGCTTTTTCTTTTATTTTCATCTGCAACTTTTTTTTTTAAAGTAAAGTTGCTAATTTGTCGAAAACTTTTGATTCCTAATAGACTAAGATTATTTGGTAGGATAGATTCATTAATGGTTATTTAATGCAAAACGATGATATATATTTCTCGAGGACTTTTATCTTGTGAAAGCAGTTTTTCAGGAAATCCCAGTTAAACATCTTTCACTTAGAATATTCGCTTATTTTGCAACTAGGTTTCCCTCAAAGAATATTTTAGCATAAATTAGGGTGAAAGATTCTTGATCAGAAAGATTAATATCACGAAAAGTTCCTTTTTGAATTGCATAAAAATATTTTTGAAAATTTTAGAAATTATATTTGTAAAGTTAGAAAATATTTTTTAAAGAAATAAAGTTGGAGAATGTAGGGCAAGTTGGGTCACATATTTATTAATGACTTAGTTTACAAATCATTTATACCTTAACATCTACAATTAGTGTGTCATACACAATTAGTGTACCTCATTTTTGAACGGCGGACTTAGTGGAAACCATATAGTGGATAGGTGCCTTTCAAAACGTTAAATTAAAAGAATTGTAGTACAGTGCAACTTCAACTACTCAGATTTTCCCCACTAGGTGGGGCAGATTGATATTCATAATTGTTCTTCTAAACTAGTCCTCATGTGATGCAACGCATTTATTCAACACTTTTTCCCATAATTCACTGACATGATGTACGCAATTTATGATAGGTGATATAAAATTGCCTACGTTGATATAGGTACTACTTCTTATGAGGAAAATATATTCCGCAGGAATGTTTCTCCATGTGATGTCTGGAGAACTTTGCTTTAGCCTGTGCTGGCACCGTTGGCACGTGATACATGGTCACGGGAAGGAAGGAAATACACTGTTTTTCAGAGTGAAAGATAGAGGTTTTGTTTTATGCCGGCCTGTGTGCTTGGCGGGGTTTTTGCAGAAGCGAAAGTCTGTTCCGTCCTTCTGCATTTGTTATAAATAAACTTAGTTTTGTGTAAAAAAAAAAAATAAAAAAATAAAAATAAAAACTAGTGATATACTTTCCAGGAGTAGGCATCTGACATCAAGTGGGAATCGAGCATTACACTGCTCTTTTTTAGAGAATTACAGCCGTTATAAAAAATATATATATATATATATTTGAAGATGGTTTAAGTAGAGCAGAGAATAGCATGTAATTTATTATTATAAGGTTTGTATATTTAGATAGGTGATTTAAGCTTACCAAAGAAAAGAATGCGATTTATACTATGACGTTTATTGCTTGATTTATTTATTTTAGATGAGAGTATCTGTTATATGTAGAATTTAGTATAGAAGTATTTTAAAGTAAAAAAAAAAAAATGTTTAGTATTGAAGGATGGAAAAAAGAAAATTTGGTTATAGTCGTGGCTGAGTTAGGCATAAAAGTAGAGGCTGGTCACAGAATAATAGATTTAAAAACACTCATTGAGGGAGGCGATCAATACGCTAAGGATATTGAATTTATAAGAGAATTTTTAAATATTACGGTATCAGACAGAATTGAAAAAGGAAAACGTGAAGCCGAGATACTTAGAATTTAAAAAGAAAATGTGAAAACGGAACAAAACACTGCGCTGGAGTTAGAGCGTACGAAATTAGAAATCATAAAAGCCATGTTAGAAATGGCTATGATTCAGTCTGATGATGAAAATCCTGACCTGGGGGGGGGGGGTATGGACATTAATCCCATACTAATTCCTTAGAATCTCTAATTAAAAGTGTTAGAACTCTGAGCATGGCGGTCCCTTCTATACCGGAAGCGTGGAATTTATTTTTTAGCTCGCTCGAAAAAGCATTCGAAATGAAAAATGTTGCGGAGAAGTTAAAAGTTGGAATTTTAGTAAATGTACTAGGCGAACGCGCTGCGCATTTATTAGTTTACGTAAACACAGATGAAATAAAAAGTTATCCGAAGTTTAAGACTTTAATTGTAAAAGAATTTCAAATTATCCCGGAAGCTTGTCTGGAAACTTTCCTTTTGGCAAAAAGAACGAAAAATGAAAATCATTTACAATTTGCAAGCAGAATACGAGCGGATTTGAATTTTTATTGTGAGCTTAAGAAAGTAAAAGATTTTGATACTCTTAAAGAATTAATTGTTACTGATAGATTATTAAGTTCATTAGATTCGGAAACGCGGAGTTATGTTAAATTAAAGCAAATAGATGACTGGCTAAAACCACGACAAATTGCAGAGTTATCCGATAATTGCTTTACTTCAAAAGGTAGAACTTTTTCTGAGTTATATGATAGACCTATAAAATCCTTTCGCAACTATGATGAACCCGGAAGTATGAATCATGTGAAATATATTCCACCTCATGTCAGAAATAATGTTCTTTTTCGGGATAGAAAAACTAATGACATTTGTAAGTTGTGTAACCAATCTATTCATTTGCAATTCTGTCCGAATAACAAAGAAAAACATTAAATGGGGAATTTTCGCAGTCAAACGAAAAAGGAATCGGGTATTGAGAAATAAAAAACATGATGAAAAATTAGTTGCTAAGGTGACAGCTTTATGTTCTGGGAATGAGGCAATAAATAACACGCAGTCTTTGCAATACCAGGATGTGTGTTTAGGGGGCGGAAAATGAGCACACTAATTGATAGTGCAGCTGAGATCCCAGTAGTTAATTCAAACCAGATACCAGATTCATTTAGAAATATTGAAAATTCAAAAATTTAGTTGATATCCACTTTTCGAGAAAAATAACCGGGGATCTAATAACTTTACCCATAGCTTTAGATTCTGGACAGTCAAATCGCGTTGTTAACAGTGTATATGTTTTGTTCGCAGCAACAGATAAATTATATGGGTCACGTATTATCACGCCAACGATTTATGAGTTATTAGGATCGGCGCAGAGTGGAGGGGAAAGACAATAGATTATGTGACGTGTCTGCGGATGAGATGCAGTCAAAAAAGGGAGAAGAAATTAAATATCAAAAAGCAGGGGGAAGTTAAATGGAACAACAAAGTATGAATGATGATAATTTATGTTTATTAAGTCAAAATGAAGCTGCAGAAAAGGAGTTAATGATTAGCTGTATTGAAAAGAAAAATAATAGTGGAGATTTAAATGTGTCTCATCAATCAGATGCGAGTATTTACTGGGCGCAACAGAAAATATGCTAATCGCTGCAGGAAGCTTTCAAACATGCAGAAAAAGAGAAAAACGGGTTTGTTATGGTAGACAATTTGCTTTATCATAGGGAAAGAATTTCGGTAGATCAAGTTTTGTAATTAGTGGTACCAAAGGTAAGGAGGGGAGAAATTTTAAAAATCGCGCACGAATCAATTTTCGCTAATCATCTCGGCATGATAAAAACAAAAGAGAGAATTCGTTAGTCCCTTTTTTGGCCGCCAGGTATGTCGCGGGATGTGGAAGAATATTATGCATCGTGTAAGGATTGCCAACTACGGAGCAGGGAGAGGACCAGCGATCAGATACCCATTGTCCCAATTGAGAAACCGGAACATCCATTCTACGTTGTAAATATTGAAATAATTGGTAAAGTTGAACCTCCTTCAGCACGTAGGCATCAATATGTACTTACTTTGGTAAACCAACACTCGAGATGGCCAGAGGCAGTTCCGTTACGGACCATTACGGCTAAAGCTACGTGCGATGCATTGTTAGAGATATTTATACGAACAGGAATACCTCGAATTATAGCGAGTAATCAGGGCAGAAATTTTATTTCAGGTTAATACAAGAGTTTCGTAACAGGCTGGGGGCGGCTCCTAGATTTGCTACGCCGGGGCATCCACAGAGCTCGGGATTAGTTGAACGATATAATCAGGTATTGAAAAGCATGTTACACCAAATAATTCGTAGCGACCCTAAAAATTGGGACAAACACATCCCCCATATATTATTCGCGTACAGAGAAATTCCGAATAGCACTACGTGCGTATCACCATTCAAATTAATGTACGGAATGGAGGGCAGGGGGCCACTGGTGGTAATAAAATCTACATAAGCAGGCGAAATTCTTCTACCTATAAATCTAAGAAAGAGCGCGACCGAATTAATTCAGGCGTTAAAAATTAATTTGGAAAAGGCGGTGGAACAAGCGGCAACCATATCGGAGGTTAAGCAAAGTTCGTATGCAAAGTACGCTAATCGAAGAGCGATTTTCAAGGAATTTAAACCGGGGGACCGGTAATTAATTAAAATTTAAACCGGTATATTTATTAATCCCGGACACTACGAACAAACTTTACGCGAAGCTAACCGGACCACCCGGAATAGATAATAGCCGTCGGGCTCAGGAACGCAGCTGCGACTTTTGAAAGAGAAATGAATAAAGAACTGACCGAATACAAGGAGTTCGCCAGAGCATATATAGACGACATAGCTTTTAGGTAGATTTCGTAAGAAATACTACCTATTGCAGTCATTACCATGGTGCGACTTTTGAAAAATTCCTTCATAACTTTTCATTATAGGACCCCAGGAACCCAAAACCACCCCCAACTAAAAAGTTTATATATATATATATATATATATAACCATTAATTAAACATAACCTTCCACCGTCAAATATTATGAATTAAAGCTGTAAGTATTTAAAAAAAAAATAATATAAGAATTATTATGGAAGAAAAAGAAAAAAGTGGACACCGACAAAAATTGAAAAGCTTATACATTGAATTACGTTATCAAGGGCACAGAATTCAATGATATAAGCAAAATGGTTGTTTTCTGTGGGAAAAATAAGCTAAAGCTAAAAGTTATTTTCCCCTGTGCCCAAACAACCATAAAATCAAGTGAATTGATTAAAAATGAAAGCAGAATAGAAACAAATAATATGAAATGGAAGAATCAATAAAACGTATTTAAATATTTATAGGATATAAAATATAAATAATAAACACCATACCGGTTAATATTTCAGTATTTTACAAAAATCCACGCGCACATGGCTGCCAGTATATCAAAAAGATTAAGGTGAATAAAACAGTTAAGAAATCACAGTAAATGATACCAAAGGATGCAGTTAATACATTTTGAAATAAAATTTGAAATACCTTGTTAAACACATTTAATCTAATATAAAATAAATAGATATTAATTACATTATTTAAAATGCACTATTAAATTAATTAATAACAGTTTAACAATATCGTCAAAATTTAGCTAAAAATACCCCCTGGTGTATTAAATTATAACTGAAATGGAGCTAGAAAAATTAACAATTAGAGCTATCTTAAAGAGACAAATTTAGTGCTGCCATCTAGAATTACTTCTATTAAACAACTAACGCAAGATAAATATTTGTAAGCATTTGAATGTAAATAACTGTATAAATAATTGTAAGCATTTGAATGTAAATAACTGTATAAACAGCAAAACCAAACATATCCTTATATATAGAGAATTATAAACCGAATATAAACCACACAATGTATTTAAAAACTATTGTAAATAAAATTTAAAAGCATACAATATATTCTATTAGCTAACTTATTTAAACTGAACTAAGAATTAAATAATTCTAGAACATTGATAATATATAGCATATAGCTATATGCTATAATACAAAATAAATTCAGTAATAATTAATATAAATAATTATTAAATATAAAAATTATTTTTTATGAATTATATATCAGATATTTATAAAACGAACAGGGAATAAAAAACATGTGGAAGTAAATAGAAGGTTAAATGATACTTAAATACCCATTACTTAAAAAGCACAAATATAAAATGTGGATTATCTTCAGACATCCATAAAAAACCATAAAGTATGAATGTGGGACATTCAAAAACATTAAACCGATAATAAATATTAAAAAGAATAGAGTAATAATAATAAAAATAATTACCCAATTTTAATGCATACAGTATAACTATATTTATATTATTCACTATAAGAATGGCATACTATTAGTAATTAATATGATATTGTCCTTAGTAAATTTAAAATTTAATAACAAATAATTGTAAATTAGATTAATCAATAATTAGGCTAATTATAATATTAATGAAATTCTCCAATTACATATAAAATATCAAATCAACATCCATATAAAATACGTAACAAAAATATAGTAATAATACAAGAGTCCCCATTTTTTTATATATATAATTAACCATTGCGTATTATCCAGACAACACCACCCTCCTCCGTACTCTAACATCTACCCACCCAACCAACCTATAATATTTTTTTTATATTATTTTACAATTTTTAATTTTTTATAGATATTTTTTTATTTTATAATTTTTTTTGTAATTTTGTTTACGCATGTGTTAAGTTGTTTTAATAGATCATGTAAGAAAAGTACTAATTGTATATTAATGAATATATGAATTTTTTTGGAAAACCATGATTTAATGCATCATAAATTAGTTTTTTAATATTATTGTTAATTAGAGGAGAAGAACATAAACATTTTATTCTATATAAATGATTAAGTATTATATTCCGAAATACAGAATGATGTAGACAAGATTTAAAATTTGTAAATGTATTAACTTTGAATTTAAATTCTTTACGTTTGCCATATAAATCTGTGATTGTTTTATTGTCTTTGATTGTAATTTTAAGATCTAAGAAGTTAATTGTATTGTTAGATAAAAGGTTTTCCGTTAATTCCAAATTAGTGGGATAATTAACTGGAAATCGAGTAATTGCAGATTGATCAGTATCAATTAAAATGATGTCATCAATATAACGATATAAATGTAGATTATTATTAGTAAAATTACGTTCATAATGATATAAGTATAAGTCAGAGAGTAAACTGGAAGTACAACCGCCTTGTGGTATACCGACATGCTGTAAATATAAAGTATTATCTTGCAATATATAATTATTATAGATAATGAAGTTAGTTAAAGATTTAAAATATGCAATATCTATATTAGATGGTAATTCCAGTTTTTTATAATATTTTTTAAATAATGCATTTATAATTTTATGTAAATCTAATAGGTCTATATTATTAAAAAGATCTTTGAAGTCATATGTCGTTATATTATAAACACAATGAAGATTTTTTAAAATATTAACACGTTGATAGCTATTTTTTATACAATGTGTATTACATTATTTGTTGTAAGTACATATAATTGATTAAGAATTTTTAAGAGAAGTGTATTGGCTTTATTATTATATGTATTACAACCAATAGTAACAGTCCTAAATTTAATAGGAGTTTTATGAAATTTGGGAATAAGAACTAAATATGGATAATTAAAATTAGTAGATAAAATATTTAATAGTTTATAATAACTTCGAATTTTACGATTATTTACAATTACAGTTTCATTAGTTTTTTGAAATGACTTATTAGAAGAAATAGAATTTGTAAGAAGTTGGTGATAATATGATTTACATATAATAGCATAATTGTTAGGAGATTTGTCTACATATGTAATAACGTAGTTTTGTAATTTGTTGGAAATAATGCTTTGTATTAATAGAAACCAAATCAGCAATATTATTTTTTAAAGCCATAGTTAATTTTTCAATTACTAATATCTTCCATTGATTAAAATATTCAATAGGCTTATTATAAGAGATAGAAATTTTATAAATAAAAATATCAATATCATATGTAAACTGTTTGATAATAGATTTAACATTAAATTTAGATGGAAGTCTATATTTAGTACCATAACCCATTAGTTGTTTCAATTTAAAATCATGAACAATATCAAGATTTCCAGTGATTATATGTCCATGATCATTGTTTATGTATTTTTTTAGAGTGGGGTCTTTGCAGTTACACGGAAAATTACTTGCAGCAGATGTATTTTTTGAAAATGTATTGTAGTTAAAAATCTTTCTATATATGTATGTATGTACTAAATTTTGTCCGCACGATAAAAGTTGCAATGATGCACGAATCGTCTTCAAACTCGCCAACAACTTTGAGATGGCTAATATCTCGGCGGCGATTGAAAATGGGCAAAATCGGCCCACGGGAATGGAAATGGGAAGGGTTCAAAATTTTGAATACCGTCTGAACATGATTCTGATAAAACCAGCTCTTACACAACAATGGCAGGAAAAAATAAATATTTTTCGTTATAACGATTGCCAACAATTAAAAAAAAAGCAATAAAATTCGCACCACAACAATTGCTCCTCTATTGCAAGAATTTCAAGTGAAAAACTGAATTAAATAAACAGTTTGAATAATTGAAACAAATTGAATATTACGTCATAAGTTTTCAAGAGCAAGATTTCAGCATGAAAACTCAAAATAAAATAAATAGTTTGACGAATTAAAATAAAAACAAAATATTGCGTCATATTAGAAATATAATGGACCTCAGCAGGCGAATATGTAACGCCATGTGAGTTTGAAGAAACGTATTAAAACATGATAAAAACCCGACTATGGAAATATTTTATTTGAACACTTTGAAGTTCTATGAATTTGCTTTAGCTATTTTTTAAACATACTCCATATACATGCGTGTGTGTATTCGTGTATATTAGAATTTTCACAAAATGTTTAGCTCCGTAGAGCTCATTCTTAATGAAGGAACTGGGTTTATCTCTAATCTTGATTTAAGTTTTGTTGGTGAATTTAGTACTTAACTTCGAAATCTACCTCCGCCTGTAGGCCCGAGCCGGCAGGGATTTTTTTTCTTAAACATTTCCTGAATACCTGTTACATCTAGAAAATATATTTTCTAAGTTATCACAGTTACGATTCTCAATTAACTTAAAAAAGTGTGAATTCGCAAAACCGCAGATTAAGTACTTAGGACATATCATCGGGTCCGGTAGCGATCGGACCACCCCCGGAAAAGTGGAGGTCATTCGAAGGTTAGCATTTCCTCACACGAAAAAACAGTTGAAAAGTGTTCTTGGTCTTTGTAATTACTATAGAGATTATATTCCCAAATATGTTGAAGTATCATATCCTCTAACTGAACTAACAAAAAAGAACAATCCTGAGCAGTTGTGTTTGTCAGAAGACCATTATCGGGCATTTATTGAGTTGAAAAGAGGTCTAATCGAAGCACCTAGTCTACATACTTCCGTTATGTCCATTTGCCATAGAGGGCGACGCATCTGCAGTTGGCATCGGCGCGTGTTTATCACTGCGAAAAGATGGAGCACTTTACACGGTAAGCTACGACAGTCAAATGCTCACAAAAATCAACAGGCTTGGCCGACCATTGAACGGGAAGCCTATGCGATTATCTTGAGCCTAAAGAAGTTCGACACTTGGATTTTTGGTTCACCTGTGGAACTTATCACCGATCACAATCCACTAACTTTCATCACCCAAAATCGCCCCCCCCCCCCAATCTTCCCAACTGCAGCGATGGGCATTAGCACTGCAGAAATATGACATCGTGATTTCGCACCGACCTGATGCCAATTTGATAAACGCAGATGCATTATCACGGTTGGAATCTGTAGAATAAAAGAAAAAAAATCTTTAAAAACTTTCATAACTATTTGATAACTGACTCTGATTTTTTTAGAGACTTAAAGTGTTATTTAAGATTAATTTAATTGCTCCTTCAGCTTTATCTTGTATATGTTTTTTGGTTTATTGCATTTATTATGATGTATTATTAAATATTAATTTTGTTTTGTATTAGTAGATAAGAAGAATTCTAGACAGTGTGCCCAGACTAGTTCGAACATTTAGTTTTTATTTTTTTGTATATTTTTATCAATTTGTATTATTCATTTGGGTAGTTTGTTAAAAAAAAAATGAAGTATGAAAACTTCTCCAGACTGAAGTTCAGTTAGAAAAAGAAAGCCCCCCTCCCACATTTTCAATCTTGTGTGTGTGTGTGTGTGTGGGGGGGGTGATGTCTGGAGAATTTTGTTTTAGCTTGTGCTGGCGGCATTGTCACTTGATACGTGGGCGCTGGGAGGAATGTGAGACACTGTTTTTCAGAGTGAAAAGTAGAGGTTTTGTTTTATGCCGGCCTGTGTGTTTGGTGGGGTTTTTGCAGAACCGAAAGTTAGTTATAAAATTACACGGGCGCTACGGGCACTGGTACGTGAAAAGTTTGTATTGTAGGCGAAGTAAAATGGTGTAATATTACAACGTGTATAATTGTGGAGTATTGTAGTGTGTTCCAATGGATATAATTCACATTACTTTGTGTATGTATTATCGTCGTGTCCGAACTGTACTGTCCTTCTGCATTTGTTTTAAATAAACTTAGTTTTGTCAAAAAAAAAAAAAAAAAAAAAAAAAAAAAAAAAAAAAAAAAAAAAACCTAGTGATATACTTTCCAGGAGTAGACATCTGACATCAAGCGGGAATCGAGTCTCACACTTCGCATTAAGGAATTCATCTCACCTTCCTCTAAAACAATTTTAATCTCAACTGAAACGTGTAGGCGAACATGCTGTTGTTCGGGGTCGAAGGAGTCCCGGAATCTCGTACCACTGCACGCAAACACGTATTGTGTTCAGTTTTCTGTTAGGAACGCATAGATGTTACCCAATGATATCTGCAGTATTTTAGATGAAGTTCGTGCGGTTTCCAAATGGTTTTCATTTATTAGCGCAACATGGGAGTTGCCATTCACTTCTAAATATTTATATGTGTTCTGTAGCATTTAATAGACTACGAGTGATGATTTCTTCAAGAGAAAACAAGGTGTCACTATGCTGATTCACTCATTATCGCAGAAACTACTAAAAGCGTTTAAATCTGTATGACTGCAGATAATATACTGTTGAGGATAAATAAATGTAAAACGTAACACGTATGCAATACACACTGAGATAACTATCGAAAATCAAACAATATTTCTTTACAATATATTATGCCAATGAAAACATTCTGGTATTCTTTATTAATAACCTACTTATCAGAATCTTTCAATATGGCTTATCGGAAAATAAAGTTAAATTTCATATTTTAGATTCAGAAGGCAAAAAAAATAAAAATAAATAAGATTACTTGAATTAAAAAAATAGCATTTCTTTACTGGTTCTGTAAATTAAAAGGAAACTTCAGATATATGATTGATCAAAATATCACTGTACGCATATCAATAAAAGGTTGAAACAACGGCTGAAGTTCTAAAAATTACACAGGGAAGTATATAGAAACAACAGTCAAATCTCATCTCTTATTACCAAGACAAATTAACAATCGAATTATATTAGACACTGCCGAAACTACATAGCAAAAAGGGGAAAAATAAATTCATATTCAAATAAATAAAAAATGAATTTGAAACTTTGTCGTAAACAAATGGCACATCAATTTCATCGAAACTTTTAACAAATTTCGTGATAAAAACATTTTATGAAAAAGTCTTGAATGATTATGAATAGCTTATATTAAGGGTATTTTGCTAAGGAAAATAATTATATATAAAAGTAACTTATTTTAATCGAATAGGCAGTAATAAGCTAATGATAACATTATACCATATTTGTGCAAAAGAACTGGCACCCACACAAGTTTGCGAGATAATCTAGTGCTTAGTAGAAAGTATAGACAAATACCACCCCGTTCCGCACTGTAATTACACATATGGTATGATATTAATTACAAAGAAAGAAAGAGAGTTTTGGAATAAGACTGAAATTCGCAATAATGCAAGAACGCCTTATTGAACTTTTAAATTGAAATTTAGGATTGTAATGTTGGTAAAGTCATGTAGAATTCTCTAATTATTTAATTTAAAATTCTCACTTATCATAAATTTAATTTATATCTGAAAAGGAAAAGAATAAAAGAAAAATTCAAGAAAAGACATAGGTACATATACAATTGAATTTTATTTATAAAACATAATACTCATGAATAAAATATTCATTTAATTGTTTCAGCAACTTTTTGTTAAAAATATAATCAATCATGGTAAGTTTCATAACCTACTTTTTATTTTTATATATCATATTTATTCAAATATTGATTTTAATTTTTGTTTCTAATTAAAACATTCACAGCACAATTTTCTAAAACTCTCCACGCCACTCGGTCAAATATTAATAAAAACACGATTTTCTCATCATTATCATTATTATTATTACATTCTACAATTCTTCAAAATAATTAAAGATGTTTCTCTAGAGTTTTAATTACACAATTCTAACGAGTTAAATACATAAAATACACATTATGAAACAGAAATAAATATGGGCCATTTTATTAAGAGTAATTAAATTTTTAACTCATCCGATACCACCAGACAGATGTGAGGGTCAATATATATATTTTTTATATTGTCTTTTTCGACTCGAAACAACTCGAAAGTTCATTGCGCAGGAGAGTTTATACATACATACATACGTACATATATATATATATATATATATATATATATATACATACTTTTTTACAAGGGTCAAATAATGGTTTCTCGCAGGTGTGAAAAAAAAAATGTCCTCAGTGGCTTGGCAGATTTTATCACTTGGGCACATTCAGTTCGGTGATTATCTTGAGGCGAATCTATGAGTATTATTCTTTCTGAATCATCTTTCCGCCCTTCGTCCTTCAATTCAAGATGCTTTAGCTCACAAGGGATTCTGCAAGATGCTTCGTCATCCGCAAATGTGTCCTTCATGTATTCGGTTCCAAATGCTCCTCTTAACATGTATTTCTTTGAAAAATCACTGGCAAAACAGTTTGAATATGGACATGTCCAGTGTCGAATTTCTCGACGTGGGACTATCTTGCTTCTGTGAACATACATATATTCGGATGAAAACAATCGCATGTGTATACCACGAAAGCGTCGACAAAAGGTCTCCTCAACACTGTAGAGAGCTTTCCCAGAGAGATACTTTGAAAGTAAAAGCTTAATATGAAAAATTTTAAAGTCAACATTTTGTTAGCAGCGACGAAAATAGGAGTGCCTACTGGTACAATAGCTGTTTCTCTTATTCTCTGTTTGTTTTCGCTTCCCATTCGATGCTTACAATCTCTCACGAACTCTTTAGATTTAATTATCGTTTTGGGCGTTCCTTTCCATTTCCCGTCAGATATAAATTTACGTTGACTTCGGGGTATATTTTTTACCCTGGGATCCGTTTTGCCACCCACATCCAAGCCATAAATTCGTCCCTGTCCTCATAACTTCTGTGCTAAAAGCGTCACAAATATAAACATGACTAACGTTGTTTTTACCTGCCATGGGGTGGCTTTACTGGCGCATATTTATGACCCTTTATTGTTATGTTCTGACTCGAGCATCTGGGAATTATTTTATACTGTTCAAATGTATCTAATAATTATAAAAATCTCACTTAATCATTTAATTACAAAATAATTTTCATATTTTAAATCCTTATATTTTTACTAATATAATGATATCTCACAACATATATTTATCTATATGTTTTTATATACAATATAACATTTGTAATTACTTTAAATACTTGATTATTTAAAATTAATGAACAAGCTTTATCGTTTAATTTTAATCACGACAATATTATATTTATTAGCTTTTAAAACTACGTTTTTCTGTTTAGCTCATATTGCGCCAAAAAACGTGGGTTTAGTTGATCTATGATGAGATTTCAACGTATTTATATATTTAATTTGTTTATGAAATTTTTAATACTTAATATATTTATATAATGTAAAATTAAAATTGTATAAAAATATAAATATATCCTTCCGATGTATCAAAAGGAATTTAAAAATACTAGAAAACAGGAATTCTGCTTTTTTTCGGAATTTAGTGTCGCCCCCGATTGAAAAAAAAAAATGTATATATAAATAATACGAAACATATTTCAATTTTTAAACTTACAGGACACGCTTTTATTTTATTTAAAATGACACCATTCGCTTCCGCTTATGAATTCCACATTTACGATCCACTCTTAAACACCTACAGCAAAATACGCATAGACGTCGCTATCACGAAATAATACACAAATGCAGGAAAAGGATGCCGTCATTAAAGAAACTCGACAAAAAACGGTTCTCCAATGATTCATAGGCCTTCATTTGTTTGTAACATTAATACAGATACTTAAGGTTAAATATAGTTTTTACTAGTTCCATGTTTTAACAGAAATCATTCGTTTATATATATATTTTTTAAATAGCACGTATATTAATTACATTTTCTTTCAGTTGATCTGGAAAAATGGCAACAAAAAGATATAATTACTATTTTACTACTATATTTCCTTTACATTCTACAGAAATGGGGTACTTCCATTGCCAATATTAAGCAAATGGCTCCATAAACTACAAAAATAATAATAATAATAATAATTCAAAAATAAATGGAGATGCAGTTTTCAAGCAAATTGCATTTAAAAGTACTTCTTTTTTCAATACCACGGTATAAAAATTGAAAATGTGCGATGCTTAGAAGTAAAATTGCTACAGGACAGTTTTCAAAAGGTGGGCATTGGGTACAAATCATAACTTCAAGCCTCAATAAATAAATTTAATTATCATTGACTTTATTTATTTATTTATTTTTTACACTGATTTTTTAATTCTGTTCAGAGACAGAAAATGACACAATTTATTGTAAAAGCTTTATTTAAATATGTTAAAATATTTTATTGTTTTATGCTAAAGAGGCCAATTTTGGGCATTGAAAACGTTAACTGTACAAATGTACCACCAAGAAAAAGAGTTTTAACTTGTTTCCAGGTGGTTGTAATGATAAACAACGAATGCATAAACGGATGATTCTTTGATAATTTCGTTAACATATGACAGTCTGATTTATTGGTTTTTGAAGACTGAAGAAAAACTTTTCTAGAAAGAATTTTCGTTATTTTTTTATGTCGAAAATTAACGATTGTAACAAAGCTGTCATTTCCACGAAATAAACACAAAGTACAGGATTCGTATGGGTCCTTGAAATTCCAGGCTAAGAAATTCTTCGGTACCAGTATTTTCTCATAAAAAATATATCCTCAAATAAGAGGAAATTTCGCGCGCTTAAACTAAATTTATTTTTCTATATAAAAATACTGATATTTGGCCTTGAAAATAACGGTACCCGTACGAACCCTGAAGTAAGTACTTTAAACTCTTTTATCTAACTTTAAAATCTTTATAAAAAAAATAATTTGTATGTATTTTTGTAAGATTTTTTTTTCAATTAATGCACATTTCTCAAATAAGAAACTGGAATGTCCGAATCGTGTAACGATCAAAACGCCGATTTTTTTTTTCCGGTAAATTTACTTTTAAATATGATTCGATGTCCTGAAATATATAAAAAGATATTTATTATAATGTTTTATCGTAAATAATTACGTGCTTTCTATAAATAAAACGTATTTAGTATGTGTAATAATAAAATTTGACTAAAAGCATGCTCAACTTACGTGTGTACGGTCGATACAAAACGTCGGCATCTATGATCCTTACAAAATTTCGGACATGCTTATTTAAAGGTGTGATTTAAAATTAATAATAAAACTTCTTTTCTTTATTTTAAAAGTAATTCGGCAGTAATTTTACGCGTTTTTATATATTTTGCAAAGTTTTATTTACAGCAAATTAAGCCAAAAGGATTATTTAATAACCATGTCCTAATCGTGGAACGATCTAAAGGCTAATAATTTTAATTTTCTAAATAAATGAATGAATATATTATAACAGAATCTATTGTTCTATCATACATCTTAAGTATACAGGGTTGTTAGAATTAATCCTATTCAGAAGAATCGCCTATTCAGAAGGTTCTAGAGCCGGTTCCTTGACTCCAAACGAAACAAAATTTCACTAGTACGTAGTTGAAGAGATGCGCTTCGAATAAAAATAGTTAAAATTTTTGTCAATAGGTGGCGATACGCCAATAATTAAGCCAATATTTACAGATTCCTTTATTTTGTAAAAAACAAAATACAGTAAATTTTATTTCACAGTTGCTAAAAGTAATTTTTTTCAGATTCGCTATATCAATTTCGGTCAATCGAGATGAAACACACAGAATCACAAAATTTCACCCAACGCTTGAAAAAGATCACATTTTATTCAAATTTTCGACGAACGGCGTCAAAGTGACGTCGCAACTTCGAAAACTTGAAATAACCTTCTATCCACCTGAAGATTTAAAACTTGCTGATAAAGTGTGTCTGTTATTTCTTTGACACTAGAGCAGTTGATTGTTCCTGAAAAGCATTTGAATCTACGCTTTGTGAAGAATGGTAACTTTGAAAAGAAAGGCACTTCTTGTAAAGTTATTTTATCAAAATAACAGCAACGCAGCTGCAGCTCTTCGAGAATTCCAGAAACTAAAAGAAGTTAGACGTGGATGATGTCGGATCGTGGAGTTCACAAAATTATTAAAAAGTTCGAGGAAACAGGAAAACTCGACATTCTTCATGGCAGAGGACGAAAAAAGGTAGACATTTCTAGCATTGAAGATATTGCTACTGCTGCCATGGATTTAAGAAGCCAGTCACCATTTGGTAATGCAAGTCTGCCAGCTATTGCGAATGAAGTCGATATGCCGATTTCCACTGTGAGAAAAGTGATGCGTCGAATTTTGCGCTACTATCCACACAAGATTCAGAGGGTGCAACAACTAATACAGGGTGATACCGAAAGTCGGCTATCATTTTCGCTACAGTTTCTTGCACGAATGAATGTGGACAATTATTGGCCCTGGAATATTCTATGGACTGATGAAGCGCATTTTTGTTTAAACGGACAAATGAACACACACAACTGTCGAATTTGGGCGAAAGAGAATCCTAATGTTGTCCAAGCAGTTCCATTGCATGCAGCTAAACTGACGGTGTGGTGCGGTTTCACAGCTACTTTTTAGATAGGGCCATATATATATACATATTTTTTTTTTGAGGAACTAACATCCACAGTACCCTTTACATGTTCCGTAAAAGGAAGAAGGTATCTCAATATGTTGTCAAATTTTCTGATTCCGGAGCTGTAACAGCGAGGCTGCCTTCAAAATATGCAAGACGGTGCTCCACCGCACATTACTTGAGCAGTTCGGGCTTTCTTAACAAGCCATTTTACAGAAGACTGCATCATAAGTCGTTATTTTCAAACAGTCTGGCCACCACGATCGCCTCATCTAACACCATGAGATTTTTGGTTTGGTTTGATTTTGGTCAGACAATCTCCGATCTAAAAGACAGTATTAGACTTCATATTCTCCCAATCTCACAGGACAGTTAATGCTGTAGAAAGCACAATTCTGGGAATGGAATGCGTTATTGAAAATGGTAGAGGATTCATTTAGCATGCGTAATGTTATTCTTCATTGTTTCCTCGTTGCCGAGCGACATGTTTTATTTTTGTTGATGCAGATTACATCACACGAAATTATATTCTATTTTCTGTATCGTTTGGAGTCATAGGCCAGACTCTAGAGCTGTCTGAATAGGTGAACTTTAATTGTAACAATCGCAGTCCCTCGAAGTTTGTTGAAACTTTTAAATTTGTGTGCTACGTCTGGATTGACTGAAATTGATATAATGAATCTGCAAACATCGCCTTAATACTAGATAGGCGACGAGCGGTCATTATGATCGCTACCAAAGGAATATTATTTAGGTTCAAACTAGAAATATTTTTTTTTATATAAAACTAGCTTAAAATAAAAGAAGAAAAAAAAAAACTAGTAAAGTAAATAAGTAAATAATTTAAAATAAAAATTCTGGTACGAAATATTTTTATAAAATCTGAGTAAAATTCCTTCTCTGTCTAGTGTTAAATACTGGCGCAGCGCCACCCATTGACAAAATTTTAACTAATTTTTCTTTTTTGATTTTCGCAGAGCGCAGAGGAATATTATTTAGGTTCGAACTAGAAATATATATATATATATATATATATATATTTTTTTTTTTTTTTTTTTTTTTTTTTTTTTTTTTTTTTTTTTTTTTTTATAAAACTAGCTTGAAATGAAAGAAGAAAAAAAAACTAGTTAAATAAATAAGTAAATAATTTAAAATAAAAATTCTGGTACGAAATATTTTTATATAATCTGAGTAAAATTCCTTCTCTTTCTATTTTCTAATAATGGCGCAGCGCCACCTATTGACAAAATTTTAACTAATTTTTCTTTTTTGATTTTCGCAGAGCGCATCTCTTCAACTATGTACTAGTGAAATTTTGTTTCGTTTGGAGTCATAGAACCGGCTCTAGAGCCTTCTGAATAAGCAAATTTTAATTATAAAAACCCTGTATATTTAAGATGTACGTTAGAACAACGTACTCTGTTATAATATATTCATTTATTTATTTAGAAAATTAAAATTATTAGTGATTAGATCGTACCACGATTTGGACATGGTTATTAAATAATCCTTTTGGTTTAATTTGCTGCAAAGAAAACTTTTCAAAATATATAAAAACGCGTAAAATCACTGACGAATTACTTTTAAAATAAATAAAAAAAGTTTTAATATTAATTTTAAATCACACTTTTAATTGTTTTTTTTTTAATTCAAGGTTTAAGAATCTGCCCTCCTTAAGATTTCCTTCTTCATATTTGCTCCTCTAACCAAAATTCAAGGGAAATAAAAAGTTGAAGACACTACGTGCTATAATTTTGATTAAAAAAAAAAAAAAAAAAAAAAAAAAAAAAAAAAAAAAAAAAGCCAGCAAAAATTGTATAAGGTACTCAAAAGATTCACTCCGTACGAACGACAGACAAATTTAGTGCTATTTAAATAAGAAATAGATTTTTTTTTTTTTTTTTTTTTTTTTTTTTTTTTTTTTTTTTTTTTTTTTTTTGCAATCTCTGTAAAAATATTCAAGAAAGCATTACCAGTGATGCTGGTGAAAAAAAAAAAAAAAAAAAAAAAAAAAAAAAAGATTTGTTCTATAATTGTCTCCTCACAGTTGAAAACAGATTGACATTGGTGACTGGTGCTTTGTAATTTATGATGAAAACTTATAGCCAGGTATTATTGAAAAGGTCAGCCCTGATAATGGTGGACAAATATTTTCTATAAATTACTCCTCAATTACTGAGTGACTCAATAATTTGAGTCACACAATTATTTTATTCCATTATTTGACTCAATCAATGACATTGATTTTAACAGGTTTCGTTATCCATCTAAAAAACAAAGCACGAATTTAAAATATGATGATATTTTGCTGAGGTCAGTATCTCTACCGCACCTTGTGAACGCAAGATGAGACTTTTATTTTGATAAAGATATTATAGATATGTACGTTCAAAAAATGTTAGTGTAACTTGTTTTTTTGAGAAAATAAAAGGAATTAATTATATGTTTGATACTTCTAATAGAGTGTAAAGGTATATTTTTTTCATAATGTGTAATTCCTATAAAATTAAGATATTACTTCAAAAAAGCAATATATATTTTAATATCAAAGTTTAACATTTGATTTTATTATTATTGTTATCACTGGATAAAAAAAAAATATATATATACATATATATTATACATATGCAATTATAGAACAAATTTATTCCATTCTCATTCTTAAGTATTTTTTAAATACTGAGAGCAATTTATTTATGGAAAGGTCAAAACTGTGTAACCAAATACGTAATCTACGTACCAGAAATGTCCAAAATGTATAACATACAGATCTACTAATTAAATGCTTTAATAATTAATTTTCCTGAATAGTTGCTGTCTTTAATGTTTGTGTATGATTTTGGAGACCATACAAAAAAAAAATGTCCGTTAAATTTAAATTTTTTTAAAAATGTTTATATTAGCATTTAATGATCCCACATTTTGATAATCTCCCTATAGAGTATTTGATCGGACTGCTTTGTTTTACGGCTAGCTTTTGTAAAATAACGTTTTTTTTTTTTTTTTTTTTTTTTTTTTTTTTTTTTTTTTGAGACGACACAAAATAAGTTGGGAGAAAGAAATAGCATACCGTACCGGGGGCTAATAAACATTAGTATTTTGCAATAGTTTATTGATAAAACAAGAGGAGGAGTAAATAATATTATTTTTTGTTTTATCTGTAAATTATATATTATTATTTTATTCTTATTATAATATATTAGATTCTTTAAAAATTAGATGATTATTTGCAGCCTACAATAGGATTCCAAAAAAAAATGTCTTTTGCAAAAGGAAGTACTTACCAAATTATTCGTGTGTATTTAGACGGCGTTAGAAGTGTAAAATTATATTGACTTTCCCTGTGTTATTTTCGCATTTTAACTAGCACATTTAGATTCTTATAGCTTTCAAACAAGCTTTTATAAGAGAATTCCAAACTGCCAAATTATTTGGGAGATTACTCCTAATTTTTCTTCAAATTTATTTCTCTTCTTATAAAACGGAATTTTAAATATTACATTTAACTTTTCCATTATTACTTTAGTTTTTTTAAATAAAATAATTTTATGTTTTAACAGTCATAAATATAACTAATCTTCTGATCTCTGTAACGATTACATTAGCAATATGTTTCATCAATAATACTTTTCGTTATATGTACGCTGTAATTTTTAAAGATGCATAAGTGTATCCGTGTGTATATGAATGTATCGTATGTACAGTCGTGGGAAAAAAAAGTAAACACCCCCTACTAACTTCTCAACAAATTATCGTAGAAGAAAGTTACTGGTACCGAACGATTGGAAATAAAGTCTACTTTTAATTGATGTATATAAAATTTGTTTAAGGGGCCATCTACATATTAAAACGAACCATAACTTTGTTTTTTTTTAATAGCCGTACACAATTTTGACAGCATAAATGAACTCTACACCTTCCAATTAGCCGATAAAAAAATTTTTATGCAATTCTTGCCATAAATTTCCGAGAAATTAATTATTTTATAACGAGTTTATTTTAAGGGCTGTATCCAAATTGAAGTTCCGAACTCGATTGTTAATCGAGCGAGCCGCCTTCTTGATCAAGGCACGTTTAAGCGTCAATGAAACGTGTTTGATTACAGGATAGCAGAATAAATTTCAAAAATTTACTCATTTCTATCATAGACGGCCCCTTAAACCATCATTCTGCCGTTTTTAAAGCATAATTTGAAAACTACTTGGAAGAAAAATGTGAAATTTGGGATTTCCATAAAGCAGAACTTAATAAATCTAAATCCATCAAAAAAATTGTAGGTTGCAATTCATAATTTTTCCGAATATTAATTTCATAATTCATAATTCATATCATAAAATTATAAAAATTGCAAATTCAACGTATTTATGTTTGGGTATATTAGTATTATTTCTAAACAAAAATTTAGCTCATTAGGAGCATAATTTCAGGAGATATAAATAAAAATATGAAAATGAAATTTAACATTAGAAGTACTAAATTTTGAATGTCTATAATTCAAAAACTTATCATTCGAATGACTTGCAATTTGGTTTCTAGGCATATTTTGAACCGCAGATTTGAAATATCTCGTTAAATTTGGGTACTGCCATTGAAAAAAATGAAGTTTGAATTCGTTTTAATATGTATATGGCCCCCTAAGCAAATTTTATACACACCATTTAAAATTAGACTTTATTTCCAATCGTCCGGTACCAGTAACTTTCGTCTACGATAATTTGTTGAGGAGTTAGTAGGGGGTGTTTACTTTTTTTTTTTTTTCCACGACTGTACATATCATCTTTACTAAAAAGTTACGGTTGTTGATGACAGACTTTTTCGCTAATCTCAGAAAATGAAACATTTGTAGTTACTGATAAAATTAATAACTGGAAAAGTATTTGTCAGAAGATTGTTAGATAAACTGCGTTAGAAAGGTAAAAAAATGTATTTTTCTTGATATAAATTTCAAATCTAATGATTATGCCGTTTTTCAAATATTGAATTTTAAAAATTACAAATTTTCACCCTTTTTTCTACCATATCAAGATTAAAAAGATAATGATAACAGCAATGTGTCCTGACTTGTATTCTGGCGATAGCACGAATCACAAATTAGAGTAGCTTTATTACTCTGTTAAAAAATAAAAGTGAAACATGATGTCACGAGCGCATGAGTTTTATTTAATTCTCGACAAACACAAGATGCGCCATTTCTTTTTAGTTATGAATAATAAAGGTTAAATGAAGTAGGACCTCATATTTAAAACGAATACATGGTTAATGCTTGGCTTTTACAAAAGAAAGTGATATCATGAAGGGCTTTTGATGAATTTGCATTTCTTTTTTAATTCTTTTCATGAATCAAGACTACATTTATTTTTAGGAAACATTTTTTTTTTTAAATACTGGTATAAAAGCAAAATTTCATAAGGCTTTCAATATATTAAAAAAAGAGAGATTATTTGTGCCAGATTCGTAGTCCTTACGGTGTTTAATTTTAAAATTGATTTTCATAATCAAATATGTTTAAAACCAGGGCAACGCCGGGTATTTCAGCTAGTATACGGATACGTAGAGAAGACATGTGTACTAAAGCCATAATTTATCTAGGACTACTGCAATTTTTTTTAAATAACATTTCTGTTTAAGTTTTGATATTCAATTGTGTGAGTAACAACAGCAGTCATTGTTATTTTTGATATTTTAAATTCCAAAAAGATGTTTTGAGGAATCAAAAGTGGTAAACTCTCTTACAAAGACGATAATGAATTTTATAACTGAAGTTGCTTATTATCTTGCGTTTCTAAATAATAATAATAACTAGAGAACAGGAATTCTGCTTTATCAGAATTTAGTGTCGCCTCCGGCATTTCCATTACTACATTTTCTTCTGATGGACTGATGGCTTCTATTATTATGAAACAGCCATTATAAATGAAATGTTAGGTGAAGATGAAAGAGCTGCCTTAAAAAGTTAGAACTCTGATTTTCTGGTCAGAATGGGGGGAAGAAATGGCCATAATTGTTTTTTACGGCTGCTCTTTCATCTTCACCTAACACTTCATTTATAATGGCTGTTTCATAATAATAGAAGCCACCAGTCCATCAGAAGAAAATAACTCGGTTAAGCGGGACTCTACTGCAGTACAAAACATATTTAAATTTTAAGACTTAAAGCACACGTTTTATTTTATGTAAAATGACGTCATTCGCATCCGCTTAAGAATTTCACAGACCGACAGTAAAGCATGCATAGTACATCACTATCGCGAAATAATGCACAAATGCAGCAAAAAGATTCCATCATTCAAGAAATTCGAAAAAGAAAACGGCTATCTAATGATTCATAGATACTTACAATTAAATATAGTATATAATAGCTCCATTGTTTTAACAGAAATCATTCGTATATATATTTTTTTCAAAACAGCACGTATTTTAATTACATTTTCTTTCGGTTGTTATGAGAAAATGGCAACAAAAATATATAATTACTATTTTAAAAATATTTTTCCTTTGCTTTCTACAGAAATGGATAAAATGCAGTTGCCAATATTAAGCAAATGGCTCCAAAAACTTCAAAAAAATTAATATTTCAAAAACAAATGGAGATACAGTTTTCAAACAAAGTGCATTTAAAAGAACTTTTTTTTTCCAATACGACGGTATAAGAACTGAAAGTGTGCGATGCTTAGAAGTTTAAAAAATTGCTAAAGAGTATTTAATCGTAATGATTTGTTTTACAGCTAGCCTTGGAAAGCTAACGTTATTTTTTGGACACCAAATAAGCTGGGAGAAAGAAATAGCATACCGGACCGCAGGCTAATAATAATAATAATAATAATAATAATAAACACAGTAGTCGCCAACCACGTCGTTGCCGTAAATGAATTTCTTGTGACCAAAGGTCTTTCTTGGCTAATATTAAAAATATATATATACTGCAAAAAAAACTAGGAAATGTGGCAGTATTATAGAGAAATTTTTGATAAACACGTTGAAGTAGATAGTTTTAAAATCAAATAATTATTTTAACATATATTTAATATAAATATCGTCAAAATCATTCTATTAAATTAATTTTATAGAACAAAAGCTATACTTAAGAAATTTTTTTCTTGCGATATGCTTCAGAAGCTAGCAGTGTAAGGACTGCACTTATTATTTTAATTAGCCTTTTTTAAGTGATTTTTTTTTATTCTATCTTTTCAAGAAATATTCTTTTCTTTACAAATTTGGAGAAGGTGATATATATATATATATATATTTAAATATTCATGCCAATTTCTAAAACAGCGCAATAAATTATATTACGTCTCAAATGACAAATGCACACGTGACTATTAAAAACAAAAATGAAGTTTTAAATTCTTGTTAAAAAAAATAGAAAATGGGGAAAATTACATCATGAAAATTGTATTGACACTTGATTATAAAAAAAAAAAAATAAGAAAATCTTTAAAACATATATATATATAAATTATTACAGGTTAAATACATTTCTTGGGAACAATTACTTCATATGTAAAATGCAAAAATATTAAATATTGTTTTATGCAAATTGTCTAAAATAATTTTATTATTACGTATGAAAGAATTTTAATGGTAAAAAATAGGCATATTTAAAACCAAAAACAATTATATCCTCAAATATTTTAAACTAATTAATATATTTACACGTGAAACTTAAAAGAGATGAAAAAATAAAATAATTAAATTATTGCACTCGAAACGGGTGTAATGGTGAAAATTACATCATATATTCATAATATACATTTAAAACGAATTTCTAATGAGCAATATTCATATGACGTCACATGTTCTAAGAGTTGCAAGGCTAGCAAATTTGTTTATGTATTTCATCATTTGATGCATGATAAATATGGGTAAATGCATGAAGGAAATACTTTCGATATATATATATATAACGAATTACCCTTTAATAAGTACATATTAGGAATTTCGTATATAATTATTAATTAAAATAAACAATTTACATTTTTAAAATAAAATGAAAATACACATGATGGTGCATTAAAATAGAAAAAATATATCAAGAATAAACTATAATACATGTTCCTGAAAATATCTAAAACTTGTAAGAAAGTAATTTAAACGTAAAATTTCAAAACACAGTGCTTTTCTATGGCGTAGTTCTGAATGTTTTTTCGAGCATTTTGAGATTTTTAACATCGAATCCAAATAAGTAATTGTTTAATTGACCTTAGTTATCAATTCCTGAAAAAGCCGTCAAATGTCGCGAGAGAAGAGGATGAGTATATTTTAACAGAAAAATATCTCATTCAAAGGGAAAAGCATGGCAAATAAATTACAGAAAATAGTGTCCGTTCGTGATAATATCATTATATCTTCTGAAACCTGGTTACATTTTTAAATAGGGCACATTCCGTTGTTTTTAGAGGCGGCGATTTCTGAATCGCGGTTGACGAGCTTAGCTTGCAGGGGACAGAGTCCCATGGTTTTATAAAAGAAAACAGTTTTTAGTTTACATACGACAGCTAGGTTTAATATTTTCCTAAAATAGAAAATAAGATATCATATACGTCGTCTATATACGTGATGAAGAGCATTTTTTACGTAATGATTCATGGTTGTACTTATGGCTAATTAACTACCTTGTGCCAAATTTCATGGCCCTGGGACAGAAAAAAAAGCAATTTAACAAATTACAACGACCATTTGGAAAATGATTTTTTCAAAGACTAAAATTTAAGACATAAAAAATCGCACGGAGTTGATCATACATTACGTACGCAATGAATTAAACATTAATGGTGTTATTACACGTAAAAATTGCAAGCGACAAAAATCGCCTGAGACTCGTACGTATAATCCACCTGAAACTTACGTACTCTGCTAAATATTTGCAGCATTCTGTCCAGTCATTTGACCGTTTTTTTCCGAAAACGGTTATGCAACCGTAATTTAACACTATCCTGACCATATTATGTTCAGAATACTGTTAAATTACGGTTATGAAACCGTTTTTTCCGAAAACTGTCAAATAACTGGACAGAATGCTGCAAATTTTTAACAGTGAATTATCCACCTGAAATTTACGTATTATCCACCTGAAACTTACGTATTATCCTAGCATTTCATTGGCTATTCGGGGAAAGGATTTACCATCGTCCAAGAAATCTGAGGACTAATTTAAAATGAAATTTCATTCTTAAACTTCTAAACATCCCACAATATTACTTTTTACACCGTCGTATAGAAAAAAAAATGTACATTTAAATGCAATTTGTTTGAAAGTTGCACCTCATTTTGTTTCTGAGTTATTGATGTTTTTTGCAGTTTTTATTACTTTTTTGTCATAGTGGGTTGAAAGTAAAGGGAAAATACAAATTACTCTATAGACCAATCAGAAAATGAATAAAATGCGGATTAAACCAATAAAAAACTTCAGATATGCTTTTGATTTCCTACCCTGACGAGGACAATAACCCTTTTTCCAAATAGTTAATAAATTTGATTAATCTTTTAATTTCAAAATTACCAACAATAATGAGTATGAATACAGCCTTTGCTGATGTAACATTTGCGAATTTATAAATTTTATTTATACGTTTATTATGCATATTTTGATAACAGGATTAAGCCACGTTTTTCAATATTAACATATTATTATCAGATAATTTAGTTGGTTAAAATATCTAATATTTATGATCTGTAATTTTCATGAAGACCTGTAAATTACTTTACAAAATGAATCAACAAAATAATTGTTTGAATTTCTGAACCTTAGTGCCTGTAACTTCTTCTTGGGACAATATTTACAAGGTGTACTAATGTCGAATAACACACCAAAAATATTTTATTCTATAAGCCTACATATTCTAGAATTTTGGAAAAATTTAGGAATTTAAATAGATAATGTAAAGTAGGTTAAAGATAAGCTAATTTTGAGATTTGTTATTTTTAGGAATTAGAAATAAAATAAAATTCAAATCTACTTTAATTCAGTAATTTTTTTACATATGTATTAATTGGCGATAAGTGATTGTTATCATAACACTTTAATGTTTTTTTTAACCATTTGGAAATTGTTGCAGTTTTCGGTCGAGGATGGGGCCAAATGATTCTCGCATTTTATTTTTTTTTAACGAAATTCAACGATGTTCTTTACTTTTAGAAGAATTTTTATTTGAATGGCTAATAGAAAGGCATAAAATCGTTTAAAATTGTTTGATTAGGTAATCGAAAGTTATAAAACTGTTAAAAATTGAAAGAGTTACAAAATGGATAGGCGCAAATTATCAGATATGGAAAAAAATCGAAAGCCAAAGACCGACGCCGAAATGAAAATCGTCTTGCAAAGCAAAATTTGAGGTCTTCAACTCATTATGTAGGACATGAAAATCAAGTTCTTCAGCTGATTATGTAGCCCATGAAAATCGAGGTGTTCAACTGATTATGTAGCCCATGGAAATCGATTAGAGAATAAAAGACGAACGCGAAAAAGGAAACAATCTAATGTTTAAACGATTGATAGTAAAATAACATGTCTCGAGGGTGTCCAATCTACTAGCCACGGTTTGCGATGGCCAGTATTGGCTACGGGCATTACCCAATAGTTTTACTAGCCACGGCGTTTTACAATCGGTCGATTCTAACCGGGAAAAATTGAGCTCAACGTAGGTAATTTGTCTCAATCTGTGGATGATTCGGTGGAACTGCTTTCGATTTGTAAACAGTTTTTCTTCTCGAAACGGGACTTGGAATGTTTATCGATGAACGTTTTTGTCGTCTGAAGTTTGATCTTTGCGATCTGTTGTTGAAGAGGATGCGACGGAGTTTGGTGGACGAAATATATTCCAAATGGTCGTTGTAATCTATTAAATTACAATTATTTATTTTTTTTTATTATTATGTAGTGCGAATTTAAAATAGGAAAGAATGACCCTAAGTACAAAAACTACCGACAATGAGTGCAGTGGTACTCCTCTACATGGAGCGATTTGCACTGATTTAGATAAACGACAGTATTTGGCTTTCAGTTTTATGTATGTTCAATATTTCAAATAAATAAATAAATAAAAACATGTATACGAATTTATTTAGCAAATTAAAAATTGGGTGGTAGCTCTGTGGTTATCTCTTAAATAAAAGTTGGCACAATGGAGAAATGTATATATTATTCAAAAACCTCTAAACCTGTGGATTGGCTGCTTTGAAATTGTTTAAATGCATAATAATACAAAATGGCTCCGGAGGTTTTTAAGGCATAAACCACCTAATTTTTGTTCTTTGCGAGCTTGACTTACTAAATTATTAAAATGTTTAGTATATTCGTTCTCATTTGACACAGACATGATATTTTAACAAACGGGGATATTTTGAATTGAAATCATTCTATAGTCCGTCTCAAAAGTTAAGCACAATCATAAAATGTGAATTTTTAATGAATAATAATAATAATAATAAAAAAGGAATAGCATTTTTTAATTTGTGTATTTCGCAACTCCTTTTAAATAAATGGTACCAAAGTAGAAACATTTAAATTACATATATGAAAAAAATATAATTTAAAATTTCTCTAAACAAAACCGTCTCAAAAGTTTATGCACAATGGCAAAAACAACTACATTTATCAATTTTATAAAACTGTTATATACAAATTATTTTTTCGTGTTTTCGGATTAGTTCAAATAAATGCGCGTTCATCAAAATTATTAATTTTTGCAGAGTTTCTGGTTGCAAAGAGTACTATGATTTCTCTTTGTCCTCCCTGAATTCTTCAAGAGAGTCATACTGCTTTCCATTGCTGTAAACCTGACGGGTTAAAATGCCATAGACATTCACAACTGGATTTATGCCAGGAATTAAAGATGGCTAGTCAAACATTTTTACTTACCCATCATACGTAGTATAGGGTAATTCTTGTAATCGTTTTAAAAATCGAAAAAAATTTTTTTGACGTATTTACATATTTCAGACTCTGGAGATTCCGAAAAACATATTTTTAGAAAAAAAAAAATTGCCGTCCGTCTGTATGTGTGTGTGTCTGTCAACGCTCTATCTCCCGAACAAATTGAGATAGAGACTTGAAATTCGGCGTGTACTTAGTAAGTAACAATGGAAAGAAACCTATTGAATATCAGTAAACTCGATTATACGGAACTATTTTTTTCGTACTCTCGAAATATTCGTTCTGATAAAAGGTATACAAAAATATTCGAAATTGTTTATCTGAAGAAGTGAATATAAAAGACAATTAAAAACATACATTTTGTATAATGAATCAACTCGATCGGGTAATTAGTTTTTGAGATATTTGTAATTCTATTTTTCACACTCTTCGATTTTTCATGACCCTGTATATCAATCAAATTTTAGTTGAAAGATACATTTTAATTGGAAATAAGACGCTTAATCCGACGCATTAAACTGTTAGTTAATATTATTATAATTTTTCGAGTTATAAGGATGTTCCTTTTACGCAATCCGGTCCTACACGATTATCCCGCCAACCAAAAAACTCTCGCCAAACTATAAGATTAGATGCCAATAATGGCTTATCGTAAATGTCAAGCATTTAATGCATCTCCATACATATAAGGGGGGGGTTACCGTAGGAGGAATCCTGTGCTGTCACCAAATACCGCCAAGTTTGTCGCCATTTTGGCGATATATATTACCAAATTTGGAGACAAAAATTAGTGTCCAAAAGTGAAGCCAAATTGGCGGTATCTCTAATATTTCGCCAAATTCCCATATACTTCCATTGTAAACCTATAATGTTTACTTGCTTACAGAAAATCAACAAATTGAGATATTTTAATGCAAAAAAAAGTAATATTTGCTTAAAGGATTATATTAATTACATTTAAGGGAGTCTAAGTAAATTAAATTATGAATAAAGTAACATGATACAATACTTAGCATGTATCACATGTTTTATTTTCATATTTTATAGTATGTATATCCATGATGGGTAAGTATTACGGTGGCCCCCAACGACTAGTTTTAATTTTCCTGCGAAAGCCACGGTCATGTAATATATGATATGCACATTGAGGCATTACTTTGTTCAAAAGTCCTTTCAGGACCCCCCAAAGTGTCACCGAATGGACGGAAATCTTGGTTCAGCATCTGTTAATATTTTTCGGAATTTCGTCGTCCTTTTAGAAAATCCTGAAAGGCCTGGCTGTTGAAGTCGAATACCCCCTAAACCATACCAGGCTTGCCGTCTTGCTGCCTGTTGAAAAATTTGTTTGTTCCTTATGGAGATCTTTTTTGGCCAAAATAAATATAATGATAAAATAGTAAGCCACCTGGAACTCGCAGGACATGTATTTTTAGCCCGGTCCTTTCTTGCTTGTTAGTAGTGTAGTTTGAGATATTGTTAGCAAGCCATTTTCTTTAGTATAGTGTAATCACATTCTTTACTACATCTATGTACAGTATCTATGGACACTTGTACATTGATATTACTTTTAATTTACTGTATGGGCATATTTTATTTAAACAGGAATCTCCGTACTCTACTATCCTTCTCAACATTTTTAAAACTTTTAAAATCTCGCCTTTTGTGAATTTTTTATCCTTCGGCATTTTTAAAACGAGTGGAAATGATTTTTTCACTTTTATATTTTTTAAAATTGAAATATTACGTCATATAATCCCGTGTTTCTAAAAACATTTGCCTAAAGTGCTTAAACTTTAGAGACAGTGTTTCTTCAATAAAAAATGGAAATTAAAGAAAAATTGATGTAATTTTTATTTTAACCATCAAAAATTGATTATTTTATTTTATTTTGATTTAAAATCTAGTACTTATTGGAAATTGGCTTCATATATTATCTTCTTCATCTATTTTTAATGATATTTGAAGAGTGCATAAACATTTGAGACGGACTATATTAAATACTGTAATTATAGCTGAAATCGCTCCTTTAGATAGATTAATTATAGAAATTCAAAGCATAAGAATATTTTTCAAATTATTCTCCTTCTGAACAATGTGTTTTATGTGTTATTAGTTAACCATCGACGTTGATAGAACCAATGATAACAACAGTAAATATGCCTAAAATCAATGTGAAATATTTTTATATTTTTAAAAGAAAAACTTCTCACATGAACCTTAAGTTGAGACATCACTGACTTCGGGAGTGTACAACCTCGAATTTATATTATTTTATATTTTAAAACAAACTAAAATCGGTATAAAAGAAGCTGGAGTTTATTATCCATAAAATAAGGTATGCCATTGTATTTTTATATTATCAAAAAATGACGGTTTTTAATGAGAAATGTGTTTTGATATTACTGAAACATTTAATTTTTGAAAATTAGCCAATTGCTTTCTATTTTACAATTGCTTAATGCCTAAAATATATATTAATAGTTTGTTAGAATTCAACGTTCTGATATGACTATTAACACAATATTTAGAATTTAACTGCCTTAAATGTGTATTCGAATTACGAATATATTAATCAGTCTTTTCAAATATACCTAAAACATCAGTAAGAGATTAGATTGCTCGCCATTGTATGGCCCCCATGAATATTTCTCTATACATCCATGTTACAAAAAAAATGAATTCGATTTTTGGAAAATATATGTCTTTTAATTAAATAAGAAACAAAAGTTGTTTTGTTAATGTCTGTATAGAATTATGCTTCAATACCGATTTCACCAGGAAATTTTTTTTGTACTAAAAATGAGCAGTCATCATGTCTATGTTTGCAGTACTTGTTAGAAAACCACAATATATTTTTCTAGAAACGCTTTAAATATATTCTTAATGATACATTTAATATTGCTTCACTTAAAAACATGTCATTTTAATTTTATAAGTAAAGTAGTACTACCGTGTTGTCCAATAAAATTTAATATCAAATATACACACATTCAACGTCCAAATTGATAATCTAAATGATTAAATAAAATAAATAAAGTAAAACAGACCTGAATACACATTAACGTACATATATTTTTTTAAATACTAAAAAAAGAAAAAAAAAATAGCATAGGTTTTGGCCAAGAAACCGCAAGGACTCACACGTAAAGATGACTTGTCGCATAGGTCATATCATTGCATAATATTCTTCTTCAGTTTTTCAAAAATCATGTTTTGGCCATCACAAAACTTTCTTCTATATAAATCACGTCGATTAAATCCCTTAAATAGTACAAAAAATTACATAAATTTAGTACATAATCATGTCAATGTATATATGAATTTGAAGTTTGATGAAAATTCGTACATTAGTTCTTGTGATAGAGCTATAGCGGAGATTCTGAACAATGTAGGATAGCAGCGGCACCTGTTGAGCGATTTACATTAAAACATAAACAGCCCTAATTCATATCAAGGTATAGCTGATTATGAAGTTTGTTGAAAATCCATGCATTAGGTCTTGAGATAGAGATATTGCGGACATTTCAAAAAATGAAGCATAGCAGCGCCACTGTTGAGCGATTTACACCAAAATCTATAAAACGTCAACTCATGTCATAGACTAACTGAATCTGAAATTTGATGAAAGTCCGTGCATTATTTCTGAAGATTGAGCTATTGTTGAAGTCGTGAAAAATTCTGCATAACAGCGCCACCTGTTGAGCGATTTACACCAAAAACTAAATAGCACTAATTCATATCCAGGTATACCTGAATCTGAAGTTTGTTGAGAATAGAAGTATTAGTTCTTGAGATAGAGCTATTCCGGAAATTACAAAAGATGCACCATAGCAGTGCCAACTGTTGAGCGATTTACACCAAAATGTATAGAACATCAACTCATGTTAAAGACTAACAAAATATGAAGTTTGATGAAAATCTGTGCATTAGTTCTGGAGATTGAGCTATTGTGGAAATCGTAAAAAAATGTTGCATACCAGCGCCACCTTTTGAGCGATTTACACCAAAAATCAATCAGCACCAATTTTTATCAGGGACTAACTAAATATAATTTTTTATTAAATTCCGTGCATCAGTTCTTGAGATAGAGCGTCCACAAAATTTGTGTCACATACAGACAGACGGACGGACAAACAGACAGACATTTTGTAGAAACATGTTTTTCGGAATCTCTGACCCCTAAAACGTGTAAACTCGTCGAAAACTGAAAGTCGAAATTTTTCACGAATCCAATACTTTCTTCTTGTAAAGATAGAAAAAAGTAAAAATTACTATCTATGACAGCTTGCACAATGCATTAATCAGCTATTGAAATTACTATATTAAAAGTTGAAATGGGAAGCAGATTATGCAATGATACGTCAAATGCGACAATCGACAACAGATGGCGCCAGATCTTAGAAGAACGAGTAGGGTAAAAAAGCAAAAATGGAAAAAGCTTAAAATTTCTGACAGAAAAAGCAAAAAACAAAAATCATTCGCAACTGATGATGCCCAGAAGAGGTGACAGCGTGGCTGTCAACATTTATGCTTCATTCTTATGACTAGAATTTTATAGTAAATATCGTCTTATTTCATTGTCGAAATTTTATGATTATACAAGGCAAAAATCTCTATTAAATATATTGGTAGCATTAAAAGTAAAAGTTGACAGCTCTGGGTGACAGCTTTTCCCCTGAAACGGTGAGCAGAATAAGTCTGATACGTTAAAGTCCTGGGTAGAATATGATTTTTCTGAATTTTTCAAAAAGTCTTAAAAAACACAGACAATCTCTTTTAATGTATTTGAAGATACCTTAAAAGGTGATCATATGATTTTTTAGAACAGATATAAACGTTATGTTTTAGTTCTATATTAAATTTTATTAGACAACAAGTACTGGTTTACATATAAAATGAAAATGATATGCTATTCCATAAAGAAATAATCAATGTATTTTTAAGTATAGAACTAAAGCATTTCTAGAAATATATACCTTGAATTTTAACAAGAATTGCAACTCATACATACATGCATGGGTACCCCATTTTTGGTACAGTAATGTCTGACACATACGGATATAGGTGTTAATTTGTATTTACATTGTACATTAACACATACAATTTTCTTCTACTGTTTTTCCTTTGAAACATATTTCACATACTACTCGATTAAAAATTAAATAAATAAACTCTACAATTATATTTTCTAGTAATATAATGGATAGTTAATTCTTGTTTTATATTCATAATAATTTTGTCTGCTTTCAGAAAAATGAAGTTTCTTCTTAAAAAGATCATAACTTTTATTTATTTATTTATTTTTGCCAAATAATAATAAGAAAAACATTCTAATATTGAATAAATTTTTTTAAATATAAAATGACACTATGTGCAAATTACTTAAAAGATGATAAAATATTTAAAAAGGAGTTAAATTACTTTAACCATTCTTAGTACATTCAACTATATTTATAGCCTTCGTCAGAGAATACAAAATAAAAATACTGTCATTAGCGTCTTATTTTCAAATTTTACATGGTTGGTGTCGAAAGGAGTGAAAGTGAAAGTCAATTTTCAGATAAGGGAAACATTGGGAAAATAAAGATATGGATATAGAGGGAAAGTGAAATATTACATGTTTTATGGTTCTTTAAGGAAACTGGGCTACATTCTGGGTATGTTGTAGGATATAACGTCATTACGAACAGTATTTTCTTTCAATTTGTTTTGTCCGTGAATGAATAGAAATTATTACTAAAGTAAATACTGTTTGTAATGACGTTTTATCCCTCTATATCCATATTTTTATTTTCCCAATGCTTTCCGGATCTAAAAATTGATTTTCACTTTCACTCCTTTCGACACCATTTACGTGAAATTTGAAAATAAGACGTTAATAACAGTATTTTTATTTTGTATTCTCTAACGAAGGCTATGTAATTAGTTGAAAGTACTGAGAATGATAAAAGTAATTTAACACCTTTTTAAATATTTTATCATCTTTTAAGTAATTTGCACATAGTGTAGTTTTAAGTTTAATTTTTTAAAGATCAATTTAGCATTCTCTTTATTTATTTGCTGATAAAAAAGTTATTTACATTGTTAATTAAATTTATAATTAAAACCATAATTTTGATCTCGTATATTTTAAATTTTAGTTTAATATATCCGTGTCGTTAATATTTCCACCTAATAACCTAATATTTCCAAAAAAAGATGAGTGATGTTTAAGTTTTAGTTAAATATTTATCAATAATGCAAGTGTCAAATATATTAAATCAAAATTAGGATTTATATGAGAATATCAAATGAAAGTTTATAAACGGAATAAATTATATATATAATAGCTTTAAATTGCTTTCTAGTGTAACTTTACTAAAAAATATCATTACTGAAAAACAGCTGTTTTTGTGTTCTATAAAGTATGAATAAATGTATTGTAAATTAGTTTTCAAAGAATCTTCTATCTAAAAGCATGTATCTTTTATTTTCTTCTTTTCCAGGCAAATAGTGCGGACATCCATAACATATCGTAACTGTAGCTTATGCTAAAGTTTTTACAAAAGCTACGAAATGTAGAAGAGCTATAAAATATTTTATATAAACAGTTTTCACATATTTATAATCTTTTTCTAAAATATTTCTATTCCGAAAACTATAGATATACGTTTAGTATCTTTTATCTTTTCGTTTGAATATTTGAATTTCGTACTTTCCAAAAACTTGACTTTGTTAAAAGCTTTCGTTTCTGCCAAAGCCTCCGACGATGAAAATTTCTTTTAAACGAACAAAAGCACTTAAAATTTTCACGAGTCATTTTATTTCGCTAAGAAAATTTTCTCCGGATTCCTTTTAAATAGATCTAGAAGTGAAATTGCAGATATTACATATTTATGTTGAAAATATTTCTTATTTGAAAAATGTTTTTATAATGTGAAATCGGAGACATTTATATTTCCTTTTTATATCGCTCACTCTCAAGAAAAGTGACACAACTCGACAAAAGTAAATTTCACAGATGAGGCAAATGAAAATTTGCATGATTTTACTGTAAACATGAAATTATAGCACTCTTCTCTGTATGCAGGAATAAAAACATGCGTAAAAGCGAAAAACCATTAAGAATGAAGACGTTGGATGAGGTTTGGAAGATTGGGTAATTTTACCTCACCGCATATCCACTCATCTTCTGTGGTCAGAAAGGGACATATAGCGTAATAAAGTGATTTTCCGGATAACTACACTTACGAAACTCTTTTTGTAACAAGACACACTTGTGATAGACGTATTAGTGAAATAAAATGCTAAATGATTTTTTGCGAGATGTGTTACTTTTCTTGCGGTTGAGCGATATAATCAGTTGATTTAAAATTATCATATCAAATCTTATATTATGAACAATTATTTTCATTTTTAATATATGGAATTTTTTTCCAAAAATTTAGGATTTTATTTTATTTTTTTTTATTTTACTTCTCTTTTTAAGAAAAATACCCGAAAAGCAAATATAAAGTGCAAGAAATTTCGTTCTTTTCAAATCCAAATATCTCTCTATATATATCACTTTATATTATACGTATCTTTGCAACATAAAATTCAGTTTGCCTGGAACAACAGTATATAAATCCGAGTAATGCTTTCGCTACTGAAAATGACGTCCTTATTTAAAAACAGATATTACATATTTATGTTGAAAATATTTTTTATTTGAAAAATGTTTTTATAATGTAAAATCGGAGACATTTATATTTCCTTTTTATATCGCTCACTCTCAAGAAAAGTGACACAACTCGACAAAAGTAAATTTCACAGATGAGGCAAATGAAAATTTGCATGATTTTACTGTAAACATGAAATTATAGCACTCTTCTCTGTATGCAGGAATAAAAACATGCGTAAAAGCGAAAAACCATTAAGAATGAAGACGTTGGATGAGGTTTGGAGGATTGGGTAATTTTACCTCACCGCATATCCACTCATCTTCTGTGGTCAGAAATGGACATATAGCGTAATAAAGTGATTTTCCGGATAACTACACTTACGAAACTCTTTTTGTAACAAGACACACTTGTGATAGACGTATTAGTGAAATAAAATGCTAAATGATTTTTTGCGAGATGTGTTACTATTCTTGCGGTTGAGCGATATAATCAGTTGATTTAAAATTATCATATCAAATCTTATATTATGAAGAATTATTTTCATTTTTAATATATGGAATTTTTTTCCAAAAATTTAGGATTTTATTTTAATTTTTTTTATTTTACTTCTCTTTTTAAGAAAAATACCCAAAAAGCAAATATAAAGTGCAAGAAATTTCGTTCTTTTCAAATCCAAATATCTCTCTCTATATATCACTTTATATTATACGTATCTTTGCAACATAAAATTCAGTTTGCCTGGAACAACAGTATATAAATCCGAGTAATGCTTTCGCTACTGAAAATGACGTCCTTATTTAAAAACTAAGTTGGAATAAATAAAACACTAGTTTCCATCCTTCATTCCCACCTTGCTTGTCGTGAACATTTTGAAAATGTTGAATACATTTTAATCATAGCAAATTGAAAAAAAAAAAAAAAAAAAAAAAAAAAAAAAAAAAAAAAAAAGAAGAAAGGACAACGCGATTGAAAACGAGATAATGTGAAGGTAGACTTTTCTTGCAATTACTTGCAATCTACTGTCGGTTAACGTTTATTTCTTGCACTTAAATACGTAGTTTTTAGTAAAACTTAGGAGTAGAAATTAGTTTTCAGCAATCCTGGAGATTCTTCCTTGGCTTATAAATGATATAATTTTAAACATTAATATAAGCAAAAAGAAGATAAGAAATACTATTATATCGACAATGTATTACTGAGTAGCAAACCTGCCGCCGTTGCCCACACCCTTAAATTGGAACCTTGTACTATTTTTATTTTATTTTATTTTATATATTTCTTACAGAACATATAGATGATTGTTTTAAAAAGCAGAATGTTTGCTTTTTTTTTTTTTTTTTTTTTTTTTTTTTTAATAACAAGTAGTATTGTCAAGCAAATGTACCGCCACTTTCACAAAACTCGACATAGTACAATCGCGGAAAAAAAATAACCACCCCTATTAATTCTCTAACAAATTCATTTACAGGGACACACAAAAGAAATCGGTTACAGTACTGTCATTGAATAGTAATTGCTGGAAGAGCGTTTTAAAATTTGGTATGCGCTTTTAAATTTAACTAAATTATTGCATGTTACTCGTCCTATATAAATTCTATACCTCATATACAGGGCTGCAAAAAATAATTCACGTACCACTCTCCTTATTAGAAGAAATTGCTGAAGGGGAATTTTCAACAGACGTATAGTTTATGCTTAACTGAACTAAATTTTGGCACGCATGTATTTAACAGATACAAATCTATGTATCATATAAAGGACTGCTCAAATAATTCGGATTATTTTCCAATTCTAGTTGAGAATAACTACAATTGGGTTTTCAAATGTGTTATGCGTTTCCATATGGTTAAATTAGACGTAATATATTAATTTAATAAACAATGCGTTTTTGCAACATTATTCTGAATTTGTTGGAAATTGTTTCATAATCTATGTTTGACGCATGATTTTTACATTCTTGTTTATTTACTGCCTTCAACCAAAGTAATTTGTATATTATGAATGTAATCAGTAGCTTTGGATTGGGTACAGCGATTTTTATCGTTTATATTCTACTGGATTAGACTGATATTTGTCGGCTTTTCAGAAAATCTAAAGCGTCAATAAAAAAATGAAAGTGAAAAGAAAACGGGAATTTATGGAAAATAACTGATTAATTATCTACCTTTAGAAAGCGACTGTATTTCAGCTCACTCTATATATTTCTGCATTTTCACGATATTCGACTGATCTTTCTATATGAGTTGCTCTATAGAGGTGAGTACCAAATTATGAAGGAATAAACAATTAAATTTAAAAAATCAAAAAACCTGACTGCGTAAAAAGCGAACTAATTAATTATTTCTCATCAATGTTAAACTATTTTTTTTTGTTTTTTTGCAGTTCCTACTATTAGCTCACACTCTCGCTATATATATCTTGTTCAAATTTTCAATCGTTAATAAAATACATATTATTCATCATATCAAGTTGAAATAATTTTTTTAAGCTTGTAGTGGATGACACTTGATGTTAAAACAACTTTTTTCAAATATTAATTCATTAATTAAATTAAATTAATTAATTTTAAATAGTCGAGAGAGCTCCCCCCCCCTCATCTTGATCAAGGTTTTTTTAAGACCTAGAGAGCCCTCTTCTTGATCAAGGCATTTTAAGTGCCACTCAAAAGGAAAGAAGAATGGGAGAAAAAAAATTATCTTATTCACCTAAGTAGGAATTGACTTTTTTTTTTTTTTTTTTTTTTTAATTACTTGTTTATATTACTTACCTTTTTTTTATTATTTACTTGTATTGATGACTTTTAAGTTGTGTTTAACTGTTAGTTCTTATTTATAAACACTGTTTTTATAAGATCTATGGATGTCTATGATGGTTAGAGTTACAGTAAAGCTAGAGATCCACAATGCATACACAACTTCCAGGTTGTATAATATTTTAACGGAGCTTCTGACTGTAAAATAGTCAATGAAACATCGTCTTCATTTTGAAAGACTTATCCAGTGACATGCCACTCAATAGGATGCGTAATTTTTTTTTTCGTCTGTACCGCCATTTTGTATTTTACGGCCGCCATTTTGACTTTATAAAAATAAAACCTAGCCTATAGCCATACGGCCGTTAAGACGAATCGATAGATACCTCATTCATTAAAATCCATCCAGCCGTTGGGATGTTTCGTGGGTATAAAAAAATCCACATACACAGATACGCGTGAAATACATAACCCTTCTTTTCAGTCGGGTAAAAAAATCTCGTTCACGTATGCGCAGTTAAAATTACATTAATATTTCATTAAATATTTAAGATATATTATTTTCAATGCACTTTGTCAAGTTTTTTGAAATAGCGTTTAATTTGGTTTAAATTCTTGAATATTATATAAAAAAACTGTATTTTTTTCTGTTTTTAAAGAAAAACCTTTATATATCCATGAATATGCGTGCTTTGCGTACACAAATGAAAGAAAAACTTTAATAAGATTACTGTGGTCATGTGCTGCAGCTGGAGATTATTTTGAACACTTTCTTTTACAGGGTGATGACGAATGTTATTTTTTGTCTTCAATTTGTCATTGATACCCTAATTTCCTTCGTGATTAAAATCGACAGTATACGGTGTTTTTAGTATATAGTGTATTTTTTTTACATATAATGTATTATTTAGATTGTTTACTAAAAAATCAAAAATAATTTCAATGTCACAAATATTAATTATGTATTAGATTAAAGTTACATAATTATTCAAAACGATACTTTCGTATTACATATGACAGGAGTATGTAGACGAAAATATCGTCGACGACTTTGCTATTTAGAACATCTTTCCTTATTCTAATTATTTCAGCGTTTAAGCATGTAGTTCGATTACATATCTGTTAAATATGTATTTTATTCATTTTATTTATTGATTCTTTGTTTTATTATTGAATGCTATTATGTTAAGTTTTTTATTCGTTTTGGGATCAGCAAGAAACAATAGCTGAAATATTTTCATTGTCTTATGCGGAAACGCTGTTAATAAGCTGTAATAGCAAGGCGATATAGATATATTTTCAAAAAAAAAAATCTTGCTTGAAATTTACTTTAAAACCGTAAAAATTTTGTAAGTTAAAATACAGATTTCAAATAAATTACATTTTAAAGTACAGTTTTCGTCTATTCGATGGCGTGACATTTTAAGTTGTGTAATGTTTGAAAGTTGAAAAATTGCAGTAAAATCGAAATTTATTTGCAGGTTTTAGCTTCCATCAATATAACGCTAGGGTGACTCAATAAACTTTTTTTCTTTAGTGCAGATAGACGATATTTTTTTCTGGAATATGCAAACAAAAGGTATTTAATCTTTGGAAATAATTTTTACAATTAAATTTTTTTATTTTGCTATTTTTCTAAATAATTTTGAAGTTCAAAATTGTATAATCTAACGCATTCATTTTCATTTTGTATATGTCCTGTATTTATTTCATGCAAATCTAGCATATCTAGAAGCTTTGCCATGGCAAATATACTAAGGAAGAGTTTTCAAAACTATTCATATTTATTTTATTTAATGTTAAATACAACTTAGCGATCATCGAATTGAGAACCTATTAAAACGTTAATCGTGGTGTACCTTATCTCAATTAAATAGCTGTCGGTACTTCAATTCCCCAAATAGTTGTAAAAGTTAAACACTTACATGATGCTTTCACGATTTATTAGATTTTATTTATGCGAAATCAAATAAATTTTATGGGAAGGAATGATTAAATATTTTTATGTGCTCAAAATCCGAATTAATAGAATTCGTTATTTAATTTGTTCGAAATGTTCTAAAATTACAATATTTAATTAGGTGGAATTAGTTAAGATTGCTTTTATTTTATAATTTCTTTTTAAAGATAAAAAATACAAAAGGGTCCGAGGCTCATTTTTCAATATAAAACAACCCAATTAAATAGCATTTCTGTTATTTGTTCTCCTAGGACATAAAATAACGGTAACATAATCTGTATAATAAGAGCCGAAGTCATGTGACTGTCATCAACAGTTCCGGGCTGACAGCTTCATTTTTTATATACCAAACGGCTATTTCGGTATTTTTATTTTAGTCATGCGCAGGTGATAAATCGCCCAATATTCTTGCATCGCCATCATTTCACTTAAAATATAAACCTATCACACATTTCATTGAAAATACATAACTTTCATTTAAAACACGTACATTTAAAATGCATATAATCAGATACATAATCTATATAACAATAGCCGAAGTCATGTGACTGTCTTCAACAGTTCCGGGCTGACCACTTCACTTTTTATATGCTCGTAAATGTCACATTCACTTGCATTTAAGCAAATTACACGTGTTCACGTCATCAAGTAAATTTATTTCGACGATTTATTTGTATTTTTATTAATGTTATACTAATTTATTTGTTCTTTCGTTATTTAAAATAAAAATTATGTCAATTTGTATAATTTAGCGAGTGGTTTGGCGATTTATATAATTTGGCGAAATTGGTTGATAGGATAACTAAGTAGTACTATTAAAAGTAACCAGGATTATTTTCATAGGCAAATCGTAGTTTATCTCCTTCGCCAAAGTGATTTTTTTGACGCGAATACTGCACCAATATGGCAATCTCGGTATTTCGGACTTCTCCAAAAATGGCAACCCTAAGACCGCACCGCTATTTATATATTTTGTCAACGTATTTAACCTTCTGAATCCGAATTGCGCCAAGATATATTTAAAAAAAAAACAAAAAAACATGCCAAGGCCCTTGCAGTGGTAAAATATCGAAATAAATAATTAATCGTAAACTAAAATATAATAAATATAATACTATAATATAATATAAAATATAATATAATACAATAACATAAACTAAAATATTTCATTTCAACATCAAAGTATTGTTTCTAATTTACATTCGGATAAATATATATTCTAAGATAACTTCATTTGAAATTATGTTGACAGCTTACTATTTCACTTCATAAAGTAAACAAACACAAAAGATTCATTCATCATGAACGGTAGAAAATATTAAATCATGAAGGTAATCCCTCGCAAAGCAGGTTCACCAACAATGAATAAACAATATCTTTTTTGACATCATAGTAGGTAAATTGGCGGAGCTAACTTTTGTTTACGGTTTTCACTCACGAGTAGTTATTTTGCTATTTCTCTTAGTTACGTTACTTTATTGTCATATTTATTAACTTAGAAATAGAATTTATAAAAACAAAAGTATATATATTCATTATTTAATTATTAAATAATGAAAAATAATTATAAAAACCTGACTTGTAAAATTTAAATAAATTTATTAACACTAAAAAATAACATTAAAGTAACAGCATGTTTAAGTAAAATAGGTTTAATTTAGATAATTTATGAACAAATCTCAGTTTAAACACTTGAAATGTGACTCATTTTTAGAGCATTTTTACAGCTACGGAAATTAAGCGGTATTTACCAAAAAGAAAAAAATACGAAATATGCATAACAACAAAAAATGTATGAAATGTTATAAAAATCGTAAAGAATTCTTGATTTCTCTATAAGAATCTTTGGATTTGAGGAAGGATTGAGCAAGCAAATTATTTTAAGAATGAAAGTAACATGATGCAATGCTTAGCATACAATTAAGGCAGACCAAACTGGTCGCCAGAAGCGGCTAGTGACAATTATATAATAACAATTGTAAAAAAAAAATTATAATGAATGTGATATTAGAAAATGAGATAAAATATGTTTTGAATAGCAGACTACCTTTTCTATGAATGAATGTTGTATTTTTATTATGATATTTGTTTTTTTTACATCTTAATTAATTACTTATAACATAGATATAGCTAGGTAATAATGCAGAGCATTTATGAAAAATACTTTCTCTGTTCGAGCTTATGCTATAAATAAATGTGTAGCATAATAGTAATGTGTGTTCTTTTAGAAATATAATGTGATGTCAAGACTTCTCTATAACAAGTTATTTTATTGAGACAGAAACGCTCCACTTAAAATTTGAAATTGTAAAAATCCTATTTATTCTGAATTCTATTATTCTATGTATTCTACTTACTAAAAAAAAAAATTCCATGTTTTAAAAAAATGTATTTTATAAATAAACGCAACGCATATAATTACGTTATAATTCCTAATAAGATTTTATTAACTGAAAAAAGCCTCTAAAAATAATTTATTTTATTAGCTACATAATGATTCTTAAATTTATATCAAAAATCCATTTTCTTGAACTAATTCGATGAGATATTTATTTCATTCATTAAAATACTTAATTAACTTTTAAATACATGCGCATAATACAATTACAAAAAATAGGGATTTAAAAACACCTCAAAATTCGAATTTTACCATATACTATTTGCCTACAACGACAAAACATTACTTATCAAAATGCCTTTCTCTTATTACCCGATGGAATCCTTCCCTCAACAAGTCTCAATGACCAAGTGGTTTAAGCGTTTACCTTCTGTCCCCGAGGGCGACAGATCGAACCCAGTCTCTTCCAGTCCCGAAATATGCTCCTTTGAAATACACTGCTCAAAACAATTAAAGGATATTTGAAGTTTTATATAAAATAAAGATATAAACGAAATTTTTTTTTTGCCGAAAATAGAAGAAGAGAATCACAAATGCAAATTTTTCTGGTTTTCAAACTGTGGAGTATGCAAATTTTGAGTTCGACGTCAAAAACGTCGCTTCAGCGGCAGCGAATGAAATTTGACTTTCAACTGGATAAAAGAGAATGAAGACAAGGATGATCGGCATTCAGTGATTGCTTTGTTTCGACGAGTACGATGTCTCAGCGAAGTCATTTGACAGATTCAGAAGCTTTGAGAATTGTTGGTAGGTTAGAAGAGGGCCAAACTCAAGCCGAAGTGGCGCAAACCATTGGAGTGTCACAAAGTGTCATTTCCAGGATCTGGAACCGTTTTTTGGAGAGTGGATGTGCAGGCCGAAGACCAGGGCAAGGTCGTAGACGGGCAACAACGCCCAATGAAGATCGGCCTTTAGCGTTAACAGATCGGAGACACCGAACCATGAACGCTACTCTTCTCCAACAAAACCTTCGCTCGGCTACAGGCACTACGATTTCAACTCAGACTGTCCGAAACCGGCTCCATGCTGTAGGTCTGTATGCTCGCCGACCGATGGTATGTGTTAGATTAACATCAAGGCATCATCGCGACCGCAGGGAGTGGGCAACCGAGCATGTCAACTGGAGGAGAAATGAATGGAGCAATATTCTGTTTTCTGACGAGTCCCGTTTTTCTCTGCATCCGGATAATAGGCGTATTTTCATCTGGAGGGACCGTGGCAGTAGGAATAATTCTGCGTTCGTGCACGAAAGTGTCAGATTTGGCGGTGGAGGAGTGTTGGTGTATGGTGGCATCTCCATTGACGGGCGCACTGACCTCTACATCATTCGAGATGGAGCTCTGACTGGTCGCCGATATAGGGATGAGATCCTCAGACCTATTGTAGTCCCTTACGCTGCAGCAATCGGAGATAACTTCATTTTAATGTACGATAACTGCAGGCCACATCGTGCAAACCTGGTGGAGGATTTCCTTTTCGAGGAAGGAATCGTTCGAATGGAATGGCCAGCGTGTTCTCCAGACATGAATCCAATCGAGCACGTTTGGGACGCTCTAGGAAGACGAGTTTCTGGCCGCCAACAACCACCACAAACTCTCCAAGAACTGGAAAGAGCTCTTCTGGAAGATTGGGGCAGAATACCCCCAACTCGTCATTAATAGCCTCATTGAGTCCATGCCTCAAAGGTGTTCAACGTTGCTGGCCGCCCGTGGAAACCATACCCCCTACTGAAAATGATTTTCTTTGAAGAAAACACCTTTTCTTATTCTTTTTTTTTCTCATATGCACAAATTGTGTTTTTTTCCTTTAGTACACAAATGCGCAATAAAATGCATTTTTTTCTGCCAAACATGTGTAATTTATTCTCATATAACCTACTATGTCTGTCAACCATGTATCAATCAGCTAAACAGTTTACCAGATACAAAATCCACCTAAAACTGCAATATCCTTTAATTGTTTTGAGCAGTGTAGTAACAAATGTACATGGTAAAATGTTTCATAGACGGCTCCATTATTTTTTTTTTCAATTTATGCTGGTGTCGGGCTGCGGCCGGCATTCGTATGGTTACCTATCAACGTGATTTCGGTATAGTGTTCTGCCGATGCCGGACCGTTAGCGTGCCTCATGAATCGGGCCGTATTCGCGCAGCATGTAAAAAATGTCACGGAACCGGCAACGGCAGCTGGTATCGTACCAATACCGCCGGTAGTGGCAAGCGGCTGTCGGCCGATTGCTTATCGATAGTTCTGTGTTTGCTGGGTATGCTGAACCCCCATCTACCTTTGCCACGTTGGGCGCAACTTCGTGCAGTCATTCGAAACAAACAAAAGTATTTTTTTTCATAAAATATATTGAACTTAGTGCGTGAGGTAGATTAACGTTATTCTCAGCAAAAATGAACAAAATGTGGTAAAATTATAGTCGTATTAAAAGTTCGTCATTTTTCGGTCAGCTTTTTAAAAATTGCATTAAGGAACTGAAGAAAGATCCATATTAAAATCGCCCAACGATATTACATATATAGCTATATCTATGTTATCAATTAAGATATATCTAAAATAAATATCATAATAAAACTAGAAGATTCATGCATATAAATGGCTAGTTCTGTTATTCAAAATATAATTAATCTTATTTCTTCATATCAGATTCATTATAAACAAATTGTTACAATTATTAGTATGTCCTAAGATAAAAATAACAGGTATGCAACTAAGCTATATTGTTTTACATTGAAAAATGATCCTCGAACGTATTAAGAGTACATACTATAATTTCTTAAGCATTAAATTCTTATTATAAGTTTTTTCATGCGATTTTCACTTAAACAAAGAGAAAAAAATCGTACCTTTTCATTCTGCAACAAACCGTCTCATTGTATTCAATGTATGAAGGACTTTTTGGACACGCTGTTTTGTGACATCGCTGTGTGCACTACATATGCCAATAAAATTCAATGTTTCATAAATATACAAAGGGAATTTATAAAACGATAACTATAAATTAAAAAACCCTATTCGTTAACTGCGTCCACACATGCGGATCTCTATTTCTTGCATCATAAAACTAAACAGATTTTTTTTACATTTTGACTTCACATCTTAGTAGTTGAATGATTTTTCCTTTAAAAGAAAATCAATAAATGACAACATCTATGCCGATTTCCTCTTTGAATAAATGTTAATTTTATTTGAATTTGCCTTCAAGACAGTTTAGCCAAGAAAGTGAGAAATTTTTAAAAAGTTTTTAACTTAAGAACTCTATAATATTTTCTATTAAAGATTTGTATATCATTCACATATTTAACACATTCAAATTTGTGATTGTATGAATTTAGGTAAGTGTTAAATAAATTGAAAATTTTAAGGGGCTTTGTAATTTTAGATCCATATTTGTGAACCTATATTACTAGCCTATTAACCCTTTCAAGGGCGGTGGCTAGAGGGTCTAGCCACCTAATTTTAATTCCAAAACTGACTACTGGCACCAAGAAAATTTTAATAAAATGTTCCTTTTGTAATTAAAGCGAAAAATAGCGTTTTGTTATTTAGTAAGAAATTCGTTTGAATATTCTGGTCTCAGTCAATTATTTCATCATTTTACGAACAGAATTCCTCTGCCCCTGAAAGGGTTAAATGATAAAAAAAAAATTCTGTCATCCATGATGCCATTTTGTTTCCAAAAAACCAATGAATGAGTATCTGTAGCATTATTTTAGGATCATCTGAAGATGTTAATGATCATGTTCCAGTGCTATTGTATATATAAAAATTCCTTTAAATGTTAAAGACACATTTAAAAAAAAATAAAAATGTCTACAATGAAATGTGAAATAAAAAGCTTTAAAAAAAATCACCATGCAATTGTCGCCCACTAGCACTTCTGAAAAAGATACATAAGAAAGGCACAGTATACAACAGTCGCTCAACTGCACTTTTATACTTTTCTAAGGGACGCTTAAAGTTTATCGGCCGGAAAGTAAGTGAACGTTGGAATACTTTTACAGCCTTGTGCAAATATAATGGCAGATATGTTACAGTAAAATCATGGAAATCTTCTTTTTACCCGACTGAAAAGAAGGGTTATGTGTTTCACGCGTATCTGTGTATGTAGATTTCTTTATATCCTCAAAACATCCCAACTGCTGGATTGATTTTTATGAATGAGGTCTCTATCGATTCGTCTTATTCTTTTGATGGTTTATGAATAGGTTTTGTTTTTATAAATTCAAAATGGTGGCCGTAAAATACAAAATGGCGGTAGAGACGAAAAAAAATACGCACCATATTGAGTGGCAAATCATTGGATAGGTCTTTCAAAACAAAGACGATATTTCATTGACCATTTTGTAGTCAGAAGCTCCGTTTAAATATTACACAACCTGGAAGTCGTGTACTTTGGATCGCTACCTGTACTGTAACTCTAACCTTCTTAATAGACATCTATAGGCATCATCAAAGAGTGTTTGTAGATAGGAACTAATAATTATACACAACTTAATTTAATTACTTGCATTTTCTTTCCTGTGAAATGTTGGATTTTGAATTGTTACTTTCCTTGCGGGTGTTCAGTTATGGTTCAGTTATGTTCCATGCATGGGTATTACATTGGGAGTACGCAATACGTTAAAAATAATACAGAATATAAAGTACTACTTTATCTTATATCGGAAGTTTATCTCTTTGAAATGGAATCACGAGCATAAGCTGATGCATGCATATATTAAATACATTTAAAAAACACGACTTTGACTCATCTGGTTTAAATACAAATAAATAAATAAATAAATAAATAAATAATAAGAAGAGAATATAGCATAAGTTAAAAAATGTATTTCAACATAAAAAAAAATGTATCTAAGTTACACATTTGGGAAAAACTGCTTTTGGCGAAAAAACATAGTCTTAGCTAAATTTTAACCATAAAAAAGCACCGTGATTAATTAAAGTGTTATAGGAATATTCGGTAATCTGGTTTTTGTCAAAAATCTTATTTGAAAAAGCGACGCTTTATACCGATTTAATTTCATAGTTGAGACTTTTTTTTTTTTTTTTGGGGGGGGGGGGAGGAGGGAGGGATGACGTTGCATATATTTACATTTGAAATAAACTTTTATTTTTATAACTCTTGCTTGTATGAATAATTATTACCTTGATGATCGCGTTTCATTCGAAACATATGTAAAATACTACTTGACTGGTTATTTGCACAAAGCCAGTCATTATATTTATAATAGCAATATAGTTATAATAGCAAGTTTACATTGTTATTATGACTCTCACACTTTTATAAAATGTTGTTGTTAGTATTACTCTTGTTTGTCGCCAATCTTGTCTGTGTATTTAAATGCGAAATATTAGCCATTTTTCGTGTACGAAGTGTAGATCTAAGATAATTGTTCCACTTTTTAGGTACTATGTACCGATTGTATTATTGATACTTTTATGGTGATAAATTGCCGATAACTTTTCCTATCTCATATTCATATTACATTTATTTCATTAGAAATATAAACCTTTTATTCAATTGTTTTATAGTACATGAATTTAATTAAATTTATGATACTATTGCAATATTAGCCTTGACGTTTTTTTTTTAAATCCGTGTAGAAGACTTAAAAAAGTGAGATTTGTTGCAAAAAGATATAAACAGCTATGAAAACAAACCTGATGAACGTATATGCTTATTTTTACAAATAAATATGTCACAAATGTTCTATACGCACCGATGTACCTAATTGGATATAAAATAGTGTTTATTTACCTGACATGATAACCATATAAATGCTATTATAATTTGCTTTTTTCTACAATTATTAGCCCAGGTATGCTATTTGGTTCTCCCAGATATTTATGTGTCGTCTCCAGAAAATAACATTCCGTTGTATAAACCAGCCGTAAAACAAATCAGATTGTACGGGATAATCTCTACAGTAATTTTTTAAACTTCTAAGCATTGCACATTTTCAGTTTTTATACCATCGTACAGGGGGAAAAGGTACTTTTAAATGCAATTTGTTTGAAAACTGCATCTCAATTTATTAGCCCCGGTATGCTATTTCTTTCTTCCAGCTATTTATATGTCGTCTCCAGAAAATAACATTCTGATTTATAAGCCAGCCGTAAAACAACGCAGATTGTACGTCATAATCTCTACAATATATTTTTTTAACTTCTAAGCATTGCATATTTTCAGTTTTTATACCATTGTATAGGGGGAAATGGTACTTTTATATACAATTTATTTGTAAACTGCACATCAATTTATTTTTGAGTTATTATTTTTTTTTTTTGTATTATTTTACGCTATATCTTTAAGTTGTCAACTCATGTGCTCCATTTCCGTAGAAAATGAACAATAAATAGTTGGTTGGTTGGTTATGTTTATGACGGCCAATTATCAACACGAGGGATATAGTCCCGGAAAAATAGTTGTAATGGAAAATAGTGTTTTATTATCTTTTTGTTGTCATTTTTCCATAACAACTGAAAAAAAATTAAATAAAGTATGTGCTATTTTGTAAAAAAATATATATAAATGTATGATTTCTGATTAAACATGGAGCCGTCATAAACTCTATTTAATTTTAAGTATCTATATTAAAGCAAAATAAATAAAAGCCTATAAATCATTAAACAGCCGATTTTTATTTATTTTTTTTTATTTTATTTAATTTTTTTATTGTCCAGTTTCTTGAAGGACGAAATTGCTGTTTGTTGTATTTGGGTATCCTTCGATAGTGACGTTATATGCATTCTTTACTGTAAGATATTTTACTGGATCATAAATGTGGAATTGTTCAGCGGATGCGAATGACGTCATTTTATATAAAATAAAATCGTGTGTTTTAAGTTTTAAAAATAAAATATGTTTTGTACTATCTATCATGGAAGACGGTAGTATTCCAGTGTCGCAGCTTTAAGCCTAAAATAGTGAGAATCGGAACTCATATATACACCTAACTCGAGAACAAATGTAAACGCGAAAAGCTGCCACTTCATAACTCAGCAAATATAGGGCATATTGTTCTGATGTTTTAAATACAGCCTTATATCTGCAGTCTTATGCTATTCTGAAATTTTTACATTTCTACATGCAGTATATTTTGAGATCCCGAAACCTATTTTTAAAGTACTTGCGATGGATAAAGTTCCTAATTTCCATTTCTGGAAAATGGCTCGGGGGATCTTCTTTAAATTGATATATAATATGAATTTGTTTTAGATGAACGGAATGAGATAATATATGTGTCCCGGAAAACTCTTGTTTTCTTATATAATTTGCATTTTGTTTTCTCAAAAATGACCAGCGCGATTTTATTAAACTTAATATATAATATAAATCTGTTTGAGATAAAGCAAATAACATAACACTTATTTGCAGAAAAACTGTTGCTTGTTATGGAATCGGTATGAAACATGAGGCTATATTTTTTCCCCATTCTATGAGAATTTACGGCAAATGCGCAAGAAGTTATTAATGTATTCCTGCGCATGCTTTCTTTTTATTCATTTTTGGGAACAGCTAGCTATACAAACACTAGCTGAGTGGTTAAGAGCACTGCTCTCATACCCGCGATATCTCGAGTTCAATCCGCTGTGATGCCTTTTGACTTTTTTTATGAGTTCTTTTGTAATTTTTTATTGCCAATTAGACCATTAAATAAAATTTAAGACTTTTTAAATTATTATCAAGTTAAACAAAATTAAATTGCAATTATAACTAAGCTAAATAAAATAAAACTTCATTTTAAATAAATTTCAATAACAAAATGTGCCATTTCCAGCAGCTGTTAAGTGTGGCGCCATCTATATTTTGGATAGAATCCACTATATTTCTCTCTAAATAAATCTACATTTTGGATAGAATATGGTACACTCTAATATTTCATATAGAATACAGATCTATACATTTAACATTTTTTTTAAATAACGATAACTGGAAAATGTTATTCAATATTATTTCATAATCCTTTAAATATTTTGAGAGTGTTACTATCACACAGCGAATATATTTAGTGCATTGACTTTATAACTCGTAAATGTAACTGATTTAAAAATCTTTATCAAAATTTAAGTAATGAATTTTGTTCTATTCATTTCAAATATTTTGTAACTATGTATCTTATCTCCACATAAAAATTTAAAAATCTCAGATTAACTGTTTCAAAAAGTATTTTCACATTTAATTATATATATATAAATAAATACCGTCTTTTCAATAAGTAATTACCGTCTGATGTAAGTTTTTTTTTATATCTGCTAAAAAAAACTAAAATACTTCCCAAATAGTATTAAATTCAGACATTTTTCTTCGGGAAGGTGTGTGTGTGTGTTAAAAAAACTGCAGAAATTACTTTTCCTATATTAAGGAGTATAAAAAATTTAATGTAATTTAAAATAAGAATCTCTTGAAATTGTTCCAACTATTTATTAAGGTTATTAACTAACTGTCATATTTATTTTTTATATATGTTGAAAATATCATACCTTAGACTAGGTACTTCTTTTTCATTTTGAGAAATGATGCAAATTAAAATCATTAAAAATTTGCTGTTTGATGTTTTTCATAATAATTCAAAATTATTTTCTGATTAGCAAAATAATTTGTAAGTCTTTTTGTTAAATTGTCTTCTATTCAGTAATATGAATATGTAAAAATATTTTTTTTTTACAATTTTTATAGAATTACCCTATAATATATATATTTATTGTTACAAATGCAATGCAACTTTAATCTTTTCTTGCTCCATGCTGAAATATTTAAAATTTGGGTTGCAATTGTAATATTTTTTCAAAAATGCATTTTTCAGTTCAAATTTTTGTATTTTAAATATTATTTTAAATTGTAGTTTACATAACCTCTTTGTTGTAGCCATACAAAAATCAAACGATAATGCCTATTTTAATTAATATAATTAAAAAATCATAAAATGATGCATTATTTTTTTTTAAACTTTTACTGAGAAAAACTTTTAATGTACAAATTTTATGATTAAATCTTACTCGAAAATGTGGATATTTTGATAGAAATTTATGTTTGTTGCTATGAACTTAAATAAAAAAATTTTAAAAAAAGTCCTTCCGGCCAGTCCCGGGAGGAAGAGGTAGCTTTCATTTTCCTTATTTTAAAAAAGCCAACTTATATTATTCAAACACACGAAGCTCAATTTAGTGGAAACCGAATACAGGAGATTCAATACTAATTTTTATCAATACTAAATAATTATGAATGAGAATTTCGCGAAATTAGTCAGCTTTATCCAAGCTGCTTTTATTTAAAGTAACTTATATTTGGCTGCAAAATTCGGCGATTTCTTAAAGTGCCTGCCATTTTAAGACAACATGGTGGATGAGGCTAACCAGTGAACTTGGTCGAGACCTTAGTAATTGCTGTGCACATGCTCACTGACATCGGAATCGGTTGATATATACGAGTGCTGTCGCAGGCAAAAAATAAGATTTTTCAAAATGTCACCCACATTAGAAATTGAAACTGCTATATCTGAGCCATTTTTTTAAGATAAAGACAAACAAAAAGTGCTCGTGAATGCTTATATCAAGGTCAAATACTTAAGAAAGAAACCTTTTTCAATTTCTATTTTTTTTACACCTCACTTGAAATATAATTTTTTTTTTAATTTAATGGCCGCCATTTTGAAACAAGATGGCTGATGAAGCTGGCCAGCGAACTTGGTTGAGATATTAATGTATACTATCCACATGCCTTCTTCCATCAAAATAGGCGAACACGTGTGTTATCACGTGACAAATACAAGATCGTTTCAAAGTGTTAGCCATGCTAGAAATTTAAAGTGCTATTATTCAACTATTTTTTAAGATATAAACAAAAGAACAAATTTTCAGAAACAAAAACTGCTCCAGAATCTTTGTATCAAGGCCAAACACACAAAAAATTTTTATTTCATTTTCCAATTTTTTAATACTTCATTTTAAATTTTAAATTACTTTTTTTTAAATGGCAACCCTTTTGAAACAAGATGGCGAATGAAGCTGGCCAACGAACTCGGTCGAGACATTGGTATGTACTATGTACAGACCAAGTTTCATCCAAATCGGTTCATAAATACGCATGTTATCGCGTGACAAAAATCAGGTCGTTTTAAAATGTCAGCCACAATAGAAATTCAAAATGCTATAACTCAGCCATTTTTTTTAGATATAGACGAAACAAAACCTGTTCCGGAATCTCTGTATTAAGGTCAAACACATACGAAGAAAATCTTTTCATTTTCCAATTTTTTGGTATCTCATTTTAAATTAAAATTTTTTTTAAATGGCCGCCATTTTGAAACAAGATGGCGGATGAAGCTGGCCAACGAACTCGGTCGAGACATTGGTATGTACTATGTACACACTGAATTACATCCAAATCGGTTCATAAATGCATGTGTTATCACGTGACAAAAATCAGGACGCTTCAAAATGTCAGCCACGCTAGAAATTCAAAATGCTATAACTCAGCCATTTTTTAAGATATAGACAAAACAAAAACTGCCTCCGAATTTTTTTATCAAGGTCAAACACATAAAAAAAAAATATTTTTTCAATTTTCAATTTTTTGGTACCACATTTCAAATTTAAATTTTTCTTAAAAATTTAAATGGCCGCCATTTTTAAACAAGATGGCGGATGATGCTGGCCAACGAACTCGGTCGGAGACATTGGTATGTACTATGTATAAACGAAGTTACATCCAAATCGGTTCATAAATAAGCCTTTTATCGCGTGACAAAATTCAGCACGTTTCAAAATGTCAGCCACGCTAGAAATTCAAAATGCTATAACTTAGCCATTTTTTAAGATATAGACGAAACAAAAACTGCCCCGGAGTCTTTGTATAGAGGTTAAATACATAAGAAAAAAATATTTTTTCCATTTTCAATTTTGTGGTACCACATTTCAAATTTTAAATTTTTAAAAAAAAATTAAATGGCCGACAATTTGAAACAAAATGACGGATGAAGCTGGCCAACGAACTCGGTCTAGACATTGGTGTGTACTATGTACACACCGAATTACATCTAAATCGGTTCATAAATACGAGAGTTACAGTGTGACATAAGTCAGATATATATATATATATATATATATATATATATATATATCAATTTTGAACGGAGGATAGTTTCGGGGTCTGGGGGTCATGATCGATGAAAATATACCAAAATTTTTTGAAATCGCTTTCCTCCGAACGGCTGCAATAGGTAGCTTTTAGGTAGCTTTCTTTACAAAAAAGCTACCTATTGCAGCCGTTCGGAGGAAAGCGATTTCAAAAAATTTTGGTATATTTTCATCGATCATGACCCCCAGACCCCGAAACCACCTTCCGTTCAAAATTGATATATATATATATATATATATATATATATATATATGCAGGGTGATTCAGCTCGTCGGTGACAAACTTTAAGGATCGACAGAGCACACCTAGACGAACATTTTTGAATAGGGAATGTAGGGTCCCTGACGCGATGGTAAGGCGCTAGGCGCTTTCGAAAATTTGGGTGCCGAAATTCGAAACGTCATAAAAACTAGGGAAATGGTTAGATTTTCTTGCTTGTTGCGTCGAAATGATTCTGTTTGTTTAGACTTTCTTCAGTACCAATTTGATAAGCGTATCTCTTAAAACATGGATAGGGGGCGCTGCAGACTTTGGAGAGCTAGACAACAACTTTAAGCCCGTTATTTTGATAATTTAACACATGCTCGCCAAAGTTTATACTCTAACTTAAAGTTTGAACCCAAAAGTAGAGCCCTGCAAAAAGCGTAAGAGCCGGAATAAAATGTCAAAGTACAGGGTGGTCGAAACTCGAAGGCTCCTAAGAGATAAACAAACAGATTTCTTGACTTATGGCATGCATTTTCATGATTCTGTTTGCTGGGGCTCTCTGAAACTCAGTTGAACGGTACAAAAAGAAACATCGATAGGGGGCGCTTTGGGCAAAAAACATAATTCGTTGACATTTCGGACGCTAACTGGAAACGGGGCGCTACGATCAGTTAGTAATAATGAAAACACATTTTCTACCTCTGCTCAACACTTCTGAATAAATTTAGACCAAAAACATCAATGATACTGGAAATTTATTTACAAAAAATAACACTACAGAAGATGCTCGAAATTTCGACCTTGGGCCATGATGCAGGCTTCGCACCTCCGTCGCATTGAGGAGTGTGTGTTTCCAACAATGCCAGGAGTATCTCTGATCTGCCCTGCAGCTGCCACAATGCGCGCCACAAGTTCTTCAGAACTGCTGACAGGTGTATGGTATACCTCGGCCTTCAGGTAACCCCAAAGGAAGAAATCCAAGCAGGTGAGGTCTGGTGATCGGGCAGGCCAGTGAACTGGACCCCCACGCCCGATCCACCGCTGGCCATACCTTGCGTTTAGATGGAGACGCACGTCGTTCGTGTAATGGGCCGGAGCTCCATCGTGCTGGAACCACATCTGGCGACGCGAACCTTCGGGTACGTGCGCCTCATCCAGAAGCTGCGGCAGCACTTGATCCAGGAAAATCAGGTAATTTCCACCTGTCAGCCGTTCAGGTAACAAATAAGGGCCAATGAGGTAATCCCCCAGAATGCCGGCCCACACATTTACTGAGAAACGCTCCTGGGCTGCTCGGCTTCTGGTTTCATGTGGATTTTCATCACACCACACATGACTGTTGTGGGCGTTCCACATTCCCTCCCGGCTGAAGGTGGACTCGTCCGTAAACAAAATGCTGTTTACAAAACGGGGATCCCTGGATCTCATCGCCAAGTACCATCTTGAGAATTCCACTCGAGGGCCAAAATCCTGCTCTCTGAGCAACTGCACCCGCTGGATGTGGTAGGGGTGCAGATTCCGGGAACGTAAGATGCGCCCCGCAGTTGCTTGCGAAATGCCAACATGTCTGGCGATATCTCTCGTGCTAAGACCTGGGTTGTCCTCAACCAGGTTAAGCACAGCCTCTTCGTTGTCGGGGGTGCTCACTGATCGCTCCCGTTCAGGCCTGCCTCCGTCGAAAGATCCCGTTGTGGACAACCTCTGGTGTACTCGAGCGAAGAAGGCATGGCAGGGGATTTGCCTGTTGGGGTAACGCTCGGCGTACAACCGCTGAGCGGCTCGTCCATTACAACCAGCAGCGCCATACGCCAAATGCATGTCAGCCAATTCAGAGTTTGTGTACCGTTCCATCCTACTACCGATCTGCAGACAAGTAACCCGAAGCTTAAGTAGGTACCGCACGTTCAAAAGACGTGTCTGCGCATACAACTACGTCATCTCGCGTTGTCGTCTACGCATTACGTATCTTTTGCATATCGATATGGTACGATATCTTTTGCATAAATCAGCAAAAAGCACCTTATGTAAATTTTATTGCGCGCATTGTGCATGATTGAAACCAGCTATGTTTGTTAAAAAAAACAAACAAACTGCAGTTTTAATAGCTTCTTATGATAAGTAAATTACTCTCTTGTTTTGTTTCTAACTGATCGTAGCGCCCCGTTTCCAGTTAGCGTCCGAAATGTCAACGAATTATGTTTTTTGCCCAAAGCGCCCCCTATCGATGTTTCTTTTTGTACCGTTCAACTGAGTTTCAGAGAGCCCCAGCAAACAGAATCATGAAAATGCATGCCATAAGTCAAGAAATCTGTTTGTTTATCTCCTAGGAGCCTTCGAATTTCGACCACCCTGTACTTTGACATTTTATTCCGGCTCTTACGCTTTTTGCAGGGCTCTACTTTTGGGTTCAAACTTTAAGTTAGAGTATAAACTTTGGCGAGCATGTGTTAAATTATCAAAATAACGGGCTTAAAGTTGTTGTCTAGCTCTCCAAAGTCTGCAGCGCCCCCTATCCATGTTTTAAGAGATACGCTTATCAAATTGGTACTGAAGAAAGTCTAAACAAACAGAATCATTTCGACGCAACAAGCAAGAAAATCTAACCATTTCCCTAGTTTTTATGACGTTTCGAATTTCGGCACCCAAATTTTCGAAAGCGCCTAGCGCCTTACCATCGCGTCAGAGACCCTACATTCCCTATTCAAAAATGTTCGTCTAGGTGTGCTCTATCGATCCTTAAAGTTTGTCACCGACGAGCTCAATCACCCTGTATATCTATATATATATATATATATATATATATCTGACCTATGTCACACTGTAACTCCCGTAATTATGAACCGATTTCGATGTAATTCGGTGTGTACATAGTACATACCAATGTCTCGACCGAGTTCGTTGGCCAGCTTGATCCGCCGTTTTGTTTCAAAATGGCGGCCATTTAAAATTTTAAAAAAAATTTAAAACTTGAAATGTGGTACCAAAAATTTAAAAATGGAAAAATATTTTCTTCTTATGTATTTGACCTTTATACAAAGATTCCGGAGCAGTTTTTGTTTCGTCTATATCTTAAAAAATGGCTGAGTTATAGCATTTTGAATTTCTACCGTGGCTGACATTTTGAAACGTCCTGAATTTCGTCACGCTATAAAAGGCGTATTTATGAACCGATTTGGATGTAATTCGATGTGTACATAGTACATACCAATCTCTCGACCGAGTTCGTTGGCCAGCTTCATCCGACATTTTGTTTCAAAATGGCAGCCATTTAAAAATTTTTAAAAAATTTAAAATTTGAAATGTGGTACCAAAAAATTGAAAATGAAAAAATATTTTTTTCTTATGTATTTGACCTTTATACAAAGATTTCGGAGCAGTTTTTGTTTCGTCTATATCTTAAAAAATGGCTGAGTTATAGCATTTTGAATTTCTAGCGTGGCTGACATTTTGAAACGTCCTGAATTTTGTCACGCGATAAAAGACGTATTTATGAACCGATTTGGATGTAACTTCGTTTATACATAGTACATACCAATGTCTCGACCGGGTTCGTTGGCCAGCTTCAATCGCCATCTTGTTTAAAAATGGCGGCCATTTAAATTTTTAAGAAAAATTTAAATTTGAAATGTGGTACCAAAAATTAAAAATTGAAAAAATATTTTCTTCTTATGTGTTTGACCTTGATAAAAAGATTCGGGAGCAGTTTTTGTTTCGTCTATATCTTAAAAAATGGCTGAGTTATAGCATTTTGAATTTCTAGCGTGGCTGACATTTTGAAACGTCCTGATTTTTCTCACGTAATAACAGGCGTATTTATGAACCGACTTGGATGTACCTTTGTGTGTACATAGTACATACAAATATCTCGACCGAGTTCGTTGGCCAGCTTCATCCGCCATCTTGTTTCAAAATGGCGGCCATTTAAAAAAATTAAAAAATAAAAAAATTTAAATGAGATACCAAAAAATTGGAAAATGAAATGATTTTTTTTTGTATGTGTTTGACCTTAATACAAAGATTCCGGAACAGTTTTTCTTTCGTCTATATCTAAAAAAAAAATGGCTGAGTAATAGCATTTTGAATTTCTCTTGTGGCTGATATTTTAAAACGACCTGATTTTTGTCACGCGATAATAGGCGTATTTATGAACCTATTTGGATGTAACTTGGTCTGTACATAGTACATAACAATGTCTCGAACGAGTTCGTTGGCCAGCTTCATTCGCCATCTTGTTTCAAAAGGGTTGCCATTTAAAGAAATTAAATTTAAAAGTCAAAATGAGGTATTAAAAAATTGGAAAATGAAAAAGATTTTTTTTATGTGTTTGGCCTTGATACAAAGATTCCGGAGCAGTTTTTGTTTCTGAAAATTTGTTCTTTTGTTGATATCTTAAAAAATGGTTGATTTATAGCACTTTGAATTTCTAGCATGGATAACATTTTGAAACGATCTTGTATTTGTCACGCGATAACACACGTATTCGCCTATTTCGATGTAAGAGGGCATGTGGATAGTATACATCAACACCTCGACCAAGTTTGCTGACCAGATTCATCAGCCATCTTGTTTCAAAATGGCGGCCATTAAATTTAAAAAAAAGTATATATATTTAAAGTGAGGTGCAAAAAAATTAGAAATTGAAAAAGGTTTCTTTCTTAAGTATTTGATCTTGATATAAGGATTCAGGAGCATTTTTTGTTTGTCTTTACCTTAAAAAATGGCTCAGATATAGCAGTTTCAATTTCTATTGTGGGTGACATTTTGAAAAATCTGATTTTTTGCATGCGAGAGCACTCCTATATATTAACCGATTTCGATGTGAGTGAGCATGTGCACAGCAATTACTAAGGTCTCGACCAAGTTCACTGCTTAGCCTCATCCACCATGTTGTCTTAAAATTACAGGCACTTTAAGAAATTGCCGAATTTGGCAGCCAAATATAAGTTACTTTAAAGAAAAGCAGCTTGGATAAAGCTGACTAATTTCGCGAAATTCTCATTCATTATATTGATAAAAATTAGTATTGAATCTCATATATTCGGTTTCCACTAAATTGAGCTTCGTGTGTTTGCATGATATAAGTTGGCTTTTTTTAAATAAGGATTATGAAAGCTACCTCTTCCTCCCGGCACTGGCCGGAAGGACTTTTTGTAATGAAAGCTACCTAAAAACGAAACCTATATCTTTATCAATCAGCTGTTTCTCTTATTTTCATTCATATTTATCATAATAACGGTACAATTTTTGAGATTCAAAAAGAAAATAATAAAATACTCTCAATGGCAGTTGATGGTTCCATCTATAATCAAAAATCGAAACTGCATCCAATCAATCACGTTATCAGCAAGTTGGGTACACTAGAGCCACTACATACGGGGTCAAATTCTGTGATGAAAAGCCTATCTTCGTTGTTCTCCTGTGCTTACAATGTTATTGTATTTTAAATAAACAGGTTTAAAGAGTAATATTTCTTGATATTTTTCTTAAGAAAGTAAACATTTTACATAGTAAAATTTAACAAAGCTTTCTATATCTCTGAAACGAACCATAAAAAAAATCCCATTTTGTATAATACTTCCATATCTTACAAAAAAGTTCTTAAAAAATCAAATAGTACAGCACTCTTTACAATTGAAGCTTGAGGTATGGTTTTTTGAGCGGAGAGGGGGTGAGATTTAAAGGTGAATGGAAATCACGATTATGAGTTCTTATCTTCGGTCTTTATTTTTTTAATCTTTTTGTTATTAACCTAAAAAAGTAATGATATCAATTAAAAAAAAAAAAAAAAAAAAAAAACCCTTAGCGGGTTAAAAGTTTGTGACGCAGCACTTTATCTTATTGTTATAAGAATTTTAAATATGGAACTTAAAAATAATGATATCAAATTTTATGTGACGCTACATTATTTATATAATTTTTTTTTGTTTTATTTATAATTGCATGTGTGATAATTATGTTAAATATATGTTAAATGATGTATAAATATTTATTCCTTGATGCTTTATCATTCACATCTTTCATAAATTCAAAATATGAGTTTTATAAGATGTGATATCAAAATTTAAGTGACGCCTTGATGTAGCTTTAAACAATTTGTTTTAAAATTCAATTTTAATTCTTTTCAGTTTGACTAAACATATTTACACATCTAACCAAAACTTTTAATTTTCCAATACACAGTTAAAAATATCACTTTCACTAAACCTATAGAAAGCACTGTAATGTATTTATATGAATAAATTGATTTATCTTTTGTGCCACGCTATCCAAAATCAAAATTAAAATTTATGTAAATGATTTCTTTGCGTCATTGTATCCAAACTAAGAGAAATGTATGCAAATGGATGTTATGACGCAAAGAAATCGTTACTAATCATTACTAACTTACGCCAATCTGTTACTTATTATTCATTCCTAATTATAAATAATTTTTAATATAGTCTTTCCATTCCTAAAGCTAATAATCAGAATTGAAATTTTAAGCATGTAGACAATACTTCGATTCTGCACTCATTTTTAATGTATATTTTAATACTTAAATAAACAATCCTGAAATCTATTATTTTACATTTACTCAAAATAGCTATGATCTAAATATAGATTTTCATTAAAATCTGTGACATGTCTGCCACAACTGATTTGCTCACTTATGCAATGACCCATATATAAGTTTTTATTCAACGAATAAAATTATTTTAACAAATTAAAAATACTTTCACTTCTTTTATCACTATTTTTAAATTTATATAATTAACCGCATGTTATTAACTAGATTCTCTATTTTCTTGTATAATTCTACATTTATTATGTTCAATTTAATAGAAAAAATATATTAAATAGTAAAAGATTGCGTATTTTGCTATTACTGAGGAAAAGACTACATCGGTCTAAAAAGTGAAACTTTACATTTACTCTTTGTTATTTCTTACTTGAATTTTCAAAGATTTTGAAATTTCACAAAGCTCGTCAATTTAAAAGGCTTTAGCTTCAGTAGAAAAATGGAATCATGTATATTTTTTTCTTAAAGAAAAAAAAAAAAAAAGGTATTTCAAAAGTATCAGAAGTTATTTTATTCCTATAAACGCATTTTCTTAGAATTCCAATTTAAATATAGTTTACATGTATTACAGGTTGAAAACAAACAAACAAACAAAAAAACTGTTGAAATATTTTTTTTTTATTATAATAATGGAACTTTTCAATTTCAACGTTTCATATACAAGAATATTTTTAATGCATATTTTGTACATTTATGTATTAATTCATAATACATATGTTGGAATGTGAATTTTCTGAAATAAAAAATCTATACAATATGTGTTGTAATGTGAATTAAAATATACATTATATAGTCTCTTTTTAACTCAGTATTACAGAATGGTAAATACATCGTAATAGAAGTTTTTCCAATTAATTTAAAAGTATCCAGAATGAGAATCGAACCGATACGTTATGGCTAAAATTACCAATGCTCTGCCTTTTGTGCTACCAAGACCGATAACAGAACGGCAGAATTCCTCAGATAACTTTACTGGTAACAACATCTGGACTGCGATGTAGCTCCACACAATATACAGAACGTAATGCGATAATTTAAATTCTTAAATAATCCATACCGATCACTATAATTGAGTTTAAGTAATAATAATAATAATAATAAAGCATATATACTATCCCTCTTTTAATGCAGTCCCTTTATCTGAGGTATATACAGGTGTGCAAAATTTAAGGACCAATCACAAAATGCTAATTTTCAAATACGCGAACACTCAAAAGGTAATAATATAATTCGAGTAATTACTATCTCTACAACACAGCTAGTCCATATAACATCTCATTCAAGTCACACATGGTCACAAGTGTCACAGTCACTACGGTGAAGCAAAAAAAGGAAATTCCATACATCTCAGTATGAGTCTCAAATTATCACTATGTGTGACTCATTATAGCCACATGTAAACTTTTCCCAAAAGTACAGAATGGTGACTTCACAGTAGTCTCTCCGTCACCTGAAAGTCATAATGTGACTTTAATGTGAAATTATTTGGTAACTTATCGCAATGCAGCGTTCACGATGATTTTGAAATTTAGTCTACAGATTACAGTCACATGAAAGTCGCAATTTAACTACATTCTAAAGTCACTTGGTGACTCGTCACAAAGCAGCAGTCACATTGACGTCTCAGAGGATTAGTGATCATTTGAGACTCATAATGAGATATATAGAATTTCCTATTTTTTTGCTTCACCGTAGTGACTGTGACACATGTGACCATGTGTGAAATGAATGAGATGTTATATGGGCTAGCTGTGTTGTAGAGATAGTAATTACTCGAATTATATTATTTTCTTTCGAGTGTTCGCGTATTTGAAAATTAGCATTTTGTGACTGGTCCTTAATTTTTGCACACCAGTGTATTACGTTGAGCTCCGGTTGCTGCTACAAATAACGTTGTATGAGTGACTTGTGTCGCCTGATTGTCGGTCCAGGTTATGAAGGGCATCGACAACATAAGACTCAAGTAATTGCGTTCGACTTCAGGGCAGGGCACTTTTTCGTTCATTTGAGAAATTTTCAAAATGTATGATGTACATTCTTTATATATTAAATTTTTTTAATTATCTTAAATTTCATTTATTGTTTTGTTTTGTTTAGTTTTAATCAATAGCAATCAAATAACAATTTAAAAAATGAAACTGAACAGAGTTTAATTATTTATGCATTTAATTTAGCACAAATTCGATTTTAATGAATTATGCTACGATTACTTAAGTTGTTTTCAGTTATTCTAAGGATAATGTCAGACGAACGTCTGTTTGCACGCCTTTTCCCCAACATATCATTCCTACACAATGCCGCTAGTATTGTGTAGGGATGATATGTAGGGAAAAAAGCGTGCAAGGAGACGTTCGTCTGGCATTACCCTTAATAATGTATTTTCTTGTTCTTTGCAAATGAAAAAGCAGATGCTTATATTTAGTATTTATAGTAACAAGGGGCTATATCTGGGCTTCCCGAGTTACAGAATGTAGATGAAAACAATTTATTTAATTGATAACTATATTAATTTTTTTACATTTAATATATATTTTTAGAATACGTGCAAACAATAACAAAAATCATATTTATATGTAAAATGGTAGTTAATTTGAATAAAGTTTTGAAATTTATTAAAAGCGACAGCTTTGTATTGGCCTCGCTCTTGGAGTTAACAGCAGAAGAAATCGCGGCAGACCACCATTTAAAATCAGCAATTTTTTTATTCTGATCATTTCAAGGGTTTAAGTGCATAGTTTGATCACATGTCTTAAATTTGTATTTTAATTATATTTTATGTTTTTATTTATTGATTGAAGAATGTTTTAATTTTTTTATGTTTTATAAGCTGGAAACAAATGCTTAGCTATTTATATTAATTTAAGTACAAACGGATTTATTTTACATGAACGTCTTCCTGCGATAGACAGATTTAATATGATTGAATATGACTTAATCCAGTTAGAAAAAAAAAATATCCGTTCCCTTCATTATGATATACTATATATAACATTTTCAATTATATAATGTTTTTCATCTACAGTATACATTTTTCACCCACTGTGTCTAGTACTATTCAAATAGAAAAAAAACTATAAGAAATAACAATGTGATTTCTATAAAATGATAGTTTTTAAGCAGTGTTTAGATGAAAGGTCAAAAACTCCCAACATATAAAAAATAATTCCATCGAAATTACTCGCAATAGAAATACATTAAACAGGCTTTTCCTTCTTTAAATGAACAATGAAGCAAAGGAAAAGGAGTAACAATAAGTAAGGGAATAGAACGTGATTTGTGTTAGATATACAGAGTATCCTAGTATTATTGGGACAAACTTTAAAGGGAGGTAGGTGATATTACAAGGATTCACATTTGCATAGCAACCCATGGTCGGAAACGGCTTCGTTCACCGTTAGGTGGTATTGTTCAGAAGATCCACTCTCTAGGCCACTACCCTCTCCAGATTTAAGCAGTATAGATTTCTTTCTTTGGTGTGCACTGAAAAGTGCTATGTACGCAACGCCTGTTGAATCCGATGTGGATCTGGTTGAAGGACTCGTCTGTGCTGCTGCGGATATCCAACAAAATAGAAGTGTACTTGATCAAGTCCGCCAATCCATGGTCAAACGGCATAATGCATGCATCGATAGCAATGAGGGAAACTTTGAACATCTTTTGTGATATTTTCACATATCATCTACCTCATCAAATGTAATTTCTATGACGAATAAATTATTTCAGATGGTATCAGTTTTGTGTTTTTCGTTTCATATACCTGTCATACTACTTTCCATGAGGTTTCCGAACATGGGTTGCTATGCAAATCTGAATCCTTACGATTTCTCCCTCCCTTAAAGTTTTTCCCAATAATTCTGAGACATCCTGTATATGCAAAATTATTATTTATGTAAATACCTAAATAATAAAATTTCCAATATTGCTTCTAAAATTTGTATACTGAATTCTAAAAAATAAAAATAAGAAAAAGCATTTAAAGTACTTATTTGTCTTATGTGTTTTAGCCTATCATAAAATGCGTGGATGCTATATCAAATATATTTTATATGAACATAGAAAGGAATAGGGGAGCTGGGGGGTGTGGTGAATGGGACAAGGGATGGATGGGACATTCTCATTATTTCATGCAATGAACGTTTTTTTTAGTTGATTTCTATTATTATATATGGCCCTACCATAGTGTGCTTTAGAAGCAAAAACAGAAACACATTTCTCTTTCCTTTCTTTTTGAAAGTTACATTTTTTGAAATTCTACTTAAAAGTAACTTTTTCTAAAATTTGAAGTTGTCAAATATTTTATACAATATAAACAAATAAGGTATGTTGTAGTTATATATTTGAAGGTTCAATATTGGTAATTAAACTGAGTTCATATTAACCAATGTGACAAAATAATTTCTGGGGCAAAATAGCGAAAAATTGAGTCTATGTATCTTTGAGATGTTTGGGACAATTTAAATGGGGACGAATGGGACAGTCTTTTTCATCCCTAGGGATGTTAAAACATTTATTTATTAACTAAAAAATATTATACATGTTTATAAATTAATGATTTATGTTAATTATTAGTATTAAACTGTACTCGTATTATATGTGTTGTTTATTATTAAAAATTATATTGAATCTTAATTATTGTAATAAATGTTAAATAGTTTATCAAAAGTTTGATAATGAAACATTTTCAAAAAAGATAAAATTTTTAAAAGTAGTGTATGTTTATTGATCAGATGGGCAAATTACATTGAATTCTATAACTTGTGCTTAAATAAATTCCCACTCGCACCTCCCCTAACATAATTTCATTTGTGCATAATATCTAAGATACATTGAATTAATATTTATTAATAAGTTGTGAATGAAAAATATTAGCAATTAAAAAAATTAGCTATGCCGTATTTTAAAGACATTTTTCACTTTTATTTCATATCTAAAATGTCTCGTAAGTGGGAAAGGGGGACAGATAGGCAGTTGAAGTTTGCATTACAAGTTAAAACTTCGGTAAAAGAAGTGATTGGCAACGCTGAGATATAATAACCATAATATAAGATCATATATTCCAAATATAAATACATATAAGTTTATAATTATAAATTTTAACTAGGTAATATTCAATGCAGGAAGAAAAATGTCGGTGTCCCATTCATCCCTTCTATAGGGATGATTGGGACAGAGAGTAACGTATTTTTAAATTTTATAATATTTTACTGTATAACAATAATCAAGACTAAATATGGTGCATATATGTAGTCAAACATCTAATATGTGAAATGTGATATATAAAATTAATAATAACTTTAAAAAAGTATTAAAAATAAACAATTTTGTAAATATGTCCCATTCATCCCGCACCTCACCTATGTGATATTCTATAATTTTAGTTTATCATGAGAATCCGGTATAATTTCATAAGGAGCAGTAATATTTTTGATTTGATTTTCAACTGATTTCAAAATTATGCTTTCTAAAATTGTTAAATTAACATAAAATAGTTGATTATTAAGTGCATAAGATAATAATTTTAATCAGAACATGTAATTTCGCAAGTAAAATAAAGTAGTTATCCTCTACCCACTAGTTCCATTTTATTTAACTTTAATTCGTTTCACAGCAACTCAAAACTACCATAGCATTCAGTAACCTACATCAGCTTTCAGTATGTGCCAGAATCTTTTTAAAAAAGTCCATAAAGAAGTTTTTAAAACATTTGTCTGAATTTTACTACTTCTATACTATCTACTACTATCTTAAGTGCAAATGCAAATATTATTGTTTGAAATTTTATCAGGAAAAGGACACATACTCATGCAGCTCCAAGTCAAAAAATTGGAATAAAACATTTCATTTTTATTTAGAATTTAATTTAGTTTTATTTTAGTGTAGTTGAATTTAAAAAGAACAACGATGCACGTTTTAGTAATTTTCCTTGTTATTAAAGAAAATTAAAACTGTAAAAAGTTTAAATTTTGAATGAATATTGTATCTTTGTAAAATAAATTTTCATGATTCAAAATATTCGAATACTTAAATAGGTGGTTCAAAAACTTAGATTACTAATGAATATCCCTGATTTAAAATGTTCTCAACCAAGTGTTAGTACAGGAATAAAGCGGTATTTTAACGACGCAGATTTTAAAAACAAGCATCTGAATATCGGCCGACAGCCAAAAACTACTGAGAGAGATGAAAGAAGGCAAAGCTAAACACTATTGGTAAAAAAACCGTTTTAGAAGTGAAAGATATTTGCATCGAAAGTGGAACGAACACGGTGTTGATGTGAGTAAATCTACAACACTAAGTCGTCTCCTTAAACATGGATTTCAGTCACTTTTACCAAAGATTAAGACCCTCTTGACTATTAAACAGAAAAGGGAGAGAATGAAGTAGTAAAAAAAAAATACTTTTATTTGGTCTGAGTGATTGGAAAAAAGTATTTTTTAGTGAAGTGTGTTTTGTGTAATATATGGTGATCCAGGGTTCGTATATGGCGAATGAAGCAAGAAGCATATGACAAGGACTGCATGAAACGATCAGAGAAATTTGCACCAAAGGAATGTTATGGGCTTGCATGACTGCAGATGGTCCTAGAACGCTGTGTATCGTTAACGAAAGGATTAATTCTAAGTATATCAAGAAACATTGAACATTTCATGATAACATCATCGGTAGATCTGTGTGGTGACTATTTTCTTTTACAACATGACTTAGCACCTTCACACAGGTCGGTGTCGACCAAGAACTGGCTTAGCCGACATCAAATTAATGTACGTCTCTGGTCGGCTAATTCACCGGATTTAAATCGAATAAGGAATTTGTGGGGAATAATGAAGAAAAGAATCCAAGATATTGCGACAAAAAACAAAGTTGAGCTTCTTTCAGCATAAAGTCGACATGTTCATGACTGTACAGAAAGTATTGTGAACCATTTGTAGCTAGTTTGAAAAAAGCAAGATCGTGCTGTTATAAAATGTGAAGGTGACGCTACAAAATATTAAAGAATACCTATTTTTCTTTTTTTAAAACAAATGCTATTTACTATGTATTATTCTAATATTTTAAACCAGGTAAATGGCTATTCTAATATTTTGATTTTTTCTAATTGTGAATAATTATTACTTTACTTTTTATATTATTTGGTCTAGGAATTAATTCGTGCGGTTTTACAAGAGACGGCGTAACTAGCGTATTGTCACATAGTTTCGTTTGTTCAAACATGCATTTAAAACTACTGTTATTGCACATCCTGTTTAGTATATGCCATTTGGTTTAAGCGTAAACAACAACAATTTTTATCCAACTGAATATGTCAAATTTTGTGCCTTATAAAGTGTTTTTGCGGGGGGGTTCTTCTTCATTACTTTAACATGAAGAAAAGTGCTACTGAATATTATCGTATTTTGGTGGAAGTTTATGGTGACTATCCTCTAGCTGAACGAAAGTGTCAGAAGTGGTTTGCACGGTTTAAAAGTGGTGATTACGGCTTGGAAGACCAAGCACGACCTGGGCAGCCAAAAAAAATTGAAGATGAAGAATTGACAGCATTGCTCGATTAGGATTCGTGTCAAACGCAGGAAAAACTTGCAAAATCATTAGAGGTTGATCAAACAACAGTTTCCGAAGGCCTCAAAGTAATGGGAATGAATAAAAAGATGTCACATTGGGTTCCATATGAATTGAAAGAAAGATAACGCCCGACCACATGTCGCAAAACCTGTCAAAACATATTTGGAGAATGTCAGATGGGAAGTGTTAAACCACCCGCTGTATTCACCAGGCATTGCTGCGTCAGACTACTACTTGTTTGATTGCATGAATAACGATTTTATTGGACAGTGGTTCACTTCTTCAGAAAATATAGAAAAATGGATCTCTGATTGGATCGCTCCGAAAAGTGAGGACTTCTTTCGACACGGAATTCACAAATTACCTGAAAGATTGGAAAAAGTACTCGGTAGCGATGGTCAGTAATTTTGTTAACGTATTTATGTATTTTGCTTTTGAAATAAAGCTTTATTATTTTATTAAAAACCGCACGAATAATTCCTAGACCAAATATTTCCTTTAATTTTTATGATATAAGATTCTATCACTATGTAGATTCTTACAATACTCTGCTTCTTATTATATTACGTTTTGTATAAGCGATACATAAAAAAAACCTTTTTTCGCAATTATTTTTTCTTCTATTATTCTATTTTTTTTTACTTGGAGCTGTATGTATATACCTGTTCACCATGTAACACATGTACGATAAATATGTATACTTTATATAAATATATACTCTATATATCCATTAATCATCGAACACCTTCATTTTTAGACATTTTGTTGAATATTTAAAGATATACATGTAGGATTTTTCTGGAACTTCAGGTTTATGAAGAATATGTTTCATCAAATCGCCGTTGATAACCATGAAATCAAACACATTTTCATATTCCTGAAGTTTCAGAAAAATCCGACAATTATATCTTGAAATGTACGACAAAATGTCTCAACTAGAAAGTGTCCAGTGTTTAATGGCTATATAGTGTAAAACTCATGTAGTCATCCAAATATTATAAATACATATGTTACAATTCAACCTTTATAAATCATAAGAAACCAATCACGGGTACCATTAACATTCTTTAAATGTTGAAACACACAGTTATAGGTTAAACAAAATTTATTTTCTGAAAATTAAATAGGGCAGTTGTAACAAAATTTTCCATATTTATCTATATTTAACACTTTAAACAATTTTAAAGATAACAGTTGACTTTCTTTCAAATGAGCTTTATCTGTATTATACTATATACTTGCAAGAATGACCGAGCTAAGCTCGGTCAAAATTAGCTTTGTGTTTATCTCGATATATTATTCTAACTAAATCATTCTTGCTGTTTTAGATACAATTAGCTTGACCCTGAGACATAGTGACCCAAAATGACGCACTAATCGATTTTTTTCGAACATGCGACCTAATACAATGCTCTTCTCGATCCTGAAAACGATGGAATACAAAATTTAGTGAAAACCGTTAGTCACATTCTAGATGAAATAAGCTTGACCCACGTTGATTCAAAAAACCACTAACCGAAATTTATCGAACGTGTGAGCTATTTCAATGGTCTTTTTGTTCTGTGAAACGGTATAACAAAAAAAATTGGCAAAATTGTTTGAACATTTTTGAGATGGATGCCGTTAGCTTGACCCCGACCCATTATCACCAAAATGACCCGCTAATAGAATTTTCTTGAGCATGCCACGCAGCCCACTGGTTTTATATTGTCCAGAAACGGTGTAGTACAAAGTTTTTCAAAATCTTTTGAGCCGTTTTTTAGATACAGTTAGCTTGATCCTGATCCATTAGGACCTAAAATGACCCATTGGTTGAATTTTCTTGAACATGAGACCCTCCCCAATGGTCTTATCATGCTCGGAAACGGCATTATACAAAATGTTTCAAAATGTTTTGAAGCGCTTTTTAAATACAATTAGCTTGACCTTGACCCATTGTGAGCCAAAATGATCCACTAATCGAATTTTCTTGAACACGTTACCATCCCAATGGTCTTTTCGTGCCCGAAAATTGTTAGATACAAAATTTAGTCAAAATTGATTGAGCTGTTCTCTAGATATAATTAGCTCGACCCTGACCAATTATGACCCAAAATGACCCACTAATATAATTTTCTCGGACACGAGACCCATCCCAATGGTCTTTTCGTGCCCGAAAACATTAGGGTGCAAAATTTCGTCAAAATCGTTAGAGCCGTTATCTAGATAGATTGACCCACGGTGATCCAAAAATGACCCACTTATCGAATTTTTTCGAACATGTGATTTAGCCCAATAGTCTTCTCGTAATCCAAAACTGTAGAATATAGAGTTTAGTGAAAATAGTTAAAGCCGTTTTTTAGATAAAATTAATTGACCCACAGTGACCCAAAAATGACCCACTAATCGAATTTTTTCGAACTCGTGGCCCATCCCAATGGTCTTTGCGTGCCAGAAAATGGTTAGATACAAAATTTTGTCAAAATCGATTGTATCGTTCTTTAGTTATAATTAGCTTCACCCTGACTCATTATGACCCAAAATGACCCACTAATCGAATTTGTCTTCTCGTAATTCAAAACTGTAGAATATAGAGTTTAGTAAAAATCGTTAGAGTCGTTTTTTAGATAAAAATAGCTAGACCAACAGTGACCCAAAAATGACCCACTAATCGAATTTTATCGAACACGTGACCCATCCCAATGGTCTTTTCGTGCCTGAAAATGGTTAGATAAAAATGTAGTCAAAATCGATCGAGCCGTTCTGTAGATATAATTAGCTTGACCCTGACCCATTATGACCCAAAATGTCCCACTTCTCAAATTTTCTCGAACACGAGAGCCATCCCAATGGTTTTTTCGTGCTTGAAGATGGTTAGATACAAAATTAAGTCAAAATCGATTGAGCCGTTCTCTAGATATAATTAGCTTGACCCTGACACATTATGACCCAAAATGACCCACTAACCGAATTTTCTCGAAAACGTGACCCATCCCAATCGTCTTTTCGTGCTCGAAAACAGTAGAGTGCAAAATTTCGTCAAAATCGTTAGAGCCGTTATCTAGATAAACTTAACTTGACCCACGGTGACCCCAAAATGACCCCCTAATCGAATTTTCTCGAACATGTGACTTAGCCCAATGGTCTTCTGGTAATCCAAAACAGTAGAATAATGAGTTTAGTGAAAATCGTTAGAGCCGTTTTTTAGATAAAAATAGCTATACCCACAGTGACCCAAAAATGACCCACAAATCAAAATCTCTCGAACACGTGACTTAGCCCAATAGTCTTCTCGTGCCCGAAAATGGTTGGATACAAAATTTGGTCAAAATCGATTGAGCCGTTCTATAGATATAATTAGCTTGACCCTGCCCCATTATGACCCAAAATCACCCACTAATCGAATTTTCTCGAACACGAGACCCAACCCAATGGTCTTTTCGTGCTCGAAAACGGTAGGGTGCAAAATTTAATCAAAATCGTTAGAGCCGTTCTCAAGATAAAATTTACATGCACACACACACACAATTTTTGCTCGCATTATAGTATAAGATATATATATATATATATATATATATATATATATATATATATACTAGGGGGCTCTGCCCACTATGAGCTACGCTCGTCAACCCCCGTCCAGACACCGCAGACTCTAAATGCACGCTAATTTGATCGGCTTTAAAAAGATTTCGAAAGATGGAATTATTATTTAAAAAACAGTGGCAATCTTCCTGTAAACGGATTTCTATTAACTTCTCTTTGATTGGGAAATTTTAACGCCAAATCCGCTGCGGTACTACTTGATTATCCCGTCGACCAATTTCGCCAAATTATATAAATCGCCACGCCACTCCCCATATTATACAAATTGACATAATTTTTTTTTTTAATAACGAAAGAACAAATAAATTAGTACAACATTAATAAAAGTACAAATTAAACGTCGAAATATAAATAACTTGATGACGTAGACACATGTAACTTGCTTAAAGTCAAGTTAATGTGACATTTACGATCAACCATTATTGGCATTTAATCTTATAGTTTGGCGAATGATAGATTTTTGGTCAACGGGATAACTAAGTAGTATCAAAGATACAATCGCTGTTTTCGTCTTTGTTTAAGTAAAATAAATTAAACATTTCAAAATATGCTAATGTAAATGGAATTAAGTAAACAGAGTCTTTGTCTCCTGGCATTTTTTAACAAAACGAAAAGAAAGTTCTTTTAAATGAGACATTTTAAATTAATCGTTTTTAATCTGACGTAATTTTGACCAAACTATTCTTTCTCCTTTTAATATTCACGTGAAACTACTTTTGTTAGAAATGAAATATTATTTGCGCTTTCCTAACAAAAATAGTTGAAAAGATCCTCTCAAAATATCAAATAAATGTCTAGCGCAATTTCTAAATTTAAACTGTTTTGCAATATTATTTTGTGTTCATTTTAAGTAATAACTGTAATGTGACGTAAATATGACGTAATTTCTCCTATTTAAGACTTCCAATGCATCTTAATGAATTTATTATTTTACAATATCCTTTCTCTTTTAAAATTCCCGTTTATAGTTTTTATGACGTAATTTTTAATAAGTTCCTGCTTTTTGTACATAATTATTTCATTCTAATTCCAAATATTTTTTTCTGTTTATAATAGTCACGTGTAAATAAATTTTTAAGTTGAAGCAAACATTATTGCGCTGTTTATACATTTGGAAACAGTTTAAATTAATAACATTTTCTAAAATAATGTACAAAATATCTCTAGAAACGCTGAAAATTTTTAATTTAAAATAGAAATATTACCTCAAAAAAAGAGTCAAATAAAAAAAAAAAAAAAGAGTTACAGTCTGCACACCGGGAACTTCAGACGTATAAAATGATCTAAAAATGATTAAATTCCCATGAATAGCTTTTGCCCCTATAAAACTTTTTAGTGGAACGATTTTGCCCAAATTTAGCATTAAATGTCTCTTAAAATAATTCTTCCATTTGAAAACTGTCTGCATCAGCGTGTTTATCAAACATTTCTGTATAATACCACCGATTTTCATATTTTTGTATGCATTATTTTTCTTAATATTAACGAAGAAAGACATCCGGTCACAAAAAATTGAAAACCGGCGGCGGTGACAGCGGTAGTTACTTTTTTTTAGAGTAGATATATATACTAGGGTGCTCTGTCCTCTGCAAGCTACGCTCGCCAACCCCCGTTCAGACACCGCAGAATCTAAAATCACGCTAATTTGATCACTTTTTAAAAGATTAGAGAAGATTATATAGCGATTTCCCAGTAAACGAGTTTCCATTTAATTCCCTTTGATTGCGAAAATTTAAGGCCAAATCAGTTGCTGTTAAGACATTCAATGGTTGTTTTCGTGTTTGATTAAAGAAGATCAGTTAAACATTTGAAAAGAAGCTAAAATAAAATGATTTAAATAAACAGAGTCTTTGCCGACCGGTACTTTTTAACAGCGTTATAAATCGATTGACATAATACAATTTACAACAATAACTACAATTTACTGCTTTAACCCCTTCAAGGACGGTAGTTCATTTTTGAACCACTTAATTTTAATTCTTAAATGCCAAATTGGCACCAGAATATTGGAATGAAAATTTTCCTTTAATGAATTACGTAAACAAAAGCATTTTTGTATTTCGAAATTTGTTTGTAAATTCCGGTGCCATTCACTGATTTCAACATTTTACGAATACCTTGCCCCTGAAAGGGTTAAACGCATATTAATGTATTTATTATTTTAAAGTTTCCTTTCTATTTTAATATTCATGTGTAAATACTATTTTCTAGACATAATTTTCAATATTTTCCTGCTTTTAACTCGTACTCATTTAATAGTAATTTTAAAGGTTTTTTTTTTTTTTTTTTTTTTTTTTTTTCTGTTTTTAATAGGCATGTGAAAGTAAATTTGTAATCGTTAGAAATATTATTCTTTGCACTGTTTTTAGAATTGAAAACAATCTCTATTATAATAGCCTAAGTCATGCGACTATCGTCAACAGTTCCTTCGCTTTTCATAAGAAAGGTTTCCATTTTGATTAAAGAATCAAAGTTATTTTTTCGAAAAAAAACTACATTAAAGTTGCCATGATCGCAAATAATTATTGGTACTTTTATGTTAGCCGGGGTCAAATCTTGCCAATAGCTTTTTTTTTTTTTTTTTTTTTTTTTTGGGGGGGGGGGGGGGGTATTTTTCCGTTATACGGACACCATGCCAAAATGTATGCTAATGCGCCAATTATTTCAACCCTGATTGCGAAAAGGTTTTTTATAGTGAAACATGCGAAACATTGTGATTTGCTATTATTTGCTGCACTTTATTGTATAACAGTTATTTGTTCATTTATTTTAAATATATATTTGTGATTTAGTAAAATAGTTCATAAAAGTCTGTATTTTCCAAATGTTATATTTTTAAAAGACTCACTTTACTATCGACAGTGTATTTTCTTTTATTTTTCAAATGTTTCAATTCACATGATTCTCATTTTGCGCCAACTATTACGTTTGGAAACAATGGTGTCCGTAAATGTAAAAGTACCCTTTTTTTTAACTCGCAATTTAGCTTTTTTTTTTTTTTTTTTTTTTTTTTTTGAGTGGTAAATTAAAACGGTACTACTTGGTTATCCCATTGACCAAAAATAAATCGCCAGACAATAAGATTAAAAGATAATAATGGTTCATCGAAAATGTAACATTCACTTTACTGTAAGGAAGTTACACGTGTATACGCCATCAAGTGATTTTTATTTCGACGCTTTATTTGTATTTGCGTTTTTATACTAATTTATTTGTTTTTTCGTTATAAAAAAAAAAAAAAAAAAAAAAAAAAAAATACTTCAACTTGTGTAATTTGGCGAATGGTTTGGCGATTTATATAATTTGGCGATAGTGCTCATTTTCTTTGAATTTGAAGTTAAATGTTATGATTTGTTGCTTAATATTTAACACAGATGTCATATAAGCACCGGGTTTGGCGTGATTTTTTTTACGATAATTTGGCGAAAACCTCGTTTTCGAATACTAGTTATATATGTATTTTTAAATTATTTTTCTATTATTTTTAAAATGAAATAACAATAAATAAATAAAAATAATAATTAATAACTATAGAACAAAGCAATTTATAACATTTTTTTTCTTAAATAAAAAGAAAATAAATGTAACTAAACATTTATTGATGAATAAGCAACAATAGCCGGGTTACCATGTGAGACAAAATAACGCCATTGTGGCGCCAATTAGGTACGCCGGTGCGTATATGACATCTGAGCCTAATATTTTTCTTTTCGTTTCTCTCTATTCTAAAAAAAAGTAACTACCGCTGTCACCGCCGCCGCCGCCGCCGGTTTTGAATTTTTTGTGACCGGAGTTCTTTCTTCGTTAATATTAAAAAAACTGTTGCATACAAAAATATGAAAATCGGTAGTATTATAGAAAAATGTTTGATAAACAGGCTGATGCAGACAGTTTTCAAATCGAAGAATTATTTTAAGAGATATTTAATGCCAAAGTTGGACAAAATCGTTCCATTAAAAAAGTTTTATAGGAGCAAAAACTGTACATAGGAATTTAATCATTTTTAGATCATTTTATGCGTCAGAATTTCCCGGTGTGCAGATTGCAGTTAGTTTTTTAATTGGAATAATTTTTCGAGGTTTTATTTCTATTTTAAATTCAAATTTTCAGCATTTCGAGAGATATTTTTTACACATTTTAGAAAATTGTATTAATTTAAACTGTTGCCACCTGTTTAAACAGCGGAAACAGTAATGTTTGATTCAAATTAAAAATTTATTTTACACGTGACTATAATAAACAAAAAATATAAAAAGCAGGAACTCATTGAAAATTACGTCATAAAAACTATAGTTACACGTGAATTTTAAATGAGAAAGAATATTGTAAAATAATAAATTCAGTAACATGCGTTAGAAGTCCTAAATAGGAGAATTTACGTCATATTACACTTATTACGTAAAATGAACAAAAAATAATATTGCAAAACAGTTTTAATTTAAAAATTGTGCGAGACATTTACTTGACATTTTAAGATGATCATAATATTTCATTTCTAACAAAAGTATTTTGACGTGAATATTAAAAAGAGAAAGAAAAGTTTGGTGAAAATTACGTCAGATTATAATTGTCAGATTCAAATTATAATTCAATCTTCCGAAATCTTTTTAAAGGCGATCAAATTAGCGTGCTGTTAGAGTCTGCGGTGTCTGAACGGGGGTTGACGAGCGTAGCTCGTAGGGGGCAGAGCCCCCTAGTCGTTTAAAAAAAAGAAAGAAGTGTAAGCCATTAATTTTAAATGGGTTTTTTTATGAAAATTTTGTATTAAATACAATGATAACGAAATAAAAAAAAGCATTGTTCTTAGCATACATTTAAGGGAGGCCAAACTTGGTCGCCAAAATAGTTTAAAATTATAACCTTTTTGGAAAAGCGAAAAAAAATATCGGTTATGATTGAAATTTGAGTTGCCATCATTAGAAAATGTATATAAAATTAGAAAAAAAATTATATTTCGAAAATTAATTCGAATTTTAAAATTCTAATACCAGTTTTGAAGTCTGCGGATCAATATTGATTTTTGGCGTTAATTTCATCGCAAGTAATCCATATTTTAGGAGAAATCGCCGTAAAACCTAATCAGTTGTTTAATCAATCGATTCATACTTCCGTTTCATACTTCCGTTTCATAAATTCGTTTCATTAGGATTTTATATATAGGGTAGATATATTTATATATATATTTTAAGTGAAGTTAATAAAGTCTGATGTTGAAACAGAGATTAATTTGCTAATACGCAGAGACAAACTTTTAAAACTTTGAGAAAACATTAATATTATGCAACCTATAGAAGTATGACGTCACGTTATTTATAGCTTACTTTAGAGCAAGAAAAAAATACATAACTATGCACCCATGTCGTAATTTTAAGTTTAACGAATTAAAACATTGTAAAATCCTCTACAGAAAGTAGAGGCAGTCAAAAAAAAAAAAAAAAAAAAAAAAAAAAAAAATCTTGACAAAGATGAATAAACAAGTTAAAATTACTTTTCTCGCTTTCAGAATTCTCTAACTTAAAATATGCATGATGCTAAAAACTTTTGATTCTTAATGGTTTCAGATCATTACGGTAAGCAAGAATCATTAAGCTTTACTTAACGAAGGACGAATACTATGACTTTTCTAAAGACCATTTTATCCTGTGAAAGTAGTTTTTTAGGAAATTCCATTTAAATATTTTACATTTAGATTACCTTCTAAACTTACTAAAATTAACTTACCTTCTAAAACTATTACTAAAACTATTACTAAAACTTACCTTCTAAATTTAAACTCACATTTTCTGTAAAAAAAATATTTTAGCATACAATAATATGAAAAAAAATCGTATCATAAAGTGCAATGCCCCGATTACTTAAAAAATTAGAAATTAAAATTCATAGAAAAAACCTGAAGCTAATTTTCAAGATTTTTATTTCTATTTCTGGACTTTCATTAAGAGTGGTATTTTGTGAAACTAATGAAATTTGCATTGTGATAAAACTTTCTATTTTAAAATTTGCATGTGTTTAAATAGGTTTAAGTAAAGATATACACAAGTGTGCAAAACGTAAGCAGCAGTCACAAAATGCTTATTTTTTAACACTTGAATACTCGAAAGAAAATAATATAATTCAAATAGGAAATTATCTCCACAGCAGATAGGTCGATGTGACATCTTGTTCACTTCACACATGGTCACAAGTGTCACAGTCACTACGGTGCAACAAAATATGGCATCTTTTATTTGTCTTATTATTACTCTCAAATGATCGTCGTATAGTGACTTCGCTGTGAAATCACCGTGACTTTTTCATGTGATGAGTCACCAGGTGACATTTCAATAAAGTCACCTTGTGATTCTCAGGTGACTGTCATATGAAGAGTCATTTTTGAAGTCATCATGAGCATTGCATTACGATAGATCACCAGATAGGGACTTTCAGGTGATCCAGACACTACTGTGAAGTCACCATTGCAGTCCTTTGTGAAAAGTCACCATATGATTTCTTTTTCTGTACTTGGGAACTCGTCGCAGAGCAGCTATCGTGTGGACTTTACAATGAAGTCTCCAAACGACGGACACACGAAAGTCACAAGGTAACTTCATCGTAAATTCACCTCATGACTCTTCACAAAGCAGCACTCATAGTAACTTCTCAATGAAGTTACCAAGTGAATGTCAGAATGCGACAAACGAAAGATATCACATTTCGTGACTGTGACTCATGTGACCATTTGTGGTGTCAAAGAGAGTTTACATCGACTGGCTACGCCGTTAGGATAGTATCAAATTTCTACACTTGCTATTTATATAATTTTGCTTTTGAGTATTTACGTATTCAAAAATAAGTATTAGGGGAGACTAGGGAGGGTTGACCATAGGGGAGGCTTAACCCACGCATCAGTTTTCATATTTAAAAGAATTTCAGACTTTTATCAATATGTGTCAAACAAAGCTACTGGAATGCTCAAACAATAGTCTTTGTTTCATACACGTAATCGAAATAGGGGATGAAAAATTCAATTCTGAGGCGTTTTTAACCTAAGAATTGTGTTTTTTAGACATCCTTTGTAATCATTTTTCCGATAAAATATGTCATAGAAATTTAAGTAAGTAGGTTTTAAGTAATGCAGAAATATCGAGCTTTTATTCCAGGCATAACGATTGTACAGTAAGTTAGGCTTAACATAAAAATGTGCTATTCTTTAGAAAAGGGCTTTGTGCAGAAGCTTGACCCAATCAATGTGAGGGAAGGTTGACCAGATGCTCAAGGCTCCCTTAATTAAGTAGTTTTGGGAAACTTTTATAATACAATGTGTATAATGAAAGGTTAATGGTTATATATGGCAAAGAATATAAATTTATTCATTAAAGCTACAGTAAAGTGGTGAGATGAAAAATAAAACGTTTACAGCTGATTATAGAAAAATATAAAAAACTGTTATAGTATCCACAGCCAGAAAAAATTTAATGAAATTATTAATGGGAAATTTTATAGGATCTTTTTCCATTTAAATATTAGTAACACTAGGTAAATGGAAACAGTGAAACAGACTAGAAAGGACTAGAAAATGTGAAAGCAACAGTCTTAACCCTTTCAGGGGCGGTGGTATGTTTATGAAACCACTTAATTTTAATTTCCAAACGCCAAAATGGCACTAGATTTTTTCTAAAATCCTTTCCATATAATATGTATGTTAAATATAGGGTTTTTCTTGTTTATAAATAAATTGCACGTAAATTCCAGTTTCAGTCATTTATTTCAACGTTTTAGTACTGAAAATACTAATTAACCGAATTAACCTGATTAACCTAATTAACCTGAAAAGGGTTAAAAAATTGTTAATGAAAAGTTGAGTGCTTATGCGGCTGCAAAAGAACATAGCATTGATCGAAAACTTTATGAATGTATATAGACAAATTTTACCAGGCTGAATACATTGAGATGAAGCCAAAGTACACTGTAAAAAAAAATCTGTGAAGTTACTAAAGTTTTTCTAGGAAACTGGGATTCCTAGAACTTTTCATGTAGCGGCAACAACAAAATTTCATGTAACAGACACACTTTTGCGCCGAAAATCAAAAAATCTGTAAGGTTACTAAGAATTTTTTTGGAAACTGGGATTCCGAGAACTTTTCATGTAACTGCAGCCAGGGTTACAAATAAAAGTTTAGTAAGATTACTGAAATTTTAGCAGATTCATTTGTAAAGTTACAGATTTTTGTAGCTTTACAAAAACTAGTTTTGTAGATTTGCAGCTTTTTTCGTACAGTTACAGTTGAAAGTTTAGTAAGCATGTAACTTTACATCTGTAGACCTACAGATTTTTTTTTACAGTGTACGTGACTACTAGAGTTGTATAGTCGAGTGTCAAAAAAATTAAAACAAGGAGACAAAAAAAGTGGTACAGTGACTCCTAAATCCGGACATAAGAAGACATGAAACCCTATGAAAACGTAACCTTCTTTAACGGAATACTGTCTTAAATGTTAAAATTTATGTTTCCTTGCTGTACAATAATGCCCGCTAAAAAAAATTCCTGTTTAACACATAAATTTTCCCCACCGACTTGCGATTGCATCTAATCAGATTTGTTTAAGCATCATATTTTAAAAAATATATTTTTTTAACAATTAAAACACATAGCACAAAGTTATTTTGCTTTTTTCAAAAATGATTTTATTTCTCTTCACAAATATTTCAATATAAAACAAAATGGATCAAGCCTTCCATATAGTGGGTCGACTCTCCCATATGTGGGAAGCATTGACCCATTATTTTCTCATGATTAAAATCAAACATTTTTAAAATTTCTTATATATTACAGTTATGTAACAATTTTATTTTGATATCTGGTTGTATAACAAATAAAATGATATAAAAAACTTCGTTCTGTGTTCAATATTTAAAATATAAAAAATCATTTTGTAAAAAGTGGGGAAACCCTCCCTAGTCTCCCCTACGTGACTGTTGCTTAAGAATTGCACACTAGTGTATATATATCATAATTATTCGTATAATAAAACTTTTAACTTCACCAGTTGGTAATCGCAATATCTGGAACCACAAACGTACACATATACACATATAAAAAAACGCATACATGAATGTTTTCGCCTAATTCTCATAAATGAAATTAAAATTACAATTATACCGTAATTTATATCAGTACAATATTTATACAAAATTTATATCAGTATCAAATTTAACATGAAATAAAAAATAAATAAATATTTAAACTAGTCTGATGTAGCAATCCCAAAACTTTATTCTATCTCATACATGGTAATACTTGAAAATTCGCTATCACACTGCCAAAATTAAACGGCAATCTAAGCCCATCATGAGTATTCTAAAGATATGAAATTCCGTGCATTGGTTCTTGAGATATGGCTAGCTCTAAAATCGTGTAAATCCAGCATAATTCAGCCTAGCAGCGTCACCTATTGGGTGCTTTACACCAAAACATACGGTACACCAAAACCACCAAACAACCACTTATGTCAAAGTCTAACTGAATCTGAAGTTTGCGGAAAATCCGTGCGTTAGTTTATGAGATAGAACAATTGCGAAAATCATGAAAATTACAGCGTAACATCGCCATCTATTGAATGATTAACACCAAAACTTAATCAGCAACAACTTGTGTTAACATTTAACTAAATCTGGAGGTAGATGAAAATTTGTGCATAAGTTTTTGAGATAAAGCTATTGCGGGAATCGCGCAAAATGCAGCACAGCAGCGCCACCTGTTGAGCGATTTACATTAACACTTAATCAGCATCAAGTCATATCAAAGACTAACCTCATCCGAAGTTTCGTCAAAATCCGTGCATTAATTAGTTCTTGAGATAAAGCCATTGCGGAAATCGTAAAAAAAGGCAGCATAGCAGCGCCACCTGTTGAGCAATTTATACCAACACGTAATCTGCATCAAGTCATATCAAGGAATAACTGAATCTGAAGTTTCATGAAAATCCGTGCATTAGTTCTTGAGATAGAACCATTGCGGGAATCGTAAATAATGCAGCATAGCAGCGCCACCTGTTGAGCGATTTACACCAAAAACTAATCAGCTCCCATATGTATCAGGGACTAACTGAATATGAATTTCGATTAAATTCCGTGCATTAGTTCTTGAGATAGGTCGCCCACAAAAATTTGTGTCACACACAGACAGACAGACTCTCAGACAGACTCACAGGCTCACAGACTCACAGCAGACATTTTGTAAAAACATGTTTTTCGGGTTCTCTGACCCATAAAACGTGTAAATCCGTCGAAAACCGGAATTCAAAAATTTTCATGAATCCAATACTTTCTTCTTTTAAAGATAGAAGAAAGTAAAAATAATTTTATAGTTATTTTCGTTTTCATTTCTTATCAATAAATTTCTTTTTTAAATTTTTCAGTGTTTATTACAGTACCATCACACCCTACTACCTCTAGTTTTGCTAGTGATATTGATATTTCAGACAAACAAGATATAATGCTTTGACTTTTATCATTTGATGAACTCGAGGTTGGTTGGTTGGTTGGTTGGTTGGTTGGTTGTATTTACGACGGCCAATTATCAGCACGAGTGATATAGGCCCTGAGAGGGGGGGGAGGGAAGGGAGTACCCTCCGTGGGGGTCTTTCTAAGGGAAACTAACCCGTATTTACACTTGGAAAACCAAGGTTCAAAGAAAACCACGAAAACTCAGAACGATTAGGCCGACGGGCGCGATTGGGATCGAACGCAGCACCTCCCGTCTACCAGCTTCGAGAGCAGAACCTCTCGGCCACTGATGGGGCCCATGAACTCGAGGAAGGCGATACATGTCCAATATAAGTTGATCCAGATTTCTGGATAATAGAATAGTGTTCTTATTTTACATTCCTGTGAAATTGTTTGGCATTAAATTATTCGACTAACAAAGTATCTAAGTATCTCATTTTTGTTCGTCAAAAAAAAGACCCGAACTTTCCTCAGGGGAATGTAAAATATGGAATTTTATTTTACTTGAAAATAGCCATTTCATTGTATTTTACCTAGACATCAATTGTATCGATTGTATTCGATTTCATTTAAAATTTCAATTCACGATCCAATAAATTCAGGTACTTTATATACTTCCAAAAGATACTTCATTTCATTTTAATAATATTTGTCGAAAAAACAAAGTGTTCTGAATCGTATACCAAAAGAAAAGTTTAGAATTATTTTTCTTAAAAAATGAAAAGTGGTAGAGAATTTCCGAAATGAAATTTTGATGCACAACTAGATTTGTCCAATGAGAACTTCTAAATATGTCATATAAGAATATTCTAAGCTATTTATGTTGAAGTAAAAAAAAAAAAAAAAAAAAAAAAAAAAAAAAAAAAAAAAAAAAAAAAAAAAAAACGACTTTATTTTATTGGTTTTTGAGTAACTTTTATACTTTCATATACTTACTGTATTTTGTTTATTTAGAATGTTACGCGGAAATTAGAATTACGCGGTAACTGGGAATTTTTTATGATAATTAGAAAATATAAAGTCGGCAAATAATAGTAAAACATACAATTATAGTAATTTTCAATGTGAAGAAATTGATAGGATATAACCACTAAAACAAAAAAAAAAAAAAAAAAAAAAAAAAAAAACAATTATGGAAATCAAAGCCTTCATTTCAAGTCTTTTGTGAACAAAAAAAGAAAAAAAAAATACATACTATTTCTAAAACATAACATTTGAAAACCGTTTTGCAAAAGTCTTTTTCGGGTAACATTTTCATGTTATAAATTTAATTTTTAATTATATTCTTTCTTACATTGAGACGTAATTAACGATCCTACAATAAAATTTCAAGTTGCATCTAAAAAAAAAAAAAATAATATCCACGATATTACGATTATTCGGAAAACCTGTAGTAATACCCTGTTTCTTTTAAGAATATTGAAATTACGCGGTAACTGGGAATTTTTTATGATAATTAGAAAATATAAAGTCGGCAAATAATAGTAAAACATACAATTATAGTAATTTTCAATGTGAAGAAATTGATAGGATATAACCACTAAAACAAAAAAAAAAAAAAAAAAAAAAAAAAACAATTATGGAAATCAAAGCCTTCATTTCAAGTCTTTTGTGAACAAAAAAAGAAAAAAAAAATACATACTATTTCTAAAACATAACATTTGAAAACCGGTTACAACTGGAGGAAAATGTGATTTTTTCTTTTTTTTTTTATAATATTCTTCAATTTTAACATTTAATATATATTTATTGAAATTTTCTGTTTTAGGACATATAAATTTTCATGTTTATTTTGCTATTTTAAAAAGCGATATAAATCAAAATAAAGATTTAAGGAAAATAGTTGTTTATGCATTTTACTTTAATTTCTTGAAGTTGACCAATTTAACTCTTGCGTTAATTTGAATCACAAAAATATTATCTAAATTAATATTTTTAAAATAATATTTGTAAATTGCCCTACGTGTATTTTCAAAATTATTTCCCTCTAGATCTACAGTACCTATATTTTCCCATTTCTTTCCAACACCACTGGTGCAGTAATTTACTTGCATTACCTTTATGTGTATTTTTGTTTTGAGTATAACTGTTGAGTATATTAATGACCACCCTAAGTTCATAAACCTGAAATATACCAAGAGGCAAGCTCTTTAAGAAGTCGACAATAGTTTTAATTTCACAGGTTAAACAGCAGGCAATGATGTTGATTCTATTCGTTAACTGTAGAAACGATTCTAGAAATGAAAATAAAAAATATATATAATAGTTACAAACAAAACAATACACCAACAAACAAAATACGAACAACCAACCGCAAAAGCTGAAATTTATGCTCTTGCTTCTTCGCTAAAACAGCTCAATCGATTTAAATGTTTCAGTAGTTACCAAATTAGAAATTAATTATTCGCAAAAAAATAAAAATAAAAAATTATTTAGTTATGATAATTTGGAAAAATGCTTTTATTTTGCTTAAGGAGTCTCAAGACTCTTAAAATTGGAAAATAGAAAAAACAACTAAGAAAAATCATGCGTTAATCATAGATTATGAAACAATTTCCAACACTTCCTGATTGCTTTAACAAAACTTCGTTATTTAGGGAAATAAAGTATATAAGAGAACTAACTAAACATTTTAGAAAACTCATAAAACATTTAGAAAACTGATTTCACAAGTTAAGTTTCACAGCAAATATGTATTCCAATTCCTTTGAACAGACCTGTATTTGATCTGTAGGTTCATATAGATACTATATAATGGAGAAATTTAGTTTAGCAAGAAAACATATAACGGGTTGAAATTTCTCTTTCAGCAATTTATACTAATAGATGGAAACATACTTGTATACTTTTGTACAACCCTGTAGTTAACCTAGTACCTTTATTACACGCCACCATTTATCTAAAGTTTAATTTAAAGTAAAACACTCTTAAACTTCTGGAATCACATTTCCAGAAATTATCATTTATTGACGGCCATGTATCCAATTCTTTGCGTGATCCTGTATATCATTTTATGCATATTCTAAAAACATTTCTTAGTAAACTAAATTAAGTTCAGAGTAAAAATGCATAACTCATTGAAAAACCACCTTTAAGCAATTTGCAATCATACCCAGTAACCATTACGAAATCTTTTGTATAGCCCTGTATATCAGTTAGAGCATTTTTACACACCATATACAATGCATACATATAGTGAAACATAAAAGCACATATCATAATTAACTAGTCGGATGTAGCAATCCCAAAACTTTCTTCTATCTCATACATGTTAATATTTGGAAATTCGCTATCATACTGCCAAAATTAAACGGCAATCTATGCCCATCATGAGGATTCCAAAGATATCAAATTCCGCGCATTGGATCTTGAGATATGGCTATCTCCGAAATCGTGTAAATCCAGCATAATTCAGCCTAGCAGCGCAACCTATTGGGTGCTTTACACCAAAACCTACGTTACACAGGAACTACCAAACAACCACTTATGTCAAAGTCTAACTAAATCTGAAGTTTGTGGAAAATTCGTGCATTAGTTTTTGAGATAGAACTATTGCGAAAAAAATGAAAATCCATGCATAGAAGCGCCATCTATTGGACGATTAACACCAAAACCTAATCAGAAACAACCTGTGTTAACATCTGAAGTGCTAAATCTGAAATTAGATAAAAATTCGTGCATTAGTTTTTGAGATAGAGCTATTGCGGGAATCGCGCAAAATGCAGCACAGCAGCGCCACCTGTTGAGCGATTTATACCAACACGCAATCAGCATCAAGTCATATCAAGGACTAACTGAATCTGAAGTTTCATGAAATTCTGTGCATTAGTTATTGAGATAAAGCCATTGCGGAAATCTTCAAAAATCCAGCATAGCAGCACCATCTATTGAGCGATTTACACCAACACGTAATCAGCATCAATTTGTATCAGGGACTAACTGAATATGAATTTTCATGAAATTCCGTGCATTAGTTATTGAGATAGAGCGCCCAAAAATTTGTGTCGCACACAGACAGACTCACAGACAAAACCACAGAACCACAGACTCACAGACGCAAAGGCAGACATTTTGTAAAAACATGTTTTTCGAAATCTCTGACCCCTAAAACTTGTAAATCCGTCGAAAACCAAGAATCGAAAATTTTCATGAATCCAATACTTTCTTCTTGTAAAGATAAAAGAAAATAAAAATGCATTTTCAACAATCATTTCTAATGTACAGTACTTCGGATACAATATAGTACTTGAAATCTTTTGTGTGTCTCTGTAAATAATGCTATGCACTTCGTATTATACATGAAATTACTTATAATAAAACTCAGTGACGTATATCAATTTCATTATACATGAAATAATTTAACATAATTGAAATACGCCAGAAACAATTCCCTCCACCCCTATATCATTATGTAACGGAATCCATTTGTGTGGCCCTGTAAATGAATAATAACTATTCCTTGCGCCACATATTCTACAGAATGCATATTTTAGTACACTTGATAAATGCATATCAATTTTTTTATGTTTGAAAGCATGTAACATTATTAAAAATCATTTTAAACGATTTTTTCCCATAGGCAGTAATGTAACAGAAAAATTTTGACTGTCCCTGTAAATGAATTAAACGTGCTACAAACTTCATTTGAAATAGGGCTCGTGCTATGGTAGAGATTACTAACATCCAACAATTTCAGATCGATCCGAGTATATTTACGGGAGTTAGAGCGCGGACAGACGGACAGACAAACCGAAGTCATAAACACTTTTCAACTTTGTTTGAAAGTGTTAAAAAAAGACAATTTTCAACAGTTAATATCTTAAAATGTATATGATTTTGATACACATTTTTTATTTGGATAAATGGTACAAGTTAGTCCAGACAAATTAGGTTTTTTTCTGGACATAATTATGAGAGTTTTGAAACTTGGCAATATTGTTTGGAACGGTCTACTAATGAACATACTAAAAGTCCTGATGGATTTGGGGTAAGCGCGAGGGGGAGGGGCAAAAGAAGGTACCATTTTTCGATTTTTTGTTAATATCTCATAATCTATAAGTCCCACGGCAAAACTTTCTAGTACAAAAGTTAAAGAGAATTAAATTCTCTACAAAAAAGGTTATATACATTTTTTCTAAGCCATAGTTAACGAGATAATCGCATTCAAAAATGAAGAAATTTGCCGAAAGTCACATCAGTGCCAGAGAGCGGATAAATAGCACCTGCATTGCATCTATTTAACTTAAATTTAAATGACCGTTAATAAATTTTGTGGTCAGGTGAACGGAAGCCCGAATAATAACTTCAACAAATGACATTTTTCTTAACTATAGATTATGTTATATAGATTATCTGTTCCGTAATCGGGTTTGAAGTCATTTTATAATGCATGGATTAACGCCAATTTAATTTCCTTCTGTAAATTTTGTTTCATATACTTTTTTTCACATAGATTATAGACATGTTGAGCCTTCAATCCGTCAGGACCAAAGAGGAATACGACAAATTTGTTCGATAGAGCTATTTCACTATTCGACGCAGCGACAAGTTTTAGACAGGCGTATGGTTTAACATAACCATTGAGCAAAAACTATTGATATCTATGAAATGTTCTGTTGGGCTCACACATGAACGAGGAATAAGTGGGGTCTGGGCTCCACAGCTACCTTTCATATTTGTACCGCCCTGGAAGAATTCTGTGGTTTAACTCTTTCTTCTGGTGAACAGCATAAGGATTTTCGTGAAGCTCGGATGAATAGAGATGCTGCATATATCTCCAAACTTTCAACTTGATTTGAAAATCACCTGCCCTTTCCTCAGATAGATATAATTATATCAATATCTTCTGGGGTTATTGGAGATGAAACTATCACCTGCTTCAAAACTTTTGAAATCGGGAGTAAAAAGATGTTTCAGGTGTCTAGCAAATGTTACTAAGGCTTAACATTTTATGCCTACAACTAGTTGTACACAGATTGAGGTTTAGTATTGCCCCCAGGGGCAACAGGATCGGTTGTTGTGATTGGCACTAACGTATGAACAAGCTTACGTTTCCAACCCCAGATCTCAGGAGACAGTTCATTTCCCTGCCACAACTGTATCTGTAAGCATAAATTTTTATCTGAAGAGGTTAAGCCTATGAGAGGAACAAGTATGTCCACATACTGTTCAACAGCAGTAACGTTGTCACTTTCACTCAGTGCATCTATAGCAATCTGAACAGTAAGAGTGGCGGCATTATAAGGACTTTGCTGTCATGAGACTCCTTTGTCATTTAAATTAGAGGATAGAATGTGAATCAACATTGTCTTATTGTTCTTATTTCAGAAAAACTGATTTGGGGGAACACTGATGACAGTATGTTCTTCAAAATATACGTCAACTGAAGTTTTTACTGAGTACCTTCTATTTTGTTCAGCTACTTTATTACTGTTTACAGTGTCAGTATATCCATCGAAAACAATTCTAAATCCCTTTCCACAATAGTGTTTCTTAACGTACTTTATTTATGTGTTGCAAATTCCTGTATTGTTGATTCCTTCTTCCACACCACCTCATATAACAGGAAGCCACCATCCACAACTATTGTTTGTTGTTGGTATAATATCTCACCTGATTGTTCAAATATTTGACACAAAGCACTTTTCTTTGTCTTGCACATTCCGCAATCATTGAAAATAGAAAGAGGATAAGGAGTCAATTCATATTGTAGGTAATTTGCTAAATCTTCATCACTTCTTTTGCTCAAGGAAATCCATTGGAATATAACTAGAGGATCCACAGTTTTAGTAGTATCATGAAATTTTATGGCATTGTGGATACGATAGGGATGAGATTTCCGCGTTTTTGCACACCGGTATATTCTTAGAGAAAATGTTGTTCTGTTAAATTTCAAGAGTGTTCCTATTAAATGAAATATCATTTTCTCTAACAAAATATTGTTGTTCAAAAACGCGGAAATCTCACCCCTGATACGGTTGAGTGATTGTGCTATACCTTTCCGAGTTAGTTTCCCATCTGACTAACATTTGCTAGACACCTGAATCATCTTTTTACTCCCGATTTCCAAAGTTTTGAAGCAGGTGATAGTTTCATCTCCAATAACCCCAGAAGATATTGATATAATTATATCTATCTGAGGAAAGGGCGGGTGATTTTCAAACCAAGTTGAAAGTTTGGAGATAGCCGCAACATCTCTATTCATCCGAGCTTCGCGAAAATCCTTATGTTGTTCACCAGAAGAAAGAGTTAAACCACAGAATTCCTCTAGGGCGGTACAAATATTAAAGGTAGCTGTGGCGCCCAGACGCCACTTATTCCTGGTCCATGTGAGAGTTCTACAGAGCATTTCATAGATAGCATTAGTTTTTGCTCAATGGTTATGTCAAACCATACGCCTGTCCAAAACTTGTCGCTGCGTCGAATCGTGAAATAGCTCTATCGAATAAATTTGTCGTATTCCTCTTTGGTCCTGACGGATTGAAGGCTCAACATGTCTATAATCTATGTAAAAAAAAGTATATCAAACAAAAGCTACAGAAGGAAATTAAATTGGCGTTAATCCATGCTTTTTAAAATGACTTCAAACCCGATTACGGAACATATAATCTATATTACATAATCTATAGTTAAGAAATACGTCATTTATTGAAGTTATTGTTCAGGCTTCCATTCACCTGACCACAACATTTATTAACGGTTATTTAAATTTATGTAAAATCGATGCTATGCAAGTGCCATTGACCCGCTCTCTCGCACTGGTGTGACTTTCGGCAAATTTCTTCATTTTTGAATGCGATTATCCCGTTAACTATGGAGTCTAGAGAAAAATGTATATAACCTTTTTGTAGAGAATTTAATTTTCTTTAACTTTTGTATTAGAAATTTTTCCGTAGGACTTATAGATTATGAGATATTAACAAAACCGAAAACTGGTACCTACTTTTACCCCCTACCCCTCGCGCTCACCCCCCATCCATCAGGACTTTTAGTATGTTCATTAGTAGACCCTCCCAAACAATATTACCAACTTTCAAAACTATCATAATTATGTCCAAAAATGACCCAAAATCTGCCTAATTTGACTGGACTAAAGTGTGTTCTTTCATGTCATGTATTTAAAAATTTCAAAATGAAAAATTAGTATTTATAAGGGGCTCCAAACTGTCAGACATTTGCGAGCAGAAAATTCGTATAACAACTTACCCGCAAGACAAAAAAAAAAAAATGTAATTAGAATGAAAATTTTTGATCCTAATACTTAAGGTTATAATAATTACTCTGAACCTCAATAAATTTATATTTAATTTTTTTTTTTAATACAAAGTTGTATATAGCTAATACACAATCTTGAAAATTTCAACAGTTTAACCACCTAAAAGATATATATATATATTTTACAATAAAAGTGTAGCATTAGGTTCCGTTTATTCACACTAATATGAACCATATGTTTTCGAAATTTCATGTAAAATATTCCCAATTTTTTTAGATATCTTGCGCGTTATGCCCAAAAACATCATTTGGAGAAAAATGACTTCAAAGTTTTGGAAACGCCGCTTCATCTATTGAGTGGGTATAATTCTAAAAGCCGTAACTTCTGTTCTAATAGGAATTTTATGGAAACAATTATATCAAAATGGTCAGTAAACATGGAAGTTTAATATCGAACAATATTTAAATTTCGAAAATTTTCAAGATTTAAGACTCTTGAGACCTCTTAAATAACTAGGTAATTAATATATATATATATACACCTATGTCTATATCTATATGTATCTATCTCTCTATCTATCTGTGTATATATAGATATTTATTTATAAGTTAAACGAACAATAAGTAATACTAATATAGTTACTGACAAAACCAATATAAAAATGCATTGAAATTGCTTCAGTTGCAAATGATAAATTTTGTACCATCCTGGAAGAAGTTTTATTACCCTCTACAAAATCTGTCCTCAATTATTGCATAAAATTATATTTGATACCAATCGATTAGTAATAATGTCTATTAACTAATGCAACATTTAAATTTTATTTATGCATTATTGTATAATCGTAAGTTGTGATATAACGTAATAACCTATAAATACATAACCTTCGTTTATGGGGTCTCACACTGTAAAAAAAAAACGGATTAAAAAACGAAAATGCTATTGACAATCTAGACGCCAGTACTATTTCCGTTTTATTACGGGAATTTTTACCCATAAATTACAGAAGTATTTCCGTTTTTCTGATTAAAAACGGAAATTATGGGTCAAAATTCCCGTAAAAAAAGGAAATAGTACCGGCGTCTAGATTGCCAGTAGTATTTCCGTTTTTTAGTCCGTTTTTGTTTACAGTGAGGACTCTTGAAATTGGAACAAATGTAAAAAAGAAACCATTTTCAATATTTATTATCTTAAAATGCATATAATTTTAAAGCACGATTTTTATTGAGATGAAAGATATAAGTACGTTTTTGTTTTAATTTTATATACAGTAATCCCTTAACATTTGCGAGTTTTGATTATTTGCGAAATAAAGAATGAAGAGCATTTCAACATTCGCGGATATTTAACGTGGTATCTTGAGGATACTCATAAAGAATATTTTTATACAAAGTATAAACTGACTTTGTTTTGCCAATTCCACAAAACTGTTTGACACTGAACAGCTGCATTGTACTGTGAAGTCAAAGTTCCTATAACTTCAAACTTTTTATTGAGGCAAAATATAGATCCGTAATTCAGGGCAACCCGAAACATAAATTGATGCAATACTAAAGAAATCCTATATATATATATACATATATTTTTTTCCGAAATTTTTATTGGAACTGAAAAATTTTCTGCAAAACAGTATGAGAAAATTTAAAATTTCAACAACAACTTGATAAAGCAATATAATGCGATCCTTAACTGGTGATGAGCCTCAAATTGAAAAGAAAAATCGAGACTGTAACTTTTCCTTATATGGAAATTCATAAACAATAGATTTGTTCTTACAAACGATCGTATATCAATAAATTTTTCCGCCATCAATTCGGAAATAAATTTTGTACAATATGTTTCTAAATAATCAAATTTATTTACAGCATGTATTTTTTAACCCTCTCGCTGCGCAGCTCGAGATATTCTCGGGCATGCATTTTCCCGTCAAATTACTATTTGGATATTCCCACCAGTTATTTTTTAGCGAAAATTTTGTCTGATTTAATCAGGACATTTACCTCGATTACAATAGTCAAGAATGTCTGCTTTAAAGAACTGGTATAAACGATTAAAAATTCTGTAAAAGACGCTCATCGCGAAGAATTACTTACACACTGAGAGGGTTAATGCTTAATATACCGGGTGCCCTAAAACGGACAGACTGTTTTTAAAATTCAATAACTTTCAAACGGTGACAGATATTTAAAAAATTCTTGCAGGAGGGTTATGCTTGAGGTCAAAAGTTTTTTTACAGGGATTTTCAATTTTAGTTTAAATTACAAACAATAGATGGCGCTGCGATCAATAGACGCTAATTTCAGGCTCGATTTTTGGTCCTCCGGGACCCACTTAATACATTTCCATCTCCTTTTTCCGCATGGAAGAAGAGATCGACCAAAATACCGAGCTGTTTTTAGCGCCTGTTGCTTACAGCGCCATCTGTTGTTTGTAATTCGAACTAAAATCGAAAATCACTGTAAAAAAACTTTTGACCTTATGCATAACGCTCCTGCAAGAATTTTTTAAATATCTGTCACCGTTTGCAAGTTATTGAATTTTAAAGTCAGTCAGTCCTTTTTAGGACACCCGGTATATATTTTTACTTTTCAATTACATTTTTTTACATACTAACCCCCTTTTATTCACGGGACGATAGTCACAACATTTACGATTTTGACATTCCCGGAGGTATCCACGAATCTAATCCTCGCGAATGTTAAGGGATTACTGTATTTTTTTTTTTTTAAGGATCATGCATAATTAGCATTTATAGAGGGATCCAAGCTGCCTGATATTCGACGAGCAGAAAATTGATATAATAGCTTAGGCGCACGATTAGAAAATAAATATTGCAACTAGAATAAAAATTTTGGTCATTTTTTATACTTCAGTTTATAATAATGATCCTGAACCTAAATAAATTTGTATTTAAAGCACTTTTATATTTTTAATACATAGTTGTATTTAGCTAATAGAAAATTTTGAAAATTTCAACAATATAATCACTTAAAAAAATATTTTTTTTAACAATAAAAAGGAAATTTTAGGTTCACTTTTTACTGTTTAACAAGAGACGTTTGTTTTGAAAATTTTATCAAAGAATATTTGGAAGTTTTTGAGATATTCTGCACGTTATGTCTAAACACGTCATTTGGAGAAAAATAACTTCACATTTGCGGAAACTCCCCTTCAGCAATCGGGCGGGTAGGATCCTAAAAGCCATAACTTCAGTTCTAATGAGAATTTCAAGGAAAAATTTATATTAAAATGTTCAGAAAACATGGGAGTTTAATATCTAAAAATTGAAATTTCAAAAATTTTGAAACTTGAAGTGTCCTGAGATCCCTTAAAAATAAAAATCAAGTAAGAATTTCTAATATTATTTTTATTTACTGATGATTGTATATAATTGGAATATTAGCTTTAAATTTAAAAAAGAATAAAATGTCAATTTTGTTTATCCGTGTTATTTAGCATTAGTCTGTATGAGATTACAAACCCATATCTTGATTTAGGTAATATAATTGGTTACAATTATGTTTTATGTAGAAAATAAATCATGAACTTTAATAATAGTTTATTTTAAAATACACTAATGATTTCTACAATACACTTTAATAAGAAAAAAACATATACAAATCAAAATAAATCATCAAGAAACCTTACTACAAATTGTATATATTACAACTGTTACTAATTTCATATACATGAATCGAGGGATGTAATACAAAAAATGAGTTAGGAAAAAGGGTATCGACTTACATGCGATGTAGGATAGGATTACCTGATCAGAAATTCTTATTATTTTCAACGCAATTAATGAGCACGCAGATTTAAAAAAAAATCTGTGAATCAAAGTTAAGGTAATGCATAATATATAACACAAATATTGAGATATTACATAATGGCATATTTTAAATACCACAATCTGGATATCTAAACATAAGCTTCCGGAAATAGTATTATTTGCCATAATCATATTTAATTTTTTTATAATTTTTTTTTAAGTTATGAATTCCAACATTATACCATCGTTGAACACTGATTAGCTCTCTGTGAATAATGGCGATACTAAGAACTGTCGAAAGGCTATCAGGAACAAAATGCATTAATAAGAAAGCAAGCTGAATGAAACGAAACAAAATACTTCTGTCAGCCATATGGCATTGACATTACTGCTTGAATACTTAAAAGTATGTTTCTTCAAAGTATTCAATAGTACCATCTGAAAAATACAAGCCACATGTATTATTTAAATCTGACAGTCTGAAATTAATGTAAACATTTTAAAAGAGGCAAGATATTTAGTTAGTTTCGTGACGGATGAAAAATACACGGTAGCGGTCTAGCTAAAGAAAACAACATTCAAAAATGCTGAATCAGAATCGATCTAGACTTCATAGAAACGTTAATGACTGCATAGATGGTGGTAAAATATATTAGATTAACAATGAGCACAGTTTACACAAAATGTACACTGAGCAAACCGAATATGTATATCACTTTAAGACCTGGAGAGTTTTGGTGGAAAATAAAGTCATGGTGTTTAACTCTATTAGGATCATATTTGACTAAAAACAAAAAAATAAATAAATAAAAATTCGGATGCCACGTTACGTCAAGGGTTACAATTGTGTGGTGCAGACTCGGATATAAATCACAGAAAAAGTGGAAAATATATTTTCATTCTCCTTAGGATAACCTACACAATTGTGTAGGTAAGGTATTAAAGGGTTAAGACGACCTGAGATGACTTAAAAAAAACTCTGGTGAATCATTTAGTGTACGGTGTCGGAATTTGAAAGAATCCTATGACAATACATTTATATCAACAATGTTTATTATTTTATGTATGTTTATCTCTTAATATTTTATTTCCAACTATTTTTGTTAGCATAATTCTACTTTTATTTGCCATAGCAATGCATAAATTGTTGTTTCTGGCTGCGTTATTAAAAATGAACGTTTGTCGGCATATACAGGAATTTTTCATACATGTTTTTTTTTTTTTTTCGATATTTTTAGTCCAAATACCGAGGTTATAAAAATATATGGTATTAGAAAACTTCACGATCATTGAACACATTACAGTTTATAACAATGTACTAAAAAATTTGACATTCAATTAATTTATATCGAAATACTTGCATAAAAACAATATTCTTGAAAATTATTGCTAAAAAATAATTAAAATACATTTGCATTACATAACAATATGGATAAAATGATACATTTATAAGAACATTTTTCTAAAAATTTTTAACAATTAATCCGACACGAATATTAAAAAGAAGTTATACAATTCTTTTTTATATAAGCAAAGGTATGTTGACTTTTTTATATATATTTACTTCCTTCTGTATATCTTAAAATTAAATTTTCAAGTGAAAAGCAATTTGCTTTTTACTTTGTTTTCGAAATTGTTGTACAGTTATATATTTTTACTTAATAAAATATTGTCATAAATAGACACAAAGTATTCCTTATGCACTAGAGAGTTTATGATATTATGAGTTTATTTTTCCTCGATAAAAATCTTTCAGATTCAGAAAACTGTAAGCATAAATTAGATTGTCTATCTCTACGGTATATGTAAATTCATATAAATTGCAAACGGGAGACAAAATTTCATTTTATTCTCCCGATGAAGTATATCATCATAAACGAAGCCCAAAGAGACTTTTGAAATTTACTTTAAAAAATTGATGTTTGTCAGTCTGAAGTATGAGAGAGAAAGTATTTTTAGTTTTAAAGAAATATCAAGATGGCGAGGAAGTAATAATAAATACTACATTGCGTAAAAGTAATTTGTAATCAGTTTTAAACAATAAAAAATAACTTAGAAAGATTTATTAAATGTAAATTTCTTATTTCGTGGGGTGGGGGGTGGGGGTGGGGTTTGGGAATTTTTCCTTCAAATGTTATTTTTATTGAATAAAGATTGACAGTTTGTAGTCACCAATTCAGTATCAAGATTTCAGAAATATCATGATGGCGAGGAAGTAATAATAAATACTACATTGCGTAAAAGTAATTTGTAATCAGTTTTAACAATAAAAAATTGAACGCAGAAAGATTATTAAATGTAGATTTCTTATTTCGTAGAGGGACATTTTTTCCTTCAAATGTTAGTTTTATTGAATAAAGATTGACAGTTTGTAGTCACCAATTCAGTACCATGATTTCAAAAATATCATGATGGCGAGGAAGTAATAATAAAAACTACATTTCGTAAAAGTAACATGTAATAAATTTTTAACAATAAAAAATTGAATGTAGAAAGATTTATTAAATTTAGATTTCTTACTTCGTGGGGGGCCATTTTTTCCTTCAAATGTTATTTTTATTGAATAAAGATTAACAGTTTGTAGTCACCAATTTCGTTTGATACTTTGTTGATTTAAGGTTCCAATCCAGTTATAAAAATACCGTATGTAATTTTGGTTCATGTGCATAAACAAAAGAATTATGACTAATTGAATTTTTGAGTATTTTAGATCTTTTATAAATTTTAACACGCCATACATGTTTTCACGAACATCACTTTCTTGGAATTTTTTTGTGTCTCTTGACATAAAAAAACGAGACATTATCATAGCAAACGCGATAGCGTTAAGCTATAATATGATTAAGAAATATAAAATGCAAACGACTTTCTTAAATTTCTGGCGAACCAGTTGACATACGACAATGATTTTTCTTTTGAAAGATAGAACTCGACGAGACGAATAAACTGATAGCATTAAAAAAATTACTGTAGCTTTCAGTAGTTTTTTATTCAACCTTAAACGAAAAAATTAAGACACAAATTTCAACAAAGTGCAGCTAAAGTTCCAGTGGGTGGATTAACTTCGTTTTTGTTTTATTTTGATCCTCTTGTTCAAACTTAAAATAGATTTTTTTTTTAAATCTTTGTATTTTTGACGGTCGCTGAGAAAATCGAATTTGTCTTTTATAATGTCTCCATAAAATTATAGCAATCTCTTCTTTTCATTTTTTAATTTTCTAATTTAATAATTTCTTTCGTATTGCCACCCCCTAAAAAACAATACAATAATTTTAAAAAAAGGATAACACGTGTACTTTTGTTGTTATAAGTCAATAAAAATTGAAATTCAACTGATAGATTTTTTAAATTTTGAAATCGACGTCAACCTAAGCAGATAATGCATAATTTTCATAAATATATATATGAACTTTCTTGATTAATATTTTGAACTGGGGTAATAGACACAATGGAGCACAAACGAGTTGATAGGAAAAAAGAAAACAGGGTAAATCCCAAGCTTCTGTTCAGGAGCTAAATGTAAGTTTTTTTTTTAATTATCATCATAACATCCTAACTTACACAAGCGAATGGTATGCAGTAATATAAATACTTTGCATACTAAACGTACCTTAAAAATAGCATTCCATCTATTTTAAATAAGGAAGAGATGTCATATACGCACCAGAGTACATAACTGGCGCGATAATGGCGGGTTTTTTTTTTTTTTTTTTTCGCCTGATACGGTAACTGAGCTATTGTTGTTTATTTATTAATTATTTTTTTATTTACTTTTATTTTATTTTTTTAAATTATATAAATTGCTTTGTTCTATAGTTATCAATTAAACTTTTCATTATTTATTGTTATTTCCTTCTTTAAATAATAGAAAGTAATTTAAAAATATATATGTAACTGCTATTCGAAAAAATATGTAACTGCTATTCGGTTTTCGTCAAATTGGCATCAGAAAAAACCGCGCCAAACCCGTTGTGTATATGACATCTGCGCCTTAAATAATTAGGGTTTCGTTTAACTTTAGGTACTTTTGCTTGAGATGTTGTCGAAAATGTACAGCAAAAATATACGGTACTACTTGATTATCCCGTCGACCAATTTCGCCAAACTATTCGCCAAATGATACAAACTGACATAATTTTTATTTTAAATAACGGAAGAATAAATAAATTAGTAAAACATTAATAAAAATACTAATAAAAACTTGGGCACAGATGTCATATACGCTCCGTAATGGCGCGATTTTTTCTGACGCCAATTTGGCGAAAACCTCGTTAATATATCACCTATATCCGGGGTACCATATTAAGAAAAATAACGACACTTTGTCTCCAGTTAAGTACCCGATGCGTATATGACATTGGCGTAAAAAAAATCGCGCCAGTATAGGGCGTATATGACATCTGTGCCAAAACTTGAATTAAAAATCACTTGATGACGTAACAAACACGTGTATCGTGTTTAATGTCAAGTGAATGTAACATTTACTATCATCCATTATTGTCATTCAATCTTATAGTTTGGCGGTAAGTTTTTGATCGACAGGATAATCAAGTTGTACCAAGTATGGTACAGATGTCATATACGCACCACGTTAGCGCGATATTTTTTCTGACGCCAATTTGGCGAAAACCTCGTTTTCGAATACCAGTTACATATGTATTTTTAAAAAGGTTTTAACAATAAATTAAAAAAAAGTTTAATTAATAACAATAGAACAAAACAATTTATATAATTTTAAAAAAGAAAATAAAAGTAAATAAACAATTTATTAATAAATCAACAACAACATCCGGGTTACCATATCAAGCAAAATAACAAAACTTTGGCGCCAGTTAAGTACCCAGGCTCGTATATGACATTGGCGTCAGAAAAAATTCGGGTCAACGTGATGCGTATATGACATCTGTGGCGTTTCAAGTACACTTCTGAACGTTACTTTGGAATCTGTGAGTTTCATCGCCAAAATCGCCAAGATGCATAATGATCATCGCCATTGAATATATAAATAATGCCATATTTGCAAACTTATAGGTCAAAATATAAGTGGAACCTCGGTTCATGACCGCCTTTGTTTATGACCAGTTCGGTTTATGTCCAACTTCGGTGATCAAAATTTGACTCGGTTGGCGTGCAATATCTCGGTTCACGACCAAGGCTGCTGAATAGTTCAGTTGGCAACCCTTACATAACTCGTGTTATTAGTCAAGTTTGGAGTAAGGTCCGCATATCAGAGTGCTTTGTGTACCTTTATTACTGTAAAAAAATTAACTTTTTGTTTTACTTTTAGTCAGGTTTGAGCTAATTTTAGCTCTCATTATGGCTTCTAAGAATGAAAAAGTGCTTAGTGATAGCAGTAGTAAGAAGCTTAAGCGAATTACTGTTCAATAAAAGGAATTGTAGCAAAACATGAGAACAATATTAGTATAACCGGTCTAGCTAAACAATACGATGTGGCCTAAAAGCTTCGATTTCCTCGATAATCTATATATATATATATATATATATTACGCTATCATATGTGTCACAGAAATTGTGATTAGTTGTTAATTGTTTAATGGCAACGCTCGAATGAAACGCATCTCATTGGTTATAGAACAGCATTTAATGCATCACCATACCTATAAGATGGGTTACCATAGGCAGGACCCTGTTCTGTCGCCAAATACCGCCAAGTTTGTCATCAACTTGTAAATATATCGCCAAATTCCTATACACTTCCATTGTAAACCAATAGGGTTTACTTTTTTAGAGAGAATCAACAAATTGAGATATTTTAATGCAACAAAAACTAATATCAGTTTAAGGAATTATATTTAAGGGAGCCCAAGTAAATTAAATTATGAATAAAAATAAGGTGAATTTGATTTTAAAACCTTGAACCTCTTAAAACAGTGTGCATTACTTGGTTAAATAGTGCATTATTGCGCGAAATAAGAAAAAAGTATTGGGAATATTTAAAAGCAACTCAGGTTTATTTATATTCAATATATAATTATCAAAAAATTTAAATGACTAGGATTAAAAAATGCTCTGACGAGCACCAAAAAAGGTTAATATGTTTTTAAATATGAAAAAGGGTTTGACAAGTGCTTCTAATTGGGCATGAAAAAGGACAAGGGGTCCCTTCTTGGCTGCATCTCACTGTCAATGCCAACTTTGAAAATATCATATTTGCGCTTTTTTCATATAAAAAAAATCAGCCACAGTTACGATAAAAATGTGTAATATAACGACACAGCCTGATTAAACATGAATGTAAGGCGGCATAGCACAAAAAACCTTAGTTCCTGCAGCGTATCACACGCATGCAGGGCCACCAAGCATGCCCGCAGTGTAGAACTGTACAAAAAACTGATTTGTAGTGCAGTGCAGACTGTTGCAGCACTCTGCACAGGAACAATTCCACATGTGCACGCATAACAGTATAATGCATTCATTGGTTGTTGAAATTATATGCAAGTGGCTGTGGCTGTACAATGTACTATGCAGTACAGCAATGCATGTAAATTATAAACTAACATTAGACGCAGACATCTTTAATACCGAAGTACAAAAGCACAGTGTGAATGTGCGCTGAAGTTCAAAAATTAAAAGCATAATAGGAATGTACAGTGTAGTATAATTTATAGAGAAATAATGGTACACAGTGCACTGTATGAAGTTGCATTGCAGACGCATGCTCAGTGCAACAGTGCAGTTAACATGTAAAGCACGACGGAAAGTTTTACTAAAGTGCCGCTAATTTATTTTATATAGAAGAAGCGCAAATATGATTTTTTCAAAGTTGGCATTGACAGTGAGCTGCAGCCAAGAAGGGACCCCTTGTCCTTTTTCATGCCCAATTAGAAGCACTTGTCAAACCCTTTTTCATATTTAAAAACATATTAACCTTTTTTGGTGCTCGTCAGAGCATTTTTTAATCCTAGTATTGGTATACTTCATTAAACCAGTTGTTATTTTATTAAATCTGTGTTTTTTGTTTACTCTATAATGCATGTATTTTAGCGCAAATTGCCATATTGTTGTTAGCTTTAGAGATAGTGTTCCAATTGCTGAATGGTTTAGATGTTATTCTTCGTCATGTAGAAGGCAATTTATGTCAAAAAATTTGTTTTTGTACGAGTAAGATTTTATTCAGAAGCTATCGAACAATAATTGATATATCGAAGCCTATGAACAATAATTGCTGGAAGTCCGTTTAATGCTGGGGTATGTGTTTTTAATTTTAACTGTTTTTTAAATATTACTTGGTGTGTATAAATTATATGGATCATGAACAGGGCTGGACAAAATTTATCAAGTATATTTCCATTTATTCATGGAAAATTTAAATTGTGTTATTCGAATAGCTGAACTAACCTTTAGCATACTATGTAGTAAACATACAAATTTGTAGATTGTATACAGTGATACACAAAAATACCGGATATTTACACGACTATTGATGGTAATAACAGAAATTGGGTTCTATAATGCGTTACATATTTTCCAAAATTGTTTATATAGGCACGATATTTCACCTTAATAAACTCTGAAGTTTTACTACAGTTTTCTGATTGGCTCTAAAGTGTTTAATAATTTATACCGAAAGCTTGAATTTTAATTCTTGTTTTTTAATGTGTCACATGACTTAAAACAAACAACATGTTGCATTGGTACACTTCATTAAACCTGTTGTTTTTTAAGTACAACTATATATATATATATATTATTTACATATAGGGTATATCCTCTTATTGTTCTCCAGTACATAATTCCTAAAGAGTTAGCTTTAGAGGTAGAGTTCTAATTTCAGAAATGGTTTAAATGCTATTCGTCGTCATGTTGAAAGCAATTTATGACAAAACATTTGTTTTTGTACGAGTTATGAAATTAAGATTTTTATACTTATTAGACAACGGCGGAAATTGTTAAACATAATCTATAGGACACAGGGACCGTTTAAAATTTAAGTTCTATAAACTTTACAAAATCAACTATTTTGACGGAAAAAGTTCTTAATATTATGAAGAAAAACTTCTGTATCTATTTTTTTTATCAATTTGCACTATCTAAAAAACAAAGTTCAAACGTGTCCGCGTGTAACACTGACATCATTTTCGCGTAACCCCAGCAGACGATTACACCGCATTTTGTCACAAAGGGGTCTAATACCGAAGTATGTAGCTGCATTACTAAACGTAGACATTCCTTTCAATTCCTGAATGTAGCTATCTCCGGTTTAATGTTATTGAGGATATTCAAGTCGTAAGTGATCATCATGTTTATTATAAAATAGTTATACTATATAAAAACCATAAAACATTTAAAAAAAATACTTTATTTTAAAAATTAGCTACCATGTAACAGAATCAGTTTCGTCGTCTGCAGAATAACCAGTATATATAAAGAGAAAAATATATAGATAGGTATTTTATTGACTGAAACATTTCATCAAGAGAATTATTTCCGTGAAAGCTCTATTCCAATACCCCAATTGTTGATTTCTTGAAATTTAAAACCTCTCATGGACTTTTAGCGTAAATCTTTTATATCTAAAGTCATTTATTTGAATATTATGCAATCACTTTTTTCAATAGACTTGCCAAAACAAACCCCTTGAAATCAAAACTAAATAACACATAATCGTTTAAAAAATTCTTTCAGTGTTTTAATGATTACTGATTCGTATAGAAAGAAAAAGTTTGAAACTCTTTAATATGATTATTTTTGCAATGTTGTCAATGAATAATCTAAATGCAACTAGCCAATTCCAATGTCTAACTTAATTTGTGTATCAGAGATTATTTATTGAAAAGATACTTTGCCTTATTATCCAAATTATAATCCTTTTGTTGTCCGATTTATTTTATTTTATTTATTTATTTATTTTTTAGGAAAATTTACTTGTTTGTTTCGATAGTGGTTGTTTTTTAAAAATTAGCTATAAAAATCATAAATGTTTTCTTAAATTTGAAAAATGTGCCATTTATCGTTGTTTAATGAATTTATTTATTAAGCACACTATAATTATGATTATACGTTAAAGACGAATATTTGAAGATGTTCGCAAAATGTCCGATTGCAACAAGATTAGACGACATAAAATATTTCTAGGCCTTTTTATTTATTTATTTATTTTATTTATTTATTTATTTATTTATTTATTTTTTTGTCAGAAAATGTACCATACATAAGGCAGGAGCTATTTTAAATATAAGAGAGAAACATATATTTGAAACAAAAGCATCATCAATTACTTTTAAATCGTAGATTTATTTGTCTCATTTCCAATTTCAAATATATTCTTGTTTCATGATTATTAACCATTTAGTTGAATAAAAATTAATAAAAATATTCATTGAAAGAATTTTTTTCTATAATTAAAAATTAATCTTATAACAATTAAACAAATGAGTAAGCAGTTGATCTTCGATGAATAATAGAGAGAACGAATAACAGAGAAGAATAAATTTTCAAATATTTTTACAGCAATAAATTACAACTGCTATGACAGGCATGAAAGGTATTGTTTTAATTGTTCTGCAAAGTTTTAATACAATTATAACATTAAAGTAAACATATTGCATTTTAATTAATTATACGGAAGTAAACATACAATTGTAATTAAACTAAATAGTTAATTTATGCGCTTTTTGAACATATAATTTGAGTCACATTTTACGTAATTTAATCGAGACACTTGCATTTAATATGGAATGGTGAAACAATTTGAAACTGACATTTGTAAATGCCAATCCTGTAGACTTCCATTAACCCTTTATGTTCTAAATTATGAATTCGTGAAAATTTCATCTTCTGAAGCATTTTTCGTGAATTATTGAAACTACATTAGAAGATTTACATAATCATTTAATAAATTTTAGACAGATTTTGCCAGTTAAAATTAATTAAAATTCAATTTATGGTGATTTTGTGCGATATTTATAACTCATTTAAATATTTTATTTAAATATATTTTCTTAGTATGTTGTAGAATTAGGAAATGTACAAATATAATGTTCTTACAATAGAAATATAGACGTATTTCCGAAATGACAACACACCTGCCCCCCCCCCCCCCCCCAATGTTTCAACGTCAAGAAAGCTGAAATGATATGAAGACAAAATAAATCATCCTTTTAAAAATATTTTGTTTTCTGCAACCAATAATACTTTTTGAACAAGCTAACGTAAAGTATCTAAAACTTATTATAAACTGTATTACTAGTAATCGATGTATTAAATGAATTTTATAACACGTTATTTTAATGATATTTAAAGTACTGTTGAAGCATAAATGGTTAAAATATAATTATATAAATTATATATATTATTTTTAATATTACACATCAGTGGAAAAATTTTAAGAAACTTCTACACAAGTCTTTAAATAAATAAATAAATATAAAAAAATATTTTTAATACAAATTACGTTGCTTATACTACAATCACTTGATCCCAAATTTTTATGAAATCAAATAAGATATTATGATATAAGGATTGCGCAAAATGTTGGTATATACTTTAAAAATTCATAAACATTAACGAATATTTATACGGAAGTAAATGCGGAATACACTAACGTCATTTTCAGGATATGGGGTTGTTTTCAAAAGACAGCGAGTGTAATAGGGAAGAGTAGCGATATTTGGACCGCCGCTTTAAATGGACCGTTGTCATTCTGCCGGTAATTATAGAAATGTACGCAATCTACCGCTGAAATTCTACTCATCAGAATGACGTCGTTTATGATTAGAAGAAGCACTCGTCTACCATGTGCTGCTTTCAGACAATTTTAAAAAACCTAAAATTAGCTGCTTTGACCTAATTTTTTTCCTACTAAAAGTGAATACTTTAAAACTAAGGTGAGCTGTTATATTTTCATATATAGAAATCTAAATTCATCTGATTATTGCCCATTATTTTCACGCGGATTTGTTTGATTTCGTTTTTGTTCTTAGTCTTGAGATTATCTGTTTTTTAAAATGACGCAGTTTCCTTAATTGGACCAATTTAAGTTGCTTAATATATACGATCATAAATTTGAAAAGTAAGTAATGAATTTTGAAGGTTGTATGCTTTGTACACTATTATGTTTTATTTTATTTTATAATGGATAACTGTAACCGTGCAATTTTTTTTTTGCATATCTGGATCACTTTCTGTATACAGTTTAGGCCTATAAAAACATTATAATATTTTTACATGTTTATGTTATAAATTTTGATTGCAATTTCTTTTATCTTATGTGTATTTCTATTTTCTTAGAATTCTTTATTCCTACGGCATATTTCATTTACAGAGTCGAAATCAAACATTTTTCACCTGGAGGATATTCCGTGAGGGGAGGGGGGAGACCTATTCACAGTTCTGCAAGGTGGAAGTACACGTTTTTGCCATTAAAACTCGGAGGGGCGGAGGCGTTGAATTCAACACTGTTTGAATCTAATAGTTTTGATTTTCATTAATCGTAGCATATTTTATTTCAATAGAGCATATTTTCTAAACGCTTTTTAATATAATTAAAAAATGTTGAAAACGACACACACAAACTGTCCGGAAGTAAAACACCCGTGACAGCAAAGGCTATTAAAGATATAGGAAACGAAAAAGAGAGAGAGTGAGTTGTAAAATATGACCTGCAAGAAGTCTGCAGTTACAAATCCTCCCAAAAGGCCAACGAATCATTAGAAATGCTATCTCAATTGCTAAATTCAGTTAAATCAAAGTACAGAGGGAGCAAAAAAAAAACAGTTCTGTTAACATCTTCGCCATATAAAGTAAACCCTGAAAAAAAAAAAAAAAAACGAGAAAAGGGAAGCTCTTGCAGCACAAAGGCAATTTGAACTTCAAGTTTCATAAAATAGGAGTAATGCAATTCGAAAGAGAATGATGGAAGGGAAGAAGAAAAAAGAAAAATATGTCTAAAATTCTCTTGAAAAATATGTCTAATGATTCAGAATCTAAAAAAGAAAAATCTAGACAGTGATTACTGGATTTGCCTAATTTGTAAGAAAAGTATTATAGCAGAAATGATTCAGTGTTCAAATTGCCAAATACGGTTCCATGTTGTGTGCGCTGGGATAAAAAAATGTATAAACGAAATTTATGTATAAGCTTTGCATGACTTCTTACGTGATATTCAAGTAACTGGTAATTAGTTCCATAATTTCTATTCTTAATTACTGATAACTTTGATTTACATTTTGAAAACATTTTAATTTAAAACAATTACTCTTATTTTTCTGGTATTTGATTTCGTTAAATTTCATTGCTGTTATTTTGTTTGATTGTTTCATTAATCGCAAACTTTGCTTTTAATAAAATTACTTATATCCCTATTAAAAATATCTTATATTGTTTGGCCCTATTTAGGAGACTGGGGGTCCAACTTAGGCGACCAGTTTCTGAATTTGGACGACTTTTGACATTTTTTTCAAATTAAAATAAAACTTAAGATTTTCAAAAAGAAATTGATCTAAAGATTTATTTATTTAGTAGATAAATATATTGACACCGTGTAGTGATGTTTTGTAGATATTTCAAAAATTAAGTGTGTTACACTTGAAAATAAATGGAGTGGTCCAAATTCGGCTACTCTCCCTTATGAATCCATCCTCCATATTTATGCAATTGATGTTGATTATATGTAAAACATTACTACTGTGGTTCCTTTATTCCCTTAAATCATGAATTTGGATAATACAGAAGGTTTCTGCGCGAATGGTGTCAATGTCATATATAGCTTTGTTAGTTAAGTTGTTGTTCGGAGGAAGAACTGGCATAGTACATCAATATACAGGCATCCCCCGACTTACGTAAAAAATGCGTTCCGTAAACTTTTGCGTAAGTTGAATTTTACGTAAGTCGATTTTGTAAATTTTGTTTTTCTTTACCCTTAGAAAAATTTCATCAGAAACTGCAATATTTATTATATATATACATCAATTATTATATATATATATATATACATTATTTACAAATTATTATTATATAAATAAAGTATCATGCAGCAGTATTTACTTGTATATAAACTATAAAAGTATTAAAAAATATAAAAACAAACTGAAAGAACACTTTTCAAATGAAAAGTATCTTGCGGAGTATGGGATTTATAAATTTAACATTGAAGAAATAATTTATATGAATTGTGAATCTACATTAACTAAGCAAGTAAGCAAGTAAGCACCCACCCTGGGAACCCGCTTTTGGCTTATGGTTAGGTGTAACCCCCAAGCCCAGGGCAGATCTACATTAATTAACAGCTCTGAAGCTGGAAGAAAAAGTACACCAGCTCTGAAGCTGGAAGAAAAAGTACACTCGTTCTTCTTCACAGAAACTTTAAAATTAGGTTTCGTTATGGTTTGAATTCAGCTAGCAAAATTGTAACTGTTAAACAAAGTTTTATTTTCGTTCATTTTAATCAGATTTGTGTTTGTTTTGATAACAAATTGATTGTATATCCCAATAAAAATATAACTATATCTACCCTATATATATAAAATCCTAATGAAACGAATTTATGAAAAGAAATTATGAAATGGATCTATGAATGGACTGATTAAACAATTGATTATGTTTCAAGAAATTTCTCCTAAAATATGGAATACTTTGCGATGAAATTAACACCAAAAATCAGCATTTATCCGCAGATCTCAAAACTGGTATTAGAATTTTTAAATTCGAATTAGTTTTCGAAATATTAATTTTTCTAATTTTATATACATTTTTCTAATGATGGCAACTCAAATTTTAATCAAACAGATATTTTTTTTTTCATATTTTAGAAAAGGTTGAAATGGTAACCCGGCTATTGTTGTTTATTTGATAATAAATGTTTATTTACTTTTATTTCTTTATATAAATTATATAAATTATTTTGTTCTATAACTATTAATTATTTTTTTATATTTCCTTTAGAAAATAATAGAAAATTATTTAAAAAAACAGTACTACTTAGTTATTCCTTCGACGAATTTCGCCAAATTATATAAATTGCCAAAACTCTCGCCAAATTATACAAATTGACGCAATTTTTATTTTAAATAACGAAAGAACAAATAAATTAGTATAACATTAATAAATATACAAATAAAAAGTCGAAATAAAAATCACTTGAAGACGTAAACACGTGTAACTTGCTTAAACTCAAGTGAATGTCACATTTACGATCAACCATTATTGCCATTTAATCTTATAGTTTGGCGATAGGTTTTTGGTCGATGGGATAACTAAGTAATATCAAAAATGCATATGTAACTAGTATTTGAAAACGAAGTTTTCGCCAAATTTTCGTAAAAAAGAAAAGAAAAATCACGCCAAACCTCATGTGCGTATAGCACATCTGCCCAAATATTACCACTCGAAAAAAAAAATGCTAACTGGAAGTTGAAAAAAAGCTATTGGCGAGATTTGCATCCGGCTAGTGTAACAGTACCAAGAATTCTTTGCAACCATGGCAAATTTTATGTAGTTTTATTCGAAAAAAAATTTTTTGATGTTTTTATCAAAATGGAAAACTTACGGTCCCATACTGGCGTAATTTTTTTCTGACGCCAATGTCATAAACGGAACGGGCACTTAACTGGCGCCAAACTATCGTTATTTTGCTTGATATGGTAAGCCGGATGTTGCTGTTTATGCTGTTGATGCGTTCCCCAAATTGGCGTCGTTAAAAAATCGCGAAGGGAACAGACCGTATTTGTTTATGGCAGTTGATGACTTGAACTATTTATAATATAGATGAAATGGTGACGATAGAATAATATTTGACGACTTACCACCTGTGTCTGACTAGCATTAAAGTGCCAAAATGGCACCTAGAGTATAAAAAGCGAAGTGGTCCGCCTGGAACTGTTGATGATATTCACATGAGTTAGGGTATTTTTATACAGATTGTTTTAAAATACCGGGAGACAAAGACTCTGTATACTTAATTTATTTTATTGTAGCTTCTTTTCAAATGTTTAACTGATCCTCTTTAATCAAAAGCGAAAAAAACAATTGTATGTCTTAACAGCAACTAATTCGCCCTTAAATTTTTGCAATAAAAGAGAATTGAATGGTAACCCGTTTACAGGGAGATTTGCACAGCTTTTTTCCGTATAATTCAATCTTCTCTAATATTTTTAAAACCCATCAGATTAGCTTGTTTTTAGATTCTGCTGTGTCTGAACGGGGGTTGGCGAGCGTAGCTTGCAGGGGGCAGAGCCCCCTAGTCTAATATATAAAACTATAATTGTTGTGATTTTTATCAGCATATTTTATTTATAAAACAATTATCAAAAGCATGCAAATACGTATCAAACGCGCTAGTATGTTCATAAATGTAATTTTCGAAATTTCTTATGCAAATGCGAATTTACGTAAGTTAATGGATGCCTTTACATGAAGATCTGCAGCAGCACTGCATGATTTCCGCTATTGCTATTTTCTGTTACCGCGATTTTACTAAAAGATATATCCATTGAAATGTTGTTATCGTAAAAAAGCTTTACAGATGAGAGTTTATTCTAGAAGAGAGAAGAGTCTTGAAGAATCACGTGTTTGAACATCATGAGCAGACTATTCTTCGGAATTCAACGAAGGTTAGCGCTGTGGATTACTTGAAGCAAAATCCTGGCCAAAATTATTTATCTATTTTATAGTTAAAATGATTGCTATTGACTTACTATTACTAAATATACTTAATTAATTTTATACTGAATTAATATACTTAATTAATTTTATACTTATTTAATTAATGTTTTATACACACAAATGTATGCATTTTCAAAAATAAATAAATATAAAATATAAAGTTTACTTAACATTTTGCTGTTTATATGAGGAAAGTAATTGCGGATAGAGCTGTTTTACTTACAAGTATGTTTAAATAAACGTGGTTATTTTTTGTAAACATTTAGTTGTTTATATAAACTAATGTAGTTTTGATTTGCATATAGTATTTAGCAAAATTGAGTCTCGAAAGGTGAATTCTATTCTAGAGGTGCCGGTTTTTGAGTGTTTTTAATAGATTTACAAAGCAGTTTATCAATATAATTGCAACTCTAAGCGGGATTTTTTTTTATTTGCCTTCGAATCTATAATCTATGCGACCATACTTTAAAACTGGCTCGTAAAATCCCGGCACACCTTTCAAAAGCCCTATATTTAAATCAATATATCTAAATTAGACAAAAAAAAAAGACTTAGAATGTCCAAATTTTTAATTTTAATTTATTTTTATTATATTAAAAATAAAGCAATGGAGTTTAACAATTCATGAAACCACACAAGAGATACATTTAAACATAATTAAACTTAATGACAACGTTGAAATGTAACAATAAAATACGTCTTCTTCCAAAGAATCCTTCTCTTCAACAGGGGCTAGTAGCCACCGGATATGGCTCATGATCATGAAATAGACATAGATTGATGCGCCTGTTAGTCAGTTATTACAAAATATGTTTTTTCAATCGTTGAGAAAATTTTAATATTTGATTTTCTGGCGAGGTTTTTGTGTGAAATTCTCCACCGTCGTTCGGCTTTTCACAGATCTAACTACTTTCCGACTGACATCGCTCATTTTTTTTGAAAATATTATATATGCTATGGATATTCAATAATGAATCTAATTTGTATAAATTCCGATTCTCTCATAAACAATTTTAACAGAAATACTTTAAAGCAAATATAATATTTTAAATAAATAAATTCTTTAGATATTTCATTTTATAAATATAATATTGAAATTAATATTAATATTATAAACATAATATTAACTCAAATAAGAAATGTTACATTAGAAGTAAATTTCCAACTGGGCGAAAAATGTACGGACCAAGATTCGAACTCGGGACCTCCTGGATGAAGCCGCCTGTGCTCTGCCATCTGAGCTATCCCGGACGATTGTGGACGAACTTTTTCACCCATCTAACCTTGATGATTACAGCATCTTTTTTTACATCTAATATGATCTGTTTACCAATTAGAATAATTGTGTTAAAATTAATCTAGTGAAAAAAGGTTACATTTGAGTTATTTCATTTTAACATTGTTAGGGGTATCTGACTTTCTTATGCATGAATACGCAAATAAAATTATAATTTTTAGTGCACATTATGTAAATAAAATATAATAGAACACCTATATCAATGCGTTAAATCAAAGTACACACTTAAAAAAAGAAACCTTCATTGTTTTAGAAAATCATTTATTCGCTGGTGCTGTGTAATACTGTATCCAATCTACGCACAATTAGAATTTCCCTTATAACAGCAAAATACGTTAAAACAAAGAAATTATTTAAAATAAACAATCGATTTGCATATTTCATTTTATAAATATATGCAGGAAAGGCTACATGGGAGTTCTTTCATCTAAACATTGTTAGGGTATGTGACTTTATGACGCATGGTTGGCTCTACAGGGACAACGAGATATATTCGGAACGGAATTTCAGCATTTCATTTTCCTCTTGTCTAAAAACGTAATTCATTGCAGACTTTTATTTAAAAAAAAATATTAAATGTTATCTATTTATTTATATTATGTACACGAACAGTATATCCGAAATCATTAACCATGGCAGAACGGCTTGCATTGCACAGTATATGTAATAAAAAATGTATTTATAATACAAAAAAACTGAGAAATTGCATAAAAGATATTACTAAAAAACAAAATATATACGTTTAAACATTTTTTTAGAAAATATTTTATACACTGTAAAAATACAATATTGGATCCATTCTATACAAATTTCTATTTAGTCTTATAAAAATTTTCAAACAGCAATACCTTAAAACAAATGGATTATTGTAAATAAACAACAGCTTTACATATTTCATTTTATAACAGTATGCATGAAATGTTACATGGGAGTTCTTTCATCTAAACATTGCTAGGTCTACGTGACTTTCTTACGCAGGGCTTCGCCGAGAAAAAGTTATATAATCGTGCACGGCATTTAACATTTCACTTTCCTTTGTGTATAAAAACGTGATTCATTTTCCACTTTTATTTTTAAAGGTATTTATAGGGTTATGTAAGTCTTTTAGTATATTAAATTCCGCGAAAGAATATTATATATAAAATACCATCATAAAGTTTTTAAGGAAGTCAAATCTTATATATTAAGTTTTAAATGGTATGTTTGTATTTTAATTCTACATTTACGAGAACATTACGAACTTTGAGCTCAAATAAAATGAGATTATTTGTAAAAGAAGAAGCCGCTCGGATAACTGTCGAAATTTTGAAATTCACATCAAATAAATTTCGGATTTTTTTTTTAATTATGATAAGTGATATTATGTTGAGAATTTCATAAAATATTTAAAGAATGATATGAAGAGATATATATGAAGTATAATATACTTTATATAGTATACAGTGATAGTATAAGAAGAGATAGTAAAGAAAAAAATCCTAAAATAAATGCATTCTTCTATTATCTATCTGTTTAATAGACTATCGGCTGTGTTTAAGAAACGTTCTGCAATTTAAAAAGCTTTATCCTCTGCTTAAATGTTTTAGCATTTAATACGTAAATAGTAGTTAAATATGCAATTAAAAAGTTTACACATAAAGTAACATGACTTCGTAATAAAAGCACCTCGCTTCGTTCTTGCAGTATAATCACATTTTAAAGATTGTATTAATTAGTAAAAACATATTAATTCAATAAATAAACAAAAAAATCAAATAATTTATACATTATTTAGGCTATGATCTGAATGTAAATATTCATGAAAATTTGAGGAGCGAAAAACATAGATCCTCATACTCAAGCTTCATGAATCATATTACGAAATAATTAAATCGCCGTTTGTCATGAAAACTATATATAAAAACATCACAATCATCCATTTTAAGTATTTATCGAAGTTAGACGGTTTATTTAAGAGAAATTCGGCATTCAGGAATTAAAGTCACAACCTCTCCTCCTCCTCACAAAAAAAAAAAAAAAAAAAAAAAAAAGAAAGAAAGAAAGAAAGAAAGAAAGGAAAAAACATGTTTGGTAAATATCACATTAACGCTAAGCTCATGACGACTTATACTTGTGGTAACTTACGAACTGAGTGAAAAATATTTATTCCAGAATTCCAACACAGAATATCTGTCTTAAATTGCCAATGCTCCATCTATTAGTTTACCTAGATTACATTGGACCGGCACTATTCAATCGCAAATTATTTTGACAATAACATTTAATCTATTTTCCTGAATTGCTCAACAGAATAACTGGAAAGTAAAGGAACTCCGATAAACGATGGATTGTACACACAAGATATTACAGTTTAGTTTTTAAAACAAAATCATGCTAATTAGTCAAGACCTTTAAATCTCTATGATTCTGTTAAAAATAATATAGTGTGTTAAATGGTTACATGCAAGTCCATCCATTCATTCTGGTATCGCACGTATGCTAGCATTGATTGTCGATATTCGGCATAAAACGTCTCATCGAATTTTACCCTCTATGTCTAAGCTGCCTGTTTCCCAAGAAGTAATTCAAAAACATACGTTGTCATTGCATTATATGTTATAGATATTTTTTTATTTTATGTCAATAGTGCATTTATTCAATTGTAAAAACTTTTCTATATATTACAATATATTTCAAGATTTTGAAAAACTTTTATGTTTACAATCCTATATTTTACTCTTAATAGATATTTTCTAAATTATTCAAAAGTTTTCAAATAATTGCAGTTTTAATTTTATAAATCAATCATCTATTTTTTAAAAAAAATGTATCAGATACCATTCTGGTTTTTTTTTTCTAATTTAATGATAAAATTTTAGCAAAATAAATTTTCGCAACTTATGTGATGAAAGACATATTCAGTGCAATCGGATCGTTATTTGATAATAATATTTGTACCACAGGAAATATATTCTAACAGCTTTGAAAGTAACAAGCATTCGAATTAAGCAGTGTCAACATTAAATATGTTATTATTGCTGGGTAAAACAAATTGCAAGATCATGCTGCATTCCCTTACACAGTTTCGAAATATACAAATCAACCTACTGCTGTACATTATAATAAAAATGGACCCAGAATGTTTGATAGTGTTGCGAGTATTTTTATAAAATATGTTTTCTTCATATTACGGTACACACTCAACGAGCTAACTTCAATTTTAAAGTATTGCTAGTGAACACGCACTGCATTCACAAAATCTATGTTCGTCACATATCTATAGTAACATATTTACAGGTAATACTAAAACGGAGAAAATTGATACAATAGTTTGCCTTTTGGACTGTGGAAAGAAACAAATTTGCGTTTTAAATAATAGATTAGTAACACAAGCGTATCTAAAAACCCCATGTTCGTTGAAATTTATATTAATACAATAATACAATAATTATTACATGGCATAATTAACCAGTGACTCATAAATTGAATGTTCTGAAGTAAAAATGATTAAACGTATCTTAATTAATATTTGCCAAAAATCTGAGATATTCGAAATAAGTAACAATACGGAAGATATTTTATTTCACACGTTTGAATAGTTACAATTCATGTTAAAATATTGTACATTCTATATATGTTCTAGATTAAAATATCAAGGTTAAAATTATGAAAATTTATAATTTCAACAGAAACTCTAAAAGCATTCCAATGTAAAAAAAAAAAAAAAAAAAAAAAAAAAAAAAAAAAACTAGAACTAGAGTAAGTAAACATTTTATCTTTAAGGAACCGATTTTTACCATAGTGCAGTTGCGTTTAACAACCAATGAAAAATCCATTAATTTACATCCTCTCAAACAGTACTTGTGTGATTGTCAAATTATTTTTATAGTGTTATTTATCCACAATGTATTAATCTTTATTAAAAATGGTACTTTTAACAGAATATTTTAAATATCATTGTATCTATCTATCTATCTATCTATATATATCTATATATATATATATATATATATATATATATAAGTTTAAATGTGTTCAATTTCCTAATATGAATCTTTATGTTCATTTATGTAAATATGTATTCATAACATGGTATTCAGCTTACACATAATGGAAATTTGAATATTTTATTAGTGAAATCAGGAAGAAATTAGATCAGAAACAAAAATTTAAAGAATACTATGTCGATTTTCAAATAATAAAAATGTACATGCAGGATATTTGCGAAAGTTTTAACTGGAATTTTACAACAAACAAAGGTTCAAAAATCACAACACTGCAAAATTTAATAGACTTTTTAGGGGAATGCTTTATTTACGTAATATAAAACAATCCAAGAATTTTCTAATAAATGCTTTGGAACTTCGATTCATACATATAGTTAAATATATGTATATATTTTTAATGAAAATCTGATTTGTTCATTTAATTACAAGAGTAGTTTTAAATAAATTTTCGGGAACAATATCTTAAGTTATAATAAGATATAAGAAATAATAATATTTATAACTAATTTTTTCACAGACATTTTTTGATTTGTGCTAAATAGAACACTTATTTCCAAGTCTTTTTTTTCTCTTAATGATAAAAGCTTAATTAGACTACAGGAATGTAATAAAATAAAATAAAATAAAATTCAAATAAAAGTCTTTTACTTTTGCGACGTTATAGACAGAGCAAATAACAACGTGATATATGTATGAGACTTTCTAGGCTCTTTAATTGCTAAAGTCAATTTTTGCTGAATAATACTTTTTTCAATTCTCTCGTTTTTACATTCAAAATTGCCTACCTCAGATAATTTGCTATGAAAAGAAATGGCTTAGTCAAGCATTAGATTAAACTAAAATGTCTAAAAAATACCAAAGAATATACTCATGCAAATACACCAGAATTAAATCCCGACTGTATTTTTGTATGATATATTAGAAATTAAAAAATGTTAAATACTGTGATATCTAGAATATAAAAGAACTTTATTTAAATTAATCTTAAGCTTTATGCAAAAACTATTTATAACTGGACTGCATATTCTATTGAAATTTCACATTCATCCTAAACAAATTTTTATTCTTGAAACTAACTGAATAAATAAAAATGTCATGGATAATTTTTATACATTATTTTAGAATAAGATTAATGGTTTTTTATAAAAGTAATTTTTAATATTATAATGACAATGATAAAAAACTACTAATGATAAATTCATTAATATATTATTAGTATATATGTTATTTTTGTATACTCAAAATAAGTTTTATAGATTATAAAATTCCCAGTATTATCTCTTAATTGGAAATTGTCGCTTACGATTAAATTCTTGTGGAATTTCTAGAATGTTATGATTAAAGGCATTTACTGGAAAGAGAAATATATAAGGGAAATTTATCATATATATTCAAATTGAACGAAATGAGCAGGTTTCAAACTAAAACTCCCATAGAAAATCGCCAAACTACGGTTAAATTTAAAGAAAGGGCTTTTTATTAACCATTTGGAAAAATGGTTATTGTCCTCTATCAGGGTAGGAAATCAAAAACATATGTGAAGCATTTTATTGGTTGAATCCGCACTTTATTCGTTTTCTGATTGGTCTATACAGTAATCTGTATTTTCCCTTTACTTTCAACAGAGATGGATACTTCTGTTACCACTATGACAAAAAAGTAATAAAAACTACAAAAAAAAATTAATAACTCAGAAACAAATTGAGATACAGCTTTCAAAGAAACTGCATTTAAAAGTACATTTTTTCTCTCTATACGACGGTGTAAAAAGTAATGTTGTGGGATGTTTAGAATTTTAAGAATGAAATTTCATTTAAAATTAGTCTAGGAATATTAATATTTAATCCATGGCGTACGTAATGAATGACCAGCTCCGTAGAAGTTTAAAAATTACAGTACCGAAAAATGTAACAGATTGGCGAATTTTCTGAAACACACCAGGCATATCGCGAACTTCCCCTACAGCAGCCGAAAGCTTGGCGACAAGTTCTTCTTCGGATTAAATGGGAGTCTCATACACAAGAGCCTTTAGCTGTCCCCACAATAAAAAAAAAAAAAAAAAAAAAAAAAATCGAGATGAAAGATCTGGCGAGCGCGGTGGTGCCTGGTGTGTTTCAGAAAATTCGCCAATCTGTTTTTCGCCGTTGTACTGCGTCCATAACAGCTGCCGGTCAAGGTTTTGAGCACTTATTTTAATCAAATTCCATTAAATTTGTTTTCGTAACTTAACTTAATCGATCATTGTGTGTTTTTGCCTCGTATAAGAACATAACTTTTGGCGCCCTCTAACTTTTTTACGTTTAGTTTTTGACCATGCATTCTTGATACAAACTGTTTGTTTGGTTATGTACTATCACCTCTTAAAAATTTTCCCGTCTTTTTTGAATCACCCTGTATATTATTTAAAGGTCCGTACAATATAAATACGTTTAAAGTACATCAAAGTCATTTAAAATCAAAATGTTTTCAACCGAACTTACTTGGCAGTCATCAGAGAGAAGTAAAAGAGGTTGTGTCTTTTTGCGCCTTCTATAATCACCACGAATAGACCATTATACTTCAAGGGTGGTATGAAATAAAATGTGGCATGGAAAAGGTATTGAAAATTTAAACAAACTCAGGTTTTATCTTATATGTAATATTTTTTTTCCAGACTGCGTGGATATCATATAATAATATATCATTACAGATTATTTCTTTATTAGATATTATTTCCAGAGATACTCCTATAATGCCTTCTTTGTAATTACTTGTATAGAAGATAATTTTGGATCCATTTGAATTTGATTTTATAGGTTACGTTTGTACTAATCTTGTTAACGCAGTTAACCTATAAAAGCATATTTCAATAAGTACAAAATTATCTTCCGCACAAATAATTACCAAGAAACTATTAAAAAAGAATCTCTGGAATTAATATCTAATAAAGAAATAGTTTGTGATAATATACTATCATATGATATCCGTGAGGTCTATAGGGAATTATTACATAATAGATAAAACCTCTGTTTATTGAAATTTTGAATACCATTTCCATGCCAAGTTATATTCCATACACCCATTGAAGTGAAATGGTCTATCCTTAGCTAATCTAGAAGGCGCAAAGAGACACAACAACCTGTAGTTCCTACGGATGACGGCAAATTAAGTTCGGTCGTAAACGTTTTAATTTTAAAGGGGTTTTATTCACTTTCAGAGTTTTTATATCGTTTTGTACGCACCTTTAAGTAATGCTGATACATTTATTTGTATTTTTCTATACAACAGAACAATTTTTGTTTTTTCCGTTGGTGTCGCATATTTCTCTTTGTCTGCTGGCAAAAACAATATGTACGACATAGCATCAACAAATATATATATATATATATATATATATATATATCCAGAGATTAAACTTTCTGTTACGATTTTCATTAAAATCGCCATTGTACGTCAGATTTTTTTTTTAAAGGAAGTTTTAAATTAAGGACATTTGGACACTCTGTAATATTTTTAGGAAAAATTTCAAAATTTATAAAATACTCAGTATTTCAAAATTGTGAAACACATAAACTGTTATAATTAATTTAAATAACGAATGTCAAATTTCAATTTTAATAACTAATTTATTTATAATAATAATATTAATTGCAAAAAACCCCATTAATTTATTGTATGAATTTTACGTCTGTTTAAAAATAAACGGAATTTCTTAAAAAAATAATAAATACATTAAAAAAAAGACTTACATAATTCGTATTCTTGTTAACATATTTTGAAAAGTTATATAAGTAATGATAATACACTTATTTGTAATTTTCTGAACAATTTTTCTTTTTTTTTTTCTACGATGTCGCATGTGTCACAACAACAACATGTGCGAAATAGCATCAACAGAAAAAAATAAATATCATCAACGATTAAACTTTCGCGTGCCATATTCTTTAAACAACGCCATCCTACGTCAGATTTTTTTTTTTTAAATGGAAGTTTTAAATTAGTGATTTGGACACTGTATTATTTTTAGAAAAATTTTCAAAATTTCTACTAAACTACTCAATATTCCAAAACTGTGAAACACATAAAGTGTTATAATTAATTTAAATAACCAAAGTCGAATTTCATTTTAATAAGTGATTTATTTATAATATTACCATTAATTTAAAAAAAAAAAAACTTCCATTTGTTGTATGAGTTTTACGTCGATTTATAAATAAAAAGAATTTTATAAAGAATAACATAGTAAAAATAGACTTACATAATTCCTAACGTGTTTAAAAAGTTATACAAACATTTTAATAAATATAATGAAATCTAACCGGTTTTTTCATAAAAATACATAAATATTGAGTATCAATGCATTGTGGTATGCTATAAAATAAATATAATACATCTAAAAATTTAGAACTTATGCACTTTGTTTGGTAAAAGATGCATATATGTTGACATGGGAGCTCTTTCATCGGAACAATGTTAGGGAAACGTGACTTTCTTATAGATGACTGCAATAAATGAGAGAAAATGATATATTTCTTGCATAGTATTTAGCTATTTAGGTATTTTTTTGTGTAGTAAAACGTGATTCGTCCTTCGCCTTTATATTTTTAAATTGCTTTATGGGTATATAATGGAGATATACAAATAATCCTAAATGCGATCATTGCATTTTTTGTCCCCTAGTTTAGAATTTCTAGTCATTTTTAAGAATAAAAAATCGGATTAAATGTAATCTGAATGTCACCAAAATAGTGCTTTTCATAAATTATAATTTGCAAAATATTTTTCAAAACTAATTGCAATACATTCGGTTATTAAATTCCGATGATAAATTTCACATAGCAGATGACATTTAAGAACAACAGGACATTTATGATACATATCATAAAAATATTAATACAAATAATGATGTCTAACCTGTTCTTTACTAAAAATATACAAAAATTGAGTATCGTTGTATAGTGGTTGGATGCAGCAATGTTATAAAATAAATATAATACATATAAAAATACAGCACTTATGTAATTTATACGGTAACAATATGCATGAAAGTTAACATGGGACCTCATTTATTGGAACACTGTTATGGAAACGTGACCTCCTTATGCACGACTGCACTACATACAGAAAAGTAGAGAAATTACATTTTTCGTGCACGGTATTCAGCTATTTAAGTTTGTTTTGCAAAACGTGATTCACCGTTGGCCTTTATGTGTATAAATTTTATGTAATGGACATTTATAAATATTCCTAATTCGAGAACTACAATTTTTCTTTTAGTTCACAATTTCTAGTTATTTTTAAGGTATAAAAAAATCAGATTTACTGTTATCTGAATGTTATACAAAACAGTATTTTAATTACATTATAATTTACTAACTATTTTTCCATAATTATTTAGATTATTTTCGATCCTTACATTTCGGTGATAAAATTGGCTTAGCAGGTGACCTATATAGAACATCGGGATATTTATAATTTTAATCACTTGTGAAAATTAATTAATTAAAAAAAAGACATAATTTTCCACGTACATTTTTCAAATTTATATTTTCTTATTTAATTATAACAATGCTGAATGGGTGATACATCTTAGCTTATATTTCATCTCAACTTATTTTTTTTATTACACTAGGGGACGCTGCCCCCTACGAGCTACGCTCGTAAACCCCCGTTCAGACACCGCAGACCCTAAAAGCACGCTAATTTGATAGGCTTAAAAAATATTTCGGAAGATTGAATTATAAGTTTAAAAAAAGTGGCGATCTCCCTATAAACGGGTTTCTATTCATTTCTCTTTGATTGGGGAATATTAAAGCCAAATCAGCGGCTGTTAAATGATACAATGGCTGTTTCCGTCTTTGATTAAATAAAATCAGTTGACATTTCAAAACAAGCTAATATAAAATGAATTAAATAAACAGAGTCTTTGCCTCCCGGTATTTTTTAGCAAAGCGAAAAGAAAGTTTTTTTTAATGACACTTTAAATGTATCGTTTTTGATCTGACGTAATTTTCAATAAACTTTTCTTTCTCCTTTTACTATTCACGTGAAAATAATTTTGTTAGAAATGAAATATTATTTGCGCTATCCTAATAAAAATAGTTTAAAATATCATCTTAAAATATTATATAAATGTCTCGGGCAATTTTTAAATTTAAACTGTTTTACAATATTATTTTTTGTTCATTTTACGTAATGTGTATTGTGACGTAAATATGATGTAATTTCTCCTATTTAAGACTTCTAACGCATGTTAATGAATTTATTATTTTACAACATTCTTTCGCTTTTTAAATTCACGTATAATATGGTTTTTATGATAATTTTCAATGAGTTCCTGCTTTTTATATTTTCTTGTTTATAATAGTCACGTGTAAAATAAATTTTTAGTTTGAAGCAAACATTATTGTTTGCGCTTTTTGTACAGTTGGCAACAGTTTAAATTAGTACAATTTTCTAAAATAAGTAAAATATATCTCTCGAAATGCGGAAAATTTGAATTTAAAATATAAATAAAACCTCCAAAAATGAGTCGAATTAATAAACTGAGTGCAGTCTGCACACCGGGAAATTCTGGCGCATAAAATGATCTAAAAATAATTAAATTCCGATATACAGTTTTTGCTCCTATAAAACTTTTTTAATGGAAAGAGTTTGTCCAACTTTAGCATTAAATATCTCTTTAAATATTTCTTCGATTTGAAAACTGTCTGCATCAGCGTGTTTATCAAACATTTCTTTTTAATTTCACCGATTTTCATATTTTTGTATGCAATATTTTGTTTAATATTGACGAAGAAAGACCTCCGGTCACAAAAAATTCAAAACCGGCGGCGGCGGTGACAGTGGTAGTTACTTTTGTTTTAGAATAGAGAGATTTTATCATTCAGTATATCAATTACTCCAGTGCGAAAGCAACGGTTTTCCAGAATCAGTCATTATGGGCGGAAATTAATTTACCTAAGCAGTCGACAATATTTTGCGTAAAGTGACTTATTTTTATTATTTTTAAATGTATTATTATCATTATTAGATTTTTTAAAATTATTATTCCGATAAAAAATTGAACTGCATTAGATTTAAGGGGGTACGAACACAAGATTCTTAATATCTTACATTTTCTTAAAATAAATAAATAAATAAAAATAAATAAATAAATTGCATTAACATTTTCTCTGCTTTTGTCTGCTGAAAAGGACTTTTACATCGTGTTTCTATCTTAATTTCAACAGGAAATATTAATATTTTCGTTTTGGCTTGTTTTCAAAATCTAGCTTTCAAGCAATGGCTGTCATGAAAACGACCTGTTGTGAAAGTGCGTTTTTTTTTCATGATGAGTTTTCTCGTATCAAAATTGTTATAAGTCAAGAACCGCTAATGATAAATAAATAAATAAATAAATAAATTGCATTAACATTTTCTCTGCTTTTGTCTGCTGAAAATGACTTTTACATCGTGCTTCTATCTTAATTTCAACAGGAAATATTAATATTTTCGTTTTGGCTTGTTTTCAAAATCTAGCTTTCAAGCAATGGCTGTCATGAAAACGACCTGTTGTGAAAGTGCGTTTTTTTTCATGATGAGTTTTCTCGTATCAAAATTGTTATAAGTCAAGAACCGCTAATGATAAATAAATAAATAAATAAATAAATTCATTAACATTTTCTCTGCTTTTGTCTGCTGAAAAGGACTTTTACATCGTATTTCTATCTTAATTTCAACAGGAAATATTAATATTTTCGTTTTGGCTTGTTTTCAAAATCTAGCTTTCAAGCAAGGGCTGTCATGAAAACGACCTGTTGTGAAAGTGCGTTTTTCTTCATGATGAGTTTTCTCGTATCAAAATTGTTATAAGTCAAGAACCGCTAATGATAAATAAATAAATAAATAAATAAATTGCATTAACATTTTCTCTGCTTTTGTCTGCTGAAAATGACTTTTACATCGTGATTCTATCTTAATTTCAACAGGAAATATTAATATTTTCGTTTTGGCTTGTTTTCAAAATCTAGCTTTCAAGCAATGGTTGTCATGAAAACGACCTGTTGTGAAAGTGCGTTTTTCTTCATGATGAGTTTTCTCGTATCAAAATTGTTATAAGTCAAGAACCGCTAATTATAAATAAATAAATAAATAAATAAATTGCATTAACATTTTCTCTGCTTTTGTCTGCTGAAAATGACTTTTACATCGTGTTTTTATCTTAATTTCAACAGGAAATATTAATATTTTCGTTTTGGCTTGTTTTCAAAATCTAGCTTTCAAGCAATGGTTGTCATGAAAACGACCTGTTGTGAAAGTGCATTTTTCTTCATGATGAGTTTTCTCGTATCAAAATTGTTATAAGTCAAGAACCGCTAATGATAAATAAATAAATAAATAAATAAATTGCATTAACATTTTCTCTGCTTTTGTCTGCTGAAAATGACTTTTACATCGTGTTTCTATCTTAATTTCAACAGGAAATATTAATATTTTCGTTTTGGCTTGTTTTCAAAATCTAGTTTTTAAGCAATGGTTGTCATGAAAACGACCTGTTGTGAAAGTGCGTTTTTCTTCATGGTGAGTTTTCTCGTATCAAAATTGTTATAAGTCAAGAACCGCTAATGATAAATAAATAAATAAATAAATAAATTGCATTAACATTTTCTCTGCTTTTGTCTGCTGAAAATGACTTTTACATCGTGTTTCTATCTTAATTTCAACAGGAAATATTAATATTTTCGTTTTGGCTTGTTTTCAAAATCTAGCTTTCAAGCAATGGTTGTCATGAAAACGACCTGTTGTGAAAGTGCGTTTTTCTTCATGGTGAGCTTTCTCGTATCAAAATTGTTATAAGTCAAGAACCGCTAATGATAAATGGTTCAAACTTGGAACATTTCTTTTCAATTGTTTAACTTTAATTTTGATTCAGCAAATTTGAGAAATGTTCAATTAATGTTACAAACTACGAATTAAATATTGTCAATAAAGTATTTTATTCCAATCTTTCCTATGCTTGTATTTATTTTCATTTCATGCTCTAAAAGATATGATTCTTTTAAAATGCCCATAAAACAGCATAAAAGGGAACCCACTGCATAAAAATTTAAGATTCACTCCTATGAAAGAGTGACTATTCATTCCTACCAGGGGTGAAAAAACGCTCTTCTTTAGAAAGAGTGAATAATCACTCCTCCGAGAGGGTTATTATCCGCTCCTGTTTAGAGTGACTATTCACTTCTCAGGAGTGGATATTTACTCTTTCAGAGAGTCAAACATCCCACTTTTTGTCAGAGTGAATAGTCACTCTAAAGAGGTTGAGCATATTTTGACTCTGCGATAGAGTGTATATTCACTCCACCGGAGTGAATGGTCACTCCTTTTTATTTAGAGGGCAACATTGTCACTGTCTTCCCAAAATCATCACAGTGCTTATGACAATATCGTCACAAATGACACATATTTCACAAATTGGTCACAATGTGACTTTAAAGATTGTCGCTTTCGTCACATATTCGTCAAAAAGTTAATGCCAAAATAGTAGCAAATGACACACTTTTCACAAATTTGTCACACCCTGACTTCACAGAGTCGTCACAACGTAACGTCACAAATGAGCTCTAAAACGGTCATAACGACTTCGCATTTTAGTCACTATGACGTCACATCGGCGGTCACAAAGTTACAGTGTCACTTCACAACAACGTTGCCGTGACGTCTCCATGCCTTACGGGTTTTGTAGTCTGTATTGTGCCGTTCATTAATAAACACATAAAATGCGATCTTGTGCTAATTACTTCCAGAAATCAGCGTAAAATATTTACCAGGTTAACCTTTCACGGGGAAAATTCTATGATCGTGTCAAAGTGGAAAAAATTTTGTTGTTTTCATTCCGGAATATCAAGCATAAGAGACTCAATTGGTAACTTCATCATAATAACTGATCATTATCATATTTTACTGAATACATATACGATAAAAGCTAAATTTTAATAATTTGGGCAACTAAGATTTATAGAAATAGTATTTTTCTAAATTTAGGTTAAAATAATATTTGTTTGAGATCTATACTAACCAATATAAGACGCATTTATCATTGTAACTAATTTTGTAGGTTTATTATAAATCAATGAATCAGTTCCTTCTTAAACATTTTCTTTCTGCGACATTCGACGGGTTTCACTTCGTATAAATAAAAATGTAAATGTTGATTTGTACAAAATCTTAAACCTCCGAAACTTCATCACCGATTGCTTTCAAATTGAAGAATTGCATTGCGTTTGCTTACGGGAGTGTTTTTATATACTTAATATTCCCCCTCCCTCAAATTTTCCCCGTGGAGGGTACATTTTTAACTTTATCCGACTCTCATGAGGGCACTTTTTAAACTTTTATTTGCAGCAATCTTGTGATATATCCATAGAAAGCGCTTTTACACCTCTTTCATATTATGAAACTCGCTCACCCTCTCCCCCCAATTTCAATAGACGGGGATGGCATCTACATAAATAAAAATATAAATGCACGGAAAACGCCGTTTTGTTCAAACAACTAAATTTAGGTTAATATAGCTCCAAAAAATTATTAAGGTTGAAATGACCAAATTTTGGTTGGAGTGACCAAGTTTTGGTTGGGCTAACCAAATGATTTGTTGAGTTAACAAAATCATTTGGTTAATCTAACTAAAATTTGATCATTCCAACCAAAATATTTGGTTGGACCTATATTAACTAAAATTTAGTTGTTTCAACAAAACAGTTTTTTTTTTTTCGTGTGTTAGTTTGTACAAAATCTTAATCCGAAAGTTCTTCACCGATTACTTTGAAATTGAAGGGTTATATTGCGTTCGATTTCGTGCACATTTTTATATATTTTTAACCCCCCCCCACACACACACACACGTAATTTTCCCTCAGGGACCATTTTGAACATTTTCCAACACCCAGGTGGCTGATGTTTTAGATTCACACATCAGTCATGTGATATGTCATTAGAAAGCTTTTGGACCACTTTTTCATATCGTTTTAGGTGCAGGAACACTGTTTGAGCAATATTCGTATGGAACAACACCTCCACCAACAATATACTGTAATCGCGACGATAGCCTAGTGACACTAAACGAAGGTTTTTCTAGGAAATTATACGAATTGCATAGGCTTTGTGAAAATTGAAAAAAGCAGATATTACATGGAAGGAATATACAAAATTTTTTACGATTCAATAATTCTATTTAGCAATACATTCTCGGAACTTTATTTTGATACCTTAAAAAACGTTTATAATTTCCAAACTATTTACGTAATTCAAGTGCAATGATACCGAATATTAGCGATTGCCCATTACAATAGCCTTACGTTAATAATGGAAATGAGCAGTATATAAGTAAAATTCCATAGTAAAAGTAAGATTCCACTAAGACTCCCTAAAAGTAAGATACCATTTTTAATGTCTTCTATTTTTACAAGAAGAAAATATTGGATACCTCCAAATTTTCGACTTCCGTTTTTCGACGGATTTACACGGTTTAGTGGTCAGAGATTCCGAAAAACATGTTTTTACAAAATGTCTGTCTTTGAGCCTGTGTTTCTGTGAGTCTGTCTGTCTGTCTCTCTGTGGCACAGATTTTGTGGCCGCTGTATCTGAAGAACTAATGCACGGAATTTAATAAAAATTTATGTTCTAGTTGTCCCTAATTAAATTGGTTCTGTAAATCGCCCAACAAGTGTCGATGCTTTGCTGCATTTTTTGCGATTTCTCTAATAGCTCTATCTCAAGAACTAATGCACAGATTTTCATCAAACATCTGATTTAGATATTCCTTGATATGAATTGGAGCTGGTAACGTTTTGGCGTAAATCGCCAAACAGATGGCGCTGCTATGCTGCATTTTGCAGTATTTACACTATTTTTGCAATAGCTCTATCTCAATAAATAACGCACGGATTTTATTCTAACTTCAGATTCCGTTAGACCATGACATGAATTGACATTTTGTATAATTTGATGTAAATCTCAACAGGGGCGCTGCTATGCTGCATTTTTTGCGATTTCCGCAATCTATCTCAGCATCTATTTCAAGAACTTTACTAGGGTTTTCAACAAACTTCAGGTTCAAATATTAGGCTTTTTCACAATCATTTGACTTTTGGGAAAAAAAAAATCTGACAAAATTAAACTTGTTAAAATAACATTTTAATCTGATAGAAGAATGCCTTAATGATTCAAAATAAAGAAAAAATGGCAGAGAAAAATCTTTTATTTAGCTGAGGTTTAAGTTAAACTTGCGAGTTTAATTTTCCTTACCATTTTACACCTATAACTTTTAATTTTCTTCTAAATTTTTACTTATAATGAATTTGCATAGTACCCACAGGGCATTCAAATAAGAAATAATGACAATGTAATATTTTTAGTACAAAAATTAGTCATAACATTGTCTTAAAGGGGTGTAAAAGAAGGGACGGTAATGTAAAAAAAAGGGATGGTATAGGGAAAAAAAGGGACGTTAAGGATGGAACAGCAAGGAAAATTACCACCTATTTTAGGGAGATCATGTTGAGACTAAGCTGTTGCCAAAATGTTAATTGATTTTTAGAAACAGTTATTTACATTGGATTAATTTAAAAAAAAAATTAATTTACCTCGAAAAGTGCAGGAATAAACCTTGGCTAATAAAGCCTACCAATAAAGCCACGATGCTTGAAATTGATATTTAAATGCTGATTTAAATTCTACAGTAAATTTCCTGCCAAAGAATTTTAGACATTATTTCTCTACGATACTTCTGCATGAGAAAGAATTTGAAAAAAAATCTGTGGCTGCATCTGAAATGATTTTCTGTATACTTTTAGAAGAGGGATGGTAAGGAATCTAAAACCCAGGGACAGAGTTTAAAAAATAATAACAACCCTAAAAATGTGTTCAGGTTAATTTTTAACTACATATTTGTATAAAACAATAGTTCCAGTATGAGAAAAAAATCACATCGAATTATTTTTATTGAAAAATTTTTATCGAGACAGCTCCAAACTTAAAAATCAGTATCAGGAATACGGGACGGTATAGGAGTTTTCCAGGTGTTTGGTCCACCAACATTGTCCAAAACTTATTTATCTTGTTAATATTGTTGTACAATCATTAAATGGGATGTTCTCCAGTATATGAAATAAAAAAAAAACACAAAAAAGTGTATTAAATAAAAATTATTATTCAGGGACATGAAAGTTAAAAGATTGTGAGAATGGCCCATATACCTAGATATGATTTTTGTGCTGTTGATGTTTTGGTGTAAATCGCTCAACAGGTGGAGCTGCTATGCTGCATTTTTGCGATTTCCGCAATAGCTTTATCTCAAGAAGTAATGCTTGGATTTTCAACAAACTTCAGATTAAGGTATACCTCGATATGAATTAGTGCACTTCATGTTTTAGTGCAAATCGTTCAACAAGTGGGGCTGGTATGTTGCATTTTTAGAATTTCCACCATGGCTCTATCTTAATAATTAATGCCCGAATTCTCAACGAACTTCAGATTCAGATATATTGTGATATGAATTGGTGCTAAATTGATGGAATTTCTTTTACTATTTAATATAGTATCATGGAAAATATGTATTCTTGTTATTATTTTTTTTTCTTAAATGACAATTTATATTATAATTGTCCCATCCTCAATATAAATCAACTAGATACCAAATTTATATTCAAAACTTGACAATAAAACATATTTAAAAATGCTTATGAAAAAATCATCTAAATATTTAAGAAAACGGTATATGTTTTTACACTAGTCAGATAACATTAAAGATAATTTTTTATTCAGAAAATATATAGAAAGCGTGAACTAACTAATAAAAATAGCTTATTTTATGAATTGCTTTACATCTACATTACCTAATCCTAAAACCATTTATAGATTTAAAACGAAATGATTAATCATGTTTTTCTGCACCAAACAAACTTAAATAGCCAAATATCAAGCACGAATGTAGAGTTTTCCCTCAGTGGAGTCATGCGTAAGAAAATCACGTTTCCAAAACCGTGTTTCGATGAAAGATGTTTCATGTTAAGTTTCATGCATATTGTTACAGAATAAAATGCTTAAATGTTTTATATTTTGAGGTATTATTTTATAGTATTAGGAATGCCGTGCCCAACAACTATAAAAATATTTTTGAATATTTTTATTTTTTATGATAAAACATTAAATGTTTCATTACTTTCATTTTTTAAGTAAAATGTATAATAAAAAATGTGTATTTGTATGTTTTATTTCATTATGTTTAATGTTTATCTAAATCTATTAAACGCTATGTTAAATAAATAGAGTTTCTATGTATTTTTTAATACATTAGATGCTCTTATTTTAAAACCGTTTTCTAATAACAGTAACCATTTAGAAAACATATTATGTTCCCTCGAGCTTTGGCGTTTAATAAGGGAAAGCCTTTTTCCAGACTGGACACTAGCCCTCATTATACCCCCCCCCCCCCCCCCACCCACCCTGCATAAATACAACTGTGCTTGAAAAGTACCAAAGGAAAATCATTTGTTTGTCTTTTTTATAACAAATTTAAAACATAAACTTTTAAAAAGTTATTGCACATGTATGCAGTAATTAGTAAAATCTGAAATAAAATGTCAAATTTTAGCATTTGTATCGGGAAATGAAGCGTTAAGAACCAGAGTGGGCTATCACACATTTTGATGAAAAATAATTTTGAAGTGTCAAATTATTGTATGTTATGCTATTTATTGCCTGATTTATCTAGGCTTATCTATATTTTTCTATTAACTGATGGTATGGTCCATATTAACTTGGATATCAAGTTACCAGTGCAAAAGTCGATCAAGTGGTTTGGTCTACGCTGATTCTGCAAACGTAATAATCATGTACTTGCATGCCTGGTCTCCTCTGATACAAGGACAATAGTTTTGAAACTGTGTGAAGTATGTTTGTAAGTGAAGTATGTTTGAAAACAATTTTACAGAATTTGCAATGAGTTTGCCTGGAAAGCACAGCAATATATATGGGGCATGCTCACAATTTTTGACTTTTGGGAAAAAAAAATCTGACAAAATTAAACTTGCTAAAATAACATTTTAATCTGATAGACAAATGCCTTAATTATTTAAAATAAAGAAACAAATGGCCAGCAGCGAAATTTTTTTTATTTAACTGAGGTTTAACTTAAACTTGCGAGTTTAATTTTACTTACCATTTTACCCCTATAACTTTTTATCTTCTTCTAAATTTTTACTTATAATGAATTTGCATAGTACCCACAGGACATTCAAATAAGAAATAATAACAATGTAGTGCTTTTAATATAGAATTTTTGTATAACATTGTCTTAAAGTGGTGTTAAAGAATGGACAGTAAGTTATAAAAAGGATATGGTATTGGAAAAAAGGGACGGTAAGAAAAATTACCACCTATTTTTAGGAAAATCCTGTTAAGACTAAGTAATAGCCACAATGTTCATTTATTTTTAGAAACAGTTGTTAACATTGGATTATTATTATTATTTTTTTAATTTACCTCGAAAAGTGCAGGAATTAACCTTGGGGACAGTGAGAATACCAATAAAGCCACGATGCTTGAAATCGATATTTAAATGCTGATTTAAATTCTACAGTAAATTTCCTGCCAAAGAATTTTAGACATTATTTCTCTAGTATATTTCTGCATGAGAAAAAACTTGAAAATATTCTGTGGCTGCATCTGAAATGATTTTCTGTATAATTTCAGAAGAGGGGTGGTAAGGAAACTAAAACCCAGGGACAGAGTTTAAAAAATAATAACAACCTTAAAAATGTGTGCATGTTAATTTTTAGCTACATATTTATATAAAACAATAGTTCCAGTTTCAGAAAAAAATTACATCGAATTATTTTCATTGAAACAATTTTATCCAGACAGCTCCAAACTTAAAAATCAGCATCAGGGACACGGGACGGAATAGGAGCTTTCCAGGTGTTTGGACCCCCAACATCGTCCAAAACTTATTTATCTCGTTAATATTATTGTGCGATCATGCAATGGGATGTTCCCTAGTATATGAAATAAAAAAAAAAACACAAAAAAGTGTATTAAAATAAAAATTATTATTCGGGGATATGAAAGTCAAGAGATTGCGAGAATGCCCCATATATATATATTAGGGTGGAGCGAAAAAAAATATTTTTTAATCAAAAACGAGTAGGTGCCTAAAGTGGCCTTTATACTAGTACATCAACTGCGTGCAATTTTACCGCTGTTAAAAAAAGGCTTAAGTCTGCGCTTTTGGTAGAAATGTCGAAATTTTGGGTAAAATTTCCCATTTTTTCATTTTTTTTAAAAATTCCTATAGAGATGCTAATTATTTAAAAGTGTTATTTAGATCTTTATTTTTAATGACTTAATATATTTAAACGATAAAACGATATCTTTATACTGCATAACTGGAGCAAAACTGACAACTTTTGGTTAAAGAAAGGCGATGCCACTCAGTTGTGTCATACAACTAATTGTTGTTTTGAATACAGCTCTTACCTAGGTACACGTGGAGGTAACTGCATTTCATGTCACAACAGTGCATAGCTCGATCAGCCACCATCTGAGCGCAATGTGTTATTTATACATTGAATTGTGATTTTTTATCAAAGACTGGCATAAGTTTGCTATGTATCAACGTAGTCCATCTCGTCTTCATATGCACAGACATTTGATTCTGCTGCAGTCATCTCCTTCATGTATGCTTCTGCTGGTTGTGTAAGAGAAAGAAAGTAATGTAATACATTGGGGATGCTATTAATGTAATCTATTCAGCCGTCTAATAACTTCATCAAGATTTCACCTGATAAATGCATATGATTAAATATTCTGTTACCACAACAATTTTCCAATTAATTAGATTTATATAGTAGTTATCCGCTTAAAATTGATTGTCTTTTATTAAAAAGCAGTAAACCAACGTTTAAAATGCGCAAATAATACGTGAAAAGCAGCAAACAGCTGTTTCGAATCTACAGCGATATTCTTCTTCAGTGCAAGATAGGGAAAAAGGGAACAGCGTGCTAGATAAAGCAAGGCTGTTTTATCTAGTGTTAAAGTGTATAGATTAAAACATATTAAAATTAAAATTAGATTCTTTCCTCTTAAAATATCCTAACAGAGAATTTAAAAATGTATTAAAAGCTTGGTATAAATAAGTCAAATTTTATTTTAAAGTAATGATAAAAAAACTGTAATATTACTTTTTTAAGGGTCTCAAACTTAAAAAGATATTAATAAGATTTCAATTTATTTAAATATCGTAAAAACACGTTAGGTTTTATTAAAAAAACAAAAAAGAAAAATATATTATGGCGAGTTGTTTAAAATAGATACTATCGGTGGCTCCATAATTTTTATCGGTTTTAGTTTAAAACTCATGTAAAACATACTATTTAGCCATTATTGGAAGATCATTGAATATATTTTCAACATAGAGTCATATTTAGCCCAAAATGTGGATTTCAATAAAAATAATCTCACTGTAAGAAAAGTGTATACAACAATTAATTACTTTGCTCTCCAAACAAAAGCAACTTTATCAAAACATCATTTGCGGAACTTGCACTGTTTTGAAAGCAATATAGCAATTTTCCATAAAATTTATGGAAAACTTACTAAATTTGTACGCATTTATATTCTGAAAATGTCAATTACGGAAATTGTACTGTTTTCTTAGAAAAATGAAACTATTCCGTAAAATTTTACGGAAAAATTAATATATATTGACGGATTTTTTTACAGTGTATTTTTACACCCTTAAACTTCCTTAATTAGAAGAACAATATGTTACAAAATGTAAATCGTGTTAAAAAGGGGTCATTTAAAAGCATTAAAAACGGTTTTTAAAAATGTGTGATATGCAATATTACATTTTTCACTAAAAAATTCGGAATTATACCAAATTTTTCAAATTAGATGAACATTTTTCGCATATAAATTTAAACTACATATTACAGCGATTATAGAAATGCGTTTATATTGTTACTTTTTATTGAAAATATAAATAAAAAGAGAATGTAAAAGATTGCCTTAAAAATTTCAAAAGGTGATCAATATTCTTTAATTAGAGGAAAAAACTTTTAATTGCATGTAATTTTATTTTTATTATTTTATATTATCCAACTAATAAAGTCACTTGAAATATATAATATAATTAAACTTTTAATGTAGTGTTTAAGCAATTTCCGACAGTTTAAAAGGTTTTAATTTTCTGCTTAAATGTTTTAATAGTTAAGAAGTTAATTGCACTTAAAGCTGCAATTAAAATAGTTTACACGTAATGTAGCATGGCACCGTAATAAAAGTATATAGCCTCATTCTTTAATATAATTTTCTTTAAAAAGTTTTATTAAATATGATATATTTCGATATAGAGACACTTACAAACAATTGAAACACATAATATATAATTCAATAGATCTTTCTGAATGTGATAATATAGTCATCTATTTTTTTTTTATGTTTCGAAAAATTAGTTCGAGAAATTATTATTGCACTCATAGTCACAGTAAACATTGTTAGATTACTAGATTTTTTTTCTCACAAAAAGAAAAAAAAATACTTAATGTAATCAGGGTAAATAAAGTTGTATAAAAAGTTTTTTATTGGATTTTTCACATTCTTTAATGACAGAAAAATGTTACAAGTTTTATCATTAAATAAGTGTGTTACAAATTGCGAAACTGAAATATTTTTTAGGTAGCTTTCTTTACAAAATGCTACCTATTGCAGCCGTTCGCAGGAAAGCGATTTCAAAAAATTTTGGTATATTTTCATCGATCATGATATCCAGACCCCGAAACCACCCTCCGTTCAAAATTGATGTATATATATATATATATATATATATATAAATATATATATCTGACCTATGTCACACTGTAACTCTCGTATTTATGAACCGATTTGGATGTAATTCGGTGTGTCCATAGTACATACCAATGTCTCGACCGAGTTCGTTGGCCAGCTTCATCCGCCATTTTGTTTAAAAATGGCGGCCATTTAAATTTTTTTTTTAAATTTTAAATTTGAAATGTGGTACCAAAAAATTGAAAATGGAAACATATTTTTTTCTTATGTATTTGACCTTTATACAAAGACTCCGTAGCAGTTTTTGTTTCGTCTATATCTTAAAAAATGGCTGAGTTATAGCATTTTGAATTTCTAGCGAAGCTGACATTTTGAAACGTCCTGAATTTTGTCACGCGATAAAAGGCGTATTTATGAACCGATTTGGATGTAACTTCGTTTATACATAGTACAGACGAATGTCTCGAATGAGTTCGTTGGCCAGCTTCATCCGCCATTTTGTTTAAAAATGGCGGCAATTTAAAATTTTAAGAAAAATTTAAATATGAAATGTGGTACCAAAAAATTGAAATTTGAAAAAATATTTTTTTCTTATGTGTTTGACCTTGATAAAAAGATTCGGGAGCAGTTTTTGTTTCGTCTATATCTTAAAAAATGGTTGAGTTATAGCATTTTGAATTTCTAGCGTGGCTGACATTTTGAAACGCCCTGATTTTTGCCACATGATAACAGACGTATTTATGAACCGATTTGGATGTACCTTGGTGTGTACATAGTACATACAAATAACTCATTCGAGTTCGTTGCCCAACTTCATCCGCCATCTTGTTTCAAAATGGCGGCCATTTAAAAAAATTAAAAAAAATTAAAGTTAAAATGAGATACCAAAAAATTAGAAAATGAAAAAGATTTTTTTTTCGTATGTGTTTGACCTTAATACAAAGATTCCGGAAAAGGTTTTGTTTCATCTATATCTAAAAAAATGGCTGAGTAATAGCATTTTGAATTTTTTTTGTGGCTGACATTTTAAAACGACCTGATTTTTGTCACGCGATGACAGGCGCATTTATGAACTGATTTGAATGTAACTTGGTCTGTACATAGTACATACCAATGTCTCGACCGAGTTCGTTAGTCAGCTTCATTCGCCATCTTGTTTCAAAAGGGTTGCCCTTTTTAAAAAAAATGTAATTTAAAATTTAAAATGAGGAATTAAAAAATTGGAAAATGAAAAAGATTTTTTTTGTGTGTTTGGCCTTGATACAAAGATTTTGGAGCAGTTTTTGTTTCTGCAAATTTGTTCTTTTGTTTATATCTTAAAAAGTGGTTGAATTATAGCACTTTGAATTTTTATCATGGCTAAAACATTGAAACGATCTTGTATTTCTCCCGCGATACCACACGTATTCGCCTATTTCGATGGAAGAAGGCATGTGGATAGTATACATCAATATCTCGACCAAGCTCGCTGGCCAGCTTCATCAGTCATCTTGTTTCAAAATGGCGGCCATTAAATAAAAAAAAATATATATTTAAAGTGAGGTGCAAATAAATTAGAAATTGAAAAAGGTTTCTTTCTTAAGTCTTTGACCTTGATATAAGGATTCAGGAGCATTTTTTGTTTGTCTTTACATTAAAAAATGGTCCAGATATAGCAGCTTCAATTTTTAACGTGAGTGACATTTTGAAAAATCTGATTGCCTGCAGCACTCGTATATATCAACCGATTCCGATGCGAGTGAGCATGTGCACAGCAATTACTAAGGTCTCGACCAAGTTCACTGGTTAGCCTCATCCACCATGTTGTCTTAAAATGGCAGGCACTTTAAGAAATCGCCGAATTTAGCAGCGAAATATAAGTTACTTTAAATAAAAGCAGCTTGGATAAAGCTGACTAATTTCGCGAAATTCTCATTCATAATGATTTAGTATTGATAAAAATTAAAATTGAATCTCCTACATTCGGTTTCCACTTAATTGAGCTTCGTGTGTTCGAATAATATAAGTTGGCTTTTTTAAAATAAGGAATATGAAAGCTACCTCTTCCTCCCGGCACTGGCCGGAAGGACTTTTTTAAATCTGATATTACGCTATCAGTATTTAAGAAATTCCAAGCAATATATGCACCATGAAAAAACAAGTATGTTGTGGCAAATCACACATACTTCCCTCTATATAAATCACGTCAACTAAATAGTAAAAGAAATTACATCAATTTAGCACCAATTCATATCAAAATGTATCTGAATTTGATGTTTGACGGAAAGTGTTGCAATAGTTCTTGAGATAGAGCTATAGCGGAAATTCAGAAAGATGTAGCATAGCAGCGACACCTGTTTAGTGATTCACACGAAAACATAAACAGCACTAATTAATATCCAGGTATACCTGAATCTGAAGCTCGTTGAAAATCCAAGCATTAGTTCTTGAGATAGAGGTATTGCTGAAATCGCAAAAAACAGCATATCAGCGCCACCTGTTGAGCGATTTACACCAAAATGTGTAAATGTAAATTCATGTCAAGGACTAACTGATTTTGAAGTTTGATGAAAATTCGTGCATTAATTCTTGAGAAACACCTATAGAGAAGATTCTGAAAAATGCAGCATAGCAGTGCCACCTTTTGAGCGATTTGCACCAAAATATAAACATCACTAATGCATATCAAGGTGTGCCTGAATATGAAGTTTATTGAAAATCTAAGTATTAATTGTTGAGATAGAGCTATTGCGGAAATCGTAAAAAATGTAGTATAGCAGTGCCATCTGTGTACACCAAATGTACACCAAATTGTACAAAACTTCAATTCGTGTCAAGGACTAACGAAATCTGAAATTTGATGAAAATCCGTGAATTAGTTCTGGAGATTGAGCTATTGCGGAAATCATAAAGTGCTGAATAGCAGAGCCACCTATTGAGCGATTTACATCAAAATCTAATCAGCACCAATTTATATCAGGTATTAACTGAATATAAATTTTTATTTAATTCCGTGCATTAGTTCTTGAGATAGAGCGCCCACAATATTTGTGTCACATACATACCGACAGACTCACAGAATCACAGATGCACAGACACACAGACAGACATTTGTAAAAACATGTTTTTCGGAATCTCTGACACCTAAAACGTGTAAACACGTCGAAAACTTTCACGAATCCAATACTTTCTTCTTGTAAAGATAGAAGAAAGTAATAAAAATTAATTAGAAAAGCTAGAAATTAAGAATTCTGCTTTTTCAAAATTTAGTGTCGCCACAGATGAGAAACAAAAAATATAAATAAATATCGTTAGCTCAAAACATATCTCTCTTTTAAAACTTAAAAATACGTTTTATTTTATTAAAAATGACGTCCTTCACATCCTCTGAATAATTCCGCATTTATGATGTGTTTTATCAGAAATAATTCATTTATATATTTTTAAAACAGCACATATTTTAATTACATTTTTACTTTCTTCTATCTTTAAAAGAAAAAAGTATTGGATTCATGAAAATTTTCGAATTCCGGTTTTATGGGTGAGAGAACCCGAAAAGCATGTTTTTACAAAATGTCTGTCTGTGAGTCTGTCTGTGCGTGACACACATTTTGTGGGCGTTCCATCGCAAGAATTAATGAACGGAATTTAATAAAAAATTTCTATTCGGTTAGATCATGATAAAAATTGGTGCTGATTAGTTTTTGGTTAAAATCGCTCGGCAGGTGGCGCTGCTATGTAGCATTTTTCACGACTTCCACAATAGCTCAATCTCCAGAACTAATGCACGTATTTTTATGAAACCTCAGATTCAGTTAGTCTTTTACAGGAATTGACATTTTATACATTTTGACGCAAATCGCTCAACAGGTGGCCCTGCTATGCTGCATTTTTGCGATTTCCGCAATAGCTCTATCTCAATTACAAATGCGCGAATTTTCATCAAACTTCAAATTCAGGTATACCTTGATCTCAATTAGTGCTGTTTATGCTTTGGTGCAAATCGCTCAACAGCTGGCACTGCTATGCAGCATTTTTCAGAATCTCCACTATAGCTCTATCTCAATTACAAATACGCGAATTTTCATCAAACTTCAGATTCAGGTATACCTTGATATCAATTAGTGATGTTTATGTTTTGGTGCAAATCTCTCAATAGGTGGCGCTGCTATGCTACATTATTCAGATTTTTCGCTATAGCTCTATCTCAAGAACTAATGCACAAGTTTTCATCAAATTTCAAATTCAGATATACTTTAATATGAATTTGTGCTAATTTGGTGTAATTTCTTGTATTATTTAAATGATTTAATTGAAGTGATTTATATGGAAGAAAGTTTTGTTATTGTCAAAACAAACTAGTTTTCATTATTATAGGAAAATGGTTACAAACAGGGTTCGTTGATATATATCAGTGGATATATATCATGATATATATCTTGATATATATCCGATATTTATTTTTAAAATATCAAGATTTTTGATATTTTCGATATTTTTAAATTCTTGATATTTATTTTTAAAATATCAAGATTTTTGATATTTTCGATATTTTCAAATTCTTGATATTTATTTTCAAAATATTAAGATGTTTGTTATTTTGTATATTTGATATTTATTTTCAAGCTATTACTGTGGAAGATAATTTTGATATTTTCTACAGTCAAAGCAAGTGCAAATGAAATTTCCACCTGTTATTGACCACATATTGTCATTCTGTACAAATGAATGCCTCTGGCAGTAACTTTTTTAAGAAAAGAAGAAAACAACTTTTATTTTTAATTTTAGAACTAATAATTATGCAAGGCAGTTAATTCAGAACAACCTTTGAAAAATAAAATGTAATTTAGATAATCATATATATACAGCCAAGGTTCGTTGATATATACCAATGGGTATATATCAGATATTTATTTTCAAAATATCAAGATTTTTGATATTTTCATATATACTTGATATTTATTTATCAATTTATCAAGACGTTTCATATTTCCTGCATTTGCTATTTATTTTCAAAATATGAATGTGCGCAAGATATTTTTCATATTTTCAGTCGTAATTGAGTTATATTTCAGTGTAAATTAAATAAATTTTCAACTGTTATTGACTGTGTGAATCTGTAGATAAAGAACTTTTGTCTCTTCTTTATGTGATTTTTTAGCCAAAAAAGGAAACAAATATATTTTTCTAGCTTTAGATTTGAAGCTTTTATTTTTAAATGTTGAACTAATAATTATGTGGGACGTAATTAATTCAGAACAACCATTAAGTGTATAAAGAAAATTGTTACTGTTTTTAATTAGTTCATCTTCAATTTTGTTCTAAATGGAAAAAAAAAAAAAAAAAAAAAAAAACAGAAAAAAAAATAAAAAGGCATTTTTATAATATTGTTTAAGTTTTCATGTTAAGTACAATATATTTCAGTTTCTAATCTATATTATGTTAGAAAACATTTATTATCAGCTGTAAGTTGGCTGCTTTGAAAATATCCGATATATATCAAAAATATCGGATATATATCAAAATATCGGATATTTTTGATATTTTTGAAAATATCTCGATATTTACGAACCCTAAAAAAGATAATAAACTACTATTTTCAAACTATTTTATGTAGAAGAAAGTTTTGTGATTGTCAAAACAAACTAGTTTTCATTATTATAGCAAAATGAAAACAAAAAGATATAATAAACTACTATTTTCCAACTATTTTTTCTGTACTTTCTACAGAAATGGAATACTTCAGTTGCCAACATTAAAATAAATGACATTAAATCTACAAGAAATTAATAACTCAAAAATAAATTGAGATGCAGTTTTCAAACAAATTGCATTTAAAAGTACTTTTTCCACTATACGACGCTATAAAATTTAATATGTGCGATGCTTTCAATTATAAAAACATTCAGTAAAAAATATTAGTATTTAACCATACCAAGATACATCTGCTTTGTTTTACGGCTGTCTTATGTAACTTAATCTTATTCTTTAGTGACGAGACTTTAATTGTTGCTCGAAAGAAATAGCATATCGAGGGCTAATAAATTAAATTTAAAGACTTTTTATATATTAGTTATTTTTACAATTTTTACTTTCTTCTATCTTTACAAGAAGAAAGTATTGGATTCGTTAAAAGTTTCGAAATCCGGTTTTGGACGGATTTACATATTTGAAGGGTCAGAGATACCGAGAAATGTGTTTTTACAAAATGTCTAACGGTGAGTATGTGAGAAATTTTGTAGGAGCTCTATCTCAAGAACTTGTGAAAGGACTTTAATAAAACTTTAGATTCAGCTAGTCCCTGATATAAATTGGTGCTGATTACTTTTTGGTGTAAATCACCTTGCAGCATTATTCATGATCCCCACAATACCTATATATCAAGCACGGATTTTCAGAAAACTTCAGATTCTGTTAGTCCTTCATAGAATTTCGTGCTAATAGCTTTATGATGTAAATCGTCCAGTAGGTGGCGCTGCTATGCTGCATTATTCATGATTGTCACAATAACTCTATTTCAAGAACTAATGTAAGAATGCACATAAAAAATTCAGATTCAGTTAGTCCCTGATATAAATTAGTGTTGTTTAGTTTTTGGTCTAAATTGCACAACCGGCGGTGCTACTATGTTGCATTTTTCACGATTTCCGCAATCGCCGTATCTCATGAACTAATGCTAAATTTTCATCAAACTTTTGATTCAGTTAGTTTCTGATTTTAATTGATCCTGTTAAGTTTTCGGTGTAAATTGTACAGCAGATGCCACCGCTTATGCAGAACTTTTCACGATTTCCCGAATAGCTCTATCTCAAAAACTAATGCACGGATTTTCATCAAACTTCAAATTCAATTAGAAGTTGATATACTTTGTTGCTAATTAGATTTTGGTGTAAATCACCTAACCTGTGCCGCTGTTATAATGCATTTTTCAGGAAGTATTAACATGTATGTGATAGAAGAATGTCATGGAATTGCCACAACCGACTTGTTTTATTTAACTTTCCTTGTGCTGTGTCCTCGGGGACACTGAATTTTTTTTTGCTTCTCGAAGGTGTTCTCTTTTCTGAGGTAAAGATTTATATATTTGTTTAAAACGATGGGTATTTGCTAAATAAATTTGTCCGTGTGAAGATTCAGCAGTAAACTACCGATAACTGACACTTCTAAGTCGTATATACCACTATTTAGGAAGCACAGCTTTTATTCATGCGCATTTTTCATACATTCGCCTCAGGAAAACAGACATTTCCGAATGGCGGAAAAATTCCACGGTCCCGATATGACCTCTTTTGAGAGGTTTTACTGTATTTAGATAGCTATATTTTTAAAAATCTTATTTTACTCTAGAAGTTCAAAATATTATTTCAATCAGTACAATGTTGAAAAAGATATAAATTACCAGCTTTACGAAAGTTTCATACCTAATTTGGAATCCCATAAAATCAGGTTGTGCTGTGTTGGTTGGAAGATGCTGGACAATTGTTCGGTTTAATCAAATTCTGTTTCTGCAATAAACGCAGCCCTGGTATATGGACAAATATTTTCCAAGGATACAAGGTGGTCAAAATGGCTACGTATAATGCATACAAAAAAAAATGTCTGAGATTCAGATGTTTGACGTGTCTGAAAATTAAACACTCTGTTTCATACAGTTAAGTGTCTGAATTTCAGACATTTAAATTTAAAGAGTGATTGAAGTCCATAGGTCACCTATGAACAACACGGTTGTTCTGGGTATACATGAAACACGATAATTCTACTATTAAAAGAGGCAAATAGAAACAATTACGCCATATTTAAAATGGCCAAATAATAATACTGCAAAGAATTTCAATTTAAAATACATTTGATCCAAAGATTTATTTCATATTTCAAGATGGTTTTTTTAACCATTTTTACCAGTTGTAAGATAACGCAAACAATATTTTTTTCTTAAAAAATCGCGTAAATAATAATAAGAGAAAGAAAACTTTTTTGAAAATTACGTCATTTTTAAAACGATGCATTTACAATTATTCATTTAAAAGCATTTTCTTATGGCGTTGTTAAAAAAGCAACAAAGTTCAAGGTATTTATTATTTAGTTCATTTTAAATAAGACGAATTTTCAAATGTTTAGCAACTCAATCACGAAAACCGCAATTACATGTCTTAACAGCAATTTATACGGCCTAAAATCACTCATTCAAAGGAAGTTCTCGATTTTAGGGAGGATCACCATTGGTCGTTTATTTCTAATTCAATCTTTCATAATATTTTAAACCAAACCAAATTAGCGTGTTTTTAGAGTCTCCGGTGACTGAATGGGGGATTTGCGAGCGTAACTCATATGGGACCTCCCTCCCTTAATGACTGATATAGAAGATCATGCTATTTTTTCATTTGAAAAAATAAATGTGTTTAATGTGCGAATTGATCCCGATTATAAAAATAGCAAACGCGAAAAAATACCTTTCTAAATAGTGGCTCGACTACTCTTTGGTTAAGACGAAATTTGGTAGAAAAAAAAATACTACGCACTATATGTCTAAATTCATCAGATGTGTCAATCCCAAAACATTATTCAATCTCATGCATATTAATATTTCAAAATTCGCAATCACAGTGCCAAAAATAAATTGCATTTTCTGACCATCATGAGAATTATAAAGATACTAGAAAGGTAGCCCGTCAAAAATGACGGAAATTTAGATATAAAGATATATACAACTCATGTGCAAAAATATGAGTTTTCTCGTTTGTTCCGCAGTGATAGATGAAAATAACACATTTTAAGAACGAAACAAATTTATGAAAAACTGTGTACAGTAGAAGACCACTAATCTGCACAGTTTGGTTCCAAGTGTTATGCAGATTTGAGGCTCTTTACGGTCATGTCTATTCAATCTTTGTTTACATTTTTCTTAATTCATATATTGGACAATTTTGATTGTTAAGCCTTAAAAATAAATAAATTACACACTTGAAGTAAGGTAAAAACCATTAAATTATCGTATACGATTTCATGAAATGGTATTATATCGTATTATGTGTGGGTGCTTCACGATCTTGGTTACGACTTTGGTGAAATTGGCAGCAACTTGTCATAATTCTAATAGTGTGGGCCTCTATAACAAAAAAGTAACCAGTTTTTAGTAAAATTTCTGATATAAAGTAGTTTTCAAAAACTTGTGTAAAATTGCAGGCCGTTCTCATGTTATGCCAGTCCTAAGAATAATATTTCTAACACTGAAGAGTTTCCATGTATATGTGGAATTTAGAAAAGCTTCTCCAAAAGAAAGGTCCTGAAATGACATTGTAATTCCTCTAACTTCAAAGTTTAATCGGTCCCTGATGTTGTTTACTGAAATCTAATAAATACAGTTATTTTGAATATTACAACAGAATAAAACAGCTAAACTTATTTAACTTAAACTCGCTGTTACTTCCCGATGTTATTTTTTAGTATTAAGAAAGAAAATTATTTAATTTTTCAAATCATGCACATTTATAATTTTTTTCCGTCTTTAATAACTAAATAATGAAAAAATATGCTTTTGTTCTAAGCTCATAAATATGACAATAAAATAATGTAACTAAGAGACATTGAAAAATTAAATCTTTGTGATTTCAAACCATAAACAAATGATACCGCCACCATTTTACCTACTATGACGTCATTAGAATATTGTCCATTGATTGTTGGAGAACTTACTTTGTGAATGATTACCTCAATGATTTAATATTTTTTACGGTTCGCGATGAATGAATCACTTGTGTTTGTTTAGGTTTATGGAATGAGATATTAAGCCGTGAACCTAATTTCAACTAAAGTTATCCAAGGATATATGTATTTTTAATCGAAATTATAAACAATGCTTTGATCTCGAAATAAAAAGTTTTAGTTTGTATAATTGGTTATTTCTGTTAATTATTTATTAAGGTACTTTTCCATTATAGCGCATTTTTAAAAAAAGCTTGGCGTAATTCGGGCATCAGAAAGTGAGATATGTTGCCAAAATATATAAACAGCTATGAAAACAAATCTAATGAACTTTTATTTTTGTTTATATATGCACTTATATACATAAAAAAATCGTTTCTAAATATATATAATATTTTTTTATATACAAATTACGGCACAGATTTCAGATATGAACCGGGGTACCTAACTGGCGCTAAAATAGTGTTATTTTGCCTGCTATGGTAACCCGACTGTTGTTTTTTATTTATTAATAAATTGATTATTTACTTTTATTTTCTGTTTTTAAATTATATAAACTGTTTTGTTCTATAGTTATTATTCAAACTTTTATTTATTTATAGTTATTTCCTTTTCAAAATGATAGCAAATAATTTAAAAATATATAAGTAACTGGTATTCGAAAGCGAGATTTCTGCCGAATTGGCGTCAGAGAAAAATCACGCTAACCCCGATGCGTATATGACATCTGTGCAAAAATTACTTCTATTTCTTTACAAAAATGGGTAAATAGCTTTTTTTACATTAAATAAATTGGGTACAGATGTCATATTCGCCCCATATTGGCGCGAATTTTTTCTGACGCCAATGTCATATACGCAACGTGTACTTAACTGGCGCCAAAGTGTCGTTATTTTGATTGGCACAGATGTCATATTCGCCCCATATTGGCGCGATGTTTTTCGGTTGCCAATTTGGCAAAAACATCAACAGCATAAACAACATAATCCGGGTTACCACATCAAGCAAAATAACGACACTTTGCCGCCAGTTAAGTACCCATTGCGTATATGACATTGGCGTTAGAAAAAAATTGCGTCAATATTGGGCGAATATGACATCTGTGCCTTTTGCTTGATGTGGTAACCCGGATTATGTTGTTTATGCTGTTGATGTTTTCGCCAAATTGGCAACCGAAAAAAATCGCGCCAATATGGGGCGAATATGACATCTGTACCATAAATTGTATACATATGCAAAAAATTGCTTGTGAGTATGAAGCAGTAAATAGGTTGTCAGAAAATACGTTGGCAAACTTCTTTCTCGCCAAGAAACTTTTCTCCGAAGTATTGTACATAAGCAATGATTGCTAAAATTGAATTTTTAATTATAATATGCGCTTTTATGTTTCACTACATTTATGAATACTATACCGTGTGTATAAATGCTACAGTTCATATGCAGGGCTACACAAAAGAATTCGTAAGGGTTACTGAGTATGAGAATAAATTGCTTAAAGGTGGTTTTTAAAGGTGTTATGCAGTTTTACGCTGAACTGCATTTAGTTTACTAAGATATGTTTGTAGAATATAGATAAAATGATATACAGGCTCACGCAAAGACTTGGATACGTAACCGTCTATGGATGATAATATCTGGAAATGTGATTTCAGTAGCTTTAAGAGTAGTTTAAATTAAATTTTAGCTAAATAGTGGCATGTAATATAGGTACTATTGGCTATAGACGATAAGTGCTGAAATCAATTTTAAAAATTTTTTATGCGTTATCTAAAATGTTTACTTAGTTATCTTATTTACCTTATTTCCCTAAATAACGAAGTTTTGTTAAAGCATTCAGGATGTGTTGGAAATTGTTTCATATTCTATGCTAAACGCATGATTTTTCTTTCTTCTTCAGTCTTATTTTGCATTTATTTTATTCTTAATTTTTTAGTCTTATACTGCTTTATAGAAACTTTGGCACAGTTGTCATATATACCCTATATTGGAGCGAATTTTTTCCGACGCCAATTTGGCGCAAACATCAACAGCATAAACAACAACATCCGGGTTACCATATCAAGCAAAATAACGACACTTTGGCGATAGTTAAGTACCCGTTGTGTATATGACATTGGCGTCAGAAAAAAATAGCGCCAACATAGGGCGTATATGACATCTGTGCCGAAACTTTAATATTTAATGTTTAAACTCCTCGCTCCACTCAACTTGCATATACTATAAACTATAACACAGATAGCGCAAAATAACAGCCAATTTGATACTTTTCCACTGTAGTGGATTTGACGTTTTAGGTAGCTTTCTTTACAAAAAAGCTACCTATTGCAGCCGTTCGGAGAAAAGTGATTTCAAAAAAATTTGGTATATTTTCATCGATCATGACCCCCAGACCCCGAAACCACCGTCCGTTCAAAATTGATATATATATATATATATATATATGTGTCCTATGTCACACTGTAACTCCCGTAATTATGAACCGATTTCGATGTAATTCGGCGTGTACATAGTACATACCAATGTCTCGACCGAGTTCGTTGGCCAGCTTCATCCGCCGTTTTGTTTCAAAATGGCGGCCATTTAAAATTTTTAAAAAAATTTAAAACTTGAAATGTGGTACCAAAAAATTAAAAATGGAAAAATATTTTTTTCTTATATATTTGACCTTTATACAAAGATTCCGGAGCAGTTTTTGTTTCGTCTATATCTTAAAAAATGGCTGAGTTATAGCATTTTGAATTTCTAGCGTGGCTGACATTTTGAAACGTCCTGAATTATATCACGCGATAAAAAGCGTATTTATGAACTGATTTGGATGTAACTTCGTTTATACATAGTACATACCAGTGTCTCGACCGGGTTCGTTGGCCAGCTTCACCCGCCATCTTGTTTAAAATTGGCGGCCATTTAAATTTTTAAGAAAAATTTAAATTTGAAATGTGTTACCAAAAATTGAAAATTGAAAAAATGTTTTCTTCTTATGTGTTTGACCTTGATAAAAAGATTCGGGAGCAGTTTTTGTTTCGTCTATATCTTAAGAAATGGCTGAGTTATAGCATTTTGAATTTCTAGCGTGACTGACATTTTGAAACGTCCTGATTTTTCTCACGTAATAACAGGCGTATTTATGAACCGACTTGGATGTACCTTGGTGTGTACATAGTACATACAAATATCTCGACCGAGTTCGTTGGCCAGCTTCATCCGCCATCTTGTTTCAAAATGGCGGTCATTTAAAAAAATAAAAAAATAAAAAAATTTAAATGAGATACCAAAAAATTGGAAAATGAAAAAAATTTTTTTTTGTATGTGTTTGACCTTAATACAAAGATTCCGGAACAGTTTTTCTTTCGTCTATATCTAAAAAAAAAAATGGCTGAGTAATAGCATTTTGAATTTCTCTTGTGGCTGAAATTTTAAAACGACCTGATTTTTGTCACGCGATAACAGGCGTATTTATGAACCTATTTGGATGTAACTTGGTCTGTACATAGTACATACCAATGTCTCGACCGAGTTCGTTGGCCAGCTTCATTCGCCATCTTGTTTCAAAAGGGTTGCCATTAAAAAAAAATTAAATTTAAAATTCAAAATAAGGTATTAAAAAATTGGAAAATGAAAAAGATTTTTTTTTATGTGTTTGGCCTTGATACAAAGATTCCGGAGCAGTTTTTTTTCTGAAAATTTGTTCTTTTGTTGATATCTTAAAAAATGGTTGATTTATAGCACTTTGAATTTCTAGTATGGCTAACATTTTGAAACGATCTTGTATTTGTCACGCGATAACACACGTATTCGCCTATTTCGATGTAAGAAGGCATGTGGATAGTATACATCAACACCTCGACCAAGTTCGCTGGCCAGATTCATCAGCCATCTTGTTTCAAAATGGCGGCCATTAAATTAAAAAATATATATTTTTAAAGTGAGGTGCAAAAAAATTAAAAATTGAAAAAGGTTTCTTTCTTAAGTATTTGATCTTGATATAAGGATTCAGGAGCATTTTTTGTTTGTCTTTACCTTAAAAAATGGCTCAGATATAGAAGTTTCAATTTCTATTGTGGGTGACATTTTGAAAAATCTATTTTTTTGCATGCGACAGCACTCCTATATATTAACCGATTCCGATGTGAGTGAGCATGTGCACAGCAATTACTAAGGTCTCGACCAAGTTCACTGCTTAGCCTCATCCACCATGTTGTCTTAAAATGACAGGCACTTTAAGAAATTGCCAAATTTGGCAGCCAAATATAAGTTACTTTAAAGAAAAGCAGCTTGGATAAAGCTGACTAATTTCGCGAAATTCTCATTCATTATATTGATAAAAATTAGTATTGAATCTCCTATATTCGGTTTCCACTAAATTGAGCTTCGTGTGTTTGCATGATATAAGTTGGCTTTTTTAAAATAAGGATTATAAAAGCTACCTCTTCCTCCCGGCACTGGCCGGAAGGACTTTTTTTAAAAAAGCTTGGTGTAATTTGGGCATCAGAAAGTGAGATTTGGGTACTTTTCCGTTATACGGATACCATTGTCGCCAAGCGTAATAGTTGGCGCAAAAATAAAATCACGTGAATTGAGGCATTTGAAAAATAAAATAAAAAATACTGTCGATACTAAAGTGAGCATTTAAAAAATATAACATTTGAAAATTCCAGACTTTTACGAACTAATTCATTAAGTCACAAATATATACTTAAAATAATTGAACAAATAACTGTTATAAAATAAAGCAATAAAATAAATCTCATATTAAACTGCTGGCATAAAATTACAAATATCTTTTAGCATTTTGAAATAATTGGCGCATTAGCATACATTTTGGCATGGTGTCAGTATAACGGAAAAATATTGAGATTTGTTGTCAAATCACATAAACAGCTATGAAAACAAACTTGATGAGCGTTTTTTTTTTTTTTTTATATGTTTATTTTATATGTATATTATTCATGTTTTTATGTACAAATTACATCTGTTTCTGTATAAAATTAGAGAAACGGCTTTTTTATGTTAAATAAATCGTATAAATATCGAAAAAATATCGATGCGTGTCTATATAAAATGAAACAGTGGATAGGTTGCCGGAAAATATGTTGCCAAATTTCCTTTTTCGCCAAAGCACCTATACTGGAAAAGTACCTAAAGCACATTAAAAACGCGCAGTTAGGAGCTCATACAGTACAGCGTCGTCTATTGGCGGTTATTTTATTAGTAGCATCAGGTGGAAGATGTAAAAATGTACTTTCAATTCTCACCCATAGATTTTGAAAAAATATCTTAAAAGAGAGGAGTTTAAAGTAAATTTTGGTGACCTCCTTTATGAAAGATTAATGGTTTTAAATAGGAATTTCGCCAAATCAGCCAGCTATCGCCAAGTTGGCCAACATTTGGCGCTACTGTGGTAACCCTACATTAGTATTTTTCAACAATTACTCATTTCAATGAGGTGGTCCTACCGGAATCGTGAGGGACACACAGAGACTTGGATTTTATATAAATAGATTAAATTCCGTGCATTAGTTTTTGAGATATGACTATTGCGAAAATCGCATAAATCCTGTTAAATTCAGCAGAGTAGCGCCAGCTGTTGTCTGATTTACACTAAAACCTAATCAAGAAGTTATGTCAACGTCTAAATGAATCTGAAGATTGATGAACATCCGTGAATTAATTTTTGAGGTAGAGCTATTGTGAAACTCACAAAAAAACAACACCTCGTACGTGAGAAAGAAAGCTTTGACGCGCGTTACTTAAACGTCACACAAAGCTTCCAAAACAAGGTGAAAATATTCGAACAACTTCTATGTTTCGTTTCCATTGGTTCGAGTAATTATAGATTATTATTAGAAAATAAGAATTAATAATTCCATGAGACAACTAAATCGAAACATGTTCGAATTCTTTTCTTTGTTTCGCCTGATTTGTGTGACGTTTTAGTGACGTGTATTAAGGCTTTCTCCCTTATCTAAGAAGAGTTGAAAAAAAATGCATCCTACATGCTGTTCCTATAGGGCGATTAGCAACAAAACCTTACCAGCAGCATCTTGTTTCATCGTCCAACTGAACGTGAAGTTTCATAAAATATCGTGCAATAGTTTTTGGGATATACACCTATTGTGGCAATTATTGAAAAATGCACCATATCAGCGCCATCTATTGGGCAATTTACTACAAAAGATAATCAGCACCTATATGTATCAAGGTATGCCTGAATCTGAAGTTTGACGAAAAAAAAATGACGAAAATTCGTTCATTAGTTCCTGAGATAGAGTTATTGCGGAAATCGTGAAAAATGCAGATTAGCATGGGCACATAATGCGGGCTTTACACCAAAACGTAATAAACACTAACGCATATCAAGGACTAACGGAATTTCAAGTTTGATAAAAATCCGTGCATTAGCTCTTGAGATAGAGCTATTGAAAAAATCGTGAAAAATGCAGCATATCCGCGAGAGCTTTCGGGTGATTTAAACCAAACACTAATCAGCATCAATTTATATAAGTTACTACCGGAATGTTTTTATTAAATTACATGCATTGATTCTTGAGATAATGCGCCCACAAAATTTGTGTAACATTTAGACAGACATAGAGACAGTATCACAGACTCACCAACATATATTTTGTAAAAGCATCTTTTTCGGGCTATCTGACACCGGAAACTTCTAAAAAGTCGAAAATCGGAAGTCGGAACTTTTCACGAATCCAGTACTTTCTTCCCGCAAATATAGAAGAAAATAAAAATGATAAAATCTTTTTACACTCCCAGACCTATGTTGTCGCGTGCGAGGCATTCTGTCTCTTCGAACGCCAATACTCTATCGACAATCCAACTTCCATGTAGAGGAATCATATATTATAAGCCATTTACCGTTGTGTATGAAATTAATCTATTTAATTTCATTGATATTGGAGAAAACAAAGAAGAAATATTCTTCTTCTTTTTCTTTTTAGGTAGATCACATTTTTCCTATGTTGGAACTTTTGAAAAATTTTGGAGGTCTACGCCGATCATGACCCCTAGAACCCAAAACACTCCCAGTTTATATATATATATATATATATATATATATATATATATAGAGAGAGAGAGATGTGTTATATAAAAAAAAATTTACTTTTACTATTCATTTAAATTATTCTAAATTGCCGGCATATTCATTATTTCCTTTTTTTAATACGCTCTATTATTTATTTCAAGTTAAATTCCTATAATTTTAAAACGCGTATCTTAATAATAGATTTATTCCAAAACGTAATCTAAACTTTTAAACCCTTCATTAATTTTTATCGTCTGCCAAACTGTAAAGTTCTGAACGCAGTTACTTATTTTTCGAATGTTTATCAAAGCCATTTTTACATTTTTATTCTATTTCATCTCATTTTCCCGCCCGCTAGGCGTCAGCCTTTTCACATCGAAGTTCTTCCATTAGCAGCGCCGGGATTCTTTCCTGTGACGTTTCTTGATCGCTCTCCATTGGCTGAGTCGGATCCCAGTTTCATTTCGAAGCTCGTTCATGATTTTGGTTGGGTTAGCCTGAAGTTTCCATTTCAATCGGAATTCCTCCGCGCATTCTAATAAATAGTTCGAGCATGAGCTCAGAACAAGATTTTTGTGCTGTTTGATTGTTTACATAATCTGTTACCCGGTGTCTTAAGCCATGTAGAATAATCATTTCGTGAATTAACATCTATTTCGCATGAGTAACTAGTGCATGCTCGAGTGGAATGGCCTGATTCCTCATCCTGTGGGAATTGTTTAGTGTTGGTATGTTCCTATGACTACGTTTCCATGTTTAATTAGGAAAACGCCCGATTTCTTCACACGCCTTTTTTCACACCTCACGCGGCCTAACCTGCCTTGTCTTCATCATGAATAAATAAGTGTTTGATTGGATTCTACAAATATTAACATCGCTCTACATCTGCTAAATTTTCACACAGTTGACAACTCCGCTAGCAATGCTTGTGCTAAGTGGTAGGATTGCTATACAACATCACCAACGGCTGATTAAAATGTGGTACGAATCCAGTAATATGTAATAAAATGCACGACGTGATATTTCGACGTAACCTATTAAATTGTTTCGTAATATATATATATATATATCACTTTTTTATGGACATGATAACTTCCATAATTCTGCATAAATCTCTTCCAAACTGATACATAAAATCAAGGGATAGAAAATCTCGGTCAAGATCGTTAATCAGCAAAACTGGGCCAAGGAGGTGACAAAAGAAAGGGTATTTGTGAAAACCGAAAAATTTCATAACTTTTTAGTTATAATATACTAGGCGGCTCTGCCCCCTACGAGCTACGCTCGTCCACCCCCGTTCAGACACTGCAGACTCTAACAGCACGATAATTTGATCGGCTTTTGAAAGATTTCGGAAGACTGAATTATAATTTGAATCTGAGAATTATAATCTGACGTAATTTTCACCAAACCTTCCTTTTCCTTTTTTAATATTCACGTAAAAATACTTTGTTAGAAATTAAATATTATGATCATCTTACAATATCAAATAAATGTCTCGAGCAATTTTTAAATTTAAACTGTTTTGCAATATTATTTTTTGTTCATTTTATATGATAAGTGTAATGCGACGTAAATGTGACGTAAATTCTCCTATTTAAGACTTCTAACGCATGATGAATTTATTATCTTACAATATTCTGTCTCTTTTAAAATTCACGTGTAATTATAGTTTTTATGACGTAATTTTCCATGAGTTCCTGCTCTTTATATTTTCTGTTTATAATAGTCACGTGTAAAATAAATTTTTAATTTGAAATAAACATTATTGTTTGCGCTGTTTATACAACATGGCAACAGTTTAAATTAATAACATTTTCTAAAATTTGTAAAAAATATCTCTCGAAATGCTGAAAATTTGAAATTAAAATTGAAATAAAACCTCAAAAATGAGTCAAATAAGAAAAACAAATACAATCTGCACATCGGGAACTTATAACGTATAAAATGATCTAAAAATGACTAAATTCGCATGTATAATTTTTGCTCCAATAAAACTTTTTTAATGGAACGATTTTGTCCAACTTTAGCATTAAATATCTCTTAAAATATTTCTTCGACTTGAAAACTGTTTGCATCAGCGTGTTTATCAAACATTTCTTTATAATACCACCGATTTTCATGTTTTTGTATGCAACAGTTTTTTTAATATTAACGATGGAAGGTCATGCTTAAACATTCAAATATGATGTGGATCTACCCGGAATATCTACGCAGATGTTCATTGGTCCATTTCCAAATCAAAACTTTTTTTTTTATATACTAGGGGGCTCTGCCTCCTACGAGCTACGCTCGCCAACCCCGGTTCAGGCACACCAAAATCCAAAAAGCACGCTAATTGCACGCATTTGATCGGCTTTAAAAATATTGAATTAAAAAAAAAAATACAGTAGCAATCTCTCTGTAAACGGGTTTCCATTTGGATTGGGGATTTTTAAGACCAAATCTGTTGCTGTTAAGAGATACAATGGCTGTTTTCGTATTTAATTAAACACATTATAGTTATTTGAAAATAAGCTAATGTAAAATGAATTAAGTAAACAGTGTCATTGTCTCCCGGTATTTTTTAGCAGCGCTATAAGATAGTTCTTTTAAATAATTCATTTTAAATGTATCGTTTCAAATCTGACGTAATCTACACCAAACTTTTATTTCTCTTATTAATATTCACGTAAAAATACTTTTGTTGTTAGAAGGAAATATTATTTGCGCTGTCTTCGAATTCACGATAATAGTTGAAAAGATTATCTCAAAATATCTCGCGCAAATTTATTTTTCAATTTAAATTGTTTTACCATATTTTTGGGGCATTTTAAATATGACGTAAAATTCAAGTGTAAATATGGTTCTTATGACGTAATTTTCCTGCTTTTAACATGTAATCATTTAATTCTAATTATAAAGTTTTTTTTTTTTCTGTTTGTAATAGTCACGTGTAAATAAATTTTTAATTTGAAGAAATATTTGATATGATAATTTGTTTCGCTGTTTATACAATTGGCAACAGTTTAAATTAATGACATTTTCTAAAATTTGTAAAAAACATCTCTCGAAATGCTGAAAATTTGAATTAAAAATAGAAATAAAACCTCAAAAAAATGCGTCAAATAAGAAAAATAAATGCAATCTGCGCATTGGGAACTTATAACGTATAAAATGATCTAAAAATTATTAAATTCTCATGCATAGTTTTTGCTCAAATAAAACTTTTTTAATGGAACGACTTTGTCCAACTTTAGCATTAAATATCTCTTAAAATAATTCTTCGATTTGAAAACTGTCTGCATCAGCGTGTTTATCAAGCAATTTTCTATAATACCACCGATTTTCATCTTTTTGTATGCAACAGTTTTCTTAATATTAACGATGAAAGGCCATGCTTAAGCATTCAAATTGGATGCGGATCAACCCGGAATATCTACGCAGATGTTCATTGGTCCATTTCCAAATCAAAACTTTTTTTTATATATAGAAGGATAGAAGGATATCAAATCAGTTTAAATTTATTATTACTTATAGAAAAATGGCCAAAAATTTATGTATCACAGATTTTTCATAAAATTAAAAAATGGGCTCAAGTGGCGAAAAAAAGTTTTAGGGAGAAAAAAAATCAAAATTTCATCAATTCTCAAGATATCAAATAAATTTAAATTTATTATAAATCCTCTTAATGCTATTTAAATCTTTGGTATTTGCAAGTTTTTCATAAAATAAACTCTTACCGCAATAAATAAATAAATAGCAATAAAAACGACAGAAAAGGGGTGTTGAAGAAGAAAAACATCATAACTTTGTCAATTAACAAGATATCAAATCCGCATCAATTTAGTATAAATTTTCTTAATGTTATCTACAACTTTTATCTTGACAAGTTTTGATAGGATCAACTCTTATAGCAAAAACAAATGAAACAACGATAGGGGTTGAAGAAAGAAATTATAGTATTAACTTGATTCTGATAAAACCAGCCATTATCGAAAAAATGAAATTAAAAACTCGTCAAAAGCAGGCAGAAAAAAATGTTAAACTGGAATGTCTCTAATCTTGATTTAGATTTGTTGATGGGATTAGTACTTAACTTCGAAATCTACCTTCTTCCACAGTCTGAGACGGCGAGGATTTTTTTTTTACATGAATAGTTTATTTTTAATAGTTTATTCTTTAAAATAAAACTTCACAAAGGAAGAAAAAGCATAATAATTAAAACGATGGAAGTTAGTTTTATTGTCTGATCCCTTAATGGTGTAATATAGGGGAGAGTAGCCATATTTGGACCGCCGCTTTACTTGGACCGTTGTCATTCTGCCGTTAATTACAGAAAGCTACCGCTGAATTCCTACTCATCAGAATGACGTCACTCATGATTAGAAGAAGCAACCACCTACTACGCGCTCTTTTCAGACAATTTAAAAAAACCTAAAGTCAGCTGTATTGATCTAATTTTTTACTACTAAACGTAAGTGAATATTTTAAAAGTAAGGTAAGTTGTTATCTTTTCATATACATACATGATTTCGTTTATTTATTGCGCATATTTTTCACGGGGATTTGCTTGATTTCGTTTTTGTTCTTAGTCTTGAAATTAGCTGTTTTAAAAAATAGCGCAGTTGCCGTAATTGGGCCAATTTCAGTTGCTTAAATTGGACCAGATATGCGATCATAAATTTGAAAAGTATGTAATGAATTTCGTGGACGGTTCGCTTTGTACACAATTTCTTTTTATATATGTTATAATGGAATACTATCAACATGGAGTTTTTTTTTTTTTTTTTTTTTTGTATATCTGGATTATTTTTTTTATACAGTTTAGACCTATATAAACATAAAAATATTGTTGCATGTCTGTGCAATAAATTTTGTTTGCAATGTCTTTTATCTTGTATGTAATTGTATTTATTTTCTTTGAATTCTTTATTTCTACGGCATATTTGATTTACAGAGATGAATTCAAACATTTTCCTCCTGCACGATATTTGTGATGGAAGAATTTTTACAGATCTGGAGGGTGGAATTATCCTTTTTTGCCATTAAAACGCATAAAATCTGAAACATTGTTGAAAATGTTGAAAAAGACATAGGCAAACTGTCTGGAAGAAAGACACGCGTGACAGCAAAATCTGTTAAAGATATAGGAAACAAAAAGCAGACAGTAAGTTGTGAAGAAATTGACCTGTAACAAGGCTACAGCTACAAATCCTCCCCAAAAGCAAAAAAATCATTAGAAATGTTATTTTCCTTCTAAATTCAGTTAAATCAAAGTACAGAGGGAGCCAAAAAACAATTGTGTTAACATCATCGCCATATAAACCGAACCTTGAAATGAAAAAAAAAGACAAAATAGAAGCTTTCACAGCACAAATGCAATTGGAATATCGAGTTTTGAAAAATAGGCGTTATGCAATTATCAAGAAAATGATGGAAGAGAATAACTACAAACATAATGTAAAGAAAACTTCTGTTGCAAAAAAATGTCTGATAATTCAGAATCTAAAAAGAAAAATCTAGACAGTGATGATTGCTTTTGCCTAATTTGTAAGAAAAATAAAATAGCAGAAATGACTCAGTGTTCAGATTGCCATATACGATTCCATGATCTGTGCGATGGAAAACGAAAACAATTTAAAAAAAAGCAATTTAACAAATTACAACGACCATTTGGAAAATGATTTTTTCAAAGACTAAAATTTAAGACATAAAAAATTGCACGGAGTTGATCCTTCATTACGTACGCCATGAATTAAACGATAACATTCCTGGACCCATCATGAACAAATTTTAAAAGAAATTTCAGTTTTACAATTTTCGGTACTGAAAAATTTTTAAACTTCTACGGAGCTGGTCATACATTACGTACGCCATGAATTAAAGATTAATAGTGTTATTACACGTAAAAATTGCAAGCAAGAAAAATCGCCGTAATAGCCAAGCATTTCATTGGCTGTTCGGGAAAAGGCTTTTCTATCATCAGATTTCCAAAAAATCTCAAGACCAATTTTAAATAAAAGTTCATTCTTAAACTTCTAAACATCCGACAATATTACTTTTTCAACCGTCGGATAGAGAAAAATATATACTTTTAAATGCAATTTGTTTAAAAACTGTATCTCGATTTGTTTCTGATTTATTAATTTTTTTTTTTTTTTTTTTTTTTTTGTAATTTTTATTACTTTTTTGTCATAGTGGCAACACTCTGTTGCCCATCGTTGTTGAAACCAAAGGGAAATACAGATTACTGTATATAACAATCAGATAACGAATAAATTGCGGATTAAACCATTGAAAACGCTCAGATATGCTTTTGATTTCCTACCCTGACGAGAACAATAACCATTTTTCCAAATGGTTAAAAACAAAATTCATGTATAAGCTTTGCATCACTCCTTACATGATATTCAAGTAACTGATAATTAGTTCCATAATTTCTATTCTGAATTACTGATAACTTTGATTTATATTTTGAATGCATTTTGATTTAAAACAATTACTCTTATTTTCAGATATTTGATATATTATATTTCATTGCTGTTATTTTGTTTCATCGTTTCATTAATCGCAAACTTTGCTTTTAATAAAATTAGTTATATTCCCTAGTCATTAAACAACCTGATATTATTTGGTCCAATTGAGGAGACTGGGGTTCCAACTTAGGCGACCAGTTGCTGAATTTGGAACACTTTTGACAATTTTTTCAAATTAAAATAAAATTTCAGATTTTCCAAAAGAAATTGATCTAAATATTTATTTAGTTAGTAGATGGATAGATTGACCGTGTGTAATGATCTTTTGCAGATATTCCAAAAATTAAGTGAGTTGCACCTGAAAATAAGTGAAGTGGTCCAAATTCGGCTACTCTCCTCTATAGCCTGTTTAACAATGTATATCCGAATACATAAATATAGAAATCACTGATTTCAGAAATTTTTAATGCAAAAATATATTTTTCCTTCAAAAAATAAATAGTATAAACCTTCGCTTACATCTCTGAATCCCGATAGGGAAAGTAAATATATAGTGATCATATTCTTTCAGTTCGATAAAATTTACGTCTTAAAAAATTCAGCTATTTCTCAAAGGCATATACTAATATACACGTTCCAAAACTGAACATGTAGTATGGAATTTTCAACTTGCTTGAATTATGGTTTAAAAGAAAATTCAAATATGTTTTATTTATGTATAGACTATTTTGCATTCGTCATAAATCTACACATTAAAGAATATATATTGCTCGCCATAAATTTTTACATTTTTTTAAAAATTTAGTTGTGGGCAAAATTATTCGTTTCATTTTAAGAGGCATTCCATATAAGAATCACCCAGGCTGTGATTAAGTGATAAATAGGTTCACGTGATTTTTTTCTCAGTGAGATGACAATTAGAAAGAAATAAATATAGAATATTAATGCCGTAGGACCTTTAGTTTTCATTTGGTGTGTGTGTGTGGGGGGGGGGGGGGCAAAAGTCAGAGCGGCGCTAGAAAAATTCAAATTTTATGTTTTGCATAGTATTTTTTATAGTATGCATTGAAGTTATCCCACAAAGCAAATTGCATGGTTGTATTATGTAAGGTTGGCCCTTTGCTATTCAAGAATAAAAATTATGGGATATGTGTAGTGGGCTAGATGGCTGCAAAAATTGATATTTTTCCGACATTTCACTATAGTTTTGACACATATAGCTCTTTGCATTGAAATCATCCCATTTTTTTTAACTGCTGTATGCTTCCCTTTGGTGAAATGAAACACAGAAAGGTTGGCCTCACCATGGGAGACTTTAATGCATTCCTAAAATTATGCCAAATTTCCAAAAAAAACATATTTTTGCCTATTTTAAGTGAGGTATACTAGACATGCATTAAAGTCAGAAGCCTCTACAATAATAATAGAAATGTAGAATAACTATTCACCTTTCAAAATCACCAAACAGAATCATGGGCACTAAAGCAGTTTTCATGGGGTAATGGAAATCGCATTGTAATATAATTGGGAAATACGCTTCCACGATCATAGCCTTCAAACCTAGCCTTATTCTAATCATAGCCTTATTCTAACATGAATTTCCACATGAATAACAATAAATATTTTTAATATGTTTTTCTTACAGGCAGTGAAGATGTTTTAATGAAGTGAAAAGAAGCATGTAAACCAGGTGATTATAATTATAAAGAAGGAGCGTGGTGCAATAAAATAGAAGCGTAAAAATACAACGTTAAAAGCACCAAAAATTTTAAATTTTAAGCATACCGGTTTCGGTAGCATATAGCGTACCTTTCTCAGTGCTCCACTTAATGAGGCATTGTATTTTTACGCTTCTACCAGATGATTATAAGCTACTTCTGTCTTGCTGCATACTGTCTGTTTGAAAGTAAGACTGTTTTTAAAAGTTATTTTAAACATGGATGAATATAACTTATGCAAGTTATCAAAAAATGTGCTTGTGGGCCATATGCTGCTACAAAATCAATTAGATTATTTCCAGTTTCTGAACTCACCAGGCTTAACGATATGAGATGGTAATTAAAAAAAATGTACCTCCAGAAAATATTTCTGAAAAAGATCTCATAGAAAATCGAAGTAGAACTTGCCTAGAGCTTTAGGATATAATTTCTGCAAATCACATAAACAAATTAGGAACATTTTGGACACCACCTCGCTATTGCGAACATCCTAATCATAAAATCAAGGGTAAGAAAGGGCATGGATTTGAGACCTTATACATTTTTGTAATATGAAGCACGTGCTCAGAGTTTGGTTAGTTCGCAATTGAAGGAGTATTATGCAGGATGTTGGCAATAGCGAGGTGCTGCCCAAAATGCTCCAAATTCGTATCTGTGCTTTGCACAAATCGTATCTCAAGTTCTAGGGTAGTTCCACTTCGATTTTCTATGAGATCTTTTTCAGAAATATTTTCTGGGGGTACATTTGTTTTTATTTTTTTCCAGTACCATGCCAAATCGTTTGGCCTAATAAGTTCAGAAACTGGAAATAATCCACTTGATCTTGTAGCAGCGCACAAATACGTGCAAACACGACACAAAAAATCCCATACAATCATTTCGAGGATTCCGGGATTCCCGGTGAGGAAAACAAAAAAAACGAGAATTAAAATGGGTTTGAAGAACCCCTCGGTTATAGTCCGGAGTACTGGCTTATGGAATGATTGAAAAGATGAAAACAAGAGTTTATATATCCTAAAGAAATGACATAATTAACCAGAACCAACTGAAAAAAAGGAGCCACTGCGCAGGATCCCTCCATAAGAGGAATCCGGGAATCCTCTAAGCGATGGTATGGGATTTTATGTGACGTGTTTGTACGAATTTGTGCGTTAAATCGTTGTTAAAGATTTTAACCTTTGTATTAAAATTCGCACAAAGTGTTTCATTTATGCTTGTATCATCATCTAGTTTGCATGCTTTTTTTCACTTCATTAAAGCTTCTTCACTACCTGTAACAAAAACACATTAAAATATTTATTGTTATACATCTGGAAATTCATGTTAGAATAAAAAATATATGCATTTCAGAAATAATTGTAAACGTTTTTATTCTTGGCAATGGTTGAATGCTATAATCGTGGTAGCGTATTTCCTAATTATATTACAATGCAATTTCCATTACCCAATGAAAACTGCTTTAGTGCCCATGATTCTGTTTGGTGATTTTGAAAGGTGAATAGTTATTCTACATTTATTTTATTATTGTAGAAGCTTTTGACTTTAATGCATGTCTAGTATACCTCACTTAAAATAGGCAAAAACATGTTTTTTTGGAAGTTTGGCATAAAATTTAGGAATGCATAAAAGTCTGCCCATGATGGGGCCTACTTTTCTGTGTTTCATTTCATCATAGGGAAACATTCAGCAGTTAAAAATGATGGAATGATTTCAATGCAAAGAGCTACATATGTCAAAACTGTAGTGAAATTTCGAAATAAATTCAATTTTTGAAGCCTCCTAGCTCACCACATTACACATATCCCATAATTTTTATTCTTGAATAGCAACGGGCCAATCTTACATAATACAACCATGCAATTTGTTTTGTGGTATAACTTCAATGCATATTATGAGAAGTACTATGCAAAACCTAAAAATTCAATTTTTCAAACGGCGCTTTGACCTTTGACCCCCCACCAAATGAAAACCAATGCTCCCATGGCATTAATATTCTGGATTTATTTATTTCTAATGGCCATCTCTCTGAGAAAAAAAAATCACATGAATCGGTTTACCATTTAATCATAAACCCCCGATTCTGGGTGATTCTTATATGGAATGACTCCTAAATGTAATCAAAGGAAATGAAAATCTATTGATTTGAAGTATTAGAAATTTATTGCAAATACTTCATCTCGAAACCTAATATCGTAGTTGGTTCTCTTTTGGTCTTCACCATTTTGACAGTATGTTAACTGAATCGTATACTATATTTGCTATGTTTGCATGCAAAACTACTCTTGTATTAGAATATTTGCATTTAGGTAATACTCCATATTATTGGCAGGTGTAATTTTCCCTTTTATGTCACCATTTGCATTGTTAAGACAAAACTTGTACGTTCAAGTTCAATCATGTGAAATAAAATGACTGTATCCCTGTAAGAGTTGGCATTTGTTGGAAATATTTTCCCTGTAAAGCCAACATTCCTAGTTTGGTTTCTTTTTCACATAAATTATTTCATATGTTTTATATATTTTATATTATATTTTAAAATTATTATTATGTATGCTTTGAATATATACTATCTTCCCCTGGATGTCCTGTTTCTAGATATTTACCTAAATTCTAAACTTTTAGGTCGGCTATGTAGAAGAAAACAAACATGCTTCCATTCGAGATTAGTTTCTAGTTTGCGTTCTGAAATTTTATTTTTTAAAATATTTACTTAAAATTTCATGGCATTATTTTCCCTACTTCAAATTACTTTTTTCCCTCTTTCATATGCTACAGTTTATTTGTACGCATGTCTTTCTTTTCATGGATTTTCAATTGTATAATTGGTATAATTTATAAATCAAGGAAATCCAAATTTTACTGTTTGCGGATCACAAATGATCATAATTATTTTTGACTTACTGTATTGAATATTGCGAAACCAAAAATGTCTCTGAATATGGAACTTAAACGTATAAACAATGTACAATTTAATGAATTATTATACGAGCACTATTTAATTTAAAACACTTTTTATTTTTCAAAGATTAAAATCTATACTTGAAATTAATTTTTGCAACTACATACAGGGTGTTTCTACGTCCATGCGAAAAATTTGGAGGCGTGATGCAGCTGACTAATACAGACATGTTTTGTATAGGAATATATGGACGGAAATGAAAAGTTTTGATGAAAAACAAGATATCCGGAGGAAATGTAAACGAGCGTTTTATTGACATAGCAATTGCAGCAAGTGCTCAAATGTGCCACTGGCAGCGTTTAGCAAGTAATTGGTAAAACCTTTCATTGATTACAATTGTTTAACGAGTATTTGCAGCACTGACCAACGTCATGAAGATGTCACCTAATTTTAACGTCCTAAAAAATTAGGTTTTACGGCATGCGTGTTTGTCAATTTTTATATGTTTTCGAATCCAAAAAATTATTAACCTTTATTTTCAATTATTCAAATAATCAGATGTCTAAAACACATATCAAGCCTTTCATGCCAAATCAACTACAGCAAAAAATAAAATATTTTATATAACAGATGTTTTTAAATCTTGTTTACACAATGTTATTTCCTCAATCTTATTCTTTATTGTTCTCGATTAAAATTTCTTATTTTGTTTCATTTTTACTTTACCAGGTATATAAAAAACTTATTTTTTGAAGTATTAATTGAGAATTTTACATTTCAAGAATATGCAATATCTGCTAATAATTTATCTTCGGGCTATTCTTGATTTATTCTAAACAAATGTTGGTAGTTGCAATTTTAATAGATTATATTTTTTATATTTAAAAAAGGTAATTAAGATGATGATGTCTTTCAGAAAAATAATTTGAGGTAATACTTGTAAAGAAATTTGGAAAAAAAACGGTATTAAAAAAATACTACGGTATAAAAATATTTCTGTTGAATTTATAGAAAACATTCCTAGTCAGAACGAAAATTGGAAATAACTACAGATTATATTCGTAAAACAAACAGTTTTTTACTGTCGTCCTGGCTGGTCGATTTCTGTAATATCACCAGATTTGTATTATATTATTGATATTTCATTAAACTTATTCTGATCAGAAATAAGAATTTAAAAATTGTTTCATTTCATTTAAGCTAGTCGGAAGTACCAGTCCCAAAACTTTGTTCCATCTCATGCATGTCTATACTTCAAAATTCGTTATCCATGTGCCATAATTAAATGGCAATCAATGCTCATCGTGAGGATTCTAAAAAGATGGAATTTCGTACATTATTTATTGAGATATGGCTATTTCTGAAATCATGAAATCCAGCAAAATTCAGCATAACATCGCCACCTATAGGGTGATTTACGCCAGAACCTAATCATCATCAACTTATGTCAACGTTAAGGGTCTCTGACCCTTAAAACTTTAGATCAGAGATTCCAAAACGCACGTTTTTACGTGTTTTTTGAACAGGAAAAGCGTAAAAAAGAACGAAAACCGGAAGTCGAAAATTTTCACGAATCCAATACTTTCTTCTGGTAAGGATAGAAGAAAGTAAAAAGATATAAATTCATTTGCAGGGCACCTACAAAATTAACTCAAATGCATATCCCCAACGTTTTTTTTTTTTTAAATATTGTCAAAATATTTGGATTGCAATGCGAACTGAAAATTTTAGTATTTCAAAGCAATTTATCTTTCATAACTTTGTTTTCTACCAGAAAAAAAGATTCAAAAAAAAAAAAAAAAAAAAAAAAAAAAAAATGAAAATTTCTTTGTAGGAAGCTAAAAAATCAATCCTTTCTCATGTCACAATATTCTCTTTCTACTTTTTTTTTATCTTTACATGAAGAACGTATTGGATTCATGAGTATTTTCCAATTCCTGTTTTCAACGGATTTACAAGTTTTAGGGGTTGGATGAAAAACATGCTTTGAAAAAGTCTGTCTGTTAGTATGTGACTTTTTCTGTCTGCATGTGATACAACTATTGTCGCCGCTCTGTCTCAAGAACTAATGCATGGAATTTAAAAAAAAATTCTATACTCACATAATCCCTGATATAAATTGGTGCTGATTAGTTTTTGGTGTAAATCATCCAACAGATGACCATGCTATGCTGCATTTTTTGCAATAGCTCTATCTTAAGAACTAATGCACAGATTTTCATCAAACTTCATAATCATTTAGCACTTGGTATGACTTGGTATGCACTTGGTATGACCTTACGTTTTGGTATAAATCGCCAAACAGGTGGCGCTGCTATGGTGCATTTTTCCCGATTTCCGCAATATTTCTACAACAAAAACTAATGCAGGGATTTTCGTCAAACTGTAGTTCAGTTAGGTGTTGGCATAAGTTGTTGTTGATTAGTTTTTAGTTTAAATCACACAAAAGGTGCGGTTGCTATGCTACAATTTGCAGGATTTTCACGATTTTAGAGATAGTCATATCTCAGGAAATAATCTACGGAATTTCGTATGTTTAGAATCCTCATGATGGGCATAGATTGTTATTTATTTTGGGGAATTTGATAGCGAATTTTGAAGTGATTTCATGCATGAGATAGAATAAACTTTTTGGATTGGCACATATGACTAGATACTATTAAATATACTTGAAAAATTACAAAATGGAAAGATATTTTGGAAATACATACTTGCTTTGATTCTGGATGCAATACCTCTATTTCATTTTTTCTTTTCTCATATAGCTGCTTTGCGTTAACAATTAAATTAACTCGATTTTTTAAACATGATTTGGTTCATAAAATCAAATCTATTAGTTTACTATTTTTGTCATGTAAACAGCATATGATGTTATTTCACTTGTTTGAAACAGAAGGCACATGTGACGCTATCAACATTGGCTGGTCTTCTGTTGTCTCTTGTCCCTGAATGACAGGGATAGCAAAGTTATTGCCGAAACGTCAGTGAAGGCTTACTGTGGAGACCCGAAAAGTTTTTGGTTTCCGTCTGTCTGTTTGTTTGTTAGTTAGTCTGTCTGTCCCGCGATAACTGCAGTAAAAAGCATAGGATTAGCTTGAAATTAAGGATGCATATTGGTGAGGTCACCGGATTTAGCTGTATAGTTTTTGGTTAAATTTGGTTCATTCGTTCGGAATATATAGTATACTAGGGGGCTCGGCCCCCTACGAGCTACGCTCGCCAACTCCCGTCCAGACACCACAGACTCTAAATGCACGCTAATTTGATCGGCTTTAAAAAGATTTCGAAAGATTGAATTATAATTTAAAAAACAGTGGCGATCTCCCTATAAACGAATTTCCATTCATTTCTCTTTGATTGGGGAATTTTAACGCCAAATCCGCTACGGTACTACTTGATTATCCCGTCAACTAATTTCGCCAAATTATATAAATCGCCAAAACACTCGCCAAATTATACAAATTGACATAATTTTTATTTTAAATAACGAAAGAACAAATAAATTAGTAAACATTAATAAAAATACAAATAAAACGTCGAAATAAAAATAACTTGATGACGTAGACACGTGTAACAACATTTCAAAATAAGCTAATATAAAAGGAATTAAGTAAACACAGTCTTTGTCTCCTGGTATTTTTTAACAAAGCGAAAAGAAAGTTCTTTTAAATGAGACATTTTAAATTAATCGTTTTTAATCTGACGTAATTTTACCAAGCTATTATTTCTCTTTTAAATATTCGCGTCAAAATACTTTTGTTAGAAATGAAATATTATTTGCGCTTTCCTAACGAAAATAGTTGAAAAGTATCCTCTCAAAATATCAAATAAATGTCTAGCGCAATTTCTAAATTTAAACCGTTTTGCAATATTATTTTGTGTTCATTTTATGTAATAACTGTAATGTGACGTAAATATGACGTAATTCCTCATATTTAAGACTTCTAACGCATCATAATAAATTTATTATTTTACAAATTCCCTTTTCTCTTAAAATTCACGTGTAATTATAGTTTTTAATGACGTAATTTTTAATAAGTTCCTGCTTTTTGTACATAATTATTTAATTCTAATTCCAAATGTTTTTTTTTTCTGTTTATAATAGTCACGTGTAAATATTTTTATTTATTTACACGTATAATTTTTTTTTTTTTTTTGAAGCAAACATTATTGTTTTCGCTGTTTATACAGTTGGCAAAATTTTAAATTAATATCACTTTCTAAAATCTGTAAAAAATATCTCTAGAAATGCTGAAAATTTGAATTTAAAATAGAAATAAAACCTCAAAAAATGAGTCAAAATAAAAAAAATTAATTCAATCTGCACTCCGGCAATTTCTAACGCATAAAATGATCTTAAAATTATTACACTGTCATGTATAGTTTTTGCTGCTATAAAACTTTTTTAGTGGAACGATTTTGTCCAACTTTAGCATTAAATATCTCTTAAAATATTTCTTCGATTTGAAAACTGTCTGCATCAGCGTGTTTATCAAACATTTCTGTATAAAACCACCGATTTTCATATTTTTGTATGCATTATTTTTGCTAATATTAACGAAGAAAGATCTCCGGTCACAAAAAATTCAAAATCGGCAGTGGCGGCGGCGCCGGTGACAGCGGTAGTTACTTTTTTTTAGAATAGAGAGATTTTATTTTGCTCTATAATGCTTTTCTATGGCAAGTCAGACGATTTTCAGATTTTCATTTGTTGAAAGAAATGGCTCATATGAAAAAGGGATATGGAAAAGGGAAAGGGAAAAGGTAAATTTTGGATGCTGAAAATTTTTAAATAAAATTATTATATTATTGTAATTAGTTTGAAATTTTGTCAATATATTTGCGAGATTTTTTTAAAATTAGGTTTATATTTTTTGTTGGAATTTTATGCATGCTTTCCAATAATATAAAGCATTTTGTTTTATCAATTTGATATAATGCATATTTCATTTCTTTTATTTTCTTTCATCTGTTGCCTAGCAACGTATTTGGTCCTAATAATATTAGTATAATTGCGTGTATAATGTTTGAGAAAAGTCAACGTCATAACGGAGGAATTAATGCATTTGTATCTTTGCAGATAGATGGATTTTAGCTCAGAAATAAAAATAGGCAATATTTTATTTATTTTATTCAAATTTTTTGCTTAAAAATAGAAAAGTTCATTAATTTCATAGAGAATAATGTGACATTTTTCCATAACATTTACCAATTATTCTTTAATTGTTGCCAAGAGAAAATCAAAACCCGGAATAATATATTCTCTTAAACAATTTTCAATTGAAATATTTTGACGTGAAACAGGAAAAAAAATTAAGAATAGAAAAATTAATATGGCGGCATATTAGAAATAAAAATAAAACTCTCGAGTATTTCTTAATATAACAAGATGAAAAGTTTTGAGTTAGTACGCATAGCAGGTGAATTAGACGTCATTTTCGATAACAAAGATGCTGGATTAAAAAGTTCTTGGGTAAAATAAAATTTACTATTATTCACGGAGGAAAGAGATAAATGGAGATGCAGTATGCCGTAAAAACAGTTTGCAATATAATGTGCGTTATCGCTCAGATTTAAATGCCCTCATTCGGCCAAAACAAAACAAGCACGTGGAACAGGGACCGAATTCTTTGACTTTATCCGTGCCTTTTTTCTGTAAAATGAAAATGATCTGCTTATATTACCCATTCTAAGGTAGCATTTGATTGTATTATGAATTAAAAATTATATTACTAAAAATATTACTCTTTTTTTTTTTTTTTTTTTTTTTTTTTTTTTTTTTTTTTTTAAGCACGGCGTTGTGTTTGTGCCGAATGTAGCGGATTTTAGGGTTACATTTTTGGCGTCACTTCAAGATTTATTGTCTGCGTACGGTTAACATGAAGATTTTATTTTAAATTTACATTTTATTAATTTATATATAAAAAAACCCTTATGCTTATCCTTATAAATCACAGCGTAAAAAAATCAAATATATACTATAACCATCTGCTCAATCAATAAAAAATTACGAATTAAATTTAAATAGACTACGGGGGTTCAGGGGGGTCCTGCCCCCCTGAAGAATTGCAATTTTTGATTTAAAAAGTTACCAGAATAAGTAGCTCATCATAATTTCATAACATCAATGTATAACCACTTGTTTAACACTTTTAATTTCTGAAACTTTACGTTCAATTACGTTACTAAAACTACGTTCAATTATGCTAGTTAAACTTACGTTAAATTTTGCTTCCTTATAAATATTTATCTAATTTGAAAACTTTAAAAAGCGATTTTTAGGAAGTTGAATATTACGCAATGGGTGTTAAAAAACATTGACTTGCAAAGATGACGTTGAGGCTCCTGATCTGCAGATTTACTAGTTCTAAATAGTGACACATTTTGGCTTAGGTACACTTAATTATATCGGGAAAAAACAAATGCGCGTTTAACTATTCAATAATGCCCACAAGGTTTCATTTAGTACTAAATCGATTATGCTCTACAACTTTGTAAATCCCTTTTTTAGGTGCGTTCGTAATTATATAAATACGCAGCACCTATAGTCGTCGTTCAGTCCGTCTGTCTGTCTGTCAGTCCGTCTCTCCGTCCGCATATAATAAAACAAAAACTAACTACCCAACCGAATGGTCTGAAATTTTAAATATATAATTGTTGCAAAATTTTGTTGAGAAATTTCAAATTTTATAAAATTCGGATGCATAGCTTAATTACAGGGACAGTCAAGTTTTTCCCTTACATTACGCTCTATAATAAAAAATGATTTTGAGTGCATTTTAATGATGTGACAGCCTTTCGAACAGAATGAAACGGGGATGCACATATGAAATGCAGTAAACTACACATTTATTAAAATATGCGGTGCAAAAAATGTTTATAAAACTAGTTATAATACGAACGCACCTCATTTGCCACGTTTGACGTGGAATTTCCAACTTGTTTACCTATGTCTTTCCGTTTTCGAATGGGAATGCTAACTCCGCAGTTTTCCACCCGGTGGTACCTTAGGCGGTTTCATTTAGCGGCGCATGGCTGGGACACCACTGTTATTAATATAGCAGAGCCGTTCCGGAAATAAGAGGGTTTCATGGGGCCTTATTGGGCATGCTGTGTATGTCAATAAAAAGTGTAATAAATTTCGACATCTAGAAAGACAAATAATGTAATACATTGAAAAAAGTAAATTATTTATTGTAAAATTAATTTTTTACTAGTTGTGTAACTGTCGACGCCAATCAGTGATATTAAGACAATGATTTTTTATTAAAAGTTTAAAATATCCAGATTTTCTTTTGATAAGTATATTTTATATACTTCTGTCATCTTTACTGAAAGAAAACTTAAAACTTCTGATGAAGAATAATAATGATTTTCCGAGTACAAATCTTTTTTATTCTAGATGAAAAACATTTCATTTTTCTTTTAATGGTGACAATGCCTTGATATTGGGAAAAGTAAGAACACAATTCTTTAAAACTCCAATCGATGTTGAAAAAATGAGGCATAAATAACAATGAAAGCTGTGATCTATATCAGAGAAAAAATTTTAAACTTTAATTGCGAGTGACCATTTTCTCCGAATAATACGTGTTACATTTTTTACATACAAAATAACCCTCTTCAGATGAAATTTTAGAAAAAGAAATCAATTAGTTAAGCAGTTCAATCGATTTTATTAAAAAATGATTAAAAATATGACAAAGTATACTCTTTAGAATTCCAATCACTAATGTATTTTTTTAATATGATATATTCGAAAAAGCGAAATTCTATATTTATATACAGGGTGTTTCAAAAATGACCAGTATATTTGAAAATCAATAAAAACTAAACGGGCAAGGATAGAAATACACCGTTTGTTGCAATATACTTAGGAGAACAGTAAATTTTCAGGCAGACAAACTTTCGAAATTAGTTACAATTTTCAACAACAGACGGCGCTGCGGTTTGGAAAAATCTAAACCACGATATTTTCCACAAAACCACCATATTTTCCACCATGCGTAGCAATAATATGGCGTAGGATCTGAACGGATTTACCAGAAAACTTTGTAAACGTGTCAGGCTGGATGGCTTCACATGTAGAAGAGATGTACTGCTTCAGTTGTTCAATTGTTACTGGAATGTAGCGGTACACCTAGTCTTTCAAGTGTCCCCACAGAAAGAAGCCACAAGGGTTCATGTCTGGCGAATAGGGAGTCCAATCCACGCCGCTTCCTGTATGTGTGGGATAGCCCAAAGCAGCAATCACACGATCATCGAAGTGTTAATTCAGGAAATTAAAGGCTTTGGCCGTGCGATGTGGCCGCGCACCATCTTGCATAAACCACGAGGTGTTCGCAGTGTCCTCTAAGGCATTTTGTACCGCCACAATTTCACGATGAATGTCCAGATAGAGTTGTGCAGTAACCGTTTTGGATCAGAAAAATGGACCAATGAGTCGTTTGGAAGAAATGGCGGCCCTAACGAATACTTTTGGACGATACAGGGACGATGGGACTGCAATATGGGGGTTTTCGGTTCCCAATATGCGGCAGTTCTGTTTAATGACGAAGCCGTTCAAGTAAAAATAAGCTTCGACAGTAAACAAAATGCAGCCCACATGGATATCACCGTCATCAATCCTTTGCACCATATCGTTAGCGGATGTCTCTCGTGCATCAATGGAAGCAGCGCTGAGGGGTTGCCGAGTTTGAATTTTGTATAGATAGAGGTGTAAATTCTGGCGCATGAGACGATACGTGGACGTTGGCTTTATTTGGACCGAAGCTGCAACACGGCGAATGGAAACCCGAGGCCGCTGTTTAATCACCTCCAACACGTTCATCCTTCACGCTCTCAGTCCGTTGAATTTTTTCAAACAGATCCTTTATTGTATCGCTTTTCGGTCCTTTGGTTACATTAAACTTCCGTTGAAAACTTCGTCTTGTTGCAACAACACTGTGTTCTATACGGTGGAATTCCAACACCAGAAATATCCCGCGTTCTAAGGAATAAATCACTTTTTCACAGCAAAATTGCAATCTGTACACGCTTACAGCAGAAAGACGACTTACAGAATGGCGAACTCACAGACTGCATTTTCTTCTATATCTTTCAAATCGCCTGTAGCGCCATCTGTTGTTGGGCATTGTAACGAATTTCGAAAGTTTGTCTGCCTGAAAATTTACTGTTGTCCTAAGCATATTGCAACAAACGGTGTATTTCTGTCATTGCCCGTTTAGTTTTTATTGATTTTTCAAATATACCGGTCATTCTTAAACACCCTGTATTTAAATAATAATAGAACTTAACATTAAATGAAAAATGTTACGGTCAAACATACCACTCTCTCAGACTTACTCGTACCTTCCAACCGATTGAGCAATTATGTCCTTTAGCAAATTTATTGCATCGATAACATATTGCAGTTTTCTCAGTATAGAGATTTTTGTTTATTCAACAAATCTAAAACGTTTTTATACCAATCTTCGTTTTGTTTAATCATGATTTTTTTTTTTACCTTTAAATAAGACTAAAATTATGAAATAGTTTGAAGTATTATAACTATTCCCCAACTTAGCAACACCAATGTGTACACGAGAAACCCAAATCATTCAAAAACCAGCATCTTTATACTACAACTCAACTTTAGAGAATCAACTTAGCTACGTACTAAATGTAAATAATATATATGTTAATACATTGGTTTATATAAGTAATCAAAGGATCCCATATAGTAATATTAAACATATTTAAATAAAATTACTTGTAAATTAAAAAAAAAAAATCTATCAACAATTATTTTCCTCTTATAAACTTTAAATGAGTAAAATTTGTATGTTATATTTATATTGTTAAGTAAATTCATACTTTTATGTGTGTATAACATTAATTAAGTATATTTCCTAATAGTAAGGCATCAGCAATGATTTTAACTGTAAAACGCATGAAAATAATTTTAGTCAAGATTTTGCTTCAAGTGCTCCACTGTGCGGTGCTCAGCGCGGGAATTAAGAGGCGTTCGAGGTACCTATCGACATGGAATGATATAAGGATTGTTGATAATGATTTACAAAAACTAGATGGGTAAGGCGATCCCAAAACATTCTTGTATATCATACATGTTAATACTTCCTGAAAAATGCAGCATCACAGCACCACCCGTTGGATGATTTTCACCAAAATCTAATCAGCAACAAATTATGTCAACTTCTAACTTAATCTGAAGTTTCGTAATAATCCGTGCATTAGTTTTTGAGTAGAGTTATGGCAAAAATCGTAAAAAAATCTGCATAGCAGTGACACCTGTTGTGCAATATATACCAAAAACTAATAAGCAACAGCTTAAGTCAACTTTTAAATCGAATCTGAAGTTTGATTAAAATCCGTGCATTACTTCTTGAGACAAAACTATTGCGGGAATCAGGAAAAATGTAGCATAGCAGGACCACCTGTTGGGAGAGTTACACCAAAACGTTGTCAACGCCAACCCATATCAAGGACTAACTTATTCTGAAGTTTAATGAAAATCCACTAATTAGTTCTTCAGTTAAAGTCCTTGAGGAAATCGCGAAAAATTCTGTATATCAGCGCCATCTGTTTGGCGATTTACACCAAATCTCAGTAAACACCAACCCATATTAATGACTAACTGAATCTGAAGTTTCATAAAAATCCGTGCATTAGTTCTTGAGATAGATCCATTGGTGAAATTGTAAAAAATGCAGCATTGTAGCGCCACATGTTGAGCGATTTGCACCAAAAACTAATCAGCACCAATTTGTATCAGGGACTAACTAAATATATTTTTTTATTAAATCCAGTGCATCATGAATCCAATACTTTCTTCTTGTAAAGTAAAAATTGTCTGTAATTACAAGTGGCATTAATTCAAACTATATCTAGAAAACAGTGGTACGGACCATGGCGCCGTTGAAACTTCGCAACCTCCTTTCAAAGAGCGCTTGGCTTGATGGGAATTTTAAACATTGTACGAGGTCTTATTTTGAACGGAACCATTTTTGAGAGGATAAAACTCTCACTTAACCGATAATCTCTTTATCTTTCAAAATTATCGAGTACTAAATATACTGCAATTTTGGTTCTTTGTATCGAAATGGTTGATTTTATACAAAATTGGCATGATGCAGATTTGGAATTAGGTGCCATATAAAACAGGAATATCAATGCATAAATATAGGATGACTCAAAAATAAAATTTGCAAAATTATTTTTGACGGGTAGTGTTTAATAAGTATATAAAATTTGTTGTTGAACGAGAGTTTTTGATACACCTATACGTAATTCGGCATGGAAATTAGCTGTTTCATAAAAATCCTCTTTCGGCTGAATAGAAACATAAGTAATTGAGATATTAAGAACTGATGTCTACTATAAAATGGGATAAAGCGATAGATAATTTCATATTTTTTTTAATTATAAGGGTGATTTTTTGTTTGCTTAAATAATGCACTGATTTGTCTTTATATCTTTTGTATAGCTGAAAATACGTGATATGGGAAAAACGTATTTTATAAAGCCGGAGGTCTTCGCAATTATGCTTTCTTTCTTCGAATAAATAAATATTTATTATACTTTTTGTTCTTCGAATTAAAAAAGATTTAATAATTATTATAATTTTTTTTCCTTCGAATAAATAAATTTTAATATTTATTATACTTTTTTTTCTTTGAATAAATATGTTTTAATATTCAAATTATCATTTATATCTACTAAAAGTTATAATTTAAATCAGTCATTTTAGTTTAAATAACTTAATTTAATATAATGAATTTTAGTCAAGAAATTAAATCGTGAAAATTCTAAAAAGATAATATTAAAATAATAAAATTTTCGTTACTACATTTTTTATTTTGCTCAATTGTTCAGGGAAAGATAAATTCTTGTTTAAAGAAGGAGGATTCGAAAAGCTAATGCAAAGTTCTCTTTGTAAATCTCAAAGGAAAATTCACATCATTGGGGAAAAATCGTGCATGTTCATTGTGTAAATTAGATTTCCTACTTTTAAGGGAAAATGTAAAAAATATATAAAATACATTTTTGTGAGATATTTTTGTCATTATACCTGAACTATAACTTCATAAATGTATTTCAAAAGGACCTTTGAGAAAATGTAAAAAATTGATATTCATCGCTCTAGCAGATTAGTGAAATGGAAACCATATATTTCTTGAAAAGTGCTTTAAAACTTGCACCGTTATTTAATATACAACTGGAGGATTCAATTTAAATTTCCAGTTTTCATATAAAAGATTATTTCTATGTGCATTTTTTACATTAGATTGAGTGAAATTTAGAGTCAAAAACAACATTTATGTAAAATGCTGTATTGAATACAAAGTTCTAACAGTTTTTAAAAAGTTAAACTATTATTTATTTATTTATTTTTAGCATTAAATTTTTAGATTAAAGTTGACACTAATGAGTTTTATGTAAATAGTGATATCCTGTAGAAAAAAATAATCAATAACGGAATGTGACATTTGAAAACAATATTCAATAATTTTATGCTCTAGATTCTGTGTGTGAACAAAACACTATCTAAACCTTCAAGATTTGCTGACATTTGTTACAGAAGGGTTTCTAAATACCACTATTTCCTAAAAAAACGTCTAGTTCAGCAACTAAATACAGTAAAATTTACTATTCGGAAATAACAGCATATGTCACACTCCCCCTCAACACAACTACTATATTTTTATCTTCAGAAAACTGTGCTGAAGAATACGTGAATAATATGCTATATGCTGTTTATCTCCCACTAATATATATATATATAATCAGTTCTCTGAGTGTATGTCCTTTATACAAATCTTCAATTTTTGACCGATTTGCACGAAACTTGACGTACATGCGTTTTAGAACGTGGAAAAGGTCACTGTCTACTTTTAAAAATTATCCGACCACTATTTATTGCTTTTTTCTACCACCTTCCATAATTTAACATTACGGGATTATATCTTTTTAAATTTTGTAATACAATCATTTCTTTTCTGTTGCCACTCTCTAAAAAATGGCACAATAATGTGAAAAAAATAACGATAACGCGCGTATTTCAGTTTTTTTTTTCTTTTTTTTTCCGATGAAAATTCAGATTTTCATGCGATATTTTTGCATTTTTGAAATTGACCTCATTCTAAACAGAAAAGACTATTTCATATATAAAATAAAAACTAATTATAAGAGCGGTAAAATGACGTAGCAACGTTAATTTGAATGTTTTTTTTTTAATTAAAACATCTATTTTAAATACAGACAGTCAAATTTCATGAAAACAATTTAACAAAAGAAAAACAAAAGGGTGGATATGACGTCACATTCTATCAAATCTTTTCAACGTGTAGTAAAACTCACTGTAAATAAATGGCTCCTGTATTTTGTTTACTACTTCGATTGCATACTACAGCGATATCTTATAGCTATACGTAATAGCTAAATGTTGTATTGGTTTAGATTCAGTGGTAGCATTTTCTGTAATTCATGGTAAACAGAGAGAAGTTATTTCCTTTTTCAAAAAAAATTCTTGATTGATGTCAAGATTTAAAATTTATGGAAAATGACATCATTTCATCAAATCATTGTAGGTTTAATTTCTATTAATAAAATATTTTAGTTTACGTTTAAAAGTGATGTTTTATTTAGAGTGGAAACCCGCTTGATCTGATACTAATTAAAGCTCATAATTACACGTAAAGTGAATTTTTTGGTAAAAGTATAAGATCTTTTAGTTGGTGTTTTGAACTGAATTTCAGACGCAGCACCGCGATAAAGGGGTAAAGCAGGTCGTCAAGTGACCATAATTGCTGATAACTCGATAAGTAATTTATTTCTCAAAAATGGGAAATTCATTTCAATTGCAAATCGCTTCAATAGCCAGTCCTACAACTTTTAAGCCTTTACGTTTAATGAGTCAGAAAATGTGTCAGAAAGTTTCACGTTGTTGAGCAGGGAACTGGAGAATCATCTTAACATTATTGCAGATTAGTATTTTGTAGTCGAGTTGCATGCCAGATATTCGCTTAAAACATAAATCATGCTATATTGTTTTAAACAAAAGGGCATGCCATAATAGGTGTGAGGCACACTCATTAAAATACGAATACGCCAACTGGTGCACAGCCGATTACTGAAGATTAATCAGTCAGCACTTAAAGATAGAAAAATAGTTTTGCATTTTTCATTCAGTTAATAAGACTAATCCTTCATAATTGGGTCCACATGATTATACAACTTTCCCTTATAATTCTAGCAACGGAAAACAATATGTTACGCACTAAAATCTTCCTTAAAAAACTGATAGTGCAAGTTGCATGGAAATCCGTTCTGAAGAACTCAAGTTATATGCACCCGGAAGGAAATTTGCATTGACATTTTATATACTTATTAGATTAGATTATTTTGAGTAGTTTGTTTTGATATCTGTTAAATTTGTGTTTTATTTTATTTTATTTTTGGCGATTTAATTTTGTTTGCCAATTTAGTCATTGAATATTACACGAAAACAAACAAATTCTGAATTATTTGCAATGCTTTTAAACAATTAAGTTAATATTTTGTAATTGGATTGCAAGCATATTTAAACAAGTTGGAAATTGCTCGTCAAACGTTTCAAATGAAGTGCGTTCATACTATAACTATTTTTATAATACTTTTTTTGTACCGTATATTGTACTGAATGTATATTTTAGTGCACTTCATAAGTGCATGTGAATTTCATTCTCTTCGAAAAGCTGTAACATCATTAAAATGCACTTGAAATAATTTTTTTCCATTGGCCGTAATGTAAAGGACAAATTTTGACTGTCCCTGTAATTAAACTATACATCCGATTTTCATAAAATTTTAAATGAGTCGACAAAATTTTACAGAAATTATATATTTAAATTTTCAGACCATTCGGAAGGCTGTAACATCATTGAAATGCAGTTACAATATTTTTTTCCCGATTGGCCGTAATGTAACGGAAAACTTTTGACTGTCCCTGTAATTAAACTATACATCCGATTTCCTTGAAATTTGAAATGACTTGACAAAATTTTGCAGCAATAATACATTTAAAATTTTAGACCATTCGGTTGGGTAGTTTTTTCTCTGTTATATGCGGACGGACAGACGGACAGACAGACGGACTGAACGACGACTATAGGTGCTACGTATTTATATAATTACGAACACACTTAAAAATATCATGCATGAAAATTACTTTAAAATACATAAAAAATCTGTAAATTGAGACACTACAAACAAATATTATTGAAAGTACTTTTGTTTTCTGTAAAGTTTTGGAACAATCAAATGTCCGATGTTTAGATATTAAATTGCAGAAAAGGGGAAATTTATTGATGTGTTAGATTGTTGCAACCGAAAATATGATACCAGTGTTATTCATAGAAATGTCCTTTCTTTATACTATTGCATTAATTATAAACGGGTTCATCTTTCGTCATCGTGTTGCACGCACCGTTAAAAATATTCATGCGTGAAAATTACTTTAAAATCCATTAAAATCAGAAAATTGAGGAAAAATTTCAAACAAACTTCATTTGACAGAACTTTTTTCTATTCGACATTGTAAAAAATGAAATTGTGTGATGTTTAGAAGTTAGAACAATTGCAGTACATGCACATTTTATGGGTTACAAATTTTGGGCCACAAATTATGGGAGCTGACATAGTGTTTTTAATTTATAATGTAGATATATGCCATGCGAACGAGAATTTCACTAAATACTGCGCAATTTGGTGAATTATTTTTTTCGTATTGTGAGGAAAATCACATTTTTTTCTCTTACACCCGCCAAAGAAACGCGCATTCTGTTATTAAAGCTGAGAGATTTACTATCGTTCCGGAACAATAACATCATGTTATCTGATTGTTTTTTTAACGATTTTTGGATGGAAATGCACAAATTTCAGTTATTGTGATTGCCGTATTATTTCGTTTTAATTTATTTTACCTGAAACGCTCCTTATAATTGACACGGGAGAAGCCGGGTAGTTCTGCTAGTTTAATATATTTTAGGATTTCGTTCGGCAGTTTATCCAAACATAAAATCTGAACCCATTTTACATTCAAACTAAAAAATGAGTGAAACTAATTATTATAACTAGAAAACAGTAATTCTGCTCTTTTAGAATTTAGTGTCGCCCCCGATGAAAAAAAATATATATGTATATATAAATAGTACGAAACATATTTCAATTTTAAGACTTAAAGCACAAACTTTTATTTTATGTAAAAGGACGTCATTCGCATCCGCTTAAGAATTCACATTTACGATCCACTCTTAAACATCTACAGAAAAGCATGCATAGGATGTCACTATCTCAAAATAATACACAAATGCAGCAAAAACATACCGTCATTAAAGAAACTGGACAAAACAAACGGCTATCTAATGATTCATAGACATTCATTTGTTTGTAACATTAATGTAGACGATTTCAGTCGTGACGTCAGTCATGACGTTTTCGTTGGAAATTGACTCCAAACAAACGGTTGCTATGTTGTATTTTCACTTTTGATTGCGTATTGCAGCTATATCTTATATATATATTTCACATCTAAGTGTTTTAATACTTGTTATGTACTGGTAACATTTTCCACGATATATATTTAAAAAGAAATGACGGATAGCAACCTTTTGTTTGGAGTCTGTTTCCAATGAAAACGTCATGACTGACGTCACACTGAAAGCGTCTATAGATACTTAAAATTAAATACAGTTTATAATAGCTCCATGTTTTATCAGTAATTTTTTGTTTATATTTTTTCAAAATACCACGTATTTTAATTACATTTTCTTTCTGTTGTTATGAGTAAATGGCAACAAAAAGATATAATTGCTATTTTTCAATTTTCCCTTTACTCTCTACGTAAATGGAGTACTTGAGTTGCCAAAATTAGACGGTGCTGAAAACTACAAAAAAATTAATATTTGAAAAATAAATTGAGATACAGTTTTAAAACAAATTGCGTTTAAAAGTACTTTTTTCTCTAATACGACGATATAAAAATTGAAAATGTGCGATGCTTAGAAATGTAAAAAATCGCTATAGAGTACTTAATTTTACAATGATACATCTGCTTTGTTTAATGCTAGTTTCTGTAAGTTAACGTTATTTTTTGGAGACAAAATAAGCTGGGAGAAAGAAATAGCATACCATTCCAGGGGCTAATAAATCAATCATTTTATTTTAAATATCCTAGTTTAAAACAGTGGATTTTAGTGAATATATTACCTCGTGAAGTTTCTTAAAAGCTAACATTAAAATAATAACATTTTCCTGAATACATTTTTCATTTTACTGTACTGTTTAGGAAGAGATAAATTCTTGTTTAAAGAAAAGGGGGTTCTAAAGGCTTATGCAAAGTTTTCTCTATAAATCTCAAAGGGAAAAATCACATATTTGGGAAAAAATTGAGACATTCAATGTGTAAATTAGATTTTTTACTTTTAAAGAAATGGTAAAAAATATATAAATTACATTTCGTCAGATATTTTTCTTATTATACTTGGATTATATCTTTATAAATATATTTCAAAAGGACATTTGAGTAAATGAAAATATATATATATTCATCGTTCTAGCTGGTTACTGAAATGGAAACCATATTATTTCTTGAAAAGTGCTGAAGAACGTGCAGCGTTATTTAATATTCAGCTGGTGAATGGAATTTAAATTTCGAGTTTTCAAATAAAATATTATTTCTATGTGCATTTTTTACATTAGATTGAATGAAATTTAGAATCAAAATCATCTATTTATATAAAACCCAAGTCTCTGTGTGTCCCTCACGATTCCGGTAGGACCGCCTCATTGAAATGAGTAATTGTTGAAAAACCTAATGCAGGGTTACCACAGTAGCGCCAAATGTTAGCCAACTTGGTGATAGCTGGCTAATTTGGCGAAATTCCCATTTAAAACTATTAATCTTTCATAAAGGAGGTCACCGAAATTTAATTTAAACTCCGCTCTTTTAAGATATTTTTCAAAATCTATGAGTGAGAATTTAAAGTACAGCTTTACATCTTCCTCCCGATGCTACTAATAAAATAACCGCCAATAGACGACGCTGTACTGTGTGAGCTCCTAACTGCGCGATTTTAATGTGCTTTAGGTACTTTTCCAGTATAGGTGCCTTGGCGAAAAAGAAAAATTTGGCAACATATTTTCCGGGAACCTATCCACTGTTTAATTTTATATATACAAGATATTTAATATAAAAAAGACGTTTCTCTAATTTTATAAAGAAACAGATGTGATTTGTACATAAAAACATCAATAATATACATATAAAATAAACGTATAAAACAAACAAAAACGCTCATCAAGTTTGTTTTCATAGCTGTTTATATGATTTGAGAACAAATCTCGATATTTTTCCGTTATACGGACACCATGCCAAAATGTATGCTAATGCGCCAATTATTTCAAAATGCTAAAAGATATTTTTAATTTTGTGCCAGCAGTTTAATATGAGTTTTATTTTATTGCTTTATTTTATAACAGTTATTTCTTCACTTATTTTAAGTATATAATTGTGATTTAATGAAATAGTTCGTAAAAGTCTGGAATTTTCAAATGTTATATTTTTTAAATGCTCACTTTAGTATCGACAATGTTTTTTCTTTTATTTTTTCAAATGCTCCAATTCATGTGATTTTCATTTTGCGACATCTATTACGCTTGGCGACAAAGGTATCCGTATAACGGAAACGAACCCAAATCTTACTTTCTGATGTCCAAATTACATCAAGCTTTTTTTTTAAAAAACGCCAAAGCTCCTGCAGTGGAAAAGTACCAAACTGTCTATTATTTTGCGCTATCTGTATTATAGTTTGTACTATATGTAAGGGGTGTAGAGTTTAAAAATTAAATATTAAAGTTTCGGCACAGATGTCATATTGGCGCGATTTTTTTCTGACGCCAATGTCATATACACAACGGGTAACTGGCGGCAAAGTGTCGTTATTTTGCTTGACATGGTAGCCCGGATGTTGTTGTTTATGCTGTTGATGTTTTCGCCAAATTGGCGTATATGACAACTGTGCCAAAGTTTCTATAAAGCAGTATAAGACTAAAAAATTAAGAATAAAATAAATGCAAAATAAGACTAAAGACGAAAGAAAAATCATGCGTTAAGCATAGAATATGAAACACTTTCCAACACATCCTGAATGCTTTAACAAAACTTCGTTATTTGGGGAAATAAGATAACTAAGTAAACGAAGTTTTAGAAGACGCATAAAAAATTTTAAAAATTGATTTCAGCAGTTACCGTCCATAGCCAATAGTATCGTTATTACATGCCACTATTTAGCCTAAATTTAATTTAAACTACTCCTAAAACTACTGAAATCACATTTCCAGATATTATCATCCATAGACGGTTATGTATCCAATTCTTTGCGTGGCCCTGTATATCATTTTATTTATATTCTACAAACATTTCTTAGTAAACTAAATGCAGTTCAGCGTAAAAACGCATAATTCCTTTAAAAACCACCTTTAAGCAATTTACTCTCATACTCAGTAACCCTTACGAATTCTTTTGTGTAGCCCTGCATATGAACTGTAACATTTATACACACAGTATAGTATGCATAAATGTAGCGAAACATAAAAGCGCATATCATAATTAAAAATGCATTTCTAGCAATCATTGCTTATGTACTATACTTCGGATAAAAGTTGCTTGGCGAGAAAGAGGTTTGCCAACGTATTTTCTGACAACCTATTTACTGCTTCATACTCACAAGTAATTTTTTCCATATGTATGCAATTTATTTAGGTAGTTGTTAGCTATCCCGTCGACCAGTTTCGCCACATTATATAAATCGCCAAACCACTCGCCAAATTATACAAATTGACATAATTTTTATTTTAAACAACGAAAGATCAATTAAATTAGCAAAACATTAATAAAAATACAAATATAACGTCGAATTAAAAATCACTTGATGCCGTAAGAAACACATGATCATGTTTAATGTCAACCATTATTGGCATTTAATCTTACAATTTGGCGACAGTAATTTGGTCGACGGGATAACTAACAAGTACCTTTATTTAATGTAAAAAAAGCTATTTACCCATTTTTTGGTACTTTTCGGTTAGCCGGGCGCCAGTTTTATATACACATATATATGTATATATACATGTATGTATGTATACATATATACATGCATATATACATATGTGTATATATACAATATAGGTATATGTATCTATATGTATAGCTACATATATGTATGTATATAAATATGTATATATAACACTGGCGCCCGGCTAACCGAAAAGTACCCATTTTTTAACAGAAGTAATTTTGGCACAGATGTCATATTCGCCCCATATTGGCGCGATTTTTTTCCGACGACAATTTGGCGAAAACATCAACAGCATAAACAACAACATCCGGGTTACCATATCAAGCAAAATAACGACACTTTGGCGAGAGTTAAGTACCCGGTGTGTATATGACATTGACGTCAGATAAAAATCGTGCCAATATGGGGCGAATATGACATCTGTGCCGTAATTTTTGCACAGATGTCATATACGCATCGGGGTTGGTATGATTTTTCTCTGACGCCAATTTAGCAGAAATCTCGCTATCGAATACCAGTTACTTATATATTTTTTAAATTATTTGCTATCATTTTGAAAAGGAAATAACTATAAATAAATAAAAGTTTGATTAATAGCTATAGAACAAAACAGTTTATATAATTAAAAACAGAAAATAAAAGTAAATAAACAATTTATTAATAAATAAAAAACAATAGCAGGGTTACCATAGCAGGCAAAATAACACCATTTTGGCGCCAGTTAGGTATCCCGGTTCATATCTGAAATCTGAGCCGTAATTTGTATATAAAAAAATATTATATGTATTTAGAAACGATTTTTTTATGTATATAAGTGCATATATAAATAAAAATAAAAGTTCATTAGATTTGTTTTCATAGCTGTTTATATATTTTGGCAACATATCTCACTTTCTGATGCCCGAATTGCGCCGAGCTTTTTTTAAAAATGCGCTATAATGGAAAAGTACATAAATAAATAATTAACAGAAATAACCAATTATACAAACTAAAACTTTTTATTTCGAGATCAAATCATTGTTTTTTATTTCAATTAAAAATACATATATCCTTGGATAACTTTAGTTGAAATTAGGTTCACAGCTTAATATCTCATTCCATAAACCTAAACAAACACAAGTGATTCATTGATTAATTCATCGTGAAACTTTAAAAAAAATTAAATCATTGAGGTAATCACTCACAAAGTAAGTTCTCCAACAATCAATGGACAATATTCTAATGACATCATAGTAGGTAAAATGGTGGCGGTATCGTTTGTTTATGGTTTGAAATCACAAAGATTTAATTTTGCAATGTCTCTTAGTTACATTATTTTATTGTCATATTTATGAGCTCAGAACAAAAGCATATTTTTTCATTATTTAGTTATTAAAGTCGGAAAAAAATTATAAATGCATGATTTGAAAAATTTAAATAATTTTCTTTCTTAATAGTAAAAAAACAACATCGGGAAGTAACAGCGGGTTTAAGTTAGATAAGTTTAACTGTTTAATTCTGTTGTAATATTCAAAATAACTGTATTTATTAGATTTCAGTAAACAACATCAGGGCCCGATTAAACTTTGAAGTTACAGGAATTACAATGTCATTTCAGGACCTTTCTTTTGGAGAAGCTTTTCTAAATTTCATATATACATGGAAACCCTTCAGTGTTAGAAATATTATTCTTAGGACTGACATAACATGAGAACGGCCTGCAATTTTACACAAGTTTTTGAAAACTACTTTATATCAGAAATTTTGCTAAAAACTGGTTACTTTTTTGTTAAAGCGGGCCACACTATTAGGATTATGACAAGTTGCAGCCAATTTCGCCAACGTCGTAACCAAGATCGTGAAGCACACACATATAATACCATATAATACCATTTCATGAAATCGTATACGATAATTTTATAGTTTTTACCTTACTTCAAGTGTAAAATTTATTTATTTTTAAGGCTTAACAATCTAAATTGTCCACTATATGAATTAAAAAAAAATGTAAACAAAGATTGAATAGACATGACCGCAAAAAAGCCTCAAATCTGCATAACACTTGGAACCAAACTGTGCAGATTAGTGGTCTTCTACTGTACACATTTTTCATAAATGTGTTTCGTTCTTTAAATGTGTTATTTCCATCTATGACTGCGGAACAAGCGAGAAAACTCATATTCTTGCACATGAGTTGTATTTATCTTTATATCTAAATTTCCGTCATTTTTGACGGGCTACCTTTCTAGTTGTTTATATAAAATACAGTATTGAATAAAAAATTCTAGCAGGTTTTTAAAAAGTTAAATACTTTTGCTTGATTTTTTTCGATTTAATTTTTTAGCAGCTTAATGTTGACGCTATTGAGTTTCATGTAAAGCCTGATGTCCTGTAGAAAAAGGTAATCAGTAACGGAATGTGAAATTTGAAAACGATATTCAATAATTTTATACTCTAAGTTCTATGTTGCAAAAACAAAACGCTTTCTAAATTTTCAAGATTTACAGATATTTATTATGGAAGTGGTATCTAAATACCATTATTACCTAAAGGAAAACGCATAGTTCTGCAAATAAATAAAGCAAAAATTACTATTCGGAAATATTAATATCTTTTAAACCCCTTCCCCTTCCTCAACACAACTGGTATAGTTTTATCTTCAGTGAACTTTGCTAAAAAAATATGTAAGTAATATGCTATATGCTTTTTATCCCTCACTGATTTAATATATTTTAGAATTTGGTTCATCAGTTTATCCAAACATAAAATCTAAATCCATTTAGATTCAAAATAATAAAAGAGCGAAACTATTTATTATTATAATAAGTCAGTCATTTTATTTTAAATATTCTAAATTAAAACAATGGATTTTATTGAATATATTACCTTGTGAAAATTCTAAAAAGGTAACATTAAAATAATAACATTCTCCTGACTGCATGTTTTATTTTATTGAACAGTTTAGGAAGAGATAAATTCTTGTTTAAAGATGAAGGGATCCAAAAGCTAATGCAAATTTCTCTCTATAAATCTCAAAGGGAAAATTCACATCTTTGGGAAAAAATCGAGGATATTCAATGTGTAAATTACATCTCTTACTTTTAAGAAAAATGTAAAAAATATATAAATTTCATTTTCGTGAAATATTTTTCTCATTATTACTGAAATATATCTTTATAAATATATTTCAAAAGGACCTTTGAGTAAATGTAAAAAATTGATATTCATCGCTCTATCAGACTAGTGAAATGGAAACCATATATTTCTTGAAAAGTGCTGAAGAACATGAAGCGTTATTTAATATACAGCTAGAGAATTCAATTTAAATTTAGAATTTTATATAAAAGATTATTTCTATGTGCCTTCTTTACATTAGATTGAATGAAGAGCAACATTTTTATAAAGTACATTATTGAATAAAAAGGTTATAGCATTTTTTTTAAGTTAAATACTTTTCAATTATTTTATTTTTTGCTTTAAAAGTTGAGCAGATTAATGTAAATACAATTGTATATCTTGTAAGGAATAGATTTCTGTAGAAAAAAATAACCAGATTCAGGATATGACACTTGAAAATAATATTTAATAATTTTGTGCTTTAAATTCTGTGTTGAAAAGACAAAACACTTTCTATATTTTCAATTCTTAAGGCTTTTGTTATGGAAGACATGTAATTCACTTTTATTTAAATGTCGTATCAGAGGGAATGGGTTTCTAAATACGACTATTTCCTAAAGAAATCGCAGATTTTTTTTTACAAATAATTCCATTATTATAACAAGTGTGAAGCATTTTCTAACCACATTATTCTATAGAGTAATGTATTCTCTTAACTAATATTCACTTTTCTCGGAGTCATATGAAAATTCTAATAAAATATTTTCTACAACAGATATTTCTCGCTAAACGAAATTTTTGTTATAACTGCTAATTTTTATCAAAAAACAAAGTTAAAAATATATTATTTAGATTTAATCTGCCATAAAATGCAATAAAGACTGATATGTTTACGATTTTTACGATTCCGAAAATTGTGGTTTATGAGTGTCCGCAAAACTCGCATTTACTTATATTTATACTCATGCATTATTGAACAAAATGCATTGCACTACGTCATATAGCTCAGCCGCAAGTGGAGATACACAAATCGCAAAATTCATTTTTCGATTTATTCCCCACTAATTGATCTGTCATAGTGTCTTATCTGTCTTACTACAGTAAAAGTTCCATAAACGTATTTATCCCGAAAATCGCATATTACGCTATATTTCTATTCATGACCACAGAAGAATTGATAAATTGTGTGGGAAAGTAAAATTACTCAACCCTCGAAACCTCATATACGTCTTCCTTCTTAAGCGTTTAATGCTTTCATGCACGTTTTTGCTGTTGAATGCAGAGCTAAGCTGTATAATTTTATGTTAGAGTAAAAAAAAAACAAAAAAAAAAAAAAAACACGGGAATTATCGTTTGCCTCGCCTTTGAAATTTACTTTTGTCGAGACGCGTCCCTTTTCTTGCAGGTGATTGATATAATGTAAAAATATATACTCTAAATATACGATCTATAAAACATTATTAGAATTTCATGGGATATTCACGAAGGTGACAAAAGTCATGGAATAGCAATATGCAAATATATAGATGGCAGAAGTGTCGCTTACAAATTCAGTAAATGGTGAGTGCCTGGACAGGACTTTCATTTGTGTTCAAATGCTTTGTGTGAGAAGGTTTATTATGCGATTATGGCCACATGAAGAGAATTAACGGATTTCGAACGCGGTATGCTAGTTGGAGCTAGACGCATGGGGCATTCCATTTCGGAAATCGTTATGGAATTCAACAGTTTGAGATCCACAGTGTCAAGAGTGTACTGAGAATACATAAATTCAGGCATAACCTGCCATCATGGACAACGCAGTGGTCGACCGCCGGCCCTTAATGATCGCGACCAGCGATGTCTGCGTAAACTTTTCAGTGTGAACAGACAAGCAACACTGTGTGAAATAATCGCAGGAACGAATGTGAGACGTCCGACGGGTGTGTTCGTTAGGACAGTCTGGCGAAATTTGGCTGTAATGGGCTATGGCAGCAGAAGACCGACTCGGGTGCCATTACTAACAGCACGACATCGCAAACAGCGGCATTCCTGGGTTCGTGACCATATCAATTGGACCATAGACGACTGGAAAAAAAATGGCTTGATCAGATGAGTCACGATTTCAATTCGTAAGAGGTAATGGAAGGGTACGTGTGTGGCGCAGACCCCATGAAGCGATAGACCAAAGTTGTCAGCAAGGCACTGTGCAAGCTGGTCGTGGCTCCATAATGGCGTGGTCTGTGTTTACATGGAGTAGACTGGGTCCGCTGGTCAAATAGAACCAATCGTTAACTAGACTTGATTACGTTCAGCTACTGGGAGACCACTTGCAACCATTCATGGACTTCATGTACGCAAACAACGATGGAATTTTTTAGGATGACAATGCGCAACGTCACCGGACCATAACCGTTCGCGATTGGTTTGAAGAACATTCTGGACAATTCCAGAGGATAATTTGGCAACCACGATCGCCCGCCATGAATAATATCGAACATTTATGGGACATAACAAGAGATCAGTTCGTACACAATATCCTCACCGGCAACACTTTCGGGAATTATGGACGTCTATAGAGGCTGCATGGCTCAATATTTCTCTAGAGGACTTCCAACGACTCATGGAGTCCATGCCACGTCGTGCTGTTGCACTTCGCCGGGAAAACGGAGGACCGGCACGTTATTAGCAGGGTATCCCGTGACTTTTGTCACCTCAGTGTATATACTTCAACAAGAAGAAATTTTTAAGAACAGCCAAATGCAATTTTTCCCCTCTAACCTGCTACAGTGCTTACAATTCAAGTTTACAGAAAACAATTCTACGAAATAAATTCCGTACTTAACTCTATGTCGTTAACGAGAATTTTTGTTTCAAGAAGCACATTGTCATTTTTTTTAATAAAAAAAAAGCTACTTTCGTGAAAACATATATATTATAAAAAATATTTCTTTTTTAAATGTGGTCATATATTTAAAAACATATGAGGAAACAATTTTCATAAATAAGAAAACAAAATACATCTCAACAGCCATAGTGGATATTTTGTTAGTTTTAACCAATAGAGAAAAATAAAATTGCTACCAGATTAGTTTTAATTCCCAGGCTTATACAAATTTTACACAGGATATATTGAATTACAAAAATTGAATACAACATTTTTCTGCTTAGAATTTATAAAACAATATAGACCGGGTGGACACAAATTACTACGTCATCGAGTTACGGGATAAAATCACGATGTAGGACAAGATCTACCTCGATCTACCTCGGACAAGATCGTAGGTATACCTTGATATTTCTTGGTAGGATATGAGCAGCAGAAAGCGCCTACTTGTCATTTTGGCTTCACTATCACGTAATCGACTTACGGGATGAAACCGGTGCCAAATTAAAGGTAAAATAATGTATTTAAAGAATATTTTGGTCTGCCTGCGCATATCCTGGTAGAAAATCACGACAAGATAAAAATTATAACAAAAAACAGTCCGTCATAATGTACAAATTGAAATCCTATAAAAATAATATATTAACATTACATTGCCATATATATTACTTCGCTATCGACTTTCAAGATGAATGAATGGTTTAGGAAAGGCTTAGTAACAGTACGCGAGAAAATGACTGATTTGTCATAACTTGCTAACAATGCGAGAAAAATGTGCGAAAATTCCAAGCTGTTACTCGATGACTTGATTATACCGCCAAAATTAGGAATTGGTGCCCAGCTCTGCTTATCTCCTACCAAGATATGACGAGGCAAACTGAAATATTCGTATTGTACTAACCGGTATCTTTAATGTGCCAAAGTTCAAGCCGTAACTCGACGACATGATAATACTCTAAAAATAGGGATATGGCGCCCCGTTTTTCTCGCTTTGTACCAAGTTATGCCGAATCAGTCATTTTTTCCAGTACTGTTAATAAGCTTTTCATAAAACCTTAATTCATCATGAAAGTCGATTCAAAGTAATATACAGGGTGCGCCATAAATTCGTGCAAACTTTAAAAATCCATAATTAAAGAAATAATGGTCGGAAAAATTTTTGGTTTGCGCCAGTATGATCAGACGGATTTTGGATTTTTTTTCCATGAATAATAAAAAATGATTCCAAGAATAACCAATAGAGGGCGCTCACATGCCATATTGAGACGTTTTATGCAAATCAGGCTAGCAATAAAACACCTGGATGGAAATGGATTCGTCATTCGATCTCGGCAGCATGCTATCATTACCAGATCGAGCGCTGCTGGTCAAACTGTTCTACAAGAATGGGGAATCCACTACTATTGCATTGAGGAAGTTTCGCACGGAGAAAGGACTAAAGGCCCAAAAAAGCCCTATTTCGTTGAATGGAATACTCAATTTAGTACGACGTTTTGAGGAAACGGGGAGTTTGGAGGATCGTCCACGTAGTGGCAGACCATCCTTGAACGCGGATCGCGTCCATGCTGTAAAAAGTGCCATGGAAGAAATGGCAGCCGAGACATCAACGGGAAGTAGCAGTGCTCGTGAAGCTGGTAGAATAACGGGAATTCCGGAATCGTCGATTCGACGTATTCTGCACGGAATCTTGGATCTGTATCCGTACAAGATACAGACACTTCACCAGTTATTACCGGCAGATACAGATAAAAGACTAAAGTTTGCTACATGGGCACTGGCACAAATGGATCGTGACCCACAATGGTTGCTGAATGTCATGTGGACGGATGAAGCACATTTTTCACTCCATGGCGACGTCAATACGCAAAACAGTCGTATCTGGGCGACGTCAAACCCTCGGGAGTATCAGACCAAGCCAATGCATTCTCCTCGTGTGACTGTTTGATGTGGTTTCACCGCGGCTTTCATTCTGGGTCCTTTCTTTTTTGAAGAGTCTTGTCCTGAATCCGGCTGGAAAACGTGTACAGTCACTGCAGAACGGTATCTTACGCTTTTGCGTAACCAAGTTGTGCCTGTATTGCAGGAAATACATGCGTTACCTTCCGTCACCTTCATGCAGGATGGTATCCGCCCCACTTTGCACGTGAAGTCAAGGCGTTCCTGTTAGACACTTTCACTGAAGACCGAGTGATAAGTCGAGGTTGTAAGTTTGAATGGCCCCCACGATCTCCAGACTTGACCCCAGCAGATTTTTGGTTGTGGGGATACTTAAAGTCTCGTGTTTATCGGTGCTCCCCAGCCACTTTGGCGGAACTGAAAGATGCCATTCGACTGACCGTCGGTGGCATCGATGCCGATATGCTACACTCAGCTGTTACAGGCGTATTGACACGCCTCACTTGCCTAATACCTTGTGGTGGTGGTCATGTTGAGCATCTTTTAGTACCATAAAAGTTAATGCACAGTGTCATGTTATTGTGATTTCTTTCAATGTCTGTTTGTGTTTGCCTGATTTGCATAAAACGTCTCAATATGGCATGTGAGCGCCCTCTATTGGTTATTCTTGGAATCATTTTTTATTATTCATGGGAAAAAAATCCAAAATCCGTCTGATCATACTCGCGCAAACCAAAAATTTTTCCGACCATTATTTCTTTAATTATGGATTTTTAAAGTTTGCACGAATTTATGGCGCACCCTGTATATGGCAATGTAATATAAAATTTTACATTTATATGGTTTCAATTGTACCTTTTGATGTATTTTTTTGTTATACATTTTACTCTGCAGTGGGTCTCTAATAGGATATGCGCAGGCAAACAAAATATTCTTACAATACTTTATTTTACTTTTGATTTGGCGCCACACAGAGTGATATTTAGCACCAAAACATGGCCAAAAATGATTATTTTAAAAATAGGTTTCCCACCCTGTTTTATTATTTCTCAAAATGTTAAGTAGTTAATGCATCCCAATGAAAAACTCAAAAGGCGCTTGTGCGACACAGCGGGTCACGCGATCAGTCGGAAGTTGCCGTTCGCTTACAGTGGTCTTGTAAAATCCGATACGCTCAGATTTTAGTGTTTTAAAATCACTTGTAGTTTTGTGCCTAAACAATTTAGTGATTTTTGTTGTGATGGATTATTCTGAACCAGGCATGTACTTTATACACACTGCATTTGCATAATGAATATCCATCCAATTTTGTCAATATGGTCTATAACGTAAGTGTAATTAACAGTGGCATAAATATAATTATCTATAATATTTAGAAAGGGTTTTGTTATATTTCTAAACATATCTAAGCGATGGAATCTATTGTGTAACATGCATTACTTAGTGTACAAGATAGTTATAAAACAATCAGCCGCCCGAAACCGCTTCTTTATTTTTAACTAATTTTTTGTTAGTTTTTACAATTTCTGATATAAATTACTGCTATTTAGTTTTTTACTTATTTTGTTAAGAGGCCCTTCTTGATTGAGGTCTATGACACGAAATGAGTTGTATGCCATCATGCAACGCTTAAATGAGTCAAAATTTGATGAAAAGCTTAAATTTATGGAACAAGAATTATTAAGAAATTATTCTGGAGGTGATCTAAGGATAGCTGAGACGAAGAAAAAGCTCTCCATTATTAAAAACCGATTCTGTGTAGCGAAAAGAAACTTATTTTTTATTATTAGATATATGTTAAGTAAATACTTGTTACTATTACAGGAGTCAGTTCCGGTCGTCCTCAAAAATCTTTTGAAGATTCAGGTGAAAGAAGCATACTCCGCAAAACCAAAGACCTTCGATCAAAAGACGTGGAAGTATTGACCTAGGCTACCCAAATGAAATTCTGGGATTCAGGCAAAGTAAATGCTTCCAATATCGTAAAAGATCTGACGAAAAGTCCCCGATGAGCAAAAACATATGTAAAGGCCATGGAAAAAAGTCGTGAAGAACAAGAGCAACCTCGCCAGTTATCACCTTTACATGCTTTTTCCATGTATACAGAAGCAGAACTTACTAAAGCCCAATATGACATGATACGAGAAATGAATGAAAGCTTTTTCCGTGCCATTATGTTCTTCAAAGGCTAAAAAAAGAATGTAATCCGGAAATTCGAAGGGTGAGAGAGACATGTGCTGAAGTGAAAGTGCAAAAGTTGATAGATTATACGGCAACACGACTGATTTTACATCTTAGATAAGTTGTAGAATCTTTGAGTGATGTCGAAAAGCGATAATGATAAACGATAAATCGAAAAACGAGATGCAATATAAAATGAAGTTTGAAAATTAAGCCAATTCTGACTCCAGTATTTTTCAAAGTTCTGTGGTTCCTCTTCAATTAGTTTACGGGCCCAAAAAGAAAGTGCTCTGGAAAAACCCAAAACCATCATCACCTCGCTACTGTCGACCTATAAGAATTCGATTCATCATGGAGATAAATGACGTAACAAAAGAAGAAATAAAAGATATCAAATCACAAATCACAGCACAGAAATTGACGATGTGTCCATAAAACACAGAATGTTATTCACCATGGTGGATAGAAAAGTATGCAATGCCGCAGCACTCACCAAATCTACGATGAGGTGCTACATATGGGATGCTACTTCATCTGACTTTAATGACTTATCGAAGAAGAGGGAGTTTAATAAAGAAAATTAAGTTTCGGACTTTTCTTGCTACATGCCCGTATACGATTTTTCGAGAGTAAATTACACGTAGCATATAAATTACCTGTAAAAAATAGAACGTCTGCCTTTCTGCTGAGGAGAAACAAGCGGTAGAAAAGAAAAGACATTTAGGATAAATTCAAACAACAACTCGAGCTTTTAGTTGACATTCCCAAAGCAAATTTTGGAAATACGATGGAAATACCAGCAGACGACTTTTTTATATCGGCGGTAATAACTGGAGTCGATAAAAATGTGATATATTGGCTAAAAGTGATATTAGGTACATTGTGTTGCGTATACAAAATTATACAGAAGAATTTGAAAAATATTGCCAAGAAACGGCTGAACTGTATGTAATCCCATATCGTTTTTATCCTATGTCCCCTACAATGCAAAAAGTACTTCGTCATGGAGCAGATATCATGAAAGAAACTATTCTGTCAGTAGACCAATTATGTGAAGAAGCTGCAGAATATATTAGGTCATTTAGAGTGAACTATACAAGACAGTTTTCTCGAGTGGCCTGCAACAGGGATTACTGAATAGGCTTATTTTAATTTCTGACCCCATAATAACGGGCATGAGATGCAACACAAATAAGAAAAGAAAGACCTTATTTTCTGAAATTCTAAAATTGTTATCAGAAAGTGATATCACAATAGTAAATATTCTGGAACACAGTAATAGTGATGAAACTGGTGAATAACTCCTTTGATTTATAAATAAGACTCTGTTTTACCATTTTTACTCTACAACTCAAATAAAAACGCAGATTTGTAGCTGTTAGTGGAATAAAATAATTTTGGCCAGGATTTTGGGCTAAATACCACATTGTGCGCCGGATTCATACCGTAACTTGATGGCGTGATAGTGAGATAGTGACGTCAAGATGAGGAGTTGTCACCCGCTGCTGGTAATATCGTACGAAGAAAGGTCGAGGCAGACCAGTCATTCCTTAATCTACTCCTAATAATTTCGTCTGCATCATGATTTCATCCTGTAACTCCATGACGTGGTGATTTGTGTCGCCGGCGCCCGCTCTATTATTTTGTCGACTTCCTAAGTGTAATTAATAATAAATTAATTTGTATGTAACAAAAACTATGTAATTATATAAGTTGTTAGGTAACAAATACAATGTAATATAAATTAACATAGGCTGTGTATTATACAATTTTAAATAATCCTCCGAAAATATTTAAAATATTTTGAAATAATGAAAACAGTTTAATAAATGCTTATCTCTATTTTTAATGAATGAGAATTATAAAAGGGAACCTTGCCATTAGCTATATTTAATTAATAAATCATAGTTAACAGTATGGAAATCTTTTAATCTTAATATATTTATAAGTGTGGAATAAATGAATTATTTTGAAAAATTTGAGTTTTTCATATAAAACGGATAACGTTTGATAATATTATTGAAACGTTATTAGCTATAAAATCACTAGAGAATTAGGGAATGTAAGTGATTTAAAAAATAAATTTAACAAAATATGATTTTACTATATATATATGGATTACTATGTGTATATATATACACCCTGTATATGAAATTATCTGACCCCCTGTATATCAAACTACTCATTGAGAGGCGTAAAACATTACGGACATAGTGAAACAGATAACATGAGGGAACAAAAAAAGTTTCAGAACAACCGATAGATGACGGTGTACAACAGGAAATATGGAAAAATGTCACAAATCATAATTAAAAAATCTAAACACATGATTGAACTTTTTCCTTTTTAAATTGTAGTACCTTACGGAAAAGAAAATTAAAGAAGTTTAAATTGCCATTCACAGTGTGATTAAATTGCTTTCTTTAAAAGTAGCTTCCTCTGACGGAAGATAGAAAGTAACAATGATTTTTTACCTTTCATCTTTTTTTCAAAAGTAGACTTAACTGTTTTTTCGTTCAGGCAACCAAGTTATGTCACCACTCACTATCAACTTACACCAGAATTTGTCAAATGTAAAACATATGACCATACGAATCACGTACACACGAAAGATCACGCGTACCACGTATTTTTAATCGTTCTGATATATAGCATCACAATTCATATCAAATATTCTAAAATATCAATATATCATTAAAGTGACTAACGATGGTTTCCACGTTAAATAAGTTCTTAATTTTTAGCCATTTGGAAATGGTTGTAGTTTTCGTTCGAGGATGGGGCCAAATGATGATCACATTTTATTTTTTTTTTAACGAAATTCAACGATGTTCTTAACTTTTAGAAGAATTTTTATTTGAATATGTAATAGAAAGGCATAAAATCGTTAAAATAATTTTGAATAGGTAATCGAAAGGCATAAAATCGTTAAAAATTGAAAAAAAAAATTACAAAATGGGTAGGCGCAAATTATCAGATATGGAAAAATCCAAAGCCAAAGAGCGACACCGAAATGAAAATCGTCTTGCAAAGCAAAAATCAAAGTCTTTAACTCATTATGTAGGCCATGAAAATCGAGGTCTTCAACTGATTATGTAGCCCATGAAAATCGAGTTCTTCAACTGATTAAGTAGCCCATGAAAATCGATTACAGAATAAAAGACGAACGCGAAAAATGAAGCAATCTAATTTTTAATCGATTGATAGTAAAAGGCCAAGTCTCGAGGGGCTCCAATCCACTAGCCACGACGTTTTACAATCGGTCGATTCTAACCGGGAAAAATTGAGCTCAACTTAGGTAATTTAACACCATCTGAGGATGATTCGGTGGATCTGCTTTCGATTTGTAAACTGTATTCTTCTCGAAACAGGACTTGGAGAGTTTATCGATGAAGGTTTTGGTCGTCTGAAGTTTGATCTTTGCGATCTGTTGTTGAAGAGAATGCGACGGAATTTGGTGGACGAAATAAATTCCAAATGGTCGTTCTAATCTATTAAATTACAATTATTTTGCTTGTTTTTCTTTTATATCTCATTTTATTTTCTGTGAAACGTGAATGGAAATACATGCTCTGAAATCTAATATTCTACATGACAGCGGATACTACATCTCTGAAAATATTTTACTACTATATTTTTTTTTCTGGTACTACATCTGCATAAAAGATTTAAAATTATTTGACTTGATTTTCGAGTGAAACAGACAAATTTAAGTGATAAGGAGTATTTTTAAATAAAGAGTAGAAATTCCCAACGAATAAAAATGCATCGAAATAGTTCAATTTTTTATGTATTAGAAGTTTTTTTTTTATACTCATTCCTCAGTAAAAAGATAGGGAACTAATCGTTAATATTGGAAAAGGAAAAATGATATTTTGTATACCCAGCATTTTATATGTAAATAAGAAATATTTAGCTAATATCCGGAAGACATTGTTTGTAAACTAAAGTGCATAATACACCTTTTTTAGGTTCGTTCGTAATTATATAAATACGTAGCAACTATAATCTTCCTCTGGTCCGTTCGTCTGTTTGTCTGTCAGCCCGCATATAATAGTGCAAAAACCACCCTACCTAATGGTTGGAAATTTAAGATATACAATCGTTGTAGAATTTTGTGAATACATTTTAAATTTTATGAAAATTGCATGTATAGTTCAATTACAGGAACGGTCAAAAGTATTCCATTTCATTACTGCCTTTGGGAGTTTCAAGTATATTTTAATGATGGAATTACATCCTTTCGAACATAATGAAATTGATATGCATTTATGAAGTGCACTAAAATATACATTCTGTAGAATATCCGGTGCGAAGAATATTTATTATTATTTGCAGGGCCACACAAAAAATCTCGTTACATAAATGTATAGGGTGTAAGATTGTTTGCGGTGTATTTTAATTAAGTTGAATTATCTCATATATATTGAAATTTATATACGTTGCTGTGGTTTAAACAAGTTACTTCCTGTATAATAAATTGCACAGTATTTACAAAGACATACAAAAGATTTCGAATATTATATTGTATCCGGAATGCTGTATATTACCGATTATTGCTGAAGTACATTTTTGGTTTTGATGTGAGTTTTTGAGTTTAACTAAATTTCGCATATTATATTGGATGTATAAATGCTGCAATAATATACAGGGCTACACAAAAGTATCCGTAAGGGTTCCTGGGATTGAATGAAAACAGTTTAAAGGGGATTTTTAAATGAGTTAAGCATTTTCATGCTGAACTACATTTAATATACTAAGATGTATTTGTAGAATTAAGACAAAATGATATACAGGACCATGCAAATAATTGGAATTGGACAGTCTATGAATGATAATCTCTGGAAGTGTCATTTCAGTAATTTTAAGCGTGTCTTAGTTTTAATTAAATTTTGTGGCTAAATAGTCTCGTGCATATAAAGATTGTTGGTAAAATATTAGACTGTACAAAAGTATTCGTGTATGCTTTTGTCTATCGGTATAAATTGCTGAAAGTGAAATTTCAGACTAATATGCGACTTTAATTCTCCCCATAATAGTATAAAAGTGTTTCTGAAATTTGTTTTGTGCGTCCGTCTCTTTCTCCGTCCGAACTCTTCCGTTATTATAGTTGGATTGCTCTGTAATGGATATATGTTATTGGTATATGTTATTGATATTTACTATGCCATTTTCGCTATTGAAAATAAAGTATGTAGCGTTCACAGTTTATTTAGAGACACTCAAAATTATTCCATTACATTATGGTCTATAAGGAAATACCGTAATTATAAAAATAAATAGCACCTATAGTCGCCGTCTCGTTCGTCCATCCGTCTGTTCGTTTGTCCGCATATAACAGCGCAAAAGCTACGTAACCGAATGGGTTCAAATTCAGTATATGTAATTGTTGCATAATTTTGTCGAGTAATTTCAAAATTTCTGAAAATCGAGTCAACACTTAAAAGGTATTAATACAAATTTTCTTCATTCTATTAAATCATATCATACTTAATTAATTTAATGATATCCCATGATAAGTAATGATTCTAGGTTACCATGGTGATTACATCATATTTAAGATGTAATCATAATATTTCCATATTACTGAACTTAATATATATGATCTTATTTAATTTTGTATTCATATATTTTTGCATGAGAGTGCAACAGCTATTGCACCAAGATCTGAACATTTATAAAAACTCGTTATAGTGCGAACCTACCTCATTTATCATGCTTGGGGTACAGTTCCCGATTTGTTGTTTAATAGATATATTTACACTATATAGCCAATTGTGACCGATCAATTGCGTTTTTAGACGTTTTGTTAAATATCTAGAAAAATACATGAGGATTTAACCTCAAACTGCATGTGTGTAAACAGTATAGTATAGGTCATATATTTCCGTGAAGATTTTTTCCTAAAACCCCATAGAGGACCGTCAACAAATTGAAATAAAGGAATATCTTTTGGATAACCCTCTAAAAACTAATGTAGCAAAAGCGTTCAAACACGAGATTATTAATAAATGGCTTATTGTAATATCTGTGTTCATTTTCAGGAGGATAGCATGTATACTCGAAGAGAAATTAAGATTTTTATAAAAAAGCCCCAAATTTAGCCAAGTTTTTTGCTTATAACTTGCAAAGTTCTTAATATAAAAAAAAGTTCTTTTCAGAAAATATGACAAGCAATATTGTACACAACACATTGCAATCAGAATTAAAAAATAATAAAAATTGGATGAAAAATGAGCAGGTTTACTAAAAAATGTTTCACTGCGCATGCGCGAATGCAATCAAAATATAATGTACATAATGTATTAGTTAAGTATATAGAGCAACTGTTGTGAAAGTCTCACAATCATAGCTTGAAAATTCTGAAAATAATCGTCGATTGAATAAGCTCAAAATCAGATGTTCCCCAAAACAAGCAAAAAGATCAGGGGTTGTATCCAAATATAGTAGTACGTGCAATATTGTGTACGCTAACTTAGCACTAATCAATCGGTATTTTGATACAATTCCTGATCGTTTTACTTGTTTTTGGGAACAGCGGATTTCGAACTTATTCTATAGACGATTATTTTCAGAATTTTCAAGATATGATTTTGAGATTTTCGCAAAAGTTGCTCTAAATACATAGCTAATACATTATGTACATTTATATTTTGATTGCATTCGCGCATGCGCAGTAAAACATTTTTTAGTAAACCTGTTCAATTTTCATCCAATTTTTATTATTCTTTTTTTTTAATTCTGATTGCAAAGTGTTATGTACAATATTGTTTGTCATATTTTCTGAAAATAACTTTTTTTATATAAAGAACTCTGCAAATTATAAGCAAAAAACTTTGCGAAATTTGGGGCTGTTTTTATAAAAACCTTAATTTCTCTACGAGTATACATGCTGCCCTCATAAAAATGAACACAGTATATTACAATAAGCCACTTATCAATAATCTCGTATTTGAACGATTTTGCTACATTAGTTTTTACAGGGTTATCTAAAAGAATTCGTTCTTTTTCAATTTGAAGATGGGGTTTCAGGTAAAAATCTTCGCTTAAATATATGACCTATACTATATTGGTTACACACCGGCAGTTTCATGTTAATTCCTCATGTATTTTTCTAGATACTTAACAAAAGTCTAAAATCGCAAGTGATCGGTCACCTTTGGCCATATAGTGTATATATTCTAATTTTTATATTCTGTATCAGTCATGAATGTCATATTATTAACAGTTTACAGAACCATAGTACCCTTTTAAATAGGATTACATGCTAAATTTAGTCTTTATTTTTTATTTTTCTCATGACGAAAAAAAAATACATTTATTAGATGTCTCTTTGGAAAAACAGTAAAATAAAAATAAAAATATAACTATAAAGCTTTTACATTTAAACCTTGTACATAAAAAAAAACGTTTTAACCATTTGGGAAAATGGTTATTGTTCTCTGTCAGGGTAGAAAATCAAAAAAAAATATCTGAAGCGTTTTATTGGTTGAATCCGCATTTTATTCGTTTCCTGATTGGTCTATACAGTAATCTGTATTTTCCCTTTACTTTCAACAGAGATGGATACTTCTGTTGCCACTATGACAAAAAAGTGATAAAAACTACAAAAAAATATAATAACTCAGAAGCAAATTGAGATACAGCTTTCAAACAAATTGCATTTAAAAGTTTTTTTTTTCTCTATACGACGGTGTAAAAAGTAATATTGTGGGATGTTTAGAAGTTTAAGAATGAAATTTCATTTAAAACTGGTCAGGAATATTAATGTTTAATCCATGGCGTACGTATTATATGACCAGCTCCGTAGAAGTTTAAAAATTGACAGTCCCGAAACATTTAGTTCATGGCGTACGTAATGTATGATCAACTCCGTGCGATTTTTTATGTCTTAAATTTTAGTCTTTGAAAAAATCTTTTTCCAAATGGTCGTTGTAATTTGTTAAATTGCATGTTTTTTTTTATTAAACAAATTTGCACGAAAAAGAAATACTGCAATAGCAAAATAAAACAATTTATGTCTTATCATTCTAAAATTTATTTATTTTTCATGTCCATAAAAAAAAATTAAATATGGAAAACAAATATTAACGGAGTATGTAAAATATTTTATTCCCTTTTAAAAATGTGTAACAAATATTTTAGTAAACATTTGGAAGCCACTGTCTAGTATTATTGAAAGAAAATATTATAAAACTAATTTTACGTTAAGAATATGCATATCGCACTCATTCCGCACTGTAAAAAAAAATCTGTAAAGTTACTAAAGTTTTTCAAGGAAACTGGGATTCCTAAAACTTTTTATGTAACGGCAACAACAAAAATTCTGTAACAGACGCACTTTTGCGCCGAAAATCAAAAAATCTGTAAGGTTACTAGAAATTTTTTAGGTAACTGGGATGCCTAGAACTTTTCATGTAACTGTAACCCAGGTTACAGATAAAATTTTAGTAAGATTACTGTAATTTTAGCAGATTCATTTGTACAGTTACAGATTTCTGTAGCTTTACAAAAAATTGTTTTGTAGATTTGCAGATTTTTTTGTACAGTTACAGCTGAAAGTTTAGTAAGCATGTAACTTTACATCTGTAAAACTACAGATTTTTTTTTACAGTGCGGGATGAGAGCGCCCCGACTCAAATGGTTGATTTTCACCATTAAATTTTAATAGTATTCTTTGCTTTATTAAAACTTAGAAATACTATCATTAAAAAATGCAAGAAATACCATTAAATTCTAGTGGTAGCAATCAGTCATTTGGGTCGGAGCGCTCTCATCTTTGCTTATTCGAATTGTATTTTTTCTGTGAAACACATTGCAATAAATTTATATTTTCAATGCGCCATTATAATTCCAATTCTTGGAATTTCCAAAAAATAAGACACCGATGGTTCATGTAAAAATTTCCTATTTAATATTTAAATCGTTGCATTTGTAATTCACCTTTTTTTTTTTTTTTTTTTTTAATCTCACGTCACATTTAAATTATGATTAAACTACGGCATATTATTAAAGTTAAGATGAATAAAATAAATACAGACTGATGATTTCAGATGATGATTACAGATATTAATGTAATCCTTCAGAGTATTAATCATTACTCAATGTTTAAATATTGCATTATATTTTCAGATTTAGATTAATTTATCCCCTATTGCAGTGAAACCTACAGCTTAGTGAACGGATATATCAGTTCGCATGGCTCAGAAGCTTAAATAAATTAAATTTTTTCTGCGGAAAACGACATCGTTTACTGAAAAAAATAATAATAATAAAGATGTAAATCAACATAATTATTATTTGTAAAGTTACAGAAATTTTTATGCTTAGTGACTGTAAAAAAAAAAAAAAAAAAAAAAAAAAAAAAAGACATAAATCTACAAAACTAGTTTTTGTAAAGCTAACGAAATCTGTATGCTTACTAAAATTTCATCGGTAACCTTGGTCAATTACGTGATTTTATTTTCTGCACTTTCATAAAAAGTTCTAGGCGTCCCCAGTTTCTTGGGAAATTCTTTTACATTATTTTTACAGTATAAACATGAATGTGTTATATGAATTTTTTTGTTGCAGTTACATAAAAATTTCTAAGCGCCCCAGTTTTTCTTGAAAATTCTTAGTAATCTTATATATATATATAATCCAGTGTTCGTTGCAGTAACTAAATACTTACTGTAATTATAACTGTATCATTCTTATCCTCTATTTCCTCAGTACTGGTGCCATTTTTTAATTAAACTTTTAAAATTATAACCTTTAAGATTTTAAACCTTTAAAAATATAACCTTTAAAATTACATTTCGGTTTTTTTTTGCAATATTATACTGAATACATCCATCTTGAATAAAAACATAATGCAAATCTCGCAATGAAAATTTCATACTTGTAAAAGCATATCTGTGAAATGTGAGAATAACACAAAAAGCATCCTTAGATTATTTGTATAGTCCAGTAAACGTTCAAACAGATTGTAAAATATTTTTCGCCTTAAAAATAGTTTTATATATTATGTTTATATTCATTATTAATATATATTTTTTTTATAAAATCTAAATCCTACAAATACTCAGAAAAGCGGTTTTAAAATTTTTGTTTGGAATATGCCTACGCAGAAACTCAATTCCGAGAGAAACTCAATTTAATGATGAAGATTCTCTTTAAAGCAAAACTAATTTATTTTCCGCCTACTTGAAGTATGTAATCTGAAGAAAAGTAAAAATTAAAATAGAAAACAGGAATTCAACTTTTCAGAATTTAGTGTTGCCCCTGATGAAATATATATATACACTATATTGCCATTAATGACCGGCAACTTTCAATTTTAGACATTTTGTCGAATATTTAGAAATATACTTGACAGATTCTTCTGGAATTTCAGGATTGAAAAGAACAGGTATGACCTCATATTTAGAATGTCGATTTGATAAGTGGGGCAATTAGGGGGCCAACAAAAAATCAAAGAAAAAAATAATACTTGGGATCACCCTGTAAAATAAAATGCACGAAATGATCTATTGCTACCGAATATAAATAAACAGACATTGTGCAATATGTGTATTCTTTTGTGTAAGAATAGCATGTACATTAATAGAGATATAGTGATTTATTTAAAAAAATAAAAACATTCTTGCATGTTTTTTGCTTATAACATGCAGGGTTTTCAACCAAATTTAACTCCGTTTTCAGAAAATTGGAAAAAATACAGTAGAAACAATATAGTGCAATTGGAATATAAATATATTAAATATTTTAGGAAATATGAGCAGTTGTATTAAATCATTTTTATCTGCGCATGCTCGAACGATAACAAGGATCATTTTACATAATTTAATAGACAGCTCTATAGAGCAACTTATTCAAAAAAATCTTGTCCAATATCGTAAAAATTCAGAAAGATATCGGCATTAGAGTGAGCAAATTTTTAGTTGTTCTCTAAAAGCAGCTGAATGATAAGGGATTTTCCACAAATTGTCATTTTTAATTTATATATTTTTTTTTTCAATTTTCATTTTTTTATTGATGCTTTAGTTCTTCTTGGATAACCACCAGAACGAGCTTATACCATGATCAAAAGAAGTATCAAAATCGAAGCATTTTTTCCAAATCTACTCGTTGAAACTCACTAAATACTAACTTTTTTTCTGAAAGTCAGTTAATAAAAAAGGACAATTTGTGTAAAAACCCTTATCATTCAGCTACTTTTAGAGAACAACAAAAATTTGCTCACTTTAACGCCGATATCTTTCTGAATTTTTACGATATTTGACTAGATTTTTTTAATAAGTTGCTCCATAGAGTTGACTGTTAAATTATGCAAAATGATCCTTGTTATAGTTCGCGCATGCGCAGATAAAAATTATTTCATACAACTGCTCATTTTCCGAAAATATTTAACATATTTATATTCTAATTGCACTATATTGTTTCTACTATATTTTGTCAATTTTTCTGAAATCGGCGTTAAATTTGGTTGAAAACCCTGCATGTTATAAGCAAAAAGCATGCAAGATTTTTTTTTATTTTTTTTAATAAATCACTATATCTCTATTAATATACGTGCTATTCTTACACAAAAGAATACACATATTGCACATTGTCTGTTTATTTATATTCGGTAGCGGTAGATCATTTCGTCCATTTTGTTTTACAGGGTGATCCCAAGTATTATTTTTTTTCATTTATTTTTTGTAGGCCCCCTAATTACCCTCGTTAACAAATCGACCTTTCTGAATATGAGTTCATACCTGCTCTTTTTAATCCTGAAATTCCAGAAGAATCTGTCAAGTATATCTCTATATTATAATTCACAGTGTAAGGCGTCCGGGGTTGTACTCATCTATCTTACCATTCTCCGATAACGTGGAGCCACGTTAGGTTTAATTACGATTTGAAATGTGTCAGAGAAAATTTATCTGCTTACATACAAATCTTTTCTACCTGAAATCCCTTCTGCTCAACATAATTTTCTTTAAAAGATTCAAAACTGATGACGTTCAATGATTTGCGCAGTTGAAAAGGAATTTCAGAAAACGAGTTAAAAACATACATTATCGTAAAATGTAAACCAGCGATAGCGAGTCATTCCCTTGATTCATTGAATTGAAATATAAGCCATTGAGCTATGGCTCAAATCAAGTACGGTGATCATCTTTTGGCCAGGAAGCTTCCCACTTCGGATAAACAGCGCATGTGCTAAGACTGATCTCCAATGGGAGTTCCGTATTATTCCTGTCTGTATACAGATATCTTCACGCGACGCGTATTCATTGATCTATAGCAATACTGAAATTTTGCTGTCTTCTGTTTACAATTTTTTTGGATTACACATTATTAGCTATTTTGTTAATTTATTGTTTGTTTTTTAAATCTGATTTGTTGGGATTCCATTTTTAGGTGCGTTCGTAATTATATTAATACGTAGAACCTATAGTCGTCGTTCAGTCCGTCTGTCTGTCCGTCCGTCTGTCCGTCCGTCCGTCCGCATATAATAGAGCAAAAACTACCCAACCGAATGGTCTGAAATTTTAAATATATGATTGTTGTAAAATTTTGTCGAGCCATTTCAAATTTTATGAAAATCGGATGTATAGTTAAATTACAGGGACAGTCAAAAGTTTTTCTTTACATTACGCCAATGGGAAAAATTATTGCACGTGCATTTTAATGATGTTAAAGCTTTCCGAATGGTCTCAAATTCAAATTTTAAACATATAATTATTGCGACATTTTGTCGAGCAGTTTCAAATTTTATGAAAATCGGATGTATAGTTTAATTACAGGGACCGTCAAAAGTTTTTCTTTACATTAAAGCCAATGGGAAAAATTATTGCAAGTGCATTTTAATGATGTTACAGCTTTCCGAATGGGCTGAAATTTTAAACATATAATTGCTGCAAAATTTTGTCGAGCCATTTCAAATTTCATGAAAATCGGATGTATAGCTTAATTACAGGGACAGTCAAAAGTTTTCCGTTACATTAAGGGGAATGGGAAAAAATTATTGCAAGTGCATTTTAATGATGTTAGAGACTATGCACTTATGAATTGCAAATAAATACACATTCAGTACAATGGGGTGCAAAAAATAATTATAAAACTAGTTATAGTACGAACGCACCTCATTTGCCACGTTTGACGAGCAATTTCCAACTTGTTAACTTTTCTTTTGATTTACTTAGATTTAATGTGTTCTTTGTATTTCCCGCCTATTTAACCTAGCAAGTGGAAACTTTAACCCTATTGTTATGCAGATATTACAAACCGTTCAATTTCTCTTGAAATAGCTCTTAATGTTTTAATATCCAGCATCAGTAATTATTTTTATAGTACCTTATGGCTTCATAGTTGAAAATTTCTGAATACCTTCTGAAAAGATCAACAGAAATAAATTTTCTGTACTTTTGTTTTGTTTACATATCGATTACGATAGAAATATTTTAATATCCAATCCAGCAGTAATCTTATAGCTTCATACATTAAAATTTCTCTTTAACAATTATATGTTAAATTAAGCATGAAAAACTTAATACTTAGAAAGGCTGAGACAAATATTAATTTTTAAAGCAGATATCATACAATGAATGTTTAATCACAATGTTTTAACTAAAATAACTTTAAATATTAACAAATTTAAACAAAAGGAAGTTTTCAATTCATTTTAAGGTGATTGATTTTTCGCAAAAAAGGATAAAAAAACTTGAAACTATTTAGCTAGAAAATACTACAATGTTTCTGTTGACAGATAAATGGATTTTTCAATGCTTACATTAAAGTAAATTTAAAATTCAATGTTAGAGTTACAAATTAATTAAATTGTTTATTGTGGGATCTCCATAACTAAAAAAATATTTGAAAATAAGTTATCACCGTTTTTCCAATGTTTGTTGACAAACGAATGCGATTTGTGTTAAAAACCACAAAAATAACATTCTCTATGCCCTATCATATGATGTATACCAAAAGATTTCTAAACAATTTCCACTTGAAAATCTGAAGACCATTAAGATTACTAAATCAAAAGAAAAGTTCATGATTAATTCCCAATAAGTCAGAGTGAATAAATTTCAAAACACATAATACGTGTAATCCTATTTTAAAAAGCTTTTTCCAAAAAGGTAGAAATTCATTCACATAACAGTTAAATTAAATTATCAATGTTTCGTTTGAACATTTAATGTATTTTATCAACGCTGTCAAACATGGCATGATTTTTTTTTTTTTTTTTTGGGAGGGGGGGTGGGGGTGAGGAGAGCATAATTTCGTTGAGGGCAAAATTTGCAATCCTATGCAGGATTTCATGGATCTTTCCCAAAATAGGAAAATGCTGCATAATAAAAAATGCTGTGTGTTCCGCCTCATTAAATTTTTCTACAGACATGTGACCCTTACAGATCCCCCCCACCCCCGAGAAAGGGATTTTTATTCTTTTGCGCGATTTTGCAAAATTTTCTGAATTTCTTCGCGTTTTTTTTCCAACGACTGTTTGAGGAATTTCCGGCAGTTTACATATGGACTTCACAATATTTTAAAGCAACCGATTAAAGGATTTTGAGTTTTTTCCGATGATCAACTGGCAATCTTCACGATTTTTTTTGAAGAATGTTGCAACTTTTTCCCCACAATTGATGAATTTTGCAGTACTTTTCTTTTTACTCTACCGATTGGGTAATTTTTGTGTTTTTTTTTTTTATGTGACAAATTTCATTTTTCCCTTACAACCAATTGTTGATTTTTCTTTTTCCTCTGCGACTGATTGATGAATTTTGTGATTTTTTAAGCGATAAATTGACAAATTTTGCGGTTTTTTTTTTTTTTTTTTTTTTTTTTTTTTCGGCAGGACCAACTGAAGAATTCCCTGATTCCCTGTAACCGATTGGTGAATTTTTCGATTTCTTTTTTCCTTCACAAGAGCGATTTAGAAATTTCTCTACATACATTTATAATCCACAGTGATCATAGAGAAAATTCATGCATTTACAAGATTCCTGTTTGCTGAATATTCTGCTCCATTTTTTTTTCTTTTTTTTTTTTCCTTCATTAATGCAGAACTATATAATACAGAGAACCTGACTTGAACCTGCAAAATCCATTTTACTAACATGTTACTCTTCCGCGGAATTGCGCTTTTTTGGCACTGAATTTTATTATCTCGTGGATCTAGGCAAATATGCATTAAAATTTGTGGACATTTTTATGGGGAGAGTGGGGGGGATAACGGAAGAAATACAAGAAAAACGCAAGTGCCAACTGTGCCAAATTAAGCGAATTTCTTCAAAGGATCGCGGGAAAAACGCAAATTTTTTTAAGGATCGAAAAAAAAATTCAAAAGGTCGCGGAAAAAACACAATTAACGTTAAAGGATCGTGAAAAAAAAGTGTGATTTTTTTAAAGGATCACGGGAAAACATTACACTTCCAGATTAAGCTAAATAATGCTATAAAAAGTCATAAAATATCTTTATTAAGATTGACAATCGTTTCATCGCACAAACGGCGACATTTTGAAAATGTCGCCGTTTGTGCGATGAAACGATCGTCAATCTTAATAAAGATATTTTACCACTTTTTATTCAAAATTTTGAAAATGTTGCCGTTTGTGCGATCGCCAATCTTAGTAAAGATATTTTATCTCTTTTTGGTAATTTTACAAAAAAAGTATTGTAAATGCGTAAAAGTGTGTTTATTAGAACATAAAAAAAACCAAACTTGCTCATCTAAACTCTTACTTGGTGGGTGTCTTATACATCGCCGTTAGACGCAATAACATTTTGAAGAAAATTCTTCTATGTTCTTACTGCTGATCCCCAGTTTCTGTGCGTACTTTTAATATTTATTTGTGCAGTAAGTTAAACTCAAAAAGTTGTGCACATGCTTATTCAGCCGTTAAAAGTTTTGCTAAATCTTTTTTTTTTTTTTTTCTTTTTGCAAAAATACAACACACTTACCAAGATTTATACCAAACAAATCATCAAAAAATTTTAATAGTTGCAGCAGAATTTGTTAATTAGGAGGTTTTATTGCACGTTTCTTAAACTTTTGTTCTATGAATTCTTAATTTTCTTATGTTATATTAGCTAGAAAACCTGGTCTACCCAAAAGTATTGTTAATGCTAATAATGTGTTTATTAAAACATAAATAAGCCGAAATTTGCTCATCTAAGCGCTTCCATATTGACAATTATTTTCCTCTTTTTCAATAAATTTTAAATGAAAAACACAATTTTTACACACCGTCCTAGGACGGGCATTTACACTAGTTTCTAAGTATTCGACAAAATGTCTAAAATTGAAAGTTGCCGGTCATTAATGGCTATATAGTGTATATATATATATATATATATATACAAAATGTTTTAAAATTTGAAATATAATCATTTATTTTATATAACATGACGTCATTCGCCTCCACTGAAGATTTCCATATTAACGATACAGTCTAAAACAACATTTATAGAAAAGTATGCATAAGACATCACTGTCTCGGAATAACACACAATCTCAGCAAGAAGGGAAGTCGTCATTGAAGGAATTCAACAAAAATATCGGGTATGTAATCATTCGTATACCTTCACAAAACTACATTGTATTCTACTATTTTGCAAATATTTTCCATTCACTTTCTGCAGAAATGGAATACTTCATTTGTAGAAATACCATTAAAAAACTACAAAAAATTAATATCTCAAAAATAAAGTTAGATGCAGTATTCAAAGAAATTGCAGTTAAAAGTACTGTTTTCATATGCAAAAGTGTAAAAATTTAAAATGTTCGATGCTTAGAAGCTTTAAAAATTGCAGTAGAGATTATGAGAATTTAACCATACTATGATACTACTGTTTCGTTTTACTGCACGCTTATGTAAAGCAATGTTATATTTCAGAAACGACGCTTTAATTGTTACCTGAAAGAAATAGCATATCAAGTACTGGGTGGGTGCAAAAGTTCTACCCGTTTTGAGGATATGAAAATGTCAAGTGAGTTACTGTCATCACAGCTGACGTTTCTAGGTCAAGAATTCGGCCAATAATGTGTGAAGCAGTAGATTATATACAGGCACAACGTTTTTCAGAAGAATTCATGCGGACCGGGAAGCAACATGACAAGCGAGAAATATCAAACCAGACAATGTTTTACTGTACGAGTATAATAAAAACGTTATCACAGCCGCAGCTTACCTTAGCATTTGTCAAGTGTATAGGGAGAATGCCTTGGACATAACGTTATTCATCGCCAAGCTCGATTAGTGGATGCCACACAAGCTTACAGCAAGGCAACGAAAAGAGGAATCAGCATTAGTGTTTCTTTGCTTTCCAATAAAATTAGGGAACACTTGGTGGAACGAATTTCAACGTGTTATTTGAAGTGTGCACTGCACCGTAATGTGAATCATCAAAAGACCGTGTACTGAGTTGCAGATGGTACTTCATCGACATGAACAGGAGGACTCCATCCCGAAAATATTTCCGTCTGTGCATGGTTGGATATCAAAGGGATAATCCCTGGTAGGTCCTCTCGCCGAAACTAACGACCAAGGCAGACATCTACTGCAAATTTACACACCGTCCTAGGACGGGCATTTACACTAGTTTCTATATATTCGACAAAATGTCTAAAATTGAAATTTGCCGGTCATTAATGGCTATATAGTGTATATATATATATACAAAATGTTTTAAAATTTGAAATATAATCATTTATTTTATATAACATGACGTCATTCGCCTCCACTGAAGATTTCCATATTAACGATACAGTCTAAAACATCATTTATAGAAAAGTATGCATACGACATCACTGTCTCGGAATAACACACAATCTCAGCAAGAAGGGAAGTCGTCATTGAAGGAATTCAACAAAAATATCGGGTATGTAATCATTCGTATACCTTCACAAAACTACATTGTATTCTACTATTTTGCAAATATTTTCCATTCACTTTCTGCAGAAATGGAATACTTCATTTGTAGAAATACCATTAAAAAACTACAAAAAATTAATATCTCAAAAATAAAGTTAGATGCAGTATTCAAAGAAATTGCAGTTAAAAGTACTGTTTTCATATACAAAAGTGTAAAAATTTTAAATGTTCGATGCTTAGAAGCTTTAAAAATTGCAGTAGAGATTATGAGAATTTAACCATACTATGATACTACTGTTTCGTTTTACTGCATGCTTATGTAAAGCAATGTTATATTTCAGAAACGACGCTTTAATTGTTACCTGAAAGAAATAGCATATCAAGTACTGGGTGGGTGCAAAAGTTCTACCCGTTTTGAGGATATGAAAATGTCAAGTGAGTTACTGTCATCACAGCTGACGTTTCTAGGTCAAGAATTCGGCCAATAATATGTGAAGCAGTAGATTATATACAGGCACAACGTTTTTCAGAAGAATTCATGCGGACCGGGAAGCAACATGACAAGCGAGAAATATCAAACCAGACAATGTTTTACTATACGAGTATAATAAAAACGTTACCACAGCCGCAGCTTACCTTAGCATTTGTCAAGTGTATAGGGAGAATGCCTTGGACATAACGTTATTCATCGCCAAGCTCGATTAGTGGATGCCACACCAGCTTATAGCAAGGCAACGAAAAGAGGAATCAGCATTCGTGTTTCTTTGCTTTCCAATAAAATTAGGGAACACTTGGTGAAAAGAATTTCAACGTGTTATTTGAAGTGTGTACTGCACCGTAATGTGAATCATCAAAAGACCGTGTACTGAGTTGCAGATGGTACTTCATCGACATGAACAGGAGGACTCCATCCCGAAAATATTTCCGTCTGTGCATGGTTGGATATCAAAGGGATAATCCCTGGTAGGTCCTCTCGCCGAACCTAACGACCAAGGCAGACATCTACTGCCAACAATTGGACAGTTTGTGAGCACAACTCACGTCTAAGCGGCCAGCACTCCTCAATCTCAGGGGCGTTGTTATTCATAACGATAATTTCATGTCTTATGTTGCTTTAATGACTCAGCTAAAATTAGCAAACCTTCGTTTGGAAGATTTACTTTACCCGCGTATAGCCCCACATGCAACTTCGGAATATCACCTTTTCCAATCGCTGTCCGACGTCTACGCTCTCCAAACCTTCAATGATGTGGAAGCTGTAAAAACGGCGCTACAACAGTTTTTTTTTTTTAAATCTAAAACAGAAGAGTTTTCTCGGCGTGGGATTCAATTTCTGTCAGACAGATGACAAGAGAGCATAATGGTTTTTATGTGAATTCATAGATGCTTGATTTTTATTTTCCCCGGCCTTTCTGTTTTAGCCGAAAAACTTTTAAAACGTCTGCACTCACGCAATAAAATTGCAAGTCTGACGTATTTATGTACCATTGGTCAAATAAATGCGATCACCAGTAATTCTTCTAATATTGATGCGGTTTTGTTCTTTTAAATTTCTTTATAATTATATGAGATTAATTTTGGCATAAGGGGAATTTAACGCATTTAAAATTACACCTGCTTTCAGTTTTCAAATTATACCACTCACTTTTGTCCCTTTGTTTAAGTTCTTTGGATTATAACAGCCTTGAAATGTGCATATCCTGTTCACTCTTTTTTTTTTTTTTTTTTTTTTATTCTTCATAGATTTCTAAAAGATTGCGTGTTGTTGGGCTTATCCATAAATTTAGAAATGAAACTATAATTTTCGAGAAATGAGAAGGTTGTAAAAAAATAATTATAAATGAGAAATAGAACACAAATTTGTTGCATTTTGAATGTATACATTCCATAATTTCTTTACTTTCGAAGCAAACGATGATGAGAGAAGTTCATAGGCCAATTAAAATCATGTCGAATAAATGACCTGTAAAAGCCGAAAACCATAAAATGTAATATATAAAATTATTCAGAAATGTTTTCGAAGTATGAATTGAAGTTTTAAAAAAAGTTTCAAACTGAAAAATATTTTTTTTTCGGTTCAGTTAGAGCATATCACGATTAAAGCGATTATTAATGATTAAATGTCATGCCAAGTACGAGTATTTACATCTTACATGTTACCCCAAAACCAAATTTCAAATTTTTCGCTCCAACAATATCACAGAATTCGTAATATTAGGCCATATTTAGCTCCTGCAACCCCTTTCTATTACGGACAGGCATTATTGCCTATGTGGATCAGAGATAGTCAGCAGCATTTTGCAACTATTTTGTTTTAAATCTGTTCAATAGTTTCAGAAGTTCCTCTCTACAAACAAACCAGAATATTAGTATAAATTTAACGCCGTGCAGTTTCTGGTTTCATTCTTTTTTTTCTTATTTATATATAAAAGCATTTCTTGTGATTGGCAAGGAATAATTATTGAATTTTAAGAATTTCAATATATACTTTTAAATAGAATCGCCGTCTATAAAATTTTTGAAATATTTTACTATCATGAGGAGCAGTGTTTTCAACGAGGCACTTTCCTTTTTATTTACCCATCATACGTAGTAGAGGGTAAGTCTTGTAATCGTTTTAAAAATCGAAAACAAAATTGACGGATTTACACGTTTCAGACACTGGAGATTCCGAAAAACATATTTTTAGAAGAAAAATTTATCCGTCCGTCTGTATGTCTGTGTGACTGTAATCGATCTATCTCCCGAACAAATTGGGATAGAGACTTTAAATTCGGTGTGTACTTAGGGAGTAATAATGGTAAGAAGCCTATTGAATATCATTAAACTCGATTAATCGGAACTATTTTTTTCGGAGTCTTGAAATATCCGTTCTGATAAAATTATACAAAAATTTTCGAAATTGTTTATTTGAAAGAAGAGACAACAAAATACAAAAGACAATAAAAAAACATAAATTTTGCATCATGAATGAACTCGATCGGATAATTAATTGCCGAGATATTTGTAATTCTATTTGTCACACTCTTCGATTTTTCATGGCCCTGTATTTCATTCAAATTTCAATTCAAAGATATATTTTAATCGGAAATGAGACTGTTAATACAACGCAGTAAACTGTTAGTTAAAAGGATTATAATTTTTCAAGTTATAACGATGCTTCTTTTATGCAATTCGGTACTACTCGATTATCCCGCCGACTAAAAAACTATCGCCAAACTATAAGATTAAATGCCAATAATGGCTTATCGTAAATGTCAAGCATCTAATGCATCCCCATACCTATAAGGGGTGTTACCATAGGAGGAACCCTGTTCTGCCGCCAAATACCGCCAAGTTTTTCGTCAACTTGGCGGTATATCGCCAAATTTGGCGGACAAAATGTGTCGCCAAATTGGCGGTATATCTAATATTTCGCCAAATTCCCATAGGCTTCCATTGCAAACCAATAGCGTTTACTTGCTTACAGAAAATCAACAAATTGAGATATTTTAATGCAACAAAAAGTAATATTAGCTTAAGGGGTTATATTAATTATAGTTAAGGAAGTCCAAATAAATTAAATTATGGATAAAAGTAACATGGTACAATGCTTAGCAAATATCACATGTTTTATTTTCATATTTTATATTATATATATCCATGATGGGTAAGTATTACGGTGGCCCCCAACGACTAGTTTAATTCTTATTTAATGATAGCTGACACTTTTTTGATAGCTTGTGTTTTTTTCGCTTTATTAAATTTATCATTAAATAACAGGAGAATATCTATTTATAAATAAGTTTTAGCAATAAAGCTAACTATCTTTTTAATTTATCGGCATGGCAACACTGTTGTAAAACATACGCCGTATAAATAAAGCCAATTATACTCGGGGACAGAACATAAATATCCTTGTGTACCACGTTTATTAAAATTTACACCCTACTTTTCATTTTAAAAACAAAGAAAAAATCTTCACTTTGTACACGGTCGAAACATTGTTATTTTTTTTTCTGTGAGGATTTGGGAAAAAAACAGACTTCATTAGAAAATATGTATTTTTTACGCAAACCTCAGAAGTGACTTGAACAGGTGATTTAGAAAGAAAATTCCCTTGTTTAATAATCAATGTGCGCATCATTTTTTTTCTATAGAGGGAATAGAACAGGAAAACTACATTTCAATGAATGATTTTTTTTTTTTTTTTTTTTTTTTTTAAATAAGCCTCTTTTATATTTTGAAAATGTATTACAGAAGGACTTTCAGAAAGATGTGAAAAGTAATATACAGTGCTCAAGGCAAATTAATAAAACAACCACATATTTCTTGAAATTTTAGTCTCTACCAGATTTGAGGCATTCTCACAAAATTTTAACTTTTAGGAATAAAAATCTGGTGAAATTAAACTTAATAAAGTAACATTTTAAAATTATAGACGAATTCATTAATGATTCAAAGTAAAGAAAAAAATGGGCAGCAGCGATTTTTTTTTTTTTTTTTACTGAGGTGTAAGTCAAATTGCGAGTTTAATTTTCTTTACACTTTACCTCCCTAACTTTTTATTTTCTTCTAAATTTTTTCACTTATCCACAACACGTTCAAGTAAGAAATAATGACAATCTGGTAATTTAGTGGAAAATTTTGGTATAACATTGTCTTAAAATATGTTAAAAAAGGGACGGTAAGGAAAAAAAGGCGATGGTTAGGGAAAAAAATGACGGTAAATAAAAAAGGGACGGGACGGATAATTACCACCTATTTTCAGGAAAATAGTGTTAAGAATAAGTGATAGCCATATGTTTACTGAATTTTATCAACAATTATTTACATTGCATTAAATTTTTAAAGAAAAATTAATTTACCTGGAAAAATGCAGGAATAAACCTTGGGGACGATAAGACTACAAATAAAGCCGCTGTGCTTGAAATTCATATTTAAATATTGATTTATATTCTGCAATAAATTTCCTGTCAAAGAATTTTAGTCATTCTTTCTCTAACATACTTCTGCATGAGGAAAAAGTAAAAAAAAAAATATTCTGTGGCTGCATCTGATGTGATTTTCTATATAATTTTAGCAAGAGGGACTGTAATGAATCTAAAATCCAGGGACAGAGTTAAAAAAATAATAACAACCGTAAAAATCTATGCAGGTTAATTTTTTGATACATATCTATATTATAAAGGACAAACATATTTGTGCGTAACGCATACGTCATTTTGCGAATGGCAACACTTTGAAATTTGAAATAAAATTTTGGTTTTGCAATTTTCTCTACTGGAAATCTTTCAAATTTTAAACATCGCAAATTATAAATTTTTACAACGTCGTATAAGGAAAAAAATGCTCTTTTAAATGCAATTTGTTTTAAAGCGGTATCTGAATATATTTTTGAGATATTAATTTTTTTGTAGTTTCTAATACCACTTTTCTTATCGTTGCAACAAAAGTACCCCATTTCTATTGAATGTCATTGAAAGTAAACGGAAAATAGTCGAAAATAGGAGATACTGTATCTTTTTGTTGCCATTTTCTCATAAAACCTGAAAAAAAAGTTGAAATTGAAATATTGGCTAAGTTAAGAATATATATCTGTTATTCCGTGATAATGATGTCATATGCATAATTTTATATAGACGAAGTTTAAGACTGGATTGTAAAAGTGGATTGCTTTTGCGGATGCAAATGACGTCTTTTTATAAAAAAGCCTGTATTTTAATTCTTAAACCTGAATTATGTTTTGTAGATGTGCGTCATTTTCAATGCCCAGCTGCTTTGAATTTCTTCACAGGCGAAAATGCTTCACTTTTGAAAATAATGTAAACGAAATCACACACTGATAAAACTTAATGTTTTACAAAAATTTAGAGTCTCTTTATCAAAGTGAGGTGACATGCAAGTAACAGCGATTTATATTACAGAAACTGGTGATTCTCGCCTGGATGGATTTGCTTCGCCGAGTTAGACAAGCAAACAAACAATCCGTGGTTTAAAATAATATCATGTTCAAAATATAAAATTCAAGTATAAAAAGTATAAAATTTTAATGCTATTCTTTAGGACATTCTACTGTAATTTTATCAAAATAACATAATTTGCTTATTTTTTCTTAATTTTATATAATCTATATATTTAAAACACAAGTGTGTTTTTTAATCCCCTGCTCTGATATTTCTGCTGAACCAATTTTACTAATATGTTTTTTAACTGAAAGCCCTTCATTTGTAGATGCTATCGCCCTATCTGTTTTTTTTTTAAATATTCCCACTTTTATATTTTAATTTTAAAAGCATTTTATGAAATTTCTTCTTTCAAAATGGTGAAAATTAGATAGCTTTCGTTATTGCAGTCAAGAGAGAAATAAAGAGGTATTTTTATCGTTATGCATGCTATTTTCTGATAATAATTCAAAATTGTTGATAAAAATTGTTGTATAGGGTTTACTGTCACAAAATCCAATTATTAGCAGAATATTATATTAGGGCATAATAACAGAAAATAACATACTGCTTTTGAGAAGCCGCATTTTTCCGCATAAATTTTCTATATTGTTTTTCCTTCTCCATGTGTACTGATACTAAGTTTTAGACACTAGGCAAAATGCTTATTTAAGTGAAAATCAAGTCATATTTAAAAGAAAACGATCATTTTCTTAGATAAAACTAAACATTTTAACATAAATGCGCCTAAAAAACATAAATTACGGAAAATTTTACTCTCTAGAATTCAGATTAGAATCTGAAATAAAGTGTGCGTCTGTTCACATAAAAGATGTTGCTGGCAATCGTGACTTCAAGTTTTGAGTTAAAATGACTTTTAAATGATGAAACAAAATACAATTTTTTATAAAAAAATTATGAATATGGATATGAGAAGTGCGTGTGCAAATTTTGAGAAGGTGAAAATTGCTGTTTTTCATTCCGGAGTACCCAGCATAAGAGCCTCAATTGATAACCACATCCTAATAACTGGTCTTTATTATATTTTACTGATGACGTATCTATTTATCTATATTATAAAGGACAAACGTATCTGTGCGTAAAGCGAAGTTTTGCGAATGGTAACTGGCAACACTTCACGATCAAATTTCGGTTTTGAAATTTTCTCTACTACAATTTCGTAATCTTCTGACCACCGTACAGTTTCAATTTTCGTCGCATAGGGAAAAAAATGAACTTTCAAATGCAATTTGTTTAAAAACTGTATCTTAATTGACTGATGTATTATATTTTCTAAAATAATTTTAAGCATGATTTTTTTTTTTAAGTTTATCTTATCACGTGCAGGTTTCAATATATTATAATAATAAACATTTTGAACATAAAGCAACAAACATTTTTCAGCATTGTTTCTGACTATTTTTGCATCACCAAATTAATACTTGCATTATAAACAAATTAAATAATAATATTAAAAACCTATCAATCTAACATATTTGTGGAAGACAAATTCACGAAATTAATACTTCTTTTATTAAAAAAAAAAAAAAAAAAAAAAAAAAAAAAAAAAAAAAGAATAATTTTGAAAAAACACAAATCTAACATATTTGCAATAGTATAATTTAAATTTTTCCAAATAGAATTTTTTTCTAATGGAATTTGTTTGCAAAGGTCATCTCAGTTTACTCATTGTATATAGTTTTAGAAACAATTTTAAAGCCAAAATATTTTTAAATTTATCTATATCGTGCGGAGCTCGATTACGAAAGATTAATCCATTTGCACTTAAAACAAAATAAAGAGTTAATAATTTTCTTACGGCTAATATCCATTTTAAAAAAAACCTCCCTGTGAATAAAAAAAAACAACAACAAAAAAAAAAAAACAAGTAATATAAAAATTTTGTTATAAAAATTTTGTTTTTAAAGTCAATTCCTACTTAGGTCATAAAAGAAAAAAAATAATATAATCCTTTAAGCTAATATTAGTTTTTGTTGCATTAAAATATCTCAATTTGTTGATTTTCTATAAGCAAGTAGGTTTACAATGGAAGTCTATGAGAATTTGGCGAAATATTATAATATTTGGTGATATATCGCCATGTTAACGACAAACTTGGCGGTATTTGGCGACAGAACAGGGTCCCCCCTATGGTAACCCTCCTTATAGATATGAAGAGGCATTAAATGCTTCAATAACCAATGGTCGCCATTTTGTCTCCCATGTAAAACTAGAATTAATTAATTAAAATTTAATTAATGAATTAATATTTGAAAAAAAAACTGTATTAACCTCAATTGTCATCCAGTAGAAATTGAAAAATAATATTTCATCTTGATACGATGAATAATAAGTATTTCTTTAACGATTGAAAATTTGAACAAGATATATACAGTCAGTATCGGTTATATGGTCGCCCATGCGGTCCTGAAAAATATGATATTATAAGCGGGGTGACCTTATATGCGGTGTAAGCAGGAATTTTATTTTAGACAATAAAATATTAATAATAAGTTAGTTATTACCTTCTTGTACAATAATGTACAAAGAATCTATGAACATATAATTTATAAAACAAGAGGTATAAACTAGAATTGCTTTACACTTAAAATTTCGAATTGATGAGTATACTCGTAGTAGTAAAAATAATCTTTTTTGCAGGTTTGTTTGTTTTTTATCATAGTGTTTAAAACTACTTTTTCTTATTCACGACACTTTTAAAACGTTTCTCTGTGCCTTTGGGATTGGTAAAAAAAATATCTGAATGTATTTAGTGCTTTGGGAGCTTCTGCTCGCGTTGTTGCTTCAGTTTCAAATTCACTGTCATTATCTTCGTTTACATCAGTGTTTATATTTAAAATTTCCGAAATTATTTCCAGTATAGAAGCTTCACCATGGACTTTACCGATGGCAGGTCAGCAACGGATATCTAAAAAAAAAAAAAAAAAAAAAAAAAACACCAATAGGCCTGAAGAACATTTTAACACGGCTTCCTCTTCGTCCAATAAGCAGTCTTTTTCGGAAAGTACATACCCGCAAAGGCGTGACTGTTGAAACTCGCGGGTAAAGTCCATCAGTAGCGATCTCATTGTCAACAACTGCATATGTCACATTGTCATGTATTGTGCAAACGGCATTCCGTAGTTCTTGTGCCACTTCAAATAGGGACACACCACCTTCATCATCATTGTCGTTGTCTTCGAACGATAATTCTTCACATTCTGGAAACCAAGGATGTCAAAAACAATTTTCAATGGTCTTCTTTGATGCCTTAATCCAACACTTGTCTGCGAAACATGTGGTCATCTAACACAGTCACGCGAAACTTCTTTTTTTGATCAATGACAGGAATGACGTCTTTTAGAAGCAGCTTTCGATAATTTATCTTAATATTTTTAATAATCCCTTGATCTAACTGTTGTGCCATACTGGTTCAGTTTGGAGGGTGAAAACAAGTTCAATTGGATTTAAATTGGGAATCAGTTGTTTGCGATTATAGCCACTTGTCCGTGCAAATTTTATCGAAACGTCGAATTTATTTTTCTCAAATGCTTATTGTCATCCAGGCTTTTCGATTCGCATCGTAAGGTAATTGCAAAGATATGCATTTTTTCAAATAGCGATGCTTGAGAAATTTACCAATAACTAAAGGAGTCAATTTCTCTTAGTCACCCATCCATACGCACTGCTAATAAAACGGCCAATATTTTTTTGCTTACCTTCCCAGAACTTCATTTTTCGTACTTAAACGTAACAGTTTTATCGGGCAAAGCATGAAAAGCGCTAGCCGCAACTTTTCCTCCCACTTTTCAATATTTCAGCGAATCAGATATAAGTGATTGATACGAAAAGGCGATATATATTGACGGCTGGTACTAGTAGTATTGGTTTCCTCCAACTATAGCAACGACAATTGTACCCTTTTTCTCCCTTTTGAACTAGAAAAAGTTGGTGTTAAAATCGGCTGAAAAGATGGTTGCTCGAAAAATTCATGAATCTGATAGCAGCTTTAGTCTCCGTTTAAAAAGGAAAAGGTCTCCCTCTCATCCAAAAGATATAAAAATGTCAACTGGCCTTTCTTTACCATCGGAAGTTCGTACTTGTTGATTTTAGCAAAAGCACGGAAGAATTAACGATGGAAAAAGGGGAAGATTGACTGGAAGGAAAAAAGTTTCTTCTTCAGGATGTCCATCCACTTCTTTCCAAAGCTACTAAAAATGAAAAGCACCGCCTGATCAATACAAAGAGGCCGAAAGTTGAAGATACTTGAATGTGAATGATACGACTATTCGGTACTTTACACCCTAAAAAAAAGGAGGAAAAAGCATAAAACTATAAAATATTTTGCAATAAAAATGGAGACAAAATATGACCATTTGACCATATATCCGATAGTAGCCATTGGAAACTGACCATATAGGCGTTATATTTTAACACGTAACACCTATTCAGCCCGGACTGCAAAAAGTGACCTTATAAGCGGGGTGACCTTATAAACGGGTGACCATATATCCGGTACTGACTGTATATAAATAAATAAATAAATATAGGGAGAGTGCGAACTAATAGTAGGAATTGAATAATATAAATAAAACACAAATTTAACAGACATGTCTCTGAAATTATCAGAATATAGAAGGATGCCATAAGTAGCAAAATCTTGGTAAAGAGCTCTTTGATGGCGGCTAATAAGAAAATATCGCTTTTGATAAATTTCAAAACTTTATTTGATTGTATAATTCTTATTTTCCATAGGAAAAATGCTTTTTTAATGTAAGTGGGCAATATAAAAAATTTACTGCATATAAAGAAATTATTAGTTTTGAATTAAAAAAAGTGTTTTCAACTATAGTCTTTAACCCGGGAAGCCCGTGTACGATACCCCAGTTTATATAAAACAATGCTCGTAGTTTCGGAAAAATTAGATCGAATTATTTTTATTGAAACAATTTTATACAGGCAGCTCCAAACTTAAAAATGAGCATCATGGGCCAAGGGACGGTAAGGAATTTCGTGGTATATTTCAATCCCCAACACCGTCCAAAATTTATGTATCTCGTTAATATCGATATACTGTCATGCAATGGGGTATTTTCCAATATAAGCAATAAAAAACAACCCCAAGAATATGTACTAAAATAAAAATTATTATTCAGGGACTTAAAAGTCAAAATTATAAGAGAATGCCCCATTTTTAACAATAGTTCCATTATTCATTTTAAATTCATTGATTAATATTATATTTCAGTTTCAATTCTTTACAATCACATTTCATTTAAACTCAAACACATTTTTGAGTAAATGATTCTTCGAATAAATTTTATTAGTTAACGTTAGTCAGGGTTTAAATTCTTATGAGAAAGAAATATCAGAATTAACTAAATAATGATTTTTGGAGTAGCAAATGTTTTATTGTGACAAGTTTGTTTTATTATTATTCGAGTTATAGCAAAAATGAACAGTTATCGTGTCACCAGGAGAGACTCAATTTTACATTTTAAAATGTAGATCTGAGAGAACACACTTCTCAATTTATTTAACATTTTAATTTACTTTTTAAAATGTGTTGTGCATTTTATCAATTATGTATAATTAAAAAAAATCCATAAATTTTCGCTAACTGAATGTATATTGTATTTTTAAGAGTAAAAGAAAATTTATTCAATTTATAATTTTTTTTTAATAATCTCTATGACTATAAACGTTTTACACCACACTTCATGTCGATTTTTTCTTGTTTCCTATTGTATAAAAGTTATTTAAACCGCTGAAGTTAAATCACAATAATATTTATTTTATATAATAATTTTAGTACATTATTTATCTATATTAAAGAAACTTTAAAAATAATTATTACTTAAATAAAAATATTTAAAAACTTGATCATAAATTTGTTATGCCCAATAGCAAAAGTTTGTGAAATGTTTAAACATGTTGATTTTATTATCAATCATAAGATTTATTTTTAATTATCTATACTTATATTAGAAAGAATAATCAAACGGATTGTAAAAGTAGCGGTGGGAAATTGATAGTGACAGCCCTTGCTCTGACATAGGCTCTATTTTATGTCGATGTCACTACCATCTGCGTGTTTCAAGACCAAAAAACGTTCTAAATTGCGATTTTGTGATACCGGGCTAGCAACTTGAAAATACGCATGGTAGTTACTTATAAGATATAAATGATCCCTAAGAACATTTCCTAAAAAAATCGAAATTTAAAAGAGTGAAAATTGGCGAAAGGTTTCTAAAAACGTTCTAAATTGCGATTTCTATATAATCTCAGGAAGTACCGAAACTGTTAAAAAAATAATGGTGATACAATCTGCTCAAACATTAGTTATATTATATGCCGTTGCCACTACCATCTGAAGGTTGCAGAAGCAAAAAACTTACTAAATTGCGATTTCTGTGATACTGAAGGGGTAAGAAACTTGCAATGTGCCATTATAGTTAATTATAAAATATAAACGCCCTCTAGAATCAATTGTAAAATTAATAGTGGCAAAACCCTGTTTCAACATAGGCAGTTTATGTTGGTACTATACCACTAGAGAGTTAGTAGCCCGTTAGGCAAGAAGCTAGCAATTTGACATGATGGTTAATTTTAAGTTGCAAATGCGCACTAGGAAGATGGTTTCCAAAAAATTCAAAACTTCAAATGAATACTGAAATGAGCGTATGAAATGAGCATAAAAGCTTTAAAATACTTTCTATATTATCATTTATTTTGAATTAGTTTTAATTCTTCTTATTAGTTTAAGTCTCATTTCTGCCTAATTCAGTGTATCAATGAAGTTTAGTCAAACTATGGCTTGATTAGTAAATTTTGAATTATTACTAAAAAATAATTTCTTCTAATAAAAATTAGACATACAAATATCATTTGCCATATTTCACCTATTACGCGAACAAAGTCGCGGACTTTGCTATTTATTTATTTATTTATTTTTATTTTTTATTTATTTATTTATTTTTTTTTATGTGTAACAAACATTAAGTATTTTATTTTAACAACTTCGGTATATTTACAGGCGCATATCACTAAAGAACACGTAACATAAAAATAAGAAATACTTTACAGCATTCATCAACATATGGTTTAAATTCAATTTTGTTCTTTTTAATACCAATAATTAAATGATCTACGACAATTATCACGATTCTTGTTTATTCTCAAGTCATCCTAATCTCTGCATTTGTGTGCATATTCGAACATATAAAAAACGGGAAAAATATCAAACATAAAAGTATTTTAATAACTAAATATTATAGATATTTTTGGTAAAACAAATCCCATTTTAATTAAAATCAGAAATGGAAAAATTTGCAAAATGGTAAATTTTATTTCATTTTATAAGTATGAAATCAGATGTATTTGATTGCAATTTTTCTTAAAGTAAATTTTATACTATATGATTATGATTATTCATTATTTAAAGTAGCAGTTTTCATATTACTCATATATTTTCAAAAACAAAGGCACGCAAAAAATTACGTAAGTAAAAAATTAAACTTTTTTTAAATATAATATTGATGTCAAAGTACTCAATAATTGCTACATGTGATAAAAATAAATTTTTTATAAGGCAAAAAATAACTTTTATTTATTTACATTTCGGCCTGTTTAATTGCATCCGATGACAACATTCTCAAGAAAATAAAATGATAAAAATATTTTCGCAAAAATTTCAAATTGAAAAACTTGTAAAAAAGACAAAAATCATGCGAACACAAGTAACATGAAATTAACTTCAGTATTATGTAAAAATGGAAATTTGTGAACATTATTTTACATTATTGTTTCATTATTCCGTACATTCTTTCAAAATTTTACAAAGCTCCGTGGACGCTGAGTTATTGCAAATATTCTCATTGCGTAAGAAGATCTGTATTCATTCTCGGATGATGGATGGCAAATAAGTTCGTGATGGATAAATTATTCTACTCTACTATAGTAGATATAATAAGACTTCATAAAAAATAAATAAAACAATAAAATAATACACATGAAACACAGAATTATCATATTAACAACGTGTTTAAACACTGAAATAATCAGTAATCGAAAATTTTGGCAATTTGTTTCGCTATAAACCACTAGGATACGGATAAATCGATTTTAATAAAATAAAAAGATTACTTGAATAGATAATTGATAGTTTTCATATTAAAAAGAAAAAAACGTTTTGGTATTATTAATGTGTAAAATAAAATAAAATTGGATGTAAATTTATATATATATATATATATATATAGCGTTTTCAATTAGAAATGATTTTCAAATATGGCTTATACACTGGTCAGCAGAAAGAACTACTACGTAATAACTTTAACGTTTAAAATGTACATCTATATATATAGAAGCCGTTCTCTGAGTGTATCTCCTTTATACAAATCGTCAATTTTTGACCGATTTGCACGAAACTTCATGTACATACAGACGTGTGAAAATTATTAGAATAATTGTGAAATTTACAATAAAATCTTGTCATATTAAAGAAATAATACATTACTTAAAAAATATCGATACATATAATATTTAGTGTGCATCCCCTTGTTAGGTGCGTTCGTAATTATATAAATACGTAGCACCTATAGTCGTCGTTCAGTCCGTCCGTCCGTCCGTCTGTCCGTCCGTCTGTCCGTCCGTCTGTCCGTCCGTCTGTCCGCATGTAACAGAGCAAAAACTACCCAACCGAATGGTCTAAAATTTCAAATATATGATTGTTGCAAAATTTTGTCGAGCCATTTCAAATTTTATGAAAATCGGATGTATAGTTTAATTACAGGGACAGTCAAAAGTTTTTCTTTACATTACGGCCAATGGGAAAAATTATTGCAAGTTCATTTTAATGATATTAGAGCCTTCCGAATGATCTGAAATTTTAAAGATATAATTGTTGCAAAATTTTGTCGAGCCATTTCAAATTTTAGGAAAATCGGATGTATAGTTTAATTACAGGGACAGTCAAAAGTTTTTCTTTACATTACGGCCAATGGGAAAAATTATTGCAAGTGCATTTTAATGATATTAGAGCCTTCCGAATGATCTGAAATTTTAAAGATATAATTGTTGCAAAATTTTGTCGAGCTATTTCAAATTTTAGGAAAATCGGATGTATAGTTTAATTACAGGGACTGTCAAAAATTTTTTTCTTTACATTACGGCCAATGGGAAAAATTATTGCAAGTGCATTTTAATGATATTAGAGCCTTCCGAATGATCTGAAATTTTAAAGATATAATTGTTGCAAAATTTTGTCGAGCCATTTCAAATTTTAGGAAAATCGGATGTATAGTTTAATTACAGGGACTGTCAAAAATTTTTTTCTTTACATTACGGCCAATGGGAAAAATTATTGCAAGTGCATTTTAATGATATTACAGCCTTCCGAATGATCTGAAATGTTAAAGATATAATTGTTGCAAAATTTTGTCGAGCCATTTCAAATTTTAGGAAAATCGGATGTATAGTTTAATTACAGGGACAGTCAAAATTTTTTCTTTACATTACGGCCAACGGGAAAAATTATTGCAAGTGCATTTTAATGATATTAGAGCCTTCCGAATGATCTGAAATTTTAAAGATATAATTGTTGCAAAATTTTGTCGAGTCATTTCAAATTTTAGGAAAATCGGATGTATAGTTTAATTACAGGGACAGTCAAAAGTTTTTCTTTACATTACGGCCAATGGGAAAAATTATTGCAAGTGCATTTTAATGATATTACAGCCTTCCGAAAGGTCTGAAATTTTAAAGATATAGTTGGTGCAAAATTTTGTTAAGCTATTTCAAATTTTAGGAAAATCGGATGTATAGTTTAATTACAGGGACAGTCAAAAGTGTTCCGTTACATTACGGGAATGGGAAAAAATTATTGGAAGTGCATTTTAATGATGTATCAGACTATGCACTTTATGAAGTGCAAAAAATTATACATTCAGTACAATATGGGGTGCAAAAAATAATTATAAAACTAGTTATAGTACGAACGCACCTCATTTGCCACGTTTGACGAGCAATTTCCAACTTGTTTTTTATTAAAGATTCGATACGTCTTGTCATACTTTGTATGCGTTTTTGGCAATTAATTCGTATTTTGTTTTCATGGTGTCAAATTTGGATGAGTTTTTCTATCAGACCATTCTTGTTTGTGATGTTGCATTTCTTTAATTGTTTATTTACAATGACCCAAAGATTCTTTATGGTGTTCATATATGGACTGTTTCCAGACCAAGGAAGTGTTTTTATATTTTTTTTTTCTTCCAAATATGGGGTCACAGATGAAGCTTTATGGCACGGAGCTCCATCATGCATGAATATGATGTCTCCATTTGGAAACCAGTCTTTTAATTGTGGAATTAGTCTTTGTTCAAGCACTTTTTTATACTGATAATGTTCCATCATGCCTTCTACAATCTATAAACGTCCAGTACCTTAAACAGACATCATGCTCCAAACCATTACTTTAGTAGGATGTTTAACCGTTTGTGCTATGCAATTAAGGGAAAATGCTTTACTGGTACTTCTCTTGACGTATTGACTGCTTTCTTCTGATATCGCAAATATTGATTCATCAGAAAAACATACCTAAAGGATAAAAAATACTTTAAGGTATGTAATTTGTACAGAGATATTCTTATAAAATGAAATTTTTAATCGAAATTATTAACAGTTCTGCATCTTTAGACAGTATCCAAAAACATAATTTCAGGCAAAGAAATGAACAACATGAATTCAACTGATTAACTAAAGGAAAATGAATATTTCTCACCTTGCTCCAGTCATTTGCGAATTGTTCTTGCACAACTTTTGCCCAAGAAAGTCTCTTCTTTGCCATAACAGATGTGATTTTAGCCTTTTTTCGAGGAGAAGAAGCGCTGAGTCTAGCTGAGATGTGCTTTATACGGATAGAAGAATCACATACATTTATTCTATACGCTTGTAAAGAGATTTTTAGTTCATGACTAGTTGCTCTTCTGTTAGATTTAGCAATATGAATTAATTTCCTTTCTGTTCTTGCAGTAAATTTTCCTTCCACATTTTCATACTCTAGAATTTTCATATTCACATTTGGAGTCCAAAGATCTTTTTATTCTACATACACATGCTTGCGAAAATTTTACTTTTTTAGAGATTTGTGCTGTGTATAGTGATTTTCTTGGATGAGATACTTTACCACAGCTTGTTTTTTAGGAGAAATATCACTGGCTTTACCCATAATTACGCAATAATTCTTTGACAATCGAACAAAAGCTGCCAATTAGTATAAACTGATCAAAGCAGCGAAAAGGTTTGTTTTAAGAATAACATAATACTGATGCCAACTCAAGAAAAGAAAGAAAATACTAGCACAGCAAGCAGACGGTTTTAAAATTTTATTTTAAATTCGCTTGTTAATCAAACAAATTCTTTATGCAATGCAAACAATTTGATTAGTTTGGATCAGATATTTTTCTTTTTAAAAAATGACAATATTCAACAAAATTATATCCCCAAAACTATTCTGAAGTAGTGAAAATTTGACTGGATCAACAAAACAAATTACCTTTCATGAAACATTGCAAGCATATACAATATTAATCAAGAAATACTGAAAAAAATCAGAATTATTCTAATAATTTTCACACGTCTGTACGTTTCAGAACGTGGATAAGATCGCTGTCTGCTTTTTAAAATTATCAGACCACTATTTACACCTTTTTTCTACCATCTTCCTTAATTTAACATTATAGAAATATCTATTTTTAATTTTTTTTAATTCAATCATTTCTTTGCTGTTATCACACTCTAAAAAGTTACACAATAATGTGAAAAAAAATAAGGATAACGCGTATATTTTGCTTTTATTTGCCAATAAAAATTCAGATTTTCTTGCTATATTTTTGCATTTTTGAAATTGACATCTTTCTAAACAAAAAATGCACATTTTATATATATATATATATATATATAAAACTTTAATCATAAGATCAGTAAAATGGCGTAGCACCTGAATTTGAATGTTTTTTTTTATTATTATTAAAACAGCTACTTTAATACAGACAGTCAAGTTTCATGAAAGCAATTTAGGGGGGGAAAAAGGCTAGATATGACGTCAAATTCTGTCAAATCTTTTCAACGTGTAGTCAAAATCACTGTAAATAAGTGGCTCTTATAATTTTTTTACTACTTCGATTGTATACTACAACCATATCTTTTAGCTCTACGTTATATCTAAGTGTTGTATTGGATTAGATTCAGTGGCAACATTTTCTGTGATTTATTGTAAAAAGAGAGAAATTATTTCCCTTTTCAAAAAAATTCTTGACCGATGTATCGGTTTAAAATTTCTAGAAAATGACATCATTTCATCTAATTGATGAAAATTTTAAGTTTGCGTTTAAGAGTGATGTTTTATTTAGAGTGGAAAACCTCTTGATCTAATATTTTAATTAAAGCTTATAATTACACGTAATGTGAAGGTTTTAGTTTTAAGCAAATAAAATTTAAAATTTTTCAAATAAAATTTCAGCAACTGCTACCTCATTTGGATGCATTTATTGCATTTTTACCCGCATTGTGAGAAATCGTATACTTCTGATACGTGTGCCAAAGAAAACATGTATTTTAATTTCAAAAGTTAAAAAAAATACCACATTTGTGTCAAAAGAACATCTATTTTTCTGAATTTAAATTTCGCGATTTCCAAAATTAAAATTAAAAATGTGAGCTTTTTCATAAACGTCAAGTTAAGGCTGTTCTCAAATCCAATGGAGCTACGTTCTGACATATTTTTCAATTCATTTTTGTTTGGAAACGCATGAAATTAGCAGGAATTCGTATTTAAAAACTAGTATGTAATCGAAAGATAGCTTCCATTTTATCGGTAAAGGCATAAGATCTTTCAGTTGGTGTATTGAACTGAATTTCATATGCAACACCGCGATAAAGGAGAAAAACCGGTCTTCACGTGACCACAAATGCTCATAACTTGATAAGTAATTTATATATCAAAAGATGGAAAGCTCATTTCAATTCGAAATCGCTTCAATAGTCAGGACTACAAATTTTAAATCTTTACGTTTAATGAGTCAGAAAATGTGTCAGAAACTTTCGCATTGTTGAGCAGGAGAATGGAGAACCACCTTAAGCAATATTGCAGGTTAGTATTTTGAAATTGATTTGCATGCCAAATATTTGCTTAAAATGATGCTATATTGTTTTAAACAAAAGTGCATGCCATAATAGGTGTGAGGCATACTCATTAAAATACAAATACGCCAACTAGCGCACAGCCCGATTACTGAAGATTAACCCATCAGCACTTAAAGAGATAAAAATAGTTCTGCATTTTCCATTCAGATAATAAGAAAAACCTTTCATAATTGAGTTCACATAATTATATAACTTTCCCCTATAATTGTATGACTAAGCAGCGTAAAACAATATGTTACGTATTAAAACCTTCCCTGAAAAACTAGTAACGCAAGTCGCATGGAAATCTGTTCAGAAGAACTAAAGTTATATGTACCCGGAACGAAATTCCCATTTGCATTTTACATACTTATTAGATTATTTTGAGTAGTTTGATTTGATATCAGTTAAATTCGCGTTTTATTTTATTTTATTTTTGGCGTTTCAATTTCGTTTGCCAATTTAGTTATTGAATATTACACTAAAACAAACAATTCTGCATTATTAAAAATGGTTTTGAACAATTGAGTTAATATTTTGTAATTGGGTTGCAAGCATATTTTTAAAATGTTCGTCCTTAAAAAATACTTTAAAATCCATAAAAAATTGGTAAATGAGATAAACATTACAAACAAATATTATTTTTTGTTTTCTATAAGACGTTTTATTATCGAATGTGTGATGTTTAGAGGTTAAATTTCAGTGAAAGGGAAATTTATTGTTGTGTTGGATTGTTGCCACCGAAAATATGATGCCAGCGTTATTCATATACATGTCTATTTTTTTATACTATTGCATTAAGAGTAAACAGGCTCATCTTTCGTAGCCGTGTTGCACGTGCATTTAAAATTATCCAAGCTTGAAAATTACTTTAAAATCCATTAAAATCAGAAAATAGAGATACAATTTTCAAACAAATTTCATTTGAAAGAACTTTTTTCTATTCGATATTATAAAAAATGAAATTGTGTGATATTTAGAAGTTAAAAAATTGCAGTAAAGGCAAAATTTATGGTTAAGTCGTTACAATCATCAGTATGATGTAAGTGTTTTTACTTTGTAATATATGCTTTGAGAGATATGTCATACAAACGAGAATTTCACCAATTGCTGCGCGATTTGGTGGATTTTTTTTTTTTTTTCGTATTGTCAGGAAAATCATACATTTTTCTATTACACCCGCCAATGGAAACACGCATTCTGTTATTAAAGCTCAGGGATGTTACTGTGATTGCGAGGCAATAACGTCATGTTTTCTGGTTGCCTTTTTAACGATGTGTAGATGGGAGTGCACAAATTTATATTGTTGTGATAGCGGTATTATTTCATTTTAACTTGTTTTACTGGAAGGCGCCTTAAAATTGAACGGGCGAAGCTGGGTAGTTCTTCTAGTTAAAAATAGAATTTCAATGAACAAACAACTACGCTGCCGTCAATTCCGTAATTGTATTTATTGAGACTTTAGATTTCTTGGTTCAGAATAAAAAAGCGATCACATATAATAATAAGAAAACAGGCTGTGTTATAGAGAAATGTATGCTAAGCACGTTGAAGAAAACAGTTTTTAAATCAAATAATTGTTTTAAGAGTTATTTAATGTTAAAATGGCTAAACATACTTCTGTTAAAAAAAGTTTCATGTGATCAAAAAATACTCATAGCAAGTTAACCGTTTTACACAAGCATTTCGGTAAGCAATGGGATAGAGTATGCAATCATTTTTCAAAATTTTCTAAACATTTAACGTCTTTTTTTTCAATTTTTTATTTAAAATTGCATTATTTTAATAGCGATTTAATTCATTATTTGAAATAACTAGCATTTACCAACTCTTGCCACATTTTAAAATCTCCAAATAATGATATTTACAAATGCCTTTCAATTAAAAAATATATTTACACGGTAATAAAAAAAAGAAATTTAAATAATTAAGCATTTACGTATGAAAAGATATAACTGGTAAAACTGTTTCAGCAGATTGGGTAGGAAATGATTTACTAGAATTATCAACAGCGCCTGACTATCTGATGTGCATTAAAATCAATTTCTAACAATGGTACCTATGACGAAAAATATGTTATTATATTGAATTTATTCTTTTAATGCATTCTTTTATTTTTTGATTATTTTTATTCCTATTCCTGTATGAAGTAAATATATTTATAAAGGTTGCTTTAGAGTAAACCTACCTATACCGCCATTCTTTCCCTACTGAATCTTATAGTGTGATTGTCTATGGTATGGTTTAACACATCGCATTTGAAAAAAAAAAAAAAAAATACGAATGCTCGGAATTTTGTAACTAAACAAGTGCTTATGCCTTGCGGAAAAGATAGACAAGTGCCGTAAACAAAATACCTAGGACTGAATTGGAGTGTTTCATTTAAATTATAAATAAACTTTTCATATTCTTAATAACTAAATTTTAAACCTTTACATGCAATCCAAACATGTAGAAAAAAAACAAAATCAAAATTGCTTATGATTGTGGAATTGAGTATTACCTAAACCTATAGTCTTAAATATAATATAGCAAATAACGATCGATTTTACTTGATCTTATTTAAAAACCATTCATGAGAGATAAATAAAAAAATGGACATTTTCCTGCAAATCTCTCATGGTATAAATACATTTTCTGAGGAAAAAACTTCTTCTTCTGAGGAAAAAGTTCAAGGAATTTCAATGTGAATATTTTTTTCTCTGGTGAGCTGAAAAAAGATATTTATGCATCACATTTTTTAGATTAAATTTTCTCATTCCCGTTTAACATTATCTTTATAAATGTATTCCGAAAGACCCTGTACTCTGATGTAAAAAATGGTACCCATCGCTCTAATGCAGACTAGTGAAATGGAAAGCATATATTTCTCAAAATCGAAGCCAAGAAGGTACAATAATATTCAGCTTAGACTTTTAGAACTATATTTAAATTTTGGATCGTCCTAAATGGATACTTCTTTGTTATTTCTTTCCTATTTAAAAAGAGAGATCTTATAAAATAAAAAAATCATTTTCTATAAAATACATTTGAAATCAAAAAATACTATTTAATATGAAAAATTAGTAACTGTTGATTTATTTGACCTATTTTTACTTCGTTTGAAAAAAAATAGGTCAAGTGCAAGCTTTACCCTCATACAAAATGTTTCGTGCAATAAAGACTTTGTATAAAGTTTAAACTTGGCATTTTACCAAGTGCGCTTTTAAAGGTAATCGTAAAAGGCAACACAATCTTCGTCCATGCTGCTGTTTTCTAGATAGGTTTTTTTTATTAATATCTCGGCTAATTACAGCCATTTTTTTCGAAAATCCTTATCAACAATCCTTTGATGATATAATTGTAAAACAACGCTAAAAACGCCTGAATTTGTAGGCTTTAAGCAGACTATTTTCGGTAGCATTTGGCGTACAGTCCTCAGTGCAAAGAATAACGGAAACTTGCTCAATTATATAGGAGAGATGCGGATTAAAGTGAGAAGTTCCGCATCTCTCCTACATAATTGAGCAAATTTCCGTTATTCTTTGCACTGAGGACGGTACGCTAAATGTTACCGAAAATTGTCTGGTTAAAGTCTACAAATTCCGAAGTTCTTAACGTTGTTTTAAATTTATATTATGCTGCTTTAAGTTGCATCTTAATAATTAATCCTTAGATGATATTGCGTTGATGGGTACTTCAAGCACTCCTCAACTCCCAGCTGATCACCCGCAAAATAAAGGTCGTGTGTAACGGAAAAATCCAATTTCCCGGAAATACTTGTTACCTAAGATAATCGCTACATTTTTCGTGCAATGTTTAAATAAACACCTACTACAACTAATCGCTTCTAAGATTTAATTTTAGTAAATTCGGAAATGAGGTGGGGGACAATTTTTTTTTCTAATTCATTTATGACGATATCTCTGCAAATATAATTGCTCAACTTAAAAATATGTATATATATATATGTATTTAGTTAGGAGATACGAGATCTTTCTCCCCACTCCATATATATATATATATATATATATTTAAGTAAAGTAATTAGCCCCACTATATTTTTCTTAAAAATATCTGTGTAGGGCTAATAATCCAAAAATATGGGGGTCAGTAAGTTTTATAAGTATGGAAAGTTTTATCTTTCCACATCCCATAGTTTTCAAATAATTGGCTGTGAGAGGCAGACAGACAGACACACGAGTGATCTTATAATGGTTTCGTTTTTACTTTTTAAGTACGGAATACAAAAATATGGATAATTTGGAATTTAATGGAAAGGTGAGTTAGAATGTAAATATCAGAAGTAGAACTTTATTTTCCAAAAAAATGTTTCAACTATTGTATGCTCATGTTTATGAGAATACACAAGTCCAATCTACCTGTACGATGCAAGTCAATAAAAATTGCTCAAATTGTATATTAAAGTGCAATTTCACAGCTTTAAAATTAAAAAGTTAATGGTTTAGTTTTAGTTCTCACAAAATAAAAATAAAACGCTCATTGTATTTTAATTTTAACTATTTTAGTTATGCTTTCATTTACTTATATTTTTCCTATATGAGTCGACCATTTAAATACACTAAATATTGTCCGGTACTACTGGGATAAATAATTATCCTTAGTTATAGAGTAAAGTGCCAATATTTCGTCCATTCTCCTAATTACGTCCCCCTTAATTACTCCGCTTCTGCAAAAGTGACGCCGCTTATGACTCAAGGCACAAGGAACGGAAGGCAAAAGGGGTCAGTGTTGATAGTTTCGTTAGCCAAGATATATACATAAATCAAAGACGCCGAATTTCCTATTTTTAGAGGACCTCAGTTCTTATTACGTCGTTTTTAGAATGATATTTACTATACTGCAAATATTTATTTCTTAATCATTGCATATATATTACGTTGGTAAGATGCTGACTGTAGCATACAGTGAGTTTTAGGACCCCCAGTTTATCTTACGGGAACTGAAGCTCCGTCATATTGGGAAGTATCGTGGTGCCAATTTCGTCCCATTACAACTCTTATTTTCGTCCCGGGGACGAAATTAGAAATGCTTTTTCATGACCATTTTTTTTTTCAATTTTTTCCTCATGTTTGGATGGCTAATGTTTCGTTATGTTATTCTTCCACTGATAATTAGTACATTTCTTTGTCTCTTACTTTATTGTAAATTAAATTACTTACTCATTTAGAAATAAAATTTTGGTTTAGTTATAAGTTAAGCCTCGGCGTATTGGATTTTTTTGTTGGGGACGAAATAGGTACCATTTTTTTCTTTTGCATTTTTTAGATACTTTTGAAAAAACAATTTTTCGCATTGTTAAATTTTTTTTACGATATTTACCTATGTTTCTATGTGCTTGGGTAGTTTATCTATGTAAAATCCAAATTTGGTAATCTTCACTGAAAATTACAACTTCCAATGGCCTAAAACTGACTGGAGGACGATAATAGGGTACTCTACACTATTAGTGGACTGACACGTTTGTAATGTAAGAATTCTAAATGAATTATTACAATTCGTATAAGAGTTGTAATTTAATCACTATAATCTGAATTATATGCAGTTGAATACTTTGTATTAATTTTCTGTAAATTTATGTATATAAATATACATAAATATGTATATACTATGATTTCGCCCGCTTCGCTGGTCATCAGTATCTCTAAAAGAACCTAGAATCGAACGAAATATATCTAGCAAAGATGAAATGTGTTCACCTATTTTTTTGGTATGTTTATTATCTTGAATTTCACACTTCTGAATAAAATGGCTTCTGAGATATAACACATGTTCTAAAATTTTCGAACCCCTCCTTTTAAATCTTTTAGGGTGGGGAATTTGTAAAATTGCTGAAACATGTTTTCAATTACTTTTTAGTAATTTATTTTCTGGAATTTCACGCTTCTACCTAATATGGCTGCTCAGATATGGCCAAATGTTCTAAAAGTTTCAACACCCCCTTTTTAACCACCTAAAGGGTGAATTTCTAAAAACGCTTAAACACATGTTTAATTATTTTTTAGTAGTTTTATTTTCTAGAATTTCGTGCTCCTACCTCAAACGACTGGTGTGATATGGTAAATGTTCTAAAATTTTCGACCCGCTTTTGGGGGATTTCTAAAACTTCTGAAATAAGTGCTTAATTATTTTTTTAGTAGATTTATTTTCTCGAATTTAACGCTTCTCTACTAAAACGGCTCTTGAGATATGGCCGAATGTTCAAGAAGTTTCTACCTTCGCCCCTTAAGGGAGGAATTTCTGAAATGTGTGTTTAATTTTTTTTTAATTAGATTTATTTTCTGGAATTTCTCGCTCCTAACTAAAACGGCTGCTGAGATATGGCCACATGCTCTAAAATTTTCTACACCCTTTTAACCCACTTAAAAAGAAATTTTCAAAATTCCTTCCTTAATGATCACTTATGTCATAAGAAGTATGTTTCCCCCAATTTTCATGTTTCTAGGTTCAGTAGTTTGGACTGGGACTTTTATATATGATGATAAAAAATAAAAACTATCTCAAAAGATTTTCCCCATAGGCCGTAATGTAATGGAATTATTTTGAGTGTCCCTGTAATCACCCACTTCCATACACCACGACCACTTCCTAACAGCTGAAGACGAAGGCCTATCTGATCACTAAACCCGCGTGTAGGTGGCAGTGGCTGTCGTGGGAAAAAAATCTGTCTTAGCCACAGACAATATATATAGATGTATGTATCGAAGGTTATGCATATGCGATGATAAACACATGAAGATGTGTATGCTAATAGTAACAGTATAAAGTGTAAACTGTTAGCAATGACAAACTTTAATAACGTGTTCGGAAAGAAATTATGTAACTATATATCTTTAATTGAATTTATTTTATTTGAATTTATTTTATTGAATAATTTTGAAGATTGGTGATAAAATATCATTCAAAAACAAGTTTAACATTGCAGCTTAATGCAAAGCAAAAGCTAATATAACTAATAACGTGTTTGTAAATGTAGCAAGTCAACGGCCTCCATGAATAGAAAAATTGATTAACCTCGATCTTTCATCTCTCATCCCCAGACACCTCCCTAAAAAAAAAACAAAATATCTTACCGATTAAGATGAAAAGGCGACATAAATCCACAAGACATTGCAAGTAATTAATATTAGAATAAGAATAATTCTAGATTTCGTACAAAATCAACAACAGTACTTACAATTACACACAAGGTCCTTAATGGAGACAGGGCGGAAAAACATTCACCGCTGGGCGTCCAGCTAAAAGCTGGCCTACACATTAGCATAATAGCTCAAGCCTCCGTCCTCTGTATACTAGGCCGGCTGGTTGACACAAAAATAGCGGCTGTCGTAGGCAGATTTTTTAGCGTTAAAAATTGCAATGTCAAGTTTATTTATATCCAGCATATAATTAATTTCTATAAACTTTCTAACTGAGAAAATATTTTAATGAATGAGTTTCTTATTACAACAGGTTTGTGTAATGTGTGAGAATATGCCCAACAAAAAACTGTTTGAAATGTTTTTTATTTAAATTAACATACCAGTAAAGAAAAAAAGAAATCAATATTAAAATCACATGAATTTCTCTTTCACCATTAGTCAGTTTTATTATATCTATTTCCTTAAATATTAAGGTGTTGAAAATTTACAACATTCTCATTCGTTTTATTTTAAGAAAAAAAAATTACATAAAATGTATTTTTAATTTAAACAAAGTCTGTATTTAGAACAAAAACTGTAACAGCATATCTCAAATATTGCTAAATTTTTAAATGATATCTTGAATATGTACTGACACTCATAATAAAAGTTTAACTAGGTTACGTAAATTCTCAGTCATAATATATAAATTCAAGAATATAGAAAATTAATGAAATTAAAAAAGTAATCTCTTTGAAAATTAGGCTCATTTTCAACATAATTTCAACTTTTCAATTCAACAGGAACTAAGATGCTTACTTTACATTCTTGATCAAATATCTCAACATTTTACTCTACCAAGAAATGAAATTTATCAGTTGTTTCCGTTTTTTATGCACATAAATTAAAATAAAATAATTTGACTGAGATCGATACCATTTACCATCGAACACAACTGTAACCAAAATCTTAAATTAAATTGCAAATGTACGTGCCTCTGTATAAGGTTGCATGTTTGAAGCAGCATTCGATTTTTATTCTCACAAACAACCAATTCATCTGTTAGCTCAGCATTATGAAATGAATGACTCTTAATATGATGATGGTTTCATATATCGCTGGGCTCGCAATGAAATCATTAAAGATATCTGGCATTTATATTTGAACGCTTTGATTTTGATCATGAATTTTGACATATTAAAAGGCATTTGTGGCAAGAAGAACATTGTTCCGACAAGAGGTTTCATGTTTTGTTGAAAGATATTTTCAATTTTGATTATTTAAACATCTAAAACTTTTATTACTAAATCATCATAATATCTTTTTTTTTTTAATTTCGAAAAATATAACGTCATCAGGAATATCAATTCCATGAGCCAAAGCTTGATCTGCAATTTGTTCAATGGCATTATCAATACCATGTGGAAGCCTTTACATACACAATTTCAATATTGCTCCAAGCTGCTTACATTAATGTTGAGACGGACTTATCAATTTCATTGGTGAAAATGTAAAAGTTTAATTTATTTTGATAACGGTATGTTGATGAATAACTTACGAAGTCAGCCTTTATAATATGACGATTTAACATAACAATAAGATTAAAAATTGGCTTTAAAAAGAGTCTGCACACTGCATGTGTCATGGCGTAAGCTGTCTGAAATTCTGCAACATCCTAGTTACTAATGTATGTCAATATTTGTATAATAAATCATTCCTGTATGTAACTTGACATGCTTTTAAGAACTACCAAAATGCAAAGATTGTAGGGCTGCATTTAATTAACATCAATACCTTTTTTACTGTGACCTATATGACAATATACTTCATCTTTGAAAAAATGTTTTTCAAAATTTGTTAAATCGTCACATTGATGCCTATATATTTGTTTTATGTATCAGTATCTTGAAAATAGATTCTTTGAAATCATTAAGTAGTTTTCTAAGGGCACTGCTTTTATTTTATTTTGATTGACTAAAATAACCTTTTTGATAGGTTTATTTGTGTAGAATTTTTGTCACACTATGATAATTGTAATTTGTATTTAAGAATACTAGAAGATTAAAAAAAAAAAATCCATTTCTATGGGCTATCAATAATTACTATGTTTTCAAGATATTACTGTCTAGCATGATAATTACGTTGTTATTTTTAAAATCATTTTAGGCTTAATTTTTTGATTGATGACGAATAATACATTTACCATGAAAATAGTCTCAGAGCTTTTTATAATTCAATTAATAAGGTTATCACTTTTTTACGCTCTATTTTAGCATTTTGGAATGTTTTTTTTTTTTTTTTTTTTTTGCCATTTTCATTGTCTGTTGGTCATTAACATGTTTTACAAATGTTAATGACATTGTTAATGTTAAGTGCATTTTAGGCTTATTTATAATGATTGAAGGTTTTTAGTACATTTATTTTTGAAAGGTGCTCAGGTATCAAGGTGCTTTAACATTCAATCAATAAAGTAATAAATTTTTAGTGTTTTATTTTAATATTATGAAACTTCGTTATGACACAGACAAAACAAATTATTCCCTATTTTTGAATAAAAGCATCAAAATGAAAGGTATTCACATATTTCAACAAAGAAAGTCACCCACTGCTTTTAAGGACATGTGTTATGCTGCAAATGAAGAATGATAAAAAGTATGTTAGCGAACTCTAGTGATGATCAAAGAAATGAAACACTTTGATCCATGGTAATGACACTTCACTCCAGAGACAAAATCTAATTAAAAATAATTAAAATGTTTTTTTAATTGAAGCTAAAATGCTAATTATTTTAAAGCAAACAGCAAAGAGAGATGAAAATTTATTATACTGTTTATCTCATTGCTGTAAAGCTTTCAAACAACTGAAAACTATAATTTTGTATTAGTAAATTTAAACATAATGCTATGCCATGATATTATCAAATGGTATTATTGTGATCATGCTAAACCATCAATTAAACGACGACAATTAAAAATATCTTAAAAAGAAAAAAATAGAAAACAAGAATTCTGCGTTTTCAGAATTTTTGCCGCCCCGAAGAAAAAAAATATATTTGTATATATAGATAAATAGTACAAAACATATTTCAGTTTTAAGATTTAAAACACGCGCTTTTATTTTATGTAAAATGACGTCATCCGCATCCTCTAAAGAATTCCTCATTTGCGATCCAGTATTAAACAACATGTACAGCATTTGATTTGAAATCCACCGTAGTGGAGATTGCTATTAGGCTTATAACAGCAATGGCTATCGCCTCGAATGATACTTATTTATACACAGAAATCGTAACACAAACCAGACATAACGATTTTATTTGTATACATTACATATATATATTACTTTCAAAACACAATCACAATTACATCCATGTCTTACTCAGGGACTTGAATCCGGACCCTCAGTGTGACAGCAGCCTCCACTTACTGACCACGACACCGGGCGACAACATGTACAGTAAGGTACGCACATGTCGTCACTATCGCTGAATAATACACAAATCCAAAAATAATAAATAAATAGATGAAAACAGATGTCACTCAAGAAACTCGACAAAACAAAATCGGCTTTCTAATGATTCATATGCCTTCATTTGTTTGTAATATAGATAATTAAATGAAATATAGTTTATAATAGCACCATGTTTTACGATCATTCATTTATATTTTTTCAAAATATCACGTATTTTAGTTATCTTTTCTTTTCAGTAGATATGGCAAAATGGTATCAAAAAGATATAATTACTCTTTTCCAACTATTTTTTTTCATTAATTTCTACAGAAATAGTGTACTTGCGCTGCCAAAATTAACCAAATGGTGCTAAAATCTACAAAAAAATTAATATCTCAAAAATAAATGGAGATTCAGTTTTCAAACAAATTGTATTAAAAAGCACAATTTTTAACAATACGAAGGTATAAAAATTGAAAATGTGCGATGTTTAGAAGTTTAAAAAATTTCCGTACAGTATTTAACAGAATAATGATACATCTGCTTTGTTTTACGTCTGGCTTATACAACGGTACGTTATTTTTTGCTGGGAGAACAAAATAGCATACCGGTGGCTAACGCAGCCGTCACATTAAAAACCATGCTACGAAAAATAACTTACATTGAAAAAATAAGTAAAATATGCCTTTTTGAATCTATTCGTATGTTTGTAATTTTTACTTACCCATCATATGTAGTATAGGGTAGGTCTTGTAATCGTTTTAAAAAATCGAAAAAAAAAAAGAACTTTTGACGTATTTACACGTTTCAGACACTGGAGATTCCAAAAAACATATTTTTAGAAAGAAAAAAATTGCCGTCCGTCTGTGTGTGTGTGTGTGTGTCTGTGTGCCTGTAAACGCTCTATCTCCCGAACAATATGAGATACAGACTTGAAGTTTGGTGTGTACTTAGTATGTAATAATGGAAAGAAGCCTATTGAATATCAGTAACCTCGATTATCAGGCACTATTTTTTTAGAACTCTCAAAATATTCGTTCTGATAAAAAGTATATAAAAATTTTCAAAATTGTTTATTTTAAGGGGTGAATAAACATAATGAGATTATAAAAAACATAAATTTCGCATAGAGGATGAAGTCGATCAGATAATTAGTTGCCGAGATATTTATAATCCTCTTTTTCACACTCTTCTATTTTTCATAGCCCTGTATTTCATTTAAATTTCAATTCAAAGATTATATTAATTCGAAATAAGACGCTTAATCCTACGCAGTAAACTGTTAGTTAATATGATTATCATTTTTAGTGTCATAAGGATGTTTCTTTTACGCAATTCGGTACTACTCTGTTATCCCGTCGACCAAAAAACTATCGCCAAACTATCGCTAAATGCCTCAAAGTTTAGCGCCAACTTGGCGATGTATCGTCAAATTTGGCGATAAAAGAATTTCGCCAAAAGTGACGCCAACTTGGCGCTATCTTCGGTATTTCACCAAATTCCCATAGACTCACATCGTAATACAATAAGGTTCCTGTTTTGTTAAAATATTTAAATATAAGTTTAAATTTTAGTTTGGAATTGCAGTGCATTTTATTAATACATTACACAGATGTTTTATTTTCATATTTAATATTATGCATATCCATGATGGGTAAGTATTACGGTGGCCCCCAACGACTAGTTATATTCAGGATTTATCACAAGAAAATAAATAGCGTATACAACAGGTACAGGTAATTATAAAAGGGGTATGACAGACATAAAAAATTCAGAACCAGTATGTTAAACTAGAAGATTTTTATTAATTTCTTTATAGAAATTTACTATTAACATTCTTAATAAAAATAGTTTATGAGTTTTCAACTTTTTATAATTAAACATTTAATCTTCTATTACATATTTACATTTTTAGAAAAACATCATTTAAGATTTTTTTACTTTTTTCTTTTCTAGAAGACAAAATTTTCAAAAATATCACATTTAAAGAAATTGCGAGAAATGTATATATGTTATTTAATTATACAACATAAAAATAGTAAAACTGAACATTTGATTCAAAATAAATTTGAACATAAGTTTCAATTTAATATTATTTGTAATTTTTAACTTGAATTATAAAAATTTATTTTATTTTCTCTTAAAGAAAGATTCTATACCGTATTATACTAAACATGCACGAGTGTTGTATGTCGTTTTTGAGTGGTAGGAGACGAAAATTCTAGAAAATCCAAAAAAGTTAACATGGGATATCTTTCGTCAAAACATTGTTTTGAAAACGTGACATTCATGAACATGACTCCACTTTGATGAAGTTATATATTCTTGGAAATTCAGCTATTTACGTTTTTTTTTTTTTTTTTTTTTTTTTTTTGCCCAAAAATTTATGATTCATCATTCACTTTTATATTCATTCCAGTATCATGTAAAAAATAAAAATAGTAAAATATTTTTTACTTTTTTTTTCTTTTTTTCTTTTTTTTCAGCTTTTTGATTTTTCAGCTTTTGATTTTTTTAAAAAACATTCTAAGTTATCTGATCTCAGACAACTACCATGTGATCAGATACTTTCGATCATTCGCACAAATGCTAAAATCAGGTGAATTTTACTGTCTGATCACTGTCTAAAACTTGAAATCCAACAATCTTTTTCAAATCGTCTATTTCGTCAATGAATAATGTTTTTAAGCTACTTCCAGTATTTATATACTGAACACATTCGCACTGACCTCTTTTACACGTCCTTTAATCTTTTTCTGTTTTTTTTTTCAAATTTGTAATTATTACCTTCATTATTAACTGCCCAACGGACACGTAATGCCAGCTCAAGATCGGACCGCAGCCGTCATTGTGAGTTAATTGTGGGCATAGGCACAATGGCTTCGGTGCACTGTCGACAACACGCCGGTCACTGAAACTTAAGAATCTGTTTTCTCGACTGCCGGTTACCGTAATCCGTCCCCTTATGGTTACATATCGGCAAGCGAATTACAACAGCAAGGGACGAAGAACTAATATGTGATTTCTGATAGTGGTCCTATTAGATTTGCTAACATCGGTCTGAATTCGGAATTTTTAGTCGTAACCATTTTTTTTTTCTTAATTTTGTGCGAGATTGACTTTTGATAAGAGTTATATCTACCCTATATATATAAAATCCTTATGAAACGGAAGTATGAATCGACTGATTAAACAACTGATTATGTTTCACGGCAATTTCTCCTAAAATGTGGAATACTTTGCGATGAAATTAAGACCAAAAATCAATATTGATCTGCAGATTTCAAAACTGGTATTAGAATTTTTAAATTCGAATTAGTTTTCGAAGTATTAATTTTTTCTAATTTTATATATATTTTTTTCTAATGATGGCAACTCAAATTTTAATCAAACATATATATTTTTTATAATAATAAACACACATACTACAATATATATTAAATTCAGAAAAGATTGACATGGTAACCCGGCTATTGTTGTTTATTTGATAATAAATGTTTATTTACTTTTATTTCCTTTTACAAATTATATAAATTATTTTGTTCTATGATTATTAATTATTTTTTTTATATTTCCTTTAGAAAATAATAAAAAATAATTAAGAAACACAGTACTACTTAGTTATTCCGTCGAAAAATTTCGCCAAATTATACAAATTGACATAATTTTTATTTGAAATAACGAAAGAACAAATAAATTAGTATAACATTAATAAATATACGAATAAAACGTTGAAATAAAAATCACTTGATGACGTAAACACGTGTAACTTGCTTAAAGTCAAGTGAATGTGACATTTACGATCAACCATTATTGGAATTTAATCTTATAGTTTGGCGATAGATTTTTGGTCGTCGGGATGTCTAAGGAATACCAAAAATCCATATGTAACTGGTATTTGAAAACGAGGTTTTCGCCAAGTTTTCGTAAAACAATAAAAATCACGCCAAACCTGTATATCTGTAACCGTGTATATCTGTAACCTGTATAACCGTATCTGGCCAAATATTACCACTCGGAAAAAAAAAAAATGCTAACTGGCGAGTTGAAAGAAAGCTATTGGCGAGATTTTCATCCTGCTACCGTAACAGTACTTAGAATTATTTTCAACCATGACAACTTTTATGTAGTTTTATTCGAAAAAAAAAATTGATTTTTTAATCAAAATGGAAAACATACGGTCCCATATTGGCGTGATTTTTTTCTGACGCCAATGTCATATACGGAATGGGCACATAACTGACGCCAAATTATCGTTATTTTGTTTCATATGGTAAGCCGGAAGTTGCTGTTTATGCTGTTGATGCGTTCCCCAAATTGGCGTCGTTAAAAAAAATCACTCCAATATGGGACGTATATGACATCTTTGCCAAACTTTCATATGAACGGCGAAGGGATCAGACCGTATTTGTTTATGGCAGTTGATGACTTGAACTATTATAATACAGATGAAATGATGGCGATAGAATAATATTTGGCGACATATCACCTGTGCTTGGCTAACATGAAAATATCAAAATGGCACCTAGAGTATAAAAAGCGCAGTGGTCCGCCTGGAACTGTTCATGATAGTCACATGACTTAGGCTATTGTTATAATGAATGTTTTAAAATAACGGGAGACAAAGACTCTTATATTTAATTTATTTTATTTTAGCTTCTTTTCAAATGTTTACATGATCCTCTTTAATCAAAGACGAAAACAACTATTGGATGTGTTAACAACAACTGATTCGCCCTTAAATATTTGCAATCAAAGGGAATTGAATGGAAACCCGTTTACAGGGAGATCTGCACAACTTTTTTCAGTATAATTCAATCTTCTCTAATATTTTTAAAACCCATCAGATTAGCGTGTTTTTAGATTCTGCGGTGTATGAACGGGGGTTGGCGAGCGTAGCTTGCAGGGGGCTGAGCCCCCTAGTATTTCATATAAAATTCTAACAGTGACAAACAGAAAAATTGTCAAAAATAGCCTATACTTATTTATTTTTAAAAATTGTTTTTGAATTCATTTTAAAAAGGACTTACAATTATTTGAATCATCAAAATATTTTTTAAATCGCCCATTAAAATAGTAATTTATATCAAAGGGCCACACTCGTATTCTTTTTACTTATTTAATATAACTTGATTAAATATACAGTATTCACAAGAGTTGTTTCAGTTTTACAAACGTGGCCGAGCCATTGAGCGGCCGTAATCCATTCCAATCGAGCCATTGCACGACCCACTCAGCGCCATTAAATGCTGAGCTTACTTGTTGCCATGTGTTTGCTGTTTCTGAATGTTTTTATGCATCACTGCTGTCGGTCGATGATGTAACCTATCTCTAACATTAGGTTCATCGGGCTTCGGTCAGACCTCTGGCCGGGAGCAGAAATGCTACAACAGTAACATATTAAAATACTAGCATTATATAACCATACTATACACTAATACACAATACATAAACACACTAAATACTAATAAGGAATCTAAAATATACAGCAGAAATGTAAACTAAAATTTTACCGTCCAATCCGTCACTGTTACTTGTAACTTGAAGCTGTCGTTTCAAAAAATTGAGTTGTCTAGCTTTAAAAAAATTTCATCATCAAAACAGAATAAAAACTATATTAATACATCGTTTCTAAATCTTACTATAGTAACTATCTTTAAAAAAATATAACTTAAAAAAATTACGTCTTTTGTTGTGCTGTACATCTTCGAGCGCCGTCTTTAACAATACTCACCTGGTGTCTTTAAGGTGATTCGTCTTTACAACAAAAAAAAAAAAAAAAAAAAAAAAAATCTATCTTAATATTTATTAGTTTGTAATAAAAAGTCTGTATTTTTACAGTTTATCTAAAAAAGTACACTCTGTACAAATAATAAAGCAAGTTCTTTTAATGCGCGCTACAAAATTAAATTTCTGCACGTCGGAAAATTCAAAAGATCCGCTAGGGCTTCGAAACGTGCTAACAATGTTTCTACATTATCGGATTTTAAACCAGAAAAGGGGGTATTAAATTTTCAAAGTCAGAAATATAAATAGACTCTTTCGAAGGAATATCGTTGTTTGCAACATTAGTGGGTGCATTACGTGTAGCATCTTGCGTTTTTTCGTTATGCTCTGATAGTCCAGGCAATAGAGACCGTATAGGGGCTCTACCTAGCAAAATTCACGGTAGTTCTGGAAAAAGGCTTACTGTATGTTTTTTGGGTCGCTGAATCCGAATTTTTAACTTCCCACCAAAATTTCCCCCGGCAACCCCCCCCCCCCACACACACACACACACACCACCAAATTTTGGTAAAATTACCCCAAAAAAGGTTTTTATTAAAAAAATCAATTTTTTTATTGTTTTAGGGGAAAAGTATCTAGACATTCAGAAAGTAGATAAAATTTGCAACAAATTAGATATATGACATTATGACTTAAGATGAAGGGGAAGGGGGATCTGCCTCGGAGCATGCGCGCGGTGCTGCGTGAACTAAGTTGCGCAATTCCACTTAACCACTCACACATTTACATTCGCCCTCCTATCTCCCCTCCGACATAGGATGAACGTAGGGTGGACGGGGAAGGGGAGGGCTTCCACTGAACATGCACTGCGGCGCTACGTACACTAAGTTATGAAGTCCCGGCAATAGGGGATTTTACCTAGAAAAATTAATACTTTTTCTGGATTTCGACTCACTTTATGTTTTTTGGGTCGCTGAATCCAAATTTGTAACTTCCCACCAAAATTTCGTCCGGCAACCCCCCAAAAATTGATTTTTTGAAAAAAATTGTTTTTTGAGAAAAGCGCGCGGGGAATGTTCCGAGGCAGCCCACCTCTATCCCCGTTTATCCTACGTCATAATGTCGTATATCCTATTTGTTGCAAATTTTGTCTAGTTTCTGAATTTCGTAATTCTTTTCCCCTAAAACAATAAGAAATTTAATTTAATAACAACTATTTGGGGGGTTTTCGGGGGAGAAAATTTTGGAGACAAGTTAAAAATTCGGATTCAGCGACCCAAAAAACTTAAAGTAAACCTTATAAGGAAAGTTCAGAGGGGGAGATGGGAGGGCGAATGTAAATGTGTGAGTGGTTAAGTGGAATTGCGAAACTTAGTCCACGCAGCACCGCGCGCATGTTCCGAGGCAGAACCCCCCTTTCCCTTCATCCTAAGTCATAATGTCATACATCTAATTTGTTGCAAATTTTATCTACTTTCTGAATTTGTAGATACTTTTCACCCAAAACAATAAAAAAAATATTTTTTTAGTAAAAACCTTTTTTGAGGGGTTTTACCAAAATTTGGGGGGGGGGGTTGCCGGGGGAAATTTTGGTAGGAAGTTACAAATTCGGATTCAGCGACCCAAAAAACATAAAGTAAGCCGATTTCCAGAACTATCATTAATTTTGTTAGGTAAAATTCCCTATTGCCTGAACTATGATTACAATTCGGAATCTTTCTTCGCGGTGAAAGTATTGTTAAAGGCCTCTATGTTTGTAAGTGCTACCAAAATTCTGCGCTCTATCTCTTGTTCCGTTCCATCTATTTCTATGTGGAGCAGATTCGTAATGTTAATTAAATCTATCTGCGAAAAATCCTCCAATATTTTTGTTAATTTTTCCGCAAAATCTGCATCGCTTATTTCAAACATAAATCCCGGAAAAGATATCAAGTGTTTCCTCTTTTCCCGAATTTTATCTTTGTTAAAGCTTAATAAATGTAACAATTTTATTTTATCTGCTTGCGCTGTTTTTAGCGCAAATTTAATAGGGTTTATTTCGTCGAGCAACACTTTGTGGCAAAACAAATAAGATGGGGGAAATAAAGAAAGAGGAATATAAATCAAATCGTCACTCACTCGATTCTTATCTGCATGGGTAGAAAAATAAAAACTATCTATCTCATTCCGTCTGTTCTCCAGGCCACTAGATCTCGTAACGCCAGCAACTCTTTCTCTCTGTCTTTTTTCGTGTCAAACTTTCAGCAAGTAGGACAAATTTTCAGTATTTCATATTTAGTGCACTGCTTTTGAAAGATGAATTCACTGTTGTCTTGTTGAGATTTTCAGTATTGGTTTCAGAGGAGAAAAAAGGAATTTTTTCTTCGTGCGCTTGCTTCTTAAAATGGTAAAAAAGAGGGGGTTTTCATCTGGACTGTGATCTGTAGTCTTGCCCAGGGAAATAATAATTTGTTCGATTCCGGGGCGGGACGGTCAGCTAGGAATTTTCCGTGTACAGGAGCTGGGTGGGTGCAGGCGGCTAGGTGTACCGGATGGCTGATGGCGGCGTCGGCTGCAGGCAAATATCGTCGAGGCTGGATAAAAATTCAGGTGGATTGAGTCGCTGGCGTCAGTTAGGCAAACTTCGTCTAGGCTGGTTAGGATGAAACCGGATAATTCAAGCACTTGAACTAGACACTCAAAGCTGGCGTCGTCGTGTAATTCAATCGGTCGAGGTCTCATATCAAAGGACCACACTCGTATTCTTTTTACTTATTTAATATAACTTGATTAAATATACAGTATTTACAAAGGTGGTTTGAATTTTGCAGACGCGGTACTTGTTAACCCAGATTATTTATTTTTAATAAATATTTCATGTTTTAACTTCTGAAGTAGAAGAAATTGCATTTCATTCGCTACTGGTCAATTAATTGATCGAGATGTAATTTTTATAACATAAAGAATAATTTTATTAGATGTTGGTAAATGATTTTTTTTAGAATTTTTAAACTTAAAAGAGATTATACAGCATTTATTATGGCTAAAAATAAACTTAGGATTAATTTAAATAATATGCACAAAATTCCTAACAAGTATCACAATATAACACACTTTGAAAAAACTGCTTCTTTGATATAGTTATTTCTTAAATCTGTCGTAGTTATGAAACAACTACATCAAAGAAGCAATTTTTTTAGATAAAAAATATGAACATAAACTATATATATATATATATATATATATATATATATATATATATATTTTAAGTATAGTTATTGCGAATCCGTGCACACACCTCTGAGACTGGAAGAACTCTCAAGAGTATAAGTAAATACACGCTATTCTAGCTCTCAGAGTTTGAAAAGATTTAATACAGAACAGCTTTCTTATTTCTCACGCAGTTATATGGAAATACATAAATTTCACATCTGAACCAATTTTTACTTTTATTTCTCTTAAACAATGGCTTTATAAATGAAGTCTTACATTATTTTATACCTAGTCTATTTTATGTCATACCTTTAAAATGTAGGAGCTAGACGGCATAATCATCTTTGCAAATAAATTTAATGCTAAGCTTTTCTCTAAAGCCTTTTAATTCTTAATGCATATATGCATATCTGAAACTGAAAAGTATGAATCATACAAACATTATTCAAAACACATGGATTGAAACTTTTTTCTTTTAAATACAAGGTTTTTATTACGCTGGCTTCCAAAAATTAAGGTACAGGGACTGGGTGCTTTCGATTGCACGCGTTTTGTCGAATATCTACCAAAATTATTGGCGAATTGGTCTTGAATTTCTGGGATGAAAAGAACATATTTGATTTCATATTTCTTGGTAAAGATTTTGTCGGGAGGACAATTAGGGGGCTTATAATAAATTTAATAATAAAATAATATTTGCGATCACCTATATAACAGAAAATGCTGGAAATGGTTTGTCACTGTGTTAAATGACTATTTGGGTCTTGTTCAACGTTTGTGTGCATTTGTGTAAGCATAGCACGCATATTCGTGAAGATGTTATTGTGTCTGTGAAAAATGCAAAAGTTTTTTGCTTATAGCATACAGAGTTTTCAACCAAATTTAACACAACTTTTCGGAAACTTACCAAAGAATAGTAGCAACAGTATACTGTAATTAAAATATGAATATATTGAATATTTCATGAAATATGTTCCTTTTTATGAGATAATTTTTAGCTGCGCATGCGCGGAAGACTTTAAAATTTTTATTTCATAATTTGGTAGTCAGTATTTTGGGACAAATTCTATAAAAAGTCCAGTCAACTGTTGTGAAAACTTAGAAAGCTATATTGAGTTGATTGAAAAGTTGTAAGAAATCCCTTATAATAAAGTTATTTTTAGGAAGCAACTCACTATATCGACCCTATCGTTGTGAATTTTTGACTGGACTTTTCATATAAGTTGTCCTAAATAGCTGACTACCAAATTATATAATAAAAATTTTAGGATCTTCCACGCATGCGCAGTTAAACATTATTTCATAAAAATGCCCATATCTCATCAAATATTCAATATATTCATGTTTTAAATGCAGTATACTGTTGCTACTATTCTTTGGAAAGTATTCGGAAAGTTGTGTTAAATTTGGTTTAAAACTCTGTATGCTATAAGCAAAAACTTTTGAAATTTTCACAGACACAATAACATCTTCACGAATATGACTTCTATGCTTACACAAATGCACAGAAACGTTAAGCAAGACCGAAATAGTCATTTAACACAGTGACAAACCATTTCCAGCATTTTCTGTTAAAATAGGTGATCGCAAATATTATTTTATTATTAAATTTATTATTAGCTCCCTAATTGTCCTCCCAACTAAATCTTCACCAAGAAATATGAAATCAAACATGTTCTTTTCATCCCAGAAGTTCAAAAACAATTCGCCAGTAATTTTAGTAGATATTCGACAAAATGTGTGCAATAGAAAGCATCCAGTCTCTGTACCTTAACTTTTGGAGGCCAGTGTAGATTTATACCTTAGGTTTATAAGCATAATATCTTCATTACTTATCTTTCTTAATTATATACAAAGTGGCAAAGAAAGTTTCCGTTTTTAAACTTGTTTACATTTTCTAGTCTTTACAGCTAAATATATAACATTTGTTCAGGTGCGACTCTTAAAAATATTTATTCTAATTTCTCTTAAAATAACAGAAAATCTTATGATTCACTGTTAAAAGAACTTCTTAAATGAAAAAATATATGATTAAAATACATATAAAAGCACAAATAATTGTAGAAAATTGCTTTCAGGTGCATCCATATAATATAAAGATATTTAAAATACGAATTAAAAGTATCTTAAAATGCATTAGAGAAACCCAGAAAGTTTTCAACCATTACAAGGCCGTTATCCGTAGTATTTAAATGCCGTTATTATTTTCTTTGAGCTTATTCGAGAATTGCCCAGAAGAAAACATTGTAATTTAAAGGTTATGCGTCAAAGGCGATGCCAGATAAAGTTATTCCAATTTTCAACAATACGAGCTTTCATCTATTATGCATCAAATCTCTCTATACCCTGTGGCTATCGTATGATAGTGCATAGTTAAAAACTATATCTTTATTAGGAATTATTTCAATTGATTCTTATATGATTGCTATCATACAATATCCATGGGGTATGGAGAGATTTGATGCATAATAGATGAAATCTCGTTTTGTTGAAAATTGGAATAACTTTATCTGGAATGTCCTCTGACGTACAACCTCTAAATTACAATGTTTTCTACTGGACAATTCTCGAATAAGCGCAAAGAAAATAATAACCACATTCAAATCCAACTGATGACGGCCCTGTAATGGTTGAAAACGTTCAGGGTTTCTGTAATGTATTTTAAGATATTTTTTATTTGTATTTTAAATATCTTTATATTATATGTATGCTCTTGAATGTAATTTTGTACAATTATTTGTGCTTTTATATGTATTTTAATTATTTAACTCAAGGTGAATAGAGCACTAGAATTTCAGCTTACATTTATTGAAAAATATATAATTTGTTTTGCTCTGTGATTAAATTGATCTGGCACTTGTAATTAGCTCACTGTGCGTGTTTCGAGTGTTTCTGGAATGTAGTTCTGCTTAGCCAGGCGCAATCGAACCTGTGCTGATAGTATGTTTGATTCGGTTGCACAAAAACTGAGTGCCTGCGTAATGTTAGACTGAGTGTTTTGATAAAATCATGTATATAATGCTACATCCAAAGCAGCTAAATTCAATCGAGTTTTGTGATATGATGACGAAAATTTTTCTAGAGATGGTCGATGTAGAGCTAATCAAATTAAGAGCATAGATTATCAGAAAGCTAGACAGACAACTAGAAGCTATGGAAGAGGTGACTCGTCGCATGCTTTTTCCTGAAAATACCAGAATGTTTACATTACTAAATATAAAAATTTTGTCATTCTAGAAGCAGTTTTCTATATAGCCTGCTACTCAAGCGAATTCTACGCTATGTTGATGAAACACGACCATGTGTTCGTGGATTTTGGATCAATTACTGAATTCTACAATTACTGAATTACAGAAGACTACTTGTCCGATTACTTTAGTAGACTCTTTGTCGGAAACCAAAGACTGATATATTTTTTTAATTACGTAGGGAATTTTAGTAAACTTTGTGATTTATTAAGAAATCACAATTTAAATTTAGAATTAAATTTAAATATTGGTTCTGACAAATTTTAACTTGTAAAAATTTTCAAATTATACTTAAAAATGCCTGCATTGTACACAGAACCAATACTCAGCCTGCTGATGAAAAATCTGAAATCACGTAAAATAAATTGGACGGCTTATTTAAAACTGGTATTTTTGCATAATCAACTTGTTATCTTGCATACAATACTCCACTGATGTTCTAACATTCAGAACCAACTGATCTCGCAATCAAAAAATCAGTGATGTTACACTATTTCAAAATGCCTGCATTACACATCACTGTTTCATAAAAGGTGGATGTGGAAAGCGGTGGCGGTACACCAAGCGAGTATTTCTAAGTGTACTGTACATATTTCAAACTACAACTTTTGGATGTCATGTTCACCTTGATTATTAAATTAAAAATATACGAATTGAAACGTATGATTTATTTTTCTAAAAAAGATGTTAAAATACATAAAACGGTCTGTAGTATATAAAAACCACCAAATATCGCTCTAAAGATGTGTATTTTAGCACCTTTTTTAGTAAAATAAATCATGCGTTTCAATTCTTATATTTTTAATTTAATAATCAAGGTGAACATGACATCCAAAAGTTATAGTTTGAAATATATTTTATAAGAACTTCTTAATATTCCATAGTAACGCGTAATAGTAGTTGCAATGCACAGTTTTACGTTATCTGCGCAGAGATTTTTGGTCAATTCATGTTCCAAGATCAATAAAAGTTCATTACAATTTTAACAAATTATAATAAAGTATAATAAAATCTCTTATTGGAATGCAATTTGCACTAAAAGACGTGTCATGCCAAAGTTCTTATGTATTTGTGAAATTTAGTTCACATTTTCTTTGAAATACATTTTTTCTAGTTCCAAACATTTTATTATCAAGTATTTTCTTGTAAATTGTACTTCGATATACAAATTTGTTAAATTTTTATGAATGTTTGAAATGTGAATCGGATTACTATATTCCATGAATGATTGTTTTTTCCAAGAAAAATTTCATATTTTGGAAAATATTACGATGTAAAACATATTCCGGTACGTCAAATTGCTAAATTAATATGGATTTTTGAAATCTGAACCTACTTTCGATCTCTTTGAACTATTTGTTTCTTGTGCAAAGGTATTCAATTTTTTGCCATACCTGATGATACAAAACACATTGTGATAAGAAGATTTGTTCTGATGAATTTATGACGCTCAAGGTGTCTAAATAACATTTGACAATAAAAAAAAATAGTTATAACCAAACAGTATTTACTGTCATGTTTAGAATTATTGAACATAAAGTCACGTTTTAAAGTATAAAAAAATGGTATGACATTATCAAGTTTAAATTTAATATATAATGTATATTTATTGTTACACATTTAATATATGTGAAAAGTTCACAACTAAGTAAGCTCTACTTAGCTGTATTTTTCTTCAAAAATGCATAAGGTTTACAAATTCTATTACTCATAATAATATTTTTTTTTCTATGACTTGCTATTTATAGTATAGGGTCTCATCATTTCAGACGTTAGACTTGATAAATATTATAAAAGCAATAAGCTATTGCTACATTCGAAATTAATTAAAATAAAGTCTTTATGCCTGCTTTTATTTCCTGCCTCATATTTTTAAACATCTCTCTATTCTAAAAAAAAAGTAACTACCGCTGAAACCGCCGCCACCGGTTTTGAATTTTTTGTGAACGGAGGTCTTTCATCGTTAATATTAAGAAAAATAATGCATACAAAAATATGAAAATCGATAGTATTATACAGAAATGTTTGATAAACACGCTGATGCAGACAGTTTTCAAATTGAAGAATTATTTTAAGAGACATTTAATGCTAAAGTTGGACAAAATCGTTCCCCTAAAAGAGTTTTATAGGAGCAAAATCTAATCATGGGAATTTAATCATTTTTAGATCATTTTGTGCGTCAGAATTTCCCGGTGTGCAGACTGTATTTCTGTTTTTAATTTAACTCATTTTTTGAGGTTTTATTCCTGTTTTAAATTCAAATTTTCAGCTTTTATAGAGATATTTTTCACCTATTTTACAAAATTGTACTAATTTAACCTGTTGCCAGCTGTATAAAAAGCGCAAACAATAATGTTTGCTTCAAATTAAAAATTTATCTACACGTGACTATTATAAACAGGAAAAAAACATTTGGAATTAGAATTAAATAATTATGTACAAAAAGCAGGAACTTATTAAAAAATAAGTCATAAAAACTATAGTTACACGTGAATTTTAAGAGAGAAAGGAAATTGTAAAATAATAAATTCATTAACATGCGTTAGAAGTCTTAAATAGGAGAAATTACGTCATATTTACGTCACATTAGAGTTATTACATAAAATGAACACAAAATAATATTGCAAAACAGTTTAAATTTAGAAATTGCGCTAGACAATTATTTCATATTTTAAGAGGATACTTTTCAACTATTTTTGTTAGGGAAGCGCAAATAATATTTCATTTCTAACAAAAGTATTTTCAGTGAATATTTAAAAGAGAAGAATAGCTTGGTCAAAATTACGTCAGATTAAAAACGATTAATTTAAAATGTCTCATTTAAAAGAACTTTCTTTTCGCTTTGATAAAAAAATACGAGGAGACAAAGACTCTGTTTACTTAATTCCTTTTATATTAGCTTATTTTGAAATGTTGTTACACGTGTCTACGTCATCAAGTTATTTTTATTTCGACGTTTCAATTGTATTTTTATTAATGTTGTACTAATTTATTTGTTCTTTAGTTATTTAAAATAAAAATTATGTCAATTTGTATAATTTGGCGAGTGGTTTGGCGATTTATATAATTTGGCGAAATTGGTCAACGGGATAATCAAGTAGTACCGCAGCGGATTTGGCGTTGAAATTCCCCAATCAAAGAGAAATGAATAGAAATTCGTTTATAGGGAGATCGCCACTGTTTTTTAAATTATAATTCAATCATTCGAAATCTTTTTAAAGCCGATCAAATTAGGGTGCATTTAGAGTCTGCGGTCTCTGGACGGGTGTTGGCGAGCGTAGCTCGTAGGGGCCGATCCCCCTAGTAGTTGAAAAAAATATATATACTTTTATTTCCTAGTTTAAGAAAACTACTGTTTTTAAAATCTACTACAGGATTTCTAGAATTACTGAGAATTACTATGGAAGGAATTACAGAATAAATTAACAGTCATGTAAAGGATTTTAGTTATATTTGTAAATTAAAATCAAATTTTTTTAGGCTACTTTATAAAACCACCTTAATTATTTGTGTTTAATATGATGTACATTTTTTTTTTCTGTATTGTTTGATTCTATGCCTGAAAAAGCACTATAAGTACATAAGCATCACAAATTCTCATACACTTAAAATAAAACTACATAACTGCTGACAAATGCTCAACGTAAAATGTGCTGTGCAAATTTCTTTTTTATTTATAGCATTCTCATAAAAGTTAAAATAATAGTTAAGCAATAATTCGAAATAAGCATAATTCGAAGCACAAAAAAAAAAAAAAAAAAAAAAAAAAAAAAAAAAAAAAAATTCTACATTGTTTGAGCCCGAGAAGGGACAGATATTAAGATATTTCATTCAATTACTTCTACATTTAATGTTAAATTTTTGTAACAAATAAGTCAAGCCAACTAAAGATTAAAAAATAAAAATGAAGTTGGTACAATATAAAACTTAAAACACCCTAATAAATTAGATTCTGTTCAAATGAAATCGAATTAAATCTTAGACGTCTTCCATTTTTAATTGCAAATATATGCATTGTAGATTTTGTATTATGTTTACGAACATTGTACATAAAATGATAAAAAGCATGCAAAATACAAAAAAAAAAAAAAAAAAAAAAAAAAAAAGGTATAAGATTTATTTCGATTTCATTTGAACGGGACCTAATTTTTTAGTGTGTTTTAAGTATCATATTGTATTTATTTCATTTTCAGTTTTAATCTTCGATTGGTTTAACTTATTTGTTACAAAATTTAACCTTAAATGTAGAATAACTAATCGAACGAAATATCTTAATATCTTAATATCTGCCTCTTCTTGTGCTTAAACCATGCACGATTTTGTTTCTTTTTTTTTTTACATTTCTTCTTAGAATTAAGTTTTTGTTTAATATGTCAAGTTTTTTTAATAACTACTGCATTGAGACGAACTCATTTCAAAATTAATGGAGAGTATAATCATTAGGCTTTGATGTATGCGATATTCCCTCCCAATGTGTGATGCATTTTGCGAATGAATAATTCAAAATATTTCATCACTGCAGTAATGCAGGTTGTTGTAGTTTGGACAAAAACTTACAATCTGAATGTAAAAAAGCTATAATCAAAACATACAAAATTAATTTCACTTAAATTTAGGTACGCTATTTCCCACTCAGGAACGCTATGAATGCAAAAATAAATTATGTTGAATACTTACCACTAATATTTTACTTAGCGATCAGTTTGGTCTCCCTAAAAAATTAATGTCTGGGAAAGAATGTTAGCCATTGTATCATGTTACTTTTATTCATAAATTAATTTACATGGACTCGCTTGAATATAATTAATATAATGATTAATATTAGTTTATGTTGCAATAAAATATCTCAATTTGTTGATTTTCTGTAAGCAAGTAAACCCTATTGGTTTACAAGGGAGTCTAAGGGAATTTGGCGAAATATTAGATGTATCACCAAATTGGCGTTACTTTTGGGGACTAATTTTGTTTGCCATATTTGGCGATATATCGCCAAGTTGAGGACAAACATAGCTGCATTTGGCGACAGAATAGGGTCATCTCTATGGTAACCATCCTTATAGGTATGGAGATGCATTAAATCCTGTTCAATAACCAATGAGATGCGTTTTATTTGGGCGTTGCCTTAAACAACTGACAAATAATCGCGATTTCTGTGCCACGCACGATAGCGTAATATATATATATATATATATATACATTATAGCTGTGATACCGTGAAAACTTAAAAAAAAAGTTTTACTCAAATTTTGTTACCTTATTCACTCTCAAGGGATGGTGTAAACACAAGAGAAAATTATTACCTAAGTTTAACTTTGGATTTGCATTATGACGCCACGCTATTTTCATCATTTTAATTCTAAAAAAAAAAAAAAAAAAAAAAAAAAAAAACTATTTTAGTTTAAATTTTCTTGGAAAAAATCTTTCAACTAAAAATATATAAATTATTATTACGGGTTTTGAATTATTTGCAACAATGAAGAAAAAACTTGATGTCTAAGAACAGTTCTTAAACAATTCGAAATTTATATAGGGGTGAAAATGCACAAAAAGCGTTCTAAAAATCGTTCTAAATGGTAGTTTCTACATAATCTCAGGAAACACCAAACCGATTTAAAAAGTAATGGTATCAAAATGATGGTGTTAGTCCAATTTAGAACATAGGCTATATTTTATGTCGGTACCACTACCCCAAAGGGAGTGCAGGAGCAAAAAACGTTCTAAAAATGCGATTTTTGCGTTACTGAAGGGCCTAGAAATATGAAATTTGGAATATTAGTTACTTATAAGATATAAATGTTGTCTAAGAACAGATCTTAAACAATTAGAAATTTAAAAGGGGTGAAAATGCACAAAAGTGTTCTAAAAAACGTTCTAAATGGTAGTTTCTACATAATCTCAGGAAATACCAAACCGATTTAACAAATATTGGTGTCAAAATGATGGTGACAACGCTTACTCCAAGATAGGCTATGTTTTATGTCGGTGCCACTACCCCAAAGGGGATGCAGGATCAAAAAACGTTCTAAAAATGCGATTTATGTGTTACTGAAGGGCCTAGAAATATGAAATTTGAAATATTAGCTACTTATTAGGTATAAAGGATTTCTAAAAACAGTTCTTAAACGATTGGAAATTCAAAAGGGGTGAAAATGCGCGAAAAGCGTTCTAAAAAACGTTCTAAATGGTGGTTTCTACACAATCTCATGAAATACAAACCGATTTAAAACATAATGGTGTCAAAATGACGGTGACAACCCTTGCTCCAACATAGGCTATGTTTCATGTCGGTGCCATTAACCCAAAGGGGGTGCAAGAGAAAAACGTTCTAAATTGCGGTTTTTGCGTGACGGAAGGGCCTTGAATCGTGAAATTTAGAATGGTAGTTAGTTATAAGATATCAACGATCTCTAAGAACATTTCTTAAAAAAGTCGAAGCTTAAAAAGGGGGGGGGGTCAAAATGCGCAAAAAGCGTTGTAAAAAACGTTCTAAATTGCGATTTCTAGCAATCTCAGGAAATACTGAACGATTTCAAGTATAATGGTGTAAAAATGATGGGGACAGATCTTGCTTCAAGATAGACCATATTTTATATCTGTTTCCACTACCCCAGAGGAGATGCAGGAGCAAAATGCGGGAAAAGCGTTCTAAAAACGTTCCAAATGCCGATTTGTCAGTAATATCTCAGGAAGAATCTAACTGATTTCAAAAGTAATGGTAAGAAATTGATGCTGATAGCCTCTGCTCTAACATAGATGCTATTTTAAGTCGGTATCACTATCACCTAGACGTTGCAGGAGCAAAAAAGCGTTCCAAATTTCGATTTTTGTTATCGGTAGGGACTAGCAACTTAAAATTAGGCAAGGTACATATTTATTACATATAAATGATCTTTAAGAACAGTTTTGAAAAAAATTGGAAATATAAAAAGGGGTGAAAATTTTCGAAAAGCGTTCTAAAAACGTTCTAAATTGCGATTTCTACTGAATCTCAGGAAATTCCAAAGCTATTTCAAAAGAAATGGTTGGAAATCAATGGTGACAGTCCCTGCTATAACATAGGTTATATTTTATGTTGCTGTCACTACCATCAGAGGGTTGCAAAAGCAAAACATGTTCTAATTTGCGTTTTTTGCATAACTGAAGGTCTAACACTTTGAAGTATGGCATGGTATTTACTTACAAGATGCAACTGCTTTCTAAGAACTGTCGAAAAACTATTTCAAATTTAAAAAGATGAAGTGAGCGAAAAGCGTTATAAATTACAATTTTTATGTAATCTGATCAAATACCAAACCGGTTAAAAAAATAATAATGACAAATTTTTGGTGATTGAACCTGCTCAAACATAAGCTATATTTTATGTCTGTTCCACTACCACCAGAGGGTTGCAGTAGCTAAAAACTTTCTAAATTGCTTTTACTGTGATACTGAAAAGGCTAGAAACTTTAAATATGGCATGGTAGTTACTTATAAAAAATATATGCCCTCGAAGGACTGTCGAAAATAAATTCGAATTAAAAAGGGGTGAAGTGAAGGGGATCTGCGAAAAGCATTCTAAAAAAGTCCTAAATTACGATTTCAACGCAATTTCAGGGAATATAAACCAAATATAAAAGTAATAGTTGCGAATCAATGGTAACAGTCTCTGATCCTACACAGGCTATATTTTATGCCGATGATTCTACCACCTGGGATTCACAGGAACAACAAACGCTCTAAAAAGGCCTTTAAAAGCTTTCTAAATTACGTTTCTGTGGAATATTAGAAAATAACAAACCAATTTCAATTTAATGTTGGCAAATTAATGGTGACTTTTCCTATTTCAACTTAGCCCTTTATGTTGAGAGAGGTGGGAGGACTTGGAATTTGACATGATGGTTAATTTTAAGATGTAAGAAGATGGTTTCTAAAAAATTCAAAACTTCAAATGAATACTGAAATGAGCGTATTAATATAGCATAAAAGTGTCAAAATATTTTCTAAATTATTATTTATTTAGTTTTATTAATTTAATCTCATTTCTGCCTTATGCAGTGTAACAATGATGTTTCATCAAACGGTGTTTTAAATAGTATTTTTTTTAATTATTCCTAAAAGTAATGAGTACCTTTTAATAAAATAAAATATTACCTTTTAATAAAATAAAAAATTAGTTAGTACCTTTTAATAAAAATTAGACATATAAATATCAATTGGCATATTTCAAATATTACGCGAGCAAAGCCGCGGGGTTTGCTAGTATATATATATTGAGCACAAAGACGAATAATGCATCAGTTTGTACTGATTATATTCGTTGGAGGAATATTTATTTGTGTAAATAATTAAGTAAAAGTTGTCTTTTATATTTACGTATCTAATTCAAATGGATTTATCCAATTTCGAGAAAAAGTGTGCATATAACGAGTCAAATTTATAGACTTTGGCTTACGTTGCCAATTTTCTACCATTTGAATTATTTGACAAATACCGTCCTACACCAAAATCGCTCAAAAGAACTTATTATCAAAAGCATTTGGTTTTCACTAAAAGACAAGTGGGCAGATTAAATCGTAGATAAAAGCATTAAATTTAACGACGAATGCCTAATGGCATTACATTTTACCTATTTGAACGCAATTAAACTGGTTGGTAAATGAGTCATAACCCTTGGAATTTTTACAACTAAGTGAAAAAAGAAATAATTTGGAAAAAAATTAACCCCATATACAAGTCTTTGACAATCAGTTTAAACAAATAAGTTTGTGTGTTGATTTGAAAAAGCTTTTTTTCTAAATGCTCACTTAATTTATGAAAATTGTTTAACTTTGCTGAAAAAATTGTTTCGTTTATATTATCTGAATCTATATAATACCTGTTATTTAATACCAAATTAAGTATAAATATTTATAGATGTAATTTCAACTAATGTTTTTTTTTTTTAATAAAAATAATTAATCATCGTAAAAAAGGAAATGAAATAAATTTTAGAATATGAAAACAAAACACAACTATGTAACCTCTACATGGCTGTGCTTTCGCTCCCAAATGTAATTCTATTATCTATATCAAATTTTTACTACGTGACTGAATAATTATTCCCAAATGAACACCATCACGCACTAAATGTATTCTAGAAATATTATTACCTTGTATTTACAAAAGAAAACTAGCATTTGGAAGCTTGAAAAAAAAAAAAGAAGCGTATAAATGTTGCTTCGAATCATTTAAAAATAGTTACATTTATGTAATTATAATTTAAAGTATAGTGTTTTTAAAAAATATTAAATTCCCAAGAGAGTGTATTAAAATGTTTATTCCCAGTATTTCTGTAAAAGAGAAAATGTTTAAGGAAAAAAGAAATAGAGTAGAACCTCTTTTATCTGAAACTCGTTTAACCGAAACTCTCGGTTAACCAAAGTCAATTTTTAAACCTTTTTTTAACTGTTACAATGCTTTGGTACAAAATGTATTTTGAAAACTTTTTTTTTCTTTTGTTAAACTATCATATACCTTTTATGCAAGCGGTCTTTTACGATCTACGAGTACATATAAATATTTTCTATCCTCTTTCTCGGCGTTCCTTTGAATTTAACTTGAGCTCCCGTAAGCTGCAGAGAGGAACGAAGAAAACGAACAAATTAGCAATTCCGAAACTTTTGAATGTTTTGCAAAAGGTTTGGTATGGTTTGAGCAGCAGAAAGACTGTGATAGTGGTGAAATAGTAATACTTAAAAACTCCGTGACAGAGCTCCAAATCAAAGGCAATCGAAAGTCCGAAAAATAAAACATTTTTTCAAACCATTGTGATTATATAAAAGGTACTTGATGTCAAAATTAAAATTCAGGTAATCTTTTCTTGTTTCTATTTTGCTATTGCTTTATTTTTTTATTAAGCACTTGTTACCATAATAAGAAATATTGCATATATTCCTCCTTAATCTTAAAATTGAAGCATTCTCAATTATCCGAAAATTTCGGTTTTCCGAAAGAGGATGGTCCCAATTACTTCGGATAACCGAGTTTCTACTATAATAATATTTTTAATTTGGAATATTATTTGCAATATTTTACTTTTTTAATTTTTTCCCAATTATTATGAAAGGAAGACAAATTAGTAAACAGCTAGGAAAATTAAACAGTAGGGATGAGAAGGTTGCGGCATTCTAGAAATATAGTTGAAAAATATATTGAAGACAATCAAGTAAGAAAACCAATGTTGTAGTCCATTTTTTTTAGCTGTTGGACTACGGAAAACAGAATATTCAAAGCTTATCAGTCAGGTCCATTGGACCTTTATTTAGGTATATAGGTTTACCAAAATTGCAGATTAAAAAACTGTATACTAATATCATTAGGTGATACTTAGACTCGTCTTTATTTTATTAGCCCCAGTACGGTATGCTATTTCTTTCTCATAGCTTATTTTGTGTTTTCCAAAAAAATAACGTTACCTTACAGAAGCCTCACGTAAAAAAAAAAGCAGTACGATTGAATACTCTATAGCAATTTTTTTTTAACTTCTAAGCATCGCACATTTCCGTTTTTTATACCGTCATATTGGGAAAAAAAGTTATTTTAAATGCATTTGTTTGAAAACTGTATCTCTATTTATTTTTGAAATATTAATTTTTTTTTTGTTTTTTTTAGCGACATTTGCTTAATATTGGCAACGAAAGTACTCCATTTCTCTAGAAAATAAAGGAAAAATGGTTCTAAAATAGTAATTATATTGCATAAAACATTGACATCTCCCATGTCAATGCTTAGTGCCTGATGGAAAAATAATAGACTGACTATTTTCTTATTTTCATTGTCTTTTGTCACTTTTTTTCGTTTCCGTGAATTTCGCTTTTATATTTCATGCGTTCGTATCATAAACAATAATTATCTTATAACCTTCTCTTCCCTTATTTCTTTAAATATTAAAGAATTTGGCTCTCTTATAAACAGGATAAAATACAGAATAATAGGTACAATAGAGTCCCAGTTATCCGAGTTAATGTGGATTAAGACTAACTGGGATAACCGAAAAAAATCGGTTAAAGCGAAATTGTAAATAAAATAAATCGTATGGCTTTAAATGTATATTTCAACAAATACAAAGTTATTCAGATACACTACATGAAATACATATTGTTGCGAAGATTGAAGAGATATATTACCTTTAAAAAAGTCTTTAATTGTGTTTTGTGTTACGCTACTTTGGCGTTTTTCTATAGCAATCTTTCGCCAGAACAAAATTGCTGGTGTCGCTTTTTCTCGTCGTTCAATATATTCAATAGCATTTTCGATAACTTTTAGTCCATCTGTATGGGATATTTAAATATACGTCAATTTTCATCGTCTATGACTTTATCATCATCGCTAGATTTATTTACCTTATTGAAGATATGAACAATCATTGCATCTGTAATCTGTTATTGTTCGTCAGCGCTTCTCCAGTCACGTACATACTCTTCGTTGAATGGTTCAGACAATGGTAGTTTCATGACTAAATCCAAAAGTTCGCTACCTTCATTGGACTTTAGTTCGCGTTCAGTATTTTGCGTATCGATAATTTTCTTCCACGACATTCTTATGGTGGCTGATTTTACTTCATTTCATGCGAAATCCTTAAAATAAAAACTTTTCAGTGCCTCGGGGACATTTTTATGTTCCTGAATTCCATCAATAATAGGTTTTAGTAATTTTCGCAGGTAATTTCACTTCATGTTATTCAGTCTTTAGATTAATGTGTTTCAAATAAGTTATGTGACATTGGGGGGGGGGGGGAAACAAAAATGTGATTTGATGTTGCCTCACACTAATTCATCATCATTCGTAAGATAGGGAGCATTGTCAAGCAATAATATTGCTTTCATTGAAGATTTTGATTTTTAAGAATGTTTCCACGTTAGGCATGAATTCATCAAAAAATAATCTTTTGAACAAATCCGCATCCATCCAAGAACTTATCTGATTCTTGTAATACACTGGCAAACTTTGAATATGAACATTCCTAAAATGTTTTAGGTTTTTTTCGACTTGCCAATCACCCTTGTCTTTAGTTTTAAGTTTCCAAATGCATTCGAACATGGTTATATTGTTACTCTTTCTTTAATTTTCCTGTACCGAACATGCCTATATTGTTACTCTTTCTTTACTTTTCCTGTTCCAAACATGCTTATATTGTTTCTCTTTCTTCATTTTTCCTGTACCCCGGACCTGACATTTCATCCTTTGCAGCAACATATTTTGATGGCAACGTTCTAAAGTTTAGTTATGTTTATCACAGTTGAAAAGTTGCTCCATTTTCAGATTTTCTTTTGCAATGAAAATTTAAAAACTTTCTTTGAATTTAATGACCTCCTCAAAATCAACTGATAATTGTGTTCCGGATATATTTATTTGTCGAATTCCAAATCTCATTTTCCCCCGATCGAACTATCCACTACTAGCAGTGAAATCTTCTCCTGCATAGAACGTTTTATGAAAGTACAGTGTCTCTGCTAGCCTGATATTGAAATTCTTTTTTCTCACAAGTGCGTGAACCAAAGGAATAATGATTCTGAGGTTTCTTTGCATTCACGCTTTTTAATACTTTTTCGCTAACTCCAATTGGCTTTTTCTGCACACTATTTTTCTATTTTGTTTCTCTTTCTCTTCCTTCTCCAACAGTAACAGCTCCGACACCGCGATCTTAAGATACTTTTCTTTTATTGATTCATCATTGTCTTCTATCCTTTTGATTGCTTCTAATTTTGAAACAATCTCCCACTTTCTGTTGCTACTCATTTCGAATATGTAGAATTGACTGAACGCATCACCGTAATTTCCAGATACACGGAACGATGTGAAAAGCCGAAACCATTTCCCGATTCCAGAAATGGGATCATGTGACTAGACGACCAATAATATTCTGCGAAAACTATTTTGTTGCATGCTTTTGGAACCCTGATCTTGAGAGTTGCAATACACTTCTTGCAAAACAAGAGGGTTTACAAAGGTGCGTGATACAATGAAATTTAAGGGGGTAGCGTTATTGGATTTCGTTTTTCTGAGTAATTTTGAGATCAAGTTCAGAATTGTTTTTCGGTAGTTTTAAAAATGGAAAATGTTGGTAAAAATATATGAATATTTGATAGTTCTGTTAAACCGGAAACTTGGATAATTGGAGTTTTACTGTATTTAAATCTTTCTTGCAAGAAATTGATTCAGTTTCTTATTTATAATTCGTTTTCTTATTCTTTTCAAATGAAACGGCATTTCAATTCCTAAGAAGAAAATTTGTTTAATACAAAAATTGAAGTGAAGTATTTTAACAGCTTATTTAAAAGTATCCTGAGACAAAATAAAATATTTGGATTTTTTAGTCCGATCATCATTATACCAAAATCTCCATTTATTTTCTAATTTTGTTTGATTTAACTGCACGCAATATTCTTTCCTAATAATGATTTTAAACTAGAAAAAATATGTTTTATCAAACATTCAGCCACAAAAATATTTTAAATAAATTTATCAATATAAAAAAATATTCCTAATTATTTGAATCTCACGTATAATTGCAAACTACAGTTAAAAGAATAATTTGTTTTTATTTCTCTTATCAACGACCGATTTAAATTCAAATGACCGTTTTCTCATTTGAAACTTTAATTATAGATCTTCTAAAACACTCTATAACTGGCTAATTTAAGTGTTTCCATTAGAAAGTTGATACTCAGTAGCCAATAACTATTTTTATGGGTATTAATGGAATCTTACCAATGTTATATTTTAAGTTACATAAAGTTATACATAATGTGAATTTTTATTAATTTTTGTGTTGTCTCAGTCATATATATATATTTTAAATATAAATAAAAAATTTAGCATACTCTATTTGTTTATCAGATAAGGTTATGTGTATTTAAATACTACATTTACAATATATATATATATAGGCAAATTCCGAAACTTTGTCTAGTTTTTTTGGAAACTAACTACTAGGTTACTAAAAACAGAAACAAACAGTATATTCTTTTGGCAGGGGAATCAGGTGCAAGAACTTATTATTGTTAAAATATCGCGCGCATTATATATTGTTATATTGGAAATTATATTTTAAGGACATATATATATATATATATACTATTATTCGCTTATTTTCCGAAACGAATAAGTTTTTGCATAGAAAAAAAGTTGATATCAGAAAATTAAAATGACCAAGAATTAAAGCATTTATTTAAATACAATTTGTATTTAAATATTTTTTTCGTCAATTTTTTACCCCTTGCTGTGGAATACATTTGAGAAAAGCGTGCAAAATAAAGGAAAAAAAATGTCTTTAATTTTGTTTGTAACTACAAAATTACAAAAAAAATGCAACAAATGGCGCGAAACTGTCAAACTTTTCACGGGGAAGTATTGCCATGTATTGGGAAAATGTTAAATTACATATTATGTATTGTCTGAACTGATTTCTCGCTTCACGGAATTTCAACACCGATTTCCTCTTGCCCGAACTCAAATCGGGCATTCCAAATTTGGGGCATTTGCTTTGATCGAACTGAGATAGGGCGTCACAGACAAGGGGTTAATTTTAATTTTGACCTACAAGTGAGGAATTTAGTACATTATAATCTTGTAAACTAAATTGTTGATATTTAGCCATAATGAGATTTTGAAGTATCATAAATTTAAATAATGAAACTATTACGATAAAAGTTATCTAATGTACGGCTTTGTTACGCAATAAAATTCTATGGTCATTCAAATATTTGGGAAGAAAGAAGAATATTTGTCTTTTAATAAAAAACATTTGTTTCGTAATACTTTGTATTAGTTACAAATTTTGAACGTAGAAATAGCTGTTTACATTTATTTGACATGAAAATGGAAAAAAGAAATTTATGTTTATTAAAATAAAATTATAAAAATAGTGACCATGCAGCTATCGTGTTTATCGAGTGTTTTATATATATTAAGGATTAAGGAAAGAAAAATATTGTCACTATGTAAAACTCTGGAAAATTTTATATATAGGAGAGACTTGGGAGTGTTAACCATAGTGGAGGCTTGACCCACACTTAAGTTTTCACATTTAATAGAATTTCAGAGTTTTGAAAATAGGTGGCAAGCAAAACTACTGAAATGCTCAAACAATAATCTTTGTTTCATTCAGATAATTGAAACATGTGCGGAAAAATCAATTGTAAAGACTTTTCATCTTAAAATGTGCATTTTTCAGAAAGAAGAATAAGATTTTTTCAGATAAAACATATCATAGAAATTTAAGTAAGTAGGTTTTAAATAAAGAAGAAATATTGAGCTTTCATTCCGAGTATAAAGATTGTACAGTAAATTATGCTAAGCATAGCCATGTGCTGTACTTTAAAAAATGGCTATGTGGGGAGGCTTGATCCAATCAATTTGGGGGAAGCTTGACCAGATGCTCAAAGCTCCCATTAAATAAGTGATTTGGGAAATCTTTTTATTATATACTGTACCTAATACACGTTTAAAGGTTATATTTCTAAAATAATGTGAATTTACACCGTAAAGCTAAAAAAATATGGTAATAGAAAAGCAAATGTTAAAAATATGTTACAAGAAGCGATGAAACATCGCTAAAGAAGCGAGAAAAAATTCAGTGAAATATAAATTGTAATGCTGATAGAAACTATTGTTTAATTTAAATAGTACCCTTAGTAGGAAAGTAGCAAGAATGGAAAAGACTAGAAAGAATAGAAGCAGCAGCCTTCATAATCGTTGTGTTCATGAATCTGAAAAAGAACATAACATTGATCAAAACACTTTAGTGAGGTATGTAAACCAATTTCACTAAGATGAATAGAATGAAATGAGGTCAATCTATGTGGCAACTACACTTGCCAGGTCGACTGTCACAAAACGTGGGTGTTTAAAACAGAATTTTTTCCTATGCTTTGAATTCCGTCTATAAGCAGTTTGTTTAAACATCCCATTTTCAAAAATAATTTTTAGTAATAATGAAACTGTGCAGCATAAAGTTATTCTACCCCCCCCCTTTTTTAAATAAGCTAATTCTACTTCCCTTAACAAATATTTAAATATATTATAAAGTGTGTCAAGCCTCACATTGGTGCCGAGCCTTGACCCATTATTTTCTCATGATTAAAATCAATAATTTTTCAAGTTTCTTATATATTACACTTATGTCGCAATTTTATTTTGATAACTGATTGCATAACGAATAAAATGATAAGAAACTTGCTTTAGATTCAATATTAATAAAATAAAGTCATTTTATAAAAAATAGGTCGACCCAGTCTCCCCTAATTTATATAGTAGCATTAAAAAAAAAATTAAACAAATTTAGCTTCTGAGCTATTTTATTTTGTATGAAATGCAAGCTTGTCGAAAATTCTAACGAATAAGAACTTTTGTTTATTTTTGTTAACTAATTTTTTTAAAAATAATAAGAATAATGTTAAATCACAGATACTTCAAAAATGTAGTAAACTATTTTTTCCTAGAAGGCTATATTTCTGAATTCCCTTTCAAAAAAATTTGTCACGTTATTCCTTTTCATAACCCATTCCTTTCAAAAATTATTGTTGCAGATACAAAAAATAAAAGCATTTTATTTGGAAAAATACTGAAATATCTCAATTTTTCGTATCTATTCAGACGAATTATTTGAGGATTCATATTGTAGAATTTATCATTTCTTTAAAAAAATGTATAAGTATTCGGAAAATTATTTTCGTTTAAAAGCATTTTTAACAATAAATACTAAAATAAGCATAGTTCTTTATCCTTTCAATATTCATTGAGTAATAGTTCCTTACCACGGATAAATTGTCCTAAAATTACTTTTTAAGTGGTGATTCAACTTCTTTAGCCTAAAATTCATGTGATTTTATTTTCCATAACAAAGAAAACTGATCCACCTCACGATTTGTTGGCATTTATTTATTGACATTACACTTATATATTTCAGTTTTTGTTCGTAAAAAAGTAATAATACACCTTGTTCAATGGCGAGTATCTCTGGTTGCGAGTCTCTCGAACTTCCAACAGACTACCATTTAATCCTGGCGCAAGAACCTGAAAAAAAAAAAATTAGTACAAATTATGAAAACATTTAATTTTCTGGAGCTTATAGCAACATTTAGTTAAAGAAATTGGAAATTGCTCGTCAAACGTGGCAAATGAGGTGCGTTCGTACAATAACTAGTTTGTAAAAAAAATTGCACCAAATATTGTACTGAATGTATATTTTAGTGCATATCATAAGTTCATATCAGTTTCATTCTGTTCGAAAGGCTGTACCATCATTAAAATGCACTTGAAATATTTTTTCCCATTGACCTTAATGTAACGGAAAACTTTTGACTGTCCCTGTAATTAAACTATACATCTGAATTTTGTAAAATTTGAAATGAATCGACAAAATGGTGCAACAATTATATATTTAAAATTTCAGACCATTCGTAAGGCTGAAACATCATTAAAATTCACATGCAATAATTTTTCCTATTTGCTGTAATGTAAAGGAAAATTTTTGGCTGTCCCTGTAATTAAACTATACTTCCGATTTCCATAAAATTTGAAATGAGTCAACAAAGTATTACAACAATTACATATTTAAAATTTCAGACCATTCGGAAGGTTGTAACATCATTAAAATGCACTTGCAATAATTTTTTCCCGTTGGCCGTAATGCAGCGGAAAAATTTTGACTGTCCCTATAATTAAAATATAGATCCGATTTTCATGAAATTTGAAATGACTCGACAATATTTTGCAACAATTATATACTTAAATTTTCAGACCATTCGGTTGGGTAGTTTTGGCTCTGCTGTATGCGGACGGACAGACGGACAGACAGACAAACAGACAGACGGACGGACTGGACGACGACTATAGCTGTTACGTATTTATATAATTACGAACGCACCTAAAAATGGATTTTCAACAAAAATGTGGACATTTCAACAAAAAAAGAATTTCTTTCGCCTTATTATTTACGTTTTACGAGATCGGAAAATAATTAATTAATGAAAATGTCCTTTTCAGTCGTACCATCTCCTGAATTGACGTTTAGCTTACGTATTTTAAATAATAAGGGAAAACGAACGGATAGTTTCAGAGAAAAATGATCGCAGTTTGAAAAGCATTGTTTCGAGAAAAACAAATTTAAAATTTTACGCAAAGTTACGTAGAACAAACGGTGACACATTGTACAAGAATTTTTTTTTTAGTAAATTAGTATATTTCAAAACGATTTTAAGGCTTCAACCTTTACACTTCTGTGATGAATAAAAACAAAACAGAACAATAATATAAGTGCCTACTCCTTTAAACAGTTAACTCGTTTTTTGGTCTTGTTGTGAAAGCCCGTGTATTCCCGAATACTGCACACAGTTCCATTCTGCAAGGAACGAGTATAGATTAAATTTTCGCCGGCTCAAATATGAACAAAATCATTTATACCTCTGTAGTAGATCATTAACTTTTTTCCGCAGAATACTACATTGGATGAGTAAGTACTTCCTCCAGTTCTCTTTACCGCTGAGAAAGCAGAAGGTATATTTTCTTCAGTTCTCGTAAATAATTTCATTTAATTTCAAAGTTTGAAACTCGGTGACAGCGCTAGATTTTTAATATATGCATAAATTTGATGTCAAATATTAGTAGTGTTTGAAACTATATGTTACAAATGTACTAGAGTTAGCTATAAAACAAAGTTAATTTTTCGCCAATCTACATTCCATAAAATAAAGTCAAATTGTTGTTGACTGAATTATAAATCTCCCATCAAAGATACTCCTTGAGAATGCTAAATAAAGTCATTTATAGAAAACCTAATAACCTAGTACGTCATTATGTTTTTGAAGCTGCGAAGATTTTTTTTTCAATTTCTCCAATGAGCATAATAACACGGAGAGATAAATAGGCTTTTTATTTGCAGGATTAAATTTTTCTTCATTCAGTTGCCTAAATAAATCTAAAATCGTTACTTTTGCACTGAGTTAACTATCACTAGTTAACTGATAAAAAAAAATTGTATAAAGTTTTTTTCTAAATTTATTATGTCTTTCTTTTTGCATATTTTTATGAAGTATATATATATATTGCATTTCATATGATCTGCTTTTACACCTGTTATGTAATAATTTTCATTAATTAAAATTGAAATATACATATATGAAAGGATAAAATGTAACCCCTTTCTTAAAATTTAAATTTAAAATAAAAATTCAAAATTTTAAAATTGAAAGTCTCAACTAATATTACTTTAAACTCTAATTCATAATGCATAAAAGATTCTAATTGTAATGCATAACAGATTTTGCCCCTGGTAACTTCGTTTTCCAGCAACACATCGTATTACTTTTACATATCATTTCTGGACGCTTTTTAATATTAAAATAGTTGAGTTCCAAATTTTGTAGCAGTTTGCGGTTATCTCATTCTCGGACTGACCAAGCCCAGTTCTGACATCCGAGCCCGGACAATCAATCAAAAGCTCAACTGCCAATAACTTAATGTTCCGCCTCTTAAAACAATAGTGTTCTCTGCTGAAAATAATTATACCATTTAAATAAGGATCAACGGTTTATTTGGCTTTTTCCTACCATGTTTCGCTAAAGAAATCCACGCTAATAGACTGAACGTTTAATAAAGCGAACTAGGACCTGGTTTCAAAGGAGTCCTGTGCATAAAAGAATAAACCAGGTCCCAGGAACTTTAAGTGTCATATACATATATATATATATACATTCGAGTCAGTTTATTAAGAAAAGTTCAATTAAACTAGATTAAGATTTTCTTGCTGTTTTTCAGATACAAATGCAGCCTCACAGCTAATACGAGAAAAACATCTGTTCATTTCAATGTGAGTTTTGGCGAAATGCAGTGTTGAATTAGAAAAAAAAAATTACCCTCTGCTATAGCATCTCTACAATACATCTTATTTTCAAAATGTAACAGTTTATCATATTTTACAGAGAAAATTCGAACAACCAAGGATATTTTCGTACAAAGAAAGCGCAAAGGAATGTCCAGATGTCTTCACAAAATGAAAGAAAATTAAGAAGCAATAAGGGATAAGACATTATTCCATAAGCTTTACAGGAATTACTACTGCAAGAAGAAATAAAGTCTTTCACAATGTACACTGTCAAAATATGTTGTGAATTTTCCTGTACTTCTTGTTGTAATTTTACAATCCCCGATGTTGCAAAGTCGATTTCAAGCAACAAGTTAAGTAAAAATCAAAATATTTATCACACGTGCAACACGCAGGCAATAGAAATTCGATTTTCCCCATACTAGAGAAATCCTATAGCAATTTTAGAGACAGCAGCTTGTAAATTTTACACCAACGTTGGTGGCAGCAGGGATGACAGAACTATTTCTTGTACAATACATAATATCTTTTTTACAATGCAGGAAATGAAGTTTCGGCTACACAATTGAAACTATTAACTATCCTATAGACAAAACAAAAATTCGATTTATTTTTATCCAGAGTACTTTTAAGAGCATTCTTAGAAGAATATTTCAATTACAACATTTTGCCGTAAAGTTTTTAAAAATGGATAAATGTCTTATAAATTGTACAACATTTTTGCCAACTGTTAGAATTTTTAAAACATATATAATTTTCTATTTTTCTTCGCTATTTTTATTTTATTTTCAATTACACAAAAAAAGAACCGTAATCATAAAAATGTAATGCACCGTAGATATGTCCTACTACAGTTTGCCCCACCAGTGGCTGAGAGGTTCTGCTCTCGAAGCTGGTAGACGGGAGGTGTTGGGTTCGAACCCAATCGCGCCCGTCGGCCTAACCGTTTCGGAGTTTTCGTGGTTTTCTTCGAAGCCTTGGATTTTCCATGCGTAAATACGGGTTAGGTTCCCTTAGAAAGACCCCCACGAAGGGCACTCCCTCCCCAGGGCCTATATCCTTCGAGTAGATAATCGGCCGTCAACAATCAACCCAACCCTACTACAGTTTATCCATTTCGTTCATTTATCAAAATTCTTTTTTCTGAGAGATGGTCTTCGGAGCCATACCCTTCGAGTAGATAATTGGCCATCATAAACAAACCGAACCAACCAAACCTAAGAGATGGACTTCCCCTTTCTTTATGTTACATGTATCTTACCGTTATGTTTATGTATTTCCTTTATGCATGAGCAAGTAAAATTAAATAATAGTATTTTCAATATGTTTGATTCGTTTAATATCAGAGAATAGATATTTAAACTACATTCAGAACAATGTAATATAAAAGAAGCTCATTATGTAATATGATATTATAATTCCACGTTTATGTTGGTTATATTCCGTATAATTATTGGTATTCAAATATAAATTATGAAAATAACGCTGTGGAGTTTTTACAATAATTATGAATCTTATATATACAGGGTGTCCGGTCTGCGAGATTACAATCCAACAAAACTAGAAGGGTTTGGCGAGATAAAACGCAATGAGCCAAGAGCGCTAAAATCTTCACTTTCTACCCTTTCTCCAGTAACCCATTTGTTTACACGGCGGAAGATCCTCGGGAAGATCAGTTTCAACCCATCTTATTGTTCGTGGAAGAGGGTGATGTGAAGAAAGAAACGCGGTTAACTTTCGAGGAAAAAAAATGCTAAAACAATAAAGTTCCACGAGTAACATATGATCACTAATGTCTTAATTAAAAATTAAAACACTTGTGAAATAGGTGATTTTAATGTATAAAAGTTATTTTCAAGGTTTATGAAAATCGTCTTAACTATCTAAGAGCTAGAGACCTATATGTCCTATATTATAGCTATATATTTCACGTTAAGAAAAAAAAAAAAAAAAAAAAAAGAAAAGAAAAAAGACAAGATGATTACCCTGTAAAATTTCATGCTGTGCTGTCATTTGTTTTTATGACTGCATATTCATTAATTATTTGTTAAAAAATTACGAGAAAATGTTTTGTTAATTTAGTTTAAATAGAAAAACACATTTGTTCTTTTATAAGCAAAGTGGAAATAAAAAAAACAGCCACAATATGTATGCTAACGCTGGCGAATTTTCAAAGTTGTTTTTAAAAAGAAATAATAACATTTAAGGAGCATCTAAAAGTAATATTAAACATTTTTTATAAATGTTGTTATTATTATTCTTAACTCCATTTATCAGCTAAGCTCTATGATACATAAGACAACAATATTTAAATTATTGCTAAATTCCCAATTGCTGAATATCCAAAGCTCATTTTTTTTAATTCTTAAATAATTAAAAGACATTTTTTAAAAATCCCGTTTATTTATAGATTCATACGTGAAACGAGTTTAAAAAGAGTAAGGTAAGCTGGTGTAACTGGACCCACGAGGTAACTGGGCCGTAGATTATTTTTTTTTTAAACCGTTGATGTTTTTTAAGTTTTGGCTTTTGTCAACATTGAACGCCAATCTCTACTTCTTAAAACAACGTATGTCAACTCAATAATAACTCTGCCTTTGTTGTGATAAGTTGCCGAAAATTTAGGTTTCTTTTTTAAAAAACAACGTCCATTTGGTTGAACTTTTTCGGCTGTTTATTAAAATACGGTAAGCACTTTTATTAAACAATATTTTTATTTAAAGATTAGGCACATAAATACATTAACATTATTAGGTATCTATATACATTTACTTCGTGTTTCAAATGTAAGGCCGAAATTTCAGTTACCCCATAAAATTTTCAAAAATGGGGTAACTGAGACATGTATCAGGGGTAACTTGGCTCTATGGGATCCAGTTTCCCCGACAGTTATAAATATCTTTTTGAGTTTCTCTTACTAAGGGAAATTAATTTCTCCATTGTATTTTTGCTTGCAATAAAGAAAATTACATAATAACTTATTAAAATTACACAATAAAATTTAAAAAAAAAGCATGTTGAGGGTATCAAACCAAATTTCTTAAGTGCGATAGCTATAACTCGAAATTTTACGATACAGATGAAGAGGCGTACCTAAGGCAAAGTGAGATTATTAGAAAATTATCGAAACGAATAAAAAAGTAGTTCTATTCTACATAAAAAATTTGGTTACATTCTCCACAGGTTTATTGGACATATCGAACTTCCATTGTGGTAAATAAGAGTATGAGATACTTAATTACTTACGTAGCCGTTTGTTCATAGAATTTATCTTGTTATTTTTCTCCCGTAAAATACCCATGCAACTTTTATACTTATTACCTATACTAAAGTACATAAGTACCTACTTAATATTTATGTTTTTAGTATAAATAAATCTAATATTTTCACTTTTAGTGCTTTTTTCGACACATTGACAGTAAAGGTTTCCCTTACAACGCCCTTTAGTTGATATATAATGTACATGATCTGTCTGGTTTAAATTTTGTTTAGTTGTTTACACTTTATTAAAAAATACAAGCGCGTGTGGAACATAGACCCTCCTAGTCCACTTCCCCATTTTTATGGGGCAACTGGACCCATGTGGGAAGAAAGATGAAATATATATTTTATTTTTAGATATTAAAATGTAATTTTGAACATTTCTGCCTGATAGGGGGAACCTAACTGAACACATTCACAAAAGTTCAGACTTTAATTCAAATGAATATTAGCCTTTTGAAGCTGAATTGCCAGAATCTCCAGAGTCACATTGTAAAATCATGGCCCAGTTTCCTCACGTAACCTTATGTAATCAATCATTAGATATATTTCATTTTAAGAAATCTTAATATTTTGAATAAAATGAATTCTGTTATTATAAAAAGTAAATAAAAAAACACAAATATTTCAGAAAACGTAATGACGGCAGTGCTACATTTTCTTTAAATGTTAAACGTTCTATGCCATGATAGAATAAACTCTAAATACAGTTATATTAAATATATTAAGTTGTCGTTACAGTTATATTAAATATATTAAGTCTCTTAAGTTGTCGAATTTACAATCTCATTTATAAAGCAAAAAAAAGGCTATCCTTTTCTTTCGTGAATGCAAGAAATATGTTTTCTAGTTACAAAAAGTTATATTGTCCCTACTCTATCAGATTATCTCAAATGTTGATTTTAATTTTGTAGTGATATTTCAATTTTAACTTATAATATATTAATCATTATTGTTTAAATTAAATCACTATAAAATTTATTTTCTCCAAGAATACCGTCATTCATGGGCCCGAATACAATTAAAAAATTGTTAATCTACAATAATTAGAAATTTAATAATGACACAAAATACGGAATTTAGCTATACATTTTAAATTAGAATAAACCTTAAACAAAAATGTATCATATATACATAATTATTTATGTGTTATTATTGAAATTCAAAAGCAACTTTTTTTGGAATTTTCCATCATCTCTCACAGTACATATTTTTTTTTTTTTTTTTTATGTTAGCAATTCTTACAACGCAATTAATAAATTTCATTTGTCGATATAAGTACTAAATTTATGAGGTCACAATATCTTTCCTGACAAATTTGACTTTTAACAACAGTTCTAAATAATCAACCTTTTTACTGATTAGTCCTTTTATTTTATTTTTATTTTATTTTATTTTATTTATTTATTGTATCTGCTTTATCACCCAAACCCATTTTAGAACTTATTTATAAAATTCGGACTTTACATTTCGGTTTGAAGATTTTTATTATTTTAGAAAATCAAAGAAATGGTGTAAACAAAACAAAATATTAAAACATTTTAGGAAATTTTTAGCAAAATGTGTTACAGGTGTAGTAAAAAATAATAACAATGCGTAATAAAAACAATAAAATATGAAAATATTTGGAAAATCTATATAAATGAAGTAATTTATTTGCATTAAAAAATCAAAATTATAAATTATCTTAAAAATGGTAAAATGTATAATTTGTTTTAGGAATAGAAGAGTAATTTTCTATTTCCAAAGCATTTCACTATACATTTACACAATTACCCTATCATACGATACAAACAGCTGCAATGCCTTTCTCCTCCCTAAGAACTGGTTTTTCTCCACCAGCGAAAGAGCCAAAAGCTGCCAACTCCAAGCCGCCAAACCCTTCCAAGTTTTGTTGGATTGTAATGTAGCGTCCGGTCTCAACGGTGCCCAATGGCTAATTCCTAAACCGTTAGTCATAAACATACAGTTCCAATTACAAAAATGTTTTAAATCGGATAAAGAAACATTTTAAAAGCGATTTGGGTCAATAAAAACATTTCTTAAAAAATTACGAAATTTAAATTTTTATAAGGTCCCCCGGTCCTATAAGTTACGTTTAGTGAAATTTTCCTTTTACACTGACAAGTAATACAAAAAAAGCCCCGTTATTCTACGATTAAAATTGACCGAGTAATAGCTGTTTAAAGTTGGGGCATATTTTTTGCGGGGGGTCATTCACAAATTAGTTGAAATATAATTTCGTCAGATATAAAAAATGTTTGGGTGTAAAATTAACATTGCAATATAAATTTGAAATCTTTAATCATTCTGGCATATTAATGGAAAATATACAATTTGTAATAAACATTTAAGAAGAAAGAAAAAACAGAATTTTTATTAAATAAAATGATTCTAAATTAACAGCCTCAATTCTTTACAAAATGATACGAATTTTAAAATATTATTAGATTGCACAAGAATGCAAAAGATCGGTTATGTCATGTTTTTTAGCTTTTGATAATTGCTTCTTATATATTCTGTACCGCTGAATCCGAAATTGAACTTCATTTTTCAATTATCATATCAGGATTTTTCGCAAATTGCAAATTTCAAAGTTAAGAAGTTCAATGTTAAAATTGAATATCCTCCCCCATCTCATCGGACCACTCAGCTGTTTAGCTGTAAGAATCCCAGGTTAAGCAAAAATATGGAATAAATTTTTTAATCAAATCAAATCAAATAAAATAAAAAATGTTTTACATATGTTTTATAGTATGAGATTTTCGCTATATTTTAACTTGCACATTTGCGATTTGCAAAAAAATTCTAACGTGATGGTTAAAAATGAAGGTCATTTTCAGATTCAGTGCTAAAAATTCCGTAAAAGTCAATTATCAAAAGTTAAAAAACACAACCATCTCCTCTACTTTATAGTATTCGATTTTTGTTGCTCTTTAAATTTGAAAATTTATGATTTGCGATATATCCTGACATGATGGTTAAAGATTAAGGTAATTTTCGGATTCAGTGCTAAAAAATACATAAAAGTTAAAAAACCCAACAATCGCAGTCTTGTATTATCTAATCTAAAACTTTTTCTTAAACTCCTTGGCAGAAATCTATCCGAAATTTTTTGTGTTATCCTGTAAAATAAGTATAAATGGTAACCACCGAAAATCTTAATAATATTAGATTGTTATCGGATTTGCGCCAGTATGTAAAATGCAATCTCGATTGGATATTTAAAAGTGGGTTAAAGTTCGAGTACAAATTTTGAACTGGAATAACATACATACGATTGTTGAAGCAACATAAAAACTTATAAAAAAAACATAATTTTTGTTAAAAGAAATCATAAGAGAAACAGTGTCAAATCCTGACAAAATAAAACATATGTTATTTTAGCCAATTTGAGACTTAATCATAATACTTGTAGGATTTTTTTTTCAAAGCGCAGATACACATAAAGTAAGATCTTCGAATACTTTAAACACTTGGTATATGATCCCTCAAAACCAAGCCGAACTCATTTGTTTTCAGAGTAGAAAAGTGTCATAAGTCATGCATTTTTAAAGTTTCATAACTCGCTCAATTTTACCGTTATATGAATGGGACTTTTTTTTTGTCTTACTTGTCAGTGTAATAGGAAAAAATTACTAAGTATAACTTATAGGACCGGGGGACCGTATAAAAATTTAAATTTCGTAATTTTTTAAGAAATGTTTTTATTGACCCAAATCGCTTTTAAAATGTTTCTTTACCTGATTTAAAACATTTTTGTAATTGGAACTGTATGTCTATGACTAACGGTTTAAGAATTAGCCATTGGACACCGTTGAGACCGGACACCCTGTATATATATACATATATATATATATATATAAACCTCAAAGGACGTGGTGCCTAGAAATAGAGAATTTTAAAAAGGGTTATCCAGAATGAAAGTTTGAACGTTTACAAATTATTTTATTTTGCTTTATAAAGATATTACCCCCCAATTCCAAATTACCCCAACACCATCCACTGCCGGTCTGAAAGTGTTACAGGGAATCAGCAACAAAATTTTAAATCGAAATATTTTTTTCTTTAATGTCATTTGTTATAGAAAACTGAAGGACATTAAGGTAAAAAAAAAAAAAAAAAAAATGTTGTTGGAATGATATGTATTTAAACACTAAACATATAAATAAAAATGTAAAGTATTTTAAAGTATGTTTAATATCTATGATTAATATCTCTGTCAAAGGAACTATGTTCCGTTCACGCTAATCCTAGAATTTGGGAACAAATTTAGATTTTGTTACAAATACAAAATCTTATCTTCAATATCATCCTTTTAAAAATTACAGAATAATTTGCAATGAAGATGACAGACAGATTACTGAACGTATAACAAAATGAGGATGAATTAATTTAAAAAGTAACATACACGTACGAAGAATACATTTAAGAAATTCAGTTGACAGTAAGGACTTTATGTTTATTTTTGTTTAATTCAATTTTTTTCTTAAAATGTATATTCCGTGTCGTTTATTACTTACTTCAATAAAGGTGCATCAACTATCAGACTATGTTAATGCGTGTCTTATTAGTCATAATGGTAACACGCAAACAGTGTGTTTTAATAGTTTAGTTATATTACTTACAAAGACGGTCTCCTTACCGAACATACTCAGAATATTTTGAAAAAAAAATATACTAATTAAACTACTTATTTTTGTAATAAAAGATCAGTCAAATCTAGCGGTGGTGTTTCAGTAGAAAGTCTGAAACAAATAAAATACTTTCGAGTATTTGGCATGAAAAGACGAAAGCGTCACGCGATTTGGCGAGCAGTACATTTTCTCGCCAACAGCAAATGATTTTAATGCACCTGAAAATTGCTTATTAACTGGTTTTTAGAAGCGTGTAAATAGTATTAAATGAATTTAAACTTAAACTATGAGATATTTTAATAAATACATTTTTTGTATTGTTTGTTATTAAATTTTATTACATTCATAACAATTTCATATATAAAAAATATTTTCATATATTTCAGCATATTCCAAAATAAAGGCAAGATGAAGAATGCTGCAGTTATTCATTTCGATATCAAAGAAGTCGTTGTTTCCATAGCAACAAAATTGAATTGGCAGCGCTCATTTGGACTTAATTTTGAGATTGAAACAATTTTAATTGATTTAAATTTTGTTTTAATTCATAAAATTTGATAGTTAACTTTCATTATATATATATATATATATATATATATATATATATGTATATATGACAAAACTATAGTTAAATCAAACTAAAACTGGCAAAACAAAAGCTATTTCCATTAAATTTATTTAAACAATTTCAATATGAAACATTTTTATGTTAGGGTGTTTGGCATAAAAAATATTTTTTGAAATTTTATTCCACCACCAATCGATACTAAATCGCCAAATATCGAAATTTTCATTATTTTTGTACAGACGCTTTATCGAGTTTCCTCAAATTTTTTTGTATAAACATATTTTAGAACATACTATAATCTTATTCAGATTTTTCGGAGTACGCCCGTATGGAGACCTTCCTTGTTAGTTATATCTCTCTATTCTAAAAAAAAGTAACTACCGCTGTCACCGCCGCCGCCGCCGCCGCCGGTTTTGAATTTTTTGTGACCGGAGGTCTTTCTTCGTTAATATTAAGACAAATACTGCATACAAAAATATGAAAATCGGTAGTATTATACAGAAATGTTTGATAAACACGCTGATGCAGACAGTTTTTAGATCGAAGAATTATTTTAAGAGATATTTAATGCTAAAATTGGACAAAATCGTTCCACTAAAAAAGTTTTATAGGAGCAAAAACTGTTCATAGGAATTTAATCATTTTTAGATCATTTTATGCGTTAGAATTTGCTGGAGTGCAGATTGCATTAATTTTTTTTATTTTGACTAATTTTTTGAGGTTTTATTTCTATTTTAAATTCAGATTTTCAGCATTTCTAGAGATATTTTTAACAGATTTTAGAAAGTGATATTAATTTAAACTGTTGCCAACTGTATAAACAGCAGAAGCAATAATGTTTGCTTAAAAAAAAAAAAAAATATTTATACATGTAAATAAATTAAAAATTTATTTACACGTGACTATTATAAACAGAAAAAAACATTTGGAATTAGAATTAAATAATTATGTACAAAAAGCAGGAACTTATTAAAAATTATGTCATAAAAACTATAATTACACGTGAATTTTAAAAGAGAAAGGAATTTGTAAAGCAATAAATTTATTAACATGCGTTAGAAGTCTTAAATAGGAGAAATTACGTCATATTTACGTCACATTACAGTTATTACATAAAATGAACACAAAATAATATTGGAAAACGGTTTAAATTTAGAAATTGCGCTAGACATTTATTTGATATTTTAAGATGATACTTTTCAACTATTTTTGTTAGGAAAGCGCAAATAATATTTAATTTCTAACACAAGTATTTTCACGTGAATATGAAAAAGAGAAAGAACAGTTTGGTCAAAATTACGTCAGATTAAAAGCGATTAATTTAAAATGTCTCATTTAAAATAACTTTCTTTTCACTTTGTTAAAAAATACCAGGAGACAAAGACTCTGTTTACTTAATTCCTTTTATATTAGCTTATTTTGAAATGTTGTTACACGTGTCTACGTCATCAAGTTATTTTTATTTCGACGTTTTATTTGTATTTTTATTAATGTTGTACTAATTTATTTGTTTTTTCGTTATTTAAAATAAAAATTATGTCAATTTGTATAATTTGGCGAGTGGTTTGGCGATTTATATAATTTGGCGAAATTGGTCGACGGGATAATCAAGTAGTACCGCAACGGATTTGGCGTTAAAATTCCCCACTCAAAGAGAAATGAATAGAAATCCGTTTATAGAGAGATCGCCACTGTTTTTTAAATTGTAATTCAATCTTTCGAAATCTTTTTAAAGCCGATCAAATTAGCGTGCATTTAGAGTCTACGGTGTCTGGACGGGGGTTGGCGAGCGTAGCTCGTAGGGGGTCGAGCCCCCTAGTTATTTACAAAAATACACTAACAATTTTTGAGACAGCTTTCTTTATCCTATACACACTGTTTCTAACATACTGAATCGTTTGTTATTCATGAAAAAAAAAAATCGTGTATGATGACAATTCCGGAAATATTCTTTTATTTCTTTAACTGTGGATACTATCTCACTTCCTAACCCTTCTTAAATCCGATCTAAACAAATGCTACACCGGGATAAAAGGAGTATAACACAGTGTTTTCCAGGGAAAATTTTATTTTATTATAGCAATAACTTGAGAATTTTTAATGTTCCGGCGAAGAACAACATTCGGTTCCAAAAGAAGCATTTTAGTACCATTATACTACCAAAAAGTGTATGGTATTATACACTTAGCGAGTATGTCATTCATGAAGAAAATCCAAATTCACAATAACACGTTAAATTTAAAACTTATTTCTGAGTGCTTTATAAGTATATTGGCTTTAGTGGAATACTTTCACAATTTGTGCTCCATTACATTTTGGATCACGTTGTTTTGTTGGCTTGAAGCAAGTTAAAAAACAAACAAACAACAACAACAACAAAAAAAAAACATGTACCATTTGTGTATTTTGATAGAGTATCATTTTCAAATCGTACTTTCAATTTGTGGGAAAAGTCAACAATTTGACATTTTCATGTGCTGAAGTTTAATAATTATACTTTATACAACCGTACTATGTACGTTGGTAAAGTTGTAGCGCCCGTATATAAGATCTTATGAAGAATAAAATAGCGGGAACGAATTTTTAAACTATTTCTTTATTTCGTATTGTACATTCAGTACTCGGTACATTTTATTTGTTGGAAGTTTAATAATTATACATTGTAAAAACGCACTATGTACGTACACAAGATCTTAGCAAAATAACAAATGCTAGTATGAAGATTAAAAAAGTATTAAACGAATTTTTAAAAACACAAAACAGTTATGAATGCAGTGTCAAAAAAGCACCGTAAAATATCACTTCACTGTAGATATATGTGCAATAAAGGAACTAAAATAATCTCCTATCATATGCATTTTTGCTATCATATGACCTCCGTATATTGTTTGGTGTAACAAATTTACCAAATTTTTTCTTCTATAGATATCGGCTTAAAATCAAAAAGCAAAACTCAACCTTTAAATTTTTTTGCATTAGAAAATGGTTTTTCTATCATGCAAATTCGACCATGATTATATTTAAAGTATCTTTAAATTTCAGACACAAATTATTAGCCAATACCAAAATGTACCTATGCTCAACTATGATTAAAGAAGATTCTCAAATCTGCTTTGAAGTAGGATTTATTCAACAAAATTTTAAAAGGAGGTAATTTTTTTTTCTCCTAAAATACAGGTATTACAAACCTCTGCGCACACCTCCGAGACTAAAAGAAAACTCAAAGGGGATAAGCAAATATACGACGTCCGTTCTCCTTTAGCTCAAAAGATTTAATATATAAAATAGCTCTTCTCTTTATGAGAAAGGCTTATAGAATACATAAATTTCACATTTGAGCACACTTTTCCTTTATAAAATTCGCATCAGCTTAAACGAGGATTTTACATTTGAATTCGATTTTTTTTATTATTATTGTTCTTGTATATGGTATCTAGACTTGAACATTGCAACCTGATCTGAAAGGTAAATGTATATACCTCGTTGAAATTAAAATCATTTCGGCAGATTTATCTTAGAAATTTGCATGCTATTTTTTAACTATGGAGTTTTGTTCCAAATGAATTTGTATATTCATAAATGATAATTACACACGTGAAAGCAAAATAGATTCGATATAGAAAAAAAAACTAAATAATATACTTATTGTAAAAGAAAATATGCAGATATGTATAAACTTTTCTATAATGTTTATACACGCGTAGAAAGATTTTTTTTTTCAGTCAATATGATGTTTTATTTTTTTTATCAACACTATTATTTATACTATATTATAAAGGATATATATTATAAAGGATAAACATATCTGTGCGTAACACATACGTCATTTTGTGAATGGCAACACTTTGAAATTTGAAATAAAATTTTTGTATTGCAATTTTCTCTACTGCAAATTTTTAAACTTCTAAACATCACACGTTTTAAATTTTTGCACCGCCGTGTAATGAAAAAAAGGACTTTTAAATGCAATTTGTTTGAAAGCTGTACCTAAATTTAATATTAAGATATTAATTTTTTGTAGTTTTTAATATTTTTTTTAATCATGGCAACTGAAGTAATACCTTTCTGTTGAAAGTACAGAGAAAAAAAGGTTGGTTGGTTGATTTTTTACGGCCAATTATCTGCTCGAGGGATATAGGCCCGAGGGGGGGGGGTGCCCTTCACGGAGGTCTTTCTAAGGGAACCTAACCCGTATTAACGCTTGGAAATCCAAGGTTCGAATGAAACCACGCAAACTCCGAACGATTAGGACGACGGGCGCGATTGGGATTGAAACCAGCTCCTCCCGTCTACCAGCTTCGAGAGTAGAACCTCTCGGTCACTGGTGGGGCTGAGAAAAAAAGGAAAATAGTAGATTGCTGTATCATTTTGTTGCGATTTTCTCATAAAAACTGAAAAAAATGAAATTAAATTTGTGCTATGTCACAAATACCTTCAGTTATAAAACAAGATGAGTTTTGGCTTATTTCTTTTTTATTTATCAATTAAATGATTTCTTGTTTATTGAAAATTAACTTTACAAACGATACAGCAATTTATCTTTATAAAAACGTATTTTAAAGAATATTTGTGTGACTTATTTTCCCCGCATTTACTTAATTCGTATCAAAAATCTGAAAGAATGCAATTTTATTAATCCGCATGTAATTACATTTTCCGAATTTTGAAAAAATAAAAATGAATGACTTCTGATATAACATGGAACAATTATAAACAGAAAAATGAAATCATGTATAGATCATTAGATACCCGAGATTGTTTTGTCTAGCTTCTTAAATGACGTCATTGCTTTCTGCTGAGATTGTGCATTATTCCGCGATAATGATGTCATTTGCATACCGGTCTATATATGTTGTTTAAGATTGGGTTATAAAAATGGAGTGCTTTAGCGGATGCAATTTACGCCATTTTTTAAAAGAAGCGTATATTTTAATTCTTAAAACTGAAATATGTTTTGCAGAAGTGAGTCATTTTCAACCCAGCTACTTTGCAATTCTTCATAGGTGAAAATGCTTTATCTTTTAAAATAACGTAAGGTTAGTTGGGGTAACTAGATCCACGAGGTAACTGGGCCATAGGCTATTTTATAAAAACCGTTGATGTATTTTAAGTTTTAGCTTTTGGGAAAAATGCCCCTTAACCTGTACTTCTTAATACAACGGGTGTCAACTCAATCATAACTCTCAGTTTGCTGTGATAGGTTGCTGAAAATTTAAGTTTCTTTTTTTCAAAAACAACGTCGATTTGGTTGAACTTCCTCGGCTTTTTAGTAAAATATTGTAAATACTTTTATTAAACAATCTTTTTTTTTTTTTTTTTTTTTTTTTTTAAAGATTAGGCATATAACTACGTTAATATTATTCCAGACTTCTCCAAGAAAAATATCAGCTTTGATAAATGTTTTCGCATTATCACTGTAGATCGTTCGACAAATTCCTCTGCGAGAGATAAATCTTTTAAATGATAAAAGGAAAGTTTCTGTCGTTAAATTGGTACATAATTCGAGGTGCACAGCTCTAGTGACTGCGCACGTGAAAAGAACTATATAGGCCTTTTCTTGGCCAGTTTTTGCTTTGACATAAATAGGTCCTGCAAAATCTACAGCACAGGTATAGAAGGGTGGTGATTCAGTAATACGATCTCTAGGTAATGGTGCAATTTCTTGCTTCCCAGGAGAAGCTTTAAATTTTGTGCAAATAAGACAGTTTTTCAGTACAGATTTTATCATTTTTCGTCCTCTAATTATAAAATAATTTTCTCGTAAGTATGATAAAGTTGTTGCAATTCCATAATGGAAAACCTTTTCATGGGCATTTCGAATCAACAATTTGGTGTAAGCACTCCCATATGGAAGTATAAAAGGGTGCTTTTCCCTTTGAGATAATTCTGAAAATTGTAATCTTCCAGATAAAATTAACAAATCATTCTCATCCAATTTTGAATTCAGACTATACAAGGTTGAATCTTTATCGATGGGCTTTCCCTTTTTTAGTAACTCAATTTCACGATTAAAGACAAATAACTGGGTTTGTTTTAACCAATAAAATTCTGCCTTTTCAATTTCTTGAGCTGTGAGCTCACCTGAAATTTTAGGTTTCGATTTATTGATATTATTTATAAATCTTAAGATCCAGGCTGTGATATTAAGTAGTTTGGAAAAAGAACTAAAATTTTCTAATTTTAACAAAGACTCTGGAGGTACAACACCTACTGTACAAGATAATTGAGCAAAACTCAAATTTGTTGATTATCTTTCGTTCAAAATATTTTTATTAAAATGTATCTTTTCAGGTTTCGGCCAACTGTCCTTTGTTAATGACAACCATTCAGGACCGTAATACCATAATTTATTTTCTATGAGGTTATGTAAATTTTCGCCTCGAGTAAGAAGATCACTAGGATTATCCTTACCCGGGATATATTTCCATATTCTAGGATCAGTTAAAGATTGTATTTCTACAACCCTATTAGCCACAAAGGGCTTCCAATCCATGGCTGATCCTTTGATCCAATGTAACGTAATTGTGGAATCTGACCAGATATGAATTTCCAAATTTTGAAAATTAAATGCACTTTTCAGATATTTAGACATCCTTGCAGCTATTAATGCCCCCATTAATTCAAGCCAAGGAATTGTCAAACATTTATTCGGGGCGACTCGACATTTTGCCCAAATAAGACTAGTCATAATTTTATTATCACTTGTGGTACATCGAAAATAAGCTACGGCCCCATAAGCCTTAGGACTAGCATATGAAAATATATGAATTTCGATTGGGTCCGAAAAGTCTAAACCCTGTGGAAAATATTTGCGGGGTACCTCAAATTTATGTAAATGTTCGATTTCTGCACACCAATTTTCCCATTCAATTTTTAAATCATCAGGGAATTTTTCATCCCATTCCAAACCCCTTTTCCATGTTTCCTGTACCAAACTTTTCATACGAACAGAAAATGGTGCAATGAATCCAATAGGATCAAAGAATTTTAACATAGCTTTAAGAACAACGCGTTTCGATGGATTAAATTTTCAATCATCAGGAAAGGATTGAACGTCAAAACGTAAAATATCCCAATTAGTATCCCATAATAATCCCAAAATTTTTAAAGAATTATTCAATTTTTTTTCTGAGTCACATAATTTATTTTCCTTCCATAATTTTCTAAGTTTGACAGAATTAGTATTGAATTTTCGCAAATTCATGCTAGCTTCTTTAAAAATATGCGAAGCTGTTGAGGATAGATAATAAGCGTCTTCATCAGATTTTGACATCGTAATCAAATCATCTACATAAAAAGAAGAGTCCAAAATCTTAACAACTTCAGGATGATCAACATATTTACGTATATGGGATTTAATCGTTGCAGCCAAAAGAAAGGGACTGCAAGTTACCCTAAAAGCAGCTCGTGTAAATCTCAAAAAATTTAAATCATCCTTTTCATCACCAAACCACACAAATTTTAAATAATCCCGATCTTCCTCTGTTATCCCAATTTGCAAAAACGCTTTCTCTTAAGTCAGCGTTAAATGCAACATTAAATTTTCTGAAATTAAATATTACATTACGAATGTTCGGGATAAGGTTAGGTCCTGGATATAAACAATCATTTAAAGAATTTAAATGTTTTTCTTTAGAAGAAGCATCGAAAACCATTCTCACCTTAGTAGTTAATTTATCATCTCTTAAAACCGGCCTGTGCGGCATAAAATAACCACTTTCAGTTATTTTATCAGGACATTCTTCTACAATTCTAGCAGTTAATTATTCTAATATAATATCTTTATAATTTTTACATAAGTCATTATCCTTCTCGAGTTTACGATTTAATTCCTCAAAGCGACTTCTAGCTATTCTAAAGTTATTCCCGACTTTATTTTTGTCATATTTCCACAATAAACCCGTTTCATATCTATTATTTACGAATTTTAAGTTATTCTCAAACTTACTCACAATTTCCTTATCTGCATCAGAAATATTATCATTTGATTGCGTAATACCCAAAGATTCAATATCCCATAAAAAATTCAAATCTTCCCCAACTGGAGTTGAAACACACAGATTTAAAACAGAAGCGCTTTCCATTTTTTTCTTTTTTTCATCTTCATAAAAACCACAAAGCGAATATCCAAATACACTATCACATAAAAAGAGAGATTTAGTTATTTTTTTTTCTCTATCGTAACAGATTTGATAAAAATTATCCGCTCCAATAAGAACATTTACATTAGAATGGGATGATGCAACAGCATTTGTTAATTTAAAAGGTGCCAGTTTATTTTTTATCTGTCTGGAGAGAAGGGGGGGGGGGGATCCTAACGTTTGAAATTACATCTGTGACTAAAGCCTCGATAAATATGAGACGCGATTTGTTTTCAACATGGCATAATTTTAATTGCACAACATCAAATGTTTTTATTTGTGGTTTAATAGCTGCAAAAGAATAAATTTGAAGTTTTTCTTGACGAATAATTCGGGGATTTAATTTTGATACTAAATGCTCTGTGACGAATGACCTTTGACTCCCCTAATCATATAAGCATAATGCAAGCTCAGAGTTTTTTCCAGATTCCACATTTACGCAAGATGTTTGTAATATAACCTCTTTAAAAGAATTTTCATTTTCATTTTTACAATAAGATATCGAACTAATAATTGTGTCAGCTGATTCGATTTCTTTTGGAATTGTTGATTGAGATTTTTTTAAACAAATCGAATAATGATGAAAATTTCCATTACAAAATTGACATGGTTCTAAATTCGATTTACACTTAGCCGAGACGTGGAATTTTTTGAAACAAGTGAAACAACGTCCTTGCATACGTAATTTATCCCGTTTTTGAGAAATAGTACAAACTTTACACAATTTTGAATCATGTTCATTGGCACAAAATAAACAAACATTTTTTACGTTAGTAGTCAATGCAGAGGCTGAAGGAATGTCGCGTTTATAGTTGCTAAAATGTTTATAACTGTTATTGCATTTATTCTTTTCTTTTTTAGCACTAAAACTATTTTCAGAGCTCTGGAGTGCCATAGTAGATTCTCGCGATTGTACTTCGTTTTTAATGAAAGAAAGAAGCTCTTAGACTTTCATTTTTTTTACCATCGGTTCTTTTACGATTAAAATCTAACGCCATTTCAGCAGGTATCAACTTTAATAAAATAGGGCATAGGAGATGACCATAACTTTTTGCTGTAACTCCGAGAGAATTTAAATTTCTAATTTGTATTTCACAAATGTCATACAGTTCCCGAAGTTCTCTAACATTAGAAGCATTCATTACCTGTCTTAAATTTAACAGTTTATCCATATGTGCGTTGATGACTAGGTCGTCACGACCGTAGCGAGCCTTTAATAATTCAACTGCAGATTTAAAGTTTTCCTCGGAAAGCGAAAATCCTGCAATAGCGTTATATGCACTGCCTCCAAGAAGAGATTTCAAATAGACAAATTTGTCAATAGGAGTTAAATTGCAATTCTTTTCAATTGAATTAGAATATTGCCCCCAAAATTCTAACCAGGAACTGCTGTCACCAAAAAATTTATTTATATTGAGCTTCGGCAATTTCATAGATCGCTCTAAATTTCCGTTTTGAGAACTGGATTCATTTTTCATAAAATTTTGAAAAGTATTATTCGGATTTTGGGAGTTATGTTCATTTAAGAACTTCGTTATTTTATAACGAGACTCAATTATTTTCTCACTATAGGTTTCGGAACTTTCGATTTCTTTCTCAAAATCGTCATCGGCAATAATATCCTGGATATCAGAGTTTAATTTCTTTAATAATTCATATTTGTCATTTAACTAGTCCTTACAAATGTTTAATAAATCTAACTTATTATCTAATGTCATTGAAACATCTTCAAGAGCTGTGCTTATTTTTGTACACAATTTTGTCGTTTGTGTACGTAATCCAGTTCTTTTCTTTTTTAAAGTATCAATATTAACAGTAGTCGACATATTTGCTTTCAATTAATCAACAATAAAAAAATAGCTTACCTCCAGCTTTCAGAATCAGAAGAAAAAATATTCCATCGTCAGTCCAGACATCCTGTCGCGGACGCCAGCATGAGGGATTTCACAGAACACAGTCGAAAATATTTACTTCGAATCAAAAATATGTCACGTCAATTCAAATAAATGATATGCGGAACAATTTTATCTATTCATGATAAATCAACAGAACGATTTTTACTCATTGAAAGTATATCAGCACTCAAATAATTAAAAGCTCGAAGCATTGAATATTAATATATTTATTATTATTACCAGGCAATCCTGGTTCAGATCTCATATAGCGGAGATCGCTCGCTTCAGAATTTAAATTACATCTACCTTAATAAACAAACTGAAAAATAGTAAAGTAAAAAATAGGGTTACCATAATTCTTGGCGGTGATTAATTTTCGCCAAGTCAAACAGAAAGAAAGGGGGGGGGTAACATGGGGTAACTGGGACATATATCCGGGGTAACTGGACCATGCTGGATCCAGTTAACCCAATAGTTATAAATATTTTTTTTTAGTTTCTCTTACAACGGGAAGTAAATTTCTTCATTGTTTTTTGCTCTCAATGAAGAAAATTATAGAATACCTTATTAAAATTACGCAATAAAATTAAAAAATCATATTGGGTGATATCAAACCAAATTTCTTGACTTCTTGAGAGTCGGTGATGCCGTTATTCTATCACATAAATTTAATTCCTAATTGCCACATTGGCACCGGCATTTTATAACGAAAATTTCACATTTATTAAGCACGCGAAAATATACTTTTACTAAATAGATTCTCTTGTAAATACAGGCGTCATTAAATTAATTGAACATTTTACGAATGCAAATACATTGGCCCTGAAAACGAGATAGACAAACCTTGAAATTGTACGTTACAGGGGTCGCATTCTATAGTCCAACTAATATTGTTCCTACCACTATTTGGAAAATAATATCTTCATCGCACCATTCATTATAATAATTAAATAAAATAATCATGAAGGTAACTCATTAAGGGCTCTGTTAGGAATAATAAAAATTTCCCAATATAATGTGACCTCTGGATACAGATTAAGTACTTACGTAGCCGTTTGTTCATTTATTTACTTTGCTATTTTTTCCTTAAATTTCCTGTGTGACTTTTATACTTATTATCTATACTAAAGTACATAAGTACTTACTTAATTTTTATGCTTTTGGTTTAAATAAATCTAATATTTTCACTTTTAGTGCTTTTTTTAAGACACATTGACAACAAAGGTTTCCCTTACAACGCTCTTTATTGACATATATTTTACATGATCTGCCTGGTTTAATTTTTTTTAAGTTGTTTACACTTTTTCAATCAGGACCTGATATCCCATATGAAAAAAAAAAATAAATAAATAAACGCGTGTGGAACATAGACCCTCCTGGTCCACTTACCCCATTTTTATGGGGTAACTGGACCCATGAGCAAAGAAAGATGAAATATGCATATTTTTATATTTTTAAATATTAAAATGTAATTTTGAGCATCTCTGTCTGATAGAGGAACCTAGCTGAACACATCTACAGAAGTTCAGACTTTAATTCAAATGAACATTACTTTTTTGAAGCTGAATTGTCAGAAGCTCCAGAGTCACATTGTAAAATCATGGCTCAGTAGCCCCAACTAACCTTAATCGAAATCACACACCGGTAAAACGCAATGTTTTAGAAATATTTAGAGTGACTTTATGGAAGAGCAGTAACAAACGGCGAGCATGCTCTTTGAAAGAAAAATAGAGATTTATATTACAGAACTTGGTGATTCTCTCTTGAATAAATTCGCTTCGCCGAGTTAGACAAGCAATCAAATAAGATCTTAACAATAATTCCAGGTTTAAAATAATATCTCAGGTTCGTAATTTTTTTTTACAAAATTCTCTCTGCTAATAAAATTTTATTCCTATTTTTTAAGACATATTACTGTAACTTTAACAAAATAATATAATTTGCTTAATTTAATTTTTCATAATTTTATATAATCTATATATTTAAAACAAAAGAATGTTTTTTAGTCATCTGCCCTGAGCTTTCTGCTGAAAAAAATTATTAATAACTTTAAAAAAAAAAACTGAAAGCTGTTCGTTTGTAGATGTGCCCGCTCTAGCTACTTTTTTAAGTATCCCATTATCATATTTTAATTCAAAAAGTATTCTATGAAATATTCTATGAAACTTCTTCAAAATGATGTTAATGAGATAACTCTCATAATTGCAGAGACGGGAGAAATTATGAGGTTTATTTATCTTTATGCAAACAAAATTGTTGATAAAAATGGTTGTATAGTGTTTAACGGCGAAAAATCAAATTAGGGACAAAATATTTTGAACGGAAAATTACGTATTGCTTTTGAAAACACGCATTTTCCTCATAAAGTTTCCATATTTCTTTCCCTTCTATATGTGCTAAGTGCCAGACACTATGTAAAATGATTAATTAAGTGAAAATGACGTCAAATTTAAAAGAAAATGATGGTTTTCTTAGATAAAACAACTTTTTAGCACAAATGCGTAAAAAAATGTAAATTACGGCAATTTTTACTCTCCGGTACTGAGATTATAATCTCGAGTTAAGAGTGCGACTGTTCACATTCAAAGATATTGCTGTCAATCGTGACTTCACGTTTTGAGTTAAAATTATTTTAAAATGATCTAATTAAAATACCAATTTTTTTTTAAATGTTGATTGCGGGTATGACAGCTTATTTTTCAAATTTATCTCTATCGCATGGAGCGCGATTAAAAACGATTAATCCGTTTGCCCTTAATCAACGTAAAGAGTTCATCATTTCCTTAGGACTAATATTCTGTATAAGAAAAAAAAAATTCTCTATAATTAAATAAATAAAATAATATAAATAAAACACAAATTTAACAGACATGTAATTGAACTACGCGCTTAAAGCCCTGAAATTATCAGAAAATGAAAGGATGCCGTAAGTAGCAAAATCTTGTGCTAATGACTTTTAGCATGCGGCTAATACGAAAAAATCGCTTTTGATAAATTTGAAAAGTTTATTTGATTGTATAATTTATAATTTTCACATGAAAAATGCTTTTTATTTTTAGTGGGCAATCTAATATATATATTGCATGTAAAAAAATATTACTTTTCAATTAAAAAAATTGGTTTTGAACTATATTCTGTAAAACTGGGAAGCCCAGGTACGATCCCCTAGTTAATATTAAAAGACTTATGCTTTTAAAAATCGTCTGTCAGCTTGTAATCTTCTGTACATTTAACAGCGGTACCGCAAAACTTTCAAAATATATTTTCCTTCAGCTTTTGCATTTTTGAACATTTAAATATTCTTCACTGGGTGGCAGGCGAGGCGTTGGTCGGGCCGCTAATAATAACGTTATGTCAGCAACAAATTTACATCGACATTGATCTGGCGCGTGATAATAACTTTAAACAAATCTCAAGTTTTAATAACTAACAAAGCCAATTTTGCATTAATATATATAAGAAAAATTCTCGAATAAATACTGGTATTTGTGGTAAAAACGCTCGTTAGGTGACATATTCCGAATTTTATACTTATGATATTTACATAGTTTTTTAAAAAATATATAGCCCTTTTTGCCAAATCTCTTTGAATTTTATATGGTTATAAACATAACGGTTTTATTACTCGTGTAAAAGTTTCGTGAAAAAAAAAATTGTAAAAGGGATATGCATTCTTATAGGTTTTTTGTTGTTATTTTCGCATCCGGTCATTTAACCAAAGCAGAAAAAAAAAAAAGTTGTTTGGAACCCCGATGCCTACAGCAACGTAAATGGTAAATACATGAAACTCTTCATTTCATTTTTTAAGGTTATGAAATTGCTTTGTTAAAATACTGCAATTATTCATTCAGTATATGGATTTTACTATTTAACAAATGCAATCTTTCAGTTTCAGAGTCACAACACAAGATCTTTTTGCATCATTTAACACCATATTTTGTAATATATGATCCAATTGTTAAAATAAACATTCCAATTTCATTTTCTAAAGACCTAATAATGTTATCGGTTAATAGATGTATAACCAAAATTCAAGTTTCATGCTCTAGAAATATGCACAGATATAGTAGCAAAATTAAGTAACTGTGAAGCTAAAAGATATTGTCACAATCATTACTGGTATGCATTGAAAGATTTAAAACATATCATTAGCTAACAATAAAAGTAATATTTAATGATAGTTTCAAACTATACCGAGTTTTTTTTTAGACAAATAGAGACAGCAGATATATTACCAAGAAAAATTAACCATTGGTACCATACATTATGCGCCGATAGTGTTCGCAGCATTTTCCCGTATTTACACACTACAATTTCGTGAACATTACAAAATGCTACAGTAGTAAAATCCAAATAAATCAATAAATCTAAATAACTAAATCAAAAGAAAGCCTCCAAATAGAAACTCATCAAATCAGAATAGATAATTAATAAAAAGATACATAACTATATTTTGAAAACTCCTAATATTCGTAATCCTATTTTCCAAGCGAATTACCGAAGCATACTGAAAATTAATAAACACAGAGATATACCATATAATCTCTATTGCGGATGCTTTCGCGCAAAGGAACTGAAAAAGTAGTTTTATTGTAGTCAGCAGCTGCCAAAAACGCTCAAGTGCTGATTGCGCATGCTCTGTAATAAGAAAAGAAGAAAAAACGCTGAATTTTCCTCTTATATTCCCAGGCTTGTGTTTTACAACATCTGTATATACTGTGAGTGTCTGTGTACATGTATGTGTGTTTGTATGTACATGTGTGTATGTAGGCGTAGGTGTGAATATGTATATAATTTATACTTCCGTTTACTAACCGCATTTTTTAACCGCATTTTTTTTTCCAACAGCATTCAGAAAAGAATATACTACAATTTTCCAGGAATTGTAAATGGATTTTATCAGCAAATTTCAGCAAGAAAGAAAATTATAATAACCCTTTCTGCTTTTAGTGTCCATAAAAATATAATAGCAAATTAAGCACGTGTTTATACAGGCATAATAAAAATTTAGTTAATATTCAGCAACGACAATACAATCATTATATCTCTATAACACCGCAAGTAAGAAATATACTTGCCTCAAACAAAAAATTCGACAAGGCAGTCAAAAGTGTTCATATCGAACATTATATAATTTGTCCATTATGAATTGAATAATTTTTTCAACCCTCATTATTCAAAATATTGCGATTTAAAAAAAATAATATTTCTTAATTTTAATCTTTCCAATATGCGTATATTCTAATGGCTTTGAAAAAAGAGAAAAAAATACCGTTTTATCTAATAATCGCAAAATATTTATTTAAATAATCCTATAAAGTTTCAAATGCTTGCAGATCATTGGTGTCTCTTTTTGTAATTGGAAAAAAAAAAAAAAACTAATCATTTTAACTTGTCTTATCAAATAGTCAATCTAAATTCAAATATCGTTTCTAATTTAATTCTTTAAATGCATATTACTTACACACTGTATGTGTTTAACAAATTCAGAACATGCTATAAGTGATTCAGTTTTATTTAGCAGCATTTTAAAGCATAATAAAGGCAATAGCACGTGTTCTTTTCATTTTATAAAATATACGCTCCAAAGACTTCTTCTGTATAGGTTTCGTTATATCTATTGTCAATTAGAAACATTCTTATAATTTTAAATGTATCATTTACTATAATTAATTGCATATAAATATTACCCTTACAACACAATTATCCTTTCAAAATTACCATAACACTTTTTCAAAACTATTCATAATGTTTAAATAAAGTTAATTAAGATTAAAAAAAAAAAAAAAAATACTTTTACATTAACACAGCAGTGCTTTTGGGGATTTATTAGGGGACGAAAATGTATACAAGAAACTTAAAGGTGAAAGGAGGTATTTTTAATATAAATGTGTAAATAAAGTAGTTTTAAAAAAACAATTAATTAAATTTGTAATTAAATAATCATAAGAATACAAAGATCTTGAATTAAACCGTTTGATGTATTTTATTTCGAGTACTTTCCCGCAACCGAATAGTTTTTGTCACGATCCTTTAATGTTTTTAAGTTTCGCTCTTTTTTTTTTTTTTTTTTTTTTTTTTTTTTTTTTTTTTTTTTTTTTTTTTTTTAATGCTGCAGAACCATTCATATTTTTTGCACAGTAAACGATCACATATCATAAGTTTCATATATGTCATGCTTATAAGACGACTATACATCAAAGTGTCTAAAAGTATAGGTGTTATTATGGATATTTTAGCACTTTCAAAGATAGTTGAAATTTGTTCATGACTTCTGTTTGTCTGTTTCTCTATGTATCCATCTGTCTGGCCGTCTCTATAGCTGTCAGATTGAGTCTGTTTCTGCTTTAACTGTTAGAATTACCACCTGATTGTCATGAAATTCATATATGTTATTGAGGCAATCTGGAGTTTATTTATACATGTCTACTTCAAAGAGCCCAGTTGCATTATGGTATTTGCGACGAGGATCTTTAGCGGCGCAATTTAATGATTATTACAAACAGAATGAAATGTATATTCATTTTTTGGCATGCACTAAAACACACTTTCAGAGGAATTTGGAGCGCAATTATTATTCAGTAGATATGTTTATTTGAGAATTGATAGCATCTTCAAAACGATTTTTCACGTGGGGAGTACTAATTAATGAACAGTAAAAATTACTTGTCCAAATTTTGGTTTTCTCTTTCTTTGAAACTAGCAGCAACGAGAGAAAAATATGTTTCAAAATGCTACTTTAAATTTCTGAAATATTTCAGTTTTTGAAGTATCTAGAGATAAAAGAACTCTTTTGAGGAATCGTGGATAATTCGGTATTTCACGGTACTAATTAATGCACAGTAAAAATTACTTGACCAAATTTCGGTTTTCTCTTTCTTTGAAACTAGCAGCAACGAGAGAAAAATATGTTTCAAAATACTACTTTAAATTTCTGAAATATTTCAGTTTTTGAAGTATCTAGAGATAAAAGAACCCTTTTGGGGAATCGTGGATAATTTGGTATTTCACATTTTATATTTTGAGGAGTTCTTGAACCGAATGAAAACTAAGATGATATTTAAAATTTTATGTATAGTATTACCCCCTCACAGGTGTAAATAATCATGCCTTAGTAATGGTTTACGAGAAGGTAAATCTTCTTTCTACTGCACCTGTCAATACGAGTTTAGTCTCTTTGAAGGGTAATTTCAATGCCTATCCTATATATACATATATTTCTCGTAAGAGTATAAATTTGAGAAATAAAAAAGGAAATTTCCTTTAAAAGGTTCCTATTAAGTTCAATTATCTGTATTCGAGAATAAGATATGACGTAATATAAATTTTAAAAAAGAAAGAAATTCGTTTTCTCTTGTGCAGATTTTTTTTCTTAATAGATAAATTAATTTCTTACCTATGAATAAATTCAGTTTTTTATTTAGAATATACATCTACTCTGCGTGAATATTTAGGATTTTTTCATAAGCGGTATATCAACGTTCTAATTTAATAACTATAAATTAAAAATTGCCTTCTTTCAAAGTTAAAACAAATATGTACATTTATAAATTGATGTCGGTAAGGTAAGCGTTTGTGTTAAGTCGTACATAAACAAAATCTGTATAAATTTTAATTTTTTTAAATACATATTTAAGGCAACAAAAGAAGTTTTCCTTTAAAGAAAATATCTATTTCGTAAAGTATTATCTTCACTTTTTTAACTGCAAATCGAGGTCCAGATTTATTTATTTATTTTTGACTTAGATGAAAATGTAATAAATGGATTTATTTAATTTTTACATTTAAAATCAGAAAAATAGTACATTCTTGTATGTTCGTATACAAAATTGATACAATAATTGAATTCTATTACATTTTAAATGATAAAAATAATAACTTCCCCGCACGTTTACACTTAAAACTGATATTTTCAGAGTGTTTTGCAATTGCGTTAGGCGAAGAAACATTTTCACACAGACTAAAATTTTGCAGCAACTTACACTTTAAATGCTCATCATAAGAATACTTTTCCTAACTTTTCTGAAATTTGGACTATTCTATTTCGAAAAATGTTTCCCAACTCTCTCATTATAGTGTTTTAAATTCAAGTTTCTTGTAAACTTGCAGTCATAAAAGCTTTAGCTTATCGTTCCAAGCTAGAATCATTAAATATTTCTTTGTGTGAAATCACGGATACTCCAAAAATTCGATAAGGTCTTTCATTCTTCAATACAACATTTCAGAAATTCCTTTAAAAATATTTTTGACGTGATATTATTTTCCATTTTAACATCGATTCCTTTTAAAGAATAATTGTAGGATATAAAAATGCAACACTTTTTCTTAGAATTATTTCTGAAATATTTCTGATTTTCCTTATTTTCTCCTCATTTATTCATTAAGATGTTTGAAGATCTATTAGTTATGATGGTCATCGTTTTTAGTTAGGTTTCATACGAAATAATAAATATTACAGTCGTTACCATGGTGGAACTTTTGAAGATTTCCTTCATTTTTCATTATATCACCCAAGAATCAGAAACCACCCCCACCTAAAACGTTTATATATATATATATATATATATATATATATATATATATATATATACAGTAAAACTCGGATATAACGCTCACCGCTTAAAACGCTTTCCCGCTTTTTACGCTCATTTGTCCCGATCCCTTGAACCATACCCATAAGAACAATGTAAAAATTCATTGCTTTTAACGCTCCCCGCTTTTAACGCTTTCCCGCTTTTAACGCGCTTTTTATTGGTCCTTTGAACAAAGAAATCCCGGATATTACGCTTTGGTGCTTTGGTTTGCATCCGAAGTTTTCATTTTCTCGCCCGTACACACACAGAGAGAGTGAAAGTGGGGATGCGTGGAATTGGCAGCCAGCCAACGCCCAAAGACTATGTTAAAAAAAAATCAGCTAGCCCTGCGGTTTTTTTCTCATTGGATCAGAGATTAAAAGAATTTCTTCCGTCCATCACAGTAGCACCTGTCTGTCTCTTACTTCATACAAATTGTTCCCGCTTTTTTCATTTACACATAAGTAAGCAGTATCGCTGGCGACTCCAATTAGAGGCAACATGGAATCTAAGAGTATGAAAAGAAAGACGCTGACAATTTCAAAAAAATTAGAAATTCTAAAAAATTATGACAAAAAATCCCCTATTGTGAGCCAAAAAGATTTTGCGTTATCTATGAATATCGCACCGTCGTCCCTTCGGACACTTCTTCAAAACAGAAAAGATATTGAAAAAAATGCTGCTATTGGTGGCTCAAAGAAAAAGAGAGTGAAAACAGGAAAATATGAAGATTTAGAAAAAGTTATGTACGAGTGGTTTCTTGAATCTAGACACTGTAACATACCTGTCAGCGGATCCATAGTTAAAGAAAAAGCTGCAGAGGTAGCTCAAAAGCTAAGAATTGAAGATTTTACTCCATCTAATGGGTGGTTAGACCGATTTCGAACCCGCCACGGCATTGTGTACAAGAAGATTTGCGGAGAATCCGCTGCCGTGAACACAGAAAATGCAGAATTTTGGAAAAAGAACAATCTTCCAAGGCTTATGAAAAACTATGCCATTTGTGATATTTATAACGCCGACGAATTTGGCTTATTTTTTAAAGCGATGCCTGATAAATCCTTAACATTAAAAGATGAGCAGTGCCATGGAGGGAAGCTCAGTAAAGAACGTGTTACTGTGCTTGTTTGTTCCAACGCCGATGGGAGCGACAAACGCAAGCTTCTAGTGATTGGAAAATCGGCCAAACCTCGCTGTTTCAAGAACATCAAACGACTGCCCTGTGACTACGCACATCAACGTAAGGCTTGGATGACGGGTCCCCAGTTCATTAAATATGTTTCTGATTTTGATGTCGAGATGCGGAAGCAAAATAGGCATGTCATACTATTCGTAGACAATTGCGCAGCGCATCCCCAAGAAATACCAGATATTACAAACGTCTCTCTGGAATTTTTACCTGCAAACACCACAAGCATACTTCAACCGATGGATCAAGGGATCATAAAGGTTTTAAAACAACATTATCGCAAACGTATAGTGAAACGATTTCTACATGAAATGGAAAATAAAAGTAGTCGATCTTCTGTAACTCTCCTCGACGCCATGAACTACCTTAGCGCTGCTTGGGATGCAATCGAACCTAAAATAATTCCAAATTGCTTTAAAAAGGCAGGCTTCATAACAGACGCCAACTATAATATGGATGCAGCTGAAGAGTGGTCGGATCCTATAGACGACGAGGACTGGCAAGCTGTTTGCGAGCATCTTGCAGAAAACGCACACAGCCTTCAGAACTATCTTAACATTGATAAAGACGTTATCACATGCAACGTTAGGAGCATTGACGACATTATAGGGGACACTGTACAGGATGCCGCAGAAGAAGAGGACCCTGATGAAGTTGCTGATGGCGATGTTCAAGAGCGCATCCCAACGATAGCTGAAGTAATGGAAGCTTTTAGCACTATCCGCCTATACACTGCTTCAGTAGATACCGCCGCTTCATATGAAGATATATTAAGACATATAAACAAAGCAGAAAACTCTCTTTTGTGTAGCCGTTCGTCCACCCGTCAGACGAAACTCGATGAGTTTTTCTCTAAAACAGAATAAACAGTAAGTGAAAGTTTATAGTCCTCATAGTGGTGCTCAAGAATACAAATGTTACATTTTTTTTAACAAAATATTATTATTAGTTTCTTTCATAATTTTATTTTATGTTTAATATAAGGATAAAGGTTCCTATTAGAAATGTTAAATATATTTTGTAGCTTTTAATGTTAACAATTCTTTTACTTATTCTGATTTGAAATAATAATACACTTTGTAAACACTATGTAAATTTGTCGTATTTAAAATGAAGGAAACGTTTTTGTACCTATGCTGTGGAGTTTCTATTTTAAATAATACACGAAAATGATTCCCTGCATTATTTAAAGCAGATAATCTAATATTCTCAATTTTAAAATGTCGAAAACTTTCTCCCGCATTTAGCGCTTTCCCGCTTTTAACGCTCTTCTAGCCCGGTCCCCCGGAAGAGCGTTATATCCGAGTTTTACTGTATATATATATAACCCTGCATTTTAACCCTGCATTAGCGTGTCATAAGCCACGCAACCTATCTCCATGTTTAGTTAGTTATTTTTCTTGTTCCTTATGGTTGATTTTGTTTAAGTTAAAGTTGGTTATGTTGTGCTTCTATGAGATTGTTTATAAAGTTAAAATATAGTTCTCATTTGGTATGGTTCAGTTAATTTTGTACTTCAAATAAAGTTTACATTTAGTGGTAATGTTTGAAATTGTTATTGGAATTTTTTAACTATATATATATATAGAGAGAGAGATTTATTTTTAAGTTTATGTCATTTCTATTTTTATAATAATTATATAACTTTCAACAACAATACCTTTAATCAGATTTGAGGAATTGGAATGGGGACAAATTATTCTAGTGCAGCAGGTAATTTATTTTTGTTTTATTATGAATTTAATTATACAATGAAATATAATAAATCTTTAAAAGTCTTTAGGTATATTGATGATATTTTGATTTTTAATTTTGATTTTACTAACGAATATGGCAATCTATATCAAAATTGTTTAAAGTTGAATAGGGCAATCTGTGATGATTATAATGCAAACTTTTTGGACATTTCCTTTAAAATTATTGATAATAAAATAATTTTAGATTTGTATGATAAAAGAAATAGTTTTCAATTTTTTACAAGAAGTATGCCACATTGGTTTTCTAATTTACATAAAAAAATTGCATAAATATTATAATTAATCAATTAATTCGTTTCAATAAAATTTGTGGCAAAAATATAAGCAGATTTTTAAGTTATTGGCTAATATTTTTTACAATAATAATTATCCTAAAAAGTTTTTGAAATATTATTTAAAGATAGTTTTAAAAAGTGAGTGGCAACATTGTGGCTTGGTGGCGTGAGCAACATGTGGTAGCATCCTTCCGGAACATTCTAAATGAAACATACATTCAAAAGTCTTGTTTCAAGAACGGATGTGGGTTGATGTCTTGAATCGAAGGAAGGATGCAGATTTGGAATTCTAGTTTTTGAAAATGGATTCGGACGAAAAATTAATAGTTCATTTTTAACAGGTGAGGAACATTATACAGGTACTACTGTTTTTCATGTTTTTGGAGAAAATTTTTATCTTGCAGGTTTGGGAGGGGGCACGTTCTTCTGCATTCATACATGTTAAGTTAATTTCATTTGTTTATATTTAAATTGTAAATTTTAAGTAATTTTCTAAAAACTATTTTATTAAAGATTTTTTGTTTTTGTATTTTAAATTATGCTTTGTTTACATTATATTTCTGCTTAATTTTGGTTTATTTTAGCTTTTTTGAATTTAGTTACTGAAATGACAATAGTTTTTTCTGTATTGGGTGCAGGATGGACGTGTTTTAAGAAACCTGCAGATTTTTAGCAGTGGGGGTGGAGTTAGGTTTTGTCTGTCCTCCCACTGAAGAAGAACAGACTATTTTTTGCCTATGTTTTTGTTTTTTACCTGTCTTTTAACTTGTTTTTTAAAAGTTTTTTATAGTTAAATATTGCAGATATACACCATCTTTTCTGAGTTATGGTGTTTTTGCATTTTAAAGTAGTGATGAAATATATTTTTGTTGCATTTGATATGAGCTGTTATTAGCGCCAGTTGTGCAATAATTTTTTCATTAATTATATATATATATATATATATATATATATATATATATGTGTGTGTCTGTGTATCTCTCTCTCTCTGTGTGTACATATGTACTAAATTTTGTCGCAAGATGAAAGTCGCAATTGTGCACGGATCGTTTTCAGCATTGAGACACACATTGAAATAGCTAATATCTCAGTGGGAATTGCAAATGAGCCAAATCGGCTGAAAACGGTGGAAATGGGGAATGGGCGATTGTTAAAAAATTTCAATACCGCCTTAACATGGTTCTGATAAAACCAGCTCTTACAGAAAAATGACAGGAAAATTTAAACATTTTTTGGCTGTTGCCTATAATTAAAGAACACAATAAAATTCTTAGCACAACAATTGCTTTTCTATTGCAAGATTTCCACGAGAAAAATGAAAATGAAATAAATATTGACCAATTAAAAAAAAAAAAAAAAAAGTTAATATTACGTCATAACTTTTCTATGGAAAGATTTACACTTGGAAATTTAAAATGAATTAAATAGTTTGACGAATTAAAAGAAAATGAATATTACGTCATATTATAAATATAATGGACATCTACAGGTAAATATGTAACGTCATGTAAGTTTGAAAAAACGTACAAAAATATGATAAAAACACGGCTATGACATATTGGCATATTTTATCATTATGAGGTTCTAATTCGCCTTAACATGATTTAGTAAAACCAACTCTTAAGGAAAAGTGAAATAAAAAAAAAACTCGTCAAAAAATGCCAGATAAATTTGTTAAACTATGTTTATCTTGAGTTAGTTTTTCTTGTTGAAATTAGTAGGGGAGGTAGGGGAGGTTTGATACATAGGGAGGGTTGATACATTGACAATTTTTCTCAACAAACGGCATTAACAGCCATTCTAACACCTGTGAAAGCTTCTTTTATTTGCTGAAACCATCATTAGCTTGACTAATCAGTGAAGAACTGACAACTTTTCTTTTCTTTTAATTTTGAAGGTTTTTGGAATGTCAGTGTAATTTTTTTCATTGACTGATACTCTTTCATAACTCTTATTATTGTGAAGATAATATCTTGTAATTTTTTTTCATTTATAAAGCACATTATTAGGATTAGTTTTTCTAGAAAGTAGATTACCATTTTGCAACTGCATTTGTACAGTGATTGAAAATCCAATAAGGCATAATAGGGAAAAATGATACATTAGTGCTGGGGAGAAATGATACACTTGTATATTTGAAATTTAATATATTTTTTTTTGAAGTTTTCAAACTAATATAGGACTGTAATATTCATTATTGTTTTACAGCAAGTGCTACTGAAATTGGTAAGAATGAACAAAGAAACTATTCATAGACATTATGTAGGTTACACAGAAAAGGAGTGCGATGATAGATGGTTAGTTCGTTTTGCTCGTCATGTAGAAGGAAAAAAGTTTAAATCGCCTGAAAAGGAAGATGTTTCTATAATTGACGAAGGGTAAATTACAAAAACAAAACATTAAATCATCCCGATTTTACTTACCAAAATGGTAGAGTTTTTCTTTTAACCCTTTCAGGGTTGGAGGTATGTTTATGAAACCACTTAATTTAAATTCCCAAGCGCCACATTGGGACCAGCATTTTTGGTAAAATATTTCCATTTAGTATGGAAGTGAAATATATCCATTTTCTTATTTCTAATTAAATTTGTTGGTAAATTCTGGTGTCATTCATTTATTCAACACTTTAGCATTGAAAATGCTTTGCTCCTGAAAGGGTTAGAGGAGTCTTAAATGTGCTAAATTTATGTTAAATTGTTTGCAAATCAGCAATGTTTACTTCATTTTTCCTTGCAGCTAAGATCTCTAGGTGGTTTTCTCATTATTTATTTTCTAAAAAGTGTGTTAATCGGTTTGTCTAAATAATAGCAATAGTTTAAATATTTTTGTAAAAAACATTTCTGAAACAAAAATATGTCAATGTCATTTCGTTTCAAATTTTATTTAAATATTTCAAGATTTATCATAAAAAATTGTATGACGCATAAATTGAAGTATCTGCATTTTTTTTCCAATTTACATAACAATGTATCAAACCTCCCTTGCTAGTGTATCAATCCTCCCCAGTAATATGGAGATTTGATACAATAGGCATTCAAAATAATTGGGATATATTTTTTGAATGACTATTTTTTAAATTCGCAATATTTTTAATAAAAGAATAAAAGGTCACTTTATAAGAAAACATGAAAAATTTGTTTAAAAATAGCTTTCTAAGGGTTGTAAAAAAAAGTAAAAAAAAAAAAAAAGTGTATCATACCTCCCCTACCTCCCCTACTTAACTTCGAAATCTACATCTGCCTGTAGGCCGAGCCGGTAGAGTTTTTTTTTTACTTGTAGGCAATTACAACTCAATTTAATGATATGAATCGTACTTTTTGATTAAAAACTTTGAACTATGCTTCAAGTTTGAATTATAGAAATTAAGCGAATTCAGTTTTATTTTATTTAAATATTTTTGTGATAGAAATTATACTATAGGTATACAATTCAAATTGCATGTATATATATTTACTTTCGAAAAAAAGCATGAAAAAATTCAGATGGATATGTGGATACATAAGGTAAGTTGGGGCAACAGGGCCATGATTTTACAATGTGACTGAGGAGATTCTAGCAATTCAGCCTCTAAAGGCCAATGTTCTTTTGAATTAAAGTCTGAACTTTTGTAAATGTGTTCGGTTAGGTTCTCTCTATCAGATAGAAATGCTCAAAATTACATTTTAATCTAAAAAAAATATACATATTCACCATTCTTTCCTCATGGATCTATTTTCCCCATAAAAATGAGGTAAGTGGACCAGGAGGCTTTATGTTCCACACGCGTTTATTTTTTTATTTTTTTTTTTTTTCATACGGGATATCTGATCCTGTTTGAAAAAGTGTAAACAACTTAAAAAAATGCAATTTAACAAATTACATCGACCATTTGGAAAATGATTTTTTCAAAGACTAAAATTTAATACATAAAAAATCGCACGGAGTTGATCATACATTGCGTACGCCATGAATTAAACTTTAATAGTGTTATTACACGTAAAAATTGTAAGTGATAAAAATCGCCTGCGACTCGTCAGCTTTCCTGAAACTTACGTATTATCCACCTGAAAGTTACGTATACGGGACAAAATACGGCTTGGATAATCCATAAACCAGTTCTCATGGCTATAACTGAGGGGTTCTTCGAACCCATTTTAATTCTTCTTCTTCTTCTTCTTCTTTTTTTTTTTTTTTTCCTCTCACTGAGGAAGGGGATCGACGAATCCTCGAAACTATCGTATGGGTATTTTGTATCATTCTGTACGTTATTTGTGAGGAAAATCGTTGTTTAAGATTTTAGCTTTTTATTACAATTCGCACAAAGTTTAATCTATGCTTATGTTTAGATGTAGACATGTATTTCAAAAATGGGTCACATTTGCTCTTGAAACTAAAAACTGAACTTGGTTATATTTAATGAAACGCGTAAGTTATCGTCCTTCTTTTGAAATAATAAAAGATATAATACTTTTTCTTGGAATGATTTTTATTCTATAAAAATCTCGCATGAAATATCAGAAATTCTTACGAAACTGTATTGTAGAGGAAACATTTCTCGCAATGTACATTATAATAAACAATTAAATTTAAAAAATCAAAAAAGTTGACTGCGTAAAAAGCGAACTAATTAATTATTTCTCATCCTTATATATCTTAATTATTTCTTCAATTCCTACTATTTGCTCACACTCTCGCTATATATATCTTGTTCAAATTTCTTGTTCAAATTAATAAAATACTTAGTATTCATCCAATCAAGGTCAAATAATTTTTTTTAACTTGTAGTGGATGATACTTGATGTTGATCCAGTTTTTATCAAATATTAATTCATTAATTAGATTAAATTAATTAATTTTCAATATTCGAGAGAGCCCTCTTCTTGATGGAGGTATTTTAAGACCGAGAGAGCCCTCTTTTTGATCAAGGCATTTCAAGCGCCACTCAAGAGGGAAGAAGAATGGGTGAAAGAAAAATTATCTTATTGACCTAAGTAGGAACTGACTTAATTTCTTTTTATTACTTGTTTATATTACTTACCTATTTTTTATTTCTTGTATTGATTACTTTTAAGTTGTGTTTAATTGTTAGTTCCTATCTATAAACACAGGTTTGATTAGGTCTATAGATGTCTATGATGGTTAGAGCTGCAGTAAAGCTAGAGATCCTACATACACAGCTTCCAGGTTGTATAATATTTTAACGGACCTTCTGACTATTAAGTAGTCAATGAAACAAAGTCTTAATTTTGAAAGACCTAACCAATGATATGCCACTCAATAGGATGCGTAATTTCTTTTCGTCTCTACCACCTTTTTGGATTTACGGCCGACATTTTGAATTTATAAAAACAAAACCTAGCCTGTAACCATCGAGCCGTTAAGACGAATTGATAGAGACCTCATTCATTAAAATCCATCCTGCCGTTGGGATGTTTCGAGGGTATAAAGAAATCCACAAACACAGATACGCGTGAAACACATAACCCTTCTTTTCAGTCGGGTAAAAAACAAAAGTTCTGCAATATGTATGTCTCTGTCTTGAAAAATATGTAATTATTAACTCTTTATTCTCCGACTATAATTTAAACTACCATTAAAGTACCACTCGATAGGTAATTGATTTATCCAAAAAATGGAAGGCCATTTCGATTACATTGTTTCTGAATAACGTTATCCTCACATGTCAATTTAATGCGTTTCCGATAAAAATGAGATAAAAATTGTGTCAGATTGCTTCTTTGGATTTGAAAATAGATTCTAATATAATATCTTTAAGGTCAATTCTGGCGCCATCTATCAAAAGAAAAAATAGTCACGTCTGTTAAATTTATCAGTTTTATTTTTTATTTTTTTCTCTTCCAACCTATTTTTCGCAAATCCACAGGACAGGGACAGATATTTTGTATAACACACCTAAATCATTAAACACTGGGACAATAAAAGGATGGAAAATGTATGACATATCTGTGAAAAATAACATTGTGTAACAGAGGCTAAAATCCTGCTACTCTAATGAAAAACGTAATTACGAACATTTCATTCGCGATTTTTCATATAAAAATATAAATTAAGACAGAATCGAGTTAAAGATATAAAATCATATATATATATGTATATATACGAGTATATGTACTCGTATATCTATTAAATTCACACAACATCAAGAAGCATCAGTATTACACAAATAACGTCTCCCAAACCTGCCAAGACCAGACTATGTATATACAGGCGTATACACACTGCTAAAACATATGAAATATTTTAATATTTCAAAAATAACGTATTCTCTGTTTAGTAAAAATACTTTTAGAGGACAATTATTATTGTTTTAACAATAATATTTGTTCTCTAAAATTTTTTTTTTCTTCTACTGGAAAAAAAGAAAGGTTTGTGGCTGACGCATGAAATTAAAAAGCCAAATATTTAAAATTCTAGAAAGCCTTTGTATAAAACGTTCAGAATAATAATTGTGAAAACAATAAAGCCTTACTGACACCAAATTTGTTGTGTTTCATAAATAAATAGCGATATTTGAAGTTTTTAAATGTGAAAACGTGGCTTAGTGGTTAAGGCACACTTCTCGTAAGCGGGAGATCTTGGGTTCGAATCCTCAACCGGTATGTCTTTATAAATTTACAGTAATTTGAATAAAATATGCGAATCCTGTATGTTATGCCTGACTCTGAAAAAATAAAGGCTGAAATAAGTAGAACTGTCCTCAGAAAATTACATTTTATCTTTTAAATGCAAAATTTTAAATACAGGAATTTTAAAAAAGGCAAATTTTCTGGGATTTGCGGCAGAAATTTTCCGTTAAAATATACATAAGTAGTACTGGCGTCTATATTGGCATATAGACTATAATGGCATTTCGATATTTTAAAGAATATTTATTTTAGAGTGTATAATGCTTACAAAAAAAAGGTGAGAAAATGGTTTCTATTGCCGACAAATGAGAAGGGGGTTAAACATGGATGCGCTTTCAGACGTTTGAAATTTCTGAAAATCAGACGCATATAAGTGTTTTAAATATTAAGATATTTTAAAATGCCTGAAAATTGAACACTCCGTTTTAGACAGATGTGAATTCCCGTAGAGACCCTGGTGGGCATTGAGTGGTCAAGTAAAGGTGGAGAATTCTATTTACCGTTGTGAGCCATTGTGCATGGGAGAAGTTTAGAATGGACTATTACAATGAATCATATGCCATCTCCATTGATGTCAATTTCCTGTGCGTCATTCATTAGACGAGATAAATGAGAAAACTTCTGTACCACGTGGATTCACCGGACAAATAGAACAATCTTTGTCCACGTGCTATTCATTTCCTATTGCAATTTTTGAACCCATACAGGGTAATTTGGAAATATTATTTCCTTAAATCGAGAAAAATGCTCTCAGCACAAACCAGAAATAGCTGCAGGTCATTTCCAAATCTATTTCATCAAGATATTGCTTAGAAGAACTATCAAATAGGTACCCAGGAAACGTGTCCTCATGCAAGATGGTTCACAAAGGCAAAGGAAATTTTCCGCTTTGAAATAAGCACTGATTGATCATCAGAGTATTTAGATTCACTCATAAAGTATCTAATCCAAATTTATGCCCAGGGTGGTTTACACCAAACGTAATCCATGCCTAAATAATGTCTAAAAACGTATGAGAAATTACTCGACTACTAAACAAAAGAGAAAATGGCATAAAACAAATTGAAAAAAAAAAAGTTATTTAGGACAATGGTTGCTTTACATTCTTCAGAGTCTCATTCTTCAGTCAGAGTAAATTCTGACCGCAATGAACTCTGACAATCGCCATCACATTAAAGAACTAGCTTCTCATTATATAATAAACGCAAGAGGTCGAGTAAATGATGGCATACTCAAATTTGAAATACCTACAATCAAATTTGATGCAGAGGATTATATAAAAAATCTAATTCATTGAAAAAATATTGTGGTTACAGAACTCTCAATCACTATGCATTAATTAGACGCAATTTTGGTGAAAATAACAGCCCGCTGAATAGATTCTATTAATAACATCGCTACTGCATTATTCTGCTTGCCTTTCTCTTACACAAGCATTAGATATATACGCGAAGGAGATCACAGCAGCAGCATCCAAAGTGTGTGGATACAAAAAAGAGACGGACTATGTTGATACATAGAAAACTTATGCCAGTCTTTGATAAAAAATCAGAATTCAAAGTATTAAAAAAAATGTAATTTAATAGATTACAACGACCATTTGAAATTTATTTCGTCCACCAAATTCCGTCGCATCCTCTTTAACAACATCGATGACCACCTCGGGAACTCAGCTTTCAACTCTTTAACAGATCGCAAAGATCAAACTTCAGACGACCAAAACTTCCATCGATAAAATTTCAAAGTCCCGTTTCGAGAAGAAAAACAGTTTACAAATCAAAAGCAGTTCCAATGAATCATCCACAGTTTGCGACAAATTACCTACGTTGAGCTCACTTTTTTCCGTTTAGAATCGACCGATCTTAAAATGCCGTGACTAGTGGATTGGAGCCCCTCGAGACATGGCGTTTTACTATCAATCGATTAAACATCAGATTGTTTCCTTTTCGCGTTCGTCTTTTATTCTGTAATCGATTTTCATGGGCTACATAGTCAGTTGAAGACCTCGATTTTCATCGTCTACATAACGAGTTGAAGACCTCTATTTTTGCTTTACAAGACGATTTTCATTTCGGCGTCGCTCTTTGGCTTTGGATTTTTCCGTACCTGATAATATGCGCCTACCCATTTTGTAACGTTTTAATTTTTTAACGGTTTTATGCCTTTCTGTTACCTATTCAAATAATAATACTTCGAAAGTAAAGAACATCGTTCAATTTCGTTAAAAAAAATAAAATGCGAGCATCATTTGGCCCCATCCCCGACCGAAAACAACAACCATTTCCAAATATTAATAAGGCATTGTGATCAGTTGGTAGGGTGGTTAAGTTGGTCATGGGTGGGATATGATATGCAGTCACTCCACATGGTATGTCCAAGGTAATTTTGAAAGCAACTAAGTAAGAGCTGTATTCAAAACAACAATTCGTTGTATGCCACAACAGAGTGGGCACGCCCTTTTTTACCGGGAATGGTCAATTTTGCTCGAGTTATACAGAAGTTTTATCGTTTAAATATGTTACGCCTTTAATAATAAAGGTTTAAATAACACTTTTAAATAATAACAGCTCTATAGGTTTTTTTTTTTTTTTTTTTTTTTTTTTTGAAATATGTCAAAATTTACCCAAAATTTCGGCTTTTTTGACCAAAAGTGCAGACTCAAGTCATTTTTTATCAGCGGTAAAATTGCACGCAGTTGATATACTGGTATAAAGGCAACTTTTGGCACCTCTCCGTTTTTGGTAAAAAAACAATGATTTTTTTTTCGCTCTGCCTTAGTTTGCATCTATTCAGTTTTCTTTACGTTGAACGATTAAAGGGGGCTGGTGAGTTAGGAAATTGTTCTACATTTCTATTCTAAGAACATTATATTTGAATATTTCCTAATTCTGCAAAATACTAAAAAAATATTTTAAATAAAAGATTTGAGTGGAGTTACAAAAATTGCACAAAATCTCTATAAATACAAATTTAAATAATGAATTTAAGTTGGAAAAATCCTTCTAAAATTCATTAAATGATTGTGTAGATCTTCTAATGTAGTTTCAAAAATTCACGGAAAATGCTTTAGAAGATGAAATTTGCATGAATTCATAATTTGAGATATAAGGGCCTAACTAAAACATTTCAGATATACGGAATGTTACAGTTATGCTTTTGATAATTTTTTCAACAAATTTTTAAGCAACTGTAATTTAAAACTTTATTCTCAGCATTTTCTTGTGCATTTGAAATATTAATAAAATCCCAACGTGTGCCAAGGGAATATTTAAAATTACGAAAACAGAAAACGTATACATTTTAAACAACAACATTATTTCTGGAAAAAAAAAAAAAAAAAAAAAAAATATATATATATATATATATATATATATATATATATATATATATATATTTTTTTTTTTTTTTTTTTTTTTTTTTTTTTTTTAAAGTAACAAAATAAAATGGTGACGTGGTCAGTAAGCGGAGGCTTCTGCCACGCTGAGGGTCCGCGGTTCGAGTCTCTGGGTGAGACATAGATGTAATTCTGTTTGTGTTTTCAAAAGTAATATATATATATGTGTAATGGAGAGAAACAAAATTGTTATGTCCGGTTTGTGTTTAAATTTCTGTGTATAAATCATATGATCATTCGAGGCGACAGCCACTGTTGCTATAGGCCTCAAAGCATTCTCCACTACGGTGGATTTCAAACAAAATAAAAAATCTTTAATTACTTATATTTAAATACAGAATCTGAATAATATTAAAATTAAATTTACAAGGGACTTTGAAATTTGAGAAAAGCATGCTATTTATAAATAAATATATAAATTTTAAGTGACACAGCATTCCACCTTTTTAACTATAATCTCACAACTTATAGTTTATCATGATACTTAAATATATTGATCCCGTTTTTCAGTAATAAATGTATCTATTACACTCTAAAAAATAAATGTGTAAATTAGTACTTTTTACATACGTATATGTCTAAATTTGTAAGATTATATGTTTGTCATAAAATTTACTCTCTTGTTATTAAAATTTACCTGTATTCATGTGTGTTTATTGGCTTAATGGAAGTATGTAATTTGATATCCCTTAAAAAACACTAACATGTAGATGATAAAATACTTAAGGATTTACCTGAATTAGTGTGTTAATGTAATTTACAAATTTTGAATAACACAAATATCTGTGTATTGTGCAAAATACATCGAAATGTGTGTAATAATATTAAAAAGATATATGCGTACGAACAGAATATTACACTCGATTATTTGTAACAATATTACGCAGAAATTTGTGTATCCTGTTTTTTGTTAATGGAAAAAATATACCAACCACACCTGTTTGTTCTTCATGCAAATTTGTTTTGCGTTTATAAAAATATTCATGCCAAAAAATTTTTCATCGTTCAAATGGGATGTAAATTGCTACGTTCAAAATTTACATACCAAACTATAAGGTTGTGTACATTGGACACAAAACCCATAATTTTTGTATATTTCCAGACATTTGTATATTCAAGTGCAATTTTCACGTTAAACTGTGCATTTATAAATTATCTGATAACATTTTACACACTTAAGCCGCATAATGTGCAATTAAAATATAAAGGAAATTGCGTATTTTAAAATTTACACACTGGGTATATGTAAATTTACACGACTCGTTCACATATAGGCAAATCGTTTTGGTATCATCAATGTAAGTCTTTTAATGTGTAAATTTAGGCATTTATTTTAGAGGGTATTGCCAATTCTTGGTCCATCTACATGACACGATTCATTATGAAAATGGATGACCGACAAGTTAAAATATTTTATGAATTTCGAGGGAGTTTTGACAATAAAATAATGCTGCTGCGATTTGAACAAGAAATGATAAGCATACAAGCTGCCGTTGATTGTATTGCTCGAAAAAGTCCTATTTATCGCGCAAAAAAATAAATAAATGAAAATAAAAAAATTCCTAATATGTTCTCTAGATCTACATTTTTTGTAAGCCTCCATTTAAGAAACATTTTTATGAAAGCATAGAGTTTTTGTCCTAATTGTACTGACCATGCGGTGATATTGAATGGCATTTTTTTCCTTTTGGATGTTTTAACCCTTTATCTACTGACGGTACTTATAAGTACCACTCACTTTAAAATTTCATGCCGTAGTGAATATTATTAATATTCTAATGTTACTTTACAAAAACACTCTTTTAACTCCATTTTACCCGGTAACATGGCAGGAGTAGTTCTAGGTTTGTTGTTTTTTCGAGGAAGGAGACTATCTTTGAAACAGTCGATGTGTTTTGTGCCGACATTTTATACATATTGTTACGCTCGTCTTTTTATTGCTGCAAACACAGTATAGGATATAAGATAAGTGTTGGATATTTTTAATGTGTTAATTATAATCTTAGACTACAATTTGACAAACTATTTTAGGTGAACAGTGTATGTATTTTATTTAAGAGTTGAATTACTCGGTGGTACTTATAAGTATCGTCAGTGCATTGGGTGTTGGAGAAAAACTTCTTGTTTACTTTTCGTTTGTGTAATTATCCATCGTTTTCATCTGTTTTAAAATGTAATTACTAAAATGTAGTGTAGTAATATTTTTTCTAGTATTTCTTTTCTGTTTCATTATTATCTTTTATAGGAAATCAAAAAAGTTTTGGCACCGGCCCTTTTTTGCTATGCTAGAAATGGCATATGTAAATTCATATATTTCATATGTGGAGATGTGAGAGAATGTGTTTCCCTAGAATATAGACGTCGCATAACTAAAGGCCTCCTTACAAGCTCGAAACCTAAAAAAAAAAAATTGTTTTTTTAACCCTTTCTCGGGTAAATCATTTTCAATGCTAAAGCGTTGAAATAAATGATCGGCACCGGAATTTGTCAAACAATTTATTTGAAAATATGAAAAATGATATATTTCACATACTTATTAAATCGAAAATATTTTACCACAATTCTGGTGCCATTTGAAATACCTTGCGGTTTTTCTGTTACGATATTTTTCTCATAGTGTACTGATAGTACTTTAAAGTACCACTTTAATTAATTACCTCTAAGGTATTAAATTTCTCACGGGTAAGTATTTTTTTTATGTTCATCCTTTAATTTTCCTTGTCGTAACTGAAAAAGAAATTGCAGTAGATCATAATGCAGTACATAAAGGATTAAATTCCAATGATTGTTGGTCTTTCGAGTTTCAAAATTGAAACTGTTGTTTGTTCAGATAATTAGAGCCACCGCACGCTACCGGATTTCTCAAAAGGCTGTTAATGAAAATCTAGACATAAGTTGCATATTTTCTTCTTCGTCTCACTGTGTACTGCCCTCCCCTATATCAGTGTCTTTAAAAAAATGCACATCTTACTTTTCATGCGCAGAGTAAAGGCATTGCAATTTATTTTTTCTCATATCATGTTGATGCTGAATATTTTGAACATTAATTATCTTCTTTAATATTTAACCATCATAAATGTTTTCTATTCAAATACGGAAAATTTCGTAATCATTTTTTATTAAATTTTATAAGTGATGATTGATTCTTTGTCTCTGTGTTTTCCGTTTGTGAGATATCCTACTGTGATAACATAGAGGTAACGTTCTTTAAGAAATTCTTCTAAATTACCAATCATTGTATGTTTCTGTATACTTTTGCTTTTTTTACCCATTTTTTTACTCATTTTTATCATATCTACTTAATTAAAAAAATATCGTTGATGCAAAGTGTGTTGTCAGGTATATACTAATTCAATTATGATGCCATGCATATATTTTTCAATCATTTTGCTAAATGATTAGATATTAATTATTTCAGATGAACAACAATATATCTATATATACAAAATCATAATGAAACGATTTTATGAGACAACTGATTATGTTTCACGGCTATTTCGCCTAAAATAAGAAAGGTTTGGCGGTGGATAATACCAACAATCCGTATTAACCACCGCATTCAAAACTGGTGTTAGAATTTAAAAAAATATATATTTTTTAGATATTTATTTATTTTTATCTTTCTTGATATTATATTATTGATGGAAACGCAGTTACAAGAGAACTTCGATTATACGAACCTCGATTAACCGAAACTCTCCGTTAACCGAAGTCAGTTTCCTCTGCACTTTTTTTTTCACTGTCTACTATCATCCAAAATTCTCTCTTAACAAACATGCATTTTTAAGCGGTTTTTTACCACATTCTTTTTGTATGCAAGCCGTCCGCTTTTAAACTACGAGTGCAGATAAATATATTGGAACTCCCTTTTTCAGATTTCTTTCTCGCAAGCTCAATTCTCGGTATAAATGTAGTCTTCCCCACCTTCAAACGTCCCTGTTCTAAACAAAAACACACCCCATTTCGAAATTCGGAAGGTCATACTGCCGAGTCCCAGAACAATTGAATGTTATTGCACCCTCTTATTGTAAGCAAGTGCAAAGAACCTAAACTCTTTTGTCATCTCAAAATAGAGAAATTTTCATTGCAGAAGAATTTCAAAAGGGGGAGGAGTCACTTTGTGTCACTTACCCTTTGTGGAAAATTCTATTCCAGAAGCTGGAAAAGGAAGAGAGGAAGGAAAAACCAGTTTGCTGTTCTCTTTCTACCCCTACTAGGACGATATTTTAGGTATGGTCACTTTTGGTAGCTGGCCAGAATTTCTGTTTGTTCTCTTTTTCTGCTGTTACATTTCCGATCAAAATTTTCTTGTGTGCTATCATATAGAGCTTACGCACTGTCTTTCTTATTTTTTTATACTCAAGTTTTCTTTTTTATCATGGCTTCCATTAAGAGAAAAAGAATCGTATTAACCATACAGAAGAAAGATGTTATTGTTACGCGACTAGAATCGGAAAAAGCTGTGACAAAACTGGCAAAGGAGTTTCACGTTGGCGTGTCAACTGTTAGTGAGACGAAAAGGAATTCGGGAAAAATTAAGAAGCGTTTGGCTGAATTTGATGTCGGGAAATGCGCCAAATTCCGAAAAACAGTGAAATTATCAGATCATACAGATTCAGATCCGGATGTGTACAAATTGTTTGTGCAGAGAAGATGTGAAGGAATACCCCTATCTGGCCAACGATTCAAGAAAAGCTTTGATTCTCAACTCGAAGCTTGGTGGTTCGGATGACTTCAAATCCAGTAGTGGCTGGCTAGAAAAATTCAAAATTCGCCATGGTATAAGACAATTCAAAATCGAGAGTGAAAGAATGTCTGGAAATGTCACAGCAGTTCATTCATTTGTCGCAAAAATCGAAAAATTGATGAAAGATGAGAATTTAACCTCAGATCAAATTTACAACTACGACGGAACCGGACTATACAGGGTGTCCCAAAACGATCGCATAAACTCTGCACAGCTAGATTCATCGTTGGGAGTACATAAAAACTGCTGAAAGAAGCGTTCCTGTACGATCCATCGTTTACGAGAAAAATACGAAAAACAAATTTTGACGACACTGCCGGTGCAAGAAAAGAACACTTTATTGGACATATCAGCAACAGTATTTGCATATCTTTCCAGACGATAATGTTTAAACACACAGTTGTGCAAAATTTACAGCAGATGTTTAAAGTGTCTGCCGTGCATATCGAGCCAGGCTTGAGCTCGCCGTGGAATGGCTGTCATCACACGTTGCAGCATCGCGGTGTCCACCGAAGTACAAGCAGCATGCAGACGAGAAACTAAGTCCATTGGTGTTGTCACTACGTCTCGATACACCAGTTCCTTGAGATGGCTCCACAGGAAAAAATGCAACGGTGTAAGATCTGGCGAACGTGGCGGCCATAGAACCGGACCTCCACGTCCATTCCAACGGCCGGGGTATTCCATATCCAGCCAACCACGTACAGGAGCACAGAAATGCGCCAGAGCCCCATCATACTTGAACCAAAGTCCCTGTATTGCCACTAATGGTATGTCATCGAGGAACTTGGTTAAGACCTCATTGAGAAACACCAAGTACGACTGTCCCGAGAGCCGTTCAGGCAACATATATGGTCCAAGCAGGCGATCCCCGAGTATGCCGGCCCACATGTTAAGAGACCAACGTTCCTGATGTTTCTGCGGCCGGATTGCACGCGGATTGACCTGGGACCACATATGACTGATGTGATGGTTGAATACTCCATCACGAGTGAAACATGATTCATCAGTCCACAGGATATTTGCAAAGAAACCATTATCTGTGTTCTGTTGCTCCAACGGCCATTCACAGAAGGCCACGTGTTTCTGAAAGTCATCTGGTTTCAAGCCTTGCACGATTTAGTACCGAAATGGGTGTAGCATCTGAGACCGTAAAAGCCTGTGCACAGTACTTTTACTCGAAGTCATCTCACGGGCTAATGCGCGTGTGCTTACCACGGGCGTCTCTTCTACCCGCTGCAGTATTGCAACCGCCTATGCTACCGTCAGGCCACTCCGTGGACTTCCAGTATCATGAAGATTGGCTGTTTGCAAGACGCTTCCGGTATTTCGCAGTCTGTCGTCCAGCCTACGGATGACGTTGGTATCGGGAGGACTGCGGGACGGATATCGACGACCATACTCCCTAGCAGTTCGTAAGGCATTTCCATTACATCGGCCGTACGTTAGGTACATGTCGCAGTAGTCACGAATGGAATACATGATAACCATGCGAAGAATACCGGTCGGTGCAACATGCAGTCTTTTGAATACGAGTTCAACGGCGGCTTAACGTCATTCTTTGACGCGCGCGCATGCATGACGCGATATGCGCGGCGAACGTTTTAAACATTATCGTCTGGAAAGATATGCAAATATTGTTGTCGATATGTCCAATAAAGAGTCTTTTTCTTGCACCGGCAGTAACGTCATACTTTGTTTTTCGTATTTTTCTCGTAAACGATGGATCGTACAGGAATGCTTCTTTGGGCAGATTTTATGTACTCCCAACGAGGAATCTAGCTGTGCAGAGTTTATGCGGTCGTTTTGGGACACCCTGTATTGGAAGCCGCTTCCTGAAAAAACTTTAGCTGCGGTAAATGAAACTTCTGCTCCCGGAAGGAAAATAATGAAAGATCGGGTCATTGTATTAGCTTGTTCCAGCGCATCGTGTTTCCACAAGCTTGAACTAGCTGTTGTTGGGAAAAGTAAGAATCCGAGATGTCTTAAGAATGTAAACAAATCTGCTCTTCCTGTACACTATTTAAATCAAAGAAATGCTCTGATGGATTCCAATTTCTTTTTGAAGTGGTTTTTTAATACGTTTGTGCCTGCAGTAAAATATTGGCAAGAAAAAGAACATTTGAATGGAGCGCTTTTGTTATTCGACAACTATCCGGCTCATCCTGAAGATAACTGTCTAAAATCTGGAAACATCCGGTATTTATTTTTGCCCTTGAACACAACGTCTCTGCTGCAACCTTTGGATCACGGCGTCTTGGAGTCTTTAAAACGGCGCTACCGAAAGAAATTAATCAGAAAATTACTTTTTGAAGGAGATTCTGAATCTTATGCAGTTTATATAATTGAGCTTTGGAAAAATGTCAACATCAAAGACTTCATTTGTATGATCAGTGATGCGTGGGAATCATTGCCACAATCGACACTAACACGAAGTTGGCGAAATTTTTTGCCGAATTTTTCAACTGGCGCAGATGAAAAGGCTACAGACAGTCTGAAGATAGTGTTACTGAGCTTTCAAGCCTTTTTAGCATAATGAAAGGTTTTGAAAATTGTGAGGATAAAGAAATCACTGATTGGTTGAATTGTGACGTGGAAGATGCAGGCTTCCAGTTGCTCAATTATGAGGAATTAATAGCAGAAGTCCGAAATTCTCTACAAGAAGAAGATGATAATGAAGATGAGAATGATTCCGGAGTAAATACGAACAGTAACAATGATGCTTTTGAGTGTTTCTCAAAATGCCTTGTTTGGTTGGAGTAACAGATACAGTGTGATTCCTCTGAACCCATGCTTTTAAGAAAACTTCGTGATAGAGCTGCACGGCAAATGATGGCCAGTTTACACCAGACGAAGCTTGCATTTAAACCATTGTAAGTTTTTTTTTCAGAAATAAATTTATTTTCTTTTATAATTTTAATTTAGTATTTAACAGTTAAAATAAGTCATAATAACAGTTCAATGACGATACTATATATTAAACTAGATGATTATTGATGAATTCTCGATTATCCAAAAATTTCGATTTTCCGAAGTAGGGTCGGTCCGAATTACTTCGGATAATCGAGGCTCTACTGTACTTTATGTTTATTGAAGAAGGGAAGAACAAGAAAAAATTGTATAGATTATTTGATATTTTCTTTTTCATCATTTGCAAATTAAAATCGAAATTATCTTTCATTTCAATCAATAAGGAAACAATATTATGATTAAATTATGCTTTTCAGGAAAATTTGAAAAAAATAAAAATCAGATTTGTTTTTTACGTCATTTTCAAACTGAAATCTAGAAGTGAAACAGATGCTTTCAGTGTGACGTCAATTATGATGTTTTGGTTGGGAACTGATTCTAATCAAAAGGTTGCTATGCATCATTTCTTTTAAAATATAAATCTTAGAAAATGTTACCACTACATATCAAGTATTAAAACATTTAGATATGAAACATAGATATAAGATATAATTATAATATACAATCGAAATAGAAAATACAGCATAGCAACCGTTTGTTTAGAGTCAGTTTCCAAGCAAAACGTCATGAGTGACGTCGCGACTGAAATCGTCTATTTCTAAAAACAGAAGGAAAATAAATGCAGGAAATAAGGAAAATTACGTCAAAATATTTAAAAACTTCCAAAGAATAATATTTTACACGCGAAACGCACTTAAAGGTGATAGTTAAAATATATGTAACATGCTCCACACAGTAAAGAGAACGAATGTTCGAATAAGTATGGTCTTATTTAAAGTACGGAAACTAATTAAATTATTATGCGCAAAAAACTTTAAATGGTGAATCATTTTTAAAATGCTCAGTTCTCAAACACTTTTAATTTAAATAATATATGTACCTGTGAATCTTAAAAGAGGAAAAAAAAGTCTTTATAATAAATAAATTATTATGTTAGGAATGCACTTATCAGCGAAAATTACGCCATTTTATTAAAACAATATGTTCAAAAGAATTTTCATTCAGGAGAATTTTAATTTTACGTCACATGGTATAAAAATAGTGTGGCTAGCAAATTTGTTTATATATTACATCACTTTATGCAGCATAAATACAGGTAAATACATGCACAAAATACAGTGAGGGTCGAAAGTTTCATGTCCAGTTAGTTTTTTTTTATTATTTGTTTGCCTGAACGTCCAGCAAAGAAGAAGTGCAATCGCTGCAAGAGTTAGGGATGTGCAAATTACCTCTGACCACGTGATCATTTTGATTGGATACCGGAGACACTTGATGTAAAGGGGAGAATTTGAAATTCGCGTGTGCAACTGTTTCCGGCCGTTCGTCATTCGTTAGTTTTTGCTGTCGGTAAAGTGTCTTCTTGGCCATGTTTGTCAATTAATTAACGTGAATAAGGTAGATTAAATTAAAAAATGAAAAGTTCAACAATTATTGTTAGTAAACGAAACTTATTTGTCGCTAAATGGCCAATCAACTCGTGAAATTGCGCAAAGTTATAGATCGAAAAATCTACTGTGAACGATAAAAAAAAAAATGTAAAGATGGTCATGGCCGGAGTCTCCCGGACCATGGCCTACAGTACTTGCCATGGTCCGGGAGACCCCGGTAAACGACTATTCGTGTGGACAGAATCATCAGGCGAAAAGCAGTTGATGACCCGAATAAAAATGACGCTGCAATATTCCTTGATTTACGGAGTGAAAACATTGCTGAAATGAGTCGGTTTACTGTGTCAAGACGCTTTCGTAGCGTAGGACTTTTTGGAAGGGTCGGTGTTAAAAAACCTTTCATAATTAAAAAAAAATCTCATGGTCCGACAAACGTTTGCCAAGGAACAAATATACTGGTCAAGTGAAAACTGGAAAAAAGGACCATATTCTGATGAATCGAGCTTCATCTTTTTGAGAATTATGGCAGACACTACACCAGATGGTCTAAAAACAAAAGGTATGATTCGATATACGTTATTCTGCAATGAAGCACGACGGAGGGCACGTTATGCTGTGGGGAGCATTTTCTGGAAAAGGCGTTGGTCCGCTAGTTCAAATCCGCGGCAAGATGAATAATGCAATGTATAAGGATATCTTGCAATTTTCCTGCAATAATTTGCTGATTTTTGGAGGAAACACTTTAGTCGCTACTATTTGTTTCAGCATGATAACGACCCAAAGCTTACAGGCAAGCTCGTCAAGCAGTAGCTTTCGCACAAAAACATTTCGCTTTTGAAATGGACAGCCCAATCACCGGATCTAAATCCAAGAGAAAATCTTTGGAATGAGTTTGACAAACGTCAACGGAATTATAAATATTCCAATTCAGCAGAATTTAACCAACAATTGCATAAAGAGTGGAAAAAAACTTACCATAGACAACCGTGATTAAATTGATGCCACGTCGCTGCGCCGTAGTACATATTGCTAAAGCTGTGACGACAAAATTCTAATAGTAAATGTTGTTGACATTGATTTTTTTCTATTATAATACTAATTTTTTCCAAACTCGCCAAGATGCCCGGAAACGTTTGAGAATATGCGTTTTTGTTTGCCATTAATTTTGTCAGTTAATTTTATTGATGCTTATTTGTTATTCAGTAAATAAGCTTCTAACAATTCTGTCAATAAAATGTATGAGTATCACTTTAAGATTCCTCTTCATATGGGTATACTTACAAATGAACCGAATATCTTATGCTGGTCGGAAGCTTTTGACCACCAATGTACATTTGATTTATTTGCACGAATTATTCGATAAATAAATATTAGGAAATTCGGATATTTTTTATTTATTAATATAAATAATGTACATTGTTAAAAATAACATAAAAATATGCATGATTGTGTATTAAATATATAAAATATTTCATAAATAAACTATATCTGTTTCTGAAAATAACCAAAACTCAATCCAAACATTAAACATAAGCGTAAATTTTTAAACACAATGCTTTTTAATACCGTGGTTCAGAAGGATATTCCCAAGCAGACGGAGTTCTTGACCTCAAAACAAAATGACTGGGAGGCGACTGCACAGACTATCCCTTCATCGTGTTGGCGACTAAAATTCCAGGATTAGACAGAACTTGTTTAGCATATTAAAATGCAATTGGTCTGCCAAGCATATGTTCATGGAAAGGCCCCCCAGACACGATTTCAGTGGTACATCTATACGTTTTTCATTGTGTTTTCCTGTATCAAAAGGTATGAAAGCATGGACGACAGAGAGCAGGAAAACTCAGTGGTAAATCTATCATTAAACCACTGTAATCAGTTTTATAGGTGTTTTCCATCAAGATATGGCACTCTTGCTTCAAAAGTGTCACTTTTTTGAATTATGGTTGCCATTCTACGTACTTGGTTTTTACGCCTCTACCAGTCACCTTAAGTACCAGATAGCACACTGAAAATTCAGCCACCGATTAGCAGTTTTATTTGCAAGATCCTTATTGACTCTTCTGTAGCCCGGAAACAGTTTTTTTCCTGAAAAACGAAGTTTTTTTAGTTATGCCACTCTGAAGTAAGGGTGCGATATGATTTGGCAGACCAGTAGCATTTTTATATGGGAATCGAGTTTTAATTATTCCTTGAATTTCAGGCATTAACTCAATGAGGAGATGGTTTGTTCAGACGCCTTCCAGTCTATAAAACGGAGACTGTTGCCCATAGCGTCGTTATATACAGTGTGTCCACGTATAACCTGACCGACCTTTATTTTCGCAAACGTTGGCTCTAGATGCATACTTCCAATTACAAAAATGGTTTAAATAAGGTAAATAATTTTTTTAAAGCGATTTGGGTCAATAAACACATTTATTAAAAAAATACGAGATTTAAATTTTTATACGGTCCCCCGGTCCTATAAGTGATAGTTAGTAAAAATTTACTGTAACACTAAAAAGTAAGACAGAAAAAGACACATTCAACTACCATTAAAATTGACCGAGTTATGAAACTTTGAAATGCATGACTTATACCACCTTTTTAGATGTCAAAACAGATGATTTCGACCGTGCTTTCAGGGGTCGTATATAAAGTACTTAAACTTATTTCAAGGTATGCGGTTTGAAAGAAATCGTACAACAATTACGATTGAGTTAACTTTATTAGTTATGTTTCAGATTAGTTAAAATAATTATATTTTAACATATGTTGTATTTTGTAAGGATGTGAGGCTATGATTTATTTTAACAAAAAATATGTTATTTTCATAAGGTTTTATTTAACTTGCAACGATAATCTTTCCAGTTTAAAATTTGTACACGAACTCTAACTGACTTTCAAATGTCCGATCGAAGTTAAAATGTTACATACTGACTTAAATCCAATTACAATGTAATATTATTATGATTTTCGACTCTTACCATCTTATACATACTTACATTAAAGGATAACACAACAAAATTCGGATAGATTACCGTCAACAAGCTTAAGAAACGATTTTAGATTAGATAAACATGCGATGTTTTTTTTTTTTTTTTTTTTTTTTTTTTTTTTTTTTTTTTTTTTTTTTTTTTTATAATTATGTTTTATGTATTTTTTAACGCTAAGTAAAAAAAAAAAATTCCTTCACTTTTAACTATCATGTCAGGATTTTTCGCAAATCGTGAATTTCAATGTTAAAAAATAGCGAAAAATATGATACTATAAAATAGATGTAAGACTGTTTTATTCAGTTTAATTTTATTTAATTCAATAATTTATTCGATTTTTTGGTTTATACTGGGTTTCTTACAGCTATACAGCTCAGGGGTCCGATGAGATTGGGAGGGGAAGGGGGATCAATTTTAACTTTGAGCTTTTTAACTTGGAAATTTCCGATTTGAAAAAAATCCTGACCTGATGGATTAAAATGGAGGTCATTTTCGGTTTCAGCGCTAAAAAATACATGTGAATCAATTTTCAAAAGGTAAAAAACATGGTACAACCCAAAATTTGAAAGACGGTGTAATCTAACAGCATTTTAAAATATGTATCATTTTTGTAAAGAATTGAGGCTGTTGATTCTCATCCTTTTATTTAACAAAAATTCTGTTATTTTTATCCTCTTATATGTTCAGTACAAATTGTAAAATTTTCAAGTAATATGTAACAATTATTAAAGATTTCAAATTTATATTGCAATGCTAATTTTACCCTAAACAATTTCTTTAATATATCTGACGAAATTATATTTCTACTAAATTTGTGAATGATCCCTAATTTGCAGATAAAAATATGCCCCAACTTTAAACAGCTATTACTCGGTCAATTTTAATCGTAGAATAACGGGGCTTTTTTGCCTTGCTTGTCAGTGTAACAGTTAAATTTTACTAAATATAACTTATAGGACCGGGGGACCGTATAAAAATTTAGATTCTATAATTCTTCGCTAAATTGTTTTTTCGCTTCAAACTTTTTTTTAATCTTAACTCTGCACCTAATTTTGACCAGTTTTGTAATTGGAACATCTAGGAGCAACGGTTGCAAAAATAAGTGTCGGTCAGGTTATACGTGGACACACTGTATATAAAAAAGAAAGCAACATTTTTAACCTAAACATTTTATACAAGCTGATTTTCAAATGTATAATTAAGCTGACTTATCAATCCCGAAATCCGCCGTCATTTGTTACGACAGAGATGGATGAGGCTATGGTAAACGAAAAAAAAAACCATTCTAACGGAAAAGCATGGTAACTGGATTATAAAAGATAGCCACCTTTATAGTAATAATATCATTCAATTTTCCGTAACAGGAAATATTTCATAAAAAAGACACATTACTATGTTTTTAGGCTCCTTGAAGCCTGAACGGGAGTTGGCGCGGTAGCTCGTAGGGGGCAGAGACCCAATAGTATACTTATAATATTATAAAAGTGAATGAGCATCTTAATGTTTGAATGAATCCAACATCAAACCTATGAATTACTATCTTTGTATCTTTGCATTAGATAGATTATAACTCAGAAAAGAACATTGGCAATTTTTTATTTATTTTATTCAAATATTTGTATCAATATTTCAGAATTTCATTATTTTCATAGTGAATTCAATTTACATATTTTTCTTCTAACATCCTTACATTAATATTATAAATGTCAATGTGTGTTCGAAAGTTTGAATGAAGTCAACATCAAAACGGGTGAATTAATGCTTTTGTATCTTTGCATATAGAAGGATTATGAAAAGGGAAAGAACATACGCTATGTTTTATTTATTTTATCCAAATATTTAACTTAATGATTCAAAATTTCATACTTTTTCAAACAGAATCAATTGACATTTTTCTGATAAAATTTGACCAGCTTTCTTTCCCGTTGCCAAGAAAATCAAAATCTGGAGTAATAACTATAATTCCTCGGCAATTAATTTTTAATTGAACAATTTCTAAGTAAAAACTGAGAGTAAAAAGAAAATAAATATGACGTCACATTTGAAACGAAAAAAAAATGAAGTACTTTTTATTATATATAAAACACTAATATCGGTTATGTTAATAAGGGGTTTTCTGCCAAAATTGGCGATATAATTAGAAGAAAAATGAATGAACAAGAATTATATTATTAATATAATATTTCACTTGGGAAAATATGACGTCATAATTGAAATAAAACAGGTACAGTTGAACCTCTTTTATCCGGAACTTTTTAAACCGAAAATCTCGGTTAACCGAAATCCATTGTAAAACTTTTTTTTTTTCCCCTATCACGTTCATTGTGTTTAAAATCCATTTTGAAAGCTCTTTTTTTAACTATCATATTCCTTGTGTGCAAACAATCCTTTTGGATCTCCGAGTACATATAAATATTTTCGATTTCCTTTCTTAGAGTTCCTTTGGATTTAATTTGGGTTCTTGTAAGCTGCGGGATGAAACAAAGAAAACGAACAAATGAGCAATTCTGAAGCTTTTGAATGATTTGCAAAAGGTTTAGCATGACAAAGACTGTGATACTGATGAACTAATAATATTAAAAAAACTCCGTGACAGAGATTCAAAGTAAAGGCAATCGAAACTGCGACAAACAAAACATTTTTTTTCAAACCTTTGTGATATATCGCTCACCCGCAGGAAAAGTGACACATCTCGACAAATGTAAGTTTCACAAGAGAGGCAAAATGAAAATTACCTGATTTTACTGAACATAAAATTATAGCACTTAGCTCTGAATGCAGGAGTAAAAACGTGTATAAAAACGTTTAAGAATAAAGACGTAGGATGAGGTTTGGGTAATTTAACCTCCCCACACAATCCACCCCTTTTCTGTGGTCGGAAATGCACATATAGCGTAATAAAGTGACTTTCCGGATAACTACACTTAGGAAACTTTTTGTCTTGTATAACGAACCTAGGACAGACCTATTAGTAGAATAAAACGAAAAAAAAATGTTTGCAAGATGCGTCACATTTCTTATGGGTGAGCGATATGCAAAAGGTATTTAATTTCAAAATTAAAATTTAGGTAATTTTTTCTTGTTTCTATTTGCTATTGCTTTATTTTTATTAAGCTCTTGTTACCATAATAAGAAATATTGCATATATTTCTGCGTAAGCTTAAAATGGAAGCATTCTCGATTATCCGAAATTTTCGATTTTCCGAAAGAGGGTCGGTCCCAATTACTTCGGATAATCGAGGTTCTATTGTACTTTCAAATAATCGTTAAAAATACAAGGAGCGTGAATATCAGTAACGAATGAAAATGATAAAAAATGACGTCATATTTAAAATGAATGAGACTTTTTTTACTAATATTGATTAATAAGTTTGAGTATAAGTTACATAAAAATGAGAGTTTGTATTCAAAATTCACGTTTTGATTATCAGTAGAAGACCATTTTTTGTGTAAAAAAGGGGGAAATAAAACTGATTAATATATCTCGTGGTGCTATTTACTTTTTAAAATTAAAACGAATTTAATTTCAATTTGTATAGATGGTACAGTCGTGGAAAAAAAAGAAGTAAACACCCCCTACTAGCTTCTCAACAAATTATCGTAGAAGAAAGTTACTGGTACCTAACGATTGGAAAATAAAGTCTACTTTTAAATGATGTATATAAAATTTGCTTAGGGGGCCATCTACATATGAAAACGAACCATTTTTTTTTTTTTTTTTTTTTTTTTTTTTTTTTTTTTTTTTTTTTTTAACAGCAGTATACAATTCCGACAGCATAAATTAACTCTACACCCTCCAATTAGTCTAAAAACAAGTTTTCATGAATTCGTACCACAAGTTTTCGAGAAATTAATTATTTTAAAACGAGCGTATTTTAAGGGCTGTATCCAAATTGAAATTCGGTACTCGATTGTTAATGGTCATTCCATGTCAGTTCAGGCATGCATGTAACCCACCATCACAGATTTTGATGAAACTGGGTGTGTTTGTTCCTTTTATTAAGATATGATTCCCAGTATTTTTTTTTACTCCTTGGTCAAATAGTTTCTGAGAAAAAAATTGTCAAAATTTTGAAAATCTGCCGTCAGTTGGCATTCTTGACTGCTCGATTTTCAAATGTAGCATGACATATATATGATCATATTTCAATATCTATTCTACAAATCATATTCAAATAATTTATGCATAATATATAGGGTACGCAGTTTGTGAAAAAAAGAATACTGTTACGCTTATAATATTTTAAGTGTGTCTAAAAAAAAATGTTTAATCTTTGAAGTCGTGATTTTTTTTTTGAAAAATAATGCATTAACTAAAATAGCATTATCAACAAAAGGCGGTATTTTTATGAAATTTATTTTTTGTGGGGGATATACTTAAAGGTGTCCTTTACCTGATTCTGAAATAAAAATAGTGGGATTTTGGGTGTTTTTAGTAGTATTTCCTATTTAAAAATATTTTGAGGCGTATTTCAAATCAAATCAAGCAGAGTCATTCCATGTCAGTTCGCCAAAGACATTTAATTCACTGCCACAAATTTCAATGAAACTGGGTATGTTTATAGCTCATTTTAAGACAGGGTCAAGGAAATTAAAGGTGATTACAAGTAAAATATTTTTTAAGATAAAAAAAGATCTAAATTTTGAATTTTTTTAAAAAATGTTTTTAATGACAGATCTATATTCAAAGACTGCATAAAAAAAGTCATTTCAATATAAAATCACTAAATAAGTTTCAAATAATGTATATGTGGCAAATAATGTAGGCAGATTATTATTTATTGTTGTTTGTCATGTTTAAATGCTAAGAGTGTGTTTAATCTTGTGAATTCTTAAAATCAAGAATTTTGTGAAAAATAATGTGTTAATCAAAAATTTAATAATAACCGAAGGCAGGCTGTTATTACTTTTTTAATTGTACGTAAAAATATCTTTTCATTAGTTATAAAATAAAAATAGTGAAAATATGAGCAATTTTAACAATTTTCATAAAATGTGAATGTTTAATGATAAATATTGAAGCTTTTCATGCTAATATGTACTATAATGACTACGATATCATGTATTGCTACTCTTGCTTAAATATAATACATACAATAATAAAATAACAAATATTATTTACAGCAATAAAAATTAAATTAAATAGTACCAGTTCCTTTACCAACACTACATTTGGCACAACAGCCGACTTAAAATCAACAGCCCACTCTTATTGAAAAATACTTTCATCTGTTCAAATAATAAATAAACTGCATTTATATTTCTTAATATCAACTTATTATCTTAAGACGATAATAATAACTAAACAACATAATGAATTTATAAATCAGCTTTTAATTGAAAATTCATGAAATGGTCCCTTTAAATGTTGTTGTTCATCGAGTCAATCAAAACAAAAAAAAAAAAAAAAATAGTGAACCTAATATGCTGACTGCAATGACACTTCTAACAAAACTAATTAATTCATTACCATCTGAAATCAAACCCGAAAGATCAAAAAGAAAAAAAAATCATCTGTAGTGTGAATGTGACATACTCAGTGGTTGTTGAGATAGGAATGACTTTGTGACATTTTCACCTGTACTTCAATAAAATATAAACATGTAAGTTTTTTTCATTCATCCAAATTAAGTAAAACAATTATAAAATTTTGTTGTCATTACACCAGATGTTAAATTTTTCGTTACATACTATTGGATAAGTTCTTTACTTTTAGACATTATTGGTATAATGTCATAAAATTTACTATATGTATTTTCTATAAGTGTATAAACAATATATATATATGCTTTATTAAACATAAATGAATAATTTTTAAATAATTTGTTTGAGAACAGGGATATATATACACACATATATATGTTGAAAATCCATCTTTCAGCAATATTGTGATGAAATAAATCAAATTTCCGGTGTATAGCCCGCGGATCAAACAATCGTGATTCGACCCAGAAATTTTTAAAAATAAAATGTAACTTTTTAGATCACAGTAAATATTGGTCTTCCAATACTGAATAAAATTTCTGGGTCCAAACTGAATTGTTTGATCTGCAGGCTATACACCCGAAATTACGGTACATATCATTAGAAACTGAATAAAGTTACAAAAGTGCAACTCATTAAGTTTTAAATAATTTTTTAGATATAGTTATTTGAAAGATATAAATATAATGGATTATGTATTTTTTGCATATATTTAAATCACAATACGTCAAAATTTTCTTCAAAAGAGTGAAATTTGGTATTTTTTTCAATATTAGCAGCTCAATGCTAAATTTTCAATATTAAAGCCAAATATGAGTTTAAAGATTAGGACTGCTATTTTGAAAATTTCTATTGGGCTGTGAGGAGCTAGTGATTTTTCTCTTTTTTGGAAAGGGATAATTGCTCTTCGCCCTAGAAGTTTTACTAAAAAACAATATTGTTTATTTTTTTCCTTAAGAAACGAACATAAAAGATAATTTGAAAAATAAAATAAATGTATAAATAAAAATATTTCCAGGGATGATACATTGGATAGATTTTACATCTGAAAATATTGATAATTTTAAATATGATTTAAATGCTATTAAAACCAACCAAAATCCCACTATTTTTATTTCAGATCCAGTTATAATGTAGTATTATGTACAATTTAAAATTAAAAAATTAGTCATAGAAACTCCGCCTCTGATTGATAAAGATTTTTTAATAATTTCATTATTTTTTGTAAAATATTTTTGATTTAGAAGATTATACAATTTTTTAGACACATTTAAATATTTTTTTAACATTACAGCAATATTTTTTTCATAATCTACATACTTTATTTACCTTTCTTAAATTATTCGAAGAAGATTTCTTAATTAGTTATTGAAATATGATTTTATATATAAAATGAGGCCTTTGAAAAGTGAACAATCATTAATGGCAACTCTTGGCATTTTTCCAAAACTTTGATAATTGTTTCTCATATTTTCACTATTTTTATTTTATAACCATTTAAAAGATATTTTTACGTACAATTAAAAAAAGCAATAACACCCTGCCTTCGGCTAATAATAAATTTTTGATTAACACATTATTTTTGACAAAATTCTTGATTTTAAAAATTCACAAGATAAAAGACACTCTTAGTGTTTAAACATGATAAAAAACAAGAAATAATAATCTGCCTACATTATTTGTCACATACACATTATTTGAAACCTATTTAGTGATTTTATATTGAAATAACATTTTTTTTTTTTAATGCAGTCTTCGAATATCGAACTGTCATTAAAAAAAATTAAAACAATTTTTCAAAATTTTGATATTTTTTATCTTAAAAAATATTTTACTTAAGATCAAGGAAATTAAAGGTGATTACGTCTTAAAATAAGCTATAAAAAACCCAATTTCATTTAAATTTGTGACAGTGATTAAATGGCTTGGGGAAACTGACATGGAATGACTCTGCTTGATTTGATTTGAAATGCACCTCAAAATATATTTAAATAGGAAATACTACCAAAAACACCCAAAATCCCACTATTTTTATTTCAGAATCAGGTAAAGGACACCTTTAAGTATATCTCCCACAAAAAATAAATTTAATAAAAATACCGCCTTTTGTTGATAATGCTTTTTTTGTTAATGCATTATTTTTCATAAAAAATTCACAGCTTCAATTTTTAAATATTTTTTTAGACACACTTAAAATGTTATAAGCGCAGCAATATATTTTTTTCATAAGCTGCGTTCCCTATATATTATGCATAAATCATTTGAAGATGATTTGTAGAGTAGATATTGAAATATGATTATATATATGACATGCTACATTTGAAAACCGAGCTGTCAAGAATGCCAACTGACGGCAGTTTTTCAAAATTTTGACCATTTTTTTCTCAGAAACTATTTCACCAAGGAGCAAAAAAACTTACTGGTGGTCATATCTTAATACTAAGAACAAACACACGCAGTTTCATTAAAATATGTGATGGTGGGTTACATATTGATATTTTACTGCCCGATTTGATGTGGAATGCCCCTTAACCGAGAGAGAGCCCCCTTCTTGATGAAGGTACCTTAAGCATCACTCAAGCAGTCAATGAAGCCTGGTAGATTACAGGATAGCATAAGAAATTTCAAAATATCTAGTCACTTCTAACATAGATAACCATCATTTTGCCGTTTTTTAGCATAATTTTAAAACTACTTGGGAGAAAAATGTCAAATTTTGGATTTCCATAAAGCAGGACTTAATAAATCTGAATCCATCAAAAAAATTGTAGGTTGCGATTCATAATTTATTCGATTATAATTTCATAATTCGTTATTCATATCATAAAATTATAAAAATTGCAAATCCAAAGTATTTACGTTTGGGTATATTACTATTATTGCTACAAAAAAATTGGCACATGAGGAGCATAATTTCAAGAGTTATAAATAAAAATATGAAAATGGAATTAAACATTACAAGCACTGAAATTTGAATGTTTATAATTGAAAAACTTATCATTCAAATGACTTGAAATTTGGTGTCTGGGCATAGTTTGAACCGAAGATTTGAAATATCTCGTTAAAATTGGTATTGCTATTGAAAAAAATGAAGTTTGGATTCGTTTTAATATGTAGACGACCACCTAAACAAATTTCATATACGTCATTTAAAAATAGACTTTATTTCCAATCGTTCGGTATCAGTAACTCTTGTCTAAGATAATTTCTTGAGGAGTTAGTAGGGGGTGTTTTCTTTTTTTTCCCAGGACTGTACAAAAGCTTGATTAAAATAAATTTTCCTAAAACTAAAAACATATTTTCGCACATTGAAGCTTTATGAATGAATTTATTCCACAGAAGCGAAAATCGTCTGTTATGTAAATTACATACTTGCAAACTTTCCCTTAAACTTCCATAAAACCCGAGTTAAATTAACCCAGGTTAAACCCATTTCGAACCAGAAATTTACTGAAGAAATTAATTCAAATGGATTTCATAGAGAAACATAATATTAAGGTATAATGATACACCAAATAAATTTTCTTGTTAGTAAGGCGTATAACCTGGGTCAACTTAACTCACATTTTATGGAAATTTAGATGAATGTTGGCAAGTACTAAATTAAACTTCCGTACATTTGAGTGGAAAGTTATTGCTCCTACGAATTGAATTAAAAAAATCATGTACAATTTTAATTAATTATTTTTAACAGATGGCAGTTAAGAAGTATCACAAAAGCGTTTTTAGCGAAAGGTTTTATCGGGTAAAAATGATGTAATCTTTTTCATATAAAAATATCATTTTAATTAGAAAACATTAATATATAATTGTTTTAATTTAAGAAGCAAAAATCGTCTGTCATGTAAATTAGATACTTCCCAACTTTCCCTTAAACTTCCGTAAAATGCGAGTTAAACGAACCCGTTAAAAACAGAAATTTACTAAAGAAATTAATTCAAATAGATTTCATAGAGAAAAATGATTATCTCTCTATTCTAAAAAAAAAGTAACTACCGCTGTCACCGCCGCCGCCGCCGCCGCCGCCGCCGGTTTTGAATTTTTTGTGACCGGAGGTCTTTCTTCGTTAATATTAAGAAAAATAATGCATACAAAAATATGAAAATCGGTAGTATTATACAGAAATGTTTGATAAACACGCTCATGCAGACAGTTTTCAAATCGAAGAATTATTTTAAGAGATATTTAATGCTAAAGTTGGACAAAATCGTTCCACTAAAAAAGTTTTATAGGAGCAAAAACTATACATCGGAATTTAATAATTTTTAGATCATTTTATACGTTATAATTTCCCGGTGTGCAGAATTAATTTATTTTTTAATTTGACTCATTTTTCGAGGTTTCATTTCTATTTTAAATTCAAATTTTCAGCATTTCGAGAGATATTTTTTTCTTATTTCAGAAAATTGTACTAATTTAACCTGTTGCAAACTTTATAAACAACGGAAACAATAATGTTTGCTTCAAATTAAAAATTTATTTACACGTGACTATTATAAACAGAAAAAAACTTTCAAATTAGAATTAAATAATTACTTATAAAAAGCAGGAACTTATTGAAAATTACTTCATCTATAATTACACATGAATTTTAACAGAGAAAGGATATTGTAAAATAATAAATTTATTAACATGCGTTAGAAGTCTTAAATAGGAGAAATTACATCACAATTACGTCACATTACAGTTATTACATAAAATGAACACAAAATAATATTGCAAAACAGTATAAATTTAAAAATAGCACGAGACATTTATTTGATATTTTGAGATGAATTTTTCAACTATTTTTTTTTTTTTTTTTTGGTCAGCGCAAATAATATTTCATTTCTAATAAAAGCATTTTCACGTGAATATTAAAAAGGGAAAGAAAAGTTTGGTGAAAATTACGTCAGATTAAAAATGATATATTTAAAATGCCTTATTTAAAAGGACTTTCTTTTCGCTTTGTTAAAAAATACCGGGAGACAAAGACTCTGTTTACTTAATTCATTTTATATTAGATGATTTTGAAATGCCATTGTATCTTTTAACAGCAGCTGAGAGAAATGAATAGAAACCCGTTTATAGGTAGATCGCTTTTGTTTTTTTAATTATAATTCAATATTCCAAAATCTTTTTAAAGCCGATCAAATTAGCGTGCTTTTAGAGACTGCAGTGTCTGAACGGGGGTTGGCGAGCGTAGCTCGTAGGGGGCCTAGCCCCCTAGTAAATGTATAATGAAACACCAAATAAATTTTCTTGTTAGTAAGGCATATAACCTGTGTCAACTTAACTCACATTTTACGGAAATTTAGTTGAATGTTGGCAAGTATGAAATTAAACTTCCGTACATTTAAGTGGAAAGTTATTGCTCCTACAAATTTAATTAAAAAAATCATGTACTATTTTAATTAATTATTTTTAACAAATGACAGTTAAAAAATATCACAAAGGCGTTTTTAGTAAAAGGTTTTATTGTGTACAAATGATGTAATTTTTTCCCGCAAAAAATTCATTTTATTTAGAAAACATTAATATATAATTATTTTAATTTCGTCAAAGTGGTGTAATATTCATTTCATAAGCTTATAGAGTAAAAGTGAAATCTTAAAATAACAATATACATTTCAGAAATAATGTTTTGCACCAAAAGTCGCATTATTTCAAAATGTAACTTTTGCTTACATTTTAAATATATTTTCTTACTTTAAATTTAGCATTTAGTAAAAATAAATTTCAATATTTTTTTCTAAATGTACATGTACAATAACATTGGACTTCATTAAGTGATTGCATCTTTTAATTAAGTCAAAATGCACAGTTTTACAGGAATGATGAAGTCAAAGAATATATATATATATATAATCTCGACAAGTATTATTCCGTACGAAAACTGTCCAGGTGGCGTCTTCATTTTTTAAATCATTATTACTTACATATTATCCACTTTTCTTTCAGAAATTATTAGCATTTTATAGCACTTATACAATATGGTTTGATTTTCACAGAATTTACCATTCGCAAATACATGTTTAACATCCTTTTACCTTAAAATCTCCCAGAAATTCAATGTAAGAAAGTTTAGCAAGTAATTGTAATTAGAGATTAGGCTTCACATATGATATAGTTTACATGTAAAGAATAGGTGAAATCACTTATTAAGCAATAAATTCACCTTCACCTCACATCCTCCTAATTTTAAAGGCGCTATGATTATCGAAAAGCGAAAGAGAAGAAGGGAAATTTTCTTTCGATTTTAAAATATCTAAATCTACAGTTAAAAAAAATCTTTGAAACACAATCTCGGTCCCCTGTTCTCTGTCCCCCACTGTTGCAGCATATTCCTACAAACAGCAAAGCTTTCATAATCCAACATTACAACACAATAATCGATATCGAAATATTTTGCCGTAACTAGACTGCTTTTTCCATAAGCAGATTGCTTCCGCGATTGAAAGAAATAAGCAACTTAATGCTTAAATAATAAGTATTTAGGCCTCGAGAGTCTTCGAAGCGTAGTAAACGTTTTGATATTATTGATAGATCAACAGCTATTAAAATTGTGGTAAAATGAAATAAAAATGTAACAATTATTTGAATGTTTAAGATATTTCTCATGTCATCTTATTTATTTTTTACTTTTGATGCTTCACTACGTCTGATTTTTTAAATTTCATTTACCTTTTTTTTTCTTTTCAAGGTATGATTTTTTTAAATAGAAACATAGTGTTGTATGTTGATTTTTGGATTGTTCTAATCATTTCAAAGGCACGACTGAAGTGATCTGTTAATAATCGCTATTTACTAATATGTCTCTTTAAATAATATTCTTTGTCACGAAAACATAAATCAATGTCTATGAACGCAATAAGTATAAAATAGAATAAATATAAATCATAAAATAGAATAACAGAGATGTAAATTCATTCTCCATTCTTAAAAAACGAATAAGAATTTTCAAGCTCATGAAAGAAATTTAAATGATGCAATATATATAAACAACAATAAGCAAATAGCGATCATTAGAAGTGTTTCTACTGTAAAATACGACAAAAGGTTAATTACATATGCTATTAATTATCGAAATGTTTTGCTTAATTGATGAATTTATTCTTCTTTAAATGTTAAGTGAACAAAGTCACGTGTAACAGCTAGTCTAATTATATTTCTTTCTCGTTTCCATAAAACAGAAATCCGCAATAATAGCTTATCGGCCAGAAATTAATTTAAAATTGTAAGATTTTCTCGGGAAAAAGGGGAACAAAAATTAAAAAAAAATAAAAATATATGCTTTCCGTGTGACGTCAATCACGTCGTTTTGGTTGAAAACTAAATATAAACGACCGGAAACTATGTTGCATTTTCTATTTTATCAGTATATTGTAGTTATAATTTATAGCTATATTTCACAGCTAAGTTTTTTAATAATTTATAAGCCGTGGTACCATTTTATACGAATTAGAGTAAATAAGAAATTAAACTTAGGAACCGTTTGTTTAGAGGTATTTCGTCTGCGCATAGATATTGTGATTGCTTAATTTTTTAGTTAAATTGAAAAAAAAAATATTTGGAAAGAAGATATATAGTAAATGTCAATAACATGTACCGTAAAAATCCATGTCGAAAATGACATCAAAACGCAGAAGAAAAATTCCTTCTCAACAATTAATTTTTTATTGAAAGATTTTCACATCAAAAAGGAAAATGGAATAAAAAAATTAAGATAAAAATGATGAATATATCGTCATATTGGAAATAAAACAGAAATGTTCAAGTACTTCATAATATAGGTTGCATGAATTTGAGTAAGTACATAAAGAAGTCGAATGTGACATCATGAGAATAAAACTGATATTCTTTTATGTTAAAAGAAAATGGTGTTGGGTTATAGTATTAAATATGATTATTGAAAGAACATTTTAAACAATTATTTATGTTTACCATCTGCAAACGGCTAGTATAAAGATTTAACTTTTAATTTAAATTTGAAAAAATCTAAAAAACAAGTTTGAAAAGAAAATGGATTTTAGATGTTAATAAACATGCACATTAAAATAATTCATGTCGAAAATGACGTCACGATTAGCGGGTAAAAAAATATTTTTTATTATTGAAATCTAAAAAAAAAAAATTAACTTGACTGAAAAAAAAAAAAAAAACATTTTTTAATAATATTAATTCTTAAGGCTGATAATTTCACAAACTATGAATGACTAGTAGGATGTGGCAATCCCAAAACATTCTTCTATCTCATAGATGTTAATATTTCCTGAAAAATAAAACATATCAGTGCCGCCAATTAGGTGATTTACACCAAAATCTAATCAGCGAAACCTTATGTCAACTTGTAGCTGAATCTGGAGTTTGATGAAAATCCGTGCTTCAGGTAGAACTCTTGAGAAAAAAAAAAATCTACATAGCAGAGCCACCTGTTGGTTGATTTACTCCAAAAACTAATCAGGACGAATTTATATTAGGGACTAACTAAATCTGAAGTTTGATGAAAATTCATGCAGTATTTCTTGAGATACAGTTACTGCGGAAGTCGTGATAAATGCAGCCTAGCAGCGCCACCTGTGCGGCGATTTATACTAAAAATTAAACAGCACTAATTTATATCAGGGACTAACTCAATCTGAAGTTTGATGAAAATTCGTGCATTAGTTCTTGAGATAAAGATATTGCGATAATCATGAATAATACCGCATAGCAGCGCCGCCTGTGGAGCGATTTCCACTAAAAAGTAATCAGCACTAAATTATATCAAGGACTAACGGAATCTGATTTAGATAAAAATCCGTGAGTTAGTTCTTGAGATAGCTATTCCGGAAATCGTAAAAAATGCAGCATAGCAGCGCCAACTGTTGCTCGATTTACAACAAAATTGTAATCAGCGCCAGTTTATATTGGGGACTAACTGAATCTAAAGTTTTATTAAATTTCGTTGATTAAGTCTTTAGGTAGGGCACCCACAAAATTTGTGTCACATACAGACAGATAGACTTACTCACACATTCACAGACAGACATATTGTAAAAACATGTTTTTCGGGTTCTCTGACACTAAAACGTGTAAATCCGTCGAAAATCGGAATTCGAAAATTTTTATGAGTCAAATCTCTTTTCTTGTAAAGATAGAAGAAAGTAAAAATAACTTTTTTTTAAAGGAAAGTTGCATTTTCGTGATAAAATCTAAAGATGAACATCAGTATTGAAATTTGGCTGGGTCAATCCATTTCAAGTGGTCCAGCACTCGTTGCTCGACCATTTTTAAAAAATCTGAAATTTTTTGTACAACAACCCTAATATGATGGAAGTTCAAAATGACTATCTATCTATATTATAAAGGACAAACATATCTGTGAGTAACGCATACGTCATTTTGCGAATGGCAACACTTTGAAATTTGAAATAAAATTTTGGATTTGCAATTTTTTCTACTGCAAATTTTTAAACTTCTAAACATCGCACATTTTAAATTTTTACACCGTCGTATAAGGAAAAAAATACTCTTTTAAATGCAATTTGTTTGAAAACTGTATCTCAATTTATTTTTCAGATATTAATTTTTTTGTAGTTTTTAATAACATTTTTCTTATCGTGGCAACAAAAGTACCTCATTTCATTGAAAGTCATTGAAAGTAAACGGAAAATAGTCGAAAATATGAGATATATTTCTGTTGCCATTTTCTCATAAAACCTAAAAAAAAAATGTTGAAATTAAAATATGGGCTATGCCAAGAATATTGTCTGTTATTCTGTGATAATGACGTCATATGCACACTTTTCTATAGACGAAGTTTAAAACTGGATTGCTTTAGTGGGATTAGGTGATGGTGGATTGCTTTAGCGGATGCAAATGACGTCATTTTATAAAAAAAAACGTGTATTTTATTTCATAAACCTGAATTATGTTTTGTAGAAGTGCGTCATTTTTACAGCCCAGCTGCTTTGAAATTCTTCACAGGTGAAAATGCTTCACATTTAAAAATAATGTAATCGAAATCACACGCTGATAAAACGCAATGTTTTACAAAAATTTAGAGTATCTTTATAAAGTATATTTTTCAATCTTCTGACCATCGTTACATTTCCAATTTTCGTCGCATAGAGAAAAAATTTACTTTCAAATGCAATTTGTTTAAAAACTTTATCTTAATTGACTGATGTATTGTATTTTCTAAAATAATTTTTAAGCATGATTTTTTTTTAAGTTTATCTTATCACGTGCCGTTTTCAATACATAATAATAATAAACATTTTTCACATAAAGCAACAAACATTTTTCAGCATTTGTTTCTGACTATTTTTGCATGACGAAATTAATACTTCCTTTATAAACAAATAAAAGAATAATATTAAAAAAACCACCAATCTAACATATTTGTGAAAGACAAATTAACGAAATTAATACTTCTTTTATAAACAAATAAAAGAATAATATTGAAAAAACAACAAATATAACATATTTATAATCGTACAATTTAAATTTTTAGATCACCAAATAGGATTTTTTTTAATGGAATAACTTTGCAAAGTCCATCTCAGTTTACTGATTGTCTATAGTTTTAAAAACAATTTTTAAGCATGAAATATTTTTAATTTGTCTATATCGCGCGGAGCTCGATTACGAAAAATTAATCCGTTTGCCCTTAAAACAAAATACAGACTTCATCATTTTCTTACGGCTAATATCCATAAAAAAAATTCCCTATGAATAAATAAATAAAATAATATAAATAAAACACAAATTTACCAGACATGTATAAGCTCTGAAATTATCAGAATATAAAAGGATGCCATAAGTAGCAAAATCTTGGCAACTCTTAGCATGCGGCTAAAAAGAAAATATCGCTTTTGATAAATTTAAAAAAATTATTTGATTGTATAATTCGTATTTTCCATATGAAAAATGCTTTTTTAATGTAAGTTGTCAATCTAAAAATATTATGGAATATAAAAAAAAATTATTAATTTTCAATTTAAAAAAATGATTTCACCTATATTCTTTAGCCCGGGAAGCCCGGGTACTATCCCCTAGTTATTTTAATTTTATTAATTTTTGTTTGTGCATGGCGGCCATCTTTATTTCATCGTCTGCAGCAATTTTCTCACAAGAAGGGTTTACGGAATTGAAAATAATTCACCTTTTATTTATCCAATTCAACTGCGGATTAAAGCAATTTGTACAGAATACATTGGGCTAAAAATTTGGTAATAGAGTAGTTTCCGAAACTAACTGCTTATTGGTAAAATTTAAGCATAAAGTTTCAGTTTTTTCCAAAATTTGTCCGTTTACAAGAGGAATTTTTTCTTGGCAAGGAATACTGTCAACATGACATAATTTTTTTTTTACAAATAGGCCGAAAGTACTTGTACTCACAAGCCAAGTTCCAGTTCTGGGACTTGCTTTCTCTTCGCTAAAAAAAAAATCCCAAATTTTTCAAAAATGTCAAAAATCGCACTTTTCAGGCTTTAATATCTCTGGTGGGGCACGAGATAAAAATCTGAAATTTTTTTTTATAAGTGTATTGTATGGTAGTGTTATTCACAAGAAATTTCAGGATGGAGATTTGACAACAAGCTGAGATATGGCAAGGGCAACATGTCAAAACAATGCTGCCAAACTATTGTTTTGTTGTAGTCACAGCTAAGTATTTATCTCAGAGTGTCATTTAAATTTATATTTTAGATTATCTTTAAATAATAGTAACAGAAAATAAAGCATTTTGCAATTAATTAAAAAAATAATTATGCCTCACGCCTACATTTTGTATGGTTTCAGTAATTTTTGCTGTAATTTTAGTAACTAAAAGAAACCTCAGCACTTTTACATAAATATATATACAAGACCCGAGACAAAAATAGAATATGGAAAGAGAAAAGCTGATAATGTTGGCATACTTGTTGAGACATGATCAAACGTGTCAAAACACATTCCTGCTTGTTGGTTTCAAAACCACAATTTTAATGCTGCTTGCCAGTCTCTGAAACTTGTTCCTACCATAAGTATGTTCCTGCAAATGAAACATTATGCGATGTTACCATGCATCAGCCTCAAGTAATTTTCAGAGAGTAAAGATACCCAAAGTCTTTTCAAAATTTATACTGCAGAAAAATCACATTTTTGCATAAGAAGTAACATTGGAATTATTAATGAATAGAGACTTGCACATAGTGATTTCAAAGTATATTTCAATGAGCCAGCAGGGGCAAGATCATCAATGGGTTATCAAGAGATGACAAGACTTGGTTCCTCCAAATAAAATTTTGAGAAAGATCAAAATTGTGGTTTTTGAACCAACAAGCAAGAATGTGTTTTGACACGTTTGATCATGTCTCAACAAGTATGACAACATTAACAGCTTTTCTTTTACCATATGTTGTTTTTGTATCAGGTCTTGTATAAAAATATTTTTTTCTTTATGTAAAAGTGCTGAGGTTTCTTTTAGTTACTAAAATTACTTACAACAAAAATTACTGAAACTATGCAAAATGTATGGCCTTAGCATAATTATTTTTGCAATTAATTGCTAAGCTTTGCAAAGGGCTTTATTTTCTGTTACTATTATTTAAGGATAATCAAAAACATAAATTTAAATGACACTCTGAGATAAATACTTAGCTGTGACTACAACAAAACAATAGTTTGACAGTATTGTTTTGACATGTTGCTTTTGCCATATCTCAACTTGTAGTCAAATCTCCATCCTGAAATTTCTTGTGCATAACACTACCATACAATACTCTTATTAAAAAAATTTTCAGATTTTTATCTCGTGCCCCAGCAGAGATATCAAAGCCTGAAAAGTGCGATTTTTGACATTTTTGAAAAATTTGGGATTTTTTCTAGCGAAGAGAAAGCAAGTCCCATATCTGGAACTCGGCGTGTGAGTACAAGTACTTTCGGCCTATTTGTAAAAAAAAAAAAAAAAAAATATGTCATGTTGACAGTTTTCCTTGCTAGAAAAATTTCCTCTTGTAAACGGACAAATTTTGGAAAAAAACTGAAACTTTATGCTTAAATTTTATCAACAAGCATTTAGTTTTGGAAACTACTCCATTACCAAATTTTTAGCCCAATGTATTCTGTACAAAGTGCTTTAATCCGCAGTTGAATTGGATAAATAAACGATGGATTATTTACAATTCCGTAAACCCTTCTTGTGAGAAAATGGCTGCAGACGATGAAATAAAGATGGCCGCCATGCATAAACAAAAATTAATAGAATTAAAATAATAGTCATTTTGAACTTCCACCATGTTAGGGTTGTTGCACAAAAAATTTCAGATTTTTTAAAAATCGTCAAGCAACGAATTGATGATTTTCTGGACCACTTGAAATGGATTGACCCGGCTAGGAAGCTGGAAGTACTGAGTAAAGAGAAATAATAGAGGTGCAGCATGCCATAAAAATAGTTTGCAATATGAATCAGGTCATCGATCAATAAAAGTTCTTTAAATGAAAGTTATTTGCTTATGTTTAAGTATTCTAAAGTAGCATTTCATTGTGTTATGAATTAAAAACTGTATTACTGAAAGTTTTCTTCTTTTTTTCGTGAAAGGTTGTGTTCCGCATCGAACATAGCTAATTTTAGGGTTATATTTTTGGCGTCATCCCCAGCCGCCACACTTCATCTCTATTCTTTCTCTTTATTCTGTGAGCTGGAAGTATATTGGAGCTTGGCATACACAATAAAAAGCATAGAACTCTTATTTCCCGATTGAAGACAGGTTTGTAAATCATGGTTTGGCAACCGGATTTCAGTTACACATATCTTCTACCTTTCAAATTTAAAAATATATTGTCATTAAAAAAAAAATAATTAAATGTGTATTTTAAAAGATATTTTTGTAGTTCTATACGTTCAATACATAAACAAATTACACTCCGAATTCCAGCTTAAATACACGGTTCCAATAAAATTCTCCCAACATTGTTTTTTCGTTCTACGAAGAGAGATTCGTCTATTTTCACGATTTTACATGGCCCTCCTTTTTTTAGGTGCATTCGTAATTATATAAATACGTAGCACCTATAGTCGTCGTTCAGTCCGTCCGTTTGTCTGTCCGCATGTAACAGAGCAAAAACTACCCAACCGAATGGTCTGAAATTTCAAATATATGATTGTTGCAAAATTTTGTCAAGCCATTTCAAATTTTATGAAAATCGGATGTATAGTTTAATTACAGGGACAGTGAAAAGTTTTTCTTTACATTACGGCCAATGGGGAAAATTATTGCAAGTGATTTTTAATGATATTAGAGCCTTCCGAATGATCTGAAATTTTAAAGATATAATTGTTGCAAAATTTTGTCGAGTCATTTCAAATTTTAGGAAAATCGGATGTATAGTTTAATTATAGGGACAGTCAAAAGTTTTTCTTTACATTACGGCCAATGGGAAATTTATTGCAAGTGCATTTTAATGATATTACAGCCTTCCGAATGGTCTGAAATTTTAAAGATATAATTGTTGCAAAATTTTGTTGAGCTATTTCAAATTTTAGGAAAATCGGATGTATAGTTTAATTACAGGGACAGTCAAAAGTGTTCTGTTACATTACAGGGAATGGGAAAAAATATTGGAAGTGCATTTTAATGATGTATCAGACTATGCACTTTATGAAGTGCAAAAAATTATACATTCAGTACAATATGGGGTGCAAAAAATAATTATAAAACTAGTTATAGTACGAACGCACCTCATTTGCCACTTTTGACGAGCAATTTCCAACTTGTTTAATTGGTTGCAGTTTCATTTTCGCGATTCTTTATATTATTTGGCACAAAATTTCACTTTTTTACGACTGAATTATGCTAAGGCTTCTCTACAAATAAGAATTTATATATATATATCGAAGTAGTAAAACCTCAATTTTAAATGATTGTTTTTTCAAGATTTTACTGATTTTTAAAATTGTATAAATATATATAATAACTAAAATTCTTATTTACCTCTTCGTTATAACTCTAGTAATTGCTTCACACAATTTTACATTCGCATTTATGTAAAATAATATCAACGTAAAATATTTCTATCTGCTATCTATCATTTAAATAAGTGTCTGAAATACAAATAACAATAAAATTGCCGTTAAGAAAGTATTATCTTTAAATCTTTCAGAAGTAATGCTTGTTGTTTCTTGCATGCGTGATGTATTAGATAAATTGCATTTCCGACACAATTCCCTATGCATGGAAATAATTTTCTAAATCTAAAACTGGAAAATACATTCTCTGAAATCAATGACACATGAAATTAAAAAATCTAAGAGTAACAAAGTTTTTTTTTTTCTTATTTGAACGCAAGATTTGAAATAACGACTGAACGCTCTTTCAAAGGTATTTTCATCTTAAGATTTAACCTTTCATATAATACATTATATTTCTGATATTTTTATCTGTACAAGTATTATATATTTTGTTTAATAAATGAATATTTCTTTTAAATATAATTATTTTGTTTATGAAAAATGCGAGGTGCATTTGTTAATTTTTTATGTGTCTCATTCGTTTTCCAATTAAATGGAAATGCAAAATATCTTAACCAATTGTAATACCTCATAATGTATCTTAGTAGAATGTCTGATGTAATTTACCTAAAGGATATATTATATCTAAAGTTTTGTATTTTATTGTTACCTATATCTTTTTTATTACTTTCTTCCATCTTCAAAAGAAGAAAGTATTGGATTCGTGAAAATTTTCGACTTCCGGTTTTTGATGGATTTACATGGTTTAGAATGTTCTGAACACGATTTGATGGCTTTTAGAAAATTTCTGTCTGTGCATCTGCCTGTCACTCTGTCACTCTGTGAGTCTGTATGTGACAAAAATTTTGTGGGCTCTCTATCTCAAGAACGAATGCACGAAATTTCACAAAATTTTTCATTCAGTGAGACCTTCCTATAAACTGATACTGATTACTTTTTGGTGAATATCGTCCAACAGGTGGCGTTTTTTTCACGATTTCTACAATAGCTATATCTCAAAAACTACTGCACGGATTTTCATAAAACTTCAAATTCAGTTAGTCCATGACATAGTTTGGGGCTGATTATTGTTTTGGTGAAAATCGTCCAACGGGTGGCACTGCTATGCTGCATTATTAATGATTATCGCAATTGTTCTAACTCAAGAAAAAAATGCACGAATTTTCATCAAACTTCCGATTCAGTTAGTACCTGAATAAATTAGTGTTGTTTAATTTTTGGTGCAAATATCCCAACAGGTGGCGCTGCTGTGCCATTTTTCACGATTTCCGCAATAGCTGTGTCTCAAGAACTAATGCATGAATTTTGATCAAGCTTCAGATTCAGTTACTTCCTTGTATAAATTGATACTAATTAGTTATTGGGGTAAATCGTCCAATAGGTGACGCTGCTATGCAGAACTTTTTGCAATTTCCTCAATAGATTTATCTAAAAAACTAATGCACGGACTTTCATCAAACTTCAGATTCAGTTAGAAGTTGTCAAAGTTGTTGATAATTAGATTTTTGTGTAAATCATCAAACCGGTGGTGCTGATATGCTGCATTTTTCAGGAAGTATTAACATGTATGAGATGGAAGAAAGTTTTGGGATTGCCACATCCTGCTAGTTTATATGTTTATTTTATTTATATTTTCCTTTATTCCTCACTATTCTTTACAAACAATCCATTGTTTAGTAATCTCAGCACGACTTCCATAGTTATCTACTGTTTCCTTTTTAGAAACAAAATACACATTAAAGCACTACTGTCAATTAAATGTTCATTAAAAGTATGTGAAGTGTACAATTTGTCTGTAAATTTACATTTAAACAATAATATCATTAGGTACTGTAGAAAAAGTGTTTCTCGTATTCTGCGCGCTCAATGAATGAAATGCATTTGAAACTTAATTACCTGTACGTAGAAATATTATTTTTAAATATAAATAGACTTTTGTATAGTTACATTCTAAAAATTCAATGCTATATAAAATTAAAGTAAATATATATTGCAAGAATAAAGATGTTTATAATATTTGTAAAAACAACTGCATGCGCTTTTGAAGTGATTTGTATCTAAAATTTAATTTTTACCCGATCACATGTTATATTAACCCTTAAATGCCTGATTTTTCAAAAATCATTGTAATAATGTTTTTCGGCTTTCATTTCTTAAATAAATCATGGGAAAAATAATTTAAAAAATCATATTTTGTTTTAAGTATAGTTTACGGCTAAAAAACTGTTTGCTACTAATCGGCAATACTGGTGTCTGATTGAAAAAATAATTTCCCTTGATAAAATTCTATAGTATTAAACACACAAGAATTTTAGGGACTATAATAAGAAATAAATTTTACTTGCTCACTGCAGGTCAAAATAGGGTATTTCGCAAGCTCCCAAACAAAACAAAAAGAACAAGTAGCAACAATTGAAAAAATAAATCTATCTTTATTCTTAAACAGCACAAGTGTTGTCATCTACATGTTGAAAATCGATTTAATAATATTTTCGGAATGCATTTTATTGGCAACATTAGGCATTATAGCTTCAATATTATTCTAATAGTATTTTAGAGCCTAAATTGGGTATGTTGCCGAAAAGCAACACCAGGCATTTAAGGGTTAAGAACCTTTCGTATGTTGCATTTTATTTAACACTTCATGTAGATAAATTATTATTTCCTAATTATACTACAGTAGTGTAAAATCTCAATAATTATATAAAGTATAATAGTAATAACATCTACTGATTGGTGCTGTATTTAAATTAGCATAGTCCCCAGATAGAAAATCGTACTAAACTGTATAGCATAATTTTGAAACAATGTTTTGTTTCTTCGGTACATGTTACTTTCGCATGCCAAAATAGAAAACATTAGATCAAATAATTAGAAATATTGCCGCCTATATTTATGGAACTCGCAATATTAAATTTATTTTTAATGGTTAAAATACAAAGTGCAAAACTGATAGTTTTTAAATTAAAATTCAATAATTACTTTATGAAATTAGCTGCTATTTTGGATTTACATATTTAAAGCTCCTTAAAAATCAATTTCCATTAAAAAGGCATATGCTTCAATTCGTATTTTTTAAATTAATTTAAATATTGTTATATTATATTGTTTTGAAGTTGTCCGGAATTCGTACTAATTTCACTGTTTGCAACAGATGGCACGGGTCGAGATATTTTCCGGCGTATCATGAATGTGAAACGCTTTGCAGCTTAACTCCAATGCTTGAGGTTTGATGACCCAAATACGAGAGAAAAACGATTAAGGGAAAATCCAGTGGCATTAATATCAGAGATTTTCGAAAAATTAATAACAAACTCTCAGTCAGCTTACAGTATTGGCACTTTGGCATGTATCGATGAGATGCTTGTTAGTTTTAGAGGAAGGAGTAAATTCAAGATGCACATGCCTAATAAGTCGTGTAAATATGGGCTGAAAATAATGGCTTTAACTGATGCCAGAAACAATTAATTCTTCTGTGGCTATATATACTCTGGTAAAAATTCTGATTGTATGACACTTTCAGAAGAATATAAAATGTTGCAAAAACCAACGCAGGCAGTTGTGCGCTTGCCTGCTTGTATTGTAGGCACAAACAGGAATATGACAGCAGACAATTGGTTTTCATCAGTTGAGCTTGTAAAAGTTTTGAAGGAAAAAAACTTAATCTGTGTTGAAACATTAAAAAAAAAAATAAAAAAAAAACCCCTAAAGAATTCCTTCCAAACAGAAGCAGAAGAGTCGGGGGTTCAATTTATGCTTTTCGAAGGATTTAACATTGGTATCACGTGTTCCTAAAAAAGGCAAAGCTGTATTGCTAGTGTCGTCTATGCACTCATCAATATCCCAAGATACAGACATCAATAAACCGGAAATTATTGCTTTTTATAATAATACCAAATCTGGTGTTGATGCCTTAGAGGAAAAATGCGTCATATATTGTACTGGTCGGAAAACCAGAAGGTGGCCAATGGCTATATTCTTTCGCCTTACGGATATAAGTGCAGTTAACGTATTTATTATTTACCAGGCTACATGAGACTATAGAAAAGAGTCAAGGCTAGATTTTATAAAGAACCTCGCAAAGCAGCTTGCCAGTGAAGAGTTAGAAAGGAGGTTAACAAATACCCGTCTTTCATACGAAGTGGGATTTTCAATTGCAAATATACTTGGTAAAGAAGAGGAAAAAGTACAAGCAGATAGCAGTGGTAAATTACCTACAAGAAAATACTGTACCGTTTGGCCAAAAAAGTTGAAAAGGAAAACATCTACTCTATGTCATTCTTATAAACACCCAGTATGTGGACAATGTTCCGTTGCCGTATGCCCCGGCTGCAATTGAATGACGTAAAAAGCAAAAATAATAAAGAAATATTCTTAAGGTAATATTTCAAAATATTGCATTATTAATTTTTGTTTATTTAATTCTAACAGTTATTAACATTAGTGTCATCCCATGATATCTAAACGAAGTAAGTACTCATTAAAAGGTTGTTTAGGTAATCTTTCCAACAATTAATATTATAACATTTAACAGTTTTAATGTAATTATTTTTAGTATTTTGGTAATTGCATGATTTCCAGACTATATCCAAAATAAATTCCAATGCTGTTTACACAAGACAAAAAAGAAAAATAACTTTGGAGTCATTTTGACACTATGTGTTTTACAACGTAAGGAAATTCATTTCTCCAGTTACGGGTTAAACAATAAAGCAATTTTATTTTTAGAAAATAGACATTAAGCTTTTGTAGCTAAAATTTACAACTTAGTCCAGTCAAATTAGGCAGATTTTGGGCCGTTTTGGGCAATAATTCTGAAAGTTTTGAAACTTTGTAATATTGTTTGGCAGAGCCTACTAATTAATGAGCACGCTAAAAGTCCTGATGGATGGGGGGTGGGCGCAAGGGGGTAGAGCAAAAGAAGGTACCTGTTTTCGGTTTTCGTTAATATCTCGTAAACTAAATTTCCTATTAAAAAATTTCTAATACAAAAAATAAAGATAATTAAAATATCTACAAAAAAGGTTAAAAACATTTTTCTCTAGAGGCCATAATTAACGAGATAATCACATTCAAAAAAGAAGAAATTTGCCAAATGTCACACCAGTGCCAGAGCGCCGGTCAACGACACTTACATTGTATCTAATGAACTTAAATTTAAACGAGCGTTAATAAATGTTGTGGTCATTAGAATGGAAGCCTGAACAATAACTTCAACAAATGACATTTTTTTAAACTATAGATTATGTTATATAGATTATATGTTTCGTAATCGGGTTTGCAGTCATTTTAAAAAGCGTGGCTTAACGTCAATTTAATTTCCTTCTGTAACTTTTTTGGTATACTTTCTTTACGTAGATTATAGACATGTTGAACCTTCAATCCGTCATGACAAAAGAGGAATACGACAAGTTTGTTCGACAGAGCTATTTCACGATTCGACACAGCGACAAGCTTTGGACAGGAGTTTGGTCTGACATAACCATTGAGCAAACGCTAATGCTATCTATGAATGTTCTGGAGGGCTCACACATGGACGAGGAATAAGTTTGAGGTGTGAAGCGATTTGAGTCAATGGGTTCTTGGCGCTACAGCTACCTTTCATATTTGTACCACCCTGGGATAATTCTGTGGTTTAACTCTTACTTCTGGTGAACAACATTTCGTGAATTTTCGGTATTTTCGTGAAGCTAGAATCAATAGAGATGCTGCGGATATCTCCAAACTTTCAACTCGGTTTCAAAATCACCCGCCCTTTACTCAGTTAGATATAATAATATCAATATCTTCTGGTATTACTGGAGATGAAATTGTCACCTGCTTGAAAACTTTGGAAATCGGGTGTAAAAGGGTGATTCGGGTGTTCTGGCAAATGTTACTCAGAAGTAAAACTAACTCAGAAAGTATAACACAATCGTTCAACCGTATGCACAATTCAATAAAATTTCATGATATCACTAAACTGTGGATCATCCAGTTATATTCCAACGGATTTCTTTGTGCAAACGTATTAATGATGATTTAGAAAATTACCTAGAATAAGAATTTGCTCCTTATCCTCTCTCTCTTTTCAATGATTGCGGAATGCGCAAGGCAAAGAAAAGTGCTTTATGTCAAATATTTGAACAATCAGAGGAGGTAATAGACCAACAATAAACAATAGTTGTGGATGTTGGCTTCCTGTTAAATGAGGTTGTGTGGAAGAAGGGATCAACAATACAGTATATTTGAAAAACCTAAAGTACGTTAAAGAATACTATTGTGGAAATAGCTGCAAAATTGTTTTCGATGGATATAATGTAAACAGTACCAAAGTAGCTGAATAAAACAGAAGGTGCTCAGTGAAAACGTCAATTACGAGATATTAACAAAAAACCGACCAAATGTGCCTTATTTTGCCCCCCCCCCCCCCAATCACGCTCACCTTCATTCATCGGGACTTTTAGTATGTTTATTAGCAGAACCTGCCAAACAATATTACTAAGTTTCAGAACTTTCGGAATTATGTCCAGAAAAAACCTAATTTGGCTGGACTAACTTTAAATATTCGCAAATCTAATTGTAGAAACAACATTTAAATAACATCTCTCACTCTTTTAAAAGAAATCAAAAATGAATAATTTAAATTATGTAATTTTAAAAAGTTCTGATTCCTCTAACTTAAAATTTATGAAGCCAAAATGACATTCAATCTGATCGGAAATTAGAAAACTTTCACCCACCCAATACTAAATGCATCTAGATGGATTTTCATAAAAAATATCAAGAAATATTCATTTTATCTATAATTATGGTAATATGTTCAGCCAATGTGGTCAAGGGTGGGGACGATAATTTACATGCAGTATGTACTACCTATAATGGCTGTAATTTTGATCCGCTCCGTGACGGGTAAACAATATATATTCAGTATGGGAGTTATGTTAAAAAAAAAAAAAAAAATGTATAACTTAGTACGTATATTTAATAGCATCAAATGTATTTTTAAATTTAAATTAAATCATTAAAAAAAAATAATTTGAAAATAATACCTTTATCTAATAACTGGTGGGTAAGTTCAAAATATTTGTTTAGAAATGTTGTAAGAAAATATTTTTGTTAAGTTTTAAATTTAAAAATATATGTAGTGCTAAATTTATGATATGCATAAAATTGTGCAGAGGAAGTGCCTAATATTGATCTTAAACAGATAATTGATTTTTTTTTTCTTTCTTAAAATATGTGCTTTTGATAATATTTAAATGAAAAATTGCAGTTAAAAAGATTTAAATTTAAACCGCTGTGGCTATGAAGCTGAAAATGCAAGAAAATTAATCTTTTTGACCCGACATTGTTTTAAATGGTATTAACTTATAATATAATGAGATTTTCGGGAAATTTTATTAAAGTTCGATTCATCTAATACTTCGCATTAACAGTGGTCTTATTGGAAGGGCTCTACTGCATTATGATTTTCATTAATTCTTAAAAATACTGATTTCCTGTTTGAAACAATATTCTGCAGAAAGTTTGATTAAAGAAAGTTTGATACAATCGATCCACTTAGACAAAAATAAACAATGCATGCCTCTTAAACAATTTAAATTATAAGATACCAAGAACTTCTTAAGAACGCCATAAAAAAGTTAATAAAATTAAAATTTTCATGGTGTTTTTAAGAAGTTACTTTTATCTAATCATTTCAAGCTTATTTAATTATTTAATATAAATTTTCTTTTGAGTTTAAAGATTATTTAAATTTTAAAATTTAATTGCATTTTAATATAATAATTTTAGTATAATAAAAATTTATATTTATACAAAAAAGTTAAAATTATAATAAGTACTACCGTATATAAACAATAATGACTACCGTACCCCGCGTATATCTCTTCAGAGCATAACGGTCACATCTGCTATTTGACGCTGCATATTTAGGTAATTTTCAAGAATAGTGCTCTTGGCGCTGATTAAAAGAGAATGGCGCAATTCGAGGTACAGAAAATGAGATTTATTGCCAAATGACATAAATAGCTATGAAATGAAACCTGGTGAGCTTACAAAAAAATAAAATACCACTTTCTGAAAATTGCCATTATAATAATTCAAATTTCTCTTATATATTTAAATTTTGCATGAAAGAAATGGAAAATAGGTTTTGTGCGACGGGCAGTACATGCAGGTGCGTTCAGTAAATTTCCAATCGAGTGACCGTTTTACTCCGAAACAATCATCTAAAAAAATTGGTTAGAAAATTATAAAAGGGCATTAAATTATCTATATACCAGCATTTAGTATTAAAATTTGATTTTTTACATAATGGCTTTCCTTTTAAACAAGATACATATTTTTGGCTTTTTTTTTATTTAAGAGTTTGAAAAAATAATTAACGAATGATCATTATACTTTTCAGCAATATAAGCACCAGCAAAAATTATCAAAACGAGGAAAAAAGGTGTTAAGGAATTGGAATTTTGCGAAGTTTCTTTAGTGAAACATTTCACACAAATAAGGTATGCAAAAAATCGAAAATTTTTACTTCTCATTATTCCCAATTCTTATTATTTCTTTAAGTGTGTAAATAATTAAGTGCAGTAAGTTTAAAAAATATGAAGTACTTATCTGCGATAAAAAGCATTTCATTTAAAAATGATATTTAATTAAACCTAATATAATTTTGAATGTCATATATATATTTTTAAATATCTAATTATTCATTATTTTATATAAAATTAGCGTAGCAAGTATGAAAAAGTTCTGCACGTAAAAGAATAAGTAACCACAGCGAAATTCTTATTTTTTCATTCTACTTTTTCAAATAAATACTACCATACTTGAAGTTTCAATAATAATATTAAACTGTAGCAAATGGAGTTAAAAAATAATGAAAGACTGTTAACATATACTCAACAGCTATTGTTAAAACATAGGGCAGAGTAGCCGAATTTGACCCACTTCTTTATTTTCTGGTGTAACTAACTTCATTTTTGGTATATCTGCAAAATATCACTACACGTGGTCAATCTATTCATCTAGTAACTAAATAAATCTTTAAAACAATTTATTTTTGAAAATCGTAAATTTGATTTCAATTTGAAAAATTTGTCAAAAGTGGTCCACATTGAGCGACTGGTCGCCTAAATTGGGCCCCCTGTCTCCTAAACTGGATCAAAAAATATTTCGCTGTTTTAATGATTAGGAAATATAACTATTTTCTTAAAGGCAAAGTTTGCGATTAATGAAATAATCAAACAAAACATCAGCAATGAAATATAATGAAATCAAATTTTTAAAAGTAATAATACTGTATTAAATAAAAATGTATTTAAAATATAAGTCAACCTTATATTAATTAAGAATACAAATTATGGAGCTAATTGCAAGTTATTTGATTATTATGTAAAAAGCTATGCAAGGCTTACACATAAATTTATTTTGATCATTTTTTATTTCAGCGCGCACAACATGAAATCATCTTTGGCAATCTGAACGCTGAATCATTTCTACTATTCTTTATTCCTTACAAATTAGTCGAAACCAATCATCACTTTCTTGATTTTTCTTTTCAGATTCTGAATCACAAGACTTTTATTTATTTTTTTTTTCAACGGGAGTTTCCTTTACCTTATGTCTGTAGTTCATCCATTCCATCATTATTTTTCCAATTGAATTACGCATATTTTTTAAAACTTGTTGTTCCAATTCCTTTTGTGCTTTGAGAGCTGCCTTTTTTTATTTTTTATTTCAAGGTTTACTTTATATGGCAAAAATGTCAACACAGCTGTTTTTTGGCTCAATCTACACTTTGACTTAAGTGAGGAAAGGAGATAACATTTCTAATGATTCTTTGGCTTTTTTTTAGGGGGGGGGGGGAGTTGCTGCATCTTCTTCCGTGTCAATCTCTTGACAACTTACTCTTTACTTTTCGTTTCCTGCATCTTTAACAGTTTTTGTTGTCACTGATGATTACTAACTTTTTTCAAATTTCTGGTCGTATATCTGGCCCATTTTAAGCAAGTCAAATTGGTCCAACTGACGCAAGAGTGCCATCTTTTAAAACAAATAATCTCAAGACTAAGAACAAAAACGAAAGTAATCTAATCTGCGTGAAAAATATGCGCAGTCAACTCATGAATTTAAATATGTATATGAAAACATAATAACTTACCATAGTTTTAAAGTATTTTCTTATAATTAGTAGGAAACAATTACATCAAAACAGCTAGTTTTCGATTTTTTTAAAATTTCCTGAAATATGCACGTGGAACGCTGGTGCTTCTTCAAACCATAAATGACATCACTCTGATGAGTAGTATTTCAGTGGGTATATGGCGTCTCTTTCTGTAATTAATACTAGAATTGTAGCGGTCCAATTAAAGCGGCGGTCCAAATATGCCAACTTTAAGTTCACATATATATCACTAGTACTAAAAGGTATAGGCTAGAGGCTTCGGAATGACGAACGCAGTTCTGATAATCTGCATGTACAGCACAGTGAGATATTAATACAATGTGAATACAAATAATAGTATGCATGAATATACTGATAAAATATCCTATTTTAGTATTCTTTTTTACATATTATTTATGTGATATGCTGCATACATTTAAATTGATTAATGATTTAATTGTTTTTAATGTATTTTATCTGTGCATGTCTGTAGTCGTGTAATTTATGTAAATTATTTGGTTATCCATAACTAATTGTGTATGTACTTTTAAATTTTAAATGTCTACTTTCCCCTATAAAAGATAAAACGAACTAATATGTGTAACAATGTTAACCAGATCAACAGATTCCTAAGTAGAATTTAACCCACTGACCGGTTTAGACGTATTTTTCCGTTTCCCAAAAACAGTTTAAATCTGTTGTAGACAAAAATATTTTAAACAGAATTGTATTTTAAAATACATGTAATATGAAGGGGCATGTAGTGTATCTTAGAAATAAACATGAAAAGAAAATTTTAATTAAGATTATTTTTATGAAAATGCAGGAAAGCCCTCAAGGCGCTCGGAGGGTTAAAGTAATGTTTTACTTTTGAACTCACACACACCAAATAAAGAAATCAGTTTGGGATCAAAAAGTTGGCAAAACTTTTTTTTTATATATACTGAATGGATATAATTAGCCATTAGGCAACTTCCAATACGAAATTAAAAAGCTTCCTAAAATAGATATTGCATTAAGTTTTTTAATTGTTTTGGAAAACTTTACTGTTAGTTTTAAAATGCCCATATAATCGCGATATTTAAAGCAGTTGAAATAACATTACCTAAGGCGCAGATTAATATCGATTTTTTGACAACTTTATTATATAAAACATCCAACTTTATTTCTTAACTTTAAGTATTGTTAGAAAATTATCAGATTTTACTTCTTTTCTCATACTAAATTGGTTTTAAAAGGCGAATTCTAGAACTTATTTTTCCGTATGTTTGATATATTTTAAAGTATGTTTGTCTAAGGAAAAAAAAATATTACTATTTTTAGCGTTTCCCTTTCAAAGACAGTTTTCATTTACATTATGCAAAGTCTTTTGAAGCAGAATAAATTTGAAAATTGTGAAACAAAATGACTTTAGATAAGGCAGTTCTATGAAAATAAATGACAAAGATAACTTGAGTAAAGTTATTTTACAGAATTTGATACATTTTCAATGTACTTAATATTTTTTATTTCAATTTTATTCCATTTTGAGTTTAACTATAAACTTTGATGATATTTGTGAAGATTTCAATTACATACGATTTCATTCAGGCCAATAATTTGTAGTACAACAGTTTTGCTTTTAACATTCATTAATTACTATTGTTTCTGAATTTTTTTTTTTACTTTGACAAACTGTTGTGTTTGGAAGACAGGAGGTGATAGAATAATATTGTAAAATTATTTTGGATATTGAAATTCCAAATCATTTTTTTAGGATCGATCGTATAGTGTGCATTTAACATTTTGTTGCGGCCACAAAAGACCACTTAGACACAACAGTCATTAATTAAAGAAAATCTGAATTTACTTATCATACATTTGGAAATTAAGAACAAAAAAAATAAAAAGGTAAAAGCATTACCTGCATTGACCCGAAAGAACAGAAGAATGATGGAGACATTTGCAGAAAGAAAAATAAACAAATGAAAAATCTTCCTTGCAAATTTTTTTTATTTGTGAAGCAATTTTTTGCAAAACATAGCGTACTATCATAGAGTACACATCTTATTCTTTTAGATGTACCTTTTTTATGATCGACACATACATCTACATTCTTACTAAGGAAAAATAAAATAATTTCTTTCCTTTGGGGAGTATGGGGACACAGGCATTTAGATGATTTTTATAGCATCATAAATCTACGACTCGAAATAAAAGCAACACTTGAATAAAAAATAATAATAATACCGTCAACAGAATTCATTATCCACGTCCTACAGAAGAACGAGAAGTAACTGATCAAAGCATCTCGCCACAAAAAAAAGACGAAACTATGCAGCCGAAACATTCTTGCACTTTTAATATTTCTTACTGTAGATACGAAATCCGTTTATTATTTTTTGTAGAAGGGGAAAAGGCATCCATCCATTCTCTGCGTTCGTTGATAGAACACTCATGCAGGCGCAGACATAATTTCTTCGCAGAACGGCAAAAAAAAAAAAAAAAAAAAAAAAAAAAAAAAAAAAAAAAAAAAAAGGCAGCCATTCTGCATTGAAATCCCAACTTCACTGCACTACTGAATGCGCGCGAGCTCTCCGAGAAGAGGAGTAAAGGGGTTTCCTTGAAACATGCCAACGTTGGCTGAGCGAACATACAGGCGCCTTGCATTGGCATGAAATGCAATGCTAAAGCATATAAAAAAAAACTGCTTTAAAAAAAGGAAATTTGATAGATTTCACTGAGATAAGATGCCAAAGAGTAGTAAAGAGTTAGAAATTTTGAAATTACGAATTAAACTGATTTAAATATTATTGGCTAAGGGGTGGAGGTACAAAAGGATATGACTTCACAAATAGGAAGATATCGAATTTTCCAGATAATTCTTTTACCGGAAGTACAGATTTCAAAACGACGTTTATGATTTTAAAATGAATGAAATGCTATGCCAGAAAGAAAACCTTACAGGGGAGAGTTGAAAAAAAGGGAATTAAAATAATTTTGGAATGCGGATATTAAAATTAAATGAATACAATATTAATAAAAATATTTTCTAAATGAAATTAAATAAATATATGGCAGTGGTTCTAAGTAACCACAACAATTAAATATACCATTAAAAATTTTATTTAGATCAAATTTTAAGTAGATTTCTCATTAACAAAGAAAATTTTAAGCTCTTATCAAGCATTTTGAATCTCTTTTAAACACATTGTTCAAAGCAAAAGAGTGCTACAATTATATATTAATAAATATATCACTGGTAGAAACAGGTACAGTCTAGAGGCTCCTGAATGATAAACACAATACTGATTATTAAGCATATACAGCACACTGAAATATGAATACAATCTGATTACAAATACAAGTACGTATGAATGTACTAATAAAGCATCCTATTTTAGTATTCTTCATTATATATTATTTATGTCATATGTTGTATACAGGGAGATTCTAAATATTTTTAACCTATTGTTAAACTTATTTATTATTTCATATTCACAAACAATATATTTAAATATGTATACAATTTACTTAATATAAGGATGCCATTTATATATTGTTGCATACAAACATAATTATATATATTTTTAAATAACTGTAATATATCTATGTTTAAATAAAATACATTTTTATATTGTACAGGGGTTGGACAAAAATATGGAAATTAACATATTAAAAAATGGTAAAAAAACATATTATCATGTCCTGAAAATTATTTCTTACGGAGCTCCCTTCTTATTCTTTTGGTGCTGACAGACTTTATGAACTCGACATTTAGTTCAGCAGTGACTTTTACAGCTGTCTTCTTCTTAATTTTCGTCACAATCAACATTAATGACCATCTGTCACTATCATCCAACACACACTTTTGTCCACATTGTGACTTAAGGCTCCACTGCACTGAAACTCCCTGATCGCGAAATCCCATGTTAGTGTATGGGAAAACTTTCAAGCGCGATGACTCATTACCTAATATAATTAGTAAAATAACGTTTAGATCATCAGAAAGTAGACGTCAGATGCCGATGATGTGCGTTTTTAAAAATTATCTCCGTAAATTTTAAGTACATAAAAAAATTCGTATAAACTTTGAAATTTCCACTTGATTAAATTTTATCATCTTCTTGAAAATACTTAAAATTTAAGTGGACAATTTTTAAAAAAGCACATCATCTGAATCTGACGTCTACTGTCTGATGGGGTAAACGGTATTTTAATAATTATATTAGGTAATGAGTAATAGCACTTGAAAGTTTTCCCAAAAGTTAATATGGGATTTCGAGTTCCGGGAGTGTCAGTGCAGCAGCTCCTTAACGGATGATGTTTTCCGCTTTTCCTGTATGCGGTATAAATCTTCGATACGGTGCCTTTTGAAACTTGAAAAACTTCGGCTACCTTCGTAAGGGAAGCACCCATCATACGAGCACCAACAATTTGTCCAACTTCGAATTCACTTAGCTCAGACGCAAAGAGCTCACAACTACACAGAACACTGTTCTGACAACGACTGACACTTGTGACGTATTGAGGGCATTGTAGAGGTGGCATTAGTGGAAAAATACAGCGATGACCACTTCGGGAACTCAGCTATCGCTTTAGAGTGTTAGTGCAAATCTAAATGTGTGAAAATACAACAGCGCCACCCACAGAATTGGGTAGACTCAACATTTACGTTCAAGCATGCATTTCACGTGGTGTTTCCATATTTTTGTCCAAACCCTGTATATAAATACATATATTAACAACAATTAAAATTCACTGGATTTATTTCAATAGCTGCTTAAATCATTTGGCAACATATTTCACTTTATAAAGCACGAATTGCGATATTTTTTTTTTATAAATACCAAGGCCCCTATAACGGAAAATACAAATTTTACAAATAATTACATATAAATTGCTCGTAAACTCTCAGAACATTTAAAATAAACGAAATATCATTATTGGAGACGGAAAGCGAATTAGATTCTGCGATATCTTCTTCATTATTTAAAAAGATTCAACTCTGCTTTCTGAATTTTAAATATGTTGAGTAAATGATCATATTATACATTTTTTGTCACGCAAAGTTCGTTTTAAAACACAATTTCCAGAACTTTGTTTCTGTATCTTTTTATATATTTAAAATTTAGAGTACATTTGCTTGCAAAAAACCTATTGCCATTTTTAGCATTTCCTTTTCAAAGCAGGCTTTCATTTATATTATGCAAAGTCCTTGCTAGCAGAATAAATTCAAAATGTGCGAAACGAAAATGACTTTAATAGGAGTTGTTTCTAAAAATAAACGAAAAAGAAAAATAATATGTTTAGTTTTTATTTTATTTAACATTGTTTTTACTATATTACAATTATCTTCACTTGCTTTTTGTGTGTAACGATAATTGTTAATGGGATTTGCATATATGCTATACTTATACAAATTGCGTTATACAGGTGTGTTTATGTTGAAACACATTTTTTAACTTAATTACAAATTAAGAAATTAATTTTAATCATTTTGCAATACACTGTAGAAAAAAAAAACCTCGGAAACTTTTCTCTACCCGGTGCAGCAGCAATGTGGCCCAACGGTTCTGTTATATTTCCGCATATTTGGGTCAGATTTTCGTAACTTTTCCTCATATTTTGGTCGGATATTCGCAAAAGGTTTCCGCATACATCGGTCAGATATTCGGAAACGTATCCGCGTATTTCAGTTGTACATATCAGTCGTAAGGAAGAGGGTTCCCTAGTGGTACTTTAATTTTCATCTGCGTTCTTTTTTAAAATTTTTAAGTCGCACTTATTTATTGCTGTTTCGTCTTAACACTTCTGGTAAATGTCCAAAATGTTTTACGTGACTTCTTTATTCGCCTACATACGTCTTAGTTTAAACACCAGAGAAATAAATCTGATGTTTTTAGAGAGTACTGGTTCCTGACCTTTCTTCAAAGCATAAATGGTGGCCGGACCCCGCTTCTTCACGTCAGTGGGGAGCACCGGCGTCTTGCCCAACACTTTGGGGTGAGTCGACGAAAATTTTGGATTTTAAGATGCCGGTTATTTTCCGTTGCTGTCAAATACCTGGTTGTTTCTTCATTGTTTAAATTACTTTTGGCTATTAAGTAACTTGTTAACAATTTTAATCAGATAATTTAAATCAGAGATTAAATCGTGATTTTTAATCAACTGATGAAAAATAATTATTGATTAAAATTATAAATTTTCTAAGTGTTTAAAATGACATAAAGAAATATTAAAATCGAAGGTGAATATGATTTGAAAGGATTTTACATGTATTTTGCCTTATAAGTAAACTTTATTGGCATTTTAAATAATTGGTTAATAGTTATCAATTTTAATCATTGTTAAAAATTTTATATGTTAAATGCAGTTATAAATATTTTTAATAAATGGAAATATCGGTAGCATATAATATAGTTTTGATAACTAGGGGGAACTGCTCCCTACGAGCTGTGCCCGCTAATCTCCATCCAGACTTCACAGACTCTAAAAACATACTTATTTCATCTGCTTTGAAAAGATTACGGAAGATTAAATCGCAATTAAACTACTACTGGCTATTCCCTTTATCAGGTTTCTATTCACTTCCCTTTGGCTGAGGGATTTTAAGACAGAACCAATTGCTGCTGAGACAAGCTAACTGCTACTTTCGTGATTGATTTAATAAGATCAACTCAACAATTTAAAATTAGCTTGTATAAATGGTTAAGTAAAGAATTTTATAAACACGTTATAAGAAATTTATTTTAAATTAGACATTTTAAATGTATCGTTTTAAATATGACGTAATTTTCACCAAAGTTTTTTTTCTCATTTTAATATTCAAATAAAAATAATTTTAAAGGCCAATAAAAGCCAAACTAAATCGGTGTGACAATAGCAACCGCGAATTTCCAGGTGTCTTAAGCCTTTATAAAAAATAATTAGATAAGAAGTCGAAGTGTAGAAAGACAGATTCTTCAACTGATGATGATATGGATTATGATTAAATTCCCTCCCAAGATTCAGAAGACGAGTTTTTTTTTCCTTTTTAAGCGAATAAGAATGATTGTTCAGAGTGTCTAGCAGAGTGCAATAAAACCTCGGGAAATTGTGATGGGATCAAGTGCATTCAGGCAAACTGTTGGTTATATTAAAGCTGCCCAAAGATCCTAAACAAATGTGCAGTTTGTGGCAGACCTGAAGTATTGCTAAAAGAACAAAGGGGCATATGAAAAACGGTAACAAAAAAGCTTGACTCTAAAACACTTCATCGCAGTGGCTTTACCGTAGTTTAACTCGTTATAATGTTTAAAAAATAGGCATAATGAATAGCCGTAATTCTTTTAAATATTAAGTAGAACATAATATACTAAATATATATTATACAAACAAATATATTAACATAACATAAATAATTATATAACAAATAAATATTAGTTTGTTCTTTTACAGGGTTCCTACTCTTTTAGCTGAAATACCAGTATTTGTTATGAAGAAAAATACGATATATGTAATAGTATGATTGCAAGAGTCTAGTTTTTCTTTAATTAAATACTGGTGTTTATCTGACCTAAAGTCAGGGAAATTCCCTGACCTGTAGGAACACTGTTTTATCATATTGCCTACGTTTTTTAATTCATATTTTTGTAAGTTCCTAATATTAAATAAGTTAACAACATTAGCATATCTAAAATATTAAAGTTACTTTTATTTATCCCATTATGTTTTATACTGCTTCACAAAAATTATTGTTTACATTGAAACTCCATAAGACATCTTACTCCTAGAGATGCCGAAATGCAAGTGTTGACAAAAACAAAGTTTTCTATAATATCTGTAAAATGAAATAAGTTGTTAAATGATACATAAGAGTCTAAACTTTAATAAGCAACCAATGAATAACAAATATAAACACAGGCAATTTTTAAAACAATCAAGTCAGAAACTACGGCACCTTCTCTCAATCTACCCTATATGTAAATTTCTCGTGAACTCTCTGAACATTTAAAGTAAACGAAATATCATTATTGGGGACGGGAAACGAATTCGATTCCCCGATATCTTCTTCATTATTTAAAGAGATTCAACTCTACTTTCTGAATTTTAAATATTTTGAGTAAATGATCATATTTTACATTTTTTGTCACGCAAAGTTCGTTTTAAAACACAAGTTCCAGAACTTTGTTTCCGTATCTTTTGATATATTTAAAATTTAGAGTACATTTGCTTGCAAAAAACCTATTGCCGGTTTTAGCATTTCCTTTTCAAAGCAGGCTTTCATTTATATTATGCAAAGTCCTTGCTAGCAGAATAAATTCAAAAATGCGCGGAACGAAAATGACTTTAATAGAAGTTGTTTCTAAAAATAATATGTTTAGTTTTTATTATATTTAACATTGTTTTTACAATATTGCATTTAACTTCACTTGAGAATCACAAATAAATCGGTAACAGTACAGTCTATGCATAATAATTGCTGAAAGTGCGTTTAAAATTCGGTATGCGCTTTTAAATTTAACAGGGTTTTTTTTTTTTTCATGTTACTCGTTCTGTATAAATTCTATACCTCATGTACAGGACTGCGCAAAAAAATTCACGTACCATTCTCCTTATTAGCAGAAATTGCAGAACTAGAATTTTCAACTGGGGTATATGTATTTCTTAACTTAACTCAATTTTAGCATGCATGTAGTTATTACATACAAATCTATATATCATATAGAATGTTGCTCAAAGAATTCCGATAATTTTCCGATTGTAGATGGGAATAGGTGAAATTGGGTTTTTTAAATGTGGGTTTCCATATGATTGAATTAGGCATAATATCTTAATAAACGATGCAGTTTTGTTACATTATTCTGAATATGATATTCTATGTTTGATACAAGATTTTTTCTTTCTTCTTATAAATAACTTTACTTAACCCATTTGTGCCTGAATTTTTGTTTTCTCAAATGTTTTGGTAAAATCACTGTAAAATGTTGCAAAATGAACTGGAAAAATACTAAAAAAAATTAAGCTTATTTTTTTTTTGTATTTATTTGATAAAATGTAAAAGAACTAAATATGAGTATTTCTAGTAGAATAATATGCATAATTATATATTTTGCCTATATTTATATTTAAAATATTTTTAAATTGTATATTATGTACTATAATTAGTATTTTAATGAACTACAAAAAAATATATATTTATTTCTTTGCAGAGACTGATGACGTTATAACTATTATTAACAATAAAATAAGAATAATCGTATTGCAGACTTAATAACAATTTATTTGATAAATATCTTCGAAAGGAGATTGCATGTATAACTGTCTCCTAATTTTCTAACAAAAATATATGTGCCCATTTGTGCCAGAACCCTAGATTTTGTACATGACAAAAATGCATAAAAAATAGGCTTGAACATTTAATTTCGCAATTTAAAAAAATACGTATTTCAAAAAAGTCCACAAGCTAAGATTATAACTTGCAATTTTGGTTCCATGATAGAAAAAAATACAAATAAACTTACTTTTTTACATTTCGCCCTCTTGAAAAATTAAAAAGTCTATAAACACCGAAAAAAGCCTTAATTTAAGCAAATAAATATCCACCTTGTGCTGTCATCTCTCGGTTATAGATAAAGACAATTATAAATAATGATTTCATGCAATTTTCATGTTATAAAGAAGAAGAAAATTATACAAATGCATTAAAATTTGAATCATCCCAAAAATGGGACGCTAGGCATAAATGGGTTAATATTTAAAATCATATAACCTACAATAAAATTATTTGAAGTTATATATGTATATTAATTAACATACGGTTTTCATCTGTTTAGTATTATCATTTCATTCGTATCTTACTCATATTCTATTACCTCTACTAATTTTTTAAATCACATTCAATATATTTATTTTATGTTCTGCGTCTTGATATTTTTAAATGTGTCCCCTTTCATTCATATAGATATCGAAATGAACAAAAAGAGTTAGACAAAAGATTATTTTTTAATACATTCTCCTGTCAAGAGAATTGGCGAATTCTAAAGATACATGTTTGAAACAATGGCTTTAAACATTAAAGAGTCGGCAGCTTATAATAATTTGTCTATTGTCATTTTCCATGAAAATTAAATAAATTTTTTATAGATTGTTCCCTTGAAAATTTATTTCCACAAATATATTTCTAGCCTTTTATTCAAATCCTTAATACATGTCTAAGAATAGATGAAAAATAGGAGGAAAATGAATATAAATTAAACATTTAATATTTAAATGCACTCTATGCAAGGTTTGTGTAATGTATTAACTTTTAGAGTAAAGCTGTATCCGTTAAGTTAAATGATTTTTTTTTTCGTTTTCATGTGTACACAATTGCTGCGGTAATTAAAAATAAATATGCACATTTTCTATAACAACTAAATAACTCGATCAACTGTTTCTCTTGAAATTTATTTCTTGAAATATAGGGTAAGGTGCCCTATTATTGTCCTCCAATCAGTTTTAGTCTCTTGGGAGTAGTCATTTTCAATGAAAATCTACCAAATACGGATTGTACATAGACTAACTCCCACGCACATACAAACATAGGACAATATCGTAAAATAAAAATTTAACAATGCAAAAAGTTGCTTTTTTCAAAAGTATCTAAAAAACGCAAAAGGAAAAAAAAAATGGTCCCAATTTCGTCCCCCCCAAAAATCAAATAGGCCGAAGCTTAACTTATAACTAAATCAAAATTTATTTCTAAATAAGTAAGTAATTTTATTTACATTAAAGTAAGACACAAGGAAACGCACTAATCATCAGCGGAAGAATAACAGAACGAAACATTAGCCATCCAAACATGAGGAAAAAATTGAAAAAAAAAAGTCACGAAAAAGCATTCCTAATTTCGTCCCCGGGACGAAAATAAAAACTGCAAGGGGGACGAAATTGGGACCACGCTACTTCCCAATATGACTGAGCTTCCGTTCCCGTAAATTGAACTGGGCGTCCTAAAACTCACTGCATGCTACTGTCAGCACCTTACCAATGTAAAATACATGCAATGAATAAGAAATAAATTTTCACAGTACATTAAATAACATTTTTCAAACGACGTAATAAGAACTCATGTCTTCTAAAAATAGGAAATTCGGTTAATTTAATTTATGTATGCGTCTTGGCGAACGAAACTTTCAACACTGGCCCCTTTTACTTCCCATCCCCTGTGCCTTGCAACATAAGTGGCGCCACTTTCGCAGAAGCGGTGATGTTAAGAGGGACGAAATTAGGAGCGGGGACTAAATATGGGAACTTTACCTTATTTCTGGCATATGTCAAAATTATTATTTCAAGTGAACCATATCTATAAGCGAGATGAAAAAAAAAAATTAAAGTAAATTAAACATTTAAATTTCCAATGATTTTTCTTCAATTAAATTTCTTCAAAATTTTTCTTCTTTAATGATTCCTTCAAATAAATAACTACAACATATCTTATTTGTTTATATTGTATAAAATATTATACAACTTCAAATTTTAAAAAAAAGTTACCTTTAAGCAGAGTTTTAACAAATGCAACTTTGAAAAAATGAAAAGATCCATGTGGTTTTGCTTTTGGTTCTAAAACATACTATGGCAGGGCCATATATGAGAATAGAAATCAACTAAAAAAAACGTTCATTGCATGAGATATTGAGAATTCCCCATCCATCCCTTGTCTCATTCATCCCCCAGCTCCCCTATTTCTAAAAAACACAACTTTTAGGTTGAAAATGCTTTACATGTGATTTTTTCCACACCTATTTCGATTATCTGTATGAAACAAAGACTGTTGTTTGAGCATTCCAAATAGATTTGGTTGACACCTGTTGATAAAACCATGAAACTCTTTTAAGTATGAAAACTGATGGGTGGGTGAAGTTTCCCGTATGGTCAATGCTCCACAAATAGGAGATATGGACACAGGAACATACGGACAGACAGACATTTTGTATAAACACGTTTTTTGAGGATGACTGACTCTAAAACATTTAAATCCGTTGAAAACCGGAAATAAAAATAAAATCCCTTACACTAGACATTTTGTATAAACACGTTTTTTGAGGATGTCTGACTCTAAAACATTTAAATCCGTTGAAAAACGGAAATAAAAATAAAATCCGTTACGCTATTTTCTTCTTTAGAAAGGGTAAATTAGAAAAGAAAAAGAAATCAGAAATTCCATAAGTCACAAGCAATGTTATTTTTTTCGTTTCTATTAGTTTCATTTAAAGCAGTGATACCTTTTAATTTAATAAGAATAGTACAAATCTAATTATTATTGTTGTTTTTTAATTGGAATACTTTTATATTTAAGGATACAATTTTTTTTAATTATATCAGTTATATCTCTTACAACATTTATTCAGAAACATACTATAATAAGCAAATTATCCCTATATATATATATATATATATTGCAAGGTAAATGTAATTATCATTTAGTTTTTTTTTACATTATTATTTATTTATCTGCAGGTAAGATTCTATTAAATGTGAGATTTTGAAACTACTACGCCCAGAAGGAAATCAGATTAAGGCACTTTCAACAAAGCATGATCTTTTTTTAATTAATAAGTATGGAAAAAAAGAAACAAAAAAAATCAATACAGTTTTTTTTTAATTATTATTTAAGAAAATAAATCCTTGCAAAAGTATAATCTATGAGTACTTAAAAAATCATTATTTTTTTTTTAATAAAAATTTTAATTATGTCTAAATTATAATCATTTAAAAAATAATTATCTGAGTATAAAAATAATTTTAGTAAGCTTGCTAAGCGCAAAGTGCCAGTAAAAAAATCTTGACACTCATTGAAAAATGAAAAAAAAAAAAAAAAAAACTAAAAAACTCCCACCTTTTAAAATTTTATTACCAAAACTAATATTTTGTCATACTTCCCGTTGCTTTTATGACACTTTCGGTTTATTCGACATGGTAGTTACCAAATTTTGGCAATATTCATTTTCCATATGAACCAGCAACTTTTTTTAATAACTCCTGCAGTTTCTTGATGCTCGTGTGTCTCTTGAACCAATTTTACACAAGTTTTGTCTTATGAGCATGTGCTCCATAAAGCATGAAAAATTGACATCCATGAAGGGAAGCAAGTGCAGAATGCCAAAAACGACAGAAAGTGCACCAAGTGGCCAAGTAGAATTTCTAAATATATAATACCATTCATAGTGATAGTTTTCGGAAAGAAATAGAGTCCATCACTATCATCACAACATACCACGATTCTATCTGGATTTTTTACAGTTTTCACAGTAAATTTTGTGTCATATCCTGAGGAACCTTTAGGTCCTATCACCATCATCTGACCTCCTCCAATTACCCTGAAAGTACCTTTATCAGAAAGCATTACTTTTTCCTTGACTTCTGCTGTCCAATTGGAATTTTTCTTACAAAAATTTTACTTTTATTTTTTCATGACATCAGTAAGCAAATGTTTTATTTCGCTGCCCTTCGGGCTGGTAGCTCCAAGTCTTTCTGAAGTCTGTGACAGGTTATTCTTTCTCATACATTCATTTGTAAATCTGAATGCATGTTTTTTATTTCTGCAACTGTTATAGTTTGTTTTAACAGTACCTCATGTTTTAATAAACTATCAGACTTGACTGAAGTCTTTCTTGGTCTTCCTGAACCGATTTTTCGTTTGTGTGTACTGTTACGTAAATTGACCCTCTACTTTTTTAGGGCATAAATAGTTTATCTTGGATTATAAATATAAGACTATACGATTTACAGGAACATTTAGTTCTAATAAAGTCGAAGCACGAGTTTTTTTGTAAAATTTGTACGTCCTATTGTGTACACCAGAAGAATTTCATTCTGCAGAGAAAATAATTTTAAATTAAATAAAAAAAAACCGACTGCGTAAAAAGCTAACTAATTAATTATTTATAACCAATGTAAAATTATTTTTTATATTACTTACTTTTTTTTATGTACTTGTATTGATGACTTTTAAGTTGCGTTTAATTATTAGTTCCCATCTATAAACACTGTTTGAATCAGGCCTATAGATGTCTATGAAGGTTAGAGTTGCAGTAAAGTAAGAGATCCTACCTACACAACTTCCAGGTTTTGTAATATTTAAACGGAGCTTCTGACTGTAAAATAGTCAATGAAACATCATTTTCATTTTGAAAGAACTATCCAATGATAAGCCACTCAATATTGTGTTAATTTTTTTTCGTCTCTACCGCCATTTCATATTTTACGCCAGCCATTTTGAATTTATAAAAACAAAACCTAGCCTATAACCATCGGACGGTTAATACAAATCGATAGAGATGTCATTCTTTAAAATCCACCCAGCAGTTGGGATGTTTCGAGGGTGCAAGGAAATCCACATACGCAGATACGCGTGAAACACATAACCCTTCTTGGCAGTCGGGTAAAAAGCCTTCTTTTCAAACCATTACAAGAAGTATGAAAAGGGTTGAACGCTGAGACATTTCAAAGCTGCATGGGTCAACACTCCAAGTAGCCAACGCGTGATAGAAACTCGATCTCGCCTCTTCCGTTTAATGCAAGAAAAAATAAAATAAAACATCTGAACATTGAAATTATGGCTTGAGTGTCAAGATTTTTTTTGCTAGCACTGTGTATGAAATATTATAAAGGGCACATATTGCTTCATGTAATATATTTGAATTTCTATTTTAGTTTGAAAATAAGTCTTTTAAATAAAATGTATATAATTTCTTAAAAAAAAAAAAAAAAAAAAAAAAAGCTTTTTGTATTTTAGGAAAGATATATTATGGAATTCACATAAATTCACATAAAAAACAATTAGGAACTAAAATATAACTCACAGTTGTTGAGTATTAAATTGTAAAATTGAATAATTACAAAAAATAAAAATAAAAATAAATAAAGATAATACAAGAGCGAAATAGTAATAAAATATGAAGAATGGAAATTGATTCAAAGTACTAATTTTTTTTAAGTGGGAAGATTTAATATTTTTATCCATGATTAAATATTTTTTAAGGTCTTCTTAGTTATACTTTATGCATTGCGCATTAATTAAATTTTTGAATCATAAACTTTGCGTTTATAATAAAAAAAGGGTTCAGAGCTAAGAGCTTTAAATTTGAGTATTGCCCGATAGTCGTAAGCACTTAAAAGAGTATTGAATTTCGAAGGATTAGTCTTTTGTTTCTAAAATCACAACGCACAGTGATTTCAGTCTAAAATCAACACCCATTATATATTAATCTAGTGTTCTGTTAATAAAGTGTTCCTTAATACCGAGTCTCAGACACATATCAAAGTATCTTATAAAAAAAAAGAAGGAAAAAAATAACTGAAAAAGAAAAAAATGTGGGCGGAGGGAACTGAGAAAAAAAATATACCGTTGTGGTTTTAGAGGATAAAACAGACCGAACAAAAAGAGAAAAAAAAATATTGCGAAAAATTAATTTTCAAATGCATTAATGATTAAAGATGTTTGATGAATATGTTTAACTTTTTTTTTTTTTTTTTTTTTTTTTTTTTTTTTTTTTTTTTAAACAGTTGTCATGAAAAAATATAAATGTATATTATGTAGCATTAAGTTGCAAAACATAGTAAAAAAATAAAAAATAAAAAATAAAAATAAGAGTAATTTTAAGAGTAATTTTAAACAAAAAACTGATACATATTTAAGATTGAAATGAAATTGTTAAATATTTATAAAATTATTAAGAGAAAGGAGATTTATCGTATTGCAGACCACGTATACTTAGAATCCACTAGAAATTGCTTGACCTGAAAAAAAAAATGTCAGACAAAATAAAATGCCTTATAAATAAAAGAGCGGAAGTGGAATTAAATGGAAAATTTCCAGCGCATTTTAGAAAAATAAATATAACTGATAGTTGGAAATAAACCAATTTATATTTTTTACGCGTGTCAAAAAAATATCAGTGCCTTTTCTTATAGAAGTCTTTGTATAACTCAGTCTTAAGAAAGTGCGATTTACCGCTAACTATTAGAAACAATCAAGAAAGTGAAACGGCGACCTGTGCAAATGATTCTAATAGCATGCAGATTTTGTACCTAATATATATTATATTACATTATTATATGGCTTATTTAGGTATAAATTATCTTCTTCTCAACGCATGTGCTAAATGGTTTTTAAATTAAGCAAATCGTTCGTGCATTTGATACGTTGATAGTAATTTCATGAAGATATATCGATACGGAGACATTTTGACAGAAAGTGCTTTTAAAAGTATTCCTTTTTTCTCGCCAAATTCAACATCGCTGTTTTCAAATTCAAGCCAAGACCAAAGAAGCAGAGAAATTTCAAATGTCATTATGATTAAAGACGTCCCATTTATGTATATGCCCCTGTACTACGACGATTTTTTTTTTTTTTTTGATAGAGTTATTGAGTTATATAAATCATAACTTTTTTCTTTTTTAAAATATGAGATTTACCTGATATTATTAAAAATCAATCTTATCATGGAAGAATATAGTATTCCAGTGACGCAGCCTTAAGCCTAAAATCGTATCGTATCGTATCGTTGAATTCGTAGATGGCAGAACTCATATATACAACTAACTCGATTTCAAAGAAAACGCGAAAAGCCGCCTTTCAATAACTCAGCGAATATAGCTCTTATTATTCTGATTTTTTTAGAACAGTCTTATTTCTGCAGTCTAATGTTAGTTTGAATTTTTTACATTTCTATATGCAGTATATTTTGAGATCTAAATACCCATTTTTTAAAGTAACAGACATGTCACAAATTCCTAATGTCGATTACTTGAAAATGGCCCGAGCGATTTTCTTTAAATTGATATATAATAGGAATCTGTTTTATGTGAAGGGAATAAGATAACATTTGTTTCCGGGAAAACTCTAATTTTCTTTTTAATTCACATTTTTTTCCCTCCGAAAATGATCTTATTAAAATCAATATATAGTATGAATCTATTTTAGATGAACCGAATAAGACCATGTTTGTTTCCAGGAAGACTCTTATTCGTTTTATAATAAGCATGAAAGTCGGACTATATTTTTCTCACCATTTATGGGAATATTATCGAAGATGCGTTTACTGTATTCATGCCCTTAATTTATTCTGATCAACGTTTAGTGGAAAGTTTACGAACCTTCCGTAGCTCAGTCGGTTAAGTGCAGGCCTCGCAATACATAGGTTGCGAGGTATGTCCTCTTTGAAGCAGTATTTATTTATTTATTTATTTTTATTAATGTAAATTTGATTTTATGTTTCTGTAAAAATGCATTTATTTATTTTGATTTTTTTTCTTTAAGAGTTTCACATATCACTATTTCGTGACAATTTTTCAGACAATAAAAATACTGTAAAATTTATCTAAGGCGGACTCTGTGTAAGCCGAAAACCTGCCTACCGCAAAAAGACTTTCAAGTCCCGGCGAATCCATTGAAAATAACATTAATACGTGCTCCATAAGCCTGAATCTGCCTAACGCGGAAACGGAAAGTTTTTTAAGGTCAGCCGAAAGACATTTTTACATAAGACGGAAAAAATAATATTTTAAAACAGAAAAGCATTCGGCAAAACTGATAGATAGATCAAATTCATATAATAAATAAATACATATAAAATACAAATATAAATAAAAGCACATTTTTACGCATTCATTTGTTTACAGTGAGGGAATTTTAATTTTGAAATTTTTCAGATTTAATGATAAGGAAAAGAAAATATGAGTTTGTATTTGTTCCATCTACAATATTTTCTTTTTATTTACAATTCTTAACATAAATAAATTTCTGTTTTTCTACGGTACATAAATTTAAATTATGCGTTTTTATTTTTTCCATTACCCTTATAATAAAAAAAGAAAAAACAGGCAGTAATTCTTCCATTACCTTTATAATAATAATAATAATAATAAATACTCGCACATGCTGTTATTCTAACTATAAATGGAACACTACGAGATTTTTAAAAAATGTCATAGATTCAAAATTTTAAAAAGTAAATTTAAAAAAAAATTAAATTTTTAAAATTTTTAAAATTTTTAAAATTTTTGTACTGGTGCACAAATTGGCATGCAAATAATTTGCAGTTTTATACTTTTATCTTTGGGGGAGGGAGAGGGGCTCAAACAAAGGTTTATTAAACCATCTCATTAAATCAAAAGACATAAAATGCAAAATTTGTCTTTTAAATATATTTAAATTATTTTCCAGTTTTACAACAACAACAACAACAACAACAACAAATTCCTTGCAAACTTCCCATATATTCACAGAAAAAATAAACTAAATAAAACCTGAAATTAAATAATCCAGTTGGCTAAATAAATTATTAAACCATTGCCTAGCATTAAAAAAATTACAAGGTACAAAATATAATGAAAATCTGTTTCTGAAGTAATTTAAGTTGCTAGTTAAATACATCAATAATTAAATGATTTTCTGCATGGTATCGCCATCTATTGCCTAAATTCAGCATTAACAATAAATGGGAAATGCATTCACAGAAAAAATTAAATGAAATAAAACCTCAAATTAAATAAGTCAGTTGGGTAACTAAATTATTTAACCGTTGCCTAGCATTAAAAAGTTCAAGGTTCAAAGTATAATTAAAATATATTTTTGAAGTAATTTAAGTTGCTTGTTACGTGATTAGTTAAATAATAATTAAATGCTTCTCTGCATGGTATCGCCATCTATTGGCTAAATTCAGCATTAACAATAAATGGGGGGGATATCACAATAAAACTTTATTTTCAGTAATGGGGGCAATAATAATGTATTTTATGCATTTTATACAGTTGTATCCAGTAAATCTAATATCTAAACTACACCAATACAACTAAAATGGAACATATATTAAGAAAAAACATGTTAAGCTGCTTTTCAAATTCAGGTTTTAATACACTTTTTAAACCATGCATAATTATGACTTATAATAAACATATAAATATGCAATTCAATGCAAACCCAAATTAGGTGATAATATGCAGTGATTAAAAATCTTAATATTTCAGAACAGGACCTAATTTACAATTAAAAAAATGCAGTTAGAGTTTTGAAAGAAGTACCTAACAATTCAACAATATTTTAACATTTTGTTTTAACTCTTTGTGTGTTAAATACATTTATATCCTTTCTTTTTTTATAATTCTTGTCTGTAATACAGCAGTAAAATGAGGTTTTCTTTATTTGTAGTTATTCATTTTTTGAATCATTTTAAATGTAATCATCTTTTATTACTGACTTAAAGTAGAAAAGCGGGGGGGGGGGGGATGTGTTTTTTCACTTTTGGTAGATAGAGATATATTACTCACATTCTATCTCATATTGAAAATCTAAATTCCACATCCTTCAAAATTTTCATTCCATCAGTCTTTGTCCTGCTCCCATTTCTCATTAGCTTTGCATATCTATTTTATGATATTGAAAACTGAAAATATTACTTTACATTAAAGTAGCAATAAATGTTATGTCACATGTTAGTGTTATGTCACATGTTGATAGATTAAAAACTTACATGATGGAAAATTATTTCTTAAAAAATAAAAAATCAGTAATTTCCCAAATAAATTTTATATGAAAGTATTTTTTTTTTTTTTGCTTACAATTTTATTGTATTTTAAATAAAAAGATTTAAAGAGTAATATTTCTTTATATTTTTCTTAAGAAAGTAAACTTTTTACATAGTAAGTTTTAACAAAGCTTTCTATATCTGTGAAACAAACCATAACCCTCCACATTTTGCATATTACTTCCATATCTTACTAAAAAGTTCTTAAAAAAGTGAAATAGCACAGCACTCCTTACAATTGAAGTATGAGGTATGCTTTCCTGAGGGGGGGGGGGGGGGGGAATTAAAGGTGAATGGATTACTAATGGAAGGATGGTGAATGGAAGGCTACATCAGAGCGTCACTTAAATTTTGATATCATATCTTTTAAAACTTATAGTTTGAATTTATGAAAAATGTGAATGATAACGCATCAATGAATAAATGTTTATACATCCATTTAAATTTAACATAATTCTTACGCATGCAATTATAAATAAAACAAAAATAAAATGATGAAATAAATAATATAGCGGCACTTAAAATGTGATATCATTATTTTTAAGTTCCGTATTTAAAGTTCTTATAGCAATAAGATAAAGTGCTGCGTCACAAACTTTTAACCCGTTAAGGGGTATTTTAATTGATATTATAATATGAGAAAAAATTGTGTGTGTGTGTGTGTGCATATGTAAATTTTATCTTAAAAACGGCTCAAACGATTTTGACTAAATTTTGTAATCTGCTATTTTGGATAACAAGATGACCAATGGGCTAAGTCTCATGTTCGAGAAAATTCGATTAGTGGGTCATTTTTGCGTCACTGTGGGTCAAGCTAAGTTTATCTAGAAAACGATTCTAATGATTTTGGCAAAATTTTATTTTCTATCGTATTCAGGCACGAGAATACCATTGGGCTAGGTCACATGTTCATAAAATTTTAATTAGTGGGTCATTTAGGGTCACAATGGTTCAGGTGTCAAGCTAATTGAATATATAAAAAGTTTCAAAACATTTTGAAAAAAAAAATATATAATATACAGCTTCTGGGCATGAGATGACCATTGGGGTAAGTGAAAATTTTCGAAAATCGTGAAAAATCGATTAGTGGCTCATTTTGGTTCAATGTAGGTCAAGCTAATTGTATTTTAAAACGAACCAAACGATTTTCATAAAATTTTATATTATACCGTTTCTGGGCATGAGAATAGCATTGGGCTGAGTCACATGTTCTAGAAAATTCGATTTGTGAGTCATTTTTGGGTCACTGTTTGTCAAGCTAATTGTATTTAAAAAACGACTAGAAAAATTTTCACAAAACTTTGTATTATACTGTTTTTGGGCATCAGAAGACGTTTGAGCTAAGTCACATCTTTTAGAAAATTCGATTAATGAGTCAGTTTGGGGACACTGTGGGTCAATCTAATTGTATCTAAAAACGGCTCAATTTTTTGACAAAATTTTGTATTATTTCGTTTCTGAGCATGAAAAGACCCATGGGCTAAGTCACATGTTCGAGAAAATCCGATTAGTGAGTAATTTTTTGGCACTGTGGGTCAACCTAATTGTATCTAAAAAACGGCTAAAATATTTTGAGAAAATTTTGCATTGTATCGTTTCTGAGCATGAGAAGACCCCTGGTCTAAGTCACATGCTCGAGAAAATTCAATTAGTGGGTCATTTTTGGGTCACTGTGGGTCAAGATAATTGTATAAAAACGACTCAAATGATTTTGACAAAATTTTGTATTATATTGTTTCTGGGCATGAGAAGACCATTGGGCTAATTCGGATGTTTGAGAAAATTCGATTCGTGGGTCATTTTTGATTCACTGAGGGTCAAGTTAATTGTATAAAAAAAGGCACAAAACATTTTGACAAATTTTTGTATTATATCGTTTCTGTACATAAGAAAACCATTGGGCTAAGTCACATGTTCGAGAAAATTTGCTTAGTGTGTTATTTTTGGGTCACTGTGAGTCAAGATAATTGTATCTAAAAAACGGCTCAAACGATTTTGACGAAAATTTTTATTAGATCGTTTCCCAACACGACAAGACATCAGATGTGTCACATGTTCGATAAATTTAGGTTAGTGGGTCTCTTTTGGGTCACATTGGTCTAGCTAATTTTATCTATAAAGCGACTTTAACGATTTTGACTAAATTTTGTATTCTATCGTCTTCAAGTTCAAGAATAGCATTGGTTAGGTCGCATGTTCGAAAAAGTCGGTTAGTGGGTCATTTTGGTTCACGGTGTCTCAGGATCATGCCAATTGTATCTAAACAGCAAGGATGATACAGTGAGAGTAAAATATCGAATTGAACACAAGACTAATTTTGACTGGGCTGTGCTCGGTCATCCCTGATAGTAAAAGTTTTAAGTTGCACGAGATAAAATCACGAAAATTAAGAGAAAATTGACAACTTTGCATTGTAAATTAAAAATTGATTCAAGTAATTTAAATAAATATAAATTAAATGTTTTTATTAAAGTTACAAAAAATAAGTGTCTAATTATTTAGCATTAAGTTATAAAACGCGCAATTAAGAAATTAATTGGGTAAACTGAGAACGAAACTGTTAAAGATATAAGATTTTTACTGATATGCTTACACATCGATAAGAGGATTATCTGACACCAGATTAAATCTAAGGAAAAAAACAACCTAGCGTTGTTGTTCTACTTAATAAATTATGTATTGCTTCGGTTGTTTATTTATAGTGGTGTCCCTGAATATAGCTTAGCAGTCCACCCACCTGTCAAAGAATTTCCTGAATAGAAAAGAATAGACAGGCAAAATAAAATGTGTTATACGGGATAGGGGATTAACAAACTATGAACAAAAATGCTAGCGTACTTAAAAATAGACAGCCTTAGTTTTTTAACTGTGTATTTTAACCTTAACCATAGGAAAAATTGTTTTTGAAGAAACCTGTTCTTGCACTCCATTCACTAATAGCACAAATAATCAATTTAATATTTACACAATTTAGTGTATACCTTCTAAGTATGCATGTCATTTTTTTTGTTTATAATATAAAAAAATAATTAATATAAATAGAAGTGATTATGTTTTAGATATTGGATTAAACTTCTCCCAAATATTAATTTTCATAAGTATTTAAATTGTACTTATTTTCCATAATCCTAGGACTACAAAATAGCGTGCGCATTATAAAAGGAATATTCCCAATTTTCACCATATTCACAAATGATTCATAAAAATCCACAAAAAATTCATTTCATAAATGAAGTACCACAATTTGACACGCTGAATGATCTCGATATTCTGAAATTTTCTTTATTATATAATCAACTTCATTTCTTAATTTTTAATATTGTAAGATATTGAACGCATTTTACTATTTTCATACTAATTTCCTTTTAAAACACAAGTTCTAGAATTTCCTTTTCTGTATCCATCATATATTTTTAGTTCAAAGTTTGTCTGTGTGAAGAAAACAGTATTATGCTATTTTTAGCGTTCACTTTTCAAAGATGGCTTTCATTTACATAATGCGAAGTCTTTTGAAGCAGAATAAATTTGAAATTTGGGAAACAAAAACGACTTTAGGGGGGGGGGGGGGCGTTTTTAAGAAAACAAATGACAAAGTAGAAATAACGCGTTTAACGTTCTCTTATAGAATTTGACAAAATTTAAATATATTTAATATTGCTTGTTTCAATATTATTCTTATTCTAGTTTAACTGTAAATTATCATGACATTCAAGAATATTTAAATTACGCAAAACATCATTCAGTCTAATAATTTGTAGTATAAATGTTTTGTTTTTAATATTCGTAGGTTACATAATTCTATTGTTTTGTATATTTTTATTCCGAGAATTATTTTATTCGTTTCTGAATTTTCGTTCATTTAAGTTAAGAGAAGACAAAATATGGCAATTAATTATACACATTTTTAGAAACTTTACCAGTATAAAAAAAAAACACATAATTAAATATTTCTAAAAAAATAATGTTATTTACATCAAAATTTAAGTAGATTTCTAATAAACAAAGAAGATTTGAATGTCTTACTAAAACATTTCGAAACTTTTCTCTACACATTGCTAAAAGCAAAAGAAATCCTAATCTCATAAGTGAATAAATATGTATCACTGGTAGAAAAATGTTTATGTTAATAGCGCCTGATTGACAAACCCAGTTCTGATAATTAAGCATATAGAGCAGATACAAATATTAATATAAACTGAATACAAATACCAATATGCATGAATATAGCAATAAAGTTCGTATTTTAGTATTCTTCATTGCATATTATTTATGTCATATGCACGACCACGGCCAAACTCGACCCCCTTATACGTCCGTAACAAAAAGTCGAAATCCCTTTGTTTTCGGGGAATCAGAGTTTCTCTCCAGAGAATTGTAGGGGGTTCTTTTACCTACTGTGTCTAATGAAGAATTTCTCTTGCACGCTTGTGTTTTGTGTTTTCTTATGTATAACTTAACTGAAATTGCGATTTTTTTTTAGTTAAAACCGGCACATTGCTGTGTTCCATACTGCACTTACGATTCACTACAAAAATTCCAGTAATTTCTTTTCATGAATTTCCAACAAATTTGGAGTACAAACTGTCAAAAGAAAAAAAAAGACTTGATTCTTTAAAATAATGAAATATTCTTTATTTATTATTAGTTTTTTGTTTCCACGTATTTCATGACCAGCACCTACAATATTTAAATTTACAGAAAATTTTTCACAATGTACACATATCTATATTTATCTAAATTAAGAATCGTGTAAATATCCATGTTTTATTTATTTATTTATTTATTCATTTTTTTAAGAAAAAAAATTGATATGATATGATTGCCGGATATTGGCGAAAAAGACCTGCTTATTTTTTTATATTATAAAACATGTAAATATATTTTCATTTTTATCGTTCTCTTTTATATGATGACTGTCGTCCAGAATTACAATATTTAATTTTATCAGATGATTTTTGAATTATCCAATATGATTCTATAGTTCAGATTAGCCCATATAAAGGTTAAATTTATTGAAAATCGTTTGCAATGTACTGATATATATATTTGCTAAATAATTAAGAATTATGTAAATATCCATGTTTTGAAAAAGAAAATCGATATGAGTTGATTGATAGATATTGGCAAAAATATTTTCTTATTTTATTATATTATGAAACATGTAAATATATATATTTTTTAATCGTATACTTTTATACCATGACTGTCCAGAATTAGAATATTTAATTTTATATGTAATTTATAATTTTTATATATGCTGGAATATTTCAGATTAACAGATATGAGGACCAAATTTATGGAATTTTTTTTTTGCAATGTACAGACATGTATATTTTCTTAATAATTAAGAATCATGTAAATACCATGTTTTGAAAAAAAAAATAAACGATATGAGTTGATTGCCGGTTATTGGCAAAAAGACTTGCTTATTTTGTTGATAGTATGAAACATACAAATATCCTTTTAATTGTATCATACTTTTATGCCATCAGTGTCCATAATTAGAATATTTAATTTTATATGTAATTTTGTTATTTTTCTTCGTGCTTGAATATTTCACATCAACACATATAATGGCCGAATGTATTGAAAATTGTTTACAATGTACATATATCTATATATCTTTTTAATTAATTAAGAATGGTGCAAAAATAATCAATGTTCTGAATAAAAATATTTCGTTATGAGTTGGCTGCCGGATAATGGCGAACTTGCTTATTGTCTTAATATTGTGTAAATATTTTTTATCACAATTTTTTTAATATAATATAACTGCCTAGAGTTCATACAATTGATTTAGTAATTTCCCCTGCTTTTAATTGTATTTTTTCTAAAAATGGTAGAAACCTATAATAATTATTATTTTTCTATTTCCCTGTACACTTCCTTTTCATTACCTTTAATGCTTACTATTATCCAAAGTTGCTCGCAATCAACTTTATATACCATATATAAAATTTTAATTTGCAGTTTAATTTAATTTAAAATTTAAAAAAACATAAACAAATGTAGAAATTTACTTATCTTTGTTTTGCGTGTTATAGTCGCGTGTTATTTAATATATATTGTAGTTGCTTATGTTTAAGGCATCGTATTTTTTTATTTTATCTCCAAATCCTTCAGTTTTCCTGTTTGCAGTATAAAAAACACGGAGGTAAAATATACGTATATTATCTACACCCTTTACAACGCATATACAGAGACATTTTTCGTATTTTTATGTATTTAAGTAACACTTAATAAGCATTATTTACAGTAGAGAAAATACAATTTACAGTAGGTATTAGCGCCATCTGGCGACGACCGTAGTCTTTAACGATTCCGAAACTAAGGGATATTGTGAAGGCCGTATAAGGCAGGCGATCGAGTTTGGCCGCGGACGACATATATGAACTATTTTAGACATAAATATAGCTGTAATCCAAATTAAATAATGTAGTTTATCAATCGTGTTCTACTATTGGGTGCATCTTATGAATGATTAAATGACATGAATGCGGCAAGGCCGATTTTACGTACGTAAAAAATCAGTTTATTTTATTTTATTTTCCTTTGCATTTATTGAAAGGCATATGTGTATGCTTTGAAAAAGTTTTTCAAAATCACTCATTATTTATTTTGCTCATTATTTCCCTTTGGAATATTTAAAACCTAACTTTGAATTCGCGTTCATCAAACAAAACGCCCTCCCTACCCTTGCTAACAACAAAAGAAAATTGATAATAAATATGTGCTAAACGGACTAATGTCATAAATATAATGACTTGAAATTTTTTGAAAAGTTTAACTGAGCTATTGTTGAGTTTTCACATGTAGCGACTACCAATTCTAGCTTCAAATCTATATATTAAAAGATAGACTCAACCATTGGATCAATTTACTGGTAATTTTTTTAATAGTAAAACAAACAAGTTTGACTATAGAATGTACCTAAAATATGTAACAATTGTCTCTATTCTATATATTTTACTGTAGGTTAAAAACTAATTAATGTGTCAAAAATCAATATAAACTTCAGGCATCTGCGAGTTGTCATTTAAAAAACTTTTTCAATATTTTTTTATGTTTATTATTTAATAAAATATGTTAACAAATCTAAAGAAATGCACTTCAGATCAAGTTTTGAATAAGCTGGAGCCTACGGCTATCGCCGTCTTTTTCAAACCCGAGATTCGTCAGACCGCAATATTGGACGCCTTCTTGATTTTTTATAAGAATTTTTGTAATCATATGATAGAGTCTTTAAAATATTAATAAACATTTAAATGAAGAAAACTTCCCAAATCTTGTTTATCATTTGAATAATAATAATAATAATAATAATAATAATCAACGATGACCAATTTTCCAACAACTAGTACATAAAAAAAGTGACCGTAAAAGAGGAAGAGTTGTAGGAAAATTCAGAAGTAGTGAATAATGGATTATTTATTACATGTAGTCTTTCTACATTTTGGTGAAAATAATGAAACAATATTTAATTATAAATAATTCGTTGAAATATCATCCAACAACCAAAAAAATACAAAAACAAAATATATCTGGAAAATAATCATACAAAGCCACATTATTACTTACGCATTATTTATGTTTTATGTTTATTTCTTTATAAAAGTTACCAATATTTTAAAATAAATTTTGTTAAATTAAATCAGCGGTTTCAACCTCACCCATTCCAATCATATTTTTTTTTTATCTCACATTACGTATATGTGACACATTACATATATGTTATTCTACCAACCAAAACATAATAAGTATAAGATAAACGTATTTATGAGTATATAAAATTTCTCAAACATTCAGAGGATATAATTTTTACAAAACGATAAATTGCGTTAAATCTGAAACGAGATTTTATTTAATGATGTTATTGCACATTTGTTTTGGCATTTTATATAAAACATTAATACAGTTTCCAGGAAGATCTGCACAGCTGACCCCTACTGTCCTATCGTTTTCTGACGAAGTTTACATTTCTATTTTCCTATAATTCTGCTATTTCATGATTGTAGGAAGGATTGGCGTTCGGTTTACATTATGGTTTTATAAAGACAAGTATCTCGTTCTACGGTATGTTTATCTTAATAACAATAATACAATAATCACAATACTCATTTACTTGTCATTTAAAGAATATCTGTTGCAGAAGATTAATAAAATCTCGAGTAACAAAGATACGTATAAAGATGTGAACTGATCTGATTTTGAAATCCCGTATGTCTGATGTAGTGATCCAGTGTTATTATAACTATTGTTTGTTTGTTTTTTTAAATTTTGGTCGTCAGTCAAAGTATGATCCTATGTAAAAATGTTTGAATCTATTTTGATAAAACAATAATACCAAATTCAACAAAAAATATAATATAGATTGTGGCAGAGAAGCAAATATAGTATTAACGTCAGATACTGCATTTGTTCCAATAAGTAAAAATGAATTAAGTAAAACTGTCAATTTTAGACATTACAGAATTCGATTTTTTTTTCGTATTTAAAATTATGCATATATAAATTTCTAAATCTAGCAAGAGAAACGTCATAAGAATATTTAAATTATAACAAGGGCCATTGGAAATTGATTTGTCTACTTCGAAGCAGACTTCAACTGATTTTCAAAGATTGCATATCAATCATTGAATATGTATATATATATAAACTTTGTGTACAATTAAACCATTTAATGATATCTGTTCCAAAATCAGTTATCTTCTACATAATTTTTAATGTGACCGTAAATATCAAACATGCAATTTTATATTTGTAAAAATAACGTACTTTTCTAGTGTAAGGGTCTTGGAGAACTAGAGTAAATGGCATTTACAAGAAAATAAATTTGGGAACATATTTCCTGGCAACCTATTTAGTGTTTCACATACACAAATAATTTTCTCTATGCGTATACAATTGATTTCTAATAAAGATGCCATTTATATATTTTCATACACAAATTGAAGTAATTTTTATATTTAACACAATAACATATAAAAGTTTAAATAAAATATGTGTTTAAATATATATTAATGTATAAATGCATATATAAACAAAAATAAAATTTCACATGGTTGGTTTTCATAACTTATTTATATCGTTTGGTAACGTACATCACTTTCTGAAGCTTTAATTGCGATAATCTTATTAAAAAATACCAATGCATCTGTAGAGAACAGTTCAATCTTTGCTAATTGCTATATATAAATTGGTCGTAAATTATTAGAACATTTAAAGTAAAAGAAATATCATTATTGGAGTAGGGAATCGAATTCGATTCTTCGATAATTTCTTCTGTATTTTATATAAAGAGATTCAACTCTACCTTCTGAATTTAAAATATTTTAAGTAAATGGTCATATCTTACATTTTTTTTGTCACGCAAAGTTCATTTTAAAGCACAAGTTGAAGAACTTTGTTTCCGTATCTTTTGATATATTTAAAATTAAAAGGACATTTGCTTGAAAAAAAAATTACGACTCTTAGTATTTCCTTTTCAACGCAGGCTTTCATTTATATTATGCAAAGTCCTTGCAACCGGAATAAATTCAAAATGTGCGAAACGAAAATGACTATAATAGGAGTTGTTTCTAAAAATAGATGAATGAGATTTTTTTTTTTTTAATCGCATCTAACATTGTTTTTATTCATCTGAATTTAATTTCACTTAGTTTTTGCACATAACTATGGTATTTCTGGAATGGAATTTGCTTATATGCGAGAATTATACAAACTATGTACGTATATAAATATATATAATAACTTATAGATAAACAATTAATATATAATTGTGCAATTATTTATATAATTATATAAACATACATACGATATATGGTTCTGATGACAAATATTTTTGGAACTAAATTATAGATTAACAAACTAATTTTAAAGCGTTTTTCGTTAGTCTGTCACAGGTAATAAATCGCGAAATTATCTTTATGACTGCATTTGTTTATGTGTTCCGAAAATGATGGAGTTACTTATGCGTCAAGCCACTCTTGGCAAAATTGGGCAGCCAGCTGTGAAAATGCTAATATGAGATACATTAAAAGCTAAAAAGTAGAAAATGTAGAAACAAATTAGGAATAATAATATATATATTTTTTTCATACAGTTATTTAATATTAATTAAGTTATGAGTGTGCTCTGAGAAATCAATTTAAAAATCTGGAATAGATAGTTTATATAATGCTTTTATTTTATCTAGTACCATACCTTAAAAAATAAATGGAACAAAAATTATATATTTTTAATAAATCCACTATTTATCGCTTTGTATCAAGCGCAGATCAAAATGCTGAATTTTCAATAACCTGTGTCCACGCAAATTAACGTACTGTACATAAGCTTTTTGAAAATATATCAAGTGTATTCATTTAAATTATTTGTGATATTTATTATTAAAAACATTATAAACAGTTTTAATACTTTTTAAAACTATCTTTACTTGAAAAATTAGAAAATCATTATTTCTTAAAATTTCCATTGACATTAAATACATAGTATTTTTGATTTATTAATTGTTGATTTTTCCAAACTGCTTTTTAAAATTTTTATATATAAAAAAAATGGTTGTTGACTTAAAGTCTCATAGTAAATTAACAGCTTAGAATAAATGTTTAGGTGGCGAATAAATGGACATTCTATGAAAAATGTCGATAAATTTCCAAGTAATAAAATATCTAAAAAAATTAAAATATATGTTATTTTAGATTATTTATAATATTCCCCGCTCTTCATGAAAATGAATACATGATTTTAAAGAATATAGTTTCTGAGAGAAATAAGGCAGTGACAACCGAACATAATTTCCAATAAAAAAAAATCCTGATAAATAAGCAGATATTTTATTAATAATGGAAAATTACCCTCTAAAAGAGATACGCACAATGATAACGAGTAATCTACAGATAAGGTGCCTCAATGTCACAATCGGAAATACTGTTTTTGTAATTGTATATAACTTTATTTAATATTTAATATCAAATTACCTACAATTTTATTTTTTTAGAACTTATATAGGTATGTATATTTATTAACATAAGATTGTCATCTTTTTCGTATTATCATTTCATTCCTATCATACTCGTATTGTATATTTAAACAACTAACTTTGTAAATCACGTACATCTCAATAACCGGATATTTATTTAATGTTCTAAGTCTTGATATCTTTATATTTCTCACTCTTTATTAATATAAATATGGAAACGAACAAAGAGACTTAGACAAAAGAATCTTTTTTAATATAGTCTCGTGTCAAGAGAATACAGGAATTCTAAAGATTCATGTTTGAAACAATGGCTTTTCAAACGTTAAAGAGTCGGCAGCTTATAATAATTAGCCTAGTGTTCATTTTCTATGAAAACTAAATGAATTCTTTATACATTGTTTCTTTACAAATTTAATTCCTGAAAAACATTTCTGGCATGTTAAAAATATTACTTTGAATCAGTGCAACATATCTATAAACTACATAAAAAATGCAAAAATAAGAATGAAACTTAAACATTTAAATTTTTAATGCCCTTATACAATTTTTGTGTAATGTATTAACTTTTAGTGGAAAGCTGTATGTGTTACGTAAAATGTTTACTTAATTTTCATGTGTACATAATTTGGCGCAATGATTCAAAATATGGGTATACATTATTGTTTATATTATGATTTAATTTTTTTCCCCTGATATTGGTATAATATTCTTAAATTGATTAACATTTTTGCGAATTGAAATGTTTTTCAAAATGCTGTGAATAAAAAAGTTTTTCATCTTCATTGTTAAAAAAATTTGCATTCATTATTTCCTTAGTTCAAAATTTGATTCTTGTGAGATCAAAATCTTTTAAGCCGTGATTTAAAAGGGATTAAAAGCGCCCACTCTTTCTTAACGAAGCAACAAAAAAAAAATCTTTACAAAATAATTAACATATTGTAAACAACTAAACACACAATGCAAAATTTACAAGTACCTGTTTATGTGGCACTGAGTCTATAAATTTCGGAATCTTACAATTAAATTTTTACAATATGTGTGTATATGTATATACATATATATACAGGGTGTTTCACTACAAGGCCGACAAATTTTTAGGTGGTGTAGGGGGCACAGAGACGACTCGGAACCACATAGCAATGCACAGTCGAAAATGTAATCCTAACGTGATAGAGGGTTGTTAGGATCTGAATAATCCTGATAGCAAATTAACATTTTAAAATCATAAGCTTAAAATAAGTCATAACTTTCCTGATAAAGAAGTTACCCGAAGTTCCTCGATGGTTTTTCATTCCTGCATCTTTGTTTATCCTCCAGCATATCAGAGGTATCAGGAGAGTTTTGAAATGACTTATCTTCGTTGCTACCACGAACTTCCGACGGATGCACGGCGCATTTTAAAACACCCGAGATTCAATGCGGTGCCCACGTTACGAAACTTTGGGCAACTTCCTTATAAAACTTATTTAAAGTTGTGGTCTTTTAATGTCAATTTCCGATAACGATGATTCAGACCCTATGAACCACTCTATCTCGTTTGTACTAATGCGTTACATTTCGGACCCTGCATTACTATGTGATTTCGAGTGGTATCTGTGCCACCTACATCTCGTGCAAGTTTGTCGGTCTGGAAGTGAAACACCTTGTATATAAATCCAATCCCAATGTGTCTTCTATCACATAGATCTTAAAACCTCAATAAACGGTTAAGTGAGAGTATTACTCGCGTTCAGTTGGTTCCATACACGAAATATATGAATTATTCATTGTATTATTAAAAAAATCGTTGCTAAAAGAATAATAAGACTCTGTAAAAAAATATACAACATAGTGTTGGGTACATCGGCGTATGCTAGAAAAGTATGAATGGGTATTCTATAAAAGTTCAAAAACATATGAAGCCTAAATAATATCAGAAACTGCTAATCTGTATAACTCTCTTTTTTTTATCTTATCCTAATCTGTTTATGATCAGCTTAATTCGCTACTGACAATAAAATTAGTCCATACTTAATCTCTGGCGCTGTTAGCGGACGTATGTCACTAGCCATCTGTGTTGCGGCAACTGGGAGATTTTTTTCTTTTTTTAGAAATTTTGAATTCACACCACAAAAGTTTAACTGGTAAATTTCTTTTCATTTATTTATAGAAAATCAATCATCTTATAAAGTACAAGATAAAGTAAAAAAACTAAAACCCAACTACGACAAAAAACTACGCTGAAAAAGTATAAAAGTACCCCATGAATACAGGTAAAGTCACAAGCAAATGCTAGTAATATATAGATATATTCAAAATGTACAAGTAAAGCGCTTTTGAATGATACCAAACACGGCATATTTATCTTAACTTTATTTTTTGACGTATGACGCTTCCAGTATTTGGTAGTAGTGACGCACATATCCGTCGATGGCAGCAAATGGGTAATGGACCGATTAGTGGATGAGGTCGTTAGTGTAATGTGTAAATGTGTAATGTAGATTGAAGGTTTCATGTATTAAGATGACCTAGGAAGATTTCTTAATCTATCTAAGCTGTGGTTGCTTCCCTGCGTTACCGGGTACACAACGTGACAACGAATAGGCAAATAGATACACACGCACATATAACAACATAAGCCCGAAGGCATATAATGCAGAGGACATTTTTATGGGAGTTTTAGCCAGTTATCAAACTGTTTCCGCCTTCACCGCGTGGAGGTACTCCCAGCTTATGTCGTTTACATTAGTGCATTAAATTATTCTATTAACGTTCACGCTGCTCTACATTACAGTTCCCGTGATCCGCGCTTTACTCTTATCGCTCATTTTTTTAAACATCTTCAAAGCAGTCTTGTAATTATGTATAAGCATATAAATACTGGTGAAGCTCTTTCAAGTAATACCAAACACATTACATATATTTTTATTTTATACTTTTTGTCCGCTAGAGGGCATAATAGTAAATTTGGTGACAAACTTTATAGCTCACAACCAACAGAATATCAAGATCAAGACCCTTCTAATGGCACTGCAGTGGTCTTATTCTGATTACTAAGTACCAAAGAAATTAAGAACGAAAAGATGTGAATTATATGCAATTAGCCCATAAATGCAAGTAAAGTCACAAGCAAATGCTAGTAATATATATATATTCGAAATGTACAAGTGAAGCGCTTTAAAATGATACCAAACACGGCATATCTAGCTTAACTTTATTTTTTTACTCTGTATATTTTGTCCGCTAGAAGGCGCCACATTGAATTTGGTGAAAATCTATATAGCCTATAACCAGCGGACAATTAAGACGCTTCTAATGATATGTCATTTGTCGAATTCTGATTAGTGGTTTAGAAGTTACGAGGGAACAGATGAACATACATACATACATACATACATACATACATACATACATACATACATAGCCTGTCAAAATCATAACCCTCCTTTGGCTTTGCCGTAGTCGGGTAAAAAATAAGAGTTAAAACTTTCTGGTGAGAATTTGGAAAGTCTAATTTAAACATCAGCCATATATCATGAAGTACGTCATCGTCGGAAATGAACAAAAAAGCATGAGGCACGCTGCGTACGCCATGCAGCGCAAGAGGTTAAATTTCATTTGGCATTTCATAAAACTAAATTCAGTGTAGTAATAATCTTTTCTTTTTACAGTGAAGCTAAAACAAAACACTTGTTCAAAGTTTAACGTGGCATTGGGCTAAGCGCGCGTCGAAAGGAGGTCGCAAAGTTGCAACGCCGCCTTCGTCCGTGCCGCGTTTTTCCAGATAGATTTTTAATTAGCTTTTAAAGACACGGGAGGCGTATTGAGTGATCAGATCCACTCAGTGAAATTTAGTCACGAACCCATAGTATTTATGTAATTGATTCTAATTAAATTACTCTGTTTATAAAAATTTGACGTTTATAGCTTTTAAACTACTACTGGGCATTGTATTAAAGAAATATATCATTAACAGTTGTTGCCTGGGTTTTAAAAGCGGATGGTACATAGAGTACGCCGCATCTATCATTATATGTGTCCAAACCTCCGTGTCTTTAAAGGTTAATATCTCGGCTAATTACCGATGATTTTTTTGGGAAATCATTATCAATGATACTTTTATACTTATGTTACGATAGGTACATCCAGCGCTCCTCAGCACTTTTTCTAAATGTCTGGAAATAAAAATTTGCGTGTAACGGAAAAATACGCTTTTCCAAAAAACTTTGTAACCTAGAGTAATCTCCATAATTTTCCTGCAAGGTTTAAGTTAACATCTACTACCTCTAAAATTATTCATAATTTTAGTTTCAGTAGATTCGGAAATGGATGGGGGGAACATATTTTTGCACTACATTTTCGACAATATCTCTGAAGCTATAATGTCTAAAATTAAAAGAAATGTAATTTTATGTTCAGCATTACGAAAGCTCTTACACGATACCCCACACGATATTAAAAAAAATATTTTTATTTTCAAGTAACTTAATTAGCCCATCTACATGTTTCCCTTAATATATTTGTGAATGTTTAATAATCGGTAAACATGCGAGTCAATATTCATTAACACTTCCCCCAATTTGAACTTTCCACGTTGCATAGTTTACGAATAAAATGGCTGTGACAGATGGACAGACAGACACAAGAGTAATCTTATAATTACTTTTTAAGTACGAAACCCTAAAATTTAGTTAGAAATGTTAATATTTCAGTATTATTAGTTCAATACTATGCTAACTTTAATTTTTATCTTAAATTTCTGCTTCAGTCAATTAATCGGAGTAAAAAAAAGTGTTTATCTTCAACATGATATTTATTAAAATTGACAGTGTTCCATTATTCTGTTGTACATCAGCTGATCGAGAATCGCTGGCTCAGCAGGATGAAAAGTGTTGCAAAAGCCATTTATGTACAACAGAAGTATGGAAAATTGGGACCATTACACAAAAATCGCTATTACAGATCGCCCTTCAGGCAAAATATTTTCTAATTTACTTGGGACCTACTTGTCATAGCCGAAAACATATATATGAAATTTATTTAATTCTATTTACAACTTCATGCCCATTTCGATGGTTCAATAATGAAAATGTTACAAAAAAACGCTATTTTAGCGCTCTCTTCCTATGATATTTTTAAAGTGAAGGAGTACCTGCCTGTCAAAGCCAAAAACGTATACAAGAAATTTGGTTCAATTCTATGAAGAACTATATACACTTTTAGATTGTACAATAATGAAAATGGCACAAAAATGGCTGTTGCAGCGCCCCCTTACGGCGAAAGATTTCGTAATTCAAGGGGGACCGGACCTGCTTGCCATAGCCAAAAGCATATACATGAAATTTTGTTCTATGCCTAAATTCATACACTTTTCGATTATACAAAGTGGTTATACGGACATACGAAAGGACAGAAAGACGTTATGTATAAACATGTTTTCGGTATCTCCGACCACTAAAATATGTAAATCCAACGAAAACATGCTCGATTATAATGCTTTCTTCTTTAGAGAGCAGAAAGTAAAAAAATAAAATGAAATCAGACATTCCATAAATAAAAGCAATGCGAATTTTTCGTATACATTAGTTTCATTTAAAGCAATGATACTTTTTTAATTCAAAAAGGAACCTATAATTTTAATCACTTTCTTAAATTATTAATGCCTTTATGTTTAAGAATATCCTTTTATTAAAAGTTATATCAGCATTATAGTTAATTTTTGAAACTTCTGCTCTGCAGCTTCCTTCAAAAAGTATATAATTCTAAAAAATAATTTTTTTTCAAAGTAAATATTGTATTGTCATTTAGTTTTTCTTCTTCTTTTTTCTACAGGCAACATTTAATTAAATTTGAGATTTTGAATATCCTAGGGCCAGCTAGTAAATATCATTTCGGCATACTGCATGTATTCGTAGCTTGCCATCATGATCTCAGCTCTGACTAGCATATCTACTGCTAGATGGCTCGTGTTTTACCCCGAACGTGTGGCGCTGTGGTACTATTGTAATTTGCATAATCCCAATTTTCATGCTCGTTATATCTCGGCTGGTCGTTTGCATTCCGCTGCCATTTATCTAGTCCTTAGTGAGTATTCATTTTCCGGCTGTACATTCTACTTACTTTGACGTTTAAATGTTGTTCGACCCATGAAAGTGTTAAATAATTCCTTGAACAGTATCTCAAGTAGATTCCGGCGTTTGATGTATTCATTTTTTATAGTACATCGTTTTCTGATATCATAATAAATTGATATTTATTTTTCTGTTTAATTTCAATATTTCATTCTTCGCTTTGTATACAACCCCTAAAAGTCAGCTCAATATTTTATATGACATAACCGTCATTGGTGATATCCCAATTTGGCGATGCCGACTAAAGGTGGTTTCGCCGTAAAAAGGACATTGCACCCTGATTTTGATCTCGAACAACAGACAGAGAAAGAAGACAATTAAAAAAAAAAATAATGCGAGAAAAGGAATTTCAAATTCCTCCAGAATTAAAGATATTTGTTGAATATGTTTATCCACATTAAATATTCCTTTACTGTTGTCACTGAGATAAAAATATAAATATTTAGTGTTATTTTAAGAAACTGATTATAAGAAAGGAAATAAATTTTAATATAAAGCAAATAGAGATACAGTATGACGTTGAGATGGCATGATTAAATATTTAATAATGTATTAGGTAACACGATATTTATTTTTCGTTTAAAAGGCACAATGATTCTTACTTATATTATAATCCATTATGCATTGATCGCTTTATTAAATATTAATGGTATGCTGGAGTACTGCTTTTTAGTCTAAGCACCTGTGAATGTCTTTTTTGAAAGAAAAATGAGGGTCTGGTAAAATAAAATGCATAAAAAAAGAGATTAAGTGGAATTAGACGAAAAATTGCTTTATATTTTAGAAGATGAAACAGAATGAATGGTTTGAACAAAATACTTTGCATTTTACTATGTTTAAAAATGGAATTAAATTTAAACAAAATAAAATAAATGTATATTTCTTTGCTATTGAGGCCTTTGCATAACTCATTCTTAAAAATGCGCAGCTTCGAGTTAACTATTATAAAAGATCACAAAAGCGAAACGCACACCAATAAAAAGAATCATAAAATCAAACGAATTGTTTAGATTACAAGAGAAGTATTCCATTATTCTATTTCTTATTAAGAGCCATTATTTTGAAAATCAGACAAAAAAGTGATATTTAGATAGTTGTATTTTTTGTTTTGGCTCGATTTTTTTTTTTTTTTTTTTATGTTGAAGTACATCATATTTAATATATATTGTGCTATTTTGATGCCCTGAAAAAATTTCCTGTTTCCTGTAGAAAATGTCAAAGTTCAAGATCTTGCATCCCTGTTTTCGTAAAAATTGAAATGCCAGTATGTTTGAATTGCTATATCTCTGGAAAGCAACAACATCCCAAAATTATTTTGTCATGAACTGTTTGTATAACACTACATGCTTCGTAAAATTAACTTAGTTCCATGGGGCATTGTTAATTTTCATTGTTATGTTGCCACAAAATGCAATCTAAATGACGTTTTTGTCCGTTTTCTGCACTTATTATCTTGGTTAAGCAATAGTACACCAAAACTTTTCTTATAGAATATGAAAGTTTACAATTAGGACAAGCTAAGTAATATAGAACTTTGCCAGGATATCGATGCAGATATAAACTGTTAAATATTAAAAAGTTTCAAAATCTGCAACTTTTGAATTAGTGCACACTACATGCTTAGTAATTATTAACTTAGTTCCATGGGGCATTGTTAATTTTGATTGTTATGTTGCCAGAAAATGCAGTCAAAATGAATCAAAATGACGTTTTTGTCCGTTTTTTGCACTTATTATCTTGGTTAAGCAATAGTATACCAAAACTTTTCTTATAGAATATGAAAGTTTACAATTAGGACAAGCTAAGTAATATAGAACTTTGCCGGGATATCGATGCAGATATAATCTGTTAAATATTCAAATGTTTCAAAATCTGCAACTTTTGAATTAGTCCTATCTAAAAACAGCATCATAGTTGAATAAAGCAAAATACATCAGGTAGTAGTTGAGCATATGTACATGGAAACGAAAAGTAAGTGTGCTCTCATACTATTTTTAGAAGAAAAAACAAAGACAAACGTTAGACAAAGCAGTGCCAATATCAGGCTTTTTCCCTATAAGAAAATTATTCATCCCGTTTCTCTTTCCCTTTTCTATATTTTTCCTCGATGAGGAAATGGAACATCCCTTTTCTATTTCTCCTTCTAGGGGAAAAGCTTGATTATTGCACTGCCTTTTTGTAACGTTTGTTATTTTTTTCTTCTCAAAATAGCATGATACCCCACTTATTTTTCGCTTCCATGTTTTTGTGCATATGTTCAATTACCACCTAATATATTTTGTTTTATTCAACTGTGATGCTGTTTTGAGATAGGACTAATTCAAAAGTTGCAAATTTTGAAACTTTTGAATATTTAACAGATTATATCTGCTAGCATCATCGATATTCCGGTAAAGTTCTATATTACTTAGCTTGTCCTAATAGTAAAATTTCATATTCTATAAAAAAAAAGAGTAATATTGCTTATCCAAGATAATAAGTGCAGAAAACGGACAAAAACGTCATTTTGATTGCATTTTGTGGCAACATAACAATGAACATTAACAATGCCCCGTCGAACCAAGTAAATATTACTAAGCATGCAGTGTTATACTAACAGTTTATGACAAAATAATTTTGGGATGTTGTTGCTTTCCAGAGATATAGCAATTCAAACATACTGGTATTTCAATTTTCATGAAAAATGGCATGCATAGTTTTGAACTTTGACATTTTCTACAGGATAGAGGACATTTTTTCAGAGCTTCAAAATTGCACATCATTCATTAAATATGAACTACTTCAACATAAAAATAATCAAGCAAATCAAAAAATACAACTATCGAACTTAGTCTGATTTTCAAAATAATGGCTCTTAAGGTATAAATTATACCAATTATTTCTCCATTCGATTGTTAAATGGTGTAAATTTAAAACAAATTGTTCGGGCATTTGACAGATTATTAATCATTTAATAATGATATAACAATCTGATGACATTTATTAAATAGTAAATAAAGTTTGTCATAAAGTCCTTTTAAAAATATATCTTTTCTAGAGAAATTGAACGGTTTTGTTTTCACTATGTCACCAAGACCCCTTTGAAAAAGAATCACATACCTTTCAAATGCCATAATGAGTAAGAATGCCCCCTTTATCCGGGTTTTTCATCTCCATTTGGAGAGAAGTATAAAATATGATAATGACGATGGTGTCTAGAAATAAAAGTCCGGTCTGCTTTTTAGTTTTAGTTGCATATAAATTTAATCCACTCTTCATTAATATGGAAGATTATTATTGACAAAGAAATTAAAAATTAACATGACAAATTGATCGGCCGTCTGCGGATTGAGTACGCATTTTCCAGATCCGTCTAATTTGCAAGATCTCAGTCGCTCCCCTTCACCGCAGTAATTTCAAAGGAACAAAAAAAAATTAGGCTTCAATTTCATACCTATCCGTACTTATGTCGTTTTCTCTCTCTCGCCAAAGCTATTTGAAAAAGAATTACCTAAATTTCAAACGCCATAATGAATAAGCATATCCCCTATATGTGAAGGCCTTTAAAATTTAATTGTTTAGTAATAAGTATTAAAAATTGATTTATTATAAATAAATTAATTTTTAATAGTTGTAGCGGCAACATTTTAAATAAATGAGATTTGCATAATAAACTTAATTATTTCTAAAAGTCGTGAGAGTAACTCAGTCGTACTACGAAAGAGGCATGAGATTAAATAATGAAAGATAAGAGTAATTTAACAATTTGGATTGCAAATTTAATAGTAATTTTGCTCAATTAAAAGAAATATAAAAGAAATTTTTCTAAAGTGAAATTAAACTGAAATGTGTAACTATTTAGTACTATATTATAAAACGTCGAGTTAAGAAATAAACTGGATCAAACGAGAAAAATGTTGAAGATTTGAGATTTTTTCTGTTATGCCCAGATATTGATAAGAATATTATAGGATACGATATAAAATCTACCGGTAGAATCAACGTTTCCCTGCTGCTATACTTTATCCATTATGTATTGTTTCGGATGTTTAATAATAGCCCTGTCCGTCTACACAGCTTTGGAAACCACCCACCTGTCAAAGACTTTTCTGAATAAAAAAGAAAAGACAGGCCAAATAAAATGTGTGAAAGAGGATTGGGGATAGAGAAAACTGGATAAGAAAATATCGGCGTGCTTAAAAATATAATGTAGAATGAATAAGTGGTCAGTTGAAAATAATTTTAAATATGTCTTCGAATGCGAAAAAATAATTTTATATGTCTTAATGATTACTGTTCATGAACTAGTTTACTGAAAATCTGATTCAAATTGAATTTAACAGTTACATATATCCGAATAGATGTCGACAAATTTAGATGTTCATGATATTTTTCAATATTTATGAATGTTGAAAGATACGTGAAACGTAATGTTTTTATGCAGATGTGGCGTAACCTTATCCATTATGTTTTAAACACGTTGTTCAATAAGCAACCATTTCCATTAATATCACTTATCATTCCGCCCACCTGTCAATACCTGACTTGTAAAAAGAAATGGAACGACAAGCAAAATAAAATGTCTGAAAACGAAAAGAAGGGATATTAGTGAAAAAAAAAAACAGTATGCATGAATGGAGTAACAAAGAACGAGAAAAGACGATTTGAAAAAAAAAAAAAAAAAAAAAAAATCGAATAAATTTACTAACGCGACATATATAAACCAGTATAGTTCAATTTATAAGGTATGATGTACATGTTTAAATGAAAACCGATGAAAATTGAATTTTTGGAGTTGTTTTAAATGATAGGTATTACTGCAGAACTCCTGACTACTCTTTTATAATGACACTCAAACGTTTGTGATCTTGTGTGTGATAGTGTCATCCAGTATGTACAATATTTGTGCAGGAATGATAAACATACTCTCTTCTTCAAGTTTCACAAAGTGCGTATGAATCTCCGGAATTGATTTGGGAGATAACAAAGATTTTAAAAAGATAATGTTAAGTAGGTGACTGTAGTTGTGTTTTGGCTATATATATATGTTACCGTGAAAGACCGAAATTGGAGAATGTCGACTTTCACCGGTGAATGTCAACACATACCATATACGTCGAGGAAAGAGCGAATATTTGATTATATTCTTGTAAATTCGGACCATCACCGGTGTATGTCGACAAGCGCACATATGGTGGAGGTCGGAAAGAGACGGCTAGGTCAACAAGTAGGCGAAAGTCTGTCGCCAAATCCTTTGTTCTGCTGCGAGTCAATCATCTTTGTCAGTTTTATGCAAGGATTGATGGTGCGCGCAAAGTTTTCTTAAATTGCATTTTTTTATTCGATGCACTAATTTATATTGGATGGATACTGCAGTGAATAGTGATTTTTTTTGTTTGGGGGGGGGGGTGGTAGAATGGGACAGAGAGTAACATTTTTTTTTAAATTTTATAATATTTTACTATATAATAATAATCTAGATGAATTATTGTGTATAGAAGTAGTCAATTACCTAATGTATGAAATGTGATATATAATATTGATAATAACTTTAAAAAAGTATTAAAAGTAAATATTTTTGCAAAAATGTCCCATTCATCCCCCATCTCCCCTAATGGATTGTTAAGTTTTGTGAACTAAATTAACTTAAAAAGGTTTTCAGATGATTTAAAAAATTTTGAATCTTAATTATTAAACAAATAATAGGCTAAAAATATATTTCTTGTTTTCAAAAACAAAATAGTTAAGTAACTATGCTACAACGTTTTATTCCACAAGCATAAACACATAAAGGCTTACACTACATGTCTGAAGTCATTTGGAAATTGTTTATATGGTATTTTAATAAATATTCTAAATGAAGATTACTTGGAATGCTTGTCGTAACGTTATATTTATAAATACGTATTTTAATGTTATGTTTTTATATAAATATAAATGATTTGAAAGAAATGTCAAAAATTTAACCGATGTATCTTCGAAGATGAAATAAAACGGTTTAAAATAACTTTAATATATTTTTTAAAAGTAGCACAATATTTCAAAATGGAATATTCAAAATATATCCCAACGTATTCAAAGATGTATTTAGAAATTCAATAGTTATTGAAAATACCAATTGTTAAAATGTATGTACCAAGACATGTATTCGTTTCTCGTTCATTCTTTCGACATACGGATATATAAGATCACACTTTATCCAATATTCCCTTATTTATTCAATTCGAAACATTACATTCGATAACATTAGAATTTGTCTTTTAATATCTGCATATTTATATGAAAAAGTGATCCTATAAAAAACAAACGTTTGAATAACGCTCCCGTTTTAAGAGAATTAAAAAAAAATAAAGAGATATTTTTTTAAACAATATTTTTTTTTCAAAAATAAATTAGCCATGAGATATTACTTCAACTATTTTGCAATTACTGAAAAAATAACTATTCTAAATTATGTATATTTGATTAAACATTTTTGTTGCAGTGGTATGATTTGTTTAAGGGATTCCAGGACTCTTAACGCCCTCGCTGCATAATTGTTTTAACAAAATAACTTCAAAAATTGCGTATTTAAACCCTTCGCGACGAGAGTCTTTTAAGAATTTTTATGCTTTTGTCACCGGTTTTTCAAAACAAAAATTTTTGTTTAATTTAATGGGAAAAATGCTCCTATTAAACAACGCAAAATTTACAATAAAAAATAACTGGTAGGAATAATCAAGAAGGATTAATTAGACGGAAAAAATGCATCCCCGAAGAAATCTCGGGTTTCGCAAATTTTGCTACCTTTACGCCAGTATTACCAGATTGGGGACTTATTTAATTCAGATTATTTGACTGGCAACACTTTCTTAAAAAAGTATAATTCACCTTATTTTTCAGAATTTTTAGTATATTTAGTAAAGTGTGGACAGATTCCGCAGTTTTTCTTTTCTTCTTGTAAAATGCACAATAAAGCAAAAAACAACAAACTAAGTACCAGAAATCATTGATCAAACCCTTTAGAATCTATTTTCTATGTTAAACAAATTAAAGCCCTCTTAATAAAGTAGGCAAAATTATTTTCCCACAGATCCTTTTTTAACATCATTTTTTATGTGCTGGATAAGATGCCGCATGGGGTGTGGGACAGATGCCGCATGGAGAAAAATGCTAGGCTGTTTTTTTTTTTTTCAAGCTAATCACGTTTTTATTTTCTCAAACTACTTAAAACGAAAATAAATAACAGTAAACTTACAAAAATTATATGTATCACTAAATTGTGAAAAGTTTAATGAAAATGCAAAAGTGTAATCTCTATAAACAGAACTTCAGACACAAAGTGAAAAAGAAAAGAAAATCATTTAAATTTACATGAATAGATAGCATAATTACTGGAAACAATAGACAGCATAATTCCAAAAAAAAGATATAAATCACTGGTTTACATCCAGGCGAACATTGCAATTTGCTCTTAATGTAATTATTAGTTCTATTCTATTTAGTCCCTAGTCTGTTTATTTTTGGCCTTTCTTCTCATTCTTTGATTTTGTATATCCATTCGCCCACAATCACACCACACTACCCGTTGCAAAAGTAAAGTTTCATGCAGCTATCGATTGAATTTGATGCACTAAATCCTGTCCTCTTTAGATTTGCTCCCTGATAAGACTTCAGCCATTTAACATAAGCAGAGTCATCAATTTCTAATCCAGCTCTGCCATGAGAATCCACAAGAGGAACTATTTACCCACTGTCGGAAGATGACTCATATTTTAGTTTTTTTCCTCAAGTAAGGCGTTTTCAAGTTGATGTTTCCATTCATTTCTTTAAAACATTTTACTTCCGCGAACTTGTCGATCTTTGACACTATCTAGTTTCTTTTGTTTTTCATTTCCTTCTTCGTCTTTATTGTTTATAAACTGTGTGCTTGTAATATTTGCATCCTTTTACTTTCTCTTACTTGGCTGTATAGGTCTTTTGACCACTGAGGTAGGAGATATTTTTTTTAACAGTTTAGATGGTGAGAATTGTAAACCTCCTACGTTTAACTTTTTCTCACATGGTGAACCAACATTGTTGTTGAGACTATTTTGATAAGTAGCAGAATGCGCTAATATACATTTATTTAAATGTAAGTTCTACTTAAATCGCAGTGATGAATTTATTGAATCGAAAAACAAAAATATATTTTGCGGCATCTGTCTCTCATCCTCGGTGCGGCATCTGTCCCATAGTGGTGGGTACGATGCCGCGCCGCCATTTTGTGTCATGTGAGCGACGAGAGACAAAGGCAAGCACATGTCTGTATTCTACAAGGATCTAGTCTATAGTTGCAATCGATTTTGGGATGAAATTTAATTGAGCTAATTTCTCTTAAAATATGTAATAAAACTTTATTAGAATAACTATAGCAACTTACCACGCAGGTTCGAGCCATGAAAACTGGCCTAAATGTGTAAATACTGACAATTAAGAGGTGGAAACGCATACGAAACATCGCAAATCACAGAGGAACACTACGAACTTCTAAAATTGATCTAGGGAACGCTAGTGTCGCCTACACAATCTCTGCAGCATCTGTCCTACCGCGGCGTCTGTCCCCACTTTACTATTTTTAAATAGGCGGAATATTTCTATTTCAAAAAAGCGGTGACAATAAACTATCTGGCATCACTGCTTTACGTTGCCAAAGGAAATCTCGGGTTGCGCAGCAAGAGGGTTATAGCTTCAAAATTTTCGATATTTTAAATTTTTTAGATCTTAAATTACTATCTTTTCTGATGATTTTAATATAATTGATTCCTTGAAATTCCCATGAGAACAGAAGTTATGGCTTTTAGATTTATATAAGATCAATAGCTCGAGTGGCGTTTTCGAAACATTGAAGTCAATTTTCTACAAATGATGTTTTTGGGCATAATACGCACGATATCTCAAAAACCTCTCAGTATTTTTTCATAAAATTTTCAAAAATGTATTTCATGTTAGTCTGTATAAACTGAACTTAAAATTTTATTTTTATTGTTCGAAAAATATATTTTATTTAGGTGATTATGCTGTTGACATTTTCAAAATTTCGCATCAGCTAAATACAACTTTGCATTAAAAATATAAAAATTCCTTAAATACAAATTTATTTTGATACAGAGTCATTAATATAGTCTGAAGTATAAGTAGGCACCAAAATTTTCATTCCAGTTGCAAAATTTATTTTGTAATTCTACGAGTAAGTTTTATAACAATTTTCTATTCGACAAATGTCTGAAAATTTGGAGCGCCCTGTAAATACTAATTCTCCATTTTGCAATTTTTTAAATACATGAAAGAACCATTTTTTATATCTTTCATCCCAATAAAAATTGCGTCTTTAAATCATATACATTTTACGATATTAAATGTGGAAAATGAACCTTTTTTAATTTTTTTTTCAATTTTTAGAATCCTGAGACCCCTTAAAAAGAAGGTACCAAATCTGTATACCCTGTGAAAAAGGATATGTTTCTTTTTTAGCTCTTACCGTTCTTTAGGTTTATAAGAATATGATATAATCCTCTTACCTAGATTCAGAAAAAATATTCTGTTATCTTTGGAATCGCCAGAATCGAATAGACATCCAACATTTAAAGCAGCATTTATGAAAGAAAACTTTATTTTGCAGCCGGTAATTTTCGAAATAATTTCTGAAGAGTTTTTAGGTTTCCGTACTAAAAAGTAAAAACGGAACCATTATAAGATTCCTCTTGTATCTATCTGTCCGTCTGTTATAGGCATTTTACTCGTAAACTATGGAACGATGAAAGTTCAAATTGGCTGAAGTAATAAAAGGTATTGGACCAAAATAATTATAGATTATTAACCATTCACAAATATATTTAGGAAAAGTGTAGAGAGCCTAATTGAGTTACTCGAAAAAATAAATATTTTCTTATCAATCGTGTGGGTATCTTGGGAAAGATTTCGTAACGCCGAACTCAAAAATACATTTCGTTTAATTTTAGGTATTATATTTTCAGAGATATCGTCAAAAATGTAATGTAAAAATATGTTCCCTTCTTTATTTCCGAATCTGCTGAAACTACAGTTATGACAAAATGAGGGTAGTAGAAGTTAATTGGGCTCTTGCAGGTAAACTATAACGATTAGCCTCGATAACATAGTCTTCGAGGAAATCGCATTTTTCTGTTACGCACAAATTTCGATTTGAGCGCATCCAGCAAGGCGTTGAGGAACACTGGAGGTATCTATCGTCTCGCAATTGTAGAAGGATTTTTTAAAAGGATTTTCAAAAAAAAAAAAAAAAAGGTCGGTAAATAGCCGAGATACTAACCCTTATAGACACGGACGATTTGGACGTACATAAAGACATGGATGGCGTACTCTGTGAGCCATCGGCTTTTAAAGGCTAGTTAACAGCTTTTAATGATATATTTGCGCAATGCTATGGTTAGATAATAATTCATATATTTATTATGAGAATCTTCTGTGAGCAATTAATACTCGCATTGACTGATTTAATACAGTGTATTAATAATTGTTTTTTCTACAAATAAAATCTGTTTTTCGGATACTACCAATTCCCAAATATCATTTTCAGCTGCATAACCGAACTTATACATGAGTAGAAAAATATTATTAATTTTAATGTTAGTGTTTTAATTTATCGTGTTTATTGAACATGAAAATTTATACATCAGAATTCATAGCATCCAAAAGACCGATATTTCTGCTGAAAAGAAAAACTAATTTAAATACTAAAAAAGTAAGGGAAATTACAATGGCAAAAAAAACGCTCTTGTTTTACAAATGCTTCTTTAAATTTGGGAAATCTATTGGTTCTCACGTTTCTAAAGATAAAGGAATGCTTTTCGGAAACTGTGGTAACTAGGTAGAGGTTATATGATATTTTATTAAACTTTATAAAAGATAAGAGTTAAATAAAGAGATGTTTTTGCATTTGATTTGTATACACTAAATTTCTGATTTCCGTCACTCACGGGACAAAAGGTGTGGCATATGATTGAAATAGACGAACAATCGAAAGACAGTACAAGACCGTTACTAAAACTATATTTCTAATAATGTCATAGGACAAAACGAAATTTTTCACCTTGATTCAACATAAAATAAATAATGTGAACATTAAAAAGGTCCGCAATCTTACTTAAAAGGCAACCAATGTAATGAAAAAAGATTTACAAGTTTAACATATACATTTTATTTAAAACATCTTAGTACTTTCAAGCCTTCCAGGCTCATCATCAGAAAATAACTTAATAACTAAATCTAATTAATCTTAATAACTAAATTTAGTTATTAAGATGTTCTCTGATGATGAGCCAGGAAGGCTTGAAAGTGCTAAGAAGTTTTAAGGGGGTAAAAGACCTTTGAACACGTCGAAAAAGTAAAAAATATCACCATGTTCCAATCTTCAAAACTTGTGTAATAAGTCAAAAATAAAAATCAAACTTCCTTTAAATATAAAGCTCATATTTAAATTTATATTTAAATATGTATATATATATATACTTGTATATTCATAAATATATATTAAAATAGTAAGTTTAAAAATATATGATAATGAGAGAAAAAAATCTTGCGCGCATGATAAAATCTGAAAATAAGCATATAAAGAAGAAATTTTGGTGAAAATAGAAACATAATAGTGTTATCTTTATGCTAAAACCAGAATATTTGTAAAAAATATTGACCAAATTAAAAAAATTAACAAAAAATTAAAATGTTTCACTTTTTAAAAAAAAATATTTTCAACGCACAAAGACAGAAAAAAATAAAATCTTACCTTTTTCTGGTTAAAAAATGAATATATGGTGAAAAAGTTTTTTGATTGTCATGCACAGTTTTTTAGTAACACTGCGTGCAGTATCAAAATTCATCGTTTTGAATAAGCGCAACGCAAAGTTTAATTATCCTATGTAGTCTCAATATGTAGCCTTATAAAACTGCCATAATTAGTGAACTAATAGGAATTTTTAAATGCGGTTTTTTGCATATTGTTGAGAAAATATTACAGAATTAAAATATGTATTAAAAATTTTCGAAAAGTTTAAAAGTTTAAAGGTATCCTACTCCCTTAAATAAAATGTATATTTTAAACAAGTAACATCTTTTTCATTACATTAGTCCTCTTTTAAGTACGATTGTGGACCTTTTTAATGTTCAAATTATTTATTTTATTATATTTCTAGTTGTTAATTTATAAATAAGAATAATTAATTTTTTTTATTTGCTATGTACTTTCGTTTATAAAAATCATAACTGATAATAAGAAATCTATTTAACAGACATATTTAGAATTTTACTAAATACATATATAGTGCTTGTCTACATACAAAATTCATTATAATTTATTGCTTGCGTTTTGCTTGTTCTTTTACTACAGCAAAATTTTGATTTCTACGTAATAAAAGAACTTGAGTTGCATATTCTTCGTCTTGCATATCAAACAAATTAATACATTTTAACACTTTATGTACGGAATTATTAATTCATGAAAGTTTTATCTTCTAAAGCATTTTTCATAAATTTTTGAAAATACATTAGAAGATTTACATGAACATTTAATACATTTTAGAAGGATTTTAGAAGGATTTAAGGATTTATAAGGATTAATTAAATTTGAATTTATAAGGATTTTGTGCAATATTTATAACCCCACTCAAATCTTTTATTTTAAATATTTTTCATAGTATTTTGTAGAATTAGGAAATGTACACATATAATGTTCTTACAATAGAAATATAGAAATATTTCCGAATTGAAAAATCCCCTTCCCCCCGTCAACGCCGAGAAAGCTGAAAAGATGCAAAAGCAAGAGAAATCACCCCTTTTAAAAATATTTCTGTTTTGTGTGGCCAAGAATGCTTTTGGAACAAGATAAATAAATGCATCTGTAACTCATTCTAAACTGAATTACTACTAATCGTTATTTTACAAGTAACAAGCTAACAAGTTATTTTAATAGTACTTTTAAGTATTGTCAGTAGATAAAGGGTTAAAAGCTTAGGCTGCATGACTGACTCCTGGATGATCATTCTCCGACACATCACAATGAATCGCTTAACCCTTTATCTTCTGCAATGATTTTCATGTATTTTTTTTTCTCAGTTACTACAATGAAAATTAAAGGATATTCATAAAAAAATATTCACCCGTGAGAAATTTATTTCGTTATAGCTAATTAATTAAAGTGGTATTTTAAAGTACCGTCAGTACACTAGGCCTAAAATATTCTCGTAATAGAAAAACTCACATGATATTTAAACTAAACTTTGAACTCTTAAAAATGCTAAATAACACTCATAAGTTCATCAAAAGACACTCATAATTTAACAATAAAAAATATTAAATTGACGTAATTTTATTTTGAACATGAAAAAAGGGGTAAAAATTAAAGTTTGATGGAATTAAAAAAAGTTGTTTTAGGTTTCAATCTTGTTAGCTGTCATTTATTTTATTTTATTTATTCATTTATTTATTGAACATCTGACTTGTGTGCTTGACATCAGGGGCTCGCTTAAAAGTCATCGTTAATATTTAAGGAGGAGGTAGCACAAGAAAATTTACAATTAGAGAATTACATCCGGAAGTTCCACAAACAGAGTGCAATGGAACTAGCGAGAGTTAACACGCAGCCACCCTATGCTATCAAGCGGTATGGTACCTATTTAGCGGTATGGTACCTTAACCACTCAATCATGCTAGGCCTTCGCCCCACCAGTGGCCGAGAGGTTCTACTCTCGAAGCTGGTAGACGGGAGGTGTTGGGTTCGATCCCAATCGCGCCCGTCGGCCTAATCTTTCGGAGTTTTCGTGGTTTTCTTCGAACCTTGGATTTCCAAGCGTTAATACGGGTTAGGTTCCCTTAGAAAGACCTCCACGAAGGGCACTCCCCCCTGGACCTATATCCCTCGAGCAGATAATTGGCCGTCAAAAATCAACCAACCAACCATGCTAGGCCTTCAGTTATGCTACGCCTATATTCCAGAGACAACATATTCTCTCGCCTCTCGGTCTCCATATATGCAATATATGAATTTACATATGTCATTTGTAGCATAGCAAAATATAGCCGGTGCCACAACTTCTTCGATTTCCTATAAAAATAATAATGAAACAGAAATGAATCACCAATAAAAACATTACTATACTACAATTTAGTAATTACATTATAAAGCAGATAAAATGATGGATAACTACACAGACGAAAAGTAAATAAGAAGTTATTCTGCAACTCCCTGTGTACTGGCAGTACTTATAAATACCTCCGAGTAATTCAATAGTTAAATCAAATACATACACCATTCACTTAAAATAGCTAGTCAAAATGTATAATGATAATATGATGATTGTATAAGATTATAATGCGCACATAAAAAAATCCAACATTTATGTCCTTTACTATGTTTGCAGAAATAAAAACCCAAGAATGACAATCTGTACAAAATGTCGGCACACAACACTTCGACTTTTCCACCGATAGCCTTCTTCCTCGCAAAATTCCAAACCTAGAACTATTGCTGCTATGTATCCTGCTAACGTAGAGTATTTTTGCAAAGTACCATTAGAATATTAATAATATTCACTACGGGATGAAAGTTTAAAGTGAGTGGTACTTATAAGTACCGTCGGTAGATAAAAGGATTAATGTTACTCTAAATTCAAATATTTTTTAACTATTTCGCCGTCCGTTAATTCTTCATAACCAATATCATTTTAGCCATAATTAAGCCAGTCTGTGATTTCATCCGCAGAAACATTTTCTAGCTGCTGTTTTGGACGTCAGACAATCATTTTACTAAAAATAGCGCCGTCTCACTCAGGTGGTGTGTGAGCATTTTAATTTTCGTTGTTTGTTTCTGATAGAAAAAGAAAAGTAATGTGAAAGGGGGTGATATTTTTCTGACTGACTCTGGATAATGAAATAATCTTACAGTAAGGAAGCCAAAGAAGTCAACTGTAATTGAATAGTTTAAATTTCAATTTTCGGAAAATAATTTTTTTTTTCTGTTATACGATAATTCTGGCTAGATATTAATCGAAAACTGTGTACCACGATTTAATGTGATAATTTATTTTTATGTTTGCAAGAGGATCCAATCCTAACTTCCGAGGTTACAGAACATAGGTTAAAATCATTTTCTTTTATCGAAAACTGTAATATATATTTTTTCATATTTTCCACTAAAAACACAAAAAATCATTTTATATGAAAATCATCAGTAGCGTATGTAAATAAAATTTTGAAATTTATTGAAAGCTATACTTTCAGCCGCACACCAGCCTTTAGTAGCAGAAGAAATAACCAAGTATCCCTATTTACAGCAGCCCCATCAATTCTGAAAATTTCATGGTATAAACAAATTATTATATTATATATCTATAATAAATTGTGTTTTATTTATGTTATTCTTATATTTACTAGGGAGCTTTGCACACTACGAGCTACGCTCGCCATCCCCCGTTCAGACACTGCAGACTCTAAAAGCATGCCAATTTGACCGGCTTTAAAAAGATTTCGGAAGATTGAATTATAATTAAAAAAACAGTGACGATCTTCCTATAAACGGGTTTCTATTCATTTCTCTTTGATTGGGGGATTTTAAGGCCAAATCAGCTGTTATTAAATGATACAATATCTGTTTCCGACTTTTATTAAATAAAATCATTTAAACATTTCAAAATATGGTAATATATAATGAAATAATTAAACAGAGTCTTTGTCTCCCTGTATTTTTTAACAAAGCGAAAAGAAAGTTTTTTTTTAAGTAAGACGTTTTAAATGTATCGTTTTTATTTGACGTAATTTTCACCAAACATTTTTTTTTTCTCTTTTTAATATTCACATGAAAATACTTTTGTTAGAAATGAAATATTATTTCATTAATTTAAACTGTTTTGCAATATTATTTTTTGTTCATTTTACGTAATAAGTGTAATGTGACGTAAATGTTACGTAATTTATCCCATTTAAGACTTCTAAAATTTATTATTTTACATTATTCTTTCTCTTTTAAAACTCACGTGTAAGTATAGTTTTTATGACGTAATTGTCAACGAGTTCCTGCTTTTTATATTTTCTATTTATAATAGTCACGTGTAAATAATTTTTTTATTTGAAGCAAACATTATTGTATGCGCTGTTTATACAGTTGGCAACAACTTAAATTAATACCTTCTTCAAAAATATGTAAAACATATCTCTCGAAATGCTGAAAATTTGAATTTAAAATAGAAATAAAACCTCAAGAAATGAGTCATATTAAAGAAATAAAGGCTATCTCAAAACCAGGAAATTCTAATGCATAATATGATCTAAAGTTGATTAAATTCTCATGTATAGTTTCTGCTCCTATAAAACTTTTTTAATGGAACGATTTTGTCCAACTTTAGTATTAAATACCTCTTAAAATAATTCTTCGGTTTGAAAACTGTCTGCATCAGCGTGTTTATCAACCATTTCTCTATAATACCACCGATTTTCATATTTTCGTATGCAATATTTTTCTCAAAATTAACGAAGAAAGACTTCCGGTAACAAAAAATTCAAAACTGGCGGCTGTGACAGAGTTAGTTACTTTTTTTTAGAATAGAGATATTCATTAATGAATGTCGTTTCATATTATATGCCGTCAAAAAATGCTGAACGTTTTATGTTGTTTTAAGTGCTTGTTCGAATCATACGTATGTTCCTGTAATTGAAACATTTATACGATGCTACCATGCATCAGCCTGAGTAATTTTAAGGAAGGAACGATATCCAAAGCACTTTAAAAGTTTCTACAGCAGAAAAATGACATTGTTGCATGCGTGTTGGATATCATGTGGTAGCGTGGAATTATTAATGAAGTGAACTTTGAACATATGATTTCAAAGTTCATTCGGTACATTTTTATTAGCAGGGCGGCAGTGTATGTAATAATGCGCACATAAATGTATGTATGTGTGTCTATGTGTGTGTGTAGTTATATATATGTAACACTGGCGTCCGGATAACAATAAAGTACCTTTCATTTTTATAAATTAGCAGGGCCAAGAACTTCATTCAAATTATCTAGATATAACAAAGCTCCTTCAAATAAAATTTTGAGAACGATCACCTCTATGGAACTGACAACAGTAATTGGTCGAACTCATAAACATCTCTCCTAAATTGTGTAAAGGTACTTCTCAAATCTTTGTTGAACATATATAGTCACTCAGTAAATTAAATATTTGTTATTACATTGTTTTCAATAAACTATATTTTGTGTGTAAATATTGTGAAAAAATAGATAAAAGCCTAAGATACCATCCTAAGATACCATCCTAAGGTACTCGTGATATAATTTGTTGGCATCTGGTCCTCGCCATATCTCAGCTTCTAGACAAATCTCCAATTTTTAATTTTTTGTGCATAATACTACCATAAACACTATCAGAAGCCTGAATTTTAGATTTTTACCGGATGCCCTACCAGAGATATGAAAGCCTTAAAAATGCGATTTATGAAATTTTTGAAAATGTTGGGAATTTTTGTAGTGAATGGAAATCAAGTCCCAGATCTGGAACTTGGCGTGTAAGTACAATTACTTTCTGCCTATCTGTAAAAAATAAAAAGTGTCATGTTGACTGTATTAATTTCTATGTAAACTTCATCTTATAAAAAACTGTCAAATTTTGGAAAAAAACCTTAAACTTTATGATAGCATTTCACAAGTAAGGATTTATTTTAGGAAACTATGTTTTACCAGGCTTTTAGCCCATTTTATTCTAAACAGAATGCTTTAAATCCCACTTGAATTGGAAAAATAAAAGATGATATATTCACAATTTCGTAAACCCTAGGATATGTGAAAATTGCTGCACACGATCAGACAAAGATGACCGCTATGCACAAACAAAAATTAATAAAATTAAAATAATTGTCATTTTGAACTTCCATCATGTTATGGTTGACGTACAAAAAATTTTAGATTTTTAAAAAATGGCAAAGCAACCAATAAAATATTTTCTGAATCACTTGAAATGGATTCACCCCTACTTACTCATACTTATTCACCTTGTGAAATCCCGTTTTATTTCCAATATGACGTCATATTTATCTTTTTTTTTTCAATTCTTATTTTTTTTTTCACGTGAAACTCTTTCAAATGACAACACATTATTAAGGAGAATTTATTATGCCGGGTTTCGGTCTTCTGGCAACGGTAAAGAGACATGGTTAAATTTTTTAGGAAAAATGTAAATTGATTATCTATGAAAATAATGAAATTTTGAATTATTAAGAAAAATACTTGAATGAAATAAGTTAAACAAAGTTTGCTTTCATAACTGGATTATAATACATCTATACACAAAATTACAAAGGCCCGTCCAATTCGTCCGTCTTCACGTTGACTGGAAATTTTATACATACTTTAACATTTATAATATTATTAGGATTTTTACAATCTGAAAGAAATTATCGATTTGCGCCAAACTGTATATGATAGAAATGTTTGAGTGTTTTTTTTTTTTTTTTTTTTTTTTTTTTTTTTTTTTAAACATAAGCCTAAAATCAGATAATAATAAAAAAAAGGCCGACACGTATATATATTTTAATTTGACAGATAATATTTCTTGTCCAACTTAAAAAAGTAAATAAATAAATAAAAACATGACAAAAAAAAAAACTATAAATTTACCTGCCAATTTTGATGATTTTCACAGCAGAAACTTATTATTGCACAACACAAAACAAGATGGAAAATAAAATAACGTACAAAAAAGATCCTTCAGAATCATGTTTTTGCTTTACAGAATTACAAACGCTATCTATGGATAATAAAGTGAAGTATTTAGTGTTAATCTTGAACCACAAAAAAGTAAAGAAAAATACTACATATTTACACATTAATATTGAGGTGTTTTACAGCAGAAACGTATTATTACACATCACACAACAAGATGGAAACTATAATTACATGCATAATATTTTTTTTTTCTTCCGAAAAGTTATTTGCTTCACAGAACAACTAATGCTATCTATGAATGATAAAGTGAAGTATTTATCGTTGACTTTCAACCAATTTTTCTTTGTATATATATATATATACACACACACACACATATATATATATATATATATATATATTAATTACTTGATTAAGTTTTGTAAGGAAATATTAATTTTATGAAATATATATAGTCATACTGCAAGCATTGATTGCCTAATATTTTAACGACGGGAAACATCTTAAAAACTAACAGTGATAATTGAGTATTACTCGCGCATAGAGGGTTCAGTCCAATAGATATATGAATTAGTCATTGCATTACACAAATATAGCATTAAACATTGTTATCTAGACTTTAAAAGTCGATGGCGCAAAGAACACGCAGTCTTTATGTATGTCCAAACCACGCGTGTTAATAAGGATTAATATATCAGCTAATAACCGATTTGTTTTTTCAAAAATAATTATCATAAATATTTTTATACTTCTGCGATTTGAGATACCTGGAGAGGTACTCAATCCTTTGCTGAACGCACGCAAATCGAAATTTGTGTGTGACAGAAAAATATGATTTTCTCAAAAACTAAGTGTCCTAGGGTTCTCTATAGTTTTCCTTCAAGGTTTAAATTAACTTCTATTACCCCTGATTTTTCATAATTTTTAATTCGGCAGATTTAGAAATAGAGAGGGGGGGGGGGAATATATTTTCCCATTACATTTTCAACGATATCTCTGAAAATATAATACTCAAAATTAAAAAAAAATGTATTTTAGCCTTTATTACTTCAGCCAATTTGAAATTTCTACGTTCCATAATTTACGAGAAAAATGGTTGCAACAGACGGATATGCAGACACAGAACTGACACTTTTTGTTTTAAATACGTTATAGGAGAATTTTCTAGTTCAGTATTTCAATTTATAAAATTTTTGTTGGGAAATTACAATACCCATTCAAATTTATCGCGAAGCAAGAACACGATGAAAAAATAAGTTTTGTTAGTCTTTCTATTTTTTCCACATGAAATATAGGAAATGGGTTTTGTCAGTCTAGCTATTTTTTTCACATAAAATATAGCAAATAGGTTTTGTTAGTCAAGCTTTTTTTCACGAAAAATATATTTGTAATAAAAGTTTCTGTTCATAGCTGATACTTTTCTTAAATTTAAAATAGTTTGCTATTTTCAGTGAAGTCAATGATACATAAAATTGAATATTCGAAAAGGATCACTATATATTTATCTAGTACTTTATATTTTCGAGAAAAGCTAATATCAACGATTCACTGAGCTTTAAAAGTTTTTCACATTAAAATTCTATTATTGTCACCATTTTGTAACACTATTCCATGTATAGTGAGATCGATTTACTAACAATTTCAACATGCACAAAGTACTTTATAGATAATGATTTTTGGATGCTATAACATTAATTTAGCACGCTAAGAATAAATAAATGTAACATAAGATATGAACTTTTTTTAATGCTATAAATGATGCATTATTTAAAATTATAATTTACTACTTATTAAATCAGCTAGGAATTTAATATGAGGTATTTATTTAAATTCAGCAGTTTTTGCTAAATCACATTATCTATATCATTGCTTTAACTTTTCATCAACACATGTTGAAAATCACAATAATGAAAATTTTTGCAAATGTTAATAGTGAATTAAAGTATTTGTTAAATCACATTTTCTTAGCCATTTCTTCAACACATGTTGAAGATTATTATTGTGAAAAATTCCCGCAAAAAGATTAAATAAGATCTTTTTACAATACTTTAGAAGCGGATTTAAAAATACTCTTAATTGTTTTCCTCTATAGATCCTAGAGTCAAAGTGTTTAAGGATTAATGTATTTGGTTTAACGATTTCATGATTTGGGATTTTGTGTCAGACGAAAACAGAAATTAATTGTTAATTTGTGCAGTCAAGTGCTTTGAAACAGGTAATGTCATGGATGTGACGGTGGTGTTGTTTATGATGACAGATTATCTACACTTGAGATATAGGACAAAGGTAATGCACTCCACGGTAGTCTTTTTAAGGGAACCTAACCCATTTTTTACACAATGTTAGCAGAAAATCACGAAAAACTTCAAACGATGAGGGTGACGTTTGCGACTGGGTTCGAACTGACCACTTCCACTCTACCAGCTTTGATAGCAGAACCTCTCAGCCACTGGTGGAGCAATGAAGATGGTGTACGCACTGTGGTCACACAACGATATGCTAAGATCACACACAAACTAACCTGTTATTTTACGTTGTGGGGATTTCTGAAATTGCATGTCTCCAGAAAAAAATTGTCGATCTTAAATAACACTCACCGGCGATTTGTGGATGTAAGTAACAATCATTTTGATTGGTATGATATCTGATGTTATGCCTGGCGTTATACGTACTGCGGCTGAACAACAAGTAGAATTCCAAACATGGGAAACGCTGTTTTGTATAATTAAAAAATATGTTATAATTTCTATACTACAGTTCACAACTATGCTATGGAAGGTTTCTTCATTTAAGGGGACCGGGTAAGCTCTATCTCCGTCATGTTAATATGCAACTTTATGTACCTTTTTCTCAGAAATGGTGAAAGATAGACGTCTAGAATTTTTAGAGTAATTTGAATAACATGCTTTACGTATTTTAGCAGACAATTTTCCTTCTAAGTGAACCAGAAAATTAATTACTAATTATTTATTGAAAGGCATTTTAAAATTATCATATTTTTTAGTACTTCACTCTTAAAATAAATAATTCTCAACAAATCATTAAATCCCTGTGTTAATGTATACAATATACCATAATAAAAGTATTTAAAAAATGAGTTCTTAAGTTTAATAGATATTCAAAAAAGGGAACACAAACATGAAAAATTCAAGTTTTGAGAAAAAGTCAACTAAATTTTTAAATGGTTATTAAGCTGTTAAGTACTGTTAGAAAGTTTGAATAATTCTAACACTTCTTTTTTTAATATATAAACATGTGTGACACAAGGTTGGAAAGTTAAAAATTTAAACTATTTAATGGTATAAAAATGTAAAAATCGATTTTTTCCCCAAAATTCGCTTACTAGGTCCCCTTAAGGCCGTTTAGTTTTTGAAATTTTGAATTTCAATTTATAACATACATTTTAACAGTGCAGAAACAGATTGGGTATTTTTCAAAGAAAAATGTCAATATTGTCTTTTAAAAATTGTCTTCTGTTTCATTTAATTACGGGATTTAATGCAAGGCATTTTTTTTTCTATATGTAAATTCTGATATTTCCGCAAGAGAATTCTCTGATAGTGGCCATTATATATTTAACTACCTAATAAATTTCAGTACTAAGTGAACTGTTTGTGAATCAGAAGTAAATTAGCAGCTTTAAAAAACTTTCACAGAAGTTTCTTTCTGCGCAGAGAACAATTTTATTTATTTTTTCATTTTACTATTCTACAAGATTCTTATCACATTTAAGAGCTTGTTTGTTATAGATATTCCCGACGAAAAAATATACTTAATTTATTGAAATGTTCATGTTTTTTGTAATATAAATCACATATTTCTACCGAGGAAACTCCGAACTAATTTACATTTTTTAAATGCGTAATTTTTAGACATATTATTTTTTCAAATTTTTATATCATTTTATTTTAATCACAGTTTCGAAATAATACATCGTGTTTTCTTTATATAAATACATTTATTGAATAAAATTATAAAAAAAAAGTTTATTTATGTTGCATTTGGGAGAAAAAATATATTAAAATCCTTTTAACTGATAGAATTTTAAAATTTTATTTCACCAGCGGGTCATACCGTGCAAAATGAGCAAATCGGCTGTGGCAGATATGTCACAGATTTTAATGAAAATCAGTCTATATTTAGATCATATCTATTTATGAGTAAATGTGAAATAATAGATTTCAGGATTGTTTATTTAAGTATTAAAATATACCTTAAAAGTGAATGCAAAATCGAGGTATTGTCTACATGCTTAAAATTTCAACTCTGATTATTAGCCTTAGGAATAGAAAGACTATATTAAAAAAATATTTATAATTAGGAATGAATAATAAGTAACAGATTGGTGTAAGTTAGCAATTGTCTTTTTATTCCGCAATGAGAAAAAAATTTTTTTTTCAAAAATTTTGCAGTAAAAATGCAATACTTCTACTACTCATTTAAGCATGAAGGACAGCTTTAACAATTTTACTTTTTTTTGTGTGTTATAGCTAAATGCATATATTTTAAATATCGAAAGTTTCATTCTTGCCTTTTTATTCCTTAATGAGAAAAAAAATAAACATTAAAAAATGTTGAGGTTAAAATGCAATATTTTTATGACTTCTTTTTAAGTGAAAAAAAGCTTTATTAAACTTTTAAATTATTTCATATTATAGATAAAAGTATATATTTTAAATAGAGAAACTTTAATTTTTGCTTTAAATATATTTTTATCTATTAATATATTTATTTTAAACTGCAGTAAAAAAAAAGCTATTTGAACATAAAAAAATATATACTTATCCTGTAAAACCATAGATAGCTGCACTGCATCTTTTTACCTTTTGAAATCGTGCAATATTGTAAAAAAACGCGCGCTTATTCAAAGAGTAAAGCTCTTAGAATGCAACAAATATTACTTTTTTAACCAAATTTTGTGACGTTAGGAATCAAAAGGCAATCTTGATTTCTTTTAGCATATCATGGACTTATTGATCTTTATGTCTGTACAATAACTATAATGTCTGACCTTTACTTCAATATATATATATATATATATTTTTTTTTTTTTTTTGCCTATCAATAAGAGGAAAAATTACAGTTTTGTAATTTATTTTAAGTTTCTAATTTTTTTTAAGGTGAAGGAAATACAACGCAACATAAAAACTTTAGCAATTCGATCTTAATATGTAACACTACATCAGGCTTCAATTTCACAGATATTTTAGAATTCCTTTAATTTTTATAACGTTTTTAATTTTCTCAAAATTGACAAATTTTTAATTTATACGACGAATTTAAGATTAATCATGACGTTACCAAATAATTATTATTAAATAAATATGAAGATAATTTTCCAGAGATTACAATATTATAAAAAGTTTTAATTTATGTTAAATAGTTTTCAAGATACGGAACTTCAAACTTGCAACTTTGAACGATTGTACACATGCCAATCTATGTCACAAGTTTTTTAAATGTCCAGAACTTCCATTTTTTTTTTTTAATTTTTTGTCGAAACATTTTGCAATGCACCATTTGAATATGAATTGAATGTGTGTATCAAATTTTATTAAAATCGGTTACTATGCAGCCACGACTTTTTTTAAATTTTTGCTCATTTTATGAGGAATGGCCCCACTAATCGCTATCTGTATTCTGCTATTTGAGTTATCTCGACTTATCTAAACTGGAATTTGTGCTCTAAAAACAATCTTTATTCTTGCCACCAAGTCCTATTTCTTTCATTAAAGAAAATTATCTCCAGGAATCAGTAATGAATTTTTGGGTGAATGTTAAAAAAAAAAAGTTGATGTTTTTAGAAATGTATAACGATGGTGGCAAAACTGGCGCTATCGCTTTTGTTTTTATAACTCTGACAATATTAAATATAGAATAAATTCAATTTTTACATCATCGAGACAAACAATGTATTTTAAAATTTAATTTGATTAAAACTGAAGCTCAATTTCGTGATTTCAAAGGCTTTCTAAATGTGTATCATGCATACATTTTTATTTTTAATTTATCTCAACAATGGTGAACATATTTGAAAATTAGTGTAAACACAAGAAAAATAGACACAGAACAAGTGGAATGACAACTGATTGCATATATCAATAAAAAAGAAAAAAAACACAGACAAAAAAAAGAAAAAGAAAAGCATATGATCCATAAGATACGGCACTCTAAAGCAAAAACTGTAAACGACAACATAGATGGATTGATTGCTATTGATTTTATATTAAATAGATATTGATTTTAGCATAGATATTCATTTTATATTAAACTAGGGGTCTCTGCCCCCTGCAAGCTACGCTCTCCAATCCCCGTTCAGACACCGCTGAATCTGAAAATCTAAAAATCTAATGGGTTTTAAAAATATTAGAGAAGATTAAATTATACTGAAAAAACTGTGCAGATCTCCCTGTAAACGGGTTTCCATTCAATTCCTTTTGATTGCAAAAATTTAACGGAGAATCAGTTGCTGTTAAGACATCCAATGGTTGTTTTCGTTTTTGATTAAAGAGGATCAGTTAAACATTTGAAAAGAAGCTAAAATAAAATGAATTAAGCATTCAGAGTCTTTGTCAACCGATATTTTAAAACAATCTCTATAACAATACCTAAATCATGTTACTATCATCAATAGTTCCGGGCGGAACACTTTGCTTTTTATACTCTAGGTGCCATTTTGATACTTTAATGTTATCCAGGCACAGGTGATAAGTCGCCAAATATTATTCTATCCCCATCATTTCATCTATATTATAATAGTTCAAGTCATCAAATGCCATAAACAAATACCATCTGATCCCTTCGCCTTTTATATGAAAGTTTGGAACAAATGTCATATACGCCCCATAATGGCGCGATTTTTTTCCAACGCCAATTTGGGGCATCAACAGCATAAACAACAACATCCGGCTTACCATATCAAGCAAAATAACGATACTTTGGCGCCAGTTAAGTACCCGTTGCGTATATGACATTGGCGTCAGAAAAAAATCGCGCCAATATGGGGCCGTATATGACATCTGTGCCGAAAGAAAAAACGCCTGGTGAAAATCTCGCCAATATCTTTTTTTTCAACTCGCCAGTTAGCATATTTTTTATTGTTCGAGTGGTAAATTAAAACATTGATTTGAAGTTGAAATTAAATGTCATGGTTTGTTACATAATTTCATATTTCGCCAGATGGCATATGCGCACCGCATGTTTGGCATGATTTTTTTTTTTTACGAAAATTTGGCGAAAGCCTCATTTTCGAATACCAGTTACATATGTATTTTTGGTACTACTTAGTTATCCCGTCGACAAAAAATCTATCGCGAACTATAAGATTAAATGTCAATAATGCTTGATCGTAAATGTCACATTCACTTGACTTTTAGCAAGTTACACATGTTTACGTCATCAAGTGATTTTTATTTCGACGTTTTATTTGTATATTTATTAATGTTATACTAATTTATCTGTGATTTCGTTATTTAAAATAAAAATTTTGTCAATCTGTACAATTTGGTGAGTGGTTTGGCGATTTATATAATTTGCGAAATTGGGTGACGGAATAACTACTACATTGTACAGTATTTTTTAATTGTTTTCTATTATTTACAAAAGGAAATAGCAAAAGAATAATTAATTACTATAGAACAAAATAATTTATATAAATTTAAAAAAGAAATAAAAGTAAATATACATTTATTATTAAATAAACAACAATAGCCGGGTTACCATGTCTATCAAAATAATGCCATTTGTGCGCCAATTACGTACCCCGGTGCGTATATGACATCAGTGTCTAATATTTTTCTTTTCGTTTTGTTAAAAAAAAAAAAAAAGTGAAAGCCATCAATTTAAATGTTTCATTTTTAAATGAATGTTTTGTATTTAATAAAATGATAACGAAATACAAAAAAAAAGCATTGTTCTTAGCATAGATTTAAAGGAGGCCCAACTGTCGCCAAATTAATTTAAAATAGTAACCTTTTGTGAATTATGAAAAAAAAAATTCTGTTATGATTAAAATTTGAGTTGCCATCATTAGAAAAAATGTATTTAAAATTAGAAAAAAAAATTAATATTTCGAAAACTGATTCGAATTTAAAAATTCTAATACCAGTTTTGAGATCTGTGGATCAACACGGATTTTTGGTGTTAATTTCATCGCAAAGAATTCCATATTTTAGGAGAAATCGCCGGTAAACAAAACCAGTTGTTTTATCAGTCGATTCAAAGAATCGATACATTTCAGGCGTTTCATATATTCGTTTCATAAATTCGTTTCATTAGGATTTTATATATATAGGGTAGACATAAAATTAATATCATGTTACGTTAAATCAGTCAAATGTATGCTGCATTAGCAGATGCTCGAGAATGTATTTTCATTCATTTTTTCTTTCTGAATGTTTTACCACACATCAGTCATAACGGGTTTTATAGTACAATATTAAATTATAATATTAAAATTTATAGTTGTTGTTTAACTAATAAGAAGATTATTTTGATGATTTAACTGTACTTCGATATTTAAAAAAATAACAAAATACCTTTATTTAAATTTATTTCATGCTAACTTATAAATGGTAAAAAAAAAATATATATATATATTAAGTGGTGAGAACTGGGGCACATTTATGTGGGTTTTCTTTAAGGAAATTTTTCGGTACCCAGAAAACAGAAATTTAGTTATTTTTACATATGATGTCAGCAAAACCAGTGTAGTGTGTTGTTAACACGCACAATCGTTGTTTTATGTTGTATTTCTGAACGTAATTAAACAAATTAAAAAAGTAATTTTTATCAACGTGCTCCATCTCCGGGGTAGATTTATGCACCTTGTGGGGTACTTTGATACATCATGAGGCAGTATTGTACGTTTGGGAAAATAGGGAAAAATAACAGCTACTGCATATTTTCCATAGAAAATGAGTTAGCAAACCATTTTATATTTATTTAAAGAAATTTAAACTACCCACAATTTGTTTGTAAGGGATGTTAAAGTGATAAAAATCAAAAGTAATGTATAACGACTTATGTTCTTGATGTTCCTTCTCCGGTTGTTGGCTGAGTCAACTTTGTCATATCTGACAATTCAAACCCACCATTAAATTATTTCTTGGGAACAATGAAAAAGTACCAGGTTTCTGTTCATAAACCGGACGAGAGGGTCACCATCATCCCTGCAAAGTGAACAACCGATCTCTTTTTTGCAAACCGCAGTATAACAAAGTCATCATCAACAATATTTTAGTCAGAAGTATCTACTTATTTCATTATATCATCTTCCAAAGTATCTGTTTCTTCACCTAGCAAGTCATTTAGAATCAAATTATCTGATGTAGAGTCGCACAACTGTCCTAAGGATGTTTCAGATTCATCTGATGAATAAAAGTCTTCCACTTATTTCTCATCGTCTGTTTCTTCAAAGGTTTGGTGTCTTCTATCCACAGCAGCATGTTTCCGTTTTTCAGTTGTTTGTTTCTTTTCCTTTTTTTTGTGCTACAGCTTGTTCCCCTTCTTTAAAATTTTTCATGTCGAAAAGCTTTTTTTTTTCTGAGAAGTTATAGTTGGCCGTGGAGTCTGAGTAGCATCATCCTTTTGTGGAAAATTGCTATCTTGTGATTGAGAGACAGTTGAGGGAATTTCTGAGACTGTCTGGGGCGTACGACAACAATTGTACGTGAGTGCGAATGAAATATGGAAACTGTGCTGGGAGAAAAATCAGAGTCAGAAAATTGCAATCTGTTTAAGGGATGACTGCCCTCTCGAAACCAGATACAATATTTTTCTGCCTAAATGATTCTATGTTTGCAAATTTCCAGCTTTGGAATGTCATAAATAAATAAGTGTTTCGCCGGATTATTCAGGTAGCGATCGTTGAAAGCAATTTTTTTTTGCTCTATAGGGAACAAATATCGCTACGTCCAATAGTTGCATTTTTTGGGAGGTGTGTGGGGGAATTACAAAAAACTATTCCATTTGCACGACAGTATTCAATGGCTTTAATAGAAACGTGTGACTTATGATTATCACATAGTAATTTGTATGCTGTTTGATATGTCACAGAACTATTAAGAACACATCTGGGGTTATCCACGCAATCCTGGATAACCAACGTCCCTCTGGAGTTCCTGCAATGAAGTGGTCATTATAAAGAACCCTGAGAAAATGAATACTGGGTGATATTCTGCTTCCATAAAGGAATATACACACCTCATAATTCTTGTTTTTATTAGTTTCCACAAACTTAAATCTACCTTCCAAATTCGAAACCGTACGCCCAATCTTCCCCTGCCATTTCATTACAATTCCAACTTTCAAGATACTTACAGCGTAGTTTTTTAGCAAATTAATATGCCAAGTGCCTCATCTGCTTCAGCGTTGGACCGTGATCCAACTCTTTGCGTTTAACAAGGTATTCATTTAATTGTTTTTCTTCTTTGGTCGTAAATACCTGTTGAGAGGAAAATTTAGAACCGTGATCCCTCACTCATTCTTCACCATTTCTTGCTTTCATTTTCTCCAGTCGATGCTGCAGAGTAACGGGTTTGATGCTGAACATAAGTGCAGTTTTCCGATTGACAAATCTCCCTCTAAAACAGCTTTCATAGCTTTAAATACGTCTCCCTCGTTGATCTCTGCTCTTTATGGCTTTTTTTTTTTTTGTAAGAGACAACCATAGTGGAAACCCTGGAATAACAAAAATAAAAATCACTGTTTTCAAAATATTATTAAATTTTCTAGTATAAAATAATGGACCTATTTCACTTCAATAAAAACTAATATTAGGAATTCTGTATGGGAAATGGTTGAATTAAGGAGTGTACGACAAAACAAATAATAAAAAGTAATGTAAAAATGAACTAAAAACGGATATATGTTGTTTGCAGGTATCATGGGGCATATTGATACGCATCAATGCGCCCCACCATAAGCTGTATCAATGTGTCCCAAGCAATCATTTTGAATAATATGAATCCCAAATCCAAGACTTCATAATTTACCTCACAAAAAAGAATGAGAAACTGATAAAGAGTAGCTTTACTTACCAGGGAGTGTATTATTTCCTGTTGAATTTACTGGAACAGCTGTATAATACCACTGCAATTGTACAACTCAGATTTACTTTTGACCTACAAAAACACTAAATCACCCATATCATTTCATCAAACTACTGAATCACGCCGAGACGTTCTATAAATAGTTCTGCACACTAGCGCAATGTTTTAGAGCTGTTGTGAAACTCCCTATAATGACCTTGTGAACAGTAGAAGGGGTGTATCAAGGTGCACCTTACATCAATGTGCCCCAGTTCTCCCTACTGGCAAATGCCCAACATATCCTTCTTCTTTAGAACAAAAGTGTAATCGTACATAATGAAACAGGAAATCAGTATAAAAATTACTAAAAGGCAGTAATCTTTATATATCTGTTTAATATTTTATAGAATCTGAAAATCACATTACGAATTTATCGTAGAATAAAAAGTCGACAATATATTAAACAATGTAACACACCAAAATCATTCTTAGAAAATTTAGAGCAAAATTATATTACTGCTGAATCTTTAAAAAAATGTTCCTAAAAGAAATTCTGTACTTCAATTAACAATTAACTAGCAGCAACTGCGCTTCACTATTATTCGAATCTTCACACACAAAATTTAATTTTAGCAATCAAATTTTAAAAATATTTTTAGCCGGAAAATTTAAGAGTATAGCATGATTTATAATTAAACAATCTGTATCAAATTGTATAATAAGGTATTAGATCTCGAGTAACAATGCTCTCACATGACATGTATTAAGACATTTTGGAAAAGGTTCCCTTATTAAATTTTTAAACTACGGTAATTTCACTAACTACTCAACCAAACCTCTTATATATGTATTTAGATCGTTCTTTCTTTCTTTTGACGTATCAGAAACTACAGTAATAAATTTTTATGAATGACAGATTACTAAGTATAAAAAAATATTTTTTTCTAAAATATATATTTCACTATTAATTAAACTGGATTAATTTTCAACTGAATAATTCAATTGTTTAATAAATAATATCAGTTGAGGACATTTGTAAACTCGAAGTTCTCAATAATTTAATTAATATCAGTCGTAAATTTTCAAATGGGTGAAAAAAGTCGGGGCCAGGATTCGAACCAAGGATGTCTCGGCTGAATGCCGCCAATTTATCCGGATGCCTCGTTTGGTAGAACATTGGTGGCTTCAGCCGAGACATCCCTTGTTTGAATCCTGGCCCGGAATTTTTTTCACAAAATTGAAAATTAACGACTGATACTAATTAAATTATCTAGAACTTAGCGTTTACAAATGTCTTCAGTGAGATTTTATTAAAATGAAAACACGCCGTTACATATTTATTATTTATGTAAATCGATTTTTTTAATATTTTGGCGGTATTTAGCTACTCGATTATAAAGGCACTATAGTTTAATTTTGAGCTTTTTGTCCGAAACCTAACATCGGCGCATGAAAGTGACTTCTATCAGTTCGTTTATCTTACTTTCAGAAGTTCGATTGTGCCTCATGGAAACTGATCTTCACGAATATTTTTCGCAGTGAAATATTAAATACGGGAAATTTAAATACGGAAGTAAACGTTGCAACGAGGAGATTAACCGAGTTACACGTCTGTAGTATCAATGGGTAGATTTCCAACTAACAAATAAAAACGGGTCCATAGCAGGATATTGAAAAAAGTGGATGAATTAGAATGTCCCCTAAAGGGATGAATTATCCCTAAGCGGATGAATTAGGATAAATAGGATGTAGCATAAAAAAATATCGTGCCTAAGGTGTTTAAATAGAAAGAATAAGTAGCATTTTCAAAGAGATTGGGAAGTATTTCAGAATGCAGTAAAATAAGTTTAAATTTGTGTAAGCGATTAAACAGAACGCTTTTCGTTTTTCGCATTGATAAATTTTGTTTTATGTTATTTTGTTTAAAAAAACTTGCGGATATATGATCCATGAAGATCATATACGATGAGAGAATACAGTGTATATCCCTGTTTATTTGGTCCCCGAAGTGATATACAGCAGTGATATACGAAGTGATATATGTCAGGTTAGGTGGTTAGCTTAACGCCGTACCCTCGAAGTTTAGTTCACAAGCTAGCTTGGTACTCCATTTATCAAACTCGAAGGGATGAAAGGTTGAGTGAATCTTGTCTTGTTGGGATCGAACTCACTACCTGTAGCCTGACATTCAGACGTGCTGATCACTTCGCCACTGCGTTATGTTAATTTGTTAATGCTATTAAAAATGTTACTTCTTATTGTTTTACTTTTTGTTTTTCATTTTGTTTTTGTTTAATTTTTGTTTTTTAACTCTGGAGAATTCCTCTACGATTAATAAATATGTAATGCAAAGATAATTTTCTAATAAACACTTCAGTTTAGATTTCCACACGCACCTGTATGTTATTCTTTAACTCAATAATATTAAACTTTTTTTTTTTTTTTAACCATTTGGAAAATGGTTATTGTCCTCGTCAGGGTAGGAAATCAAAAGCATATCTGAAGCGTTTTATTGGTTTAATCCCAATTTTATTCGTTTTCTGAATGGTGTATACACTAACCTTTACTTTCAACAGAGGTGGATACTTCTGTTGCCACCATGACAAAAAAGTAATAAAAACAACAAGAAAAATTAATAACTGAGAAACAAATTGAGATAGAGCTTTCAAACAAATTGCATTAAAAAGTACATTTTTTTCTCTATACGACGGTGTAAAAAGTAATATTGTGTGATGTTTAGAAGTTTAAGAATGAAATTTAATTTAAAATTGGTCGTCAGATTTCTTGGACAATGGAAAAGCCTTTTCCCGAACAGCCAATGAAATGCTTGGATAATACGTATGTTTCAATTGGATAATACGTAGGTTTCAGGAAATCTGACGAGTCGCAGGTGATTTTTGTCGCTTGCAATTTTTACGTGTAATAACACTATTAATGTTTAATTCATGGCGTACGTAATGTATGATCAACTCCGTGCGAATTTTTATGTCTTAAATTTTAGTCTTTGAAAAAATCATTTTCCAAATGATCGTTGTAATTTGTTAAATTGCATTTTTTTTTTTTTAGACTTCAGTTCTAAAAATTAATAAAATCTTGGCTTTTAAACGACACCAGTGCTTGGTAGAAACTATTCTGATGTTTTAATCTTATTCTGAATTATTCATCCAAGACAGTCTGAACGCAAATATCGATATTTGTTTCGCTATTCAATCATTGACATTATGCAGATACAAATTAAGCTTTGTAGATAATGAACTCATTTAAAGCCTGTAAAATCATTTTGAGCATGAATATATACCATTGCTAAATACAGTGAAACCTCCTACAACGGTCACTGCGAACAACGGTAACCTCCGAATACCGGCCATGTTTTAGTATTACCAAATCTCTTCCATAGAAATAACATTACACTAAACCTCAGAACAACGAATTCAAAATAACGCCACCCCATAGCATTTTTTTTTTTTACGTTATGTTTTTAATTACAGCTGAGATTGCAAAGAATGTGGAGGTGGATTTTCTTATTTGATGTCTTGACAATTTTCCTACTAATCTGTAGTGGTTGCTTAGCAAAATCTCGTTTGTAAATACGTGTGGCGAGAGGTGGGTAGAGGTGACGAAATTTAAGCGTGAGGAAGCATTAGTCAAATTACTACTGTCAAATGTACTCTTTGTGAATCGCTTGATGATATTTTTTGTCTATATGTAGCACGTGATTTTCACTAAAATAATGAGTTCAAAGTGAATTTTTTTTAACTTTAAGTGATAAGTTGGAAGTTATCCAAGACAGCAAAAAAGGTTTAAGTACACAAAAATTAGCTGAAATGACAATTGCGGAAGGAACCAAACAGATGACACTTTGAAAAAAAAGTGACTTTTATTTAGAAAAGACATTTCAAGGTGTAAATTTGGAATCTAAAACTAAGCGTCAAAGAACTAATGATGAGACTGATAATTTGCTATTGGAATGGCTTTCGAAATCTCGAAATTAAAATATCTCAATTTCTGGACTAATGTTGCATGAAAGTGACCCAGAAATTGCAGAGAAACTGGGAAATTTAAAATTTTGCGGTCTCTCAAAATGAATTCTACAACAAATCTATGAAAATGATTATACATTTAGAGAAAGAGATACGCTTTAAAAAAAACAAAACAGCGAATAACAAATTTCTTTAGTGTAAAATAATAGTATGTATTTTTTAACAGTGAAAATAAAATAATTTTAGTCAGTTATTTTTATTTTAATGTAATGTAATTTTGAGGTTTTAAAATGTGGAACCTCTGAATAACGGCAACCTCCGAAGTACGGTTCCTTTATCGTCCTCCCAGTGGTGGCCGCTATTCAAAGGTTTTACTGTAATTCATATTTTAACGGTATTTAAAATTTATGTCCATCCATTTGAACCAATACTTACTCAGAAAAAAGAGAAAAATAAATATCAATCTCAGAAAAGTGTTTTGCCCGTGAATTTAAAGCGCCATTACATACTTTAGTATCTTTAAATAGGTCTTAAGAATTTAAATGCAGAAGTATGTATACACAAAATTATGGAATATCCCTTTGATTATTGAATAAAATGCACTTTACTACCAGAAATAAAGACGATTTCTCTTTTAAAAAAACTAGTTATATTGAAACTTATTTACAAAATGTACATGGAGACAGCACTCACACAAACATTATTACATCTTGTGACATTTATCGTCTTTTTAAAAACGTCTTCGTCTTTTCATTACATTTTTGCGTCTACTTCCTTCTTCCAGCACCAACACTCGAATTCTAAACTTCTTCCCGTCACTTCAGTTTATTTCCCTCTCAGCGTGTCTGTCGCCGACAGTCATTTATTGCGAGCATGCGTTACCGCTGTCAGCATCACTAGCGTGCTTTACTGCAGAGTTGTGATATCGATTCCTGGTGGCGGTTTTCTAAGCTGGTGCTGTAGGGATTTGGAAAATGGGATCCCACATATATACACTGTAATATATATATACATATATATATATATATATCTGTAAATTTGCTAAAGTTTTTCTAGGAAACTGGGATTTCTAGAACTTTTTATATAACGGTAACAACAAAAGTCTTGAAACAGACACACTTTTGCGCCGAAAATGCAAAAATCTGTAAGGTTACTAATATTTTTTAGGAAACTGGGATGCCTAGAATTTTTCATGTGACTGGAACCAGGGTTACAGATAAAATTTAGTAAGATTACTGTAATTTTAGCAGATTCGTTTGTAAAGTTACAGATTTCTGTAGCATTACAAAACATAGTTTTATAGATTTGCCGCTTTTTTTTTTTTTTTTTGTACAGTTACAGATGAAAGTTTAGTAAGCATGTAACTTTACATCAGTAGAACTACAGATTTTTTTTGACAGTATACTATACATGACATACTTTTATTTTACATTTTCGTAAATGTGTTATAGGGACCATTCAAATATTACGTAAGCACCTAAGGGGGGGGGGTGGGAGGGGTTAGCGATTTGCTTATTTTTGCTGACAAGGGGAGGGGGAGGTTTGAATGATGCTTACGTAAGACATTTTCAAAATCTCTTAACTTGTTAAAAAAAAAAATCTATTTAAAATTTCAAATTGAAAAAAAGAAATAGCAAAAGAATATTAAACTTGAAGTTCTGATGTCAACTATTTTGACCGCACAAGGAAAACATAAACGATTTTATCTAGAGGTGACTGTTCATGTTTGATGCATGAGGGCTTATTATCTCTGAGTACTTACTACTATTTCCAATTATGAGAATAGAATAGAATAGAATTGAATAGACCGATGCAATACGTTGTATTGGGACAATACGAGTTTTCCAGGAAAGTTTCCAAAACGTAAGTAAAATTCCAGCTTCTTTGTTTCCACCCCTCCTCTGTCAAGTCGTTGAACCCCATAACCATAGTGACCGACTGCTCTACTGTCTGTTGTCCCGTGAGTTTTGAAAACCTCTCAGTACTGTAGTGTAGTGGTGTTTAAAATAAATGAAATCCGAAATATATCTTCATTTCGCAAATTGTATAAAAAACTTTTTGAAAGTTTCTAAAATTCTGCATCAGATAAACCTTTGAAGGATATCCAATGTAAAACTAATGATGTGTGGCGGCAGTACAAAAAGTTTTCTAAAACTGACAAAGAGTTAGAGGTATTGGTGCTAAAAAGAAATGAGGATGAACTGCGTAAGCTAACCAAAAGGAAATCAGTCTTTTTTGATTATTTTATAAAGGTAATTATAATCAATTTATTCTTAAAATTTGAAATATATTTTATCATAACTTTAAGTTTACATAATTAATTGAAAAAATTGGAAAAAGATATATAAGATAAAATGACCGTGTAGCCTTGGCGAAACATGGTCAGTATGGCGATAAATAAAGACCAAGGAAATGTCAAAAACGAGTTATTACTTTTTGAATATGGCATAGCCAAGATAAACCTTGTTTTTTTCTTTTCAAATAACCCGAAAAGTAATACTTCCATGGGGGAAAAAAATAAAAAATATGTAAGTTTTGTAGCAGATAATCCTCTAACTGTTTTCAAATTTTGTTCCTTACTAAAAATGAAATATAATCAAATTGAATTGAAAATAATGTATCTTATACTTCTATGACTGTCAAGTCGCATTTTTAAATACTTTTCCGTTAGACGGACTCAATTGTCACCAAGTGTGTTAGTTGGCATGAAATTAAATTCACGTAAACGTGAAATATTTGAATGAAAATTAAGGATTAAGTAAAAGTGAGCATTTAAAAATATAATATTTGAAAATAAACATTTTTATGAACTCTTTTATTATAAATATTTATTTTTAAGCCATGACTTTGTAATAAATAAATTCAATTGGAAAAATGATAAATTAAGTTGTATTATGATATTACGATTAAATAATTGTGGAGAATTTCGCAAGCAACACCTGCATCAGACTGAGTGTCCCCGTACTTTTCGCTTCGAGATTAAAAAAGGAAACGAGCCTTAACGAAGCTGTGTGAAGTGGAAATGCAGAAGAAGTAAAGAGAACGAAATGAGTTTTTACGACGCAGGGTTTTGTTAAAAAAGAACAGAACACATTTCGGTGAAATAAGATTGAATATTTACACGACGTAAGAAAATCTCAGAAATATTCGACGACGTCCTGAATTATAGACTTTAAGCTAATTAAAGAACGAGAAGAGTGTTTATATCTGGATTTTTTGTTTGTGTGTTCGTCTCAATAAATGCCAGTGTTCGTCCTAAAAGTGAGTTGTGAGTTATGTATGGAGTCTCACGCCCATAAATTGGTGTCAAAAGTGACAGTTAACCCACCAATAGGATTAATTAGAGTTATTCATCCTACATATTCAAGCCGGATATTATTCTAACGGTGAGTTCATTATTATCATTTTGATTATGAAGTTAGTTGAGATACCTGAACTGGAAGTTGCATTTAAAAACGAACGAACACATAAAATTAAATTGCTGCATAAATTCCTATTTGATGCTGACGGTGATCGCTCTAATAGAAAGAGAATACGTGATTTTACTGGTTTCGGTTTTCAAACCGACAGCACCGAATTCAAAAATAAAATAACTAAAGTTCAAACTGATTTTTCATTAAATGATCTGATTACAGTGTGCAATCTACTTTGTATTGATAATGAGGGATCTTTAAACGATCTCGCAACCCGATTAGTTACATACCTTTCAGACTTGGCCTTACTACAAAGTAATATTATACAAAATGAAAGTGACACTGACTCGGAACCCGAACTGCCTTCAAATAATATGACTTCAAGTAATAACACTGAATTATCAAATTTTGACAAACAACAGCAATTTCCAGTTCAAAGTTTTATGCCATCGTCTATGAATTTTACTGATATTGAAAGTGTAATACCTCCTTTCGATGGTAGTTCTTTTAGTGATATAAACGTATGGTTTAATAATTTTGAGGATGTTACTAATATGTTTAATTTATCTGACTTTCATAAATTCATATTTTGTAAAAGATCATTACGAGGAAAAGACCAGTTATTAGCACAAACAGAATTTCATATCAATTCATATGACAAACTTAAACAACTCTTAATATCAGAATTTAGCACCACTTATAATTCTGCCGAGTTACATGATATATTAAATAAACGAAAATTGCAAGAAAATGAATCAATAGAAGAATATTTTCTTATTATGAAACAAATATGCTCGCGTGGTAAAATCGAGGATTCCGCATTAATGCAATACATCATAAACGGCATACCCGACCCCGTTTTCAGAAAATCAATGTTATATGGATGTCAATCCTTTGTAGAATTCAAGCAAAAGCTCAAAATTTATGACAAAATTCGACATGACTTTGTGAACACTAAATTTCGTATAGTCAAACCTGAAATGCCAGTGAAAGAGAAATCCTTTCGACCAAAATCTGATCTTTTTTGCTTTAATTGTGGTTTGTCGAATCATAAAAGTAGCCAATGCAGACATAAAGATAAAGGCCCTCGTTGTTTTAATTGTTCGAATTTTGGCCATAAATCGGCTCAATGTGATCAACCACGGAGGCCTAGAGTTAAGTCAGAACCCTCCAATGTTTCCACTGTCACGTCGAACACTTTCATGACCAAACAAGTCATTATTTCGTCTGTAAATGTTACATCATTGGTAGACACAGGTAGTGAAAGAAGTTTACTAAAGGAAAGTATTTATCGCAAACTCCCTACAATTTCGAACCTTGAACATTCAACTATCACATTAACTGGATTAGGAAATACTATAATCAAACCCCTAGGTTTTTTCTCTACGAACATTATGATAGATGATTTTAATTATACAACTAATGTTTATGTAGTCCCAGATTATTCCATATCTTTTGATCTTATTATTGGTACAGATATCATTCAACAAAGTATTTTAACAATTTCTGGAAATAATATTTCGATGCAAAAAATCGAGAAAAATGACGATACGTCCAATAATTTTTTGATTAATATTGCTCATGTGTTAGACGATCTTAATCTTGATTTATCTCATATTACCGATGAAGCAATACGTTTAAAAATTTCAGAACTTATTCAAAATTATTCTCCTAAAAAAATAAAGACAACTGATGTTAAATTATCAATTCATCTGGAAAAGGAAGAACCTGTTACTTGTCCTCCCAGGCGCTTGACGCAAATAGAGAAAAACTTCGTCGAAAAACAAATTTCTGAGTGGCTCGAAAAAGGAATTATTCGTAAAAGCACTAGTAATTTTTCATCACCTATTGTCCTAGAAAAAAAGAAAGATGGTTCATATAGATTGTGTGTTGACTATAGGAAGTTAAATTCTAAAACACATAAACAACTATTTCCCCTCCCAGTAATTGATGACATTATTGATCAGTTGCATTCTGCAAAAGTATTTACTACTCTTGACCTTAAAAACGCATTTTTTCATGTCGAAGTAGAAGAAAATAGTAGAAAATATACTTTTTTCGTAACACATTCTGGTCAATTTGAATTCTTATATATGAATTATGGCCTTAGCGATGCACCGTTAGTGTTTCAAAGATATATTTATAACGTTTTTCGAGACCTCATTAATGAAAAAGTACTTATTGTCTATGTGGATGACTTCATAATACCAGCTGAAAACGAAGTCGAAGGACTCCAGAAATTACAACGCGTCCTTACAACTGCATCCGAATATGGTTTAGAACTGAATCTCAAAAATGCCACTTTCTACAACGAGAAATTGATTTTTTGGGTTACCACATTAAAAATGGTCAACTGCACCCATCCCCCTTAAAAACTAAAGCTGTCCTTAATTTCCCAGAACCTAAAAGTATAAAAGATGTACATTCATTTGTCGGATTAACTTCATATTTTCGTAAATTCATTCAAGATTACTCTTTAATAGCTAAGCCTTTAACAGATCTTCTTAGAAAGGACACTAAATTTCACTTTGGCGACCAGCAACGAAATGCATTTAATCAGCTGAAACACATCCTTTCTTCAGGTCCTGTTTTAACCCGAGAGTAGTCGCGACATTTTTTAGAACGTTAGTAGTCGCGTTCGGTCCGTTTGCCGCCGTTACCAGCAGGCCGAAAACGAAGGGGAAACTTGCCGGTGTTATCAGATGATCGAAAACGGATAACGTAGGGTGAAAATATTGACTGAACTTTAAAACAGTACAGCAATTATTCATTTTACAACCTTTTACAGCAAATTATTTATTTCGTTTAAGTATATATTCAGTTGGCATCTATGATAAATGTTTTTAATAACTCTTTCTTCGTTTTGCATAAATACTTAAAAGTACATAATAAAAGATTTGATTGAATTTCTGATGTTACTATGAATCAATAATTAGTAGGAAAACATTTACGAATATGAATCTAAATTCGTGATAGGGGTATTTTTATTTATTTTTTTTTGAAGGAAAGAATCAGAGTCAGGTAGATTTTTATGATACTCCGGCACTCTATATCCATTTAATAAAATAAAATTAATAAATTTAGCATCCATATATTACACTGACATTAAATTGAACAATTAACTGAAAATAAAAATGGAACCTATGACATGCAACAGCAAATAAAATACAATACCACTAATTCACCAGCATATTACATATATATATATATATATATATATAATAAAGAAAAAGGTAAAAAATACTTAATTTCGAAATTATAAATGTAAATGTTGTAACTACGTTTTATTCATTTATTTTGTGGGGTGTCTATGTGTGTATGAGGGGGTAGAGGAGGGGGGGGGCTCTCGAGATTTTATGATTAAATCCATTTTTCAAATGAAAATGCACGATTTGTAGTTTTTCTACTTATTTCAGGGTGGGAGCAGAGCCCCTGAATAAAAACTCTGGATACGAACTTCGCTTATATAAAGTAAATAATAAGTTATTGAAATTATATATTTAATTTAAATACATTTGAAATTGTAGATTTAAATCCTAAGATGGATAAATTATTTTAATTAATAGAATCACTGAAAGGTTCATCTTAATAAGGATGTATTTTACAGAAACTATTTAATTAAAATAAATATCCAATTGTACATTTAATAATAAGGTGTTATTGTTATAATTTATTGTTTTATAATAACATTCATTAAAATAATAAAAACAATAAGAAATTTTTCTCCGAAATTATAAATATGCAGCAATAATTTTATTTAAATTAATTTTCTCTCGTATTCTGAAAAACATTATTCTGAAAAATAGTTTGAACAATTGATGAAGGACAACAAATTTAAATTTGTTAGATACCGTCCCCAAGCCTCTATTGGATTTGAATAATAATAATAAAAAAAACCCTTTTCTGCGACATTGTTAAAAAAAATGTGTTTTTACTTACAGTATGAAAATTTAAAAATAGATAAATTTTCGAAAAATACTTAAAATATTTTTTTAAATCATAGTATAAATATTCACTGAATTATCCAAAAGAGATTTTTATTTGCGTAATTTCTAACCTACATTATAAAATTCTCATTATTGTGCAAATAAATTATATGTATGTTCTTCGCAGATATACATACTACATTTCTGAGAAAACTGTTTTATCTTTCGAGTTTGTTTTATTGTACAAAAACGATACTTTTCAGATTTTGGAGATACGGCAATTTTTTTACTGATTCCCACAAAATTTTCTTCTCTTTTTTTTAATGGTTTGGCTGTATTATTGTCTGTTTTTTTTTCATTTATACGTGCCGCTAATAAATGGAAAGCAACTTCTTTCAAATAATGATGATGAATTTCCCTTTTTTTCCATATTTAAACGATTATAAATTTGAGAATTTATTCCCGCAATGTTTGACAATGAAAAATATGTAAGTGACCATCAATCAGTTTTTTTGTGCGAACTGACTTCACAACTAATATAATAAAACAATTTTAAGTAACATTCTAGAAGTAAAAAAAAAGTACTCTATGAACGGTTAAAATAGCAGAAAGAAGAAAGACGAAATAACAAACGACAGAGAGTCCGTACTTCGAAGAAACTTTCCCCCGCAGATTTCGCGGAAATGGAAAAGGATGAACACGAGGGGGGAAAATTCAACTAACGCAAGTGATCGCAACGCGGTCATTTAGACCGATTGAAACTTAAGAATGCTATAAAATGCTAAGAAATAGCAGGAATGACTTGCAATTTTACTACACAAGAGTGTGAACACTCAAGGTCAGCTACACGGAATTTGGCTATCGTAACTTTAACAGGAAATTAGTTACAGGTAGATAACGAATTTCGGGCGGGGAAAAGACCAACGCGCGACTATTAACGGGTTAAGCATTTATAACCCTAGTAACAAAACAGAAGTTCACTGTGATGCATCTATTGACGGTTACGGAGCAGTCCTCCTTCAAAAGTCTTCTATCGACAATCAATTTCACCCTGTCTATTTTATGAGCTAAAAAACCACAGATGCCGAACGTAAATATTCGAGTTATGAATTAGAAGTTTTAGCTGTCATAGAAGCCCTTAAAAAATTTCGCGTTTACATTCTAGGTATTCCTTTCAAGATAGTCACAGATTGCAACGCATTCGCCCTTACTATGAATAAAAAAGATCTTTGCACCAAGATTGCTCGATGGGCTTTAATGTTAGCTGACTATAACTATACAATCGAACACAGACAAGGTACACGCATGCGCCATGTCGACGCTTTAAGTAGAAATCCAATATGTATGGTCATTCAAGATAGTTTTACTACCAAAATCATACAATCACAGAACACTGACGAACATATACAGGCCATCAAAGAAATTTTGAAAACAAAGCCATATGACAACTATTTCCTTAAAAATAACGTTCTCTATAAAAATCATAAAGGTATCGATCTGATAGTTGTGCCGGATGAAATGCAGCTGAATGTCATTAAACACGTTCATGACAAAGGACATTTTGGCCGTAAACACTGTGAAGAACTCCTTAACGAAGAAATTCTCATCCCTAATATGTCAAATAAAATTGATAAAATTATAGCAAATTGTGTAACATGCCTTTTGTATAATCGCAAACGTGGCAAACAAGAAGTTGAATTGCATCCCTTACCTAAAGAAGAGACTCCTCTCCAAACCTACCACATTGATCATTTAGGCCCTCTTGAAACAACCAACAAAAATTATAAACATATTTTGTCTTTAATAGACGCATTTACTAAATTCGTCTGGTTGTATCCATGTAAAAGTACTTCTGCTACCGAAGTTATATCAAAACTACGACAACAAAGTCATACTTTTGGCAATCCTTCCATTATCATTAGCGTTAAAGGTCCTGCATTTACAAGCAAAGAATTTGCTGATTATTGTCAAGATGAAAATATAAAGCACGAGACAGTTACAACTGGCCTTCCCCGTGCCAATGGTCAAGTAGAGCGACTTAATTCCACCATAATTTCTGTAATCTCTAAAATGTCCAAAGGCGAACCGAGCAAATGGTTTAAACATGTTCCTAAAGTTCAACAAGTCATTAATTCAACTTACCAAAGAAGCATTAAGAGAACACCGTTTGAAATATTATTTTTTACAAAAATGAAACAGAAAGAAGATGTACAAATTATTGACCTCTTAAACAGTGCAGTCGAAGAACAATTCATGAAAGACAGAGAAGAGCTTCGTAAAGAAGCCAAGAAGAATATTTTGGAAATTCAACAAGAAAATCGCAAGTACTCTAATTTACGACGTAAGAAACCCAAAGTAAGTACAAGCTTGGTGACCTTGTAGCAATTAAGAGAACCCAGCAAGGACCAGGTTTAAAGTTGAAATCTAAATTCTTAGGTCCGTATAAAGTAATCAAAGTGAAGTCTAACGACACCTACGACGTAACGAAAATCTCATCAACTGAAGGACCGATAAATACTAGCTCCTGTGCTGAATACATGAAACCTTGGCCTGACGAAAACTGAAACTTAAAAAAAAAAATTAATAAATAAATAAAAATAAATCTTTTCTTTCTGTGTCCTATAAACATTTTACAAGTCACTGCTTTCAAAGAAATCTCTATACGATGTTGTGCTACTTCAACTATGATGTGCAGATTATTTTTTTTTCTTTTCCCCTAAGAACAGTTACTGGTTTTTGTTTTTTGTTTTTCAGATTCTATTTTACCACATGTCGCTGCGGCAGCTCCAGATGTCAGGACGGCCGCTTGTGGAGAATTTCGCAAGCAACACCTGCATCAGACTGAGTGTCCCCGTACTTTCCGCTTCGAGATTAAAAAAGGAAACGAGTCTTAACGAAGCTGTGTGAAGTGGAAATGCAGAAGAAGTAAAGAGAACGAAATGAGTTTTTACGACGCAGGGTTTTGTTAAAAAAGAACAGAACATATTTCGGTGAAATAAGATTGAATATTTACACGACGTAAGAAAATCCCAGAAATATTCGGCGACGTCCTGAATCATAGACTTTAAGCTAATTAAAGAACGAGAAGAGTGTTTATATCTGTATTTTTTGTTTGTGTGTTCGTCTCAATAAATGTCAGTGTTCGTCCTAAAAGTGAGTTGTGAGTTATGTATGGAGTCTCACCCCCATATAATTACATTAAAAAAATTGATTAACTTTTGAATGCATTGATAGAAAAAATTGATCAACATTAAAGGTTGCTGTATCTACAAAAGTTGACAGCGTTAAACAAAAATCAAAAGAAAATTTTACTGATGGACAAGAGGAAGAAAATAAAGAGAAGGAACAAGATTCTCAAATTGATACTAAGCATAAAACCCCACCTCATATGGCTTCTGAAAAAAAAATTCCAGAACTGGAAAAAGTTTAAATGCCTTGTATGATGCCAAGGCTCCGTGTCAATTTTTCAAATTCAAAAACAGATAAATAAGGTTTCCAGTGATCTAAAAAAAGAAAAACAATCATTAAAAAGGAAACGGCAAAATGCTGAATACCAAAGAAAACACCAAACCACCAAACGAACAAAGTTTGAAGAAATCTGCCATGATAATTTAGACATTAAAAAAATTAGCTTAGAGGGAATCAGTAAGAAGATCAAGTTTAAATGTAGATCAACCATTATTGCTTAAGGCAATAGCAGATATAACTATTATTAGAAGCGCTGCTGATTCAAAAAGAGGAAGCGAGTCAATACGAAGCGTCAAAACTCTCGATGACTTGACTGCAGAGCTGAAAAAAGTTGGTTTTGCAATAAGCATGAGTGGAGCATATCTTCGTTTGCTTCCAAAAATTCCTGAACCATCGAGGGTCGGAGACATGTCACCACAGTGCCGGTAAAACTTTATAGGGATCAGGCTCACTCTCATCGATCTCACATTTATACCCAATTTGCAGTAACATCCATCCGCTATTTAGAAATTTTAGCTTCAATTCTTGGACCGATGGAAGTGTTTTTTTTCTTTCACAGGATGACAAAGCACGTGTACCTTTGGGAATTACAGAAGTCAATAAACAGGCTCCGATACTCATGCATGTGGAGTATCGTGTATCCGTACCCGACCACGGCTGAGTCATTGCTGAACGCCACAAACTTATCCCATCTGTTTACGCTGGTATTGAGATTGCTCCCAAACCGGCAGGTGAATGTAAAGCCATAGGTTATTCTGGTCCAACGTTTATAGCTATAAGAAGTGGGAAATACAGTTCTTCCTCAGCAAATGCTCATGCTCAGGATTTTGAAACTCTATTAACGCTCAAAGGCTTTGAAAAATTAGTGAAGATGGAAGAGGGTTTCATCAAAATTGTAATCATAGTTGCTGTTGATGGAAGTCCAGACGAGAATGCCCTCTACCGGAAAGATATATCGTATGCTAATAACCGTTTCAAAAAGTATGATTTAGATGGGATTTTCCTAGCGTGCAATGCTCCTGGAAGAAGTTCATTTAATCGAGTGGAAAAGCGAATGGCACTACTCAGTTGAGAACTGTTTGGTCTTATACTCTCTCATGACCATTATGGTTAACATCTCGATGAGAACGGTCGCACTATTGATGAAGAAATGGAGCAAAATAACTTTGCATATGCTGGTAAAACTCTCGCAGAAATCTGGAACTCATTAAACGTTGACGGCTATCCTGTTACTGCCACATATGTTGATTCAGGCGAACCAGATTCTCTTGGTTATGACTTGGATCGGTATTCGAAGCACGTACAAGAAAGTCAATACTTGCCGCAAATTGTAAAATGCGAAGAAAAGAATTGTTGCTCTCCTGCACGTAGTGGATTATTTCGTATATTAAAAAGACAATTCATTCATCTTCCAATTAAAATGATACAATCGTCAAATGACATCATTACAAGTGAGGAGGGAGAATTTATAGATTTAAGTCTCTGTCTGGCCTTAAATCTGAATATTATGGCAAAGGGATTTTTAAAGATGCCGAAAGCCTATTTTTGCCCTTCCATTAAGTCGCAGTTATCCGCAAGAAATTGTGACTAATATCATGCACCTCAGAAGTCAGCAAACAGACACAAAAAAATTCAACACAGTAAAATAAGAGAGAAGGCCTGCCTTATACGACCATTGAGAATTGCTGCTGGTGGAGCATATGAACTTATGTGAGTCATAAAATTCGTGGATTATATGGAAGATGTTGAGTGGATCAATGAAGGTGAAGTTGATCAAGATTGTATCCGAAAAAAAAAAACGATGAAGATAATCAAGTAAAACTGGAAACCAATATCATAACAGATATGGAAAAATGGCTTGAGCAGCCGCGGTCAGCATCGAAATAGATATGGGTGATCTAAGAAATTTTCTTAAACTGAACTGTAAGGAAATAAAACAGTCACTTTTTTTTAAAAGTCGAGTAGAGTTTTTTAAATTTGAATTAAGTCCTAATTTTTTTAATTAAATTATTACTGTTACAAAAATGGTGAGGGGGAAGTTTGCAATTTGCTTAAGTAATTATTAAGGGGGGGGGGGGGGGGGTACGATTTGCTTATTTTTGCTGACAAGGGGGGAGGGTGGGTCAAAAATTGCCAAAAAATGCTTACGTAATTTTTGAATAGCCCCATATTTACTTTTACATAAAAATATATTAATAATGAAACGCATGTTGTGAGATACACTACAATAGTTTTGAAGACTGTTTTTTTTATAAAATAGAAATTACTTCGAAGACGAAAAATTTGGCTTTTTGAAATTAAACATATTTGTTTTCTGTAGTTATTGGAGTATTTGTTTAATATTTTAAACATTTTATAAAAAGGAAGATATATGTAACTTCTCTTTTATAAATTTTTATAAATTTTACAGCAGTTAGGCAAATAATTATAGATAAAGGGTGTATATTTTACTGGTGTGGTTTTAAAATTGGCAACACTCTTTCTAGTCACAGTCAATTTACAGATGATTTGGTCTCGTATGTTTTGCCATTTCACCATGAATAGACTTACGCCAGAACACTGCTTCCAAATTGTGCAAAACATAATCAGTTTATTGCAAGAGACATTCGGTGAGGGCTTAATTTGGTAATACCTGGTCATGTGATCTCACACCAATGGTTTATTTTGTGTGGAGATAAGTGAAGTCTACGCCGATACACCACAAAATATTAAATACTATTCAAGTAGTCTACGAGTTTCATGTTATTCTTAATTAAATCACAATTGAGAGAGCAAAGTTCTAGATTTCACGATTCTATTTATATCACATTAAAGTCAGCATATTTCACGAGTGAGAGTTTTTAGGCTGATGTTTTTCAGTGTGAATGAGCACAAGAAGATTAAAAGATTTACTAATTCTATTTTTTACACATTTAAATATTTATTAAATATTTATTTGTAACGAAAATATTTGATTAATACTTGTTTAAATACATGTAAATTCCTCGCTAGGAATCCAAGATAATATTTTATATATTTATTTTCTCCCATTTCGGAAGATCAATTAAAACTGCAGCGTGCATGCTGCGATCAAAATTTTGCATTATTCAAAAATTATAAAGAACATTTTTTTTTTAATTCTCTAGTATCACGTGACCATTGGCACCTTTTGTCTGGCTGAAAGAGGCCCGCACAAGGGAGATGCGAAAATATTTCACAGACGTCGGACCCCTTGGAAATCAACATCCCCCGATTTATTGCTGATATACGGCCCCAGCTGCTGGATAAAGTTTTCGAAAAATGGACTTCCAGATTGCGCTTCATTCGAGCCAGCCGCGGAGCCTATATGCCCGAAATCAATTTAAAACACGAATGACATTAAAATTATTCATTTAATAAAACCAATATTATGGCCATTAACATAACTTTTGTGTGTTTTACTTCGTTTTACATTTGTATACCTTACAAAATACACTTTATATATAAAAGTGACAATATGCGGAAACAAAAGACATTCAAATAAGCATTTAAAAATATTTTAGTTATATTATGCAGGGCTCGCAGCGTTCCGAAAATTTCGCACTTTGCTACCACTAAATTAAAACGATAATCCTTGTTGTATAGTTCTATAATAGATGTTAAAGGAATCTACCACGAAGAATTCTTATTTAAAATACTGATAGCAAAGTGCGAAAATTTTAGGAACGGTGCGAGCCCTGATTATGTCAAAATATATCAAATATTATGTCAAATAAATTATTTAAATATATATGTATAATAAATGCGTCCTATCAAGCACAGTTATAGATTAAAATCCTTTAGAAATAATTTTTATTTTCTCGTCCCGCGTGATGTATTTGAAAAATTGCATTTGAAACATCAATTTATTAAGCTTGCAATTTCTTTACCAAAGCTATAATAATAGATTCTTTCAGGTCAATGATACATAAAATTAAATATTTTAAAATTAGCAGAGCGTTTTAATATTATTTATTTTCTAAAACATGACGTGTGGAATAAACATTCGTCGGATGTCGAAGTATATTTTAATAAAGTGTTTTATATATTCTGCCAGCATTTTCTATTTCAAATATTTCTTATTTAAGAATGTATTTCATAATTTATTTACATTCACAGTTATTTTCATGATTATAATATTTATTTTATATGTATAAATACTTGAGTACATTTTCGATCATTTTATTAATCATTCGTTTAAGATTAATATGAAGTTGTTTATACGAAGGTGGATCACATATAATGAAGACTTTTTTTTACCTTCAGTGGGCATTTTTTATACTTTATGATACGTTACGGACTAAAGTATAGCTTGGCAGTGATTTTTCTTCATGCGTTTATATATATAGGTATATTAAAGAAACACATAGAACCTAGTGCGGTTGCATAAAGTATTCAAACATATACAAATTTGTCACGGATTCAATGTGCAATTCAGATATGACATACTGTCGACGACACAAGTATGTAATCGGTACAAGTTGTTTAATATTGACCGTGAGGAAGGTATAGCAATTCCATCATGGGATGGAACACAGAAATTGAAAAAGATCCATTATAACAAAACTGATAAAGTACTCATATATATTTTTCGGTATTTATGGGTATTTTGTACGTCAATATTCTTCAGAATCGCACTGCATGTAAAGCAGTAGAGTATTGTTAATTTTTGAGGGTGATTAAAACAGCCTATCGGTCCTAAATGCATTCCATTCCAATCGGAATTCTCTTTAATGGGGAAATGCAGCATATAAGATACAAAAAACAAATGTTACGTTTGACAACAGTCTGTTATCCTGATAGTCCGAACTTTAAACTAGAATTTTGTTTTGAGAAATTCAAAGTAAAGTTAGACGAAAACGATTTCCAACTAATGACAAAATCAAAGAGTTTTATTGCAATAGATACAATAAACGTGTTATCTGTTTTCCAATATATAATAAGAATAAGAATAAAGTCGCAATAAAATTAAAAAAAAAATTGTAGATGCAAAAAGTACACCTAGAAGTTGGCTTTGTATAATAAAAATAATATATATATATATATTTAAATCCATTGAATATATACACTTTTATTTGATCCACCTTTATAAATTACTAGCAAAACCCGCGGCTTTGCTCGCCTAATAGTTGTAATATGCCAAGTGATATTTGCATGTCTAATTTTTATTGGAAGAAGAAATTATGCATTTCGGAACAATTCCTAATTAAGCTACAGTTTGACTGAATATCATTATTACACTGCATTAGGCAGAAATGAGACTTAAATTAAATAAGAAAAACTAAAACTGACTCCAAATAAATGATAATTTAGAAAGTATTTTGAAGCTTTTATGCACATTTCAGTATTCATTTAAAGTTTTGAAATTTTTAGAAACCATTCTTAGTACGCATACGCATCTTAAAATTAACCATAATGTCAAATTTTAAGCTTCTTGTCTGACAATCTACCACCCCTCAGTTGGTAGTGGCACTAACATAACATACCTATGTTGAAACAGAGACTGTCACCATTACTTTGCCGACATTAATTTTGAAATCGGTTTGGTGTTTCCCATTATTCCATAGAAAACATAATATAGAAAGTTTTTAAAGGCTTGTTAAGAACGTTTCTTGTTCCCGCAAACCACAGGTGGTAGTACAAAATATAGCCTGTGTAGGATTAGAGACTGTCACCATTGATTCACAATCATTAATTTTGTAATCGGTGTATTATTTCCTGAGATTGCAAACGAATCGTAATTAAGACTTTTTTAGAAACTTTTCGCTCCTTCCCTTCACTTCACCCCTTTTAAATTTCGAATTTGTTTCCGACAGTTCTTATAGTGCAATTATATTTTATAAGCAACTATCATGGCATATTTAAAGTTTCTAGCCTCTTCAGTATCCATGAAATTGCAATTTAGAACGTTTTTTTTGGCTCCTGTAACCCTCTGGTGGTAGTGGCACCGACATAAAACAAAGCTTTTGTTTAAGCAGGTTCTATTCCCACCAATTCGCAACCATTATTTTTGAAATTGGTTTCGTATTTCATAAGATTGTATAAAAATCGTAATATAGAACGTTTTTAGATCGCTTTTCGCTCAGTTATTCTTTTAAATTTGGAATTTTCTTTCGACGGTTCTTATGAAGCTTTTACTGTTTTTAAGTAATTACCATGCCAAATTTGAAAATCTTAGACCCCTTGGTATTACAAAAAACGCGATATAGCACTTACAAAAAACGCGATTTACCACATTTTTTGCTCCTGAAACCCCCAGGTGAGAGTGACAATAATATAAAATATAGCTTATGTTGAATCAGGAACTGTCACCATCAATTTGCAACCATTACTTTCGAAATGTGTTTGATATTTCCTGAGATTGCGTAGAAATCGCCGTTTAGAACGGTTTTTCGAAAGCTTTTAACGTATTATCACACCTTTTAAATTTTGAATTTTTTAAGAAATGTTCGTAGTGATAATTTATATATTATAAGTAACTGCCATTCCAAATGTCATGTTTCTAGGCCTTTCAGTAACACAAAATACGCATTTTTAGAAAGTTATTTTTCTTCTGCACTTCCATTTGGGCCATGGACATAAGATATTGCCTATGTTTGAACAGCGAGTAACACCATCATTTTGATATCATTAATTTTGATATCGTTTTGAAATTGTCAGAGATTTCGTGGAAATCGCCATTTAGAACGTTTTTTAGAACGCTTTTCATGCATTATCACCCGTTTTATTTTTTGATTTTTTTATGAAATGGTCGTAGAGATAATTTATATCTTATAAATAACTACCATGCCAAATTTCATGTTTCTATGTGCTTTATTAATATAAAAATCGAAATTTTAGAACTTTTTATCTCCTGCACCACTTTTCTGATAGTTGCATAGAAATAAAATATATCCTATGTTGGAGCAAGGGCTATCAACATCATTTTGACAAAATTATTTTAGAAATAGGTTAGGTACATCATGAGATTGCGTAGAAATTGCCATTTAGAACGTTTTTCAGGACTTTTTTGCGTTTTTCCCCCCTCTTTCAAATTTCGAATTTTTTATGAAATGTTCTTAGAGATCTTTTATATCTTATAGGTAACAGCCATTGCGAATTTCCTGTTTCTAGGGCCTTCAGTAATACAAAGATCGCATTTTTAGAACGGTTTTGCTCCTGCGCACCGTTTGTGGTAGTAGCATGGTCATAGGATATAGCCTATGTTCTAAGATGGACTAACACCATCATTTTGATACCATTGCTTTTGAAATCGGTTCAGTAATTCCAGAGATTATTTCCTACAAAAAAACAAACAAACAAACATTACTTCTTTATAATATTAGTGTAGATAAAATTTTGCAATTATATTACCAAAGTATATACCGTATATTCCAAAGTATATGTTTGATGGCACTGGCAGTTTGTGAAAATCGCGTGCAAATGGTATGTAGAGAGACCCTTCTAATTTTGATATATCTGAGCATAATTATGAGCTGATCACGACTGGACGAGTATTGAGCTTTTCTTGGCAAATATTTCCTTGACCAATTGTCGGTACCTAAGGCGGATATTACTTACCAAGAATAAAAGATTACTAATGTTAGCCGAACTATTTTTTACTACTTAGATATTATAAATTTTAACGTTTTTCTTAAAAAAATAAAGTTGTAGATTTTGTCTTTAAAATCCAATATTCATGTATATATTATCTAATATATAATTGTATACACACACATATATATATATATATATATGCATGTATGTATGTAATGCCCCAGTCTTTCAATTACTTTTTCCTTTGATGATACCATGGAGAATTATGTTTTGGCTGTAGTCTGGCTTGGTGGTAAATAATTTGGACACAAAGAACACTTCATACGGGATATGACTTACTCGTTCAATTAACTACGCAGATTTCTGTTTTAACACTAGAACGGCGGGAATTTTTACTCAAGTTTAAAAAAAATATTTCACATCAGAATTTTTACTTAAAACTATTTAAGTTATTTATTTAAGTTATTTTTGTGCAGAATATATTAATCTTATATTACAAAAATATTTCTGGTTCGAATCGACATGTATTCATTCAAAAAGGGTCAAAATGACCCCTCGCCGCCGTTCTAGTGTTAAATCATCCCCATATGCAAATGCATTTCTTGAGGAAAGTTATGATGTCAACATATGCCCCAACGACTGTCCAAGGTTCCACGACTTTTTTAGAATATCAATGTAGGTAAAAAATCATCAAATTTCATTCTGCCACAATATATAAGGGATTAATTTAAATTATTCTCAGCAGGGGGAATCAGTATTAAAAAGGGAGTTTTCATCAATTCTGTTTGGTTAACTGTATTTTTAACGATGGGTTATTTGAGATGACACAAGTCTTATATTAGAATGATTGCAAAAAACTTATTGCAATTTCCGCCTTTGACATTAACAGTTATTCATGATTTAATAAATGTGAGCTTTAGAAACTATAATTAGGATTTATGTCAGATCAGTTGCTTATTTTGATATCAATGTTACTTTATCTTCTATTATAATAATTCAGTTTGATTTAAATGCTTTAAATCTAATAACTGACAAACTTGGAAAAGATAATTGCTATTTATGCGTTGTAAGAACAATATACAGTTTATTTTAACTGAAATTTATTATTATTTAGGATTTTAAGTATTCCTTTACGATTTTTACACACCAATTAAATTCAAAGATTTTTATGATGCTAAATTAGCTTTACACGTTAGATTTTAGAGTTATGAAAATAAGTTAGAAATTTTGAATTAAAAAAAGCCTTATATTTTTTCCTGTCATATATATACGCACACACACACACATATATATATGTAACGAAAACACTTAAAACCAATAAAGAAAAATAATATAGAAATAAAATATAATAATAAATAATAAATTATAATTGTCTGAGCGAAGCGAAGGCTAATACACAACGCAGTATTACTTTCCGGTCAAAAACAGCTACGATGGATATTAAAACCTTTCGTAAAACCTTTCGTCAAGCATAACTCAAAAAATATTTGTCGGATTTCGGTTCTGGTTTTACCAGAAGGTACCTATGAAGGTAACTTACTGAATGCACTAACTATGAAAAATAAGTTCTAATTCGTTTAAAAATTTTATTAAACTAGTTGGATGTGCAAATCCCAAAACTTTCTTCTATCTTATACATCTTAATATTTCAAAACCTAGTTACACATGTTAATACTTCAATATTATTAGTTCAATACTATACCAACTTTGATTTTCATCTTAAATTTCCGCTCAAGTCAATTAAACGGACTAAAAACGAGTTAATCTATATCATGATATTTGTTAAAATTATTAATTTTTTCCTTATTCTGTTGTTATCAGCAGTTTGCGAATAGCCGGCTTAGCAGGAAGCGAGTTCCCGCCGCTGCATGAGCCCCCGATGCACAATAGAACTACGAAAAATCATAAAAGTATACAAAAATCGCTAACACGGAGCCCCTTTACCGCGCAATATTTCCAAATTCAAGGAGGACTTGTTGACCAAAGCCAAATAATGAAAATGACACAGAGATCGGAATTTTAGCGCCCCCTTCTTTCGGAATTTTTTCAAGTTCAGGGAGGACTTGTTTGCCATAGCCAGAAACATGCACAAAAAATTTGGTTCAATTATATGGATAACTTCATACACTTTTCGATGGTACAATAATGAAAATTGTACAGACATCTCAATTATAGTGCCCCCTACCGGCAGAATTTTTCCAAATTCAGGAAAGACCTTCGTGACATGACCAAAAATAAACACATAAAATTTGGTTCAATTCTATCCATAACTTCATACACTTTTCGACGGTACAATATTCAAAATGGCACAAAAATCGCTATTACAGCGCCCTCTACGAGCGGTTTTTTTACAAATTAAAGGAGGACCTCCTTGCCATAGCCAAGAACTTATTTTTTTTTTTTTTTGGTTCAATTCTATGCATAACTTCATGCACTTTTCGATGGTGCAATATTCAAAATCGCACAAAAATCGCTATTACAGCACCCCCTAACGGCGAATTTTTTGCAAATTCAGGGAGGACCTGCTTGCCATATCCAAAAATTTAAAATAAAAATTTGGTTTAATTCTATGCATAACTTCATACACTTTTGGACGGTACAATATTCAAAATCGCACAAAAATTGCTATTACAGCGCTATTACGGCGAATTTTTTCCAAATTCAGGGAGGACCTGCTTGCCATAGCCAAAAACTTAAAATAAAAATTTCGTTCAATTCTATGCATAATTTCATATACTTTTGGATGGTACAATATTCAAAATCGCACAAAAATCGCATTTACAGCGCCCCCTACCAGCGAATTTTTTCCAAATTCAGGGAGGACCTGCTTGTCATATCCAAAAACTTAAAATAAAAAAATGGTTCAATTCTATGCATAACTCCATACACTTTTGGATGGTACAATATTCAAAATCGCACAAAAATTGCTATATCAGCGACCCCTACCGGCGAATTTTTTCCAAATTCCGGGAGGACCTGCTTGCCATAGCCAAAAACTTATAATAAAATTTTGGTTTAATTCTATACATACCCAGCAAACACATACCTTTCGGCACACGATCGGACCGCATTCGGCAGTGTCGGTTAAGTGTCGGCATGGGCATAGTGGTTTCGGTGAAGTGTCGGCAACGCGTCGGCAACTGAAACTCAAGAATCTGCTTTTTCGACTGCCGGTTACCGTAATCGGTCCCCTTATGGTTATATATCGGTAAGCGACTTACACCGGCAACTGACTCAGGACCGACATGTAATTTCTGATAGTGGCCCGATTAGATTTGCCAACATCGATCCGAATTCGGAATATTTAGTAGTAGCCGACATTTTTTTTTTCTTTTTCTTAATTTTGTTTTAGTTTGAGTTTTGATATGATTTGTATATTTCATGTATTTCATATAAAATTCTAACAGTGATAAACAAAAAAAAAAAGTCAAAAATAGCCTAAATTTATTTATTTTTAAAAAGTTGTTATTGAATTCATTTTAAAAAGGACTTGCAATTATTTGAATCACCAAAAGAGTTTTTTATATCGCTCCTTAAAATTATTATTCATTTTAAACTTAATCGTAGAAAAAAAAAGCTATGTTTCTTTTTTTTAATTTAAAAATCAAATTATTAAAAAGTGTTTAAAATTATTTTACAAGCTATAAAAATAAAAATAAAAACTACCCAAATTAAAATTTAAAAGTATTCAGATTAAAAGGATTCAGAAAATTCTCACTTCTAAAAAATTATTTACCAAAAAAAAAAAAAAAAAAAATAATAATAATAATAATAATAATAATAATAACATTTTTATTTTATTTGATGATTAAAAAATGTTGATAAGTAAAAGAATCATTATTGCTACATAATCACTAAAAATATATTCTACATGAAATCATTCAATGACAAAAAATGAACTCTTATTCTAATTAAAAGTGATTAATTACCAATCTTTTTATTTATTAAAATTAGTTTTTCTATGTTACAAATATATATTTTTATAACAGAAAAACCTCTGAAATTCAATTATTTTATTTAATAAGCATTTTTAAATTTATAAGAAAGATTCAGAAATATCCCCCATTTAAAAATTATCTTCCAAAAGAAAAAAAAAATATGTAAATTAATATTTATTTTATTTTTAAATTAAAAATATTGATAAGTAACAAATTAATATTGCAACATACTCATTAAATATATGTTCTACTTTAAATCATCAAAAAAGATTGAATTCATATTCTAATTTAAAATTATTAATTACCAACTTTTTATTTATTAAAATTAATTTTTCCATGTTAAAAATATACATTTTATAAATTAACGCAACGCAACACATGTAATTACATTATAATTCCTAATAAAAAAATTTGATTAACTGAACAAAACCTCTAAAAATATTTTTTTATACATAATTATTCTTAAATTTATAAGAAAAACCAATTAATTTGCTTTAACGAATTCGATAAGATATTTATTTAATTCATTTAAATATTAAATTAACTTTTAAATACACGCGCGTAAGACAATTGCAAATAAATAGATAAAATAAAATAAAATAAAAACACTTAAAAATTCTAATTTTCCCATCTACCAATTGCCTTCAACGACAAACGATTACTTATTGATATGTCTTCCCCTTATTACCTCGTATTATCCTCCCCTCATCAAGTCTCTGTGGGCAAGTGGTTAAGGCATCTGCTTCCTGTCCTCGGGTTCGTTGGATCAAATCCCGCCCCTTCCACAGCTGAAACACGTTTCTTTCAAATATACATTCTACGATGGTTCATAGATGGCGCCATCAAAACAGATTTTTTTTTCAATGTATGCTGGTGTCGGGCTGCGGCCAGCATTCGTATGGATAGCTATTGGCGTGCTGTCGGCATAGTGATCTGCCGATACCGGACCGGCTGCGTGCCTCATGAATCGGGTCGCATTCGCGCGGCGTATCAAAAAAGATACGGAACCGGTAGCGGCAACCGGTATCTTGCCAATACCGCCGGTAGCGGCCAGCGGCTGTCGCCCGATTGCTTACCGATAGCTCTGTGTTTGCTGGGTAACTTCATACACTTTTTGATGGTACAATGGCGACAGACAGACGGACAGACGGACGGACGAACAGACGGACAGACGGACATACAGACAGACAGACATTTTCTATAAACATGTTTTTTTGGAATCTCTGACCCCTAAAACATGCAAATCCGTCGAAAACCGGAAGTCAAAAAAATTTTCGATTGCAATACTTTCTTCTATTGAAGATAGAAGAAAGTAAAAAACTGATAAAAAAGCACAATTTATCTACATACGTCACGGAAATTTCGTGTATGTCATTTTCACCGGCTGAATGTTTTCGTAGAAAACCGAATTATAGCACATGGAGCAAAGAAAATATGCCCCCACTAATATTAAAGTGCAAAAAAAAAAAATTTAAATTTAATCAAACAGGAAAATAAATCTGGATTTTTTTTCTATTTCAAAGAAAAAAGCCATAATAACGAAGGATTTCAGATTTTACGATAATCTACCCAATAGCATTTTTTAATCGCCAAAAGCAACCAACATTTATATTTTGCGCGTGAAAATTTGAAACAGTTATTTTATGTTTAAATAAACAATTTTTATTTGTGGCATCATTTATTCTTTATTTATTTATTTTTGTCTTATTAGTATTTTAAATGAAATTTGGGTGCTTGTTAGTTATACCGTCGACCAATTTTGCCAAATTATATAAATCGCCAAACCACCCACCAAATTATACAAATTGACATAATTTTTATTTTAAATAACTTTTTTTTAAAAATAACTTAATATTAATACTAAATAACTTAAATATTTTAAAGAACAAATAAATTAGTATAACAATAATAAAAATACAAATAAAACGTCGAAATTAAAATCACTGGATGACGTAAACACGTGTTGTCAAGTGAATGTGATATTTACGATCAACAATTATTGGCATTTAATCTTACAATTTTGCGACAGTAATTTGGTCGACGGGATAACTAACAAGTACCGAAATTTGTATTTTTTCAGAATAGGCGTCTTATAGGTAAAGAAATGCATATTTTCTGGTAACCTACTCATTCTGTCATGTACCCAAGCAATTTTGTAAAGATTTAAACAATTAATTTAGTGTAAACAAGACATTTACGCACAGATGTCACATGCGCACCACGTTGGCGCAATTTTTTTTTACGCCAATGTCATACACGCACCGGGGTACTCAACTGGCGCCAAAGTGCGGTTATTTCGCTTGATGGTAACCTAGATGTTGTTGTTTATTTATTAATAAATTGTTTATTTACTTTTATTTCCTTTTTTTAAATTATGTAAATCGTTTTGTTCTATAGTTATTAATTAAACTTTTTTTATTTATTGTTATTCCCTTTTTAAAAATATATATGAAACTGGTATTCGAAAACGAGGTTTTCGCCAAATTGGCGTCAGAAAAAAATCTGGCCATGTGGTGCGTATGTGACATCTGTGCGAAAATGGTTTATATTTATTTGTAAAAAATAAACATAAACGTTCATCGGGTTTGTAATAAATTGTCAAGTTTGTATCTTTTTTAACAAATCTCACTTTCTGAAGCCAAAACTGCTTAAAGTAAAAAAAAAAAAAACGCCAATGCAAAGTAATGTTGTTAAAGTACAGTGAAATTAGTTAAAAACGTGTATTTTAAATAAAGTGAGTGACAACTTTGTATTTTAAATTAAATGAATGCAAGATGAATATAGTATGGAAAAAAATATTGTCAATTTATCACCTGCGCTTGACTGATTTAAAAGTATCAATATTGCAATTGGTACAAGCTATACAAAATGAAACAATTGTGTTATAACCACTCTTCGTGCAAGAAAAATGGGCAATAATTCGTATTCAGATATATAGGCAAGGTTGACGTCAAACAACGGTAATACTAACAGCAACATTGTTATAACGGACGGGAGTTATAATAGCTAAGTAATAATGGCTTTAAGCACACATAACGCACAAGCAGTTTTTTACATATGTTTCGAGTGAAGCTCGATCAGGTGCTAATTATTCATACTAGCAACCGTTACATAAACGAAAGTTTAAATTTAAATGTAAATATATGCAATCTCGCATTCTCCCCCCCCCTCCCTCCCCCCCCCCCAAAAAAAATAAATAAAATGTTACAGCAATGAAATTTAATTGGAGTTAAGCGAAACTTTTTAAAATACGATATTTGTTGAAAGCCAGATTACGGAATATTCCTATAATATTTGAATTAATCACGGTACCTTTTTTTTAGCCCGGTTCAGATTTTGCCAAGAGTATTTTATTTTTATTTTTTGTCAAAAGCCGCCTTTTTTCCCCGCAAGTGTAACTTGTGTTGATGTTGAAATAAATGTTTTGACTATTAATGCTCTTCTTATTATTTTTATTTATTTACTTATTATTATTTTTAATTAAATGAGTCAAATCGTGTTTATAAATTTATTTAATGTGTGTATTTTAAATTAAAAGAATGCATTACGAAAGATGGCGATAAGAACAATATTTGACGATTTATGAATTGCGCTCACCTAAATGCTTTATTACCATGTGTTTAATTCCCTTCATGGAATTTCATTGTTATATGGACTTTGCTTTTTTAAAATAGCTTGACGCAATTCGAGTTTAAGAAAGTCAGATTTTTTGTCAAATGGTATAAACGACTATGAAAATAAAACTGAAGAAGTATTATACTGGTTTATGTATGTATTTTTAAAAATGCAACAATGTCGGTATGAAACACAGCGAATAGGTTGTCCGAAAGTACTTGTAAATGTATTCCTTTTCTAGGCTATTCTATCTCTTGCCAGGGCCCTTAACAGAGGGAAAAGCTGGTTTAAAATTGATATGGATTTCTTTTTCAGGTTCAGTAATCTAGATATTTCATCATTTGAATTAGTAACCAGTATATGGCCAATTAAAGATAGTATCTCATTTTCTTTACTTGCAACAAGTTATTATTAAATCTATGTTCTCGGCAATATCGCTCAGACTAATCCCTCTGAGGGAAGTCCTAGTAATAAAAGCGTTTGTTAACGTGGATAAGCGTATATGTGAAAATTTTTGCATGTAAGAAAACGGGAAAACAGTTTGTGTGTGTGTTTTATATTCTCCTACTAATTACTATATATTAATTTTTCTTCGAATATTTCATCTAAAAATAGACTAATTTTCAGTGATTCTGATGTCAAGTATTTGTCCAAAACATGGTCTTCTGAAATATTTAAGTTAATATTATCCATGGATTCCTAAAGATTTTACATTTTAAAATTTCATATTTAGTTTAAAACGATTCCGCATCGTGTCTTTGTTTTTCTGCTCGACTGCATAACATTTTATCATCACTCTTCATTAATTATAAATACGTTAATATTTTTACAAGGTTTAATTATGTTATTAAAAGTAAATCCAGCAATTTACCTATTGGAAATGTTGAGCCTAATAGTCACAATCATTTTAAAACCACACAATAAAGTTGTGATATTTTACGGTCAATGTGAGTTAATCCATTGAAGTGTGTTTCTTTGCGGTTAAACTATTTGAAATAGAGCGAAATTAATAAACATCAATAATACATAAAATGATGATTGTACATTTATAAAAACCGTTAATAAATTTGAAATTTTTAAATGTAATTTCGTTTTACGTATCAAGATAATAATCCCTTGAAATAATCAAATTTTATTGTTTTCATATCATAGATTTTGAACAGTTAAAAATAATGCTAATATTTACCTAATTAAAAATACTATCTAATATTTTTCATGTAATTTTGTTAATGTTAATTTTTGGAAAATTTTACCAAGTTTATTGAAAATAATGAATATATTAAACGATTTTTTAAAAAATCGTCTCTTTTAATAGCGTTTTCTTTATTCTATCTATAATAGAAGAAAATGTTGTAATCTAAAATGTTTTTGACGGATCAAAATGTCTGCATCTTTTTTGTATGGTCAAAAAGTGTAACATTAGAACTTATGCATAGATTTGCACCATAGTTCATATAGATGATTTAGCTATTGGACCCAGTTGAAATTTGAGACATTTCCGCGGAAGGAAGCGCTGCGATGGCGAGTTCTGTACGAGTTTTCTTTTTTATCATTGCAAGGTGTATGAATATTAAAACAAACTTCATATATACGATTTTCACTATGGACGTCAGGTCTTTGTTCCAAATGGAGATAACCCACACCCACAGTAGGAGTCTCTGTGACAGCGATTTTTCTACTATTTTCTCGATTTTTTTTTTGTTTAAGTGAAGAATCTATGAATATTCTTCGACGAAATTTTATTAACAGTAATATCGTAGGCTGAGTTTTGTATAAAATTTTGAAAAAAATCGGCTTGATGGTGTTGCTGTAATAGCGAACTTTGTTCAATTTTCACGACGAGCGCAGTAGCTGTTGGAAAACAAATCGCATTAAATCACCTAATCACCAAATCTGTGTTTAATTTTCATATTTGCAACAATTAAAGATTTCCTTTCCTTTTTAATATATTATCCGTCGACTACACATCATTACGAATCTAACACTGCCCCCACCCCACCCCCCATGCCCATCCACAGTTTAAAAAAAAATATTGACAAGATGAATAATCAGAAAATTATTAACAGATATGTTGACAACTCATTTTTACTTACCCATCATACGTAGTATAGGGTAAGTCATGTAATCGTTTTGAAAATCGAAAAAAAAAATGACGGATTTACACGTTTCAGACACTGGATATTCCGAAAAACATATTTTTAGAAAAAAATTTTGCCTTCCGTCTTTATGTGTGTGTGTCTGTAAACGCTCTATCTCCCGAACAAATTGATATAGAGACTTGAAATTTGGTGTGTACTTAGGAAGTAACAATGGGAAGAAGCCTATTAAATATCAGTAACCTCGATTATACGGAACTATTTTTTTCAGACTCTCGAAATATTCGTTCTGATAAAAGGTATAAAATATTTTTTCAAAATTGTTTATTTGAAGGAGTGAATATAAAAGACAATAAAAAAACATACATTTTGCATCATGAATGAACTCGATCCGATAATTAGTTGTCGAGATATTTGTAATTCTATTTTTCACACTCTTCGATTTTTTATGACCCTGTATTTCATTCAAATTTCAATTTAAAGATACATTTTAATTGGAAATGAGACGCTTAATCCGACGCAGTAAACTGTTAGTTAATATTATTATAATTTTTCGAATTATAAGGATGTTTCTTTTACGCAATTCGGTTCTACACGATTATCCCGTCAGCCAAAAAACTATCGCCAAACTATAACATTAGATGTCAATAATGGCTTATCGTTATGTCAAGCATTTAATGCATCTCCATGCCTATAAGTGGGGTTACCATAGGAGAGATCCTGTGCTGTCACCAAATGCCGACAAGTTTGTCGCCAATTTTGCGATATATCGCCAAATTTGGCGACCAAAATTAACCTCAAAAAGTGAAGCCGAATTGGCGGTATCTCTAATATTTCGCCAAATTCCCGTAGACTTCCATTGTAAACCTATAGTGTTTACTTGCTTACAGAAAATCAACAAATTGAGATATTTTAATGCAACAAAAAGTAATATTAGCTTAAAGGATTGTATTAATTATATTTAAGGCAGTCTAAGTAAATTAAATTATGAATAAAGTAACATGATACAATGCTTTGCATGTATCACATGTTTTATTTTCATATTTTATATTATGTATATCCATGATGGTAGGTAAGTATTACGGTGGCCCCCAACGACTAGTTTTTTAAATGCATAATTAGAAATAAAACCTTTTGTTAAAATATTAAAATGCATAAGATTGAAGAATCTTTTGGGATTGGCACATCATACTATTATTTAGTAACCTTACATTTTTAGAGTAAGTAAATCATTTAAAAGTTTAAAAAAATCCTTTAACAAAAATAAAAGACATAAATAATTCCCCCAGTCTTCTCTAACATGAACCTAAAGTATATATGTGTTGTTTCCGTTTTCAAAATATAAAATAAAAGTTTAAAGCTATATTATAAACCGCGAGCTTATTTAAAAATTAGTTTTATACATTTTTCTGAAAAGCTGAAAATTATTCAGAATCATACATAAATTTAGAATATATACTGCGAAATTGAATTTATTCGTGGGGGGCAGTATATATATATAAAAGAAAACTAATTCCGAGTATCTTATGCATTCAAAGTACAATTTGCATTTCTCATTTGAATTTTGCATAAAAGTTGAACTTTAAAAAATTTAATAGATTTTTCGTTGAATATTATCCAATAAGAAATTGCTTGAAATAAATCTGATCTATATTTAAATTCAGAAGAAAAACAAGCACCTGAATTCCTTTATCATTTGCAAAAAAATCTTAATTCAGGGAAACCCATTCATTTTGCATTCTCATTTACATTTCTACTTTGGATTTTCTTTAACTTTTATATATATATATATATATATATATATATATATATATATATATATATATATAAGTCATATTTTTCTGTTATATTCATGCAACATATTTGAATGTAACATGTATTTTTATATGTTTTTGATGATATTGATTGTGATACAATTGAAAGATTTAACATACTTCAATTGGATTTTATTTACTGTTTTAAGCCTGGTGTACCTAAAATCTATCATTTGTAAAAATAATTTTAATTTTCAGCATTTATTTAAAAATCTATAAAAAACATATAGTGATTTGTTCAATAAATTTTTTCTACTTAAAAACACTTCGGAAGCAGTATAGTAACGATGTTAGCATACACTAAGAGGTAAAAAAAAATAAGGTAATTTGATCAATCCTCAAATGTAAACCAAGAAAACAAAATGAAAATATGTCCTTCTTTTAGAGTACAAATTGTACGGATGCTTTAAAATTTCAGCATTTTTTTAAAAGTTGCAATCAATACATGATGATTATATGAATCTTCATGAATTAATGAAGGATTTTCTTAATCGACACTGACTCTATAATAAGAGTCACAATTAGCTTATGAATGTTAAATAATGCAGATGAATGAATGCTGAATTTATGACACGCAATCTCGTTAGAAACAGATGTATGGATTTTTTTCTTGTTTATTTATTTATTTATTTTCTTTGAAATAACAGAGGATCAAAACATGACTTCCCGGATTGCAGAATGTATAGCACAGTGATTAGGACATAGGTGAAAACTATTTTTTTATTTTTTTTTATTTAAGGGGATGCTGGAGAGTTTATAGGCCTCTTTTAGTGACTTCGTTTTTCTTCAAATGTGTCGTTTTGTGAAAATTAATTTTCCAGATGTTTTTTTTAACTTTGAAGTTTTATAGAAAAAATACCTACTGGATCGGCCTACAGGCATTGGTAGATTTTGAAGTTGAATACTAATTTCACTAAAATACAACCCTATATACAGCATCTTGTGGGTTGTCAAAAATTTCCACCACCCCAACTATACATTTTTATCGCCTTAGAGGCGGATTAACGATTATGTATTTTTTTCCCTTGAACACACACAACTTTTTTTTTTCTTTCTGTTAGAGTTGGTTCTATCAAAAGCCTATCAAAATAAAAGTTACAGATAATATTAAGAAAATGTATAATAAAGTTAAGCGGATATGATATCTTGTGAATTGATGAAGTTAAGAATTTCTTTCTTCTTCACCCCCCCCCCCCTGTTTTTCTTTTTTGCTTAAATTTAAGTGGTTTTGATGCCTTGTGAATTGACGAAGTTAAAATTTTTTTCTTCTTAAAAGCCTGTTTTTTTTTTCTCCCCTTGAGGCCATTTTTAATGATATTAATATAATTCAATATATTAATTAATTATTCATAATTAATTAATTCATTTCATAATATTCATTCATTAATAATAATTCAATATATTCAATATATTCAATTCAATGATATTAATAATATTCATACAAAATAGTTTCAAAATAAAAATCATGAAGGCATTTTCTTAAAAACGTAATAAAAAACTCAAAGTACAAAATTTCATACGTATATATTGGAAGAAAATTTAGATATGTATATGCACATTTAAAACACAATAAATTGGGATAATAATCCATACAAAAATTTAAACATACAAACACATTTAAAACGCGATATGTTATAATAAAAATTCATTCTAAGATTAATTTAGTTAAAGATTTCATTACGAATAGGGAAAGCCTGATATTTAAAAATAAAAATTGCTATATCTTCTGATGTAATCATCGTAGAAATACGCGGTTTTCTTTCTTTATTTATTTAATGTTTCAGTATTTTATATATATATAAAAAAAATAAGAACAAGAAAGAAAAAATCACGCGCCAAGCATAGATTATGAAACGTTTTCCAACACTTCCAGAATACTTTAACAAAACTCCGCCGTTCAATAAAGTAAAGAAGATACACAAGTAAACATTTTAGTAAACGTATGACAGATTTGAAAACCAGTTTTGAATAATTACGCCCATAGCCGGACAGGTACTCCGTTTCTTTTGTGCAGCTTTGTATATGATACATATATTTGTACAGATTTTATATACTATGCTAATTTTTAGTGTTGTAAGGAAATGCATAAAAAAGTTAAAATTTCACTCTCAGCAATTTCTACTAATAGATGGAAACATATTTGAAGTCTTTTGCACCGCCCTGTATATTACTTACAGATTTTTATACACACCACGTAGTAAACTAAAATTAAATTCATACAAAAACATGCTTAAAATTACTGAAATCACACTTCCAGCAATTATTTTCCATAGGCGACGTTGTATAGGCAACGTTGCATATGCGACGGAGTTCTTTGCATGTCCCTGTAAATGATTTTACCTATATGCTACGCTAAAACCATCTCTTAGCATACTAAATGTAGTTGAGCTTCAAAAGGGATTTCTCAAACAAAAAAAAAAAAAAAAAACAATCTAAAAGCAATTCATGTTCATTCTCAGTAATGTATACGAATTCTTTTGTGTATCCCTGTATATGGTCTATAAAGTTTATGCACACAATTTTAGTAAACATAATTTTGTTCAATCTTTTTGTGAAAATGCTAACAATCTGAGTGGCAAAAAAATTATATATGACCCGCAAGAATTTTTCTAGTTTGACCCCGACCTGCAAAAATAAAATTAGATTCATTCCAGGAAGAAAAAACAAAATTCGGGATAACCCGACCCGATGTTTGACTCTATTTAACGATCACGAGGTGTCCACTATTCAGAAGTTTTACTATATTCGAATATTACAGAACATAGATTTGTTAATTCTTCTATGAAAAATATAAAAATGGTATTATGGATACAAATGTAGATTTTTTTTCTTAATGACTTTAAAACATGATTTACTTTTCTTTCATTGCGGGCTCGGGTCGAAATATTGCTGGTTTGAGTCGGATGTGGGTTGAAATATCTCGGGTTCAGGTCGTAATGCGGGTTGCGGGTTGCCAAAAATTAATTTTGCGGGTTTGGAGTCGGGTTGCGGATCGAGGGTCGAGGAATTTTTTGTCTGGTTGCGGGTTGACTTAAAATGGAATTTGCATGGGTCGGGTATAACCCGACACGTGCAGGATTCTAGTTAATTTGCTAATTTTCTGAAAAATATTGAATATGGTTAAATAAAATAAATGATTGATTTTTGTATTTAATTATTGCTTTTATTTAAGTCTATTATTTACTTTGTCAAAATACTTTTGAGCGCTACTGTATAATCAATAAAATAAAACTTTTTATTTCTAAAAAATATTTCTTTTGAAAAGCAAACTCATAATTTAAAAATTTAAATACTCCCGTTAAATATTTTCTTCTAAAAATAATTCTTGTAATTACACAGATATATTTTTACAGTTAGAAGAAAAACAACGAAATTAAATTTGTTTTTAAGTGAAAACAAAAAGACGAATTCGGAGAATCTCATTCATCTATAGTACGATTTTCAGTGCATGTTAGAATTTTGAATGAAAGCTAAACTTTTAAAAGTCTTCTGCATTTTTTTCGCTTAATATTATCCAGTAATGCTTGAAATAATTTGGATCTATATTTAAATACAGAGGAAAAAACGCGGAAATTTAAATTTTTTTTGGCTTCAAAGTAAACACTAATTCCGGGAATCTCATTCATTCCGCTGTATTATTCATGTTTTAATATTAGATTTTTAATAAAAGAGATAACAATTTGTGTATTTCACGATTTAACATACAATATGTTTAAAAAAAAAACAAGTCTTATTACATGGTTATGGTGTTTTTTATTAAATTTAAATTAAAAATGAACACTTAACAGGTCTAAATTTGTTTTTACGTGGAAACTGAAAATCTAATTCCGAGAATCTCAGTCATTCCAGTGTATGATTTTCACTTCACGTTTGAATTTTGAATAAACGCTAAGTTTTCAAAAGTCTTCTCAGAATTTTTATCTTAACCTTTAAATGCCGGGTGTTGCTTTTCGGCAACATACCCAATTTAGGCACTGAAATACTATTAGAATAATATTGCATCTATAATGCCTAATGTTGCCAATAAAATACATTCTGAATATATCATTAAATTGATTTCCAACATGTAGATAGCAACACTTGTGCTGTTTAAGAATAAGGATAGATTTATTTTTTCAATTTTTGCTACTTGTTCCTTTTGTTTTGTTTGGAAGCTTGCGGAATACCCTATTTTGTTCTGCAGTAAGCAAGTAAAATTTATTTCTTATTATAGTTCCTAAAATTCTTATGTGTTTAATATTATAGAATTTTATCAAGGAAAATTATTTTTTCAATTAAAGACCAGTATTCCCGATTAGTAACAAACAATTTTTTAGCCGTAAACCATACTTAAAATAAAATATAATTTTTTTAAATATTTTTCCCATGATTTATTTAAAAAAGGAAAGCCGAAAAACATTATTACCATGATTTTTGAAAAATAAGGCATTTAAGGGTTAATATAATCCACTAATGCTTGAAATAATCAGAAATGCTTGAAATAATAAGAAAAATTAAGGAAATATAAACTTTTTTGGTTTCAATGTAAACACTAATTCCGGGAATCTCATTCCTTCAGCGCTATTATTTATGTTTTATTATTAGATTTTTAATAATAAAGATAAAAGTTTGTATAATCAGGGATTTAACATACAATTGAGGCCGTGAGTTTCAAAACTCCTTTTATCCAAAATTTTAAACAAAATAGAGTTTTCTCTATCATTCTATTGTTTTGGGGAACCTGTATTGAAATAAGACAACAGTCTGCAAAAAAACTAGTTTTATCGTGCATTTCTGTCATTGTAAAATCATGGTTTAAAATGAAAACCAATGAATGCAGTCTGAGGTTTTTCGCGATTTCCCAAAATTTAAATTTTATGGATAAGGCGAGTTTAGAAACTCGCGTCCTCAATTTGTTTTTAAACAACAATTCTTATTACATTTTTATGGTGATATTGATAGTATTAAAATTAAAAATGAACACTTAAAATTTTGTTATACAGATTAGATAAATAAATTTCAAAATACTTAAAGACATTACTGAAATAATATTTAGAAGTTTACTTCAAGAAAAAAAGAAACATTATATATCTTGATAGATGATTGATAATAAACGGAAACTTCAGAATACAAATATTCCTTTCTGTAGATTGCCGAATAAAAATGACTTCTTGAACTTGCACATATCATATATTAAGATTCAGATTTTTTGGTAGATTTCGTAATAAACACTAACTTTTACATTCTCCCCTATGTTGGAATTTCTGAAAAAAATGTTGCAGATCTACGCCGATCATGACGCCTAGAACCCCAAACAACCCTAAGTAAAACACTTTACATATCGTCTATCTATCTGTCTATCACTGTCTATATAGAACATTTTTATGGACACGATAATTTTCACAATTCTACACCAATACATAAAATCAAGGGGATGAAATTATCGGTTAAGTTCGTTAATGAGTAAAACTGACGAAGGTGGTGGAATTAGGGGGAGTTTTTAGTGAAAAAAAACTATAACTTCTTAATTAACATGGTTCATACAGATAAAGTTATTTCTCCAGGAAAACTACCAGTACTTTTTAATAGAAAAATAAATCTAAGTTAAACACGCAAAATTTGGCCTTCTTTTAAGAAGAGATTTTCTATAAGATAATACTTGTGTCAAAAATTTTTCTGGTCTGCAAAATTCAAGGAGGCATACAAACAATGATTAAGAAGATACATGAAGAATAAGTTTAAAGTTATTATTACTTCTAGGAAAATGGCCCAAAATGTATGTATGGGAATCTTTTGATATAAATAAAAATGGCCTCAAGGGACGAAACATTTATGGTTTTACAGAGAAACAAAAAATATAAATTTGTCAATGCCTATGGAATCAAATCCAGTTAAATTTATTATAATTATTCTTAATATAATCTACAACTTTTATTTTGAAAAGTTTTTGATAGGAACAAGTCTTACAGCCAAAAAATAAAAATAATAATACTAAAATAAAAACGATATAAATGGGGTTAGGGCTTTATAGAAGAAAAAAAAAAGTCACATTAATATGAGTCTGATAAAACCAAATCTTACAGAAAAATTAAATAAAAAACGGCCAGATGAAATTGTTAAACTGTGTTTATCTCCAATATTGATTTAGTTTCTGTTGGTGAAATTAATACATCGAAATCTACCTGTGCCTGTAGGCCGAGACGGCACGGATATTTTTTTATTTGAAAACCACAAAATTATTTAAAATTTCTTCTTAATTTATACGCGGAATATTATTCACAAAAAATTATCGAAAAAATTTTTGAAAATTTTCTTCTAAATGTAAATTTAGAAAAAAAAAATAACAACAAATAAATTGAATCATGTCGTGGGTGTAAAAAGAAAAATAACAACTTGAGCCGGATTCAGTAGAGAACTATCCATGTACAATTTTTAGTTCTCATTTGAATTTTGAATGAAAGTTAAAATTTTAAATTTCTTCATAGAATTTAATCTAGAATCGTGTCCACCAAGAAACTGCATGATATAATTCTTACCTATATCTATTTAAATTTAGAAGAAACACAGAAATATTGAATGCTTTTTTTGGCTGCAAATAAGAAACAAAAAGATATGCCGTTCATTTCATGCTAGAATGTGATTCCATTTTCGTCGGAAATAGCAGATAACATTCGTTTTTCTCAAGTTTTAATTGCAAATAATCATAATTATATTAAATTTTATTATTTTGTTATTCTAATTACTATAATGATAAGTCATACAATTTTCATTTGTCAGAGTATTTTGAGGTACATGGCAAATAACATTTGTATGAACTAGCCGCCTTGGCGACCAGTTTGGTCTCCCTTAAAATTTATGTTTGGGAAAGCATGCTAAGCATTGTATCATGTTACTTTAATTCATCATTTAATTTACTTGGACTCCCTTAAATGTAATTAATATAATCCCTTAAGATAATATTAGTTTTTGTTGCCTTAAAATGTCTCAATTTGTTGATTTTCTGTAAGCAAGTAAACCCTATTGGTTTGTAATGGAAGTCTACGGGAATATGGCGAATTACTAAAGATATCGCCAAGCTGGCGTCACTTTTGGCGAATAATTTTGGTCACCAAATTTCGCGATATACCGCTAAGTTGGCGACAAACTTGGGGGCTTTTGGGGACAGAACAAAGTCCTTCTATGGTAACCCCCTTTATAGGTATGGTGATGCATTAAATGCTGTTCAATAATGAATGAGGTACGTTTAATCAAGGCATTCAGGCGTTGCCATTAAACAATTAACAATTAATCGCGATTTCTGTGCCATGTACGATAGCGTAATATATATATATATATATATATAGATATAGATAGATAGATAGATAGATATTTATCATCCAAGAGCTCAGTGAAAGAAGATGTTGTGTAAGAAAAAAAAAATGTTGAAACTGTAGTAAAAGCTTTTTGTTCTAACTTTTATGCAAGCTTTTTGTTCAAAATTTTATCTAATTAGTTTTTCTTATTATATGTATAATATGATATCAGGTGGCAATAAACTCTTCCAGATGAAATATTAGTATTTTAATTTTTAAATATTAAGAAATTTAAATATTATTAAAAATATAAATATAAAGGACGTTTATGAATATTAATTAATTTTCTAAATATTAAAATATTAAATAATAATAAATAATGTGCGATATCACCAACACTAACCAGATAGTTAATAATTAAGTTTTAAGATATAAGAAAATACCTCATAACACTTTTATTCATAAAATATACAAATTTTTGGGAAAAGGTAACATAACATGGTCTTGCAGTAAACTCTTGCATTATTAACAGAAAAGAAAATTAATATTTCACGATTAGTTGAAAAAAATTGAAACCACTTCAAACAAATACTGTATTAATCGTCAAGAATTCATTCCGCAGGGGAAAAAAAGAATATGTTTTCCCTGATTACTTCAAACATAAACAAAAATGTCTACATACCTTTATTTCTAGAATGCAGAGTAAAACCAGTACCCTCAATGCATATTGATTCTGTAATAAGATTCACGTTTATCTTTCGAGTTTTAAATAATGCAAATAAATGACCTTCTCTTTGTCTTTTTATGACACGCAAAACCAGTAGAAACACCGTAATGTATTTTTGCTTAAGGGGAGATAGTATCTTTAGGGACCCTATTTTTCTCACAATAACATACTTTTTCGATTCAACATAAAAAATAAGTTTTGCATATTTTGGAGTTATTTTTTAAAATTTCAAGATTAATACCTTAGCTAAAAAAAATTGCTACAACATTTGCAATTTAAATAATATATATATATTTTTAACAATATATAATGTATACACAAAAGTAAAAGAAAAATTATATACTTACCTCTCTTTCATACAATATACCTTTTGAAAAATACATAAGATAATCTCAATTTTTAAATAAAAATGGAGCTAAATATGAGCTTTATTCTATAAACCTAAAACACTGAAGTTATCAAATGTTTTATAATTTTTTAAAAAATAAAAAATTATATATATATATATATATATATATATATATATTAATTTTATGCATTTATTATTCTATATTTTAAAAAGTATTGATCCCACTGACATAATTGATGTTAACAGAATTATAGTTTATAAATACAACATACAGTATTATAAGTACAATAATAGTATAATAAGTACATTATAAATACAACAAACTGTTATAACACAACCGTCATAACTTTTTTTTCTTTTTGATTTTGTAAGAAAGTATGGAAATCAGAGACGGAGAAAATCAAGTTTAAAGTTAGAGAGATTTAAAGGGTAAGTCACTGTTTACACTGATGTTTTCTATTGTTGTACGCGTAATTTTTGTCGCGTAACTTTCGATGCGGATTGTTTTAAAATGTGTCTAACACTCAGCATAATTTCTTGTAAATATTTTTGGAATAATCGATATTTTGAATGTTCAAAGGTACTAACTCCACTTAAGTATATACATATGTATATTTTCAAATTATACAGGGTAACAAAAGTAGAAAAACAAAAACAGTTTTTAACAAAATTTGTCTTTATGAGTAAAATATATTTAGTGTAATAATCTTTATTAACAAACATTATTTTACAATCGATGAAGTTTCAAAATGGCATCATGACAGCAGCTGCGCACTAAAATTTCTCGACGACAAATTACGAGTTGAGACTACTCTCAAATCTTTTATTTTTTCCATCGAAAAGATGCAAAATGCCTGGAATATTGTCGAACTCGTTTACGGTCGTAAATACACGGAATCTGCAGAACCACTATACAAAGTGCATAAGAATAGAATAATATTTTTCATTTTCATGCAAATAAATAAATATATCTCGTATTTTAATAGCTTTACCCCTGATGTTGACCTTTCCTGGGCTGTCGCATCACTAAAATCGTATTAAGAGGGCTATTTTGAAAGAAAATTGAATTTTACAGAAAATAAGTAATTTTGGATTGAGGTATATAATTTGCTCTGTCTTCTTTAAGTCTGTTCTCAAATCCCTTTCTGACACATAGGCGGAATAATTTTTATTAACAAAATACACTGCTAAAAAAATTAGGGGAGCAAGCAAAAAGGTGAATAGAACAGTACGAGACAGCCATGAATGGGCATAAAATTGAGAGTAACATGTGTACCAATGCGCAAAACAGAAAAAAAACACGCAAAAAATTGCAAGAGAGCCTTAATTCTCTAAAACGACGGGTAGAACGTGAAAAGATGGTTTAGGGCAGCAATTTAGTTACATGTAAATGACAAAAAAAGTATTGTTTAGGGAAGATTCAAGGTATTTAATATGGCGTGTGGTCCCTTCGAATAGGTAAAACCGTCCCATACCTATTTTCCACGGAATCGATGCCGTTATCGATTAGTTTTTTGGGAGTAGTGTAAAGTGCCCATATTTCGTCCCCTTTCCTAATTTCGTCCCCCTTAACTTCTCCGCTTCTGCGAAAGGGCGCCACTTATGACGCAAGGCAAAGGGGACGGGAGGTAAAAGGGTTCAATGTTGAAAGTTTTGTTCGCCAAGACGCATACATAAATTAAAGATGGCGAATTTCCTATTTTTAGAAGACCCGAGTTCTTATTACGTCGTTTGTAGAACGTTATTTACTGTACTGTAAGTATTTATTTCTTAATAATTGCATGTATTTTACGTTGGTAAGATGCTGACAGTAGCATACAGTGAGTTTTAGGACGCTCAGTTCATCGTACGAGACCTGAAGCTCCGTCATATTGGGAAGTAGCGTAGCCCCAATTTCATCCCGCTTGCAGTTCTTATTTTCGTCCCGGAGACGAAATTAGGAATGCTTTTTCATGACATTTTTTTTCTATTTTTTGCTCATGTTTGGATGGCTAATGTTTCGTTATGTTATTCTTCCACTGACAATTAGTACATTTCCTTGTGCCTTATTTTAATGTAAATTAAATAACTTACTCATTTAGAAATAAATTTTGATTTAATTATAAGTTAAGCCTCGGTGTATTGGATTTTTGGGGGGGAACGAAATTGGGGCCATTTTTTTTTTCTTTTAAATTTTTAAGATTATAAAAAAAACAATTTCTCGCATTGTTAAAATTTTTTTTGTAGGACATTTGCCTATGTTTCTATGTGCGTGGATAGTTAGTCTATGTAAAATCCAAATTTGGTAAATTTTCATTGAAAATTACAACTTTCAAGGGCCTAAAAGTGACTGGGGGACGATAATAGGGCACCTTACCCTACTGTTACACTGCTCAAGAATTCCAATCCGCATGTCCCGGTCTCGCTGCAATGTGTCGTTAGAATGTGTTCTAAACATGCTCAATTGGATTCAGGTCAGGGGAGCATGTTTGCTATTCCATAAGCTGTATTGTTTTAACTTTAAGAATGTTCTCCACAAGACAAGCTGTATGCGGTCTAAAAATTTGAAAGTTTTGAAATTTTTTCGAAAAAATTTCAAAAAAATTTGATTTTTTTTTTTTACTTTTATATTCAAATATATAAAATTCGACGCACTTTTATAAAAAATACTAGCAGCCTTCGCCCGCTACGCTGGTCGATTTTTCTAAAGAAATCTTGAATGAAACAAAATACATCTATGAATTTGGTCATGCGTTTTAAAGCAATATGAACCTGGTGTATAACCTGGTGTATCCAACCGAATTGCTGAAAGCAATATGAATGTCATAACGCTATTATATATTTTATTGAGTCACACAAAATTTAGACTGTTAAGGACCAATTTCTTTAGTTGATCTGTTCTGATTCGATAAAGAACGATAGAACAATATGTAATATACTAAAAGCGTTCATGAAAAATTATCAATGCAAGTCTCATCAGAATCTGCTAATTTGACTTATTGAAAAGGCTGATCGTTCATAATAATTGGATTCGCCTGATTCTAGAACTTTCATCTATAATTCTACAATCAAGCAACCTAACAACCAAGCAACACTAAGCAAATGATATGTGCTTTATACTAAAACATTCACTGAAAATGAACTAACCGATCAGCTTCCATCGAAATCCACTTAGCAGAATCTTTTAAACTGGAAAATGTACCGAAACCTTCCCTAAAAATGTTCTAAATAACAGTTTAAATCCCATGAAAATTCATTCAGCGGAGCCTTTAAAAAAATCAAATCTTTCAAAATTGGGTTCATCTGATTTTGAACTTTCTCCATAATTATTTAACTAAGCAACGTAGAACGTTATGTTTGTTACTAACATCTTTTCTGAAAAATTATCTAACTAACAATGTAAATCCCATCAAAATCTATTTAGCAGAAATCAAGATATAAGCGATTGGAATGAAATTTCTCTTTGCATTATATGTATATTGAGATAGTTAAATATAACTTTCATAATTGTATTAATCTGATTATAGAACTCTCTGGGAGGTAGGGGTAGGTATATACCGCATCACTTCCGAATTTTTTAAGGAACTCAGCTCAACTTCCATAACTATAGCATATATACTCTCTAGTATACCATCTATCTGTAGCGTATATCTTCCAATTTTCTTTACTGTACCATTGAGAACTTTTTCCGGATAGCTCTGTAACTAAACAATACAGAATGATATGATAAATATTGAAAAAAATCCCTGAAATATCATCTAACTTACTGTGCATTTAATTAGTTGACTTGAAATCTTTCATAATCGAGTTCACCTAATTTTAGAGCTGCCGTAGCAAATTAGAATGATGGTTTTTACATTAAACTATTTATAAACCAAATTTACTACTTAACAGTGTAAGTTCTACAAAATTCTGTTCAGTAGAATCTGAGTTATAGTCATATTTACAATATTTATTGCTCATTAAAACTTTTTTCTTTACATTTGGAATAAAATCAGTAGCTGTTTTGGTATTTCCCTGTTATGCCAACACCATTCTCGCCAAGCGTAATAGTTGGCACAAAAATGAAATGATACATTTGAAAAAAAAATTGATAAAAAATTGAGCATTTAAAAAATATAACTTTTGAAAATTATAGACTTCGACCTACCATTTTTTTTTTAAATCAATAAAAATAATGATACTACTTTGTTATCCCGTCTACCAAAAATCTATTGCAAAACTATAAGATTAAATGCCAATAATGCTTGATCGTAAATGTCACATTCACTTGACTTTAAGCAAGTTACATGTATTTACGTCATCAAGTGATTTTTATTTCGATGTTTTAAATGTATTTTTATTAATGTTATACTAATTTATTTGTTCTTTCGTTATTTAAAATAAAAATTATGTCAATTTGTATAATTTGGCGAAATTGGTCGACGGGACCAAAATAAATATTTAAAATATAAGAATAAATAAATATTTTGCAAGTAATAAAATATAGTCAATTTAAACTGCAGTCTTGAAATTGTAAATGTCTTTTACTACTGAAGCATGCGTACGTAATACGCATGTCTCACATTGCAGTAAACATTTCATTCTTTCAATTAAGACATTCATGGTTTTTTGAACAAAACATTTTTCTATGTATAATTCCTAACTTCTGAAATAATTTTATTGTATCTGCCTCATCATCAGATAAATGCGAAACGGTAAAATCTATATCAGTATCAGTAATAAATAATTTCTATTCAAAAAATAACACATTAAAAAGTTTTGCGAGATTATGATGGAATAAAATAAATTCCATCATTAAAAATTCCGGCATAAAAATATTCACGTTCAATAATTAGCAAATGTTAATGTGTGGAGCGGTTTGCAATAAAAATCGTTTGCACGATTAGGGTAGAAATAAATGGCGCGATACCATACATTTTGGCGTGGTATCGCGACAAAAATGTACGAAAAAGTACCACAATTTTTTTTTTTTTTTTTTTTTTTTTTTTTTTTTAGTTTTAGTTTTAGTTTTTGAAGCTTTTCAATTTTTTTTTCTAATTGACGAAGTTGTTTTTATTTAACCAAAAGGATTGGTGAAAAAATTATTCAATTTGATTTTTTTCCCTTGCTGTAGTAACAAAATGAAAAGAATTGTTTTTAGAAATAATCACTTGAAAAATTCAGGTTTTAGCGCCAAAGATAGTGCAAAATTAGAAAAATATGAAATATCTCTCGAGCTATTGGGCTTAAAAGAATTTAGTTAGTACCATTCTATTCAGCATACAAAAATACACCAAAATATGTTATCATTTGCAAAATAACTATAAAATCAGATTTTTAAGGAATTTTTTTTAAGTTCGTTCTCTTTTTTACCCCCCTTAGGGGTGGAATTTTGGAAAATCCTTTCTTAGTGGCACTCTATATCATAAGAAGTATTTTTACCTCGATTTTCAAAATTTTAGGTTCAGTGGTTTGGGCTGCGCGTTGATTAATACGAAATCCAGACTTTCTTTTATATATATAGATTGGAGATTTTCATTGATATGGGACGCGCAAGGGCCATTTCGAAGATTTCTAAGAACCTGTAAAATTCCATTTTTTTTTTTTTTTTTTTTTTTTTTTTTTGTGATAAGTGCATGCCATAATGCATATAATGTACCCATGAATAATATATAAAGTGAAATTTACAATAAATAAAAAAAAATCATTTTTATGTACCCTCGTACCGTTATAGAGAAATGCACCCCTTTTATTGCTTTCTACGAATATATTTATGGAACATACCTACAAATTACATCTAAAAGCGTCTGCAAATAATTGAAAAGTACCAGATTTTTCTTTTTTATAGTTTCTCGCATTTGAAACTGTCAGAATTTAAAATGCCCCAATTCAAATGCCTTACAATCTCTGGAAATATTCTCCAATTTTAAAGGTGAAAATTCATAGGATGAAGTAAAATTACCACTATTATAAATTCATTTGTCTAATTATACCACCATTCGACAGATATATCACACTTATTCCTCAAACGCACATCTCAAAAGAAAAGAAGATTTAGTTCTTTAATGTCACAAACATACTTCTCCATTCAACATAAAACAAGACCGAAAATTCACGCTTCATGCATAGATTATAAATCACTTTCAAACAATTCCCGCCTTTTTTTAAAAAACTTTTAAATAAGGAAAGATGATGTCTAACTAAACGAGTTCGGGTTCTGACAGTTCGCAAAACGCACATGAAAACACAATTACATAGATTACCGTCAATAGTCGGAAAAATATCCCAATTCTTTTGTGAAGCCCTGTATAATATACTGATATTTGTACATATACTACACATTATGCTAACATTTAGATCCGTTTGGAAACGCATAGTGCAGTTGAGAATTTACGTCAATAAATGGAAATGTTGCTGAATTCATTTAATTTATCTGGATAAAGATAAATTAAATGAATTATTTGTTACAAAATCAAATCTATTTTAATACCTGAAATATACAATTTCAAAAAGTTATATATCTACGCATTCTTTTATGTACGATACATATGAGATAGTTTGAAGAATTCTTTTTTCATCGTCATAAATTATAAGAAAAAAATTACCTGTAATTTCGAAGAATTTTTAAAATTTTAAAAACATTTTTCAAAGGTAATCTGTAAATTATTTTTAAACATAAACCCGGACGGCTACTGATGGAAGGAACTGTTCTCTAAGTCTCACTTCCTGTATTCAACACCGTGTTATCCTCAGCTAATCGAGAAATTACGATGGAACCTGCAAACTATTGAAGTTATTTGCAATTACAATTGCCTCATTTGGAACTTGTGATTTCGATTACAATTAAGTAGTATTCAAGAATTCTGTACGCACAGAAATCCATGCAAACAGAATAAAAATACATCCAGCATACACATAATTTATCACGAAAAGCATTCAAAACAGTTAAAAGCTAATTACTTCTATTTCATTCACCGAATATCTCAGAAGGATAAAGAAAAACTAGACAAAAGAATCTTTTAAATACTGTTTATGTGCCAAGAGAATTAGCAAATTTGAAAAGCCCTTTTCTAAAACAATCTCCTTTCAAGCATAAAATACCCAACGCCAGATAAGACTTTACTTCTTGAGTAACTTTTATTTGAGAAAGGATTAAGGAAAGGCACTTTTTCTAATAATATTTTTAAAGTTAAAATTTTGATTGTTTTGTAATTGCTATAAGAATCACACTAAAAGGACACAATTGCAACTAAAATAAGATGATAATTGTCTTTTAGAATGTATAAAAAAGTTTACTTAAACATTTTGTTTTTTATACAAGATAATAACCAAAAACTTAAGAAGGATTTCTAAATAGTAAAAGAATGAGGTATGTTGTTCTTAAAATTAGTAATAAATTTCAAAACATTAATTTCCGTATTTTATATTCACAAGTGAATAGACCCGGGCTTCTCGGGTTTCAGTATGTAAGTGAAAACCATCGTATATATTACTTATTATGTTAACATCTTTTTTTTTCTTCAAGTACTAAAGGCGCTATGAATGGGGTATTTTTCGAAAGATTCTGCAAGCGACTTTTGACATAGTATACTTATATGTCAAAACAGGTTGTTTTATAAAAATAATTGCAGTTAATCAAAAAATAATCAAAAATGTACTGTGTTTATTATTATTATTTTTGATAAATCTAATCGATTTTTTTAGATTTAATATATTTTTAGAATGCCTACTAACAATACTAAAAATCATTTTTAAATGAAAAATAGAAAAACGCGTTTAAAAAAAGTTTTGAAAAGTATTAAAAGCGATATTTTCATATAAGCTTCACGTCAGGAGTAAACAATCGAAGAAATCTCCAAAGAGCGCTATTTACAATCAGCATTTTTAAAACTGTTCATTTTAGTAAATTAAGCGCGAAATTTGATTACATGAATTGAATTACTGTTTGCTCTTTTCTCTAAGGCCCAATTTCTGAATTCAACACTGTATTTTTCTATTATTCTGAAGCAATCGAGAAATTACAATGGAACCTACAAATTATTGAAGTTATTTGCAATTACAGTTGCTTCATTTAGAACTTGTGGTTTCGATTACAATTAAGTAGTATTCAAGAATTCTCTACGCACAGAAATTTCATTTAAACTAAATAAAAATACATCCAGCATACACATAATCTATCATGAAAAAGGATTCAAAACAGATGAAAAGCTAATTACTTCTATTTCATTCACCGAATTTTTCAGGAGGATAAAGAAAAAAATAGAGAAAAAAATCTTTTAAATAATGTTTATGTGCCAAGAGAATTAGCGAATTTGAAAAGCCCTTTTCTAAAACAATCTCCTTTCAGACATAAAATACTCAGCGACAGATAAGTGTTTACTTGTTGAGTAACTTTTTTTTGCGAAAGGATAAAGAAAAGTTACTTTTTCTATAATATTTTTAAAGTTAAAATTTTGATTGTTTTGTAATTCCTATAAAAATCCCACTAAAAGACACAATTACAACTGAATTAAGATGCGAAGTACCTTTTAGAAATATATATAAAAAAGTCCATTTAACCATTTTGTTCTTCATACAATATGCAGTTAGGTAATAAAAAGAAAACTTAACAAGGATTTCTAAATAGTAGAAGAATGTCGTATATTTTTCTTAATATTAGTATTTAATTTATACACATAAATTTCCGTGTTTTGTAAATCTACAGAGCTTTAAAAAAAGGTTCATTATTATTTTATTATTTTGTTGATATTAAATAAATATAGTTGTAAATTTAAATAACTATCTAAATGTAGATTTATTAAAGGACATTTCGTTATATCGTATACATAATAAGAAGAAATCTTGGAATGAGGAAAATATAAATATTGCAATATTGAGGGAATTCCAAGTTATAGCGAACTTCCAAGAATGTCCATTTTTCGTGAGCACTAACCGAAGTCCACATTAAACTCTTTAAGCATTTCAGCGATGTAAAATATCTCCCATTATTGAATAATTTGAATTTAGTTTACGGTGGAAATGAAATAGCCAGCCCGTTTTATTCTAAAGTAACTGGCTTCTTAAGCTACACTGATTTTCCGAAATAACCTCAAATCAAACAGAATGTACCGGTTAATTTGATCTTGTTTTTAAAGCAATATGGACCTTTACCTGGAATGTAGTACCGAGTTACTAAAAACAATTCGAACTCCATTGCGCCCTTATATTTTATTATATGTGGGACGATTTTTGAACTAAAGTCCAACTCTTTTAAATGGCCATTTACAGTTGTATTTGTTAAAGAAATAAGGTCATTGTAACCCTAGACATTAAAATGTTCTCCAGCCATCTCAGTACTGAAATAGAAAGGATTACAAAGATTACAGATATCGTTTATCGCACCAAAATAATTATCGAGTTATTCAGTGTCGATTTTTAGTTCTTGAACTCAGAAATATTCAGCTTAGGGCCATGTCTGGTCCTGAAAATTTAAATGCAATTACAATCTACTTTCTGTTATATTATGTTATGTAATACATATCCTCATCTGGCAGGTCTACATCGGTTTTATAATTTTTTTTCGGTTGACAAATGCAGTTGGAAAAGTATCAGAATCTATAGCCACAGAATACGTAATGTAGCAGCATTTTTTTAAACACCAAAACAGGTAAATTAACGAAAAGAGATCTATGATTTACAAAGAACGTAGAATTCTTTAATATATACTGAAACCATCCCTGAAAATATGTTTAACTAGCAGTACAAAACGCATAAAATCGATTCTGAGAACCTTTTTAAAAGTAATTTTTCACAATACTGTCCATCCAGATCATTATAAAACCTTTCCACTTAGCTCTATAACAAAGAATATAAAATTTTATATTATGCACGTAACTATTTCTAAAGAAAATTAACTAACAGTGCAACTCACATAAAAATATCTTCCTTGGAACTTTTAAAAAGATAATCTTTCATTTTCGAATTCTCCTGATCATAGAACTTTCCCACATAGCTGTTTAACTATGCAACGGATAACGGTGTGTTTAACATTAAATCTTCTCCAAACAATGATATAACTAACAGTATACGTCCAAAATCTGTTCAGTAGTACTTGAATTATAAACGGAAGGATTGAAATACGAATTTGCATTTCATATATTTGAAGTAGATGGCAGATATATTCATAATCTTGTTCACTGGATTATGGAAATTCGCCTATGATCTCGATAATTAAGCAAAATAGAATGATATGTTACATAATAAAAGCAACTCTAAAAACTTATCTAACTAACAGTGCATCTTACATAAATATCAGTTCATTACAGATTTTCTTAAAAAACAATTTTTTCTAATCATATTCCGGAGGTTATAGAGCTGTCCCCTAATTTTTAGAAAAAGGGAACACAGAACGCTATAAACTTCCCAAACAATTAACTTACTAAATATTATCAAAATCTGTTCCAAAGGACGTGAATTATAAGCGGTCGATTGAAATACGAATTTGAATTTTATATATACTAAAATAAACAAATTATTCATTAATTTAATTATATTAGTTAAAAAAAACAAAACAGGTTACTCAAAATGTATTAATACAAAATAAAAAATTCTCTCATAAAAGAATACACTCTTATATAACTTCATTTTAATTACAGCAATCTCTCATTTGTCAATGATAAAGATAAATAAACAAACCTTTTCCAGCACCACTTAACAATTTCCCGACCCACTAGGAAATTTAGACCGTTACATCACATTTTCATTGATATTTGATATAATAGTTATGGATGCCAAAAAGGTATTACATTTTGGACAGGGAATTATTGCTTTTTTAAAAATTCTTCATCACTTTCACTGATAATTTCTTATCTCTCAATAATCAATATTGCAATAAAAATTCATTAATTAAGTATTATACAAATCTAGTTTAGATTCAGCGCGTTCGATTTGGGTAAAAAATGTTCGCCTTAGCCGGTGTGTACCAGTGACATCCTTAACATTTATAGCAAATATAAAATGATGGGAAAAACGAAATCGTGTTCAATAACCTGAGGTACGTTTTAAGTGGAGACGTATTAATGAGAGTCTACTGTATTTTTTAAAATATGTTTCATTTCTAATGAAACTTAGATAAAGATTTAAATATATTTTGAGTTGCAGATAAAGTTACAGTCACAGAAAAAAAATGTAATCACCCCTTACTAACTCTGCAAAAATTTATCGCAAGAGAAAGTTATTGGTACCACACGATTGGTAATAAAGTCTACTTTTAAATGATGTATATAAAATTTTCTTAGGGGGCCATCTACATATTAAAACGAACCATAACTTTGTTTTTTTTTCAATAGCAGTACACAATTATGACACCACAAATAAACTACACCCTTGAATTTGTCTAAAAACATTTTTTTTTATACAATTCGTAAGATAAGTTTCCGAGACATTAATTATTTTAAAACGAGCGTATTTTAAGGGTTGTATCCAAATTGAAGTTCTGTACTCGATTGTTGACCGAGTGAGCACCCTTCTTGATCAAGGCACCAGCGCTACACAAGCAGCATGGAAGACTGCTAGATTACAGGATAGCATAAGAAATTTCAAAATATCTAGTCACTTCTATCATACACAGCCACTTAAACCATCATTTTGCTGTTTTTAAGCATAATTTGAAAACTACTAGGAAGAAAAATGCGAAATTTTGGATTTCCATAAAGCAGGACTTAATAAATCTAGATCCATCAAAAAATTGTAGGTTGCAATTAATAATTTTTTTTAATATAAATTTCATTATTCTTAATTCATATCATAAAATTATAAAAATTGCAAATCCAATGTATTTATGTTTGAGTACTTTAGTATTATTGCTACACAAAAAAATTAACACATTAGGAGTATAACTTCAGAAGATATTAATAAAAATATGAAACCGTAATTTAACGTTAAAAGCACTAAATTTTGAATGTCTATAATTCGAATACTTATCATTCAAATGACTTGAAATTTGATGTCTAGTAGGCATAGTTTTAACCGAAGATTTGAAATATCTTGTTAACATTGGGTATTGCATTGAAAAAAATAAAGTTAGGGATCGTTTTAATATGTAGATGGCCCCATAAGCATATTTTATACACATCATGTAAAAGTAGACTTCATTTCCAATCGTTCGGTAACAGAAACTTTCTTCTACGATAATTTGTTGAGGAGTTAGTAGGGGGAGGGGGTTATTTTTTTTTTCCACGACTGTAGATAAGGATGTCTTAAAGGAAGAAAGAATTATTTATATAAAATCAACACAAACGCACGTCTCTATGTGATAACATACATTTCTATAATTTATTGAAATTATAATATATTTATGGAATTAGATTTTAAAATAAAAAGATTTACAGGCTGGTCATAATAAAAAAACTTCGATATACAGTATTCCACAAAAGTGATGGTACATGAAGTATTTTTCAGAAAATATGCAAAATTAACTATGATGAGTGCAAATAAAATTGAAATAACAAATCAGAATTACTTAATAACAGCTTTTGCTATATTATACAAGAAAAATTTATTAACAATTCCTTTTAGAAACTTCAAAAATAAAAATACATAAAATATAAGTTCAAAAATACTTCCACAAAAGTCATGGTACACGTGGAAATTTTTAAAAATTATTTAAAAAAAAATCTTTTCTAATGTTTAGTTGCATATCCTTTCATTTTCAGGATTGCTTTATGTCGGTTTCTCATTGATTTAACCAGATTTTCTAAAATATTTTTAAAAATTTTATTCCATTTGCAAAGCAAATCACTTTTCAACGATTTTTTATTTCTGGTATCATAACTATTCACTTGCTGCTGTAAGATACTCTATAAATGTTTAGTAGAATTTAAGTCTGGAATTTGCGAATGGGTGGCAAGTGCGCGGGGGGCATTGTAGAGCAGCCATAATCGGACAATATGAGCAGTGTGCTTGGAATCATAATCTTATCGAAAGTAACAGCCCTGCGAAACACCTAATTTTAATTCACTGTCCTCAAATTTTATTTAAAACATTTAGCTATTCCTATCTGCCCATGATAGTTTCAGTGATATCTAAATTTCATACTCCTGAAACCGTCATACAGCCCTAAATCATTACAACTCTTCCAACATGCTTTGCAGTTGTTGTCGTATGTCTGGGATTCAGAGCATCATCCTTTCTCCTCCGTGTAATTTGTCCCTTTATGCTGCAAATATTAAACTTAGACCCATGTGAAAAAATTATATGTTTAAGAAATGTATATGAAGATTTTCTGGAAAATTCTATTCTTTTCTTTCTGTTGATCGGAGAGATATACGGTTTCCTCCATACATATTTTGATCTAAACTCAGCCTCATTAATGACCCAGTTGATAGTTTCTGTATATATTATTAAATTGCCATACTTTTCTCAATTCTTCTGTTATTTTTCTAGCACTAATTGAGGGATTTTCAGAAAAATAGAGTACTATTATTCTAACATCTCTCTTGTTAATTTTAGGAAGGCCGTTTCAACCTTTATTTATAATCCTTATTTTTTTATTTATTTTTACACTTTACACTTTTTTTATGATGGAATGGCTTCGAGACATTATTCCAGATGTTTTTTATAAAGATTTTTTAAGATTTGTCCACTTTTTTCATGAAGATTAACATTTAATTTTGTTTCCTTTAAAGCAAGTTCTTTTTTCGTCATTTTCAAAATTCATATGAAATTTCTTCTGCTCAGATAACAACAAATGCATTTATATGTGCTGTGGATTCTGTGGGAGCAAGACTATGTTCAGTAAAATATGCAAATGAGTGAAATATTTAAAAATTTTACTAATGTACCATGAGTTTTGTGGAAGTATTTTTGAGCTATAATAACTTATAATATTTTTTTTCGGTAAGTTCAAAGGAAATTTCCATTAACATTTCATTGTATAATGTAACAAAGGCTGCTAATTAATTATTTCAATTTAATAACTAATTTTATTTCTATTCACCATGGTGAAATTTGCATATTTTTCAAGAACTTTTCTCTGTACCTTCACTTTTGTGGAACACTGTATGTACCCCTAGCGCCGAAACCGCTCAACCAATCGAAAGCAAATTTCAGGTTTAATTAATTGAAAGTATGCGCTCGAGGTTATGATGATTTTAAACAATAAATCTCTCACGGTTACGCTTACTGTGAAAACATTTCCTAATTTTCGAATGGCAAAACCCTTTTATTTCCTGCGCAAATTAATCAGCGCATTGAAAAACCATAAATGGCGTTGGAAGGATACACGTATGACTAAAATTGCCGGTGTAATATCATGGTAGCAATCGTAATCAGTTCCAATGTAACGAAATATTCAGCAATTTAAAACAAATGATTACATTTTTATTTTCACAATGTGAACACAAACACAATTCAAAAGCACGTGTTAAAACAAATCTTACAACATTACTCAGTTCACAAGTGAAAAAAAAATTCGGCTCCTGGAAAACATGTCTTGTAGCCACTTTTCGTTAGTCGCAATGGTCTTCTTTGGAATTATTTTACGCCAGCAATTTTCATCGTACGTGTATCATTACAACGCCATTTCTGGTTTTTCAATGCGCTGATGTATTTGCGGATCGAAAATATGGGTGTTGCTATTCAAAATTTACGAAATTTTTCCACTGTAATCGTAACTATGAGAGCTCTATTGTTTTAAATCATCAAGATCTTGAGCGCATACCTTCAAATAGGTATATCTAAAACTTCTTTTCTATTGGTTGAGTGGTTAGGCCACTAGGCGTTCATATATCGGGGAAGTTTTTTCATAATAACACTGTATTTCATTGTTATTCTTAAAGAGTAATTACATCTGAGTAATAAAAAATTAGTTTACATTAATTTTTCAACTAAAAAATAGAAACCTATAGTTGTTAATGCGTAATTATTTTGTCTTTCCTAGTCTTCAAAAGATAGAAATTTAAAAACGAACTTGAAGGGGCTTTTTATCCAATAAAGATACATAGTATTTTTAAAGAAACAATGTCAAAGACAGTCTTGTCAGTTAATTTTTTTTTATATAACGAATTTTTTTTTATTATGTAAGAGAGACGTGGAGTATATTTTTTACATTTTACTCATGTATTTAAAAAAAATGAGTATTTCATTTCAGGACCAAAATTCTATAAGTTATTACTATTACTTTTTTTTTTTTTTTTTTTTTTTTTTTTTTTTTTTTTTTACAACAAGTATAAAAATTAATTTTCCAAATTCAAATTTTCTACAGGGTATAAAAAAATATCTTTGAATAGGAAAAATTAATTTAACAGAATTTGATTTTTCAAATTAATACACACAAAAGGCAATCTGGTAAATCTTGAATAGATTTAAAAGGGTAAAAATTGTTTAATTATACTTGTATAACGTCCTGTAAAAAATAATTGTTGCTTTAACAATTACAATTTTCATATTTGGGATATTTTAATATTAAATTATTTTGAGATAAATAAATTTTGTGCAGAATTAAACAGTAAAATAAAGATTGTTTGTGCAATAGTCAAATTATTATTATATACATTAAGTATAGGAAATTTTCAACCTGTCTTCATTTTAAACAGTTATTATCTAGATTTGATCGATATACAGGCTGACACTTATTAAAGAGGAGACGTTTAAACAAAGCTAATAATAATAGTAAATGAATCAAATACAACGAAATAATTTTATGTAAATACTACTTAGAATTTGAGACATATCTCATTTGGTGCCTGTTTTTTTTTCTTTTTTTTTATACTTTCCCAGTATACTTTGCTTAGCTATAACTGCTCTATATACCTGATACAATAATTATTACTTTATATTAATAAGAATATTCTCTTTATAAATTGCGTAAATAAAAAAAAATAGAAAATGTAATTTATCTAAAAATATATTAATGTATTTCCGAAAAATCACAATGTTCCAATATTAGAACGCTAGGGATATATAGGATGTTAAACAAGCTGGGATTGAGTTTAGATCATTAGCTCTTAACCTTTTATTGGCCACGCTCCACCAAAAAAATCTGTAAAGTTAATATAACCCACACCCTCTTCCCCGCCTAATCTCCAAATTATGTCTCTTATTATTTAAAAAGGGAAATATATTCACACTATGGAAGCATAATAGGGCCTTAACAATAACTATTCATTTCACATTTTTAACACTTTCCAACAAAGTTGAAAAGTGTTTATGCATTCGGTTTGTCTGTCCGTCTGTCTACGCTCTAAATCCCGTAATTATACTCTGATTTTCATGCAATTGATAAAGGTTATTAAGGGTCACCAAAGCATGTTTGGTATAGTATATGAAGTATGTAGGATTAATAGTTCATTTACAGGGCCACTCAAAAGTATTCCATTACAATATGGTATATGGGGAAAAATCGTTTGCACAGCATTTTAATGACATTACGCTATTTCAAATGTATTGAAACTGAATGTGTGAAATTCAGTGATATAAATCACTGAATTTCACTGCGATCACGTCAGAATAGGGCATTCATCGCATTTTCTATTCATTTACATGGACACACAAAAGAAATCGGTTACATTTCTGTCTTCGAGTAAGATTTGCTCGAATGTACTGTTTAAAATTCGGTATAAGCTTTTTTATTTAATTAACTTTTTGTATATTACTCGTCATATATAAATTATATACCTCATATATAGGGTTGCACTAAAGTATTCAAGTACCATTAACCTTATTAGAGGAAATTGCTGAAGGGAAATTTTCAACTGAATTATATATATCTCTTAAGTGAACTCAATTTTGGCATGCATGTAGTTAATAGATAAAAATCTGTATATCCTATACAGGGGTGCTAAAAATTTCGGTTAATATTCCGATTGTAGATGGAAACTGATGATATTGAATTTTGAAATATTTTATTTTTTTAATTATGTTGTTATGACTCATTTAGTTTTGTTACATTATTCTGAATATCTTGGAAAGTGTTTCTTAATCTATGCTTGACGTATGTTTTTTTTTCTTTCTTGTTTAACTTATCAAAGAGGTTATCAACTTATATTCTATCGCAAATGTGTTTGTAACAAAATTTTATGAATTCATTGAGGTTATACGTCTTCGTCTTTGTGCCCAAAAGAGTTTTGTTGTACTTTTCCAACATACCTCAGTGACAAAGAAAAGCGGTATAAGATCTGTATTTTTATCTTCACAAAATATATTAAAAAAAGACTTACCTTTAATGTTAAATTCGACAAATTCAAATGTTTTATAATGCATTTTTGTCAATTATTAAAAGTTGGTGGAAAAGCTTTGGACACCAAATTGTCAAAATCTTTCTATGGATAACACAATACAGAAGAAACATTTCAATATTCTCATCTTTATTAAATTTTAGTCGCCATTATTCCCTATCACAACTCTAATTCTCAGTTTTCCCTTTCTCAATATTGTTATTTTTATTATATGTATTATCTGATTTTAAAATTTGAAATGTATAATCTTTGAGTAAATTTATTTACTGTGTAGAATTCCTGCACCAGATATATTTACTATCTACTGATTTCCTTTTTTACTGATATTTCAGATTTATAAGTTTTATAAATTAGTAGCAAATCGTTCCGATATTTCATGTTTTTTTTTTTTTTTTTTGTTAAATATGTTCAAGGCAGTAAAATGTATATGCTATTTCGCAGTCACGATCTTTCTATTCAATGATCTTACATGTACAAAAATAAGATTCCGCATTTATATATCCTTCTCAAAACGGCCCCTTGGCATAAAAATTTGCGAACCACTGTTCTAAAGTAATGCCAATGTATGAGTTAATGTATTTAACCACATTAATAGTTATATACTATAATTTTCTCATAACGCACTGTAATTTCTCATTCTCTCAAATGTATTGAAGTAAAGGCTTGTGAGGATTATATAAAAAATTATAGGAACGTATTACCTTATTTACGCACTTTATTATTACGTTTGAAAGTTTAAAATTAGGGATAACGAATTTGTTGGCTTACTCAGAAATCATCAATGCGTTAATTTAAGTTAACCAAATTAATTTAATATTGTGAAAAAAAGAAATTTTGTCTCAAATTCATCATCATTTTATCGAAACATATCTCAAAAGCAATATAATGAGAGCTTGGTCGTTATGGTCGTTATTAGTTTGTAAAATTATAGAATGTATTTGATTTGGTGAATAGATAACGTAAGAGTTGAGAAAGTTTCTCGAATTGTAGGAGAAAACATATTCAAATTCATCAAAATAAGTTCTCGCATATGATTCAAAAATGCATTCAGAAAAAGCCTAATGTTACGTTTACTTTAAGAAAAATGATTGAACTTGATAATAAAAATTTAAAATAGATAATTTTCTAACAGTTCTCGGAAATTCCGCTTGCGTCGTCCCGCGTCAGGATGTCTGGAATGATGTTTGAAAGTTATTATTTCTGATTCTGAACGCTTGAGGGTTTTTTTTTTAATTTTGTTGATTGATTTAAAAATAAATATGTCGACAAATATCGAAACATTAAAAAAAGAAAAGAGCTGGCTTACGCTCACAAACTACAGAGTTGTGTTAAAAAATATGCGCAACTCTTGAAGATGATTCTATGCCATTAGAAAATAAATTTGATTTATTAAATACTAGCAAACCCCGCGGCTTTGCTCGCGAAATAGTTGAAATATGCTTAGTGATATTTACATGAATGTTTTTAATAGAAGAACACTTTTTGGAATAATTCAAAAATTAAAAATTAAGCCACAGCTTGACGAAACTGCATTATAAAAGTGCAATTGACAGAAATGAGATTTTAATTAATAAGAAGAACTAAAACTAATTCCAAATAAACGATAAATTAGAAAGTATTTTGAGACTTTTATGTTCATTTCATATACTCATTTCAGTATTCATTTGAAGTTTTGCATTTTTTAAAAACCATCTTAACACATTTACATCTTAAAATTAATCACCATGTCAAATTCCAAGCTTCTGGTCCATCAGTCTACCACCTCTCTGGTGTTAGTGGCAATAACATAAAATGCCGAAACAGAGATGAAATAGAAAATCTCGAAAAATGTTGAAACAGAGACTGTCACAATTAATTTGCCAACATTAACCTTGAAATCGGTTGGTATTTCTTAATATTCTATAGAAAACGGAATTTAGATGTTTTAAATGCTTTCATGTTGTTCCTGCCAAACAGGTGGTAGTGACACCGGCTTAAAATATACCCCGTATAGGATCAGGGACTATCACTCTTGATTCGCTACCAATAACTTCTGTAATCGGTTCATTATTTTCTGAGATTCCATAGAAATAGTAACTTAGGACTCTTTTAGAATTCTTTTCACTCCTTCCCTTCGCTTCAAGTTTTTTTAAATTCAAATTTATTTTCGACTGTTCTTAGAAGACATTTATATTTTATAAGTAACTACCGTGCTATATTTAAAGTTTCCAGGCTCTTCAGTACCGCAGAAATCGCAATTTAGAGAGATTTTTGCTCCTGCAACCCTCTAGGGGTTGTGGCACCGACATAAAATGTAGCTTATGTTTGACCATGTTCTATCCCCATCAATTTGCAACCATTATGTTTGAAATAGGTTTCGTATTTCATACGATTGTATAAAAATAGTAATTTAGAACGTTTATAGAACGTTTTCGCTCACTTCATCCCTTTAAATTTGGAATTTTCTTTCGACAATTCGTAGAAAACATTTGCCTCTTTGAAGTAATTAATATCCCAAATTTAAAATGCTATACCCCCCCCCCCTCTTTAACACAAAAAACGCAATTTAGAACATTTTTTGCTCCTGTAACCCTCAACTGGTAGTGACAACAACGTAAAATATAGGCTATGTTGGAGGGGGGACAGTCATCATCAATTTGGAACCATTACTTCTGAAATCGGTTTATATATCCTAAGATTGCGTAGAAATCGCTATTTAGAATGCTTTTCGTTTATTTTCACCCCATTTAAATTAAAAACTTTTAAGGAACTCTTCTCAGACACCATTTACATCTCATAAGTAATTACCATGCCAAATTTCAAATTGCTAGGCCCTTTAGTATCATATAAATCACAATTTAGAACGTTTAACAAAATGCAACCGCAATGTGGTAGTGACGCCGACATGCAATAAATACTATATTGGAGCAAGGGATGCCATCATCAATTTCTAACCATTACTTTTGAAATCGTTTGTGGTACTTTCTGAGATTGCACCCAATTTTCACCCTTTTTAAATTTCGAAATTTTTAAGAAATGTTCTTAGAAATCATTTATATTTTTTAAACACTAACATTCCAAATTTCCTATTTCTAGGCCTTTCAGTAACACAAAAATTGCATTTTCGAACGTGTTTTTGCTCCTGCACCCCTTTTGAGGGGGGGGGGGGGGGGTAATGGCACCAACATAAAATGCAGCCTATGTTTGAGCAAGGAATGTCACCATCATTTTGACATCATTATTTTTTAAATCGGTTTGGTACTTCTCGAGATTGCGTAAAAATCAAAATTTAGAACATTTTTAGAACGCTTTTTGCGCATTTTCACCTATTTTAAATTTCAAATTTTTTAGGAAATGTTCTTAGAGATCATTTATATCTAATAAGCAACTATCATGCCAAATTCCATGTATCTGGGCCCTTCAGTAACAGAAAAATCACAATTTCGAACTTTTTTTGCTCCTGTATCCCTTTTAGGGGTAGTGTGACCGACATAAAATGTAGCGTATGTTGGAGCAAGGGTTCTCACCATCATTCTGACACCATTATGTTTAAATCGGTTTGGTACTTCTTGAGATTCGCCATTTGGAACGTTTTTTAGAACGCTTTTTGCTCATTTTAACCCTTTTTAAATTTCGAATTTTTTAACAAATGTCCTTAGAGTTCATTGGTATCTTATAAGTATCTACCATTCCAAATTTCATGTTTCTAGGTCCTTCAGTAACAGAAAAATTGCAGTTTTAGAACGTTTTTTGCTCCTGAACCCCCTTTTGGCCAGTGGCACGGACATAAGATATAGCCTATGTTCTAATTTGGACTAACACCATCATTTTGATACCATTACTTTTTGAATCGGCTCTGTAGTTATAGAGCTTACCTCCAACAAATAAACAATTTTTACCTCTTTATAATATTAGTATACATATAGATATGTAAAGATCAATTGAATGACAAATATGAATCGTTAAAAAAATTAAACTCTGATATAGGGTAATTCCGGGATTTATGCCGAACATTTTTTTTTTTTTTGAATTTGTGTATAAAGTCCCGTTACGGACATAAAAAAAATCATGCTCTGCTACTTAATGTTAAATATACTACGCGTGTACTGCGACAAAAAAATTCAAAACAAATTATTAATATTTTTTAACAATTTTTTTCTAAGCATTGCACTGCGGCACGTCACCCGTACATTCAGGATGAGACGCCGCACTTGTGCTGTAGTTATACCGCTTGTAATAAGAACAGAATGAAATTATAAATGAAAATATTAAAAAATATATTCATATCTGACTATAGATAACGTTGTAATGAAAAATTAAACTAAATGAGTACAATGAAACGTATTATTAGATTCGAATTAATAATTGTTGCCTTCTTTCACTATTAAAATTATCGACTTATTTTTTTACATTAAATTTTAATTGTTATTTCAGGAAGAACGTAACAACAATGTATTAGAAAGAGAAAAGAAAAAAAGTAAAATCTCGACACACGGCAGTGTGTCAGCCAAGTTCGCCTGACATAGCCGAGTGTTATTCACACGAACCATTTCGAGCCGTTTTCGTCAAATTTCAATGCTCTGTTACTGAAAATCTATGAGACCTACGTACTTGTTATACGAAATGTGCAGTAAGGCCACCCTAATTACCTAAAATCCAAAATTTTATAAATAACGCATAATTAGTTTCCGAGATAATGACATTTGAAAATGTCTGATAATCGATAATTTTACCACTGACTGACTGACTGACTCACTCACTCACTCATCACAAAAGATTTCATATATCTACTGTAGCTACAGACTTCAAATTTGGTGCGAAGTTCATTTACACTATAAATCGAAGGTTTAAAATAAAAAAATTGTGAAAATCGATGAATTACCCACCAAGGGGTGTCCATTTTTACTTTAACATTACGTCTATTAGGCGAAATTTTAATTTGCCGTAGGAGGCGGCATTGTTCTGTCGCCAAATACCGCCAAGATTGTCGCCAACATAGCGATATATCGCCAAATTTGGCGACTAAAGTTAGTCGCCAAAAGTGACTCCATCGTGGGGATATCTCTAATATTTCGCCAAATTCCCATAGACTTCCATTGTAAACCTATCTACTTACTGGGGGTTTATCTGGGTTTACTTGCTTACAGAAAATCAACAAATTGAGATATTTTAAACAATTCTTTCTAAGTGAGCCCCTAATTACGTTGGAGGAGTGAAATTTTGCATACTTATAGCTTAACACCTTACATCAAACGAAAAATCATAAAATTTTGAAAAAGTCGTACATTTAACCCTTTGGGCTCCCCCATGTGTATTTTAAACAATTCTTTCAAAGTGAGCTTCTAATTAGGTTGGAGGCATGAAATTTCGTATACTTATAGCTGAATACCTCACATCAAACGACAAATCATAAAATTTTCAAAAAGTCGTACATTTAACCCTTTGGGCTCCCACATATATATTTTAAACAATTCTTTCTAAGTGAGCCCCTATTTAGGTTGGAGGTGTGAAATTTTGCATACTTATAGCTGAACAATTCACATCAAATGACAAACCATAAAATTTTGAAAAAGTCGTACATTTAAGCCTTTGGGCTCCCACATATGTATTTTAAACAATTCTTTCTAACTGAGCCCCTTATTAAATTGCAGATTTGAAATTTTGCATACTTATAGCAGAACACCTGAGGCCAGGCGACAAATCATAAAATTTTGAAGAAATCGTACATTTAACACTTTGGGCTCCCACATATCTATTTTAAACAATTCATTCTAACTGAACCCTTTATTAAATTTCAGATTTAATATTTTGAATACTTATAGCAGAACACGTGAGGCCAGGCGACGAATCATAAAAATTTGAAAAAGTCTTACGCTTAACCCTTTGAGTTACCACATATGTATTTTAAGCAATTCTTTCTAAGGGAGCCCCTAATTAAGTTGGAGACATGACTTTTTGCATATGTATAGCTGAATACCTTAGACCACACGACAAATCATAAAAATTTCAAAAGTCTTATATTATTTACGCCTCCGGGCTCTAATTTGAGTATTTTAAGCAATTTATCTAACCTCCGCCCTTTTCACCCTAGGAGCACTTTTCCAACTTTTGCCGACACCCCTTTGACCATTCTTTCATATTATGCACCATAGCCTTAGATATTTTAGTTCTATTTTTTACCGCTACTACTTATCTCGGGTGCTATGGGCTCAATCTTCTCGACTACTGTATCAACGGATAGTATGTAAAACGGAGTTCGTTCGGAAAAAGGTTTGTTTAGAATAGAGTGCGCCCCTGGTTGCGAAATGGTGAACTAACAGGTTTTTCAAAAGGATAAACTGTTTTGAAAGGAATATTAAACGAAACCCTCTGTGCGATGTGTAATCACACTTACCCACTTGTTATTTTCAAAATCATCAGAGAAAAAGATATTTAATTAATTAAATTTCAAAATCCAGGGAGAGGCAATGTCCTGCCTCTGCACTGCCACTTTGCCGGCACCCACGAATGAGTGATACATAGTGTGGCATAAGCACTTCATTTTCAGTACAAAAAAGCAGGCCCAGCTATAGGATATTTAATTGGAAAATTTAATAAGAAAATTTAATGTAGGAATTTAATAGGAATTGTTGTTTCAGAAACAATAAAAATTTCGAATCAATACATTTCGTTTCAAACCATGCATTGAATGTAGCAGTTTTAAAATATAGATTTCTGCCGCAAATTGACAGCGAAATAGTTTGTTGTAGAAAATTTAAATTAAAATTGAATGTTGCTTGGTGAATAAAATAGTCACATGTTAACACATTAAAAAGCATTAAGTAAAGTGTCTAAATATATTGTAACTTTACAAAAAGTAATGATATCTAACAAAAACATAGCTGTGAAAAAAGGGAGCCAAGTTCTGTAAAGACAATGGCAAGAAAAGAAGTGATATCTAGGTGGGTGCCAAGTTCAAATAAAATTCACTCAAACTTACCTACTGAAGTATTATAGCATTATTTAAATTGTTTAGAAATAAAAATTATTGATAGCATATTAATAATAAATCTAGAACTTGGCATGTTTTTGAGAAATGTTATGCCTATCAATTTCATGTCTTAATAAAATGGTGATGTTAATATTAATTGCAATGACCTTACAAAAAAAATAATTTAGTTATTATTATAAACAATTGACACATGTTAAAATTTCATAAACAAATAAATACACAGATACACTCCCGCTCGTCATTGGTTATCATTCTAGCACCCACCCTCCAGAAACCTCAATGCAAACAGACTAAGATTCCTGACAAAGAGACAGATATACTTACGCTTGTTCTTGGTCATCACTCTAGAGACTGCACCCCTTTAACCCTTTCAGGGGCAAATAACTTTCATTCGTGAAATGCTGAAATGATTGAATCACACCAGAATTTAAAAACAAATTTATTTCAAAATGGGTAAAAGCTTCTTTTCACGTATTTAACAAAATTAAACTTTTTAGTTCTGAATTCTGGTGTCAATGTGGCATTTTGCAGTTAAGTTAGGTGGGATATATTTTATCCCACCGCCCTTCAAGGGGAAGGAGCTCACTCAAATTAAGGCTTCCAATCATGAAATAACAAGATTTGATATAATAATGTCATTATTAAAAATAAAAGACTCGTAGATAAAAACTTGCCAAGTTCTAGATTTATTATTAATATGCTATCAATAATTTTTATTTCTAAACAATTTAAATAATGCTATAATACTTCAGTAGGTAAGTTTGAGTGAATTTAATTTGAACTTGGCACCCACTTAGATATCACTTCTTTTCTTGCCATTGTCTTTACAGAACTTGGCTCCATTTTTTCACAGCTATGTTTTTGTTAGATTTGTGTTTACGTAATTTATTTGTTAACACTTTCGGGACCGGTGGCTTTTACACAAATTTTATTTGGTTGGTATCACTATTTTTAAAAGAAGTTACCTTTACTTAAATAGTCATGAAAATACTCTAATTAAACAAAGCAAATATTAATTTTTTTTACTGGTGCCTGAAACAAACATTTGTAAGCTCTTTATGAAGGTGCTTATATGCACCTATGGTCCCGAATGGGTTAAGAAACCTGTTTTTTCGACTACAATCTACAGAAAAAGTGTCGAAAAGGTACAGTGTTTATGTAACTACATTTAAACACATGATGCAACAAAGCCAATCACTTCCTCTTTTTTGGAGTAGTTTGCAAAGAACGTCTGCGTTACGCGTAATCCAATTTTTCATTATTATCATCTTGACTTGCATCTTTCTTGCTCTTCTTACTTTTTATTTACCTCTTTTTCTCCTTTGGTTTTAGTAAACTTGATAACATGCCTAACATGGTTAGTCTGTGCAAAAAGTAATATAAAAGTTAATAACACTTAATCATCCCGTACAGAAGAATCTGCGGTATGTTCCCCATTTTGCATAGTGTAGACGTCAGCTATCACAGTTACCTGCCATCGCTAAGGGGAATGGCGTAACATGCACACAGTACCATACACAAAGTACTCTATACAAATGCTACACTTAATTTTGACTTCGAAATCATGCATGCATTTTGTAATTAGTGTATGAAAAGTATTTAAACATAACGTGCTTAAAAGTTTGGACAGCGAAATCATGAACTTACGTCAAATTAAAGATTGTACCTCTACAAGTAAACATCGAAATGGGATTCACGCTATACACTGGTTAAAATAATCTCATTGCGCACCTATACTGTGCGTGTGACAACCATCTATCGATAAGTACAAGGAATACAAGGGGTGCGGCATCTATCCCGTATGGGGCGACTCTCTCGGAGTTACCCTACAAGATGTTATTGCTGGCGACGATTTTCAGAAAGAAATCGAAAGTTCCGAAACCTATAGTGAGAAAATAATTGAATTGCGTTATAAGATAACGATGTTCTTAAATGAACATAACTCCCCCCCAAAAAAAGAATAACGCTTTTCAAAATTTTATGAAAAATGAATCCGGTTCTCAAAACGGAAATTTAGAGAGATCTATGAAATTGCCGAGGCTCACTATAAACAAATGTTTTGGTGACAGCAGTTCCTGGTTAGAGTTTTGGGGGCAATATTCTAATGCAATCAAAAAGAATTCTAATTTAACTCTTGTTGACAAATTCGTCTATTTGAAATCTCTTCTTGGAGGTAGTGCATTTAATGCTGTTGCAGGTTTTTCGCTTTCGGAGGAAAACTTTAAAGCTGCAGTTGATTTGTTAAAAGATCGCTACGGTTGTGAAGACCTAGTCATCAATGCATATATGAGTAAATTATTAAATTTAAAACTGGTAAACAATGCATCTAATGTTAAAGAACTTCGGGAATTGTATGATAGCTGTGAAATACAAATTAGAAATTTAAATTCCCTCGGAGTTACAGCAGGAAGTTATGGCCATTTCCTATGCCCTATTTTATTAAAATTGACACCTGCTGAAATGGCGTTAGATTTTAATCATAAAAGAACCAACGGTGAAAAATGAAGGTCGAAAAGCGTCTTTCCTTCATTAAAAACGAAGTTCAATCGCGAGAATCTATGATGGCGCTCCAGAGCTCTGAAAATAATTTTAGTGCTAAAAAGGAAAAGAATAAATATAATAACAGTTATAAACATTTTAGTAATTATAAACGTGACTTTTCTTCAGCCTTTGCATGGGCTACTAATGCAAAAAATGTTTGTTTATTTTGTGATAATGAACATGATTCAAAATTGTATAAAGAGTGTACTATTCCTCAAAAACGGGGAAAATTACGTATACAGGGACGTTGTTTCACCTGTTTCAAAAAATTCCACGTATCGGCCAAATGTAAATTTAATTTAGAACCTTGTAAATTTTGCAATGAAAACTTTCATCTTTCTTCGATTTGTTTAAAAAAATCTCATCAAACAGTTCCCAAAGAAATCGAATCAGCTGACTCAGTGATTATTTTGATATCTCACTGTAAAATCGAAAATGAAAATTCCTTTAAGGAGGTTATATTACAAACATCTTGCGAAATCTGGAAAAATTCCGTGTGCAGTGGAATCAATATGATTTGGGGAGTCAAAGGTCATTTGTTACAAAGCAATTAGTATCAAAATTAATTCCCCGAATTATTCGTCAAGAAAAACTTCAAATTTATTCCTTTGCAGTTGTTAACCCATTGAGCGTTTCAACAGATTGTAAAAATGTGTGTTAAAAAGGACTTGAATAGCGAGAAAAAACTTGTTCAAAAAGCAGAAGGGGTTATGTGATTTTGTAGTTCAAAAGTGCTTAGGGATTTTTTTCTTTCCCCTTCTTTCTATCAGTGAATGATTGAGTAGGCTGTCCACGGAGGCGGGATGGGCGTTTAACACTATTTGACTAATAGCTTTCGAAAAAGATGCCTGGTTAATCCGGGACAACATAACAGTTTTCACAATACAGGTCTCTCTTCCTTCTGGTTTGAAATAACAGGGGTCGTATGTGCCCTGACATTTCAAGACCAGAAAATTCTTCCGTACCCGTAATCTTTTTATAGAAAATCGCTCCTTATATAAGTCGAAATTTTGCTCGTTTAAGCTAGATTTATTTTTATTTTAAAACACTGGTATTTGTCCTGAAAAATTCTCCGAAGCGTACGACCGTTGATATAATGTTTGAATCTAGTATAATTTGTTTTGTGTGCTATTAAATTTTATCTAAATTTGAAAAGAATTTATATCTTCGTAATAACAAGACGTTTCATTTCCTCTAAATGCATCTTTTTCTGAACAGTTTCTGCTACATAAACTTCGAAATTTAATTAATTTGTAATGATTTAATTATGAAATTAGACTGGAAGTAATCGATTTTATTAATAGATTTAAATTTTATATAACGTACATATATCGCTAAATCTCACTCTACAATAAATCACAATTAAATGTTTAGTACAGCATACCATGGTGCTCGCTTTTAGATACTGTAATTCCTCGTATCTCAATTTCAATTTATGTTAATATTATTTAATTTTTCTTTTATAAATAATAATAATAATCTGTCGTTATACAAGTTAGTGTAATATCTGCTTTCTTTGCTTTCCTGTGATATAAATCTAAGAGAGCTGATATATTTTACGTTATCCTGATGAATATACCAGTTGAAAATACATTCAAATATTCCAACCCCCCCCCCCCCTCCAAAAAAAAAAGCGATTGTTATATAATATTTCAAATGCGCATTCAAAATAAATGGAAAAAATCTTCTTCTAAATGATAATCCCTCTAACTCATTTTTTGCGAGCAATAAAAGAAACAGCTTTTTTATAAAGTACGCTATTTCTTATATTTAAATCATGTTTACAGATGGTAAAGATATAGTACTTAAGTATTACAGAATTAATTAATCAGTAACATTACACGGTACCACTGTATTACAATAAAAACGGTCAATACGAGATCGCTCGGTACGAAAGCAAAATCTGTTTCAGACGGGTTTTACTAGGTGTAATTGTGTAATATTTCGTATTTGAAAATATAAATTTTTCCGTTTAAAGCGGGATTATGTTATACATAGATTCCATTCTTACAAGTTTTATTGTAATTAATTAGTGATCATAGTTTTGCAGCATTAATGAGATATAGATGTAATACTACTTCCACATATGTATAGTATTACTGATTAAATGGGGGTTTTAATTTTAACAATGAAACCCTTTAAGACGGAATGGCAAAGGACAATATAATTATTTTGGATTAGAATTTTTTAAGGAACTTTGGATTTCTTTTTAAGGCAAGATTCTGCTTAATACAGGTATTACTATGTATAAATAGGCAAATGGAGAGTCTGCATAGCAATATACAAAATAAATGTACTTTTGCAAGTTTCATAGTAATAAAATCGCCTTTTTTTCGGGTGCCCTTTTTCTCTTTCCCACCACCTAGGAGAAATAATTACATTTAAAATTTTCGTATAACAGGAATTATTTTCCATACCAAATATATTTTCCTACACAAAATGAGAAAAATACAATCAATTTCAAATGCCTGTGAAGTGTTATCCCCCCCCCCCCCTCTCACTTTATCTCCCATAAGGAGAGAAAAGTGATTTATACTTTACAATAACAAAATTCGCAACTCCGTGGAACACAAGTTGAATATTCTTAGACTAGATGGAAACTAAGCACTATTTTTATAATTTCGGAATATATTCATGTATTTTTCTTTATATTTAGTACAGTAAGATTCAGTATTATATTTTCTAATTCTTTGGAGAAATTGAAAAAGAATATCTGTCAAAAGAAGCAAGAGCTAAAAATGATGCGTGTAGCATAAATTAACATTTTCCAATACATTCAGAAAATTGAAACAAAACTTTACAGCTTATTACGGAGAAAGATGATGTCTAAATAAATAAATTAGAAAACGCATAACGCATTTGCAAATCCATTTTCTGCAATTGCAATCAGTAGTCAGAAAAATATCTATTTTTTTTTTTTTTTTTTTTTTTTTTTTTTTTGTGCAGCCCTGTCTATGTTCTATATCTTTGTATGTATGCTACATAGTATGGAAAAATTTAGTTCAGCATGAAAATTTCCATTCTGCAATTTCTGAACGGGAATGTATTTGAGATAGTGTAGCGCTGTATTTGATCTCTAGAATTTATAATCACTATGTAATAGGAAAAAATAATAATAACAGTCAAATTTTAAAAAGCGTACTACAACTGATAACGAACATTTAGCAATTATTGTTCATAGGCCAAATTTGTTTGTGTGTCCCTGAAAACGAAATACAAATTCTATGCACACTATATTTTACGTTAATCGCCTTGCAGTATACACCTCAGTGATGTATTTAAATTCCAATATGTTTAAAATAGCGTGATATCATTTAACCACACCACACATGATTTTTCCATTCTCCGTAATGTGACGGCATTCTTTTGAGTGTCCTTGTAAATGAATGTAGCGAAATCTACACGCTTCATTTTCAATACTAAACATGCCAAAGTAAACACAAATAACATATATCGATTTCATGAAAATTGGACTATATTTACGCGAGTTAGAACACGGACAGATGGCGGACAGGAGGAAAAATAGACAAACCGAATTTATAAACGCTTTTCAAATATGCTGGAAAGAGTTTTAAAAAAATCAAATGCCATTTTTATCCCTTTTTACGATTTATCCTTTTTTAAAGTTTTAGGATTTGGATGAGGCCAATTTTAATTTTCCTTCTCAAGATATATTTTTTATTTTTCCATTTATTTTATAAACAAATAGTATTATCTCTGCATATTTATATGTATGGAAACTTTGAAAACTTTCACCAGCATAAAAAATAAAAGTTTATAAAAATATGAACAAAAAATCATATTTCAACACTTTCCAACACATCTATCTATAAAACTGTAATGAATCTTTACCATTAAATAAGGTGCAGGAAGATATGTGAGTAAAAGGTATGGAAAACATATAACACATTTAGAAATCCAGTTTTAGCAATTACCTTCTAATAAAAAAATAGTCTATACTTTGTAGCCTTATTTACGATCTATAGCATACAAATTATTTAGCATTCTAAAACTTATTTCATTTAGAAAATTCACTTGTAGCCAATTTCGCCAGTAGAAAAGAATGCTCTCGAATTCTTTTGCACGACCCTGTATATTATCTAATGATTTTTTACACAACACATATTATGCTCAAATTTAATTCAGATAAAGACGTATAACACGATTTAACTCGCACTTCCAGCAGCCCCACCAGTGGCTGCGAGGTTCTGCTCTCGAAGTTGGTAGACGGGAGGTGCTGGGTTCGAGCCCAATCGCGCCCGTCGACCTAACCGTTCGGAGTTTTCATGGTTTTCTTCGAGCCATGGATTCCCATGCGTAAATACGGGTTAGGTTCCCTTAGAAAGACCCTCCCCTGGGCCTGTATCCCTCGTGCAGATAATTGGCCGTCAAAAATCAACCAACCAACCGCACTTCCAGCAATTACGCACCCAAACGGCAATGTATTTTGTTGGTTTGCGTATTTCTGTATATCAATTTATTTATGTTCAACAAACTTCTATTGGTATACAAATATAGTTCAGCGAGAAAATGCATCACGCAATGAAAACTATTCTCTAAAGAACTTCCATAGTCTGTAATGCTTATATTTTTTTTCTGTGTTTCAAGTAAAGCACACGCTAAGCACGGGTATCTGTTCTTTCAACTCGCTACTTCGATAGCTTATGTATAAGAACAACGAGTTTTATATGTTTATGGAAACTTTGACCAAGGGTAGTCTTTAGGGTGAGAAGAAAGAGAGGGGGGGGGGACATAAAAAACTTTATATACAGATATTTTAAAGGGGTGAAATAAAATGTTGACTAACAAAGGAAATTTTTATCATCTTGTTCTTTACAATGTAGAAGAGGGCAGAGTTAAAGAGGTCGTGGGTGGGCGTGGGATCTAACAAAGTATGAGTTAAAATTTCAGTATTTAGTACAAAGGAAACACAATTTAGGCAATACATTGCATAAATAAAAATGTTTTACAAAGATCTTTTAAAATAAATTTTAATATATAAAGTTATTGGTTATGGTAATTCATTATATCTATATCTATATCTATATATATATATATATATATATATATATATATTACATATATATGGTCAGATCCCGACTTATGTAGGCGCAAGCGGGGAAGCTGCCCCGGGCCGCCCTTTTTAGGGGACTCCAGGGAATCCTTTTTAGGGAATAGTCAGAATTTTTATTTAAAAGGTGCCAAATGTTTAAAATTAAACAAAAGTGACCAAAATTCATATATTTTCAAACATTTAAGAAGGAAGTGCGGTCCCCATTCCTCCCTCCGCTTCCAGTACCCTCTCCACCTACGCAAATATCATTAGAAAACTAATGATTAATATTTTATTATGACAATTTAGTATTCTATTGTTTTCAAAATAAATTCTTTATTAACGTTTTTCTCGTACGCAGCAAGTTAAAACCAATAATTATAACCAATTCGGGACATTTTCTTTTAGACATCTTATAACGTACGTAGATAAGCAAAGTAAAAGTTTGCAAAGAAATATTCGTATCAAACAATCTGTAATTTTTTTTCTACTACTATCCTACTAGTGTTTTTTCTTAAAGTTCTGATTATCTTTTTGTGACACTCTGTATACAGAGGAAAACAGTACCGGATATAAAATTTATGCATATAATACAATATGTGTGAAGTTTAGTACTAGCTACTTCCATATTATTCACAAAAAATCTATAGATAGATAGATAGAAGAAGGAGCCCCAAAATGATTCTTGCACCGGACAACCTCCCCCCACCCCCCTCCTCCACATAGCCTACGTCGGACCCTGCCAGTATATGGTGGTTAATTAATGCTCTTCCACCTGCCCTACTACTAACTTTTGTAAATATTATTTGGATGCAAAAGAAAAAAAAATGCCCGTTCAACAATAAAAACTTTGACACATTCAGGAATTAATATATAAATGTAAAAGCTTGACAAATGCAGGTATGACAATGATTTGGGACAAAATGTTTTGTTTTTCTTTCACTTTTTCTTTTTTTCATTTTTCGACAAATAAATTACTTGAGAATTACAAGCGTTTTCCTATTATAACTTTTATCGGGCTTCCGTATGCAGAATTTTTTCTCAAAACGCCAAATTTAACAGCATTTTCTAAAAGACCTCCTTCCTATGTTTATCGAAAAATGGAAAAAAATTGTTCGACTTTATAGTTTTTGAATAAGAGCACCTGCCAATTCCATGTGTTTATGAACAAAACTCAATTCAGGAATGTGTCAGAAAAAAATCAATTTGGAATATTATGCAGTTTTTGTACGGGCATTTTCCCAGAGCCCCCCAAAATTAGTGTCACAAACTCTGAAGCAATTGCAATAAGTTGGATTTATATGATGTAACAATTATCAGTCAGCATGAGAAGGAAAGAAATCAACATTTATAATAAAATATATTTGTGATCTCCAAGTAATCTATAATTAAAAATGGAATACGGTAAAATAAATGTACATTATACTGTATTACTGTAGTTTAATGCATTAAAATAAATGTTTTCTTAGTTTAATTCTCATGGTAACGAAATGAATAGTTCAGTCATCAAAATCTAGGTTTTAACTTTTTTTTTCCATTTTCAATACATTAATTTCATCATGATTATTTTAATCATATTTGTAATGTAGTATTAGCATTAATTCCTAACTGGCAGATAATGCTTTCGTTTGCATTATTGTAAGAATCTTTTCGATAGTGATTCTTCCCTGTTTTTAAAGACATGCACTTACACTTTATCATATCTACTGCTTTAATTGCATCCATTCTATTTATATTTTTGAATAATTCGATACTTGTACTGTCCATTGGTATCTTTTTAAACAATATGCAGTTACACTTGAATATTTTAGGGTAATTGTGAACTTGGGGCGCCATCGCGACAAAGTCTAGTACTGCTCTTCCATCTGACCTTTGTAAATATTTCTTGTATTGCCGTGAAATCGATATATGATATGGAGGCGTGTTCACTATTGGAAATAGTGAGTGCGGTTTTTATTGTTGGTTTACATGAGTGTATAAAATTATTTGAATAAACTCGAATTATGGTCTAGGTCGATATCTGCTTGTAGTACTTTTTTATAGTGTATATTATTCCAACCATAATAACTGATACACATTGCTAATGTGCACTGCAGTCTGTTTCCCATTAAAAATAATAGTAATAATAATGCGCGTAGTGTTTACTAATCATTAACAGAGGAATTCCAAGGCAACCGAAGAACAGTGTACGAAAAAATGACGGTTGAAAAAGGGTACTTTTGTGAATATTTAAAATATTTGTTAGGAAAGGGTGAATTGCTGAAATTAAAATAATTTTAATATGTATACAGAAAACTGTCTTATTTTGAAGTTTGGTTTTCGCACTCGAGTTCAAAATTTAATTATTTTCATTATATCTTCCTTAATTTTTCAAATGGGGAAAAAAGTTTTTACTTTCCAGTTTTTTTTTTTTTTTCGCATGTGTGTGTAAAAATTTATGTATGTAAAATATCATGTGTGTATTCAAATTTCCATTTCTTTAAAAACTGTTATTCTATATAGTTTTTTCACCAGAAAAAATATTTTAGAAACTCTTTTAAAAATCGGTTCAACCCGAACCCGGGCCCGCTTTAGCCAAAACCTAACCCGAAGCCGAAATAATGGATATCGACCCGATTTGCTGCAAAATTGTAGAAGTTAATCCGACTTCCGGCAAAAAAGGAAAGTTTTCCCGACCCGATGCAGGACTGTACACCATACCCAATAAATTTAGATCCTAAATATTATTTTTAAATTATTTTCGAGAAAATATTTTCATTTCTGCTGTGAATTCCCTAAATTTTGTTTTATTTGTCGAAACCTCAAAATTTTGACTCCCACTTATTTTTACCCCCCCCCCCCCACACGCACACACACGTATACCCCGCTCTTAACTCTGCCCCCTCCTACATTATGAAAATCAAGATAATGGAAAACCTACACTTTTGAAAAAAGTTCTTTTTTCTTTATTATTGTTTTGACCCCTTTAAAATATCTGTATGTACAGGTTTGTTTCTTTTAATTCCATGTCCTACTCCTCCCTCTTCCCTAAAAGGCTGTCTTTGGTCAAAGCTCCCATAAATATATAAAAGTTAATGCTCTTACACATAAGCTATCCACATACTAAATTGAAAGAATCTATAGATTGTATTTTATGTTTACCTCTCCCCCTTTCCAAGGGCTTTTTAGAGTGCTTTAGTGAAAAGATATGTATAATATATGTTTTTGCTATTAATAATAGGGTACAGATTTGCGAGCTTGCCTCGGGCTTTACTTGAAGCTTATAATCGGTTTTCTATAACTGAATATGTATGTAACTTTAATAACTAATAGTTCTTAATTTTACGTTCATCTAAGTATTTATAATAATTATTATTTTTAACAATGATTTTTTTTACTAAGATCTTTTTACCTAAATTTGTTTGAAATAGATTATCTACATTGAAATATACTGCAAACGGTTTTCCCCGTAGATCATTATGTAACGTAATTCTACTGTGCGATTCTGAAAATGAATAATAAATTCTTTGCATTTCATATTCTAAAGAAAGTATGTTTTAGTGCTGTACTTGAAACGATTTTCTCCCATTGGCCGTAATGTAACGGCATGCTTTTGAATGCCCCTGTAAGTGAATTGTACATGCTACATACTTCATTTTCAATGGCGATCGTGCCATAGTAAATGTCAATAACATGCAAAATTTCAGAGAAATCGAATTATAGTTACGCAAGTTAGAGCACTGACAAACAAACGGAAGTCATAAACCCTTTTTAACTATTTTGGAAAATGTAAAAAATAAATACATAAATAAAATAGAGGTTCCTTATAATTTAGAATTACAAATTGATATTAGTGTGTGACTTAATCGGATATTTTTTTAAATTATTATTTTAAGATATCAAAGCTAACATGACCATAAAAAATATCACGAATTTTACTTTTTTTTAAAGTAGATCATTAAAGGTGATTGTTTAAAAGTACATAGGTAGAACAGCTAAATTATTAAATTCTTCCATAAAGACGCTTGCGGAATGGGGCAGAACTTGATAACATACAGGATATGTGCAGCAAAGAGTTTTCATTATTAAAAATAACCATTAGTTTGATAATAATTTTTAGGCTACAATAAGGATAACTCTCCGGCTATCAGTTTTTATTTTTCGTGGGGGGAGGCGAGGGAGTTATTCTAATATTTATGCGGTGATATCAGAAAAGATTTTTTTTTTTTTAAATGATATCTTACTTTATTTTTATATCAACAATCTTTTGTTACATTGTGCATGGGTGGTGCTTGTTGTGCTCAAGTCAATTGATAGGTCTCCCCACCTGGCCAAACCTGTTACATTGGGCAATATTCACGATTTAATAATTATAGATTAATACTTATTTTAAAAGAACTGATTTAAAACATAAACTTTTCATAATCCTTTTATTAAATACGTGACAATGAAAAAAATGTGTAGCAAGTTACGGCTATTTGAAATTTTACTATTCCTGTGAACTGTTTTCTTTAGAAATCATCCTTACAAGGGAAGGGGTGGGGCTGTCAATCATAGTTTTCTTAAAGCTCAAAGCTTCACTTATAAGTACAATTTCGATGTCATTCTCAGGTTGCAAGAGTTTGGACTAGATAACAATGGGATATACTTACTCTCTTTCAAAACTTACTTCAAAGAAAACTCATAGAAACTTTTAAAGTATCATTGGAATTAATAACACTGGAATATTTGGTCAACTCTGTTGTATTTAGTAGGATGATTAGGTAAACAATATTGACAACTGTAGCTATCGAACGGGGAACTGTAGTCTCATAAGCATTTTTCTGGCTACACCTCTGGTTCTTCTCTGTGAAATATAACTGTGTGAATAAATAACATTTAGGGCTTTTTTAATATGGAGGTTTTAATGTAAGAATCGCTATATTGGGGTTCGTTATGTTAAGAAAGCACAAATAATACACAATTTTTTTTTTTATTTGCAAAGTGGGCACAGTCAGTGATATAAACATAAAAATGGTTTTTGGATTATCTCCACCCCCACCCCCAACCTTCAAAAGAGGTGCAAATAGAACTTTTTTCATACTAAGCCAAGTATTTGCTGTAATAATGCTTAAAACTGGGTCTATATACTATTTATAAATGTACTAATGCACGGTACAAGTGTCAAGTTATTTAAAAATATAAGTAGGTCAAATATAATGAAAACTACACGTATAAATATGTCTAAAAATACCCCTTTATTTATTTTTTAATACAAGTAAAAACAGGAAAGAGTAACTTTTTTAAAAATTATATGTCTTTAATGCATATGAATGCATTACCTATCTTAAAATTATTATTATTTTTTTAATTTGCATAATCAAATTGGTGAGATGATAGGTTATATCTCCCAACCTGAGAAGTACTGTGTAAACATCATTTTATTGATCGAAATAATCCTTTCATGGCAAACCCCTTTGTATGTAAACTGCCATATAAACAAAAGGAAAATCGAATAAGAACAGAAAAATACAAACAAAAATAACGTTATGATATGTTTGTACAGATTTTTAAATACAGCCTTCACGAGAGAGTTATCATTAACTTTGTCTCATATTATTAAAGAAAGTTTTCAAATTGCAAAATAAAATTACTTTACTTTTGCTCTAAAATATTAAAAAAGCATTGCAAATTACTGCGAAAAATATTGGACTTAATAAACCCGTCTATGATATTTAATTGTTTGGAGTTTTTGATCTACTTCCAACAGTTAAGAGGTTACTTCACTCACGCGAAAGCACCCGCTCGCTAATGTTTATCCGATGGAAGAATTTTTTTAGATATCTCGTTTGCATTTCCATATTTTTAAACAATTCTTTTGCATTGGTCAGCTGAGATCGATCTATACAAAGACCGTTTTTCTCATTTTCTATTTTGTCTATAGTTTTTTTTTATTAGGATACTTTTATTTTCGGAACCGGTTTCGAAAGTAAAAGTATCCTCATTAAAAAAAAAAAAAAAAAAAAAAAAAAAAACCTGCAAATAAAATAGAAGAAGTAAAAAACGTCCTTTGTACAGATCGACCTCAGCTACTCAAATAAAAAAAATCGTTTAAAAATACTGAAATGCAAGCGAGCTATCTTAAAAAAATTCTTCCTTAGGAATAATATTAGTCAATGCGTGTTTTCCCCAGAGAAGTATACTCACGATTAACTTTTGAACGAAGCGATCAACTGTATGTTTCTAAAAAAGAGCATTATGTGGATATATTCTTTAGCTCATATGAATTCTACAACATATATTTAAGCCCTCTATAAATATTGAAGTGTATTTAAATTTAGTTAATCAATTTTATTGTTAACTAAAGTTAAAATACTGATAAAAATACCCTGTTAGAATGCCAAAGGAAAATGGTAAAGACTGTTGTACATGCGATTGAATTAATTGAGCAAAAAACTTTATTTCTTTTTACATGAAACTTTTACATAATTCTTTTTTTTATTTCTTTTTAGAAGGCTGGGAATGTCAAATAATGGCTGTGAATAAATAAAAGTACTATTTCTCTTCTTAGCTTCAACATTTAAACATCCATTTTTTTTTTTTTTTTTTTTTTACATGAAGTATTTCTCTTTGGTTTATATCCAAATGCAAAATATCTGAAATTTATTTCTCCTGTTTAATAGTCAAAATTGTAAATCCCTGTTTGTTTGTTTTTCTTTACGGTCTTATATTTGGCATTGTATATTAATATAAAATTCCAGAATTATTTTTATTGATGAGAAAATAATTAAATTGAATTATTTAATTAGATAATTCTAAAAAGTTAAACGAAGGATTCATCTATATGTAATAATTATTATATTATGTACTCTGAATAAATGAACAGTCTTGAATCTACCTATAATGAAAACCTATATCTACATCGATGCTTTTTCTGGCTCCTTCAGTGTCATTATAGACAGTTTTCACGGTACTAGTTTTAAAATTATGCTAGAATTTGAATAAAATTTGAGCAACAATAATAAATAAAAATATTTTTTTTTGGTGTGTTATGTTAGATTAGATATTTGAATTTTTTATTATTATTATGCAACAAAAGTGGTGTAAGTAAAGAAAAAAAAAGTTTAATTATTTAGTATTATAGTTAAATGAAAAAAATGACATACATTTAGAAAAAAAAGGAAAGAAAAGAACGTGTATATTCATTAAAAGAACAAAATAAATAAATATTACATAATAAATAATGAACATGCGAAATAAATAAATATTATTTGGCAAAGGATCTGAAATAATAATAATTATAGTAATGAATTAGAATCTTATGGATAGAAATAATAAAATAAAATAAGTAAACGACGATATTCTATAAAGTTGCTTAGTATTTGTTTCGAAATACAATGCCATTCTTAAGCATTTACAGAAAACGAAGTTCTCTAAAGGCATTCGACTTAAAATACGGTAATCCAGTTGACAAATAGTCTGCCTAACGCCTATTGTGTGTGTGGAAAGAGGGAGTGATTGAGAAACGCCTTCTTTAACTCCCAGTCTCGAGAAGTGGGGGGAAGCACAAACGCGCAAACGCGTTCATAACCATCTACAAGTAGAATATTTTGACCGCCTATACGCGTTTGTGACCATCTACAAGTACAAAAGTCTGACCGCCTATATGCGTTCACGACCACTTACAAGTACCAAAGTGCGACCGCGTAAACGCGTGCGTGACCACGAAAGGGTTAAACCACAAATAAGAACATTTGACGTTGTGCAATTAAAATTATCCCATGTTAAAAACAAATCGCGTTTCATATTTATTGAGGCATTAGTCATGGATGCAATTTCTAACTGTACAATTTTCCGCCCTTTTCTCCAGACAGATAAAAAATAAACTGGCGCCTTTTAAATTATCGGATGTTTTTGCATCATCCGATCCTAAAATAAATATACTTATTCGGGCGGATTATTTTTATGAAATCTGTTACGATGGGGAAATACAAAAATAACTAAATCTCTATTTTTATGTGATAGTTTATTCGGATATTCGCTTTGTGGTTTTTATGAAAATTAAAAAAGAAAAATGGAATGTATTTCTGTTTTACATCTGTCTGTTAACAGTCCAGTTTGAGAAGATATGAATTTTTTTATGGGAAATTGAATCTTTGGGTATTAATCAATCAAATGATAATATGTCTGATGAAGATAAGGAAATTGTGAATAAATTTGAGAATAACTTAAAATTCGTAAATAATAGGTATGAAACGAGTTTATTGTGGGAGGATGAGAAAAATAAAGTCGGGAATAATTTTAGAATAGCTAGAAGTCGCTTTGAGGAATTAAATCGTAAACTCGAGAAGGTTAATGACTTATGTAAAAATTATAAAGCTATTATATTAGAACAATTAACTGCTGGAATTGTAGAAGAATGTCCTGATAAAATAATTGAAAGAGGTTATTTTATGCCGCACAGGCCGGTTTTGAGAGAAGACAAACTAACTACCAAGGTAAGGATGGTTTTCTATGTTTTTTCTAAAGAAAAACATTTAAATTCTCTAAATGACTGTTTATATCCAGGACCTAATCTTAACCCGAACATACTTAATGTAATATTTAATTTCAGAAAATTTAATGTTGCATTTAGCGCTGACTTAGAGAAAGCGTTTTTTTCAAATTGGGATAACAGAAGAAGATCGGGATTATTTAAAATTTTTGTGGTTTGGTGACGAAAAGGATGATTTAAATTTTTTTAGATTTACACGAGCTATTTTGGGGGTAACTTGCAATCCCATTCTTTTGGCTGCGGCGATTAAATCCCATATACGTAAATATGTTGATCATCCTGAAGTTGTTAAGATTTTGGACTCTTCTTTTTATGTAGATGATTTGATAACGGGGTCAAAATCTGATGAAGACGCTTATTATCTATCCTCAACAGATTCGCATATTTTTAAAGAAGCTAGCGTGAATTTGCAAAAATTCAATACTAATTCTGTTATACTTAGAAAATTATGGAAGGAAAATAAATTATGTGACTCAGAAGAAAATTTGAATAATTCTTTAAAAATTTTGGGATTATTATGGGATACTAATTGGGATATTTTACGTTTTGACGTACAATCCTTTCCTGATGATTGGAAATTTAATCCCTCGAAACGCGTTGTTCTTAAAGTCATGTTAAAATTCTTTGATCCTATTTGATTCATTGCACCATTTTCTGTTCGTATGAAAAGTTTGTTACAGGAAACAATGAAAAGGGGTTTGGAATGGGATGAAAAATTCCCTAATGATTTAAAAATTGAATGGGAAAATTGGTGTGCAGAAATCGAACATTTACATAAATTTGAGGTACCCCGCAAACATTTTCCACAGGGTTTAGAATTTTCGGTCCCAATCGAAATTCATATTTTTTCCGATGCTAGTCCTAAGGCTTATGGGGCGGTAGCTTATTTTCGATGTACCACAAGTGATAATAAAATTATGACTACTCTTATTTGAGCAAAATGTCGAGTCGCCCCGATAAAATGTTTGACAATTCCTCGGCTTGAATTAATGGGACTATTAATAGCTGCAAGGATGTCTAAATATCTGAAAAATGCATTAAATTTTCAAAATTTGGAAATTCATATCTGGTCAGATTCCACAATTACGTTTTATTGGATCAAGGGATCAGCCATGGATTGGAAGCTAATAGGGCCTTTGTGGCTAATAGGGTTGTAGAAATACAATCTTTAACTGAGACCTAAAATATGGAAGTATATTCCGGGTAAGGATAATCCTAGTGATCTTCTTACACGAGGCGAAAATTTACATAACCTCCTGGAAAATAAATTATGGTATTATGGTCTAGAATGGTTGTCATTTCAAAAGGACCGTTGGGCAAAACCTGAAAAGATACGTTTTAATGAAAATATTTTGAACGAAAGAAAATCATCAAATTTGAGTTCTGCTCAATTATCATGTACAGTAGGTGTTGTACCTCCAGAGTCTTTGTTAAAATTAGAAAATTTTAGTTCTCTTTCCAAAATACTTAACATCACAACCTGGATCTTAAGATTTCTAAATAATATCAACAAATCAAAAACTAAAATTTCAGGTGAGCTCACAGCTCCAGAAATTGAAAAGGAAGAATTTTATTGGTTAAAACAAACCCAGTTATATGTCTTCAGTCGTGAAATTGATTTATTGAAAAAGGGAAAGCCCGTCGATAAAGATTTAACCTTGTATAGTCTGAATCCAAAATTGGATGAGAATGATTTGTTAATTTTATCTGGAAGATTACAATTTTCAGAATTATCGCAAAGGGAAAAGCACCCTTTTATACTTCCATATGGGAGTGCTTATACCAAATTGTTGATCTTGAATGCCCATGAAAAGGTTTTCTATTATGGAATTGCAATAAATTTAGCTCACTTACGAGAAAAATATTTTATAATTAGAGGACGAAAATTGATAAAATCTGCACTGAAACATTGCTTTATCTGTTCAAAATTTAAAGCTTCTCCTGGGAAGCAAGACATTGCACCATTACCCAAAGATCGTATTATAGAAACCCCACCCTTTTATACATGTGCTGTGGATTTTGCAGGACCTATTTATGTCAAAGCAAAAACTGACCAAGAAAAGGCATATACAGTTCTTTTCTCATGCGCAGTCACTAGAGCTGTGCACCTTGAACTGAGTACCAATTTAACTGCAAAAACTTTCCTTTTATCATTCAAAAGGTTTATATTTCGTAGATGAATTTGTCGAACAATCTACAGTGATAATGCGAAAACATTTATCAAAACTGATAATTTATTTAGAGAAGTTTGGAGCCGAATATCGAAAGAGGAAGTTTTACGATATTTTAATAAAAATAGCATCGTTTGGAAATTCATCATTCCAAGAGCCATTTGCTGGGGCGGTTTTTGGGAACGCATGGTACGTTCGGTGAAAACACCTCTGAAGAAAGTTCTCGGAAGATCTTGTCTCTCATATGAAGAAATACAAACCACTTTAACTGAAATCGAAGCTATGATTAATGGTCGTCCATTAACATATGTTTATGAAGAAAACAGTGAACCGCTTGCACCTACTGCTTCACATTTTCTGATCGGCAAGCGAATAAATTATTTACCAGACTTTCACTGTGTTACTGAACCTAAATCGAATAAAGTAACGTTAACGAAAATATTGAAATATCGATATCAAGTTTTAAATCATTTCTGGAAACGTTGGAGGCAGGAATATTTGCTAGAACTTTGTTCTGCCAATTTTTTAGTTCCTGTCAAAGCTCCGACTAAATTCGAAATTGGTGATGTGGTACCGATTAATGAATTTAAAACTCCAAGGCACATGTGGAAATGCGATTGAATCACAGGACTTTTTCTAGGAAGAGATTCGAAAGTTAGATCTTGTACAATTCAAACTGAATCTGATGTGATAAAAAGACCAGTGCAACTGCTACATAAACTGAACTCGACATTATAGACTAATATTGAACTTTTCCCTTATAATGAACATTTTGTTTACATTTTCATTTTTTAACTTTTTCTAATCCAATATTTTTGTATACTTTAGTTTCAGTAGTTGTTCCTGTGAAAATAGAGTTATTTGTATGTCTCATTATTGTAAATATGTTCTAACTTTTAATTGTCTTATTAATGTAGTTTGGAAATTTTGATTAAAATTTTGTTTGAATGATTAACAATAGTAATTGTTCATCCGGGGGCAGAGTGTTAAAACCGCGTCTTTTTCTGTTTGACTTGGTGAAAATTAGTCATCGCCAAGAATTATTGCAACCCTATTTTACTTTACTATTTTTCAGTTAGTTTTTTAATGTAGATGTAAGTAAATTCTGAAGCGAGTGATGAGCTCTATATCTCATTTGAACCAAGGCTTTTCTTGGTAATAATAAATATATTCATTTAACAGAGTTTTTAATTATTAGAGTTCTGATTTACTTTGAATGGATAAAAATTGTTCTGCATATTTTATTTAATTGATGTGATAAATCTCAGATTCGAAGTACATATTTTATCGACTGCTCTCTGAAATTCCTCAAGGGTCAAACATCGACCGGAATATATAAAATTATCCAAAGAACCATTTTTCTATTACACATTGGTTTATAGTAAAATTCAAAGAAAAAATATGACGTCAGATACTGTGTATCGTATAATAAGCCTTATTACAAACATGAATAGCCACACTTGCAAAGTGATACTATGTGTGCATGAGTGGGTGTTAAAAAATCTGCATATATTTAATGTGTGCCATTGATTATTTAGAAAAATTTAATTCAACAGAATTGCGTACGTGTTCTTTCGTGCACTGTTCTATGAAACATGACACTCAAATAGATATTGGCCTATGCAGTCAAACATTCATGGACAAGTGAAATGTTCACTTTATCTTCCTTTGGTTGTTTCATTTAATAAACATTAATTTATATTCTTATTCCCAAATTAATTTATTTTAAGGGTATTATAGATGATGTTCTGAACTAATGAGAGAGAGAGAGAGACAGATCATCGATAATTTTTTCTACGTTCAACTGTAAGTCGGCTTATAAAAAGAAACATAATCCGCCATAAGTTTTAGTCACCAAATTGTAACAGTTGATGAAAATATCCATTCGACTGGAAAAAATTGTATTTTTGTTTAATTTATACAAAAAAATATCCATAGTGAATCATTCTCATAGTAGCGTTGTAACAAATTCTTAAAATTTCAAAACTAAACCCTAATTTGAGTATTAGACATCGATTTGTAAGAGCTTGAAATATGATAATTGAAAATTTATTAAGATATTTTTTTATTTATTTTTTTAAAAAATTATCCGAATTGCAATTTTTTCTACAATGTTCTCAAAAGAATTTAATGTTAAGAGTACTTTCAACTTTCATAAGCCCTAAGCTGCTTGACAGCATGACTTCACGTTTAGTATTCTAAGGTAATATGTACTATAAAAAACACATGTTGCGTGAAAATTAGGTATTCGTACAAAAATTTGAGAGTTTGGGAAAACTTCTTTATTAGTATGACCGCATAAGATTATTCCTTTAACCTAAATTGAATGTAGACTCTATTTCCGGAAGAATTGCTTTTCGAAATTTATTTCAGATTATCGGTGATAAAATATATGGGGTACTTTTTCATTAGCCCCCGATATGCTATTTCGCTCAACTCTACTGCATTTTTTTTTTTTTTATTCTAAGGATCGCACATTTTCAATTTTTATACCGTCGTGTTGGCAAAAAAAAAGAACTTTTAAAGTCAATTTCTTTTAAAACTTCAACTCAATTTATTTTGTAGATATTATTTTTTTTTTTAATTTTTAGCGCCATTTATTTAATGTTGGAAACTGTAGTACTCCGTTTCTGTAGAAAGTAAAGGGAAAATAGTTGGAAAATAATCTTTTTCTTGCAATATTTGCATAACAACTCTAAAAAAACGTAATTAAAATACATGCGATTTAGAAAAAAATATAAATGGTTGATTTCTGATGAAACATGGAGTTATTATAAAATATATTTAATTTAAAGTATCTATAATAATATTATAAACAAATAAATGCTCATGAATAATTAGATAGCCGTTTTGTTTTCGAGTTTCTTGAATGGCCACATAGCTTTTTGCTGCATTTATGTATTGTTCAGCGATAGTGACGTCATAAGAATTACTCTACTGTAGATGTTGTTCCGGATTGAATCGTAAATGTGGAATTCTTCAGCGCATGCGAATGATGTCATTTAAATAAAATAAAAGCGTTTGTTTTAAGTCTTAAAACTGATATATGTTTTGTGCAATCTATATTTATATACGAATACATGTTTTTTTTCATCGGGCGCGACACTGAATTCTGAAAAAGAAGAATTCCTTTTTTCTAGTTTATTATTATTATTATTATTATTTGACCGACTGTTGCTTGATCGATGATACCCAATCTGCACAATTTATGTAGTCCTAATAAAACACAATGATATAACATTGTGGTACTTTAAATTTTATATAGCGTCTCAAGACAAACTTCGATTCTCATTTTATCATAAACTAATGGTTGTACGCGTACATGTACGATTATATATTTAGTTGTATGTACTTTGAACGAGTCTCCACAGTCTGTTCAGTTAAGTAGTCTTGAAAAACATCCTGTATACGATACCCACAATTCTGAATATGGTTTATACTATATTAGGCACAACTTTAAAACAAAATTTTCAATTTAATTTCTACATAATATATTAATAGAATTTTTTTACTGTATATTTATTGTGCATTTGATATTTTTCGTCATGATGTTTAAGCCAATCTTAAAGTACCAAGCGAAATATATAAATTAGGTTTTAGAATTTTATTTAAAGATGCTCATATATACCGGTTCTTGATCGTATAATACTTAGAATTATGACAACAATCTATAAAACACTTTATAAATAAGTCATTAAGTGTTAAGTAGTACGTAAAATAAATGCGCTCATTATCAATACTTGTATTTTAAATCTCTCTATATCATAACTCACAAAGAAACTATTTTTATTCTAAGATTACTTGAAGTTATTTCTCATAACATTATTTTAAATTGCGCTTGAATGTCGAGAGAAAACATGTAGTTTTGAAAAAATTACACTTAAACAAAACAATACGTCTCAAAAAGATTATGCTTTTTCTTGTCATACTCGAACCTACCAAAAATTATTGTTTGTAAACTATTTTCAATACTTTCCATATTTTCCTTTTAAATATAAGAAGTTGAATATATTCACTGAGATCAATGACACATAAAATTGAAGATTCTAAAAGTAACACTGTGTTTTCCTTTTCTTTATGCTATAGAGAAGGCTTTACAGTAACGATTCGCTGCACTTTAAAAGCTATTTGCATCCGAAGTTTTATACTTCGCATCAACATTTTGTACCTGCATCATTCTTTGTATTTGGATTTATTTTATACTTTACACATCTCAAAGTGCGTTGTATAAAATATTTTCTTTTCGTCTAAAAAAGTCCCCTTTGTTACATTATTCTATACCCTTTTTGTTTCAAATATTTTTAATAGAAAAATAATAAGAAGAAATTGTTTTTTTTTTCTAATTACTAAAGTTATTTATATTATTCTCTTTTCTATAGTGCAAAAACACTAAAAGAAATATTTTATGATATGTTTCTTTTTTTTTAGACATTTTGATTCTATGTTTTTATTGTGGAAAATATTTTGGTAGGCTTAAAAAAATAAATGCATTTATTCAAACGACAAAAAAGTATAGTTTATCGAAATTTCACTATATATCATATATTGAAATCTAGCAAATGTAGTCATTCTGTTTATTAGTAATATAAAATAGCTCATGGAATTTTTTAAAAGGATGTTCGAAATATATCCTGTTGCAGCAACCTTAAATAGGGAATCAACACACTAATTTCCTTTTCTTTACAATCATACGTTATTGGTTTGGAAAAAGCAGGTTCACTCTTTCATAAAAAAAAAACAAGTTTTAAATCAAAATTGCAGCATTACTGTTTTTCATTGTATTGATTCTGATTCATCATGGTTCTTGAAATAAACATTGCCGATTATAATACTACCTTCACTTTTCTTCTTGCGCTTAAAAATCTAAAAAATAGCTTATAGGGAATTATTTTAATTAAAAACACACGATAGATAATAAATATCAAACAAAAAGCTTACTTTTATATCAGCACACTGAATTTATATATATATATATATATCACTTAGATGTTGTAATATTCAATGTATCACATTTAAAAAAGTGCATAATCTAAAAAGATAAAGAACACATTGACCTGTAAATTATATTTAATTTATCGTTGAATTCAAAGAACTTCGTGAATCTTTTATTTATTTATTTATTTTTGAACATAACAGAATCTACTCACTACTTTCCTTTTCTTTACAATCATACGTCATTCGTTTGGAAAAGCAGACTCTCTCTTTCATTTAAAAAAAAAAAAAAAAAAAAGAAAAGAAAAAGAAAAAGAAACAAGATTTAAATAAAAATCGCAGCATTTCTGTTTTTTAACTCTGAGATACTAATTATCAAGATGGAGCTAGGAGCAATAATATAGCAATGTAAAAATAACTACTTTAAGGAACTAAGGAAGGTGATGCTACCGAAACCGGTATGCTTAAAATTTAAAATTTTTGGTGCTTTTAACGTTGTTATTTTTACATTTCTGAGATATCTATTTTATTTTCCCTTTGTTTTCTGCTGAATTACGAAGTGACGAAACCAAAAATTAAGTGGTAACAGTAAATGTAAAAGCATATATCATGATTACTAAATTCAAATAAAAATTGTAATAAAAGAATAGTAGTAAATGCAACGACAAGAAACCATTAAGACTGTTTACTTGAAGCAAAATTTTGCTAACAAGAATGCAATATAATTGTGTTGGTTCTAATTTATCGAACTCCATGGAATAAACAATGTCGATTATGATACTATCTTCATTTTTCTTCTTGCGCTGAAAAATCTAAAAAATAGCGTATAGGGAATTATTTTAATTAAAATCATACGATACATAATATATATATATATATATATATATATATATATATATATATATATATATATAACCTAAAAAGATAAAGAACACATTGACCTGAGAATTAGCTTTAATTTAATGTTGAATTCGAAGAACTACGTGAACCTTTTTTTATATATAAAATAGTATTAATAATGGACAATATCAATACTTTTGTTTTATAGTAAAAAATAATTCCAATATTTTCTATAGTTTATTTTACTTTTTTAGCTCTGATATAGTATTTCATTCACGGTTAAAAACTGATAATCTCTATTGCAATTTTCTATACTTCTAAGAATCGTCCATTTTCAATTTTTACACCTTCGTATATGGAAAAAAGTACTTTTATCTGCAATTTGATTGAAAACTGCATCTCAATTTATTTTTGAGATAGTCATTTTTTAGTATTTTTTAACACCATTTCTGTAATAAACTGAAATACATCATTTCTGTAGAAAGTGAAGGGGAAATATTTGGAAAAAAGTAGATTACTATATATTTTTTTATGATAACTGAAAACAATTGTAATTAAAATACGTCCTAGTTTGAAAAAAAAATATATAAATGAATGATTTCTGATAAAATGTGGAGCTATTATAAACCATATTTAATTTTAAGTATCCATAATAATGTAACAAACAAATGAAGGCAAATGAATCATCAGACAGCCGATTTTTTTCTCGATTCCTGAATAACGACATTACTTTTTGGTGAGTTTTGTGTATTATTCCGTTATAGTGACGTAATATGCGTACTTTTCTATAGATGTTGTTTGAGACTGGATCGTAAATGTGGAGTTCTTAAGAGGATGCAAATGACGTCATTTCATATAAAATAAAAACATGTATTTTAAGTCTTAAAACTGAAACATATTTTGTGTTATCTATATTTTTATTGTTTTTTCATCGGGGGGGGGGGGGGGTGGCACTAATTGCCGAAAAAGCAGAATTCCTGCTTCCTGGTTGTTTTTATCTTATCTTTGACCGACTGTAGCTAGATCGATTATACCACTCTGCTCAATTTATTTGGTCTTAATAAAACACAGTAGTATAACATAGTGGTACTTTTAGTTTTGTATAACATTCCAAGTCAATCTTCTGTTCGCATTTTCTTATAAACTAATGGTTGTAATTGTACGATTGTATATTCAGTTGTATGTACTTTAAGCTAGTCTACTCACTCTGTTCAGTGAAGTTGTCTTGAAAAACACCCTGTATGCGATACCCGGGATTCTCAGTATTGTTTATACCATTTTAGGCACAACGTTTCAAAAATTATCAATTGAATTTATAAATAATATATTAATAGATTTTTTACTTTACATTGATTGTGTATTTCATATTTTTTTTTGCCGTGATGTTTAAACCAGTAATAAAATACCAAGCAAAATATTTAAAATATGTTTATAAATTTTATTTAGAGATGCTCATTTATAGCGGTTCTTGATCGTACAATGCTTAGATTTATGACCTCAAAGTATTAAATGCATTCTAAATTTAATAATGCATTACGTGTAAGTAGTACGTAAATTAAATACGCTCTTTATCAATACTTGTATTTTAAATATATATGTATTATAACACAAAAAGAAAGTATATTTATTCTAAGAATTCTTAAGAGGTCAGGTAATCTTTAAATCGCCCAAAAATCTGTTATTTTTTAAATATCTTATAATTAAATATAATTCTTTAGGAACATTTAAAAACAAACCCCATACAAAAATTCGTATTAGAAGAGAAGTTAGATCTAAAACACTTTGAGCTTTTGATATTTGATCAAGGAGAAATTTAATCTTTAATGTCAATTTTCTCAAAATAGCGATTTTGTTCATTGCGCGCACGATTTCTTAAAAAAGGTTACCTAGAATTTCACGAAATTTTCGGTGGATGTATTAAGCGTACAGAAGCACAAAATGACCTATTATTATGTTTCTCAAGTAAGAAGTTTAGAGGGTTGGGTTGATTGTTGACGGCCAATTATCTACACGAGGGATATGGGCCCTAGGGGGAGTGCCTTCCGTGGAGGTCTTTCTAAGGGAACCTAATCCGTATTAACGCATGGAAATCCACGGCTCGAAGAAAACCACGAAAACTCCGAACGATTAGGCCGACGGGCGCGATTGGGTTCGAACCCAGCACCTCCCGTCTACCAGCTTCGAGAGCAGAACCTCTCAGCCACTGGTGGGGCGTAAGAAGTTTAGAATTCACGACCACTTTGTAATAAAAAAATCTTGATATTTCGAATTTCTTTAAAAAAATATTTTTTCTCGGGACAACAATTTTTGTTTTTTTCATTGTAGATCATTTTGAAAAATACTTTATATTTGTACTCAATAAAAAATCTTGGCTTGTTTCAGCCATTCAAATGGGAAAAATCATGCGCGCAATGTATGCAAGAATAATTCTTTCGTAAAAATTTTATTATCTTTAAAAATAAATAAATAAATAAATTATATATGTGTATACCTTTTTTAACAACTCAGACTGATAAAATAAAACGTTCCTAATATGTATTTTCAATTTTATAGTTAAAACTAAATTAGTTAAAGTGTGATTACAGTTCTAACACACGTCACTTTTCTATGTACTTTATTGGATGAAAGGGTACCTGACCCCTTAAAGTTATTTATTCTAACGTTATTTTAAATTTCGTTTGAAAGACGGTAGACAACATGTAGTTTTGGTAAAAGTTACACTTGTACATAACAGTATATCTCAGAATGAAAATGTTTTTTGTTGCCATACTCGAATCTACCAAAAGTTATTGTTTGTAAATTATTTTCTATACTTTTCAGCTATTCCTTTTGAATATAAAATGTTGAATATATTCACTGAGCTCAATGATACATAAAATTGAAGATTCTAAGTAACACTGTGTTTTCCTTTTCTTTATGCTATAGAGAAAGGTTTGCAGTAACGATTCGCTGCACTTTAAAAGCTATTCGCATGCGAAGTTCCATACTTCGCGTCAACATATTGTACCTGCATAATTCTTTGTATTTGTATTTATTTAGTATTTTACCCATCTCTAACAAGGAAAGGGGAAACCTTGTTAATCGCAGATTTTGATTATTGTAATATATGTTGCAGGGTAGAGACCCCTTATTGTCAGGTTCAACGGATATTATCCAACGCTCCTTAGTATTTGATAAACCGGGGGTCTAATACTAGTACACAACTTAAAAACTTACATTGCAACCGCAATGATTGGTTGGTCGTAGCTCAGTTGATACGGCGTTCGCTGGCTGATCTCATTGCCCGGGTTCGGTACCCGAACGCGCTACATTTGTTTTTCTCATTTTTTGTGTTATAAATATACTTGTAATTATAATTTAATAATTTCAATTGCAAATTTTTATATCATACATTAATTATACTGTTAACAAACTTAAATTTATCATTTTTTTTTTTTATTTTTAAACTATTATTTCTTTAAAGAGGTTTAAAAAGAAATTGGATCTATTATTGAATGATAAAAATTCCAAAATCGTGACAAAATCTGTTGTGGTGCCATCTAGTTATGATAAAATAAAAGAATATTCAAATAAAATAAAAATAAAAGCAGAAAGAAGGTAAAGGTGAAAGCAAAATAACTGAAACAGCAAGCATACGTATTACAAATTTAAAAATCTTTAATATGCAAAAAATCGGTTGTAATTTAATTCTGATGCTAATTTTTAATATAATCATGCTTATTACTTTAAAAACAGAATAATAGCATTATCACATTGACTTCCTTTGTTAAAGCAATGCGTAAATGATGTTTCTTTAAAATCACGAATTGACACAATTGCTCAATATCACTGCATCGATAAAGAATATATGAAATACATTTTAAAAGTGATTTTTAAAAAAATTAAATGTTTTATGATGTTTTATACAACTATTTAGTTAAAAGCAAAAAATTAAATGGGTTAAAATTGTAATTAATATACAATATTGTAAATTTTAATTGACAATGAGAATAATAATTATACTTACAAGTATATTTATAAAACAAAAAAATGAGAAAAACAAATGCAGCGAATTCAGGTATTGAACGCGCGCCCGCAGATCAACTGGCAAACGTCGTACCAACTGAGCTACGACCAACCTATCATTGTTGTTGCAAAGTATGTATTTAAGTTGTGTACTATTATTAGACCCCCGGTTTCTCAAGAACTGAGGAGCATTGGATAAAATCCGTTGAACCTGATACTAAGGGGTCTCTACCCTACAACATATATTAAAATAATCAAAATCTGTGATTAACAAGGTTGGCCCTCTCCTTGTAAGTGCATTGCATAAAATATTTTATTTTCGTCTAAAAAAAGAGATTTGTTTTCCTTACAATGTTTAAGTCATTTCGTTTCAAATATTTTTAATAGAAAATAACAAGAGGAAACTGCTTTTTTGTAATTACTAAAATTATTTATATTATTCTCTTTCACATAGTGTAAAAGCACTGAAACAGTCATTGTATGATTGGTTCGTTTATTTCGCCGTTTTTGTGGAAAATGCCTCAGATTAAAAAAAAAAAAAATGCAGTTATTCAAACGACAAGAAAATAAGATTTATCGAAATTTCACTAATATCTCATTTATTGAAATCTACCGAATTTATTTATCCTATGTATTAGTAATATACAAATAGCCCATGGAATTTTTTTTAAAGGTGAATTTTTTTTTTTTAAAGCTTAGAATTTTTTTTTAAATATCCTGTTACTGCAACATTCAACACATATACTATCTACTCAAAATCTAAAGTTTCTGGAACAATGGAACAATGGAACAATGTGATCAGCTTTATGGACTACCTAGTTGCGGAGGAAATTTACATTCAGTGGAAAGGTGATTGTGTTGCAAGGGCATTAGGGAGCCTTAAAAAAATAATGTTTAGACGTGGCTAGTAGCCACACAATTAAAAATTACTTAAAAGAATAAATTAAAGAGATTAACAACAAAAAAAGTAGATAAGTACTAGTATAACATGATTTAAAAAAGAAAAACAAAAAGAAAAAGATTTTTTTTCTTTTTAAATAAAAAAAGAAAAAAATCCGTTAGTTCCAAAAAAGATAGGAAAGGCGAAAAAGCTACCGGGGGGGGGGGGTGCCCCATAAAAAAAGGACTCATTTCAGAGACCATACATTAGTATATTTAATAGAATGCTAAAAAATATAGCAGAAAAGCAGGTATTTTTTTTAACTATACACAGGACAGAACAAGCAGAAAGGTTAAGCAAAGCAGAAGGTGGGGGAAACTCACTCTTCATCGTTAAGCAAAAACGAGCGTTTAGGGCGTTTTCTATTAGTGGGGTCAGATACCACGTAGTCGGGTAGTTCCGCTATAATTTGGTTAGGGAGACTGTAGACAGTATTATAAAAAAATTTAACAAGTTTATTTATACGCTATTTTAAGGAGGTACTTTTCAGATGCCTGCGGATAGTGGTGTTACGTAGAAAATGATGACCATTACGAATATAACGTACATTTTTGTTATGAGCACGGTAAAGATAATCCATACTAGTTTTGCAAGCGAATCCCCACATCGGACAAGCATAAGTTAAAATTCATCTAATACATACATTATACAAGATTAGTTTATTATGAATAGAAAGAGTATTACTTTTTAAGAAGAGGAGAGAGGACCAGGGAGATACCAGCAACTTTGCCTCGAATATTAGTAAAGTGCTTTTTCCAAGCAAGTCTTCGCCCCACCAGTGGCCGAGAGGTTCTGCTCTCGAAGCTGGTAGACGGGAGGTGCTGGGTTCGATCCCAATCGCGCCCGTCGGCCTAATCGTTCGGAGTTTTCGTGGTTTTCTTCGAGCCGTGGATCTTCCATGCGTTAATACGGATTAGGTTCCCTTAGAAAGACCTCCACGGAAGGCACTCCCCCTAGGGCCCATATCCCTCGTGTAGATAATTGGCCGTCAACAATCAACCCAACCCAAGTAAGTCTTCTATCAAGTGTAACCCCCAGATACATAATGTCATTAGTCCAAGGAATAGTAGTGTTGTTAATAGGGAAATGTTAATTTTCTAGAGAAATAGACAGCAGCTGTTTTCTGCTCGTTGAGCTTAACACGCCATAGAGTACACCAGCTTAGGAATTTATCTATGTGTTTTTAGAGAATTTTGTATAAGGTGAATGGGTGGTGTGCAGTGGCATACATTGCCGTGTCGTCGCGTACAGGGCCAATATAAGTCCTCAGTGCTCTTGGGATATCGTTGAAAAATATCTTGAATAATGTAGGCCCGTGGACCGACCCTTGAAAAATACCAGAGAGAATAAGGTATGGAAAGTATTTTAAGTAGTGGTATATAAAGTATATAAAGAGTGGAAAGTATATTATTAAGGCGGACACGAAAGGTGCGGTCGCTAAGGTAAGAATGTATGAGAAAGATAAGTCTAGCATTAATACCGAGCTTAATTAATTTGTATATAAGGTCAATATCCCAGACCTTATCAAATGCCTTAACGACATCAAGAAAGACAGCCGCAGCTGGTGTATTCGTGTTTAGTTTCTCACTCAAGAACTCTACAACACGAAGAAGTTGATGTAATGTGGAATGTTTAGCTCTGAAGCCAAATTACTCGGGAATGAGTATGTTCAGTTCGTCTAAGATGTCATGTAGCTGGGACCTGATGACTCGCTCAACAACTTTGCTGATAGAGGGTAAAAGAGAGATGGGACGATAGTTAGTCGGGTCTTGGAGATTACAATGATGTTTATGAATAGGTGCAATAATAGATGTCTTCAAAGCTTTAGGAAAGCAATAGAATTAAAGGATAGCATTAGTAAGTTTAGTAAGATAAATTATACAGTTGCAAGGAAGATTTTTCAGAGCATAATTAGTTATATTATCGTATCCAAAGGCTTTTCTATTTTTAAGATTTTTGATGATATTGGAAATAACAATTGGTTGAATTTCCGGGAGTGGGTCCGTGGGAGGGGTAGCTAAGAAATTTTGAACAGTTTCATTGACTTCAAAGTAATGATTAGGGCTGGCAAGGTAAGGGTTAGGGGAAAACTGCTCAGCATAGGACTTGGCAAGAATTTCCGCCTTGTGTCTGTCCGTGCATGCCGTGGTATTAAAGGCAGTTAAGGGGGATAGTAGAATAATTATTATTAATTTTTTTCTTTATTTTTCAGAGAGAGTTAACTTGAGGAGAGAGGGAGTTAGGAAAATTGCTCCAGCTTTTTTGCTTCTCTTTAGAAATTAGATTTTTAATTTTATTATTAAGCCGGTTAATCATAGGCTTTAATGTAGGATCTCTAGTATTTTGATACAGCCGTCGGATATCATTACGTTGCTTACGTATAGTTAGGCAGGGTAAAAGAGTTATTATTTTTAGTATAATGATAAGTAGCTTGTTTTTTAGCATTAATAATATTATTTTGAAAGTTATCAACAGCATTATCAATATCATCAGAGTTAGTATTATTAGGGAAAGTTAGGTAAGAGTTGGAAAGAATAGTTTTAAATTTACTCCAATCCAAAGCGACAGAGGGTGGGGGAGAAGGAGGGTCAACAGAATCAATTATAAAAACAACAGGAAGGTGATCAGAACTTAAATCATTGATAAATGTAGAACTAATAGGAAAAACCAAATTTTTAGAAATTGCAAAGTCAATTATGGAGGGACGTCCTCTACCAAACCCATTACGTGTAGGAGTGTTGGGTGCGTGTAATCTAAGTCCTAGGTGAGTGATTAGGTTGTGTAGTGAACTGCCACGACGGGTGATTGAATGACAGTTCCACCGCCGGTTGTGCGCATTATAATCACCTGCGATGAAACAGTGCGTATTTTGTGAGAAAAGCTGTGTAAGGTCATTGACTGGGAATAAAGGTGAGCGTCTAGCGTATAAAGAAACAAAGTTAATATTAACCCGTGGCAATTGTACAACAATTCCCGTGTAGTCAAGACCTGTGTATGTAGTTCGTTGGGTAGGGTAGTGTGGAATGTGGTGTCTGATGTATATGGCAATTCCGCCCTGAACGGATCCAGAACGGGGGGTATGGTAGAGCTTATAACCAGAAATTTTGATACTTTTATTAGGTTTGTGCACATCTTGAAGAATATTTACATCAATATTAGGGTGATTTGGGATAAAAGCACGAAGTACGTAAATTTTATTATTTAAAGCAGAGCAGTTCCAGGATAACATCATAAGAGATTTTAGATGAAGACTAGGCTCGGTTGGGGGGGGGGGGGGGGTAGAAATCATTAGCTAATTTGTCGAACTCTTGAATAATAACAATCATTTTTTCCATGGGATTTTTATATTTTTTTGTTAGAGTAGAAATATATTTTATACATTTAATGAATTTGAATATTTGCAGAATTTCTTTTATGTCTTGGAAAGTACTAAATATTTCCTCTATATCGTTATTGTAGCTGGGAGTAATTTTGGTTGATTGGGATGGAGTATTTTTAGTTTTTTAGGAATTAGCAGAGTTAATATTTTCAGAAGATTGTGAAGAAGAGGCATCCTGAACTAGTAATTCAGCATTATCAGAAGCAGAATCATTTGATTCCGAGTTAGTTTCATCCTGAGATTTAGGTTTTGTATCTTTGAAGACGTCTGCCAATATTTGAGTTTGTTGTGAAACCCTCCTATCAGTATATCTACCTTTCACATAGATAGGTCAATTAATCAACGATTCTCAGCGGCCACGTATCTTGTAAGCATCTTGAAGGGGATAGGTGCGATACATTTCTCTCTACAGATTATTGATTTCATTAGTTGTTAGTTTTTTGGATAACAAAAAGATTCTACATTATGAAAATTAATTTAAACCATATTTTCCATATGAGCACAATTATTTGTTAAATTTGGAAGTTTTTGAATGTCACATTTTCTTTCAAATGCGGCATAAATGAATAATGCCTATTTTTTGCAATAAGTAGTAAATTCTGGATGCTTTTATTTATTGTTAAAATTAATTTCAGTTATTCCAGCTGTGTTTTTCCTTAAGCAATTTTAAAAGCAAAGAAACTGAACTAAAATACATTTACGCTTTTTTAAAATAATTTATATCAAAACTGAAACGCATCTTTTATATTTTAGAAATTTAATTATGAAAATAATGCAGGATTTTTATATGCGCAATTATAAGAATAGTAGAAGGGAAAATACTGTACAAAAAATAGCCTTCATTTCTCTGGGTATCTTAATTAGAACAATAATATATATTATCAAAACTTGTTTCTTCGAGAAATAGTACACACTTTTAATGATTTTTTTTAATTAAATCACTGTTATACATTTATCGAAAATATAGCTTAAGTGTTCAACGTTATATGCATAACGTATAAATTGACATTAATTCTAGAGTAGAGATGGGAAATACAGTTACTCTTTTGGTTAAGAGGTCGGTCGCATCGTTCCAAACTTGCACAAATAACAGGTTCCAACAACCTGTTATTTTTGTAACGTATGACTAATGGATGTGTATGCTGTCAACGGATGTTTTAACTAGACGGCCTTTAAATAAAATGTTTGAAATAATTTTGGACGTACGTATAGACGCTGTTTTTTTGCTGCGATGAATCCCCACCATTAAAATTAAGTTTTTGGTTTGAAAACGTAATTTCCACCGGACAATACTTAGTTATGATACCTAGTTATGATACTTTTAATGCAATGCATTTCAACTTTTCTGGCACTAAAAACACGTTTTCCGTTTATGATAAATAAAACGTTGAAAATTCATAAAATTCTAATGAAATTGATATGAGCCAGATATTATGAAAACATTTTAATTTTTAACTATTCAAAAAACACCTATTATAACATAAATTGGATTTTAAATTATGCATAACAAACTATGAAACATTTTTGCGACTGGAACTATACTACTAATAATAACGGTTTAGAAATTAGGTTTTGGTAAACGATAAGAAGAGACACCCTGTATAAAAATAAACAAAGTTTTATCAACACAATTCGTGAAAAAAAAAAAAGTGAAATTTTGTTCCCGACTTCATTGCTGCCATATGTATCAATGCATATGCATAACGAACACCATAAGAACATGAAAATATTATTTATACGTTTTCAATTAAATGCGATTTTTCAATGCAATAGTAAGAACACGTTTTTTCCATATTTGGTGACGAAAAATCTGAAAATTCATTAAATTGTAAGTATCGTAACTCAGTAAGTTTTGGTAATAAATGAATAAATGTTTACTGTTTTACATGTTAAAAGTTAATACATGCATTTACATGTTAAATTATAAGGCCCAGACATTGCAATTTTTTTTTTCTTAAGTATCTAAAAATAATCCAGCTATTTTAACGTAAATCGATTTTTATAACATTCTTGAAAAAAACTGAAATATTTTTAAAATTGGAACTATACTTTTAAAACTAACAATTTAGAAATTAGCTTTTGGTAAACGATAAGAAAAGGCATGGTACATAAAAATAAACACTGCTTTAACAACATGATTTGTAAAAATGAAATTTGATCCTTCACTTCATTGCATCCCTATTTATCAACGAGTATCCAAAGACAATCCAAAAGAATTGAAAATGATATTTATACATTTTTAATTAAAAGCAGTTTATCCAAATAGGTTTTTACTATGTTTTTCACATTAGATATAATTGCATTAAAATTAAGTGCTCACACAAAGTAATGCGATGCTATTGTCTTTCTTTTATTTACATTGAAATAAAATAACAGGACTAAAAATATTTCTAGCTCTTATTTTCTAAAATCACAGTATTGAGAAAAAAAAATAAAAAAATGAATAATAAAAACACATGCCCTCTTTCTAAAAAATATAGCGTCAAAAAAAAAAAAGAACAAAAACTTGTCAAACACCATGAGCAATATCCCTTTGAAACATTCAAATTCAAAGAAACCTGCTCTTATTTTCTAAAAACACTGTATTGAGAAATAAAAAAAATAAAATAAATGAATAATAAAAACACATGTCCCCCTTTCTAAAAAAATCTAGCGTGAAAATAAAAAGAAAAAAAATTGTCAAACTCCATGCGCAATATCCCTTTTAAACATTCAAATTCAAAGAAACCACCACCCAGTCAAAAATGACTAACAAACTAACTCTGCCAGTACAACGAAGTCGGAAATATTCCTATCCTCTGATATACTATATGGCCAAAGGTGACCGGTCACTTGAGATTTTAGATGTTTTGTTAAATATCTAGAAAAATACACGAGCATTTAACCGGAAACTGCAGGTGCGTAAACAGTATAGTATAGAATATTAAAGACGCGAATAATCACATTGCTAACATGTCGTAAACCAACTTAGTGAAAAATGTCCAAGCCGGGAATCGAACCCGGGCCCCTGGAACAGATCTCCAGTGCTCTACCACTAAGCCACAAGGACGATGTCCAGCTTGGATCTCTCGCTTATATAAGTCTGTAAGACTGCAACTGCAGCACTAGAAGGAAAAGTCTTCATGAGCACACAATCTAGTGGTGAAACATGAGACGCAATCAACCCAGCATCGGTGAATATACAATTTTAATTAATTTTTCAACTACTTTTCAGCAGTGAAATTACGCTTGAAATTATTGAATATTAAAGACGTGAATAATCACATTGCTAACAAGTCGTAAACCAACTTAGTGAAAAATGTCCAAGGTTCGATTCCTGGCTATTCCTGGCCATTTTTCACTAAATTGGTTTATGACTTGTTAGCAATGTGATTATTCACGTCTTTAATATTCAATAATTTCAAGCGTAATTTCACTGCTGAAAAGTAGTCGAAAAATGAATTAAAATAGTATAGTATAGGTCATACATTTCCTTGAAGATTTTTCCCGAAACCCAATAGGGGACCGTCAACAAACTGAAAAAGAACGAATATCTTTTGGCCCTGTAAAAACTAATGCAGCAAATGTGTTAAAATTAAAGATTATTAATAAGTGGCTTATTGCAATATACTGTGTTCATTTTTATGGGGATAGCATGTATACTCGTAGAGAAAGGTCTTTATAAAAGCAGTCCCATTTTGCCAAGTTTGTTGCTTATAATTTGCAGAGTTCGTAATATAAATAAAAAGTTCTTTTCAGAAAATATGATAATACTCTGAAGTCAGAATTAAAAAATAAAAATTGCATGCAAAATGAGCAGGTTTACTAAAAATGTTTCACTGAGCATGCGTGAATGCAATCAAAATATAATATGCATAATGTATTAGCTAAGTATATAGAGCAACTTTTGTGAAAGTATCAAAATAACAGTTTGAAAATTCTGAAAATTACCGTCAATAGAAAAAGCTCGAAATCCGTTGTTCCCAAAAAGAAGCAAAAATATGACGGGTTGTATCACATATTTGTTGATTAGTGCAAAGATAGCGTACACGATATTGCAAGTACTGCTATATTTGGATACAGCTCTTCATCTTTTTGCTTCCTTTTTGGAACAATGGACTTCGAGCTCATTCTATCGACGATAATTTTCAGAATATTCAAGCTATGATTTTGAAACTTTCACAAAAAGTTACGGTTATCCAAAAGATATTCGTCCTTTTTCAGTTTGTTGACGGTCCCCTATGGGTTTCGGAAAAAAATCTTTGCGTAAATATATGACCTATACTATACTGTTTACACACCTGCAGTTTCAGTTTAATTCCTCATGTATTTTTTTAGATATTTTACAAAACGTCTAAAATCGCAAGTGACCGGTCAGCTTTGGCCATATAGTGTATCCTTTATTAAAAAATACGTTTTACTTTTCGTTCCTATAAATCCCATCTACTAAAATTATATTATGCAACGGTATTTATCTGCACAACAAATTAGAAGAGATTAACTTGCATCAGTGTGATGTGTCAAAACATATTTTGTCTTCGTATTAAATTACATCAGTTGCATTATTAGAACCAACAGTAATGAATAATAAAATAACTGTCAAGCTCTATACAGTTTCTCAGAACATTTTAACAGTCAGTCCTACCGTTTGTTCCTAGCAAATGGCCAAGTGTTTGCTACAGAATTGAACTCTGATTGGTTGTTTGCAAATTGCTTCACAGTTACTATATTTTACTCATTTTCTGCGGTGGATGATATTTTCTATTCATTGAAGGCCACTAAAGACATGAAAGGCATATTTTTGACTGTCTGCAATTGTTAATGATTTATTTCTATTAGCTTTAGCGCACCATAATAAGCGTTTAAACTAGGACTTTTTTTATTTAAAAGTACATTTTTTTTTAAATTTTTAGGGTTCCGTGCTTAAAAAGTGATAACGGAACCATTAGAAGATCACTCCTGTGTCTGCTTTTCTGTGTGTCACATCTGTTTTACTCATAAACTATGGAACGTGCAAAGTAAGGGTTCCGGGTAAAGTTCAGATGTGATCCCACACTGTAAAAAAAAATGGTAACTTTCCATGTAAAATCCAGGAACGTTTCGCCTTTTATCAGGTTTTCAGAATAATTTAGCTCTTTCCTGTGAAATTCTGGTTTTCTTATCTGAAACGTTCCTGAACAAAAGTTGGAAACAGTAAAACGCTGCGGCCGCCATTTATTATTATTTTTTTCCTATAATCCGTTGCTCGCGCGGGAGTGTCGAAAACGAATTCCTTAAATGAATGTAAAAAAATCAATATGGAATGCAAATAAATCAATAGACGACATAATCCTTTACGTCTCTATTGTCAAGATAATTCAGATGAAAATACAATACCTCTGTGACATCACTAAGAGATTATCTCTCGTACTTGTCTGTGAAATATTTAACGAGCAGACTGTGTAAAAAAAAATACACCTATTATTTGGATCTGCATTAACCAGGGGACAATCAAATATGATTCTCACCTATTTTGATTAATTTAAAGTATGTTTTAGAGTTCTTATCTCTAATTATTCTTGTGAAAGGATTTCTTCAAATGGGCCTTAGATTTTCAGAAATTAGATGCCGAGTTTTAGCATACGTTTCAAATACCCATTAGTTTGCAGCTCTCAACGTGTCTTTCGTGGTGTGGATCCAGAAAGCTTGCACGCCACCCGTACGGCCCGGGTTCGATGCTACCTCTTGACTTTTTTTTTCTTTTTTAATTAATTTTATATTTTAACACTTTATTACAATTTGATTTAAATTTGACATATATTTGACACTTTGAATTGCTGCAAATTTGATTTTTTTTTTTTTTCGGAAAAAATATACAATTACGTTTAGGTTTTTTTTTTTCATGAAAATTTATATGTATTTTATCTAACTTGTAAACTAACATAATCACTGACGAAAATCCAAAATATTTTATGCCTAGATTTTTTTTCTAATTATTATTTACATTTATATATTTTTATATTTTAAGCAAAGTTCAGAAACAATATATCACATATATATTTACTTTATTGAATTTTAACTGAAAATTTATTTTTTCGTGTAAATTATAAATAATAATTTTGATGTCAATTTCAAAATATTTTTTCATTCTAACAAATAATGATAATAAAGCGAAAATTGTCAACTGGAAATGTAAAAATCGTCTGCGGATCCCGCATGCTGTGAAATGTCAGCAATGTCATAATGAAGGGAACGAACATCCAGAGTGAATTATGTCAGCCAGGTATCGGTCCGGATAGCCTAACAGGTAAGGCATTGGCACGGCACGCCAAGTATCCAGGTTCGATCCCTGGTCTGGACATTTTTCGCTCTTGTGCTACTCCAGCCTTGAATATGTCAGTAATGTTTTACTGTCAACAGAAATATTCCTGGTATTTCGCAGGAAACTTACTGGCATTTCTGTAGAAAGTTTTTAACATATACAGTAAAGTACCAGTCATTTTCAAGAAATGTTTCTTGGAAATAATGGGCAACTCAGCTGCCCATTTTTTCCCAGGAACGTTGCGGAATTTTTTTTACAGTGCACAAGTGATAATAACATCCGTATATGGTATTATTAGTTTAAAAATACCGGCTCCCTTTTCAAAAATTACCACACAAACATTAGTCAACGTTTGGGAAGGACTGAGCTATCGGCTTGATGTGTACCGTGTGACGAAGGTACTCACATTCAACACTTGTAAGCTTGTAGGTAAAACTGTTTAGGTTGCTCTTTTATTTTATGTATTAGTTATAATTTTAAGTTTTATGTAATAAATACTACCAAGCGTTAAATCTGCAATATTAGTTTAGAAACACCCTGTATTTAGGAAAATACAGAGGGTCTAATTAAGTTACTTGGAAAAAAAACCTTTTCTTTCAATATCGTGTGAAAATTTCGTAACGCTGAACACAAAAATACATTTCTTTTAATTTTAGGTATTAAATTTTCAGAGATATAGTCGAAAATGTAGTGCACAAATATGACCCCGCTCTATTTCCAAATCTACTGAAACTAAAATTATTAAAAAATTAGAGGCAGTAGACTTTAATTTAAACCTTGCAGGAAAATTATAGCGATTAACCTAGGATACATAGTTTTGGGGAAAATCGCAATTTTCCGTTACACACAAGTTTCAGTTTGCAGGCATTCAGCAAAGGTGTTGAGGAGCGCTGCAGGTACACATCGTAGCAGATGTAAAAAATCATTGTTGATAATGATTTTCGAAGGAACCCGTCGGTAAATAGCCGAGATATTAACCCTTTAATACACAGACGGTTTGGACATGCATAATGACAGGTGCAGCGTACTCTATGTACTATCGGCTTTTAAAGCCTAGATTAATGATATATAAGATATAAAGCCTAGATTAATCATACTTTTAATGATATATTTTGTAATACAATGCCCAGTAGCTGTATAAAAGCAATGAAAGTCAAATTGCTAAAAACAGATTAGTTTAATTAGAATTAATCACATAAATACTATGGTTTTCGCGACTAGTTTCCATTGAGTGGATCTATCAATACGCCTCCCGTTTCATTAAAAATCAATTAAACACCTTTCTGGAAAAACGCGGCACGCACCAAGGCGTGTTACAACTTCGCGATTTCCTTTCAAAGCGCGCTTAGCAAATTGCCAAGTTTGAACAAGGCTTTTGTTGTAGGTGCATTCTAAACAGAAAAGATTATTACTACACTGAATTTAGTTTTATGAAGCGCCAAATTAAGAATATGCACTACTTTTATTCTCAGTATCGAATTAAGTTCATCATAAAGGGATTAGGATAAGATTAAAAAAAAGAGTTATACAGAATAGCGATATTTGATATTATTTATGTCTCATATCTCTTTGAACTTTTACGGTATAGCCGTTCAAACTTTCTAGTAAATACAGCTATACCCAACCCTACATTTTATAGTCTTTTTTTAATAATACAGCTAATAATTCATATATTTATTGCATAGAACCTTCTGAGCGCGATTAGTACTCGCACTTGATTGTTTATGGTTTATTAATATCGAAAACAAATTTTGGAAAATTTATTTATTTTTTATAATTTTAATATGCATTTCTAAAAAAACTATATTTTCAGTTTTTCCTTTCTTTTTTTATATACATTGCAGGTAATACGTTCCAAATTTAGCATGTACCTTCAGTTAATGTGTTACTAAATAATGCACTATAAAAAAATAACATTGTTATTTATGCTAATACGTTAAATAATGCCCATCTCTTCTATACAGTAGTAGCATATTTTGTTTTAGAAGGCAGTTGGTCGAGTTGAGTATTTTTTTCGTCACTTCTTGCTGGTGAATAAAGGAAAATAACAAACAGTTTTCATTAATTATTGCAATATTAAATTTCAATAAGGCTACAAATTTCCAACTTACTGAAATTCGTCTGTTTTCTCGCATGTTACGAAATATTTGGTAAAGGTGAAAAGGAACTGTCACTAATGCTTATGTTGTGGGCTTTTCCGACGAATTTATACTTTTCTTTCCAATATGTACTTTAAAATGCTAAAATGCCATGTAACATTACTATGTTAGAGTAAAAATCTTCAAAGTCTGCTTCACGAAAACTTTGTTTTCATTCATAGTGGGAGATGGTTTACAGGATGATAATTCGTATAGGCGGGAAAAGACTGCCAGACTAAAGACTATGTCAGATTAAAGATAAAAATAAAATTTTTAAATACGTATATTCTACAGTCCTGTGAAAAAGATTTCAATAATTGAAACGTTGAAAATATATAAACCGTTCAAAACCTAAAAAAACACGAACAGTTAAAAGAGGTTTATAATTCTTAAACATCCTTGAATAACAGTTATTGTTGAAGCTGCAGTTCTTTATATCAATCCAGTGTGTGCATAAACCTGATTGTTTGTTTAGAGCGTAATTATATATTTTGTCCTTTCGAGGGTAGGTACAAATATAATAATATACATACGTAGAGATGTGTCCTGAAGAAGGTAATGTAAAATAATGCCATTTTCAAGCATTATTTATAAAATGGTGTTTAAAAAACATTTTTTGAAGTATAATCATTTATTTTCTTTAGATTACAGATTCGTTTCTTTATATTATAACAGATTCATATAAACATAAAAAAATCATAAATATAAAACACTTCTCGAAAACTAATAGTGAACTTTCTACCACGTTGTGTTTTTTTCTACGCTGATCATTAATGTCCTATTTTGTTTTAATTCTTCCAATAATTATAGTTTTAACTTTATTTAAATTTACAAAAACAAAATCACTTCAATTTGCTATATATATATAGACTAGTACAAATACATGCTTGTATATACTGAAAAATAAAACAACGTGTTAAATATAATTGAATATAAGATTTTTAAAGTACAAAATTTGACAGTTTGCAGTTGGATAAATGTGTGATGTCTGACAGTAATTTAGAAGACTTATGTTGTGTAAGGTACATTTGAGAAGAAAAGATTTTTTTTTCAAATGTAGGATATTTAAAAAGAACTGGCATTAGGGAAAAAAATCAAGATTTTACTGCTAGAGGAATAAGAGTTAATCGGATGGCGATAATTCCGGTGAATATGGAGAATGAGGCACATCGCCGTTAAGACTAAGGAATTTCTGCCTGGTTATTAATCACGTGTGGGGTCCAAACAAATTTACGTTTGCCCAATTATGTCCATTTTTGGAATAAAGCATTACTCAGTAGATTTAACTAAGAGCAGTATACAGTCGAATCAATGGTTTTGCTTAGTAGTAGCAACTCGTATAAATGCACAGTGTGCATTGCACACACTTGTAATATCCCAACATATCGAGCATAATATTCTTGGGATGCAGTCCCACCTTTGAAGATATTTGCGTCAGCTTGTGCTTTGTCCCCATGGCGTTTTTCGAACTAAAATATTTCAGTCTATCCACCTTGCATCTATCGTTCTATTTCGCTTAAAAAAAGGCTTGTTTATTATACGTTTGAATAGTGAACCGCAAGCGGAAATGCTATTGATCCAACTCACCCTTGTCAATTTATGCGGCACCAAACATTCAGAACGGAAATGTATCCCACTTTTCGCAAATGGTTTTCTATACTTGTATGTGAAATATTTAAAACTGTAGCAATCTTCATGGATTCCACATAACAATTTTCCTGACATAGGTCGTATTAATTTCTTTCAAACAACTGGAGTGTGTCCCATCCATTGATGTTAAATTCTCTATATATTAATAATGAAATATTGTATCCAAGGCGAATGTTTCCCTCTGGAATAATTTTCATGTATTAATATAGTTTCTATCGATGCTGGAATGTTCTGTGTTTGCCCCCGGGTCGGTGGCTCACGGTAAATATTCCATCTTGTGCTGCGTTTGTAGCCTTGCCAACATATAATAGTGAGAAATGTTCCTTGCTGGGTATCGTTCCAATTGGTTTAGTCGGTAGAACGTCAGTGCGCTATACTGATGGCCCGGGTTCGAGTCCCGGCTGGAATCTGTTTCACTATGTTCGCCTTTTAAGCAATTACTTTGAAATTTTCATTTGAAATGTTAAATAGTTTATCAAAAAATTGCTATTGAAGCATTATCAAAATAGATGAAATTGTTAAAAGTAATATATGTTTATTGATCAGATGGGGTAAATTATATTGAATTTGAAACTTGTGCTTAAATAAATTCCCACTCGAAGCTCCTCTACCATAATTTCATTTGTGCATGATATCTAAGATACATTGAATTAATATTTATTAATAAGTTGTGAATGCAAAATATTGGCTATTCCGTATTTCAAAGACATTTTTCTCTTTCATTTCATATCTAAAATGTCTCGTAAGTGGGAAAGGGGAACAGTTAGACAGTCGAAGTTTGCATTACCAGTTAAAAGTGCAGTAAAAGAAGTGAATAGCAACGCTAAGATATAATTGCCATATTATAAGATCATATATTACAAATATAAATACATATAAGTTTATACTTATGAATTTTAACTAGGTACCTTGAATACAGAGAGAAACATATTGGTGTCCCATCCATCCCTATTAGTGCCCCATTCATCCCTGCTATAGGGATAATTGGGACAGAGAGTAGCGTTTTTTACATTTTATAGTATTTTACTGTATAACAATAATCTGGACTAAATATGATGCATAGATGTAGTCAAATACCTGATTTATGAAATGTGATATATAATATTGATAATAACTTTAAAAAAGTATTAAAAATAAACATTTTTGTAAATGTGTCCCATTCATCCCCACCTCCCCTACAACATAATGTGACGATTATGTACGTTTTTACATCAACAGATACGCCTCGCGTCTGAGGCAAATATTTAAGAAACAAAATAAATTCACTCACAAATTCCATGAAGCGGAACTTTTCAATCGGACAATCCAGTTACGGTTTGACGCCAAAAAAGGTACGCGGAATTTCAATAAATTCACACCAGATTATAAAACAATCGAAATTGTTTGCCAATTCAATATCATACAAGAATAAGTTACACGAAATAATATTTATTTAAAATTCATTTAAATTCAGAAAAAAAGATATAATTTTGGCGTTAAAATAAACTCTAATTATGTTTAAAAGCTAAGTATTTAAACGTTCTACGCTAAAATGTGAATTTCTCGTTTAAATTTTTAATAATGCGCATGAATAATACTATCCTAATTTTAAGTGTTTAAAAAACCTATTTAATATTACAAGACTTCTAATTATTTTATTTAATAGCGATATTATTTTATAGTCAAAATATACTTTTAACATAACACAATTTGCTGATATGTTTAAATATTCTTATTTACATGAAATCTAAAAATATTATGAATACTTTTAGCTTTAAAAGTTTATATGTAGAAATTAATATAAATCTGTTAAAATCCGTCGAAGAAATTTCAATATAAACGTTAACAAAATAATCTTTAAGATATAATTATTAGACACGGCAATCAAAAGTTTACATTTTGAACGTCATGTGAAAGATAAACGGATAATGCTTTCAATATTCAAAGCAATACCGGTTCTCTGTACTCACATTCATTCTAAAATAAGATTCAAGTTTCTTTTTTGAATTTTAAATAATATAAGTTTTTTTTTCTTTTGTTACACGAAATGTCGTTAAAAATACATATACGGATTTTTGTTTCCGCTTCTATTTTCATACATCAAATACGAAGTAATAAAATCCAAACAATTTCTTTCATTCTGAAAATGTAAAGCACATGTAAATTCTTATGCTTTGGTTCAATATTTTATATTTAAAATAATTGACTTTTTTGATGATATTTTGAAATTGTATTATATCCTTCAGAAAATTCTTCGGCAGTTAAGCCCATCAAAGATACGTTAAATTATCTTGTTCCATGTTAAATGTAACCCGAAAAATCGAATTTGAATGTTACTTTTCACGATACAGCTAGAAACAATTTCCTGAAATCTCATATATTCTATAATAAGATACACGTTTCTCCTTTTAATTTTAAATAATGTATGAAAAAGATCACATTTTGCATGTTTATGACATGGAATAGTCGTTAGGAACACACATCTGGCTATTTGTTTAAGGTATATTACCCATGCAATTTTGAACTTACTGGTATCGTTGAGAAAAAAATTCGGAATTTATATAATTAAGGAAACCTTAAATTCTTTATTTCGATGTCAAATATAAGATGAAGTACAAGGTTGGAACAACACGTGAAATTTTCTATTAGAAATATTTATTTGCCCATCATTGAATATACTTGGCATTTTTTTTTTTTAGAAATTCATTGATATGAAGAAACTTTTTAATCTCATATTTCATGCTTAGGTCTTTTCACGAGGACAATTACTACAAAATTGAATGACTGTTTTGTGGACTGAATGATATTGTTGATGATTGTTGAACTGAATGATAACAATGACTTACCACAAAATAAATAAAAAATATATATAAGTGTAACGCCGCTGTATCTGCAAATGCTAGAAACGATCTGTAAGTGTCATATTTGGCTATATGTATCGTGTACAACATTTGTGTTCATTTATAAGAGATCAGTACGTATGGTAATGCAGTTGTGAAAGTTTATTTAAAAAATACTGATAAATATCACATTTTTTAAACTGATAATAAGTAGGATATTCAACAAAATTTACCATTATTAAAAATTTGACAAATTTCACTAAAATAGAAAGCAACAGAGCAAATTTCGTCACAGAATGAATGGTTGGAACGCAAGTGGTGAGAAGTTAAAAGGAAGTTTTCAACTGTCTCAGGCCGACCGATTGGACGAAGCGGTCCACCATGGCTCAACCGTGAAGGTGGCTTGGCTACCATGATGGCCGGATCTCTTGTGTTTGGACTTTTTCCTGTGGGCCATATGAAAAGCCTAATCTACAAATGCCCCGTTGAAACCGATGTGGATCTAGTCGCCAGGATTGCCGTTGTTACCGACGATATTCGGAAAACGCCTGGTGTCTTCGCAAATGTACAGTCGTGGAAAAAAAAGTAAACACCCCCTACTAACTCCTCAACAAATTATCGTAGAAGAAAGTTACTGGTACAGTACGATTTGAAATAAAGTCTACTTTTAAATGATGTATATAAAATTTGCGTAGGGCGCCATCTACATATTAAAACGAATCCAAACTTCATTTTTTTCAATGGCAATACCCAATTTTAACAAGATATTTCAAATCTTCGGTTCACATTATGCCTAGACACCGAATTTCAAGTCATTAAAATGATAAGTTTTTGAATTATAAACATTCAAAATTTAGTGCTTCTAATGTTAAATTACATTTACATATTTTTATTAATATCTCTAGAAATTATGCTCCCAATGTGCTAATTTTTTGTGTAGCAATAATACTAATATACCCAAACATAAATACGCTGAATTTGCAATTTTTATAATTTTATGATATGAATTATGGATTATGAAATTAATATTCGAAAAAAATATGAATTGCAACCTACAATTTTTTTATGGATTTAGATTTATTAAGTCCTGCTGTATGTAAATCCGAAATTTCACATTTTTCTTCCAAGTAGTTTTCAAATTATGCTTAAAAAACGGCAAAATGATGGTTTAAGGGGCCGTCTATAATAGAAGTGACTAGATATTTTGAAATTTCTTCTGCTCTCCTGTAATCTAGCAGGCTTCATTGACTTCTTAAGGTGCCTTGATCAAGATGGAGGCTCTCTCGGTTAATAATCGATTTCCGAACTTCAATTCGGATACAGTCCTTAAAATACGCTCGTTTTATAATAATTAATTTCTCGGAAACTTATGGTACGAATTGCATAAAAATTTGTTTTTAGGCTAATTGGAGGATGTAGTTCATTTATGATGTCAGAATTGTGTACTGATATTGAAAAAAACAAAGTTATGTTTCGTTTTAATATGTAGATGGCCCCCTAAGCAAATTTTATCTATATCATTTAAAAGTAGACTTTATTTTAAATCGTTCGGTACCAGTAACTTTCTTCTACGATAATTTGATGAGGAGTTAGTGGGGGGTGTTTACTTTTTTTTTCCACGACTGTACGTCAGTCCCTATCCGTAGGTATGAAGCGTGAATTACGGCTGGAGGAAGTTCTTTTGAGCAATTTCTTTGAGCATGTAGATTAATTATGTTCTTATTAATAAAATGTTTTCTGAAGTACCTCCTCTCATTCTTGTGTTAATTCTTTAACTGCGACAGTGAAAAACTGCATTTTAACTTCTCATAGCTTGCGTTCCGATACAATACATTCCATGACGAAATTTGCTCATATAGATATGCTATCACCCCTCAAAGTTTTGCGCCCAATTTTTAGATACACCCTGTATATTAAATATCTAAAAAATATTAACAGAATAAGGATAAGTATATATTAAATATCCATATAATGAAGTGAGAGTCTTTAGGAGATAAAAAACTGTATATGCGAGAACGAATTTTTTTTAACATAATTCAACAATCTACTATATTGGACAGAGCATATACGACTAGAATATCTTACAAATTCGGAAATAAATTCGCAATATAATACGCTGAGATTCACCTTTTTCATAAAATTAAATAAAAAATAAGTTAATTTCCACAATATGTCATTTTTCATTTTTAAGTTTTCATTTTCATTTTCCCTATCTAAATTTTACTGTCAGTTTTATGGACATTTACTTATCATTAAAATAACCATTTAATAATGTCTATTTCTGGAAAAGAAAATACTTTTAAAACCAAAAAATTCATTCAAAAGCTACGAGTTGAAAAACGATAAATACACTTTCTTTTCTTAGAAGGTTGTTAATAAAAAATGACAATTTGTGAAAAATCCGTTATACTGTAGGTACATTTAGAAAGGAACTGAAATTCATCTTACTATGTCGCCGATATCCTTTTCAATTTCGAGGATATTCATCTGGTATATATACAAGAACTGGACTATATAGTGGACTACGAAAATATGAAAAAACATGTTTTCTTCTGATTATGCGAATTTAAAGATTCTTTTATTTAAACAGTCATATCATTAAATATTGAATATATATATGAGGACATAAATTTCAAAGCACGCCCTATCAAAAAAAGCTAAATTTGGGAAATCGCGAAAAACCTCTTCTTGCGTCCATTGGTTTCACTGTAAACAGTAATTTTAAAATGTAAGAAATACACTGCAAAACTATTTTTTTTTTTTTTTACAGATTGTGGTGTTTTTTTTCGATGCAGCTGCACCAATAGAATAGAGTGATAGATACAACTCGATTTTATTTCGAGAAGGCGAGTTTTGAAAACTCACGTATAATATACGAGTACATATATATATATATAACTATTTTAAAACAATACAAATCATCATCAACAATTGTGAATGCGCATATTATAAATGAATTTTTATGCAAATTAAAGATGATGTATTAACCTTTAACCTGACCACTGATCATCATAACAAGCAAGGGAATGAAATTAAAATATAGTAAAGCATCGAAAAAATGGAAATATTTGTGGAACCAAGTCAGAATCATGATGCATAAACTACCTTGACTTCCACAAGTAACATGTACAGTTTCATCCTTGCATAAGCCCTAACAAACTAAAAAAAATGCAAAATTTTGGTTCTCCGAGCACAACAAATCCAGAAATAACATAAGAAAAAAATGGATGAAAATGCATTAAAAGTAAAAGCATATTTCCAATTGAAGATCCAACCATTCCATCGATGATACAAAATTAAAAAAAAAGTATTTTTGCACATGTTGTCAAAAATATTGAAGTAAAATGTTATTAGTTCACCCATGAAGCTAAGAATGAACAATGTAATAAGGATGAAATAGATCACTTATGGATGAGAAATAGGCTTGTACTCTAATTATATATTTATTCTAATTTATTCTAATTATATATATAAATGTACTATAATTATATAAAACATTTTAATCACTTCCAAAGTTTTATTTTTAGGAATGGGAGGAAGGAATTAAGGGGTATTTTAAACGAGTCCAAAATTAACGAAAACTTCAAAGTTTGAATAAGTCCATCTTTAAAACCTTTTTATGTATAAACATGAAATTTTGGGTATTGATTAAATATATTGTGCTTTGTAATATGCTACCATTAGAAATTTATTTGCCTTTTACAGAATTTCCGTATTGTTGAAATAAAAATAGCTCTTTTTTTTTACTCCAGAAGTCATTGCTTGCATGATACGTTGAGAAAGTATGCATGGAATGTCATGAAATTTGGTAAGTATACTAAACAAATATGTGTGTTTAACATGAACTACTTTTAAGTACTTAAAACGGTAATATTTTTAGTTATGACTATTTTTAGTCATTAAAAATATACAATTTCAATTTTTTTTTATTACAAAAGTATTTTTTTATATAGTTAATGAAATAATTTTGGCCTAAGAGTAGTTCATTTTAATCACACATATATTTTTAGGGTCTTTAAAAATTTCATGACAATCGATGCATACTTTCTCAAGATATCATGCGCAATGACTTATAGAGTAATAAAAAGAGCTATTTTGATTTCACCAATACACAAATTCTGTAAAAGGCTAATAAATTTCTAATGACCTCATATAACACAGCACAATCTGTTTAACCAATATCCAAAATTTTACGTTTATACATAAAAAGATTTTGAAGATAGACTAATTCAAACTTTAAATTTTTTAGTTAATTTTCGTCGCGTTTAAAACGTACAAGACCCTTAAAATAAATAAATAAATAAATAAATAATAACTATTTGTAAATTAACATTTAAATGAGTAACTTTATTAAGTTAATATAAATGATGAATTAATATATATATATATTTATAAAAATTATACGGATGATTCATTAAATAGTAAGTCAATTTAAATAAATGCATATATTTATACATATCTCATAAATCAAATACATTGTTTTAACAAGTTTCATAAAAATATCATATGACACTGCATGCCTTAAACAGAGAATTTGCGATATTGTTTTAAATTATATGGAAGAAAATTTTATATCTATAAAAATATGCATGTTATTCTTATACCAATAAATAAAAATATACTACAGCTACAAATGTTATCGAGTAACTTTCAAAAGTAATTACAAATATTATTTTATTTATTGAATTTTTCGAGGGTCATCTAGATGCACACATAACGAAATATTAGGCATAGAAAACATATCAAACAATTTCTTTACATCTGCAAAGTTCCTACGGAATTTACATTTCTTTAGGTATTCTATTAAATAGCTAAAATCGAAAGTGTTCAGTGAATGTTTACTTACGTTATTGAACTAACATATACTGAACTTTTAAAACAAAATTTACATTATTTTGTTGAAAAAATACTACTTTTGATCAAGAGTTTTCTCGATTTTGCGCGCTGTGCAGCGTTTCTCAGTATCATAAAATTCAAAATTTCATTTCATATGCTACTAATAAGACAAAAAAAAAAAAAAAAAAAAAAAAAAAAAAAAAAAAAAACACAAAATAATTGTAAGTAGTTTTTTGTATACAGTAGCATAAGTTTGCACTCATTAAAGAAACATAATTGTGTAGTTTTGTACAGATGTTTTGAAATTTTTGATTTCTTAAGAAGATTGTCAGATTTAAGGTACCCATTATTAACAATAAATGTGATTTTATTTTTATTATAAAAATCGAAGGCACAACTTTATTTTTTTTAAGCAACTGTTAAGAAATAGGACATATATGAACTTTTATTTGAAAAGAACAGATGGAAAATCCGTTCACACATTGCGCAAAAAAATCTAGTACCAATCGAAAAAAATGTGCTGAGTAAGTAATTGCCAAGCAGTTGCACAATTGTTTCTTTAAAAAAATAATAACAGAGTTAGGACTATGAGGATGTTACATTTTTATTAAAATATAGTGCCTTAAAAATGAGAAATTAGAACACAAATAACAAAATACTTAAAAAAATGGAAATCAGAGTGGCTTGAATTAGTTTAAAATTCTGCCTTAGAAAAGTTTTTGATATACAATCTACTTATAATAAAAGCTGAGTGCACGTGACCGACGGAACGATGCCGGTGCGAACCACTCTGGTCTGCGAAACGACCGTAGCTAAACGCCATGTTAGGCTTAATGAAAAACATATCTTAACATATGACAGCTAAATGATAATTTTTTCTACTTAAAATCATGCCTGTTCAGCATATTTTCATATAAAACATGTGTATCATATCCATTTATAATGTATTAAGTTCTAAATTAAAATTAAGCTATTAGAAATCAAATCTAAACAAACGATACTGTTGCCATTCAGATTCAAATTCCAGCAAATTAAGAAACAAATGAATGACTCTTTGACGATTCATCAAAAGAAAAAAAAAAAATACGGCTAACATCTGATTCTGCTTTAAATATATTTTTTAAAGCATATTAAAGCCTTTAAGTTTTTTGAAATGCTTTTTTCATTTTTTGAAATGCGTTTTTCAATGCGTTTACATTTATAAGCAGCAATTTTATTTACGACTGTTCACATTTACAAGCAGTCAGTTTACGACATACATATGAAGTATTATGTAATTTATTGAATAAATATTTTAAAAAACATTATTTAATGATTATTCATCATTATTCATATGAATCATTCATATGAATATTGATTCATATCAATGATTCATGTATTTCACTCTTCTGTAATGGCAACAGTGAAACGCTGTTTGTTTAGGAAAAACAACAGAGGGATAAACGTGCTGATTTTTCGCCACTACTCGCTTTCATCTGTCAATAGTTATTTTTGAATGTTTTGAAAGTTTTTTTAATTTTTATTATGGACTTTCGGAAAGAAGGCGCAAATTGACCAGGAAAAGAATTGCGCAATCGCGGCAATCAACGGATTTCTCAGTTTGCCTGATAAACTCAGCTGAGTTTACACCGAACAGAATTAAACACCCATATGCACAATTTTTTGTTTATTTTTTATCTAAACTATGCATATTTTAAGTTCATGTTCATAAAGTGTTTATCACTCACAGGAACGTTTCATTATAATAAAGATTTAAAAATCAAAATTACATTTTTTTTTTTTTAATTTTACTAAATTTTTGTACCGTTAAAAAACATAGCTTTTTGTATGTGTATTACTTTCAATGATGCACATAATGGTGTTTTAGTTTTGGCCAAATATATGAATCAAATTTTAAAGTTTCATCTAAAATTAAAAAATAAACATCTGATTTTTTAAAGAAATGCCATATGTTTTTTGTTTTATTTTTAAGTTTCTTATTTCACCTATGCTGCATTTTTTAAGCTGAATTTAATATATTTCTGTGAATTATTTTTTGCTGTTTGAAAAATGCAACAGCTTTTTTTTTTTTTTTTCAACTATGCATATATTTTTAAAAGCATTTACAGACATGCCACTTTCCAGCGAAAACAGGGAATTCCATTTTTTTCGGCACAATTTATCATCCCTGGGATTGATGCAAATCAGTATTAAAATTTGTTGACATTTTTAGGACGAGAAGGGGGGGGAGGGGGTAGCAGAATTTGACAAAATAAAAATGCGAGTACAAGCAACTGCAATTTGAGTTTATTTCTAATCCTTTCCCATGACCTGTGCATTTAGTCCATGTATAGAAACAAACAGGATGAAAAAAACATATAGCCAGGAGCTTGCAACTATCATCTGTCTGCTTTCCCCGAAGGATTGCAAAAATCATCAAAATATCGTAGAAAAAGGGTGGTGTCATCAAACGAATATGAATTCCATCAAAGGATCGCAGAAAAAAGCACAATTTTTCCCAAAGGGTCCTTTAGTATGCATGTTTCGTCTAAGGATCATGGAATATGTGAATGTCGCCAAATAATCGTGGAAAAAACATGAATTTCATCAGATGACTGCAGAAAAAATGCATTATTTGATCAAAGTATCGCGAAAAACGTGAATTACGTCAAATAATCACAGAAAAAATATGTTTTGATTAGAGGATCACAGAGAAAACGAGATTTTCGTCGAAAGGTTGCAAAAATGTAAGTTTCAACATAAGAACCTAAAAAAAATGTAAATTTTGAAACCGGGGGATCTTGAAGCTTATTGGTTCAGCAGTATCAGGTGAACCGTTAGTCAGCTAAATTTTCTGTTACGTAACTAATTTGCTGCATACATTCGGATGCACCTGTGCTTCTGTCAACGTATTTTGATTGTAAGGTAAGTCTCGCTTGCTCTGCTGTTTATTTCTTTTTTTTATTAGGATTTTTGCATTAGCTGTTTAAAATGCACCCTTTATTGGTGAATATATCGATTTTTACATTGTTTACCGTTTTAGAGTCAGACGATTCAGCCAACGGCTGCCGAAAAAATTCAGAGTCTGAAAACATCGAGGGTGTATTACCAAACATCCATCAAAATTTAAATTTAATTCAGTTAGAAGAGAAGTATCATACCTTGACGATATTTCAGACCCTGACTAGGATCCCTTTTCCTAAACATTAAATTATTGATTTTTATTAAATTTTAACTGATTGTTTGTTTTTTATGTAAATATTTGAAATTTTTTTTGTATGAAATTCCCCCTTTTTTTATGAATCGCCGTCTCATTTATTGGTATTTCTTTATATTTATCCTTTTACTTTTATGTTATGTTTCATAAATTTTTTGGCAGTTGTGAGCGACATTTTACCTGCATTCGTGACAAATTTTTCATGGCAGTAAAACTTCGTTTTTAAATCTTTATGTTACTTATAAATCCATGTTTTTACATCATTTTCTATTTTTTTTGTGCAAATCATTGATTTATAAATAACATAAAGATTTAAAAATTGAGTTTTTCCGTCACCTTGAAAAGATTTTTGGCACAATTTTTTTCGTCAAGCGGCACAGGATGAGAAACTCTTCCCTGAATTTTGTCAAAGAAACGTGAGAGGTGTAATTCATCAAAAAGGCGCAGGAAAAACGTGAATTTTGCAACAAATCCCGATAAAAACACTCATTTTGTGAAAGGATTGTGGTAAAAACAGTCATTTTTTTAAAAGGTTGCGAAAAAAATATGAATTTCATCAGAGATGTGCAGAAAAAACGAGAATTTCACCATAAACATTAAATTATTGATTTTTTTTTTTTTTGTTTGTAAATTTTAACTGATTATTTGTTTCTTGTGTAAGTATTTTTAGTTTTTTTTATATATATTTTTTCTGTATGAAACTCCCCTTTTTTCTGAATCGTCGTCTCATTTATTGGTATTTATTTATATTTATCTTTTTATTTTATATTAGTAAGTTTTTTGGTAGTTGTGAGCAAGATTTTACCGGCATTCGTAACAAATTTTTCAAGATGGCGGAAAAACTTCGGTTTTAAATCTTTGTTATTTATAAATCCGTGCTTTTACATCATTTTCTATTTTTTGGGCAAAATCATTGATTTATAAATAACAAAGATTTAAAAATGATGTTTTTCTGCCATCTTGAAAAGATTTTTGGCAAGATTTTGAACAATTTTTTTTTTTTTTTTTTGCCAAGTGGCACTCTTTCCTGAATTTTGTCAAAGAAAAGCGAGAGGTGTAATTCGTCAAAAGGGCGCAGAAAAAAAGCAAATTTTTTAACAAATCCCGATAAAAACACTCATTTCGTCAAAAGGCTGCGAAAAAAACACGAATTTCATCAAAGATGTGCAGAAAAAATGAGAATTTTGCCATAGGGTTGTTGGAAAAAGCTCTCCCCCCCCCCTTCCCCCCGCATGAGGTGGTTCATATTTTCTTCATTTGAAGGTTGACTTTTACAAACACTATTTTTTTAATGCTTTTGAGGACTTGCCACTATCTGAATAATCATCTGTTTAAGTGAGTCTGACTTAACGTTGTAAACTTACAATAACACTTTCCCGTCATTTTTGACGGGGCCATATGCTAGTCTACATTATAAATTGTTGATATGATTGTCAATATTTCTATGCGAAAATTCAATACTACATTGTATCGATATTTGCCTGATCGAACAAAACCGATAGAGGACTTCTGACCGGAATTGTATGATTTTAGTTTGTTTTTTGTTGTTATTCTTGTTTTAGATTTAAATGCCAGTATGTAATCAGACAATCCATCTTATAATAATAACTACTGTTGTCATTTAGTAATGTAAAGTAAAATTTTACAGAAAGAAATATAGAGTATTTATAGAAAACTAATAACAACTGGCTGGCTAAACACGAGGGGTGATTTGTAGTAAAGAATTAATAAGGTAAAATATTATTAATTTTAAATAATATAAAAAATAAAGTTGCCGCCTATAACTAATACAAAGCAATCACAAAAACAGAAATAAGATGTAAAAGGATATTTTTTAATGAAATATAATAACATGATCAGACATTTATTTTTCATTAAATGAAGTACTGAAGATCATGAAAATAAATATTAAGTAAATAAAAATTTTAATATGGAAATGTACCATGTATGTAGAACACTGAAATTATATAAATTCTCTTGCTATAATGTTTATTAAATTCTTGTTGATAATGAAAATCAACACAGTTATAATTTTTTAAACATATTGTGGAATTCTTAAAAATTATATATTGAGACATCTTTTTGTTTACACTCATGTTCAAAATTAAGAGAATTTGTATATTTAGCCGAATTTCATGAAAAGTACTGAACGAAAGGTAAAACTAATGCTTCGAAACAAATATGCAACTGTTTAATGCTGAACACCTAAGCGTAAACGTGTGAATGGATGGAGTGGGTCGAGGAATAGGCTTCAGAAGCGAAAGTGGAAATTTTCGCGGTTTGTTCGCTCGCACACGATATATATATATATATATATATATATGTAAAATATATAATATATATATATATATATATATATTGTTGTTTTGTTTTGTTTTGCAACATTCAATAAAATTCAAAAGAAAACAGTAAAAATGTGTAATCACCAACGTTTGTATGATGGGATCAGTTGGTAACTTGCAAGGAGAATAGAAGCAGGGAAGTTTCAATTGCAGAATCCTAGAGACTTCAATGTAATGCCTAGCGTCGTGTTAAACTTATGGAAACTGTTAATAGAGACTGGATCCAAAGAGAGAAGGTGTGGACATGGTCGTTCAAGAGCCACTACAGCTAACGAAAATCGCTATCTGTCAAATAGAGTGAGAGGTAACAAAAATGCAACAGCTTCTCAGCTCACTCGTCACTTTTATGCGGCCACACACAGTCGAGTTTCAAGGGTTAGTGTTTGCAGAAGACTGTTTGCAATAAGACCTACTTTTTGCGTCTCGTTCACTTCTGAACACAGGAGATCCCGTTTAGTATGGCGCAGATATAATCGCCTTTGGAACAAGGATCAATGGGTACCATTCTATTCACTAACGAGTCTCTATTCAGCCTAAATACAAATTCTGTACGTACTTTCATCTGGAGAAAACCAGGGATCCGCTACCTGCCATTCTACATCCGAGACAATTACCATTATGGAAGCGGATTTTTGATGGTATGGGAAGAAATCATGTTCGATGGGCGCACCCCCCCCCCATGTGTTTAGTAAAGGCTCTATGAATTTGTGAAGTGTATGGACAATATCTTGGTACCTTAGATTTGCTTTTTCAGGGATACAGTTGTCCTTGATTTCATTTTATTGGACTACAATGGACGCCCAGATAGAATTAATCTGGTCGACAAATTTCTGGAAACTGAAAATATTAGTTTTATGGATCGACCAGCCAGATCTCTAGATCTAAACCATATAGAGCATATCTGAGACGCTCTGCGGAGGAAAATTGGAACTCACTTTCCACCTCTCAAAACCACCGAGGGCCTGTAAACAGCGTTGTTGGGGAAGTGAGACTATCTGCCACAAGCACACAAAAACTGCCTGATTTTTGGTATCAGTTTACATTGTGAGAGCTGTATAACTATAAAGGGGACCATACCCTCTATTAACTCTTTTTTTTTGGTTCAATATTCTAAACCCTATTTTATACCTTCCGACTGCACAATCATGCGTGTGCATTATAACTGCTGAAAGTTAATTTTTGTTGCATTATATCATCCTATGTAGTACATGCCTAATTACATTAAAATATCTAAAGTAGTTCTGGAGTTAATCGGTCAAATCTGGTAATTCTCTTAATTTTGAGCATGAGTGTAGTATACCTATGAAAAGGCTGTATAAAAATTCTTCCTTCATCGTCATAAACAAAAAGACATCAATCATGAAAAAACAAACCTGTTTAAGAGTAATTTTAAACATTGTTAACAACATTGTTGTCGGACATTTTTCAATGTGAATTTGTACTTTAAATCTTTATTAAACACAAACCCATAAGTCGTACGCGGAACAACAATTATCCAAGGACCACTCCCTAATTCAAAATTGAGTTTTTTTTATTATCACCCTAAAATAAAAATGTGACTCCATACTATTGTAGTTATCTGTTCTTGTAGTACCGAGATTAGCAACATGTGACTTCCAAACACCATATACGTAATATTCACACATTCTATGTACACTGTAAATTTTATAAACAAAAGATCATGTAAATGAAAAAAAAAATACATGATACTTATACATAGTATTTTATTTAAACAACATTCAAAGCAGATAAAAGCTAATTAATTCTATTTTCTTCACAGAATTTCCCAAGTGGATAAAGAAAAACTAGACAAAAGAATCTTTTAAATGCTGTTGATGTGTCAAGAGAATTAGCGAATTTGAAAAGCCCTATTCCAAAACAATGCCTTTTGAAATATGAAATACTGAGCGCTAGATAAGAGTTTATATGTTGAGTAACTTTTAAGAAAAGACACTTTTTCTAAGACTATTTTCAAAGTCAAGAATTTTATTGTTTTATAATTGGTATAAGAAACATACTAGAAAGACACAATTGCGACTGAAATAAGGTGAGAATTACCTTGAGAGTGTACAAAACAAGTTCATTTAAACATTTTGTATACATTGAATAATTGAATATGCACTTAGGTATATAATAACAATAACAATTAATATGGATTTGTAAATGCGAGAAGAAATGCTCAAATTTTTGCACATAAATTTCTCTATGGTATGAGTATAATAGAAAAAAATTTATGTATATATATATATATATATATATATAATTTTTTTCTGTTATATATATAATAAAGTTGAAATCACAAATATATGAAGAAATGGATAAAGTTAAGATGATTTAGAAATGAACATATGAAACCAGTATGTAAAATAAGAAACTATGAATGACTCACAGAATCAGCAGAGGAGCTTGTGAGTTCATTCATAGAAGATGCGTTATTTCATCCAATTTTGTCGGCATTAAGCCTAAAATGACAAAATTTAGCTCCTTATAACGCAAACATTACAGAAAATAGATAATAAAAAGCTAAGAGATCCAAATAAAGATACACCTTATACAGGATATTAAAAATATTAGAGCACAATACCTGAATGACATACTAAGTCAAAACTACTGCATATCAGCATGGGAAACAATGTTAAGACTATTTTAATATGTGATCTACAGTGGAGCATCTGAGTGAAACCCATAACTGTGCTGCCATCTGGTCTGAGAAATGAAAAATGTAAATTGGAACTGAGTTAATAACAATAATGTTTAGAGTTGCCATTTTAAGCCCCCCCCCCCAAAAAAAAAAAAAAAATTAAAAAAATGAATGAAAATGATTGAAGAAATCAAGAAAAGACTTAGATAAACTTTTAGTTAAACTAGAATGAAAAAATAGGAATAAACTTAATAAGTACTGAGTGAATACAAAACAAAATAAAGAAAAGGAATAAATTAATACAAATAAAGAAATATATAAAAATAAATAAAAGGGCAATTGATTAAATTAACGTTTTTAAAGACAAAAAATTGTAATATAAAAAAAATGAAAATATAAATAACATTTAAAAAGATGAAGAATATTTGAGATAGTAAAATTTAGCCTTGTATTATGTAAATAAATTTAAAAAGCAATGAAGAATATTGAGATAGAAAAATATATCCTGAAATGATGATGCAATATGTGAAAATTTATTATGTTAAATGCATGATTATATATATATATTACTATTTTAAGATTATTTATTTAGTAAATTCTAACAGTTTTTTAATTATAAATTTATTCTGAATCCTCTTCCTATATCGTGTACTTAATAATCTATAAATTCACGTTGGATGTTGAGGAACTTGTCAGTATTAAATAGTTTTTAAAAAAATCTGTTTCAACGAATGGCGTCCAAAGAAATTCATAACAAAAGCAAAATATTTAGGTTTTATTCAATGTATTATAAAATGCAAAATATAGCAACAAGGGAGGCAAGACTTTGCTTTAATTTTTTATACATAAAATTGTACGTATTATCATATATACCTACATGTATAATTTTCTATAGTAATTAACTGATCCTGCCGGCGTTGTCCGGACCCGTAATAATAATAATATTAAACAAACATTATATTTCTATGCAATTACATCGGTAACTCGAATTTATATGGAAGTTTTCAAAAAATCGAACCTCTGAGCGAAAGATCCTCCGGCTCTTGTGTCCACTGCCTACGGAACCGCATACAGGGCGCGTTACACAAGCAACAGAAAACTAGTATTTGAACTTTCGACTGCAAGTGGGCACATTTTGGTCTAAAAGAACATCTTACACCTGTCCCCGCTGTCTGTTGTACAGTATACAATAGGGCGGAGCTTAAAAATCGTTTTTTAGAAATTCTTTTCCCGCTAGCGCGGAAAAGTTGTGGAATGCTCTCAGAAATATACTCACAAAATTTCAAAATAATCAATAAATAGCTTCCGGTTCCAGTTTAGTGTCTAAATATGCAATTTTAGGCGAAAATGTTGTATATTTTTACATTTCAGTAATATTTTTAACTTCCGACATTTTCTTGGCGCTAGCGCGGAAAAGTTGAAAGAATATATAAGGAACATAAGTCCAAAATTTTATAGCAATTAATAAATACTTCCGGTTCCAGTTTGGGGTCAAAATATGGGAAATTAGCCAAAAATGATGTAAATTTTTACATTTTAGTGATTTTTTAAATTTCCGATTTTCTATTCCCGCTAGCACAGAAAAGTTGGAAAAATATACAAGAATGATAAGTGCAAAATTTTAGAGTAATCAATAAATATCTTCCGTTTCCTATTTGGGGGTCTAAGTAAGAAAAATTATGCAAAAGAGAAGAAAATTTAAAGGTCGATATATAGAAAAAAATGAAAAACATTTGTAAACAAATTTATTTATGGAAGCTTTAAACCTTTCTTCATGTGTTCGTTTGACAAGTGAGGGGTAATCGGATGTTCCGCTAGTTGGTATGAGATACACGTAAGATTTAGTTTAAAGTTACGGGCAGGAATTTGGAACACACAAACTCCTGCTCTCGTTTTTTCCCTTGCTTTCAAAATCCTACGTAGTGCAAGTTTTCACACATTCTGGTGTGGGTTGACAAGCATTGCAAGGATTATTATTGATTCAGGATGAAAAAAGTAACCATTTCTATGGATGACGCGATCCACACTCCAGATCATCTGCAAGATAACGTGAAGCTTGAATTGAAAGAAGATTTCGTGCTTCATTTGTGAAATTGGCATACGATTTGATTGTGAGTTTATCATTGACTGAGTTTATCATACAAATTTACGCACCTGCGTGGTTCACAATCAAATTGCCAATTGCACAGATGGAGCACGATATTTTTGGAAGACAATTCAAACTTCGCGTTATCTTACAGATTATATGAAGCTAGTTGTGGATCGCGTCATTCAGATAAATAATTATTTTGATCATCCTGAAGTAATAATCCTTGCAATGCTTGTTGACCCAAACCAGAATGTGCGAGAACTTAGGATTTTGAAAGCAAGGGGAAATTCGAGAGCAGGAGTTTGTATGTTCCAAATTCCTCCACTTAATTTTAAAGCTAAATGTTACGTGGATCTCATAGACTGGCAGAATTGCCCACTACTGGAACCTCCAGTGCGGCTCACTTGTCGAACGAACACATAATGCAACTGATAAAATCTGGCGAATATCCGGAATCGCCATTGGGAAGCATAAACTTTCCGTGCCACATTTAATGTGTTGAAAGGGGAGTAAAACTGACAACAGAAGCTTCCCTTGCAGTCATCTGAGAGAAAAAACGTGATGACCACATCATATCCAGAATGGAGTCAAGGCGTGCCGTGCCATCGTTTAAAACAAAAAGCTAGTATAAAGTGAAAAATATAGTAACATGTGAATGAAATGCATTTAATGCATATTTGCAACTTTTATTCTGGAACTCCAAATACACTTAGTTATACAAAGTCTGTGTATTGTGTGCATAATAAGATTTGTTGTTTAATGTTCCTAATTATTATTTACGAATGTCTAATTTTGTAAAAAGAAACGTTTAAATCTTCCATAAATAAATTTTTATGCAAACGTTTTCCATTTTTTTTCCTATATTTCGATCCCTGATTTTTTTTTCACTTTTGCATTATTTCTCATATTTAGACCCCAAAGGGAACCCGGAAGGTAGTTATTGATTATTCTAAAATTTTGCACTTATCTTTCTTGTATATTTTTCCAACATTTCCGTGATAGCGGGAATAGAAAATGGAAAAAAAAATCACTAAAATGTGAAAATTTACATCATTTTCGGCTAATTTTTCATATTTTGACCCCAAACTGGAACCGGAAGTTACTTATTAATTGCTCTAAAATTTTAGACTTATGTTCCTTATATATTCTTTCAACTTTTCCGCGCTAGCACGAAGAAAAAGTTGGAAGTTAAAAATATTACTGAAATGTGAAAATTTAGAACATTTTCAGCTAAAATTGCATTCTTAGATTCTAAACTGGACCGGAAGATATTTATTGATTATTTAAAAATTTTGTGAGCATATTTCTAAGACCATTCCACAACTTTTCCGCGCTAGCGGGAAAAGAATTTCATAAAAAACATTTTTACGCTCCGACCTAGTATACAAATTAAGGGGCGCTGCAAAATCATTTAGTTCCACCTTCCACCTACAAGTGGCATATTCTCTTCTAAACGAACAGCCTTTTGAACGAAACTCCGACTCGTGCCCCCCGCTGCCTCCGGTACCATATAGTAGGCGCACTGCTTTCGAGTTAGTTCCATCCTCCTCCTCCAGGGGTCGCAGTATGTTCTATATGAACATTCGTCATAGGTCCTAGATGCCTGCGGCACCGTATAACAGACGTGCTGCACAGACGCTACCAAATATGTTAGTTCCACTTTCCATTGCTAGAGGGCGCACTCTATTCTAAAAAAAATCTCTTTTCAAACAAGACACCATTATTCAGTGCATCTGTAGATATATTACTTGAGAATTTCGGAGATATATTTTTCGAGATAGATTACTTGAGAAATTATTCCTCAAATAAGAATTTAAGAGTTTTGCTGAAATTTTTATGTGAAAATAACGATAATCAAAACTTATAGATTAATTTGTAGACTGTGAGAGGTAGTAATTAAAAAAGTCCTTCCGGCCAGTGCCGGGAGGAAGAGGTAGCTTTCATAATCCTTATTTAAAAAAAGCCAACTTATATCATTCAAACACACGAAGCTCAATTTAGTGGAAACCGAAAATAGGAGATTCAATACTAATTTCTATCAATATAATGAATGAGAATTTCGCGAAATTAGTCAGCTTTATCCAAGCTGCTTTTCTTGAAAGTAACTTATATTTGGCTGCCAAATTCGGCAATTTCTTAAAGTGCCTGTCCTTTTAAGACAACATGGTGGATGAGGCTAAGCAGTGAACTTGGTCGAGACCTTAGTAATTGCTGTGCACATGCTCACTCACATTGGAATCGGTTAATATATAGGAGTGCTGTCGCATGCAAAAAATCAGATTTTTCAAAATGTCACCCACAATAGAAATTGAAACTGCTATATCTGAGCCATTTTTTAAGGTAAAGACAAACAAAAAATGCTCCTGAATCCTTATATCAAGATCAAATACTTAAGAAAGAAACCTTTTTCAATTTCTAATTTTTTTGCACCTCACTTTAAATATATATATTTTTTTTTTTTTTAATTTAATGGCCGCCATTTTGAAACAAGAATCTGGCCAGCGAACTTGGTCGAGGTGTTGATGTATACTATCCACATGCCTTCTTACATCGAAATAGGCGAATACGTGTGTTATCGCGTGACAAATACAAGATCGTTTCAAAATGTTAGCCATGCTAGAAATTCAAAGTGCTATAAATCAACCATTTTTTAAGATATAAACAGAAGAACAAATTTTCAGAAAAAAAATTGCTCCGGAATCTTTGTATCAAGGCCAAACACATAAAAAAATCTTTTTCATTTTTCAATTTATTAATACCTCATTTTGTATTTTAAATTTAATTTTTTTTAAATGGCAACCCTTTTGAAACAAGATGGCGAATGAAGCTGGCCAACGAACTCGGTCGAGACATTGGTATGTACTATGTACAGACCAAGTTACATCCAAATAGGTTCATAAATACGCCTGTTATCGCGTGACAAAAATCAGGTCGTTTTAAAATGTCAGCCTCAAGAGAAATTCAAAATGCTATTACTCAGGCATTTTTTTTAGATATAAACGAAAGAAAAACTGTTCCGGAATCTTTGTATTAAGGTCAAACACATACAAAAAAAATCTTTTTCATTTTCCAATTTTTTGGTATCTCATTTAAATTTTTTATTTTTTAATTTTTTTAAATGGCCGCCATTTTGAAACAAGATGGCGGATGAAGCTGGCCAACGAACTCGGGCGAGATATTTGTATGTACTATGTACACACCAAGGTACATCCAAATCGGTTCATAAATACGCCTGTTATCACGTGACAATAATCAGGACGTTTCAAAATGTCAGCCACGCTAGAAATTCAAAATGCTATAACTCAGCCATTTCTTAAGATATAGACGAAACAAAAACTGCTCCCGAATCTTTTTATCAAGGTCAAACACATAAGAAGAAAATATTTTTTCAATTTTCAATTTTTTGGTACCACATTTCAAATTTAAATTTTTCTTAAAAATTTAAATGGCCGCCATTTTTAAACAAGATGGCGGATGGAGCTGGCCAACGAACCCGGTCGAGACATTGGTATGTACTATGTATAAACGAAGTTACATCCAAATCGGTTCATAAATACGCCTTTTATCGCGTGACAAATTTCAGGACGTTTCAAAATGTCAGCCTCGCTAGAAATTCAAAATGCTATAACTCAGCCATTTTTTAAGATATAGACGAAACAAAAACTGCTCCGAAATCTTTGTATAAAGGTCAAATACATAAGAAAAAAATATTTTTCCATTTTCAATTTTTTGGTACCACATTTCAAATTTAAATTAAAAAAAAAATTTTAAATGGCCGCCATTTTGAAACAAAATGGCGGATGAAGCTGGCCAACGAACTCGGTCGAGATATTGGTATGTACTATGTACACACCGAATTACATCCAAATCGGTTCATAAATACGCCTTTTATCGCGTGACAAACTTCAGGACGTTTCAAAATGTCAGCCACGCTAGAAATTCAAAATGCTATAACTCAGCTATTTTTTAAGATATACACGAAACAAAAACTGCTCCGGAATCTTTGTATAAAGGTCAAATACATAAGAAAAAATATTTTTCCATTTTTAGTTTTTTGGTACCACATTTCAAGTTTTAATTTTTTTTTTAATTTTAAATGGCCGCCATTTTGAAACAAAACGGCGTATGAAGCTGGCCAACGAACTCGGTCGAGACATTGGTATGTACTATGTGTACACCGAATTACAACGAAATCGGTTCATAATTACGGGAGTTACAGTGTGACATAGGTCAGATATATATATATATATATATATATATATCAATTTTGAACGGAGGGTGGTTTCGCGGTCTGGGGGTCATGATCGATGAAAATATACCAAAATTTTTTGAAATCGCTTACCTCCGAACGGCTGCAATAGGTAGCTTTTCTGTAAAGAAAGCTACCTAATATTAATGTAATTTTGAATTAGTTTTTAAGACATGTGAGTAATAGAAGTTGAGTTAATAAGGTAGGGCTCAGTTAAGCGATATTGACGAAGGGGCAGGAGGAAGGGAGATGCATGTTCTGTTCGACATATGACTAATTAAGATTTCTGGAGTCCTTGGTCAGAAATTTAAACTGGTACCTAGGCCAGAAACCTAATTTAACAAATTTTTCTGAAAGTACTATTTGAAAAGAGTCCTTCCGGCCAGTGCCGGGAGGAAGAGGTAGCTTTCATATTCCTTATTTTAAAAAAGCCAACTTATATTATTCAAACACACGAAGCTCAATTAAGTGGAAACTGAATGTAGGAGATTCAATACTAATTTTTATCAATACTAAATCATTATGAATGAGAATTTCGCAAAATTAGTCAGCTTTATCCAAGCTGCTTTTATTTAAAGTAACTTATATTTCGCTGCCAAATTCGGGGATTTCTTAAAGTGCCTGCCATTTTAAGACAACATAGTGGATGAGGCTAACCAGTGAACTTGGTCGAGACCTTAGTAAGTGCTGTGCACATGCTCACTCACATCGGAATCGGTTGATACATACGAGTGCTGTCGCAGGCCAAAAATCAGATTTTTCAAAATGTCACCCACGTTAGAAATTGAAACTGCTATATCTGAGCCATTTTTTAAGATAAAGACAAACAAAAAATGCTCCTGAATCCTTATATCAAGGTCAAATACTTAAGAAAGAAACCTTTTTCGATTTCTAATTTTTTTGCACCTCACACTTTAAATATATATTTTTTTAATTTAATGGCCGCCATTTTGAAACAAGATGGCTGATGAAACTGGCCAGCGAACTTGGTCGAGATATTGATGTATACTATCCACATGCCTTCTTCCATCGAAATAGGCGAATACGTGTGGTATCGCGAGACAAATACAAGATCGTTTCAAAGTGTTAGCCATGATAGAAATTCAAAGTGCTATAATTCAACCACTTTTTAAGATATAAACAAAAGAACAAATTTTCAGAAACAAAAACTGCTCCAGAATCTTTGTATCAAGGCCAAACACATAAAAAAAATCTTTTTCATTTTCCAATTTTTTAATACCTCCTTTTAAATTTTAAATTACATTTTTTTAAAAAAATAACAACCCTTTTGAAACAAGATGGCGAATGAAGCTGGCCAACAAACTCGGTCGAAACATTGGTATGTACTATGTACAGACCAAGTTACATTCAAATCGGTTCATAAATACGCCGGTTATCGCGTGACAAAAATCAGGGCGTTTCAAAATGTCAGCCACGCTAGAAATTCAAAATGCTATAACTCAGCCATTTTTTAAGATATAGACGAAACAAAAACTGCTCCCGAATCTTTTTATCGAGGTCAAACACATAAGAAAAAATATTTTTTCAATTTTCAATTTTTTGGTACCACATTTCAAATTTAAATTTTTCTTAAAATTTTAAATGGCCGCCATTTTTAAACAAAATGGCGGATGAAGTTGGCCAACGAACTCGGTCGAGACATTGGTCTGTACTATGTATAAACGAAGTTACATCTAAATCGGTTCATAAATACGCCTTTTATCGCGTCACAAAATTCAGGACGTTTCAAAATGTCAGCTTCGCTAGAAATTCAAAATGCTATAACTCAGCCATTTTTTAAAATATAGACGAAACAAAAACTGCTACGGAGTCTTTGTATAAAGGTCAAATACATAAGAAAAAAATATTTTTCCATTTTCAATTTTTTGGTACCACATTTTAAATTTTAAATTTTTTTAAAATTTTTAAATGCCCGCCATTTTGAAACAAAATGGCGGATGAAGCTGGCCAACGAACTCGGTCGAGACATTGGTATGTACTATGTACACACCGAATTACATCCAAATCGGTTCATAAATAGGAGAGTTACAGTGTGACATAGGTCAGATATATATATATATATATATATATATATATATCAATTTTGAACGGAGGGTGGTTTCGGGGTCTGGGGGTCATGATCGATGAAAATATACCAAAATTTTTTGAAATCGCTTTCCTCCGAACGGCTGCAATAGGTAGCTTTTTGTAAAGAAAGCTACCTAATACTGGTAAATATAAATCATAAATTATTAATACTGTGACAGGTAATAGTTAAAGTATTAATGTAATTTAAGATTAGTTTTAAAGATATAGGAGTATTAAAGATTAAGTTATTAAACCATTTGTGCCTGAATTTTTGTTTTCACAAATTTGTTGGTTAAATCTCTGTTAAATGTTGCAAAATGAACTGGAAAAAAACTAAATAAATTAAGCTAAAATATTTTTGTATTTATTTGATAAAAGTTAAACGTACAAAACTTGGGAATATGCATAATATTTGTAATAATATAATTGGCATAATTATATATTTTGTCGAAATTTATGTAAAATAAGCTTTTAAATTTTATATTATATACTGTAATTAGTATTTTTATAAACTCCTAGAAAAATGTATTTATTTCTTTACAGAGACTAATAATATTATAAATATTTGTAATAATAATTTAAGAATAATCGTATTTCAGGCTTAAAAACAATTTGTTTCATAATTATCTTGAAAAGAACTTTACATAAACAACTGTCCCCTAAATGGCCTAAAATAAAAATATATAGCCATCCGTGCCTAGCGCCCTATATTTTGTACGTTTCAAAAATGCATAAAAAATATTCTTGAACATGTTTAACTTAATTCAACACGTTCAAATACAAAGATTTATTATTTCATTTTTCCAGTTATTCAAAATTCCATTCTCGCATAATTAATTTCTATTTCTTAACGGTCTTTGTTTAAAAGTAATCAAATACACAAAAACTTAAAGGCAGCTGTCTTTTTAACATTACACTTTCTTTTATCGCATTTTAGCTGCGTTGTAAATAAGTTATTCTTAATTGCAATTAGAATTTGCCGGTTGAAAAGAAAAAAGAAAAATGAAAATTCTTTTATGGGAATTGCAGTTTCAAATATATTTCATTTATCTTAGCACATATGCTTTTCCTCTGCATTTTCCACACATTCATTAAGATTACACAAACACATTCAAGCTAATTCGTTTGTGTTAAAATAAACAAACCCAGGCTTTATTTCGCTCATATTCATGAAATAAAGTAGGGTTGCTTTATATCCAAGTAACTTAGTGCTGAGAGGGGCTGTCTCTTTATATTCTGCTAATCCTCCCGCCAATGCTTTGTCTCTTTTATTCCGGCGTCAAAAAACTTTGGTAATTGGCGATAATGTACTACGCCTAGTCATGTGGACCAGTACGCAAAAAGTTCAGTTGGCTTTCTCCCTCTGTTGCTGTAAGGTCCCGATAAAAGGGCCGCTGCTTATTCTTTTTGGCGTTACGGAGCACCTCTCCACATAATATTCCCATGTTTGTATATACAACTGGATATAACTGTGTTCTGCATTATGATTTTTTATTGCTTCTATCTAAATAAAAACATCTATGTCGGCATGTAATCCTGGAGTTTTCCTTCTTATTTGCGTACCCGGAACCACCGTTTCATAGCAAACTAAAGTTGCTTCACAGGGCCTAATTAACTTAGTTGAAAAAAAAAAAACATATTTTTTTTTATATATCCTTCTATCTAAATAAAAACATCTATGTCGGCATGTAATCCTGGAGTTTTCCTTCTTATTTGCGTACCCGGAACCACCGTTTCATAGCAAACTAAAGTTGCTTCACAGGGCCTAATTAACTTAGTTGAAAAAAAAAAAACATATTTTTTTTTATATATCCTGTGGAGTATCGTATGAAAGCTTTCGAAACGCGGAACTCAAAAATACATTTCTTTTAATTTTAGGTATTATATTTTCAGAGATATCGTCGAAAATGTAGGGCAAAATTATGCCCCCACCTCCTCTATTTCCGAATCTACTGAAACTAAAATTATGGAAAAGTTAGAGGTAGTAGACGTTAATTTAATCCTTGCCGGAAAATTATAGCGATTACCCTAGGTTACACAGTTTTTGCGAAAGCGCATTTTTCCGTTACACACAAATTTCGTTTTACGAGCATTCAGCAAAGGCTTTGAAAACAGCTGGAGGTACCTATCGTAGCAGAAGTATGAAAGCATTCTTGATAATGATTTTTGAAAAAAAATCGTCGGTAATTAGTCGAGATATTAACCCTTAAAGATACGGAAGGTTTGGACATACATAATGACAGGGGTGGCGTTCTCTATGTACCATTGGCTGTGAAAGCCTAGATAACAATTGTTAATGATACATTTGTGTAATACAATGTCCAGTAGCAGTAAAAAACAGTTAACATCAAATTGTTAAAAACATTCTAATTGCCGAAACGTCAGTTCAGGCTTACTGTGGAGACACGAAAAGTTTTGTTTTTCGTTAGTCTGTCTCTTAGTCTGTTTGTTAGTCTGTCTGTTAGTCTGTCTGTCTCTTCCACGATAACTGTCGCAAAAAGCATCCGATTAGCTTGAAATTAAGGGAGTATGGTGGTGAAGTACCCGGATTCAGCTGTATAGTTTTTTGTTATGTTTGGTTCATTTGTTCGGAAAATATAGAATATTTTATTTTACGCAATAATGCTTTTCTACAGCAATTCAGACGATTTTTCCATTTTTATTTGTTGAAAGAAAATGGCTTATATGATTGAAGGATTTAAATGGTAAATTAACGATAATGAAATTTCCTAATTAAAACCATACATTATTCATATTAGTTTGATATTTTGTGTATACATTTGTCAGAGTTTTTAAATTCGGTGTATAACTTATGGAGGGATTTTATATATGTGTTCCAATAATATCAAGTATTTTCTTTTACATATTTTCTTTTTTAAAATGCAAATACTTAATTGTTTACTTTCCTTTTAACTGCTACCTAGCAACCTAAAAATATCATAAATGTGAAAGTATGTGTAATTGTTTGGAGTCAAATCAACGTCAAAAGGGATGAATTAGTGCCTTTTGCGTCTTTACATATAGATGGAATTTACCCCCAGAAATACCCTCATAGCATGCATGGTCACGGTGACGTCGTTGTGACGTCACTGTAAGTCACTGTGGTAACGTCACATCTGTGATCAAAATGCCAACACTCAGTGATCTCACATTGTGACTGAGATGTGAACTTCTTAGAAAACTTTAAAAAATTACGAAAATTCTTCAAAACATCTTATTTACTGTAAAATTATATTTTTCTGGCAATTAAAAAAAATTGTGACGTCACTGTTATGTCACTACTATGTAACGTACATCACGTCACATCTGTGACAAAAAAACCACCATATTGTAAGTCACAGTGTGACAAAAATATGAACTTCAAAAATCATTGAAAATGAAGAGAAATATTTTAAACAGTCCCGAGTTACAGCGGCATAAGGAATGAAATCATATTAGTGAATAGCAAATAATAAATTCTGTCACGAAAGGGGGGGGGGGGAGGCATAATAAATAAAGTGTACGATACACACATTAATAAACTAAATTTCCAGGCTATATCTTATCAATATGATATCTAAGACAGTGAATGTATACTTTTTTCATAATTTCAATTTTATCTAGCATTGCGATTTAATATAATAATCCTTCACTGATTGTCATTATTATAAAAGTGTTTCTCGGAAAAATGGTACGTGTTGGAGCAATTTGGATAATATATTTAGAATTAGGAATATTAAATTTGTACATTTTACATATTTAGTTTGCTAGTAGGAAATTTATTTATTTCTCTCGTTTTTTACCGCAAGGATCCTTCGAAACACATCTGTGGTTTCAAACTAAAAATTTTCTATTACAGTTAAATCTGCACCTTTTAATGAGCACATAGAAAGAGTCTTCAGAGTTTAGTGATCAATGCATTTCTTGATTTATAATTTGTATCCAAGTCATAAATTCTACTTCTTTCAGACTTTTTAAATAAAATTAGCATTTTCCGAAAATAAAAGAAATATACAAAATTTGCGCAAAACAAACTTTACTTTTAAAAAAATGAAAAAGGGGTGTGGGGGTCGTTATTACCATTAAATTTATTTTTACACATTTCAAAAATTTAAACAATGTTTTACCTAATAAACTCTAATTAAGAATATTATTATCATAATTATTTAGAAAAACAGAACTTTACAATACATTTTAACTGGAATTATTTGGTACGGATAAAAAGAAAAAGTTAAATACATTGGACATTTCTTCAAATACAAAATTTTAATTAATGATACTTTCAGAAAATTACTGCGCATTCAAGTTCTAAATTTCTTTTATACAAAAACAAATAATCTGTAACAGACCATCTGCGTGAAAATCGTCTGCCCATAGAAAAATAAATATCAGAAGACGCAGGAAATGGAACGCTCTGTTTAGAACATCACCACGTCTACAACACTTTAAGATAAGGAAATGACCATTTTAGGATACACGGATATTAATGGAACGTATATGTAAGTCTTATTTAATTTAAATATTTTATTCCTGATTTGTATATTATGAGTTAATTAATTTTATGTTATATTTGTAAGAGACTGATCTTTAACTGTCAGAAGCGATATTTTCCAATTCGATAACTGTAAAGAAAAATGTCTTAATCTGCTATCGCTTAAAAAAAAAAAAAAAAAAAAAAAGAAAAAAAAAGTCTGCACAGAGACATGCCTACATTCATACTGGAATTAATATAAACATTAATTTATATTTCCTTGAGATTGAAAATGTGTTGAGACAATGATTTGGAATTATTTTTTCGGCTTCTTACTATTTTTTGATTACTAACACTTATAGTTATTATTATTTTGGGGTTAAATATGATGTTCGATTATCACGAGATTGCGAAACTGTTTCAGATTAGAAATTTACATTATACTGGGGAAATGTATTTTTACATATTACTGTCGTGAAACATTTGAAAGATTTTTCTTTTAGTGCTAATAATATTTTAAATTATCTTTTAAAATCCTAAATCTTCAAACCAATGTTTTCAGATTTAACATTTGCCAAAATTACAAAATAATAGGAATTCCTTATACCATATGGAAATATTTTTGAGATATTGTTAAATCTAATAATGCATTTAATTTATCTATTGTAGTTTGCTGTTGTTTAATAGTACAATTATAAATACTAATTATTATTTTTAGTGTTTTTCAAATTGGTACATTTATTTTTTTTAATTGTATGTAAACATTTTTTCTGTTTGTGATTTTAATCAAACATTTAATTATAGACATTCTGAATCGGTTATTAAATTTTTTTCTATTGTAAATTCATTTTCTACCTTTATGATACACGTAATTATTGGCGCTAAAAAGTAAAATATGATATTTAAGCATTGAAATAAGGTGTTTTTCATGCCTGATAGGAAGTTATAGATTAAACTGCTTTTGTATATATATTTTCAAAAGTTCATATAATACAGGGTACATAATATAGGATACAAGTTGAAAAGCGCTTATGACTTCGGTTTGTCTCTCCGTCTGTCCGTCTAGCAGTCTGTCCGCACTCTCGAAAATATACTCGGATTGCCCTGAAATTTTTGGATGTTATTGACGTTTACTATAACACGGTACCTATTTGTAATGATGTTTGTAGCATGCTTAGTTCCTTTACAGGGACAGACAAAGTTTTCGGTTACATTACGGCCTATGAGAAAAAATCGTTTCAAATGATTTTTAATGATTTTACGCACGCTTTCAAACAGAATAAAATTGATATTCATTTATGAAGTGCACTAAAATATGCATTCTGTTGACTATGCGATGCAAAGAATAGTTACTGTTCATTTACAGGGCTAAAAAAGGAATTCAAATACATAATGATATAGGGGTGGAGGGAATTGTTTGCGCCATACTTTAATTATATTAACCTATTTCATATATAATGAAATTGATATATGTCGCTGAGGTTTACATACTATAAATTATTTCATGTATAATATGAATAATACGTATATAGCATTTACAGGGACACACAAAATATCTCAGATACTATATTGTATCCGAAGTACTGTTCATTAGCGATGATTGCTGGAAATGCATTTTTAATTATGATATGCGCTTTTATGATTCACTATATTTATGCATAGTATATGGTGTATATAAATGCTATAATTCCTATACAAGACTACACAAAAGTATTTGTAAGGATTACTGGGTATGGGCGCAAATTGCTTAAAGGTGGTTTTTAAATGAGTTATGCTTTTTTTCGCTGAACTGCATTTAATTTACTAACAAGGAAGGTCTCCATGCGGGCATACTCAGAAAAATCTGAAAAAATTCCAGAATGTTCTTCTCATATGGATATATATGTTTATAAAAAAATTTTTGGCGGAACCCCGATACAGCGTCCTAAAAAAAATAACGAAATTTTCGTTTATTTGGCGATTTATCACCGGTTGGCGATGAAAAAAAAATACGCTTTTATGTAGGAAAAACATTTTATATTGAATTTGTTTATATAAGTTTAATTTAAATAACTTTAGTTTTGTCATTTTTAATTCTTTTAACTACAGTTTCTCATATATATTTATATGAATTTATAATGAAATTTAAATATCATATTTTATGATTTAAAGCAAAATTTAAATTGATTTAAATTATTTCAAGCTCAAAAATGAGGCTGATAGAACACTGTCGGTTTGATTTTGTTGCTATGGAAACGACTTAGTGTTTGATATGGAATCAAATGTCAGCTGACTATAACTTAAAATAGATATTTGGAACTTGCAAAGCATAGAAAATATATTTAGAGTGATAAAATTAAATAACTATAGCAACAAGCAACATATATATGTAATCAAAAATGTATAATAACCTCTTTCATTGATTGAGTTTAGATTCATTAAAAACCGTGCATTCTATAAAACAATTAATAAACAATTTTCAGATGCATTAAAATCGTTTGCTTTTGGCGAGGAAAAATCCTGCTCGCCAAATCGCGTGTCACTTTCGTATTTTCGCGCCAAATTTTCGAAAGTATTTTATTTTTTTACAGACTTTCTACTGAAATTCCGCCATTAAATTTCCTTTATTACATACATAAGTGGTTTAATTGGGTATTTTTTTCAAAACATTCTGAGTATGCCCAGTATGGAGACGTTCCTTGTAAGAAATGTTTGTAGAATATAGATAAAATGATATACAGGGTCATGTAAAGAATTGGATACATGGCCGTCTACATATTATAATTTCTGGAAATGTGATTTCAGTAGTTTTAAGAGTGTCTTAGTTTGAATTAATTTTTAACTAAATAGTGGCGTGTAATAAAGATTTTAGGTAAACTACAGCGTTGTAAAAAAGTATTCAAGTATGTTTCCATACATTAGTATAAATTGCTGAAAAAGAATTTCAACCTGTTAGGCGTTTTCTTGCTAAACTAAATTTTCCCATTATATAGTATATATACATTTAAAAAAATGGGTACTCAAAATTGAGTAAAAAGTACTCAATTTTAAAAGCGTCACATACTCAAAATAGCTCCAATCCTAATGTACTCAAAGTTGAGAAACAAACGTAGTCATTTTTTATTCCATGGTTGTGATCAAATATGAATCGTTATGTACTGCCCCCCCCCTCCCCAAAAAACCCCCCTAAAATTTAAAGTAAAAGGTACTGACATTTATTTCCGTTAAAAGTTATTAACAAGAAATGTTTAATGGATTATTTATTAAGAAAAATAGCAAAATTCTTAACAAGATACTCAAATCGAATATTTTTATGACAAGACCATTATTTCCAAGCACTTTTAAATTATTTTTAAAATACTGTGCATAATTTAATATGTACATTATTAAACATCATTTTTGCCGCCATAAATGAAATGAACCATTACATGGTACAAAACTATTCGTTTGTTTGGATTTGATAACATGTGATGTTTCAAAATAGAGAAAGCATAGGTTCATTTTTGATCCAAAAATATTCAGTTCGATATGAGTACGTCGGTTTACTCATTTTTCAGTACTTCATTTTTTTCAGTGTATCAACCTACAGATCAAATACAGGGCTGTTAAAAGAATTGGAAAACATATTTGGCTATGGACGGTAACTGCTGAAATCAGTTTTTCAATTGTTTTATGCGTTTTCTAAAATGTTTACTTAGTTATCTTATTTACGTTATTTCCCTAAATTACGATGTCTTGTTAAAGCATTCAGAAAGTGTTGGAAATTATTTTATAATCTATGCTTAACGCATGATTTTTCTTACTCGTTTTTTCTATTTCCCAGATCAGTCTTTTCCTATAAAACATACCAAATCTATTTAGCTCATATTGACAAAATACAATATACACGGGAATAAAAAAAAATTAAATAAATATCGCTTATCATGCCGTTCTATAAATAATAGTTGTATTAATATCCGTTAGTCTCCATGTTCGTATTTAATAAGGTAATGACAAATGACAACAAATTAAAAAAATTACACATTCTAAATATCAAGCTCTATATCAAGCATAGAACTTAATAAAAAAATATGTCATTTGATAAGCATTGTTTTTAAGTGGAAAAATTTAAAATGTTTTAGAAAAATAGGACTCCGAAATAGCGATATTTTGCTAAAAAGTACGGTAAAAAGATAAGATTTTATATTTACAGCAAAAGTTTATTTTAAAATTCATCGCTGTATTAATACTTAGCAAATTTTCCAGAGAGAATCATTCGAATTACATACAATATTTCAAATGAAAATCAAATATCAAATTAATTGCTTAAAAGGCGCAAAGGCCAACATAGTGAAAAAGATTCCATGCCGGGACTCGAACCCGGGTCATCAGTATAGCACAATGACATCCTACAGACTAAACCACATGGAACGACACCCAGCTTGTAAAATTTCTCACTATTACATGTTGGCAAGGCTACAAACGCAGCACCAGATGGAATATTTATCGTGAGCCACCGACATGGGGTAAATACGAAACTTAATTAAATCCAGCATAGATTGAAACTATACTAATACTTGGAAATTTTTTCAGGGAGAAACATTCGCCTTGCATAAAAAATTTCAAATTAAAATTGCCTTTAAAAAATTAATTTGAAATTTGATTTTCATTTTAAATATTGTATGCAAGGCGAATGGTTCTCTCTGGAAAAATTTCCAAGTATTAATATAATTTCAATCAATGCTGGATTTAATTAAGTTTCGTCTTTGCACCAGGTTGGTGGCTCACGCTAAATATTCCATCTTGTGCTGCGTTTGTAGCCTTGCCAACATGTAATAGTGAGAAATTTTCCAGGCTGGGTATCGTTCCATGTGGTTTAGTCGGTAGAATGTCAGTGCGCTATACTGATGGCCCGGGTTCGAGTCCCAGCATGGAATCTTTTTCACTATGTTCGCCTTTGCGCCTTTTAAGCAATTAATTTCAAAATTTGATTTTCATTTGAAATCGTCACAGTGTTTATGACAAGTTCGTCACAAATGACACATATTTCACAAATTGGTCACTGTGTGACTTCAAAGCATTGTCGCTTTCGTCACAGGTTCGTCACACAGTTAATGCCAAAATAGTCACAAATGACACACTTTTCACAAATTTGTCACACCGTGACTTCACAGAGTGGTCACAATGTGACGTCACAAACGACCTCTAAAACGGCCATAGCGACTTCGCTTTCTAGTCACTACGTCGTCACATCGACGTCACGTGACGTCACATCGACGGTCACAAAATCACAGTGTGACTTCACAACGACGTCGCCTTGACGTCACCATGCCTTACGTGATAAAGAAAGGCTGTGTTCGAATTATTTTGTTCAAATATTTTTCTTTTAAAGTAAAAAGTTCATTACTTTCTTAAGGAATAAATTGACATTTTGCTATAAAATATAAAACTTTTTTTTTTTTTTACCATTGCCAAGAAAATCTGATCCTGGAATAATAATTTATCCTAAACAGTTAATTTTGATTTCAAAAATTTCATGTGCAAGAGGAAAATAAATTAAAAACTAGACATGAATACATCTTCATATTGGAAATAAAACAAAAATACGAAATGAAGATGAATTTGACATCATATATAAAAAAATAAAACGAATAGGCTTTGAGGTTGAAATAAAAGGACCTTGTGTTATATTAATTCTAATTATTTAAAAAAAATGTTACGAATATCTCACGGTTTATCGTCTGCACACGGCTAACAGAAATGTTTAATTTTTAATCGAAAATTTCAATGAGAAAAAAAAAAAAAACTTTTGAAAAGCAAATGGATAGTAAATGTCAAAATTATCTCTGTCGAAAATGACTTCATTGTATTGTGAAATAAATATTTTCTTTCTTAAAAGCCAAACATTTAACTAGATTGTCTGATTTTTTTTTTTTTTTTTTTTACGAGTATTACCTCTTAATGCCGCCTCATTTCAGAAAATATGAATAAAAATTATTTTATTTTTAACCCCCTCACTGACAAGCCCGTGTTAATACGTTCAATAAGCTCCAGGTTTCACTGCAATACAAGCAATATTTAAAGTAATATAATTCTAATGATTTAATGTATTTTAGGTAGCTTTCATTACAAAAAGTTACCTATTGCAGCCGTTCGGAGGAAAGCGATTTAAAAAAAAATTTAGTATATTTTCATCCATCATGACCCCCAGACCCCGAAACCACCCTCCGTATAAAGTTGATATATATATATATATATATATATATATATATATATATATTATATATATACTAGTATTAAAAAATGCTTCTGACGAGCACCAAAAAAGTTTAATATGTTTTTAAGTATGAAAAAGGGTTTGACAAGTGCTTCTAATTGAGCATGAAAAAGAACAAGGGGTCTCTTCTTGGCTGCAGCTCACTGTCAATGCCAACTTTGAAAAAATCATATTTGCGCTTTTTCCATATAAAATAAATTCGCGGTACTTTAGTAAAACTTTCTGTCGTGTTTTACATGTTAACCGCACTGTTCCACTGCGCATACGTCCGCAATGCAACTTTGTACAGTGCACTGTGTACCATCATTCCTCTACAAATTATACTACACTGTACATTCCTATTATGCTTTTGAACCTCAGCGCACACTCACACTGTGCTTTTGTACTTCCGTAATATTAAAGGTGTATGCGTCTAATGTTTGTTGATAATTTACATATGCATTGCTCTACTGCATATTACATTGTACAGCCACAGCCACTTGCATATAATTTCAACAATCAATGAATGCATTATACTTTTATGCGTGCACACGTGGAATTGTTCCTGTGCAGAGTGCTGCAACAGTCTGCACTGCACTACAAATCAGTTTTCTGTGCAGTTCTACAATGCGGGCGTGCTTGGTGGCACTGCATGAGTGTGATACGCTGCAAGAACTAAGGTTTTTGGTACTATGTCGCCTTACATTCATGTTTAATCAGGCTGCGTCTTTACCGGCTGTGTCTTTACACTACACATTTGTATCGTATCTGTGGCTGATTTTTTTTTAATCTTGGAAAAGCGCAAATATGATTTTTTTCAAAGTTGGCATTGACAGTGAGCTGCAGCCAAGAAGGGACCCTTTGTTCTTTTTCATGCTCAATTATAAGCACTTGTCAAACCTTTTTTCATACTTAAAAACATATTAACCTTTTTTGGTGCTCGTCAGAAGCATTTTTTAATACTAGTCATTTAATTTTTTTGATAATTATATATTGAATATAAATAAGCCTGAGTTGCTTTTAAATATTCCGAATACTTTTTTCTTATTTCGCACAATAATGCACTATTTAGCCAAATAATGCACACTCTTTTAAGAGATTCAAGGTTTTTTAATCAAATTCACGTTATTTTTATTCATAATTTAATTTACTTGGGCTCCCTTAAATATAATTAATATAATTCCTTAAACTTATATTAGTTTTTGTTGCATTAAAATATATCTCTATTTGTTGATTATCTCTAAACAAGTAAACCCTATTGGTTTACAGTGGAAGTCTATAGGAATTTGGCGATATATCGCCAAGTTGGCTACAAACTTGGCGGTATTTGGCGACAGAACAGGGTCCCGTCTATGGTAACCCCCCTTATAGGTATGGTGATGCATTAAATGCTGTTCTATAACTATTGAGATGCGTTTCATTCGAGCATTGCCATTAAACAATTAACAAATAATCGCAATTTCTGTGACACATACGATAGCGTAATATATATATATAGATTATCGTGGAAATTGAAGGTTTAGGCCACATCGTATTGTTTAGCTAGACCGGTCATACTAACATCGTTCTCATGTTTTGCTAAAATTTCTTTTACTGAACAGTAATTCGCTTAAGCTTCTTACTACTGCTATCACTAAGCAGTTTTTCATTCTTAGAAGACATAATGAGAGCTAAAATGAGCGCAAACCTGAGTAAAAGTAAAACAAAAAGTTATTTTTTTTACAGAAATAAAGGTACACAAAGCTCTCTGATATGCACACCTTACTCTTTATTTGACTAATAACAAGAGTTATGTGAGGATTGCCAACTGAACTATTCGGCAGTCTTGATCGTGAACCGAGATACTGCACGCCAACCGAGTCAAATTTTAATCACCGAAGTTTGACATAAACCGAACTGGTCATAAACGGAGGCGGTCGTGAACCGAGGTTCCACTTATATTTTGACCTATAAGTTTGCAAATAGGGCATTATTTAGATATTCAATGGCGATGATCATTAAGCATCTTGGCAATTTTGGCGATGAAACTCACCGATTTCAAAGTAAAGCTCCGAAGTTTACTTGAACCGCCACAGATGTCATATACGCATCACGTTGACGCGATTTTTTTCTGACGCCAATGTCATATACGCACCGGGGTACTTAACTGGCGCCAAAGTTTTGTTATTTTGCTTGATATGGTAACCTGGATGTTGCTGTTTATTTATTAATAAATTGTTTATTTACTTTTATTTTCTTTTTTAAAATTATATAAATTGTTTTGTTCTATTGTTATTAATTAAACTTTTAAAATTAATTGTTAATCCATTTTTAAAAATATATATGTAACTGGTATTCGAAAACGAAGTTTTCACCAAATTGGCGTCAGAAAAAATATCGCGCCAACGTGGTGCGTATATGACATCTGTACCGTACTTGGTACAACTTGATTATCCTGTCGACCAAAAAATTATCGCCAAACTATAAGATTAAATGACAATAATGGATAATAGTAAATGTTACATTCACTTGACATTAAACACTATACACGTGTTTGTTGCGTCATCAAGTTGATTTTTAATTCAAGTTTTGGCACAGATGTCATATACGCCACATATTGGCGCGTTTTTTTGACGCGATTGTCATATACGCACCGGGTACTTAACTGGTGCAAAAGTGTCGTTATTTTGCTTGATATGGTAACCCGGATACAGATGATATATTAACGAGGTTTTCGCCAAATTAGCGTCAGGAAAAATCGCGCCAATATGGAGCGTATATGACATCTGTTCCGAAGTTTTTATTAGTATTTTTATTAATGTTTGGTACAGATGTCATATTCGCCCCATATTGGCGCGATTTTTTTTCGGTTGCCAATTTGGCGAAAACATCAACAGCATAAACAACATAATCCGGGTTACCACATCAAGCAAAATAACGACACTTTGGCGCAAGTTAAGTACCTGTTGCCTATATGATATTGGCGACAGAAAAAAATCGCGCCAATATGGGGCGAATATGACATCTGTTCCTAATGTTTTACTAATTTTCTTATTCTTCAGTTATTTAAAATAAAAATTATGTTATTTTGTATCATTTGGCGAATAGTTTGGCGAAATTGGTCGACGGGATAATTAAATAGTACCATAATTTTTGCTGTACATTTTCGACAAAATACCTAAAGTTAAACGAAACCCTAATTATTTATTAAGGCACAGATGTCATATACACAAAGGGTTTGGCGCGTTTTTTTTTTTTTTTTTTTTTTTTTTTTTCTGACGTCAATCTCGTTTTCCAATAGCAGTTACATATATATTTTTAAATTACTTTCTATTATTTTAAAAAGGAAATTACAATAAATAATGAAAAGCTTAATTAATAACTATAGAACAAAACAATTTATATAATTTTAAAAAATAAAATAAAAGTAAATAAAAAAATAATTAATAAATAAACAACAATAGCTCAGTTACCGTATCAGGCAAAATAACACCATTATCGCGCCAGTTATGTACTCTGGTGCGTATATGACATCCTTATTTAAAATACAGATGGAATGAATAGTATAATATATAATAGATGGAATGCTATTTTTTACGGTATGCTTAGTATGTGAAGTATTTATATTACTGCATACCTATCGCTTGTGTATGTCTGGGTGTTATGATGATAATTAAAAAAACTTACTTTAGCTCCTGAACAGAAGCTTGGGATTTACCCTGTTTTTTTTTTTTTTTGTTTTTCCTATCAACTCGTTTGTGCTCCATTGTGTCTATTACTCCAGTTCAAAATATTAATCAAGAAAGTTTATATATATATTTATGAAAATTATGCATTATCTGCTTGGGTTGACGCCGGTTTCAAAAATACAAAAATCTACCAGTTGAATTTCAATTTTTATTGACTTATAAAAACAAAAGTACACGTGTTATCATTTTTTTTAAATTATTGTACTGCTTTTTAGGGAGTGGCAACACGAAAGAAATTGTTGAATTAGAAAAATAGAAAAGGAAAAGGAGAGATTTCTATAATTTTATGGAGACATTATAAAAGACAAATTTGATTTTCTCAGCGACCGTCAAACATACAAAGATGAAAAAAAAATCTATTTTAAGTTTTAACAAGAGGATCAAAATAAAATAAAAACGAAGTTAATCCTTCCACTGGAACGTTAGCTACACTTTGTTGAACTTTGTGTCTTCATTTTTTCGTTTAAGGTTAAATAAAAAATTACTGAAAGCTGCAGTAATTTTTTTAATGCTATCAGTTTATTCGTCTAGTCGAGTTCTATCTTTCAAAAGAAAAATCATTGTCGTATGTCAACTGGTTCGCCAGAAATTTAAGAAAGTCTTTTGCATTTTCTATTTCTTAATCATATTATAGCTTAACGCTACAGCGTTTGCTATGATATATATATATATATATATATATATATATATCCATATATATATATATATATATATATATATATATATATATATATATATATATATATATATATATATATATATATATATATATCTGATCTTTGTCACACTGTAACTCTCGTATTTATGAACCGATTTGGATGAAATTCAGTGTGTATATAGTACATACAAATGTCTCGACCGAGTTTGTTGGCCAGCTTCATCCGCCATCTTGTTTCAAAATGGTGGCCGTTTAAAAAAAAATTAAAAATTTGAAATTTGAAATGTGGTAAAACTTGAAAAATATTTTTTCTTATGTGTTTGACCTTGATACAAAGATTCCGGAGCAGTTTTTTTTTCCTCTATATCTTTAAAAATGGCTGAGTTATAGCACTTTGAATTTCTACCGTGGCTGACATTTTGAAACGTCCTGATTTTTGTCACGCGATAACAGGCGTATTCTTGAACCGATATGGATGTATATCGGTATGTACAAAGTACATACCAATGTCTCGACCGAGTTCGTTGGCCAGCTTCATCTGCCATCTTATTTCAAAATGGCGGCCATTAAAAAAAAATTAAAAATTTTAAATTTAAAATGACGTATCAAAAAATTGAAAAATGAAAAAAAAATTCTTATGTGTTTGACCTTAATACAAAGATTCCGAAACAGTTTTTGTTTCGTCTATATCTAAAAAAATGGCTGAATTATAGCATTTTGAATTTCTATTGTGGCTGACATTTTGAAACGACCTGATTTTTGTCACGCGATAACAGGTGTATTTATGAACCGATTCGGATGTAACTTGGTGTGTACGTAGTACATACCAATGCCTGGACCGAGTTCGTAGGCAAGCTTCATTCACCATTTTGTTTCAAAAGGGAACATTTAAAAAAAATTTTAATTTTAAATTTAAAATGAGGTATCAAAAAATTGGAAAATGGAAAAGGTTTTTTTTGTGTGTTTGACCTTGATACTGATTGAAGATTCTGGGGCAGTTTTTGTTTCTCTATATCTTATAAAAAGAGTGAGTTATAGCACTTTGAATTTCTAGCATGGCTGACATTTTGAAGCGATCTGATATTTGTCACGCGATAACCCACTTATTTTTTAACCTATTTGGATGTAAGAAGGCATGTGGATAGTATATAGCAATGTCTCGACCAAGTTCACTGGCCAGCTTCATCCGCCATCTTGTTTCAAAATGGCGGCCATTAAATTAAAAATATATATTGGTATTATTAATGATTATTAGTGAGGTGCAAAAAAATTAGAAATTGAAAAATGTTTCTATCTTAAGTATTTGACTTTGATATAGGGATTCCGGAGCATTTTTTGTTTTGACTTTATCTTAAAAAATGGCTCAGATATAGCAGTTTGAATTTCTTTATGTGGGTGACATTTTGAAAAATCTGATTTTTTTCCTGCGACAGCACTCATATATATCAACCGATTCCGATGTGAGTGAGCATGTGCACAGGAATTACTAATGTCTCGACCAAATTCACTGGTTAGCCTCATCCACCACGTTGTCTTAAAAGGGCAGCCACTTTAAGATATCGCCGAATTTGGAAACCAAATGTAATTTACTTTAAATAAAATCAGCTTGGATAAAGTTGATTAATTTCGCGAAATTCTCATTCATAATAATTTAGTATTGATAAAAATTAGTATTGAATCTTCTATAATCGGTTTCCACTAAATTGAGCTTCGTGTGTTTGAATAATATAAGCTAGCATTTTAAAAATAAGGAATATGAAAGCTACCTCTTCCTCCCGGCACTGGCCTGAAGGACTTTTTAATACATTGAACAGTGATTAATACTTCCAAGGATTGCATTCATATTCGTTATTAAGTTTTTTTATAAAATGTTCAAAGAATCATTTTTTTTTTTTTTTTTTTTTTTTAGCATTTAAAACAAAATGCAATGAAAACAACATTACAATTTTGCCCTTTTCTAAGACAGTCGGAGGGTTAAAAGAAAATTACATTTTCGTTCATAAAACCTAAACTTTTCATATAATTGCCTTAATGTAAATCCCTTTCTATCCACCGGTATTAAAAAAATAAGGCTCGGAAGTGTAAAAAGAAAGCTAAGATATAGTGTAACCATTAGCGCAATGAATAAAAAGTTATGTCAGTAAATAAATAAATAGAAATGCTTAATTCATCTTTAAAAGTTAAACTTAAATTTACACTATGTGCAAAACTACTTAAAAGATGACAATATTCAAAAAGATGTTAAATTACTTCAATACCTTAGTACTTTCAACCATAAAAACATGGATAGCAAAAAAATGGTGAAATTTAACCATGTTTTTATGGTTGAAAGTACTAAGGTATTAAAGTAATTTAGCATCTTTTTCAATATTGCTATCTTTTAAGTAGTTTTGCACATAGCGTAAATTTAAGTTTAAAACGTTATGTATCTAAATTTAATAAGACTATGGAGGTTTCAGAGGGACTCCGACCACCCCGCCCCCCCCCCCCCGTGAGGAAATCTACTTTGTTATCTAAAAAAATACCAGAATTAGTAGCTCATGAAATTTAAAAAATATCCTTATGTAACAACGTTTTTAATTTAACACTTCTAATATCTGAAAACTTCGTATTCTTTTATTCTTATAAATAATTAAGTAATTTGAAAATTTTAAATTGCGGTTTGCAGGAAATTGAATATTACCAAAGTGTGTTTAAAAACATTGACTTGCAGAGCTGACGTTGAGGCTCCTGATCTGCAGATTTACTAGTTTAATTAGAATTAATCACATAAATACTATGGGATTCGAAACTAGTTTTTATTAATAGATCTCTCAATACGCCTCCCGTGTCTTAAAACATTAATTAAAAACCTATCTGTAAAAACGCGACTTGGATCAAGGTGGCGTTGCGACTTTGCGACGTCCTTTCGAAGCGCGCTTAGCCAAATTCATAATTTAAACTTTGAACAAGGGTTTTGTTTTAGCTACACTGTAAAAAGAAAACATTATTACAGCGCTGAATTTAGTTTTATGAAATGTCAAATGAAGTTTAAATATGCACTACTTTTATTGTCAGTGCCGAATTAAGTTCTTCATAAACATTTTAGGATAAGATTTAAGTAAGAGTTATACAGAGTAGCAATATTTGATATTATTTAGGCTTCATATCTCTTTGAACTTTTACGGTATATCCATTCATACTTTTCTAGTATATATACAGCTATACTAAACACTGCGTTGTATAGTTTTTTACAAAGACTTATTTTTATTTTAGTAACGATTTTTTTAAATACAATTAATAACTCATATATTTATTGTACGGAATCCTCTGAGCGCGAGTAATAGTCTCACTTGGCAGTTTATTTTCAATTCTGACGGATCCGAGTAGATGATAGACACGATGGCTATTGCCTAGCGATATATATATATATATATATATATATATATATAAACTAGGGGGCTCGGCCCGCTACGAGCTACGCTCACCAACCCCCATCCAGACACCGCAGACTCTAAATGCACGCTAATTTGATCGGCTTTAAAAAGATTTCGAAAGATTGAATTATAATTTAAAAAACAGTCGCGATCTCCCTATAAACAAATTTCTATTCATATCTCTTTGATTGGGGAATTTTAACGCCAAATCCGCTGCGGTACTACTTGATTATCCTGTCGACCAATTTCGCCAAATTATATAAATCGCCAAACCACTCGCCAAATTATACAAATTGATATAATTTTTATTTTAAATAACGAAAGAACAAATAAATTCGGACAACATTAATAAAAACGCAAATAAAACGTCGAAAAAAAATTAACTTGATGACGTATAAACGTGTAACAACATTTCAAAATAAGCTAATATAAAAGGAATTAAGTAAAGAGAGTCTTTGTCTCCTGGTATTTTTTAACAAAGCGAAAAGAAAGATCTTTTAAATGAGACATTTTAAATTAATTCTCAAAATATCAAATAAATGTCTAGCGCAATTTCTAAATTTAAACTTTTTTTCAATATTATTTTGTGTTCATTTTATGTAATAACTATAATGTGACGTAAATATGACGTAATTTCTCCTAAGACTTCTAACGCATGTTAATGAATTTATTATTTCACAATATCCTTTCTCTTTTAAAATTCACGTGTATACTTTTTATGACGTAATTTTTAATAAGTTCCTGCTTTTTATACGTAATTATTTAATTCTAATTTGAAAGTTTTCTTCCTGTTTATAATACTCACGTGTAAATAAATTTTTAATTTGAAGCAAACATTATTGCTTGCGCTTTTTATACAGTTGGCAACAGTTTAAATTAGTACAATTTTCTGAAATCTGTAAAAAATATCTCTAGAAATGCTGAAAATTTGAATTTAAAATAGAAATAAAACCTGAAAAAATGAGTCAAAATAAAAAAATTAATGCAATCTGCACTCCGGCAAATTCTATCTCATAAAATGATCTAAAAATTATTACACTACCATGTATAGTTTTTGCTGCTATAAAACTTTTTTAGTGGAGCGATTTTGTCCAACTTTAGCATTAAATAACTCTTAAAATAATTCTTCGATTTGAAAACTGTCTGCATCAGCGTGTTTATCAAACATTTCTGTATAAAACCACCGATTTTCATGTTTTTGTATGTATTATTTTTGTTAATATTAACGAGGAAAGGCCTCCGGTCACAAAAAATCAAAACCGGCGGCGGCGGTGACAGCGGTAGTTACTTTTTTTTAGAATAGAGAGATTTGTTAATTGATTTATTATTTGATATTTGAGCTGTGCCGAATTATTTAATTTTTAGAAATTCTGAAATAGAATATTTTTTGCGTATGTGTCGAAATTTTCAAAGCTCTACCTCGGATAGTTATTAAATGTCGTTGAATTCGAATATGTCCACCCGTTTGTGCTTTTTACAAACCTGCACTTTTCTGGCAATCCTTTCACCTTTTCGAGATTAAACAAAATATTTGCGGTTTTGTTTGGTGCTAAAACTCATAAATTCTAGCACCTTTAATTAAAAGTTTTAAACTATTATCTTAACTAATAAAAACTTTAAAATTCTGAGTCTCGTGTGCACGAGTACAGGCATTGGACAATCCTCACTGAAATATTCAGCCTTGCCCATGCGATGCATTTTGCTAACCATCGCTAATAGACAGAAATACAAGCGAAGGGAAACTTTCCTTTATTAGTATAGATATAAAATTACTTTACTTTATGTTTTTAAATATATATATACAGCCTATAGTTTTCATTTCTTAAATATTTTTGATTTGCTATTACTGAAAAAAGTAATCATTTTCCCTTAAAAAGCGAGCTTAAGATTTATTTTTTCTGATAAGATTACTTTTTTTTTTTATAAAGAAAGAATGTGAAAGTGTTTTATATCAATTTATATATATTTTTTTATACAAAAAAAATCCTATAATAAAGACGTGTTTTTCAAGTATGGAGTTTATTTTTCACCATAAATCATAACTATCAAAAATTGTGTATTTCATTTAACAATATAATAACTCTTGAGTTATTTTTTCTATCGCAGCAAGTGTGAAAATCAGAAAACAAGACACCGCTAGAGAAAATAAATAAGTGTGATTGAAAAATAAAGATTATTTTATCATTTTGAAATTTTTATATTTGTTAAAAAAGAAAATGAAAAAAATATAAAAGGGGCGGGGGAGGTTGCTATTTAAAAAAAAAAAAAAAAAAACTTTAGGTTCTAAAAGTGAAGAAAAAAAACACAATTTTCTTTATAAATAACGAGGTGGAACCCGTCGAATTTCGACGAAAAAAAAAAGTTTACAAAGGAACTATTTATTGCATGAAATTTATAATACATCGACAACAATAATTACAATAAAAAATCCATTTCACACTTGTTAGTTTAACTCTCCAAAGACATATTTTAACCTAAGATTAACGAAATACTTTTTTCATAAACTTCAACTGTTAAAATTAATGAAAAATTAAACTTTATTCATATGCATAATCAGTAGCATATAATCAAGATAAGTAATTTTGATTAAGTTATCAATTGATGCTTGGTATTACGGAATGAAAAATCAGCAAAAATGACTTCACCTTGACATAATCATAGAAATTTTCCCCCTTTAAATCTAAACCGAATCAAGTCATTTTCCAAGTTTCACATCCATATTAACCATTTAAAAACATTTTAACGCGCAATAGGTTATTAATAAATACATTTTCAAACTTGAAGTCACGTTTGTCAACTATTACAACTTTCCATGTTAAAATTACCACTCGTGATTTGAGGTCTTAGTATAATCTCTGTACCTGCGTGTAAAAATTCCAGAAATTTTTAACTTTTAGACGTATTCAAGGGGAAATATCTCATTTTATCAAATAAAATTCTCGTTTTCTTTTAAATATAACGTCATTTTCCGTCGCTGAAATATTTTGCCTATGGACGATATTCTTCGTTTCGGTTCGAGACTATAAAAGTTGCCATTTTACCTTTTGTGACGTCACAGGAATATTGTCTCAAACTCAATATCAGCGAAATAAAAAAAAAATAGTGGGATATAGCAGCAGCATCAGGGAAATTGTATCTTTTTTAAAGCGTAACGTCATTTTCTGTTAATTTTTTTTAAAGATATTTTTTATTGTAATGAGAAAATGGCATCATTAAGAATATAGTCAATAAAGATAGCTAAACCACTTTTAATAGGAATGAAGTACTTCAGTTGCCACAATTAGAAAATTGGTATTAAAAACTATAAAAAAATTAATATCTCAAAAATGAATTGAGATACAGCTTTCAAACAAATTGCATTTAAAAGTGCATTTTTTTCTACATACGACGGTGTAAACATTTAAAATGTGGGATGTTTAGAAGTTTAAAAATTTGCAGTAGCGAAAATTGCAAAGCCGAAATTTCATTTCAAATTTCAAAATGTTGCCATTCGCAGAATGACGTATGCGTTACGCACAGATATGTTTGTTCTTTATAATATAGATAGTTCTATGTTTTTCTCCTAAATATTATTTTTTTCTATAAATACGACTTTGAAATTGAAAATATTCTACTTGTTATTCAATTATTTTTTTATAAATATATTTTGTGCAGTGTGAAACACGAAAAAAAAAAAGCTTGTGCACCGATAGTAAAATTATCATAATAATACATAAAATTTATAAGAAATTATTTTACAGATTGAAACTTTAATAGCGTTTTCCGAGCATCGAATGTTTACAGGCAGGCCATAATGAAAGGTGTGGAGCTTAAATCTCGCAAATAAAAAAATGACAGAATCCACGCAAACAAACTATGTGATTTAAATATAATTTAGAATTTTACGAATATCTATTATATATATAAAGTCCAAACGGAAATTTCGTTCCGAACGCCTAGATTTCGAGTTCGTCCGCATGGATTTTTACGGAACTTATACCGTTAGATAGGTATCGTTTCAGGGAAGGTTTTAAGCTATAACACATCATTCTACCTAGATTAGTTATAGAATTATGACGGGAAGTTCTGTTCGTTTGGACGATATGGTTTACCATTTTATTTCTTGGCGAAATTTATCGTTGATAAAAAAAATAAATAAATAAATAAATAAATAAATAAAAAAAATAAAAAAATGAAACGGCTATTACACCTTGAAAAATAAAAGAAAAAACTGTTACTAATTTTAATTTAAAAAAAAAGAAAGAAAAAGAGAAAATGAAAAACAGTTTTGGCGAGTGGTAATATTAGAAAAAGAAAATATTTAATTTAAACAAGAAAGATAATATTCGTAATGCGTAAAAATTTATTCAAAAAAAAGATTGCAGTTTTAAACAACATTTGGCGATTTATCTATTGCGTCAGGTTAAGAAAAATGCGCCAGAAAATTTGATAATACAATATTAGACTGACAATTTTGTTTTTGTTTTGATTCTTTTTTATTTACTTTTTATTTTTATCAAACGCATCCATCATTAGACTTGAAATAATTGTACTTGTGAGTTAGATGTTGTATGTTTATTTACGATATTGATTTTATCGCCAAATAATATGATTTTAAGCCAAAAAGGCATAAGCGTAGCATTGGTTTGAGCGACGTTTACAATATTGGTGATTTTTCAAGCGGATGGTATCCTTTTTGGAGTAATCTAATTCTACTACACATACACACACACACATATATATGTATATATATATAATACAAATAGAATTATCTATATATATATATATACATATAATACAAATGGAAATTTCGCTACGGTTGCTTATAACTCGAGTTCTGCTGAACTTGCACTGTTAAATAGGTAATTTTTGGAAGGTTTTAGTATATAACAAATCATTACGTTGTCTACGTTGCTTAGGTATTAAATTCTGGTTTAAAGTTCTTTAATGAGATGAACCAGATTGTGAAAAAATAATCTTTTGAAAAGATTCTGCCGAATGTTTTTTTGATATAACTTGCACTTTTAATCAGATAATTTTACAGGGAGGGTTTAAGTATCTAACATATCCTTCTACCTTGCCCAGCTATACAGCTATGGGGAGAATTGTGTAATCTGGTGACCCCAATTATCAAAAATTTACCCTTTTAAAAAGTTCTAATATACTATTTTTTCTAGGTTTGCATTGTTAGTTTGGTAATTTTTCAGAGACAATTTTAGCATATAATATATTGTTTTACATTGCTTACAAGGATGGTCTCCATACTGGGCATACTCAGAATATTTTGAAAAAAATACTAACTAAACTACTTTTGTATGTAATAAAGAATCAGTCAAATTTAGCAGCGGAATTACAGTAGAAAGTCTGTAAAAAAATAAAATAATTTCGAGTACTTGGCGCGAAAAGGCGAAAGCGTCACGCTATTTGGCGAGCAATACTTTTCCTCGCCAAATGCAAACGATTTTAGTGCACCAAAAATTGATTGTTAATTGATTTTTTGAATGCGTGTAAATAAGTATTTAATGAATTTAAATGTAAACAATGAGAGAGTTTTATAAATAGTTCTTTCGTATTACATATTTATGTTGCTTGTTATTTAATTTTATTACTTTAAAAACAATTTCATATATAAAAAATACTTTCATAGATTTAAGTGTTTTCCAAAATAAAGGCAAGATTCATTTACCAGTTATTCATTTCAAAGAATTCGTCGTTTCCATAGCAAAAGAATTGAAACTACAGTGCTCAAATGGACTTAATTTTGAGACATTGAAACAATTTTAATTTATTTTAATTTTGTTTTAATTCATAAAATTTGATATTTAACTTTCATTATAAATATATATATGACAAAACTATAGTTAAATAAATCTAAAACTGACAAATCTAAAGTCATTTACATTAAATTTATTTAAACATGTTCAACATGAAACATTTTTATCTTAAAGAGTATTCGGCATAAAAAAAGTATTTTTTCGAAATTTCATTTCATCGCCAACCGATGATAAATCGCCAAATAAACGAAATTTTCATTTTTTTTTTATGAACGTTCTATCGCGGTTCCGCCAAAAAATTTTATAAACATATATATACACATGAGAAGAACACTCTGTAATTTTTTCAGATTTTTCTGAATGTGCCCGTATGGAGACCTTTCTTGTTAGTTATATGGGGGAAATTTTGGTAATTTTCCAATATCCTTGGCGATCCTTGGCAATCACTTTGCGAGATGCAGAAAATGGGCTTGACGGCAGAAGTAAAGTTTCAATGAGTATTTTTTGTTCAATAATTATAGAATTCATTTACTATAAAGTAGCCATTTATCTCTTTTTATTTAAAAACAAAATTAAATTGAATATTAATAACAATAGTGATAATATATTTCATTGAAAAGTTTATTATATGAATACATAGGTAAAAAAGCATAAAAGTTCATCACATTTATTTTTATAGCTGTTCATATCATTTGTCCACAAATCTCATTTTTTGAAGTCCGAATTGCGCCAGGATTTAAAAAAACCGACAAGGCCCCTATACTGGAAAAGTATAGAAAATTATGTAATCAGATGAATCCGTTTATGACAGATCTCAAATGACAGCATTGCTATTTGGCTAACCATCGTCGATTTGAGGAAAAATATTCGTTAAATGGGTTTAATCAAACAATTCATGACTGATATTTGACATCAAACTTGATTGTTCACTAATTTAGGCGTCAGATTGGTCTCTGTTTTGACTAACGCAATTTCCTTAAAAATTTTTCGTTTTAGATTTCACTTACAGATTTCGTGGAAACCAGCTACGCGAGAATGTTTTTTTACGGTCTTTTAAGTTAGCCGGGCACAAATCTCGCCAATATCATTTTTTTTTTTTCAGGTCAGTAGCATATTTTATTTTTCACAAGTGTAAATTAGAAACAATACATTGATGATGAAGTAGAATATTTTTGTGTATAGCATTATTTGTTATTTTTATCCTTTTGAATTTTTTATGAAATGGGTGAAAAGCAACTATTTTAAACGTATGTAATATATATATTTAACATGTGTGTATTTTTAATTAAAAGAGTGAAAGCTTTATATTTTAAATGAATGGCAATGGGAACAATACTTTGTTGTTTATCAAATATGGCCGGCTAACATAAAAGTACCGTTTTTCCTTGAGATTTTTGAGGCAGACAACCTATCACAGAAATAATTTTAATAGATGATTGGTGACCAAAAAAAAAATACCGCTTCTATGACTGTTAATACTATCATAAATAGTGCTAATATTGAATATTATAATAATATTTCGCAGATTAAACTAAAATACCGTGACAGTGACAAACATATATACATAATCAACTGTAACCATTGATAAAACAAAATCAGGGTTTAGTTTGTAAAGTATGCATTAATTAAGGAACTAAATTACGTAATCGAGTCTACAGACAATTGAAATATTTGGTACAAATAAATTACATAATCCAGTCTACAAACGAATGACATATGTTATCGGTCGTAGTTGGATGATAATTAACTTAATAAAATAAGTTAAATTGATTCTTTGTTTTTAAAGCGGACCTATTCCATAATAGAGTTTTAAAGAGAATTGCAGTAATTTGGGACAATTTTTTGGAGACATTTTGCAACATTTACATTACACCAACATTATACCAAAATGTTTGCTATTGTGTCATTTATTTCAAACCTGAACATGCAAAGATTTTTTGGCACTTTTTCAATATCGGTACCTTGTCAAAATAGCAAAAATTGCCTTGGCGGAAAAGGAAATTTGCAATATATTTTCTGACAACCTATTCACTGTTTCATTTCATACACACAAGCATTTTTTTTCATTTTTTTTTTTTTACATTTTATTTAACGTAATAACGCCAATTATCTAATTTTATATCGAAACCCATTTAATATGTATGAAAAAACATTAATAATATACATACATTTAAAATAAATATATTAAAGCAAAATAGTCCATCAAGTTTGTTTTCATAACTGATTATACCATTTGGCAACAAATCTCACTTCCCGATGCCCTAATTGCGCCAAACATTGTAACTTGCTATTTATTGAACGTGAATCACTTTTGGCTTCAATTATTATTTAGTCGGAACCATGCATTTTTTCATTTACTATTTTTCCAGTCGAAAATATTTTTTGTTATTAAGTAAAATTAAGTTATAATTTCATTTTTTGCTGATTCAAAAATGGAAATGTTTACAGCATTGCTAAGAGACACAATTTCATTGTGTAGTTTAAATTGCTATTTAAAATAAAATATTTTATTGTGTAATATTTATTTGTGTTTTTATTTTCAGTATATATTTGTATTCATTTAATAAAATAGTTGTCGAAACTCTGTAATTTTGAAATGATATATTTTTTAAATGATAACTTTCGCGCCAACAATGTTTTTTTTTTTTTTTTTTTTTTTTTTTTTTTTTTCAAATGTTTTGTTTGGTACCAACAATTGCGCATGGCGACAATGGTGTTGAATAATCAGAAAAGTACTAAGCATTTAGATTGCACATTGCAGCATGGATGCTATAATATATAACATGTGACAATACACAATAAAAAACTGGTTTATAGCTTCAGGTTGACACTGATACATTAAAATACATTTTCTTTAAATAATATAAAAATATAGATGAGGAAAATGCTGTGATGGGAACTCTCACCATATTGGCTCTTTTTAACGAGAATGCTCTGATACAAAATGAAATATTCTATACTGTATTATCATTCTTTACCAAATCCTACTGTGAGGGATAATCTAAAAGAGTTAAACCGTGACAGCTGAAATTTTGTCTGCACATTAGAAAATATAATAGCACAATGGCGTTCATATCGATTCAGCACTGCGGAATGACATTCAGTTAAAGGTCTTATTTCTTTAAATCACAAGATGAAACACATCATTTCGTTTGATTCAAGGTTCACTTGGAAAAATGGACCAGTGCAGCGGGCATAGCCTGCTAGTATTTAAATATGTTTAGAAATAATTTAAATAGACTTTGCTATTAAAATACGCTTTTAATGTTATATCTGTAAAATAGACTATAGGATATGTTGAAAATGAATTAGAATATAAAAGCTTTGCTACAGACAAAAATAATTTATACTTTCATATTTAATCCTTTATGTCTCAACAATTCCGATTAGCAAAATAATTACTCATATGTTACAATTCAGCAATTTAAGTAAGTAAAAATAATAAAAATTTTATAACATAAAAAACATTCACCATATATTTCCGTTTATAAGCCGAACTTTTTTGGGCCCTTTTTGATCCCAAAATGAGGAGGTTGGCTTATAAACGAATCAAGGAAAATTTCCAAATTTCATATTCTAATTTTAAAACGATGGAAAATATAAAAAAAAATCTTAAAAATTTCTAAAAATACTTTAATACTCCATTCTTTTAATTTGAAAAAAAAATCATCATTTACTATCCAAGTCGTTACAATAATTTTCCAGCAACTTCTTAAAATTTCTTTCATTGGTACATTAGGATGAAAATCGTCAATATCTAGTTCAAAATCACCGTCAACTTCCTCAAAAATGGCATCATCCTCAGTTCCATGCATTGCATTATTGATGCAATATTTTTTTAAAGATCGGACGATCATTTCTTATGGTAATTCGACAAGCTTCTTTCTCCATTCAGAGATAGCAACGATGTCACATTTTATTATTATTATTATTATTATTATTATTATTATTATTATTATTATTACCACCATCTCTCATAGCTGCATCCGCAGATGAGATCCATTTAGTGTACCCTGTCTTTAAAGGATTCATTTATACATCCGAATGTCGAAGAATGGAAGTAAGGCCACTGGTGATTTACCGAAGATCTCTAGGGGATATCAATAATTTCGGAGAGTGCATTTTTTCTATTAACTATAAAAAAAGTGATAAGTTTTTTTCGTTGGCTGAATTTTTCAACACCTTTCTTTAACTTCAACTTACATACGGGTTTTCAATTTTAAGTGGACTTTTAACCGGAAAATCGTATACTCGGCTTAAACACGGATCAGCTTAAACACGGATCAGCTTAAGCACGGAAATATACACTTTACTACCTACTATTGGCAAGAACTTTTTTCATACCTGAAATAAACACAAAATTGCATAGATATCAGAAATATTGTGAATTTTGTAATAGAAACTTGTAAAGTATGAGAACTTAGTCGTGTCTTTTTTGGACGTCTACAGCCTTTTTCATTTTACAAAATTTACGAAGTTCCTTTTAACTATAACGATGTGAAACAGCTCTAATGATGAAGAAAACTTTGGCACAAAAATTTAACTAAATACCGTCATCTTTTCAGAATTCTAAGATCAATGTATATTAATTTAAGTGCTGGAAGATAGCAACTATTTAAAAACTATTCTTTTAAAGGCCACTGTATTAAAATAATTGGCTTTTGGATAAGTTGCAGATTTGCAACACCGTGAAACAAAGTGTTAAACAAACAGATGAGACACTGAATTAGAATGTACAGGATATGCAGTATTCTTTACGCATTGATTTAAGATTCCTGTGAATAATTTTCAAAAAATTACAATTAAAGAAAACATAGTTATCCTACATTTTATAAGTTTTCTTTAAAACATTTATTGTACTCTAACACGTAAAACAAACACTTTAATGCTCGGAAATTTCGAAATTTCGCTATATTCAAAATTCGGTTGGTATAATTCATAGAAAATTATAATATTTAATATTTTTCTTCTCGGAGTATGGAGAAAATATTTATAAATATGTTATTTAGCATTCGGTGAAAGTAGAAATACACTAGAAAACAGGAATTCTGCTTTTTAATAATTTAGTGTCGCCCCCGATGAAAAAACTGTATATATAAACAGTACAAAACATAAAAAGGTACATATAAATATTATACAGACATACAAACAATAAATACAATAAACCCAACTGGAGTGAAAAATTTGTCAGAGCCCGGAATCGAACCCGGGACCACGTTATACAAGTCTGCTGCTCTAACCACTGAGCTACTCCGGCCGATGCCTGAGTCTGCAGTTTCTCACTAATAAACCATGTTGCGGAAGTCACCAGCTAACTATACGACAGCCTTGGGTGACCTTTATTTATGTGTGTATGTGCGTTTTAATATATATTGTAGTATGAATGTTTTAGTACAAAACATATTTCAATTTTAAGACTTACAACACACGCTTTTATTTTATGTAAAATGAACGTCATTCGCGTCCGCTTAAGAATTCCACATACGATCCACTCTTAAACATCTACAGTAAAGTATGCATAGGACGTCACTATCGCGAAATAATACACAAGTGCAGCAACAAGATGCCGTCATTAAAAAAGAAAAAAAAAAAGACTGCCTAATGTTTCATAGGCCTTTATTTGTTTGTAAGATTAATATAGACACTTAAAATTAAATATGGTTTATAATAGCTCCATGTTTTAACAGAAATCCTTCGTTCATATTTTCTCAGAATAGCACGTATTTTAATTACATTTTCTTTCGGCTGTTATGAAAAAATGACAACGAAAAGATATAATTAATATTTTATAGCTATTTTTCCTTTACTTTCTACATATATGGAGTACTCCGGTTGCCAATATTAAGCAAATGGCTCCAAAAACTGCAAAAAATAAAATAATAATAATATTTCAGAAATAAATAGAAATGAAGTTTTCAAACAAATTGCTTTTAAAAGTACTTTTTTCCGAATACGACGGTATAAAAATTGAAAATCTGTGATGCTTAGAAGTTTAAAAAAAATGCTATTGAATATTTAATCCTACTGCTTTGTTTTACGTCTAGCTTCTGCACAGTAACGTTATTTTTTGGAAATGTCAGAAAATAAGCTGGAAGAAAGAAATAGCATTACCATACCGGGGGCTAATGAAATGTGTATCTAAAGAAAATAATGACAGAGATTTTTCATAAACAAAATTTTAACATCTACCTTATTTTTGCATACATTACATGCGTTCATATCAACCACTTTCGGACATCCTGTATCCCTGAGATTTCACTGAGCTACGATTAAAGTGTAATAGAACTAATACTTGTCGTTCTCAAAGTCGAGTATGGGGAGGTATTAACAGATTCCGAATGTGCTAGGGGTAATTCAACGGATAGAATAAGTCGATAAATAAGTCGGTTTGTACCCGAATTTAGCCCACACCGCTGTATGGATTTTGGCATCTTTTGATTTGACTCTTCTCAGGTTTGGATTTTCTCGATTTTTAGAAAAAAAAAACTATACATTTAACATTGATGAATATAAGCATGTTCATTTGCATCATAAAAGATAAAATCGATATCATAGATTTAATTGCCTGAGCGAAGCGATAGCTAATAGTGCAATATTAATTTCCAGCCACATGCAGCTACGATGGATATTAAAGCCATGGCCTACTAAAAGAATGCCTAATAAAAATCTTTTGTCAAGCATAACTCAAAAAATATTTGTCGGATTTAGTTTCTGATTGCTCCAGTAGGTACCTATGAGGGTAACCTACTGAATGCACCTACTATCAAAAATAAGTTAAAACACTGTAAAAATTATATTAAAAATGATAAAAAAAAACACATGCGTCACGAAAATTTATTGTACTTTATTTTCACTGGTTGGATGTTTTTCTAGAAAATCGGATTACAGTACATGGAGCAAAGAAAATATGCAAAAAATATTAAAGTATAATAAAACCTATTTAAACAGGAAAATAAATATGGATTTTTTTTTTCTGTTTAAAAGCAAAAAGCTAAAATATCTTAGTCTATACTAATATTATAAAGAAGTAAAGTTTGTTTGTTTGTAGGAGGTAACCTCTGGAACTTCCGAACCGATTTCAAAAGTAATGGTATCAAAATAATTATGTTAGTGCATGTTCGAACATAGGCTTTTGAATGCACCTACTATCAAAAATAAGTTAAAAAACTTTAAAAATTATATTAAAAAATGATAAAAAAAAGCACAATTTATCTTCATGCGTCACGAAAGTTTAATGTACGTTATTTTTACTGGTTGGATGTTTTTCTAGAAAATCGGATTACAGTACATGGAGCAAAGAAAATATGCAAAAAATATTAAAGTATAATAAAACCTATTTAAACAGGAAAATAAATATGGATTTTTTTTTCTGTTTAAAAGCAAAAAGCTAAAATATCTTAGTCTGTACTAATATTATAAAGAAGTAAGGTTTGTTTGTTTGTAGGAGGTAACCTCTGGAACTTCCGAACCGATTTCAAAAGTAATGGTATCAAAATAATTATGTTAGTGCACGTTCGAATATAGGCTATACCTTAAGTCGATGCCACTACGGCATAGGGGGGTGTAACAGCAGAAAACGTACTAAAAAAGATACTTTTGTGTTACTGAAGGGACTAGAAATATAAAATTTGGATTATTAGTTACTTATTAGATATAAAGGATTTCTAAGAACTTTTCCTAAATAATTTAAAATTTAAAAGGGGCGACAAGGGCAAAAAGCGTTCTAAAAAACGTTCTAAATATCAAGAAATACCAAACCGATTTAAAAAATAATGGTGTCAAAATGATGGTGACAACAATTGCTCGAATATAGGCTATATTTTATGTCGGTGCCACTACCCCAAAGGGGGGTGCAGGAGCAAACAGTTATAAAAATGCGATGTTTATGTAACTGAAGGGCCTTAAAATATGAAATTTGGAATATTAGTTACTTATTAGAAATAAAACATATTTAAGAGCACTTCTTAAAAAATTCTAAATTTAAAATGGGTGACAATGCGCGAAGAGTGTTCTAAAAAACGTTCCAAATGGCGATTTCTACGCAATTTTAGGAAGTATCAAATCGATTTCAAAAGCAAGGGTTGTAAATAGATGGCGACAGCTCTTGCTCTAACATATGCTCTATTTTATTTTTGTGTCACTAACACCAGGGGGTTGCAGGATCAAAAAACGTTCTAAGTTTCATTTTTGTGTTATGATAGCGCCTAGAATCATAAAATTTGGAATGATAGTTAGTCATAAGATATCAATTATCACTAAGAACATTTCCTAAAAAATTCGAAATTTAAATGGACTGAAAATTCTCGAAAAGCATTCTAAAATCGTTCTAAATTGCGATTTCTATGAAATCTCAGGAAGTACTGAACTGATTTCAAATTTAATGGTGTAAAAATGATGGTGACAGTTCTTGCTTCAAGATAGGCTATATTTTATGTGTGTTTCCACTATTCCAAAGGGGGTGTAGGAACAAAAACTGTTCTGAAAATACGATTTTTTTGTTATGGAAGGACCCAGATTCATGAAATTTAGTATAAAATTTAATATAAATGGATCTCTAAGAACATTTGTCTGAAAATTTGAAATTTAAAATTGGTGAAAATGCGCAAAAAGCGTTCTAAAAACTGTCTAAATGCATATTTGTGGACAATCTGAAGAAGAATCGAACTGATCTCTAAAGTAATAGTAGGAAATTGAAGCTGACGGCCTATGCTCTAACATAGACGCTATTTCATGTTGGTGTCACTACCAACTGGGAGATGCAGAAGCAAAAAACGTTCTAAATTGCGATTTTTGTGATCAAAAGGCGCTAACAACTTGAAATTAGGCATGGTACATATTTATATTAGATATAAATGATCGTTAAGAAGTTTCGAAAAAATTGCGAATATACAAGTGGTGAAAATGCGCGAAAAGCGTTCTAAAAACGTTTTAAATTGCGATTTCTGCACTATCTCGGGAAATATCAAACAAATTTCAAAAGTAAAAGTTGCAAATTGATGGTGAGACTCGTTGCTCCAACATAGGTTATATTTTACGTTGCTGTCACGTTTTAAAGGAAATGATTATGTTTTAAGAGAAATGAGTGCAATATGAATGTGGTATGGGAAATTATTTTGGCCATTTATCACCTGCTTTCAGGTAATATACAATTATCAATATTGCCATAGTGCCCCAGATGTCATATACCCATCACGTTGGCGTAATTTTTTTTTTAACGCCAATTTTGCTAAAACCTCGTTTTTGAATACCAGTTACATATATATTTCTGAAAAGAGAATAAAAAAAAATAGGTTAAATAGTTTAATAAAAAAAAAGTTTAATTAATAATTATAGAACAAAAAAAATTACATATTTTTTTTAAATAAAATAAAAGTAAACAAACAATTTATTAATAAATAAACAACATCCGGGTTACCATATCAAGCAAAATAACGACACTTTGGTGCTAGTTAAGTACCCCGGTGCGCGTATCACATTAGCGTCAGAGAAAATCGCGGTAATGTGGTGCGTATATGACATGTGTGCAGCAATGCGTTCATGGTATGCGAAATGAAACGAATATGTTATACCCACTCTTCGTACAAGAAAAATGGCCAATAATCCGCATTCAGATACACAAGCACGGTTGCCGTCATTCAAGAATAATACCAACATCTACATTGTTATAACTGTATGAAAGTTATAATAGTGATATAAAATTGGCTTTGAGCAAACAATCGCAGAAGGACTATTTTACATATATTTCGAGTGAAAATCGATCATCAAGGTACTAATTAATTATACAAACAGCAGATGTATAAACAAAAGTTTAAATTCGAATGTAAATATTTGCATCACCCCCCCCCCACACACACACACACACACACACATGCACACACACACAAAAAAGTTACCGCAATGAAATTAACTTGGCGTTAAGCGACGCTTTTTAAAATACGATATTGGTTGCAAACCAGATTACGGAACATTCCTATGACATTTGAAGTAATCATGATACTTTATTTTTAGCAGGGTTAAAATTTAGACATGAATATTTTTTTCGCCAAATGCAGCTTTTTTTCGCATGAGTAATTTAGAAACAATTCTTTGATGTTGAAAGAAAATATTTTGACTTATTATCTCTTATTATTATTTTTACTTATTTGTATTCTAAAACAAATGAATCAAAATCGTGTTTTTTAAATGTATTTAATTTATGTTTTTCAAATGAACAGAATGCATTACGAAAATTAGCGATTTATCTCCTGTATCCGGCTAAGTGCCTTATTACCTTGTGTCTAGCCCCATTCACAATACTTCGTTGTTATATGGGCTTTGGCGCTTTCTTAAAAAGTTTGATCCAATTCGGGTTACGAAAGTGAGATGTTTTTGCCTAATGATATAAACGACTATGAAAATAAAATTGAAGAAGTTTTAAACTGGTTGGTTGGTTGGTTGTATTTATGACGGCCAATTATCTGCACGAGGGATATAGGCCCAGGGGGGGAGTGCCCTTCGTGGGGGTCTTTCTAAGGGAACCTAACCCGTATTAACGCTTGGAAATCCAAGGTTCGAAGAAAACCACGAAAACTCCGAACGATTAGGCCGACGGGCGCGATTGGGATCGAACCCAGCACCTCCCGTCTACCAGCTTCGAGAGCAGAACCTCTCAGCCACTGGTGGGGCAGTTTTAAACTGATTTATATATGTATTTTAATAAATATACCTGCTAACACGTATTGAATAAATTATTTATGTTTTAATATAATGTAAGTTAATCAACTCCTTTATCTACGTGTATGGTAATATTATAAAGTAGTAACTTTTGTGTGTTTGTGAAACGTTATCTCAGAAACAATCTAGTCGATTTAATAATAATGGTTTGAAAATGCTGATGACCATCTCTGCTAACAAAGGGTATATTTCATGTCGGTACAAAAACCTGCATGGGTGCAGGGGCAGAAAAGTTCTAAAATTGCGAATTCAGAGAAATTGTTTGGTCTAGAAATTTGAAATTTAGTGCGGAGGTTAATTTTAAAATACAAATACTCGTTATGAACTCTTTCCACAAGGTTCGAAATTTTAAAGTTAGAAATAAACGTAAAGCGTTCTAGAAAGTTTCTAAATCAGGATTTATTTGGAATTGTTAGAGAAAGAAATTTTGAAATTTCACATGGCTATTACTTTTCAGTCGTTAATGCCGGACAGTTAAAAAAAATAAAATGAAAGTGTGTACCATAAAAAAGAGATAAGCTGCAATTTCTGTGATACTGTTGGGTCTAGAAACTTAAAATTTGGTATGGTACTAACTTATAATATCTAAATGCTCCTTATAGAAAGACTTTAAACTGCAATGCACACATTAGAACGAATTCTAAAATAATCGAAATTAAGAAGAATAAATAAAGCGGGCAAAGTTCAAAAGGTGACCTAAATGACGAGGTACATGGGATTATTAGGAATATAAAGATCGAAATTTGCATGAATTTTGTTTTTAAGAGGTAAATACACGCAGTTGAATAATTTCTAAAAATTTCGCTATGTAAAATGATGCGGGAACAAAAACTTTTTTTTGTGTGTGTATGTGTGTGTGTGCTACCGATGACCTAAAAACGTTTTGTCGAGTTGAAATTTTTGGATGGGATACTTTTAAGATGTAAATGCTCTCTAAAAATGGCTTCCAAAAACCACAAAATTTAAAAAGATGAAATGAGCCAAAAACGTTCTATATTACCATTCATTTGCATTGTTAGGTATAGAAACTTTAAATATCTAATAAAACTACACCCCCTCTCCACCCCCCCCCCCCAAAAAAAAAAAAATTAATAATAATAAAAAAAAACAAAACATGAACCTTAAATGCTACAAAATGGGTAGCTACTTATCTGGCATTGAATAAGTTGTGTTAACATTGAATAAATGTCGGTATGAAACAGCGAATAGTTTGCACGAAAATACTTGTCAAAATTTTACTTCTCTGTGCAAAAGTGTCGAAAAGTATCTGTTTAAATTTAATATGCAATTTTTTTTTTCAGCTTCACTAATCCAAAGATTTAATCATAATGTCATTTCCTCAATTTTCATGAGACGATTTTTTTATATAGTAACTTATTCGGGTAATTTTTTTTAATCGGATTAATATTGACGTATTTTAGCTTGCATAATTTGTTGGAAAAATACGTACGGATTTGTAAATTACTTGAAATGACATTTTTACAGCTCAAAGGTTATGCAGACGAGATATTCCAGATGTAGTGTCATAATTTACGCTGCAGTCAAAGCCAATTTGTTTGTGTGGAGGCGCAAGGGGCCTACCTCGAAAGGAATAAGGTTACCACTCCTATCAGGTAACTTATATATTTTTTTCAGACAAAGGTTGAATATTTGTTAGACAAACCACGTATTACACTAGATTAATATTAACACAATTATTCTAATTGGTAAACAAATCATATTAGATATAAAATTCCAACTGGGCGAAAAATTTCCGGACCAGGCTTCGAACCCGGGACCTCCTGGATGATGGTTGGTTGGTTGGTTGTATTTATGTCGGCCAATTATCAGCACCTGGGATATAGGCCCTAAGGGGGGGTGCCTTCCGTGGAGGACTTTCTAACCTCCTGGATGAAGCCGCCAGTGTTCTGCCATCTGAGTTATCCCGGACGATTCTGGTCGAACTTTTTCACACAGTTAACCTTGATGATTACAGCATCTGGTCTGAAACCTGGTTCAGCTCAACAGAATAAATCTCAGGTAATGGAACTCCAGAAATCGCTGGATACGAAATTACACTAGATTAATATTAATCAACATTAATTAATAACGGAATCGTCCGGGATAGCTCAGATGGCAGAGCACTGGCGGCTTCAGCCAGGAGGCCCCGGGTTCGAATCCTGGTCCGGACATTTTTCGCCCAGTTGGAAATTTACAACTAATATGATTTGTTTATCAATTAGAATAATTGTGTTAATAATAATCTAGTGTAATTTCGTATCCAGCGATTTCTGGAGTTCGATTACCTGAGATTTATTCTGTTGAGCTGAACCAGGTTTCAGACCAGATGCTGTAATCATCAAGGTTAGCTGGGTGAAAAACTTCGACCAGAATCGTCCGGGATAGCTCAGATGGCAGAGCACTGGCGGCTTCAGCCAGGGAGGTCCCGGGTTCGAATCCCGGTCCGGACATTTTTCGCCCAGTTGGAAATTTACATCTAAAACCACGTATTGTCAATTAAATATAGAATCTCATTTTCTATGATTCTCACGTGTTATTATTAAATCTATGTTTTAACTAACATCGCTCAGACTAATCCCTCTGAGGGAAGTCCTAGTTGTAGATAGTGATACTAAAATTGTTTTAAAATAGGGAATCATCATCTTTCAATTTGGCTATGCGTTTATTATTTCGGATTTGAATCGGGTTCGAATTGAAATGTGACGAATTAGTTCTGGGTTTCTTCTTGATGATTTTTTAAACTGTTCCTGTCAGGTTTCATGTTAATTTCAAATATAAATTTCGATTTCAGTCCAGGTATATTCGTACTTGCGAATGACTCTAGTATAAGCCAACAACCAAAATTTAGCTGAATGAAATAGTTAAAAATTTTGTTATATTTTGGTTTTTACTTTCTTTTATCTTTACAAGAAGAAAGTATTGGATTCGTGAAAATTTTCGACCTTCGGTTTTCGACGGATTTACCCATTTCAGGGATCAGAGATTCCGAAAAACACGTTTCTACAAAATGTCTGTCTGTGAGTCTGTGCATCTGTGAGTCTGTCTGTGAGTATGTGCATCTGTGAGTCTGTCTGTCTGTCTGTGAGTATGTGCATCTGTGAGTCTGTCTGTCTGTATGTATGTGACACAAATTTTGTGGGCGCTCTATCTCAAGAACTAATGCACAGAATTTAATAAAAATTTATACTCTGTTAGTCCCTGATATAAATTGGTGCTGATTAGTTTTTGGTGTAAATCGCTCAACAGGTGGCGCTGCTATGCAGCCTTTTTCACGATTTCCGCAATAGCTCAATCTCCAGAACTAATGCACGGATTTTCATCAAACTTCAGATTCAGTGAGTCCTTTACAGGAATTGAAGTTTTATACATTTTGGTGTAAATCGCTCAACAGGTGGCGCAGCTATACCGCATCTTTTACGATTTCCGCAATAGCTCTATCTCAACAACTAATGCTTGGATTTTTATCAAACTTTAGATTCAAGTATACTTTGATATGAATTAGTGCTGTTTGTGTTTTGATGCAAATCGCTCAACAGATGGCGCTGCTATGTTGCATTTTTCAGAATTTCCATTATAGCTGTATCTCAAGAACTAATGCAATAACTTTCACCAAACTTTGGAATCAGTTAATCCTTGACATGAATTGACATTTTGAACATTTTGGTGTAAATCGCTCAACAGGTGGCGCTGTTATGCTGTATTTTTCAGAATTTCCACTATAGGTGTATCTCAAGAACTAATGCAAGAATTCTCATCAAACTTTAGAATCAGTTAGTCCTTGACATGAATTGACATTTTATACAGTTTGGTGTAAATCTCTCAATAGGTGGCGCTGCTATGATGTTTTTTGTAACTTCCGCAATAGCTCTATCTCAAGAACTCATGTTGGATTTTCAACGAACTTCAGATCCATTTATACCTTGATATCAATTATTGCTGTTTATGTATTGGTGTAAATCACTCAACAGATGGCGCTGCTATGCTACATTTTTCAGAATTTCCGCTATTGCTATATCTCAAGAACTAAGGCACGAATTTTTATCAAATTTCAAATTCAGATACACTTTGATATGAATTGGTGCTAAATTGATGTAATTTCCTGTGCTATTTAAATGATTTAATGGACGTGATTTATATAGAAGAAAATTTTGTGATGGCCACAACATACTAGTTTTAAAATTAAAATATAAAAAAATGACTGAATTTTAAATATTGTTAGAAATTTTGAATTCTGTTATTTTACCCTAAAATGGTTTTTAACTTTAATATGATTTATTAACAATAAATTTTAAGAATTATACAACGAAAGCAAGATAATTCTTCCCGTTAAAAAACTCTCTACCTGTAAAGAATAGATTAAGCCCTTAACCGTCGCATTAAATTACGGTTTAAAAATTGCTTATTGGCACCATTCTTTTGAAAAAAAAATATTCACCTTATTTAATGATAGGTAAAATTATATCATAATAAAGCCAATTACACTATTTTATAAAACTAGCGGAAAGCAAACAACCTGAATAAAATACATAGCCCGTGAATATCACGGGAGCGGGAATTGAGGGGTTAAATGTAAAATAAATGTAAATGCAATGCTTCTTTATTCCTTGTTTTATACGTTCGGTCTATCTAATCATCTATCTTACATATAAAAAATAATGTACTACAATTATGTATAAATCTTTAGGGTGTAATCATTTCATAAGAGTTTGAGTACCAATGTTTAAAATAATGCCGACTTCTGCATTAATCTAATTAGACACATCACATTACTTCTTCTGTGGTTTTCTGATTTCCTGAATTCATTGAAGTAATTTCGCGAGAGCGCTATATGGAGAGTATATTCTAAATAGTTCTAATTTTTTACGATATCCCCACTTAGCTTCTTAGGTAACCCTTAACTGGAAACGAGAAAATCCCGTGCACAAACAGAACACTTAATAATTTACCAAATAGTGAACTTAAATATTTAATCTTTAATAGTAATGTATTAACAGGACCAATTTTTAAATATAACAGCAAAAAAATGAGTTTGGAATGTCGGAGAGAAAAAACATTAAAGACAAATAAGTTGGCGCAAACATCTCACAGATGTACGTTTCCGGTTAAGGGTTAAGTATTATTATACTGTATGTAGATGTTGTAAAATGAAACATTACGAAGTTTACTTAGAAGCTGTCATTGTGTTATTTAAAATAATAAAATAAAGTTTAAATAAAATTTAAAATAATCAAATCTCGTAATCACAGCGGTCACCGGCAATATTTAACGCCCGACTCAAATCAAACTAGCATGCTGATTCATACATTAAAATTGTCGAATTTCGCTTAGAAATTTTCTGGTTATATATTCCTTGATCAGACCTGTTGCCATCATTCCGGACAATTGTTGGTACGTGTAAAGATGCGCCCGACGGGCACGAGGCCGCCTTTTCTGCGAAGTAACTGTTTTTTTTTTTTTTTTTTTTTTTTTTTTTATGGTGACATCTTCCGTGATCTGACCTGCTGCTACCGTTTGACCCAAGTGTTGAGAAGCGTGGAAATCCAACGGGCTCGAGGCCCCCATTTATACGTAAAGCAGCGACTGTCTTTAAATTAATTTTATGTATTAACAAAATTCCTATTATTGTAAAAAAATAATAATAAAAGATAAAAAAAAATCAAAGATTGTTTATACCTGAATTGGTTCTTTAAATATTATACCATACGAATTGAAGATTTAAACTGAGTTTTATTGTCATTTAATTTTGGAACGTGTTTATTTAGAAAATAGATACAAAAAGTGTTTTAAGGAAGTTCCTGGAATTAACGCTAAATGAATATTTAATTTCAACAATATAGGAACTCTTACATGATTGCAAAAGGCTTTCAGAGAATGACATTTACTTTTGTAACAAAAAAAAAAAAAAAAAAAGAAAACTAATTCAAATGTTATGGGAAATAAAAATAGTTAATCGTTTGTGAAACATATACACATCTAAAATTACAATTTTTTACTCGTTGCAAAACTTTTTAAAAAAGAATTCATGAATTGAAATTTTTATATAGAGATTTTTTTTTTGCTACTTATTATATATGAGTAATAAACATTTAAATTTATATTTATATGGCATTCTGTTTAAAATTCCTTATATTTTTATTAGAGCATTAAGATTTTTGGAAAGTTTATGCATGAACAAGAAATATGATAGAGATAGTATCTACTTGTATAATAATTAAAATTATACATATGCAGCGTGTTGTGTATAGATCGCATACACTGTGGAGATGAAAAACCTCCCTCGGAATTCAAAAAATACTACAAAGAATCATAAATTTACAATACATAGTTTTTCGAGAATAATGCAAAAGAAAAATCCTTTCATAAAATCCAGCTTAGGTGTTCGAAACACATTCTGCACATATTGGACACACATTCAGACATAATAATGGGCGTCGTTGAATGTTTAGTAATACCTGATTCAACGGAAATGCGAATTTGGTCATTCGTAGACACTATTCTGATAGATTATATTCACTCTCCTATTCTACTGCGCTCAAACATTCCTGAACATGTGTAGTGGTCACTTTGCGTATCTTCCAATGACAGCCTCGGCTGGTTTTTATTAATTCACGTTCAACTGTGAAATATAATTTATTTTATTTTTATCGAAAATTGTCAAACATTTTTTTCGCATTTTCTCATAAACTAAAGATATACAGATGACAATACAGAACATTTGTTAAAAATGATAGAAAACACTCCTGACATTACAAAGTTAACAGAAATCACATATAAGTTGACTAATTACAAAAGAGTAATAATCACCGGTATTCCATCCTCAGTACCTACAAATGAAATAATACCATATCTTGAAGAAAATTTATCTGATAAAAACATCACCTTATTGAAAATTCTAAAGAGGGATAATTCTACACTACATCACATCATATTGCAATTAGAAACAAAAGCATCACAAGAACTATTGGATAAAAAATTTATACAGGTGGGTCTCAACAAGTGCTATATTCGTTCTTTTCGCCCAATAATTAGATGCGGCAATTGCCAGCTGTATGGACATCAGACATCTTACTACAGGAGACAGCCAATTTGCGCCAAATGTTCGAGAGGTCACTGCACTTCGGAGTGCCCTTTTGAGGGAGTTCCCTCGCAATATAGATGCACAAATTGTTTCCACTTACCTAATTATAGGAAACATTCAGCGGATTCCACTGCGTGTCCGGTTTATCAATCACACTTGGCAAATAGAAGATGTGTTCAGTAGGACCATATGGTCATATTGTCAAATATTAAATAACTTAAAAGAATTTGTAATAGTGCATAATATTAATTATTGTTCGCATATTGTACCTTAATACTAAATTTTTAGTGTAGATTTAAAAATAATTTTTGCATAATTTATCTTACATAATATCTCAAACACAGTATCATTGTACTGTAAATTTGTAGGTAATTATTATCTACAATTACTTATACTTTCATAATAGTGCATAATATTAATTATTGTTCGCATCTTGTACCTTAATACTTATTTTTAGTATAGAGTTAAAAATAATTTTGCATCATATATCTTGAAAATAGCTTTAAGTGTTGCAAATATCACATCTGTACATGGTTTAAATTGATGTTAGTATAGTGAATCCTGAAAATAACATAAAAGTGTTGCAAATATGTAGGTAATTGTGTTTAAAAAAAAAAAAAGTTTAATATCAAATTCTAAAAACTATGCATATTTATATGTTATAATAATGAATGTTTCTCTCAAATGTAATTATAGGGGTCATCTGTAAATATTTATTGCAAACACTGTTAATAATTGTCATATATCTAACATTGTTATTTCTCCTAAACTTAAAAAAAAAAAAAAAAAAAAAAAAAAAAAAAAAAAAAAAATCAAGGAGTTCCGTAGGTAGTAAAACTTTTCCCTGCCCTGGGCTTGGGGGTTACACCTAACCATAAGCCAAAAGCGGGTTCCCAGGGTGGGTGCTTACTTACTTACTTACTAAAGATCGTGCATGTGTGATCTAAGTTTAATTGTATGCAGTTCTAGAAAGTATCTCCTCTCTGCACAGATGCTGTGGTCTTCACAAAACAGCCTATATACAAAGTTTAGGATACTTCATATTTTATACAAAATTTAGAATACTTGATATTTTATATACCGTTTCAGGTTGAAAGTTAAATAAATTATTTTATCAAGTTGAAAGATTATTTTAACACGCATTATTTATTTATATTTCGCGCATATCTTCATGGATTTTTTTTTTGTGTGTGTGGAATTACCAGTTACATTTTAGAAGTGATAAAGCAGGGAGTGTAACATTTAAGATGCGGTGTAGAAGTTTATTTTCAAATTTTCGTTTAAAGGTGTTGTCTATTAAGTAATAATGAAAGTTATGATCGCCATCTATAAAATGCTTATAAAAATTGACGGATGTTAAGAAATACATAATTTACTAAATATGTTTTTTATAAAAATTTTAATTTAAATTGTCTATACCATAACTCAGAAAAAAATTCTTATTCAAAAAATATTTAAAGAATTATTTACCTTATCTATTTACCCTAAATTTCGTTTGAGGAATGTCAGATAAAATAAAGTTTTTATAAAATTGCAATTAAAAATTACAATTAAAATTACAAAAAGCACATTAAATTTTATAGATATTATAAAGTATATAATTTAAATGCATGTTTTAATAAAATATTCACTTTAAATTGTCTATAAATATAATTATGCTTAAAAAAAGGTTCATATTCTAGAAATATTTAAAGAATAATCCTATTAATTCAAAATTTTATTTGAAGAATGTTAGATAACATATAGTTTCCATAAAATGACAATTACAAATTGAAATTACAAATTACAATTACAAATTACAATTACAAATTACAATTACGAATTACAATTACAAATTACAATTATAAATTACAATTATAAATTACAAATTAAAATTACATATTAACATTACAGGATACAGCTACAGATTATAATTACAATTAAGGATTAGAATTGCGATTACAAAATTCAATTGCAATTAAAAATTAAAATTAAAATAAAAAATTATTAAATTTGATAGATGTTAAAAAGTACAGTGTAAAAAAAAAAATCTATAAAATTACTAAAGATTTTTTAGGAAACTGGGATTCCGAGAATATTTTATGTAACGGAAACAATAAAAATCCATGTAACAGACACACTTTTGCGCCGAAAATCAAAAAATCTGTAAGCTTACTAAGAATTTTTTAGGAAACTCGGATGCCTAGAACTTTTCATGCAACTGCAACCAGGGTTACAGATAAAAATTTTAGTAAGATTACTGTAATTTTAGCAGATGAAAGTTTAGTAAGCATGTAACTTCACATCTGTAGAACTACAGATTTTTTTTTTTTTACAGTGTACATAATTTAAATTCATGTTTTTTATAAAATGTTTATTGTGAATTCTCTATACGATAACTCATCCAAAAATATTTCTTAGTCTAAAAATATTTATATAGAATGATATCAATGCTCGAATAGAATGATACTATTTACTTTAAATTTCGTTTGAGGCATGTTAGATAACATATTAATTTTCATAAAATTACACTTAAGCAAAGCAATATATATATCTCAGAAAAATAATGTGTTTTGTTGCCATGCTCGAATCTTTCGAAAAATATGATACATAAAATATGCATGTCAGATATTCGTTTTAAATATAAAATGTTGAATATATTCACTGGAATCAATGATACATAAAATTGAAGATTCTAAAAGCAACACTGTGTTTTCGTTTCCTTTATACTTGAGAGAAGGGTTTACAGTAACGATTCGCTGCACTTCAAAAGCCATTTGCATCCTAAGTTTTATACTTCGCGTCAACATCTTATACTTACATCAGTCTATGGATTTATTTTATATTCTACACATATCTGAGTGCGTTGCATAATATATATTTTCTGTCTAAGAAATGAAGTTTTTTTTTTATTATATTGTATAAATATTTCTGATTTCACGTATTTATAGTAGAAACACAATAAGAGGAAATTACTATGTTATGGATTTTATATCCCTATATTTTATAAGAATCTGACATATTCTTTATGATACTTCTATTTATTTAACACTTTTGGATCAATTTGATACATTTTGTGATAAGGTGATTTTTAGGGCTAAAAGTAGATATCTAATGACAAAATTAAAGTTTTTCTGAAATTTCAGGAATTTCATTTGCTGAAATCTAAAGAATACATTTATTTTCCGTACAATTACTACATACAACCATGTGAAAAATATGTTTGTAAATTTAGTTGCATGCTTCTTATGCTAAATGTTAAATGGTTATTAAGTTTTACGCATGTAAAGAAATATATAATTTACTAAATATGTTTTTATAAAAGTTTTATTTTAAACTCTCTGTACCAAAACTAAACAAAAAAAAATGTAATTCTAAAAGCATTTAAAGAATAATTCTATTTACTTTAAGTTTCGTTTGAGGAATGTTAGGTAAAATAAAGTTTTTATAAATTTGCAATTAAAATTACAAAAAGTTTATTAAATATTATATATGTGATAAAATGTATAATTTAAATGCATTTTTAAATAAAATATTTATTTAAAACTCTCTATACCATAACTCCACAAGAAATATTTATTATTCTAGAAATATTTAGCGAATAATCCTATTAATTTAAAATTTTGTTTGAGAAATGTTAGATAACATATAGTTTTCATAAATTCACAATTACAAATTACAGTTACAAATTACAATTACAAATTACAATTACAAATTACAAATTATAATTACATATTACAATTACCGATTACAATTGCAATTACAAAGTGCAATTAACGTTAAAATAATTATTAAATTTTATAGATGTTAAGAAATATATAATTTAAATGCATGTTCTTTATAAAATGTTTATTTTAATTTCTTTATACGATAATTCTTCAAAAATGTTTCTTAGTCTAAAAATATTTTAAGAATGAAACTATTTACTTTAAATTTCGTTTGAAGAATGTTAGATAACATATAGTTTTCATAAAATTACACTTAAGCAAAACTATGTATCTCAGGAAAATAATATGTTTTTTTGACATGCTCGAATCTTTTGAAAAGTATTTTTTGTAAAGTATTTTCTGTGTATGCCATATATTCGTTTTAAATATAAAATGTTGAATATATTCACTGAAATCAATGGTACATAAAATTGAAGATTCTAAAAATAACACTGCTTTTGTTTCCTTTATATTTGAGAGAAGGGTTTACAGTAACGATTCGCTGCACTTCAAAAGCTATTTGCATCCTAAGTTTTATACTAGGCGCCAACTTCTTATACTTGCACCAGTCTTTGGATTTATTTAATATTCTACACATATATGAGTGCGTTGCATAATATATATTTTCTGCATAAAAAATGAAGTACTTTTTTTATTATATTGTAGAAATATTTCTTCTTTCGCGTATTTTTAATAGAAACACAGAAAGAAGAAATTGCTCTGTTACGGATTTAATATGTACCATATACTTTATAAGACCCTGAAATTTTCTTTATTATACTTCTATTTATTTAACCCTTTTGGTTTCATTTAAAAAAAAAAGTGATCTGGGAGCACGGCAGTGCGTCCGCCAAGTTCGCACAAGCCGTAAGCTACCTTTTCCTGAACCATTTTGGCATACTTTTCATCCCCTCTTAACGTCGTTTTAGGCAGAGATATAGAAAATTTTCTTTTATACACATATTCGTATGGTCAAACGGAACTAAAGTTCTACGATTTCATGTTCCTATATTTAGTAGTTTTCGAAATATTAAATTCCGAAAAAGCGCTTTTTTGTCACTGACTCACTTCGCATCATCAAATAACTAAGGTACTTCTAAAAGTCGTAGAATCATGAAATTTCACAAGTAAGCCGGGTTTGATGCACAATTAACAAGAAAAATCTGAAAATACAGAATTCCTGTCTCTGAACCCTCCAAACAGGGGGTGTTGATTTGGCCGTATACGTTCAATTGGGCCAATGTTGGTCGCCAAAACTCGATTACAGAGTTTTGAAGGTGTCACGTAATTTCAAGCAGAATACAATTTTATATGCTTTTCCAAAAAGTTTTGTTAAATAGAAAAAATAAATATACCTGAAAATTTTAATCAGTCTATTAGGTTATGATCTATTCACGATATTAAAACAATAAAACATTTAGCAAAATATAATCGCAATTCGGTACGTTTCCGATATAATAGCCTTGGCGAAATACAGAAAATAGCCTTGACGAGAAAAGAAATTTGATAATAACGTATTTTCTGGCAACCTATTTACTGTGTCATATACACAAGCAATTTTTTCCATATGTATATAATTTATTTAATGTAAGGAACCCGTTTATTTATTTTTATATACCAACATAAATAATTTGTATATAAAAAAACAATATTTTATACATGTATAAATAAAATGTTTACATGTATATAAAAACATATATAAATAGCATAAAAGCTCATCAGGTTTGTTTTCGTAGTTTTTTATATCTTTTGGCAACATATCTCAGTTTCTGAAGTCCGATTTGCGCCAAGATTTAAAAAAAAATGCCAAGGTCCCTATAGTGGAAAAATATGCTAATTCCATATGAAAGTTTAAAAATCTCCTTTTAATTAAATGAAATGTGTAACTAATAAGGCTGTCTTTAACGATGTGCGACAGATGCGGCGTCCGAAGTCCGCTGCTAATGTTATTATATTGTATTATTAGCCTACTTACTGTTAATTTATTGTTAATTTTAAATCTGTAAAAGAAAGATTATAGTTATAGGTAAGATATGTTGGTCGCCAAAACCCGATTACAGAAAATTAGCCTGAGTTATAAAGGTGTTACATTATTTCAAGCTGAATGAATTTTTATATGCTTTTACAAAAATCTTAATAAGGCAAATCTTTCAGTTTATATGTCCATCTTACTATCTTTTACTTCCTTAAAACAAATTTTATTAAAAACCGGGAGAAGTCTGCACAAATCATCACCCCATCGAGTTGACAGCTGAAATTTTAGGATTAGTTAAAAATCGATTAGCGTATTAAAATGTAACTGGCCTGCCAAGCCATATCTTTGTGGAAACCATCTAAAAACCCGATTTTATCAGTTAATTGGTGGATTTTCCATTGTGTTTTCCTGCACCCATTCCTCCATGTTTCCATACTTTTGGATGCAGGAAAATACAATATTAAACCTATCAGTCAACCACTAAAGTTAGGTCTTCAGGTGGTTTCTACCAAGATACGACTTAACAGGCCAGTTGCAATTTAATATGCTAATGTAGTTGCTAAAATTTCAAGTGCAAAGTCGATGAGGTGATGGTGTGTGCAGACGCCTCCCGGTCTGCTATAAATGTCGGAATTCTAATCTCAGTAGCACTCTGGTCAATCTGGCAAATATCCCTACTATTTATGGACCACTATTCCTTTAAGTGCGTTTTAGTGATGTTATGAACTTTATGCATATGCATCATTCATATTATGCATATGCATATAATACGTAATACATTTGCATTATACATATTATAGGTAAGTGTATAATGTACACTTCGCTAAATGTCGCCAAGCTTTGCGAGTATTTGACGCTAGTGGCTATTTTTGAATGAGTTAATTATTAATGCGAGGCATCTATTTATATTTTCCGCATATAATCTTAATAGTTATATTGTATAACGTACGAATATTTCCAAAGTGCCAATAGTTTCGCCACTGCACAAAACCTCTGCTATTGTTATTATATTGTACTGTTATTACATTTACTGTGACTATGTTGTTAACCTTTACTTTTCTAAAACTTCTGTATTATATAAAGAGAATTTACGGCAACTATTAAAGCACCGAAACTGCCAGTTCTCCTTATGATTATTATAATTCTATAATATGTAACCTGTTAATCGATATGTACGTTAGAATGAATCTTCCATAATCCGGTTCCTCAGATTTTACTTTTCAGGTTTCGAATAAAATTAGCTAAAATCTTAAAACTATGGCACATTATTGACTAATTCTTCAACACGATCAGTTGAGAAGAATGATAGATTTTCATATGAATCATGGCAGTGAGCCCGTACACCTTCTATTCTTCCGTAATCGAGTCTATTGAAAAGGTTAACATGAAATAAAAAGATATTAGCATCGATATGAGTTAATGTAAATGCAGATATTGTCAAAGGATTTCATAAGAACCATTTCACTTGTACGCAATCGTATCAATTAAAGTACAATTGGCAGTGATCCCAATTAGAAAAGATTTCTAAATAGAATTAAAAATTTCCGCATTAGAGAACGAATCGTAACTGAGAATGAAACATGCATAAGTGAGTTAAGAGATATTTGTCACGAAAGATGAAATACATAACAACACAAAATATATGATGTGCTTCCATGATCGTAAAGCGTTCTTTATTTCTCTATCAAGTTTCTCTATCAGTTCTCTATCAGTTTCCGACTTGGCGAAAGAATGGGCAAGTAAATTAAATTATGAATAACAGTAACACGATGCAACGTTTAACATGCAATTAATAGAGTAAATACTGCTTGCTAGAAGCGTCTAGTACTTTAATATAAAATGAAATAAAGTATAAATTTGTAAAGCTCAATAAAATAAATTTAGGTATTTTTACGTTAGCCAGGCGCAAGTTGCAAATTGCCAAATACTACTCCCAACGCCATTGTTCATATTACATTCATTTCATTTAAAAATATAAACTTTTCAGACATCTCATTCAAAATAGATGCATTTTCCTCATTTTATTTAATAGAATAGAATATTTAAAATAGAAATAAATAAATGAATAAATAAGAAATAATAACATAAACCAAAATATTTCATTGGAAAATTAAAGCATTATTTCTAATTTTTCACATGTGAAAAATGAAAACTGCTATTGCCGAAAAAACAAAAGGTTAATGAGGAGATTTGTTCCCGGCTAACATAAAAGTACCGAAATTTAAGTTTTTTTTATATTAATATGGTTTAGAAAAACAAACTTGAAAAAACATACAAAAAGTAATGATATCCCAACAAAAAGTTTTCGGTAAAAAAAAAAAGCGCCAAGTTCTCCTTAATGTTTCGGCCAGAAAAGTAGTGATATATGAAGTTCGCACAAGTTAAAAGCCAAACATCCCAAATCTTTCATTGAAAATGGCTTCCTGCGACTTGGCCGTTAATGCCTTCGAGAGGGTTTTTTCAAATTTTAAAGTTATGTACAAATGAGCTACATGCCAACAACATTTTTTGATTATTTTAGGCATTTTGTGGCACAAAGTACAGAAATAAAATACACATTTAAAAATGCATTTAAACCACTTCAGTCTATTTAAATACTTAGAAGTTAAAAATAACAAAACACTCGTATTCAGAAGATAATATCCCTAATTGCTAAAACATAATTAGTATCAGCTTTTAACAGTTTATAAATCGAATATCTCTTAATATCTGCAAACAAACTATAATAAATGTTCAAACGAAAAAAAATCTCTTTCGTCAATGCACAAGATTTCAATATTATACAATAAAATATTATATAACATATTGTGAGATTTGACGTAAGTAAATTTTGTTTTATTTTTTGGGTTTTACGTTAATGGGTTTAGCTTTAGATCGTACAAAATGGCAATTAAACCACAAGTGGGCTAAATGGTCTGTAATTAAAAATAATATTTGTTGTAACTGAATGGTATTTATCAGAAATCTTTTACTTATAATGTCTTTATGTGAATTTGCCTCTTTGCATTTTAATATTACTTTTAATATTTAAATAACTCATAAATGCGTAATTTCTAATCATTAATTTTCAAATGTTGTAGAAGGCATTAACGGCCAAGTCGCAGGAAGCCATTTTCAATGAAAGATTTGGGATGTTTGGCTTTTAACTTGTGCGAACTTCAGATATCACTACTTTTTCTGGCCGAAACATTAAGGAGAACTTGGCGCTTTTTTTTTTTTTTTTTTACCGAAAACTTTTTGTTGGGATAAAGTTATTTTTAGGTCTGAAAAACTAAAAATAGATGTCTAACGGCAAAATTAACGATTTTCTGAAATTTCAGGAATATGGCATTTTCTGAAATCTAAAGAATAAATTTATTTTCTGTCTATTTACTACATATTTACTACATATATGATGCGATATTAACTATTTTCAAGTCTGTGAAGATTTTCAAAAAATACACTACTAAAATAGTGTTTCCCCCTGTTTTCTTTTTATTTTACAATTATACATTATTTGGTTTGGACGAATAAGCACTACTTTTAGTTTGTAATATAAAACACATGTTTGAAGGTTGGTTGGTTGTGTTTGGGACGGCCAATTTTCAACACATGGAATATGGGGCCAAATGGACGAGTGCCCTTCGTGGAGGTCTTTCCAAGGGAACCCAATCCATATTAACACTTGGAAATCCAAGGTTTGAAGAAAACAACGAAAACACCGAACGATTAGGCCGATGGGCGCGATTGGGTTCGAACCCAGCACCTACCGTCTACCAGTTTCGACAGCAGAACCTCTCGCCACTGGTGGGGCCACATGTTTGAAATAAAAGTTTTAGCATAGTTTATGCGAGCTAGATATTTATTTGTTTATTTTCTGTGTACTTTATTACTAATTTCTGAAGTCATATAAGAAGTGATAATATTAAATGTAAGAAAAAAAAATCCATTACTCCGTGCATATAATTTTGTAAGTCTTTAATTAACATTAATAAATATAATGACATATAACACGAAAAAGGTTAACGAGTTTCAGTTTCATCATAGATTTGAATATTGCTAACAAAAACGGCTTAACAGTGTTGAATCAGATGAAAAATTTATTTGATTAATTATATTTATAATTGATCTTGAAAATCTATATCTATAAATTTTCAATATGTATTAATTAAACAATTTGAATTATGCATACTTCATAAAAAACTTAAAAAATATATTTTAGGAAATGATTTTTGTTAAACACAGAGGTTAAATTCCCCAATTGCAGAAATAATAATCATAATTATAATGTATTTTAAGATAAACATAGTAAAACATCAATCATATATATACAGTGACTAGCACTGTATCTAATTTCAAAGACTTTCTATAGTAAAAAGATATATTAAAAAAGAACACGTTAGTACGAAGATAAGTCATAATTATTTTATAAAGTGGAAGAGCACTATAGAGATATAATATTTAATGTTGAATGAAATAATTATATTCAATAAAATAAATTATTAATAGTTTCGTTCCGTCAAAATCAATGCAAATATGTTCAACCTTTTAATTTATTAGATTTGTTTTTCTTTTTTACCAAATATCAGCTTTAGGGGGCTAGTCACTCAGCTTCGGAATTCTCCTCCGTAACGTTAAGTCTATGGACTTTCGATGCATTCTAATATTTAAAAAACCTTCTCGGGAAATTCATATTTTTAACATCTTTATTTTCTGTGTACTCTTCTTAAAGGATGTCTCTATTTTTCCTTAGTTTTCAAAATATTTCTAAATTATATGTTGAATTTAATAATTTATGTGTTAAAAGCGGGCGAACTATGAATAAGATTTTAACACTTCATATAAAAATAAGTATATACTTTAGAAATATTTTGAGAACTAAGAAAAAAAAGAGACGTCTTTTAGGAAGTGTACTCAAAAAATAGAAGTTTAAAATATCAATGCTCCGAGGAGATATTTTAAATATACGAATGCATGAAATGCCTGTAGACTTTACATTAGTGAGGGGAAATCGGAAACTGAGTGACCAGCCCCCTTAATTTACTATGGCTTACGAAAATGTCTGACAGCGATTGATATTGATTTCATAGAGCTTAAGATTGAAAATTTTAAACAGTGCGGTATCGTTATTTTACTATTCAGGTACGAGGATTAAAAATATTTCTTAAGGAAATTTAAATACTATTTAACTAAAGAAATATTTAAGCCAAACTTTTCCTGATTGGATTTACGAACGGATATTTAAAATTTTAATGATTTCTTATCTAACAGGAACTGTAAAAAAGGCATTTTAAAATAAAATCTAGTAAAATATAATAATACACACACACACACACACACACACACACACACATATATATATATATATATATATATATATATATAATAAATATGAAATCACAAATATATGAACAAATCGTGAAATTCTAAAGATGAACAAGATATGAACATAGAAAACCAGTATGCAAAATAAGAAACTATGAATAATCCACAGAATCATTATAGGTGGTTGTTGGTTAATTCATAGTGAAGATACGTTATTTCATCCAATTTTGTCGGCATTAAGCCTAAAATAACAAAATTTTGCACCTAATAGCGCAGCATGAAATAAAATAAAATAAAATACCGAGAGATCTAAAGAAAGATACATCTCATATAGGATATTAAAAATTATTATAGCACAATACCTAAATTACATACTAGGAACCAAAACTTTAGCATATCAGGATGTAAAACAGAGTTAGGACTATTTAAACATGTGGGCCACAGTTGAGCAATTGATTGAAATCTATAACTTTGCTGATATCTGGTGTGAGAAAGGAAAAATGTTATTGGAACTGGATGATTAACACACATGAATTACATGCAATACCTCACATCACACAATACCTCAATTACACGCAAGGATCCAAAACATCATAAAGTTAACTCACAATATTAAAAAATGTAAGGTTGCGAACAGATTTAGGACTATTAAAATATGGAGACAGAACTTGCTGAGAACGAGAACAATGCTTCCAGCTGGTGTGAAAAAAGGAAAACTATATTGTAGTTAGTTTTTTTATAATGTTTAGTGCTGCCATTTATACCCATAAAGCAGAAATGAAAATAATTGAAGAAATTAAGAAATGATTAAGGTTAAAATTTATTTAAAGTGGAATGAAAAAATAGGAATAAACTTAATATGTACTGAGTAAATATAAAATAAAATAAATAAGTATATAAAAATAAGTAAATAGAAGGGCATTGATTAAATAAACTAGTTTAAAAACGAATATTATTAAATAAAAAATAAGTATGTAAATAACATTTAAAAAACAATGAGAATTATTTTGAGATAGTAAAATATGCCTTGTATTATGTATAAATATGTAAAAATCAATGAAAATATGATGTTAAATGCATGATACCCCCATGTTTTTTTTTTTCTTTTAATATATCCGTATAATATATAAGCACACATACATACACACATTATATATATATATATAATGTGTGTATATATAAGGTGTATATATATATATATATATATATATATGAACAAAAGTATAATATAACACGATTTACGTGCAGTACCGTGAAGCTTTCTTTTATCTTCAGAAACCCCAGAACTCAAAGGTCTATCAAGATATAAAGTAGAAATTATGAAAACTAAGTTTCTTTTACTGCCTCTGTTTTTTTTGGAAACGTTTTAGAGATTTTTTTATATAATCATAATAATTATTGCAACATCAGAATATAGGTCTTTAGTATGCTATGAATTCTGATGTAAACATGATAATGTGACTAAATATTATTAACTTTGCTGTTAATGTTGTAATTTTCGAACGTTTTTCTGTTTTTGAACGTGAAGATGTTTGCTTGAGAACTGATTGCACGCGAAAAACCTATATTGCTGCTTGAAAAAACTGATTAAAATCTTTGTAAAATATACTCGGAGCTTTTAAAAAAAATACGAGTAGCAAAGAATTTTTATATATTGTTTGATATTGCGTGACGTATAGTTTACTCGGAACCAAAGAGCTCTCCGATTAACGTAATATTAATCAAATGAAAAAATCAAGGATAATTAAGATTTATGCAACAGAAGAAATATTCCTGAGTGACTCTTTTATTATGAAACTGTTTACAACAATTTCAGATTTTGTTTTTTTTTAATGAAAATTTACTCTTTAGGAATTTTAAAGAGGAATGATTTAACGGACCCGTGGCTCAGGGCACGTAATAAATAGTTATAAATCAAGGTCACAGTTAGCAACAAATATTTATTTAAAATTATAGATATATTGGAAGCCATAAGATTAAAATATCCTGATCAAAATTAAGATTTAAACTCCAAATCACATTCAATGTTTGCAGATGCAAAAAAGACAAAAACTTTAGATTCTAACTTAAATGGCTGGCCCAGAAAACCACGTCTTCGCTGTCGAAGTATCTGCACTTCTGAGAATACTTCACTCGAAACCACATTCACAATTCCTGAAATGAAAGTTACTAACTAGAGACACGCGACTTTCGGAGATATATGTTATTTGCAGTCTGCAAAGGAATGCCCTCTACCTACATTCATTTTCAAAATTATGAAAATTAAGGGAATTAACATATTTTGCCACATTTCATTGAAAGCACTGAATGAAAGGTAAAACCAATGCTTCGAAACACAGGTGCAAATGTTTAGTGTCGAATACGTAAGCGTACATGTGTGTATGGGCGGAGCGAGTCAAGGAACAGGCTTTATAATCGCACCTAGTTTACGTATTTCGTTCGCTCACATACCTCGCCAAATAACTTGATGTTTTTTTTTTTTTTTTTTTTTTTTTTTTTTTCAACATTCGGTGAAACTTATAAGAAAACAATTAAAATGAGTATCCACGTATGTTTTGGTAATAAAATGAGCTGACAAATCGTGAGGAGACTGGAAGCAGGACAGACACAAATCAGATTTTTAGAGACTTCAATGTAACGTCCAGCATCCTGTTCAATTTATGAAACAGTTTAAAACGTGATAAAAAGTGCGAAACGCAGTATTTCACCTTCATTCATACACAATGTTATTCAAACATGAAGGTTGAATATTGCGTTTCGTCTTACGATTTTATTTACAATGTAGTCGACACTGGATAAAAGGAAATGGGATGCAAGAAAATCAAAAGTAAATACAAATACCACCGTCTTCGTTTGGACAGGGGGCTGATGAAATAAAAGTTTCTATAATCAGGTAAGCATGATAATTGAATTCCAAATTTTATCCGTTGCATAAATTATTTTATTGACACCAAGTAAGTATATCAACTAAAAAACAGTTTCAGATTGCAACAAAGTGTTTAAGTGTTTGTATTAGAATTTAATTTATATTGATTGAATACATCTCTAGAAATGTTTTGCACTTATATGGTGTTTTAGCAAAGGTTTCAAATACTTTAAATTTCGATGAATAGGGGAGACTGGGGAGGGTGGCCCTAAGGGAGGCTTGATCCAATCTTCAGTTTTCATAATTAAAAGAATTTCAGAGTTTTGCCAATAGGTGGTAAACAACGCTACTGAAATGCTCAAACAATAGTCTGTTTCATACAGATAATTGAAGCAGGTGTAGAAAAATCAATTTTTATTTTTAGCATAAAAAGTGTACTTTTTCTAAACATTTTGTAAGATTTTCTTAGGTAAAATATGTCATAGAAATTTAAGTAAGTATGTTTTAAGCAATGCAGAACTATTGAGCTTTTATTTCAGGTATAAAGAATGTACAAGTAAATTAGAATAAACATAACCACGAGCTGTACTTTAACAAGTGACTATGTGGGGAGCCTTGACCCAATCAGTGTATGGTAGGGTTGACCAAATTGTCAAAGCTACGGTAAGTGTTTTTAAATCTTTTTATTATACAAGGTACATAATAAAGAGTTATGGCTATATTTCTAAAGAAAAGTAAACTTATTCTGTAAAGCTACAGTAAAATGGGTCGATAGAACGGAATTTTTTTTTTTTTTTTAATTGATCAAAAGAATATGTGGAAAATTGTCATAGAAGAAAGAAAAAATTTAATGAAATATAAAATGGAAAGTTGATAGGAACGTTTATTTCATTTAAGTAGTACCCATGGTAAGTAAATGGAAAGAACGGAAAAGGCTAGAAAGGATGCAAGCAGCATCCTTAAGAATTTTTTCATGTTCATACCTCTGCAAAAAAAATATATATAACTTTGATCAAACCACTTTAGGAAGGTATGTATTCAAATTTTACTAGATGGATGAAACAAATAAGATGAAGCCAAGCTATATGGAAACAACAGTTGCCAGGTTGAGTATCTCAATAATCTGTTGTTTAAAATGGAATTTTTAACCAGTACCGTCTGACTAGGTGTGTTTACACAATACATTTTCCCAAATAAATTTTAATGAACCATGTAGCATTCTGTGCATAAAGTTATTCTGTGTTTTAAAAACTGATTTTATTTCCCTTAATAAATATTTCAATATAAAAAAAAGTTGGTTAAGTCTTCCATACAGTGTGTCAAGCTTCCATAGGGGGGGGGGGGGAGAGTCTAATCTTTAGACCATAGTCATTAGCCTTCGTACGCGTGCTCATACAGCATCTGTCCAAGTATACATGCTAAGCCGGACAGATGCTGACCGAGTCTCCGCGTAAAGGTTGCAGAACACAATTTCTTTTAAACAACCGTGTTTATGATCTGTAGATTTGTACACGCACAACGTTTACTAACAATTAATTGAGCTAAAGAAGCTATAACACATTAGGAAATATATGTTTATCAATTACCACCCGCCTATAATAAAGTAATTTAATGCTCAGTTTTTGCATATGAATTTATTTTTATTCAAAAAACATATCAAAGTACACTAAATGCAAATCGTCTATATAATACACACCACAATTGAAAACAGGTCTAAACGATTGAATCCTATAGACATTACTACTAAGAAATCGTTTATTTATAAATTCTATATTAGGGCTACTTTACACTGTATATCATCGATAAAATTTGCACACTCCAAGTAATGTGCTAAAAATGTACTTTTAAAAGGCATAACGCATTTGAAAACTCATTCCGGCGATCATTCCTTGTAGACAGTACTATAATTGAATACTTTTGTATATCCCTGTAAATTAATAAATAAATGCTTCGCACTCTATGCGCTAAATTAATTATTCACATCAATTTAATTATTTTTATAATAGCTTAGCATTAGGGTAGACCGAGGCACGTTCACGAAGTGCACTTTTTTCCGAAACGAGTTTTAACTGCCGTGCTAACAGGCATAACAGATTGATGCTGCTCTCTCGCGAGTATTCTCATACGTTTTTGAACGTCAGTCGAGCTTCGGTCTAGCATGCGGAAATGATAACCTGTTTTCAGTTAAAGTGAGTAAATTTTGTGTTGAAGTTATTGAAACTTATTGTGAACTAATAACACTTAGTTAAGGATAAACAAATATGTGAACATTAGCAGAATTTTATCCTTTTTTTAGAACTGTATTTGTTTGAACAGAAATGTTATTAATTTTCTTTGTACGTTAAAAATGTATAATTTGAAAAAAGCAGGACCAAGGCTTGGAACCAAGAAAGGGAAGAAAAAGAGGAAGTCCGTAATCCTAACTGATACTCCGGTTAAAGAAACCCTCAGATAAGAGCAGTTAGAAGCGAAAAAGAAAAAAAAAATGATGGCAGAACGAAAATAAAAGATGAAATTACGTAAAAATTTATCAGTTTCTATGGAAGCAGAGCAAGAAGACAGTAAAGGAAAAAGTATGAAACCAAAAACTGCAAAAGGGAAAAATTTGATACATTCCGGAAAAAAAGAAAATAGTGAATGAATCTGATGACGAAGATGAAAATTGTGTGTGTATTTATTGTTTTAAATCATACAACCAATCCAAAAAAGGACAAGACTGGGTTCAATGTCTTGGATGCAAAAGGTGGTCCCATGACAAGTGTGCAAAGGATGGGTTGGGTTGATTTTTGACGGCCAATTATCTACACGAGGGATATAGGCCCGGGGGGAGTGCCCTCCGTGGGGGGTCTTTCTAAGGGAACCTAATCCGTATTAACGCATGGAAGATCCACGGCTCGAAGAAAACCACGAAAACTCCGAACGATTAGGCCGACCGGCGCGATTGGGATCGAACCCAGCACCTCCCGTCTACCAGCTTCGAGAGCAGAACCTCTCGGCCACTGGTGGGGCCAGTGTGCAAAGGAAGTATATTATTTTTTGTTTGTAAAAAATGTAACAGTGATGATGAAGCTGACTAAATGGTTTCTGTTTTTAATTAGCAATAAGCCCTATGTTTTCAGTTTAGCCTATAAAATGTTCTTTAATTAATTCTCTTTAATTTTTTTTTTATTTTTAAACAATGTTTTAAGTTATAAATAAAACATTTCAATTTGGTTAAATATTTATTTCACTTATTCCTTGGTGTCACTTATAATATGGTTAAACATTCCCCAATTGATGTTCCCAATTGACTTGCCCCGGAAACGGGGTCCACGAACGACGGTTTTTTATTTCATATTTGTATTACAAAATGGTAGACTAAAAGAATTAACGTATCAAAATTCAACAAAAAATTCTTATGTCGACTTTTTTGAGGAAAAAAAACCATTAAATCCTATTTTTATTCAACAGTTGGTCATGGACGTGTGATTTATATATAACCTTTCTTTTGAAAATAAAACATGGCAATCCTATACAACTGCTGCAGAGATATTTCTTCTACCGAGTCAAAAAGCTTTCTTTCGAAAAAAATGTTTAAATGGAGTTTGTAAGAATTTATGTTTGTTCGTGCAATGTTCAGCAAAAATTGCTGTCTTCTTTATGATTTTAAAATTTTAAAAATTGTTTTGAAAAAGCATTTATACATTTTCAAGCATTCAAAAAATGTTTACCAAAATGCATTTAAAAAAACTCTGAAAATCTTTCATGGGCATCTACAAAAATAATTTTCAATCAAGTGCGGATTTTTGTTTATTTTTTTCTTCTTCAATTAAGTAAACTGTTCGCTTCAGAAAGTTCAATTCTTTCATACTGCACTCTCTAATGCATTTACAAATATTTAATTTATAAACTGACTGTAAGTCAAAATTGTTTGTTCTTCAGCATATAGGAAAATTATTTCTTACATTCGTTTATCAAAATTCGTTTCATATTTTAACACTTTTTGAACATAATTACGATTTAAAAAAATTTCACCTTTCAAAGCATTTTCCCTTAATTTTTAAAAACCCAACAGACAATATTAGCTATCTGTGAAACCATTACGACTTCGCGTAGTAAAATTAATAAAATATATCGCTAATTAAACGAAATTGTAGAAACAACCTAAAAAAAGGAATCCCTTAAAATATAGTTTTTTGTATATTTTAGAAAGAGAGAAACAAACATAATGACATTACATGTACACATAGAAACTTTTCAGATCTCAAACTTTATACTTAGTGCCATTTAACATGAAGATGAAAAAATATGAAGAATCATAATTAGTAAGGAAATTGTCCATTTAAATATATATTTATTTCTGCACAGTAATTAGTTCAATTATAAAAGATAATATATTTACATCTTATAATAAATAGTATTACTGCAAGAAATATATTAAATGACTTTTGTAACAAGTTTATTTAGCATCACTGTCGGGCATAAATCGTTAAGTGCTAATTGACATTTAATCTGCATTATGATTTCATTAAGTGATACTGACGAATATTTATTGGTACACATTAAATTTGAGGAGAAATAGTTTCAATAGCAGGTAACGTTTTTTTTTTCTTTAGGAACTTTCATCACATTTTAATAGAAATTTCATTTTGCAGTTTCTAGTGTCACCTTTTTGGGATGTACGTATGAGAAAATATTTAATATGAGAATGCATAATTGTAAAGAGTTTGCGATTATGTATTTAATTAATCAATAATGCCTAGCTATATCGTGGTAAACTAAAGCCGCACAAGATGTATTGTTAGATATGCTGTAGGCATTTTAAATGCTTCTTAACCCATAGCATTTATCTTCAGTAATTCATCAGTTATAACGTTACACTGTTAAAACACTATTCTTAAAAATAAGTAAATTGTACTAATTATTGAGCACTTCCCGATCTTAAAATAGCTCCGAGTACTTCACTCTTAAATTTGAAAAACGCATGTACTCATTTTTTTAGTACATACAGGAACTCGAAAATAAGTATGTATAGAAACGCACATAAACTATAAGAAAAAAAAAGCGAAATTACAGAGAACCGACAAATCACCATTTTTAACTACGGTAACTTTGAATTGCTAAGAACTACAATCTTTGGAGTAAAGAATAACGAATTTACTATTATAATTATTGAAATTTTGTGTATGAGCCGCCCTGTGATTTGAACTCGAGCCATCTAGATGGGAGAACACTGACTGTGCTATAAGAGCAGTTACCAGCTGCTTTCAAATGACATATTTTATGAATCAGCGACGGAAGATCGCTAACAGCAGAGATGAAATTTCCCTTTCTTAAATATTCTAATTTCTAATAAAACAATTTTTAAACTAAATTTTCTTCTTTAACATTTCTAATGAAATTGTAAATAAATTTGAAAAGTGTGTATTATAAATTAAAAATTGTAACAAAGATAGACATATCTTTAAATAAAAGCTTGGAAATCCCTACTGTATAAGAAAAGGATTTATCAGAAAACTCATATTTTTGAGCACATAGGATTTAAACATGAATATTAAGACTTTAAGATACAAAATATATGTATTCATTTCTGCATACATTTATAAATCTAGTATAAGTATACGCAACTTCAAAATATCATGTACTCGTTTCTGAATTAATTGTACTTAAAAAAATCGAGTACAAATAAATTTGCATTTTTTAGTAGATTAATGCTCTTTTTTGAAGCAATTGTACTTAAAAAATATGAGTACATAGAAATGCTCATTTTTAAGAAGATTATTTTTAACAATGTACTTCTTTTTGAAACAATTGTACTAAAAAAATACGAGTACATGGAAGTTCTCATTTTTAAGTAAGTTATTTTTGAGAGTGCACGTTTAAAACTTATTCACGTTTAAAAGGGTGATGGATAATAGACACTTTATTGTAATGCACCCTTTTATTTATAAAATATTTTTCTTAAATCACTTAACTTTTTTATAAGCATTTCATACCTAATAAAAATGTATACAACTATTTGATAAAATCTTATACTGTTTGATATACTCTTGTGATGTTGTGTATGTACTCTTGTGTTGTTTGATATGCACTTGTGTTGTTTATGATGTGCTTTTATGTAGTTTTCGATACAATTCTGTGCAGTATAATGTAGCTTGTGTTGTTTTTGATATATTTTTGTAATATCGAAGTTCATTATCTCTTAACTTTATACATTATATAGAAATTATTATATTAATTTATTTGAGCTTGAGAACATATCCGCGGTCTTATTGTCATCATTGATTTAAATTTATGCAAATTATCAATTATAAAATAAAAATTATTGAAACTTTATAATGTTAGTTTCAAATAGTGTGCACTATAAATTTGTAAAATTTCGAAATTAACACTATGTTAATCACTCTATATACATTTTCATTGACTTTGATGCATGTTCTCCTTTAAATAAAACATGGCATATTTTTTCTAATCAACGTCGATATACTATTTCATTTTGTGAACTGTTAATGCTAATAATTACTGTTGTGTTTTGTCTTTATTATGAAAAATATTTCTTAAATAAAGTTTTGCGGAAATATTTTAAGCAAATATTACGCGTCTGAATGAATTTTGTTATATTTATTAAAGCTCTGGAAAATACTTAAAACATTTAATATTAGTTTATCAGATTATTTATTAAATAAATTTTGTTTTTCAAATTTCTGCATGTATATGTTAATATTGTATAATAACAAAAATTAATTTCGTCATTAATTACGGCTGTTGCTTTTCGGCAACATACCCTATTTAGGCTCTAAAATACTATTAGAATAATATTGAAGCTATAATGTCTAATGTTGCCAATAAAATAAATTCTGAAAATATTATTAAATCGATTTTCAACATGTAGATGGCAACAATTGTGCTGTTTATGAATAAATATAGATTTATTTTTTCAATTGTTGCTACTTTTTTTTTTTTTTTTTTTTTGGAAGCTTGCGAAATACCCTATTTTGTTCTGCAGTGAGCAAGTAAAATTTATTTCTTATTATATTTCCTAAAATTCTTGTGTGTTTAATATTATAGAATTTTATCAAAGAAAATTATTTTTTCAATTAAACACCAGTATTGCCGATTAGTAACAAATAGTTTTTTAGCCGTAAACCATACTTAAAACAAAATATTATTTTTTTTTTTTTAGTATTTTTCCCATGATTTATTTAAAAAATGAAAGCCGAAAAACATTATTACAATGATTTTTGAAAAATCAGGCATATAAGGGTTAAATAATTAAATGTATACGGGTACAAAACGAAAGCAATATCATTCTCTTTTATGGAATTTTTAATGACTTCGGCCATTTCTAATTTATTTATTTTTTGACATCTACATACCATTTTTTAATAATTCTGGAATTGTAAAAATATATAGTTATAACATAAAAAAATGTTTTATATGTAAAAATAATTTCCTTTAAATTAATAATAAAAAAGGACCATGTTAAAAAAAGAACACGTTGTATAAAGTATTTTACTGTAATTTAGTATTTTTTAGGATACTGTTATATATATATATATATATATATATATATATTTTAAGTCAATTACTGATAAAATTGTCATATCCCTAGATTAACCATATTACTTACTTTTACATTCATTTTATTAAAATATCGTATTAAAATAGGAATAAAATTGGATAATCACATCATTTGGATATATGTATTTTCCTTTATTGTAAATATATTTTATTGTATCAAACACCAATTTCATTTACTTTAAATATTCCTAAATATATGAATTTATACATTTTGTTTATATAAAAAGAGAATAAAAAATTCATACATTTCTCAGTTCTTCATACATATGTACACAACTAATTCAGAGGTAATTTTAAATTCATTATTATGCAAAAATTAAATGTTTCATATTGCAAAATATTGTAGTGTTCATATTGATAAATAATGAATTTTAAGGTCGAAAAATTATATACATTTCTCCTTTTTATTACACGAATTACCTTCATTGCGAAAATGAGTAAATTAACTATGTATAATTTAACTTTATGAAAAGGGAATTATAAATAACAAATGCTGAATCAGCCTACATTCAGTACAAAAATAAACCACATTTTTTTTTTTTTTTTTTTTTTTTTTTTTGTTATAATTAAAAAATAAATAAAAGTAGCTTTAAGAAAATGTACGTTTTTTTTTAAAAGTAAATACGTCATTAAATGTTTCAAGAGAGTTTTTTATAATGATTAAATAATTTAATAGTGACTTTTTACCATATTTCCAAAATTCATTTTTGAAACTCCAAAACTAACTCTTCACGTATTTTTAAAACCCTTTAAACCTAAAATAATATTTCTCACAAAATAAATATCCTTACAAACCCTTATCGACTGATAAAAGCAAAAAATAAAAATAACATTTTATATCATTCAAGTGGAAATGACATATCCTAGCTTTTCTAAGTGCATAAATATCACTTCTGACAACTCTTTATCTCCCGCTCCGACAAACTTTGTCTCACCGCTGTGTCAGAGAAGAATCTGAGAAGAAATTGCTAACGACAAATAGCCCCAGCTACAGTCAGGAAAAATACAATAATTTACAACCGCTAGAGGCGCTGCTAACACAACGTTTCCAATCCCGTTTCTGTATCGTGCGGACATTTGCGCTGCCAGAGGAAAGGTAGTGGCAGATCTCTCCGTACATTTTGTAGTTGTTCCTCTAACAGACGGTACGGAAAAATCAATGTACCTGGAAAAACTCCTATGTCTCATAATTGCTGATAGTGTTCAATAAAAATATTATATGTGCGAAGAATTAGGTGAAATATAAAGAAATGTTATAAAAGCTGCTCAAAATTTTTTTTTAAGTGTTTTGTGATGATTTAAAAAGTTTATTTTGCATTAAAATATTGATCAGGAATAAAAATAACAATAAAAAAAATACTGCCTGAATAGAGATATTTTTTAAAGAAAGATGAAAAATGGTATTTTATTCAGTTCATAGAGAGTTTGTGATATCGACAAAGATTAGGATTGTGAGTAGCCTGATAAATTGTATTTTGAAAAAGTTTTAAGTGCGACTGGATTCTGCAGGAATTTAGTATTACTTTTTTTTTTGTTACATTTCTCATTGTTGATTTATTGTTGGTTCTTCATATCATCAGACACTTCTAAAAAATGAATACATTTCTAATTATTTTCGTTGTCTCGGCCATGTCTTTTGCTTTAAATACACCTAAAGGTAAGTGCAAAAACTTTTCTATTCTAATTTTGTGCGCTTTAATATATTTGATGTATATATAGAATACATATATAAGAATCATAATATATATGACGATTTGTATGTAGCAATAATTATTCTACATAAGAAATTTAGGAGTAAATTAAAAATAAATAAACTAATTGAGAATTATTAGAAACCAATAATATACCATCATAAAATATAGAAAATAAGAAAATATTTTAAATAAGTGTTTTAATTTTATATTTTATAGAAATATTTAATTGATGATAAATTCTTCAATTTTAACTTGTAACTTCGCGTTTTTTTTATATATTTAACACAATTATATGTATATATATTAATTTTTAGATTTAATTTTTACGTCAACTTTTCTTGAAAAGTAGCCAAACGTACACATATCATGAAAATGGAAATTTTTAATAATGAAATTTTATTATATTTTCAAATTATTAATTTGAGCAGTTATATTTATAATTATATGATAAGAAAAAATTATATTTAAGCATTATTGAAAACTGATACTGTATTTTTTATCCAATTATGATTGACATTTTAATTGTGTTATTTTTGATTGGTAAAACGCAAAAAAAGTTATAGTGTTATAGTTAATTGTTAATTTAAATACGAAGCAGGATTCTCTAATTATTATTTATTTATTAATTATTTTACATATTTTTCTGTTAAAAATCTTGTTGACTAATATCATAGTTTTATGTTTACAATGAAATGTTGTAATTTTAAAATATGATTTTTAAAGTAATTGCATAATCGTCATTATCTTTATAACGTTGAAATTTCGGAAATATATCAAACAATAATCCATATGAGTTTTTTTTCTAATAAATTGTTTATATTCTTCAGTAAATCACTTTTTTATAAACTTAGATCTGAAATAAAAATGTTAAAATAAAAATAAGTATATAACATAAAAAATATGTCTGCAAATAAAATTAATTTATCGGTAACGTTTTTGATGTAGCTTCATTCAATACAGTATTATAAATAGTACATACAACTAACTGAACATAAAAGTTACCTATATTATTTTGTATCCATTTTATTTTTTTATCATACCGACTCCATATTAAATAATATTTAGTTCATTCCATTATTTAAAACATCTTTTTTGTCGATAAGTCTTGAAAATTTTTCAGTACTGATTATAGGTTATCTATTTATCAATAAACCTGTCTCTATATATAAGTGTTAGGGTATAAGTAATTATAAGCATTAAAAAACATGAGTATCAAATTTCACTTATTCTGAAAGAAAAGTTCATTTTCAAGATAAAGAATTTTGCGTTATATTTTTATATTGTACTTATTCACATATTTATTAAAAATTACATTTCAAAAGTGTCAATAAATAAATAATTTTACTGAAGGTTGAAATAATAATGCCACCTTTTTATTTATTTATTTTTTTTTTAAATCTCAAATAACTTTTAATTGCGTATTGTAAGTTAATAATTCTTCTCTGATATATTTTAAAATATATATGACCATCGTAGAGGCAACTGTATTCTTAGATTTGATGACTTTTATGAATTATAGCACTGATTCAATATTTTAAACAAATTGATTTTTCTACTTGTAGTGATACTATCAGAAAACATTAAACTTCAATAACGTAAAATTAGAGTACATTGTAAACTTATACGAGTGATTGTGTTTCATTCAACTTCGCAGAAAAGAATTAGATTTACAGAATTTTTAAAATCAAAATGCTTTTTCCTGATATTAAAGAAAAATAAGAATTACATCATAAATTTTATTTGGACACCATATTACAAATGTCAAATGCATTTGAGATAAAAATTAATTTCATGTAAAATTTTGCACGAGGTGCTTTTCAGTCGATTTTATGATAACAAAAAGTTTCACAGTATATCTTTCTATTCTGTGTTACATAGATATATTTTTTAATACAGCAAAGGACAAAAAAAGTGCAAAAACCTAAAGAAATGATATAAAATATTATTTAAAATTCATTTAAAGGCACATTAAATAGGTTAATTAAAAAGTTTTCATAAAAGTATAATTATGTGAAAAATATTTCAAATTTATCACTTCATATCTAGTATAATAAAAGAATAAACAAATGTGTAAGTGAATGTTTTTTTCAATCTTTAAAATTGCTAAAATTCTTGAAAAACTATCACATTATCTAGAACTACAAGATATGTGGGACATGAAATATATTAAAATAAAATTAAATAAACTAGTTTTTAGCTGAAATCTGCATATATTTTATATGTGCATTTTTATTTCTTCCTAATAAACGGAAAATTATTTTATTTTGTAGAATATAAAATCAGAGCTATTTGTAAAACTGTTAATTGTAAAACGATCTCTTATTTCAATAAATGTGAATAAACAAAATAGTACCGTTGTTTACTCACGGTGATGATTTTATTGTCAGTGCAATCTTATGATTTTCTTTTATAAAATATTTGTTTCTTGATTTTTAAAATTTAATTAAAAATGCAATTACAAATACTTTTATTATACGGACTACGTTGTTTATATTTTCTATGATTTCGTAAATAGAGATAGAAGGTAGAAGAATTATAGTGACATATACATTAGCTTGTCAATACTGAAATGCTGTTTTAAAATAGTTGTCCTATGATTTGTTACAGTACAAATACTGTTTCAAAATTTAAAAATGAATAAAATGCTTTGTGAGCTGTAAATACTTTATAAAACGAAACATTTAAAGACGAAGCATTGGGATTAATCCAATATTAAATTTTAAAAATACGTGAGAGTGTTTTAAAACTTATTTAAACGTTTCTCAGTACAAAAAAATATAAAATTTTTATTTATTGTGCACCACACATATTTTAAATTGGTGTACGAATTGTTGCTGTATATATGATATTTTGGTAAAATGCTAAATGTATGTAAAAGTTCTCATAGTCTGCCTCTGGTACCTTTTATGTATTTCAGCTTGGCTATTTGTGTGATAATCAGTAATCGAGCTATGTATTATGTCGCAATATATTACATTATGCTAAATCTGATCATTAACTAGAAAAGGACGACAGTGAACAGTATTTTATTTTTTAATGCCATCTTTGTCTGTTTGTCTGACTACCTTTGAATGCACATTCGATTAATCTACTCCTCCTTCATCCTCTCTCTAAAATCACATAAGTTTCTACATAAAACTCTTACCTTAAAATTTATATTTTCTTCTCATGGGATGTCTTTGAGATGGCAAATCTTTATAAAATTTTATATGTGTATTCCTTTCTTCTTTTATGAATGTGACACACCTGTTTGAGTTTTAAATTTTCAATTTCCAATAATTATATTTATACCAAATATTTCACACTATCTTAAAATTTATTTTCAATTTAATTTCCATTTTGTTTATATCATGGTTATTAATTTCAACAGCATATTTTACTCATCTTATTACGTTTTTCAAATAGAATCCATGCAAATTTGTGTTATATTGATCACTAATATATCGACATATATTGGTTAGTGTGAGTTTTTAGAGTTAAAACATATCTTATTACGTAAGCAGATTAATGATTGTTAATTAAACTCCGATACGACTATTTGACACCACAATTTGGAGATATAATAAAATTATAAAACGGTTAAACAATCAAACGTAGATATTGGACCCTCGTTAAAGCGTCTCCGCTTATGAAGGATGTCCGTTTAATGAGGTTAGTGTTGTTTTCCCCATCATTTACCATTGGCAATTCATCTTATACGCTGTAAAAAAAGACAAATGCTTCTAAATCTACAAAAATATATTATAATCACGAATCAAAACATAATACATCGCCTTCCGGAACAGATTCCGGAAACGTTACTTTACCTTTAGACATTTCAGAAAGTAATACATTTTCAATATTTAATTAAACATTTATAAAAAATAAAGTTTCTTTAGATGCCGGTAATTTTTGAAAACATTTCCGAATATCTTTTACAGTGCAATAATCAGTATCCTTAAACCAGAATATCAGTTTTGTGGATGTTATCCATTCTCAAGTAAATATTTTGGTGTTCACCATACATGTTTAACAAGAAAACGTGCAAAATTAACAGCAATAACATAAGTATTAAAATTTATTTTATTGTGTTACTCTTGCACATATTAATTCAGTTATGCAGTCGAATTTGTGTACTTGAGAATTGAAAGGATCCGAAAAACCGATAGCCCGGTTAACCCTTTAGTGTACGTTGTCGACAAAAAAAAAATAACACCTAATTTTAAGAGTATTGACACCTATAATATTTAATTAAAAATTTTATTTTATAAAGTATGAGAAAATAAGAACTTATTTTCTAATAAATTTGTTTATAAATTCCGGTGTCATTCCATCATTTCATCATTTTACAAACAGAATTACTCCATGTTGGGAAGGGTTAAATAAAACTGATTAACGCACTTTTAAAAGCTACTTGGAAACAATTACGCAAATTACGGGCAACTAAAGAAACTTTATTTCTATTAATACTTCATTGAATATCGAAAACATGCTAGTTCTGAAGTTTCCAAAGCATAAAGGAACACTTTTCAGAATTTTCGAGGACTCGGAAGAGGCTACTGTATATTTTCGTTCGCGATCATAGTACAATTTTGTACAGTAAGAAACATATCTCTTTTTTTGCAGTATAGGCATCACTTAAATGTCTTCCCCATCGGATAAGTGGATGAAATTTCAAAAACTGACAACGCAGAAACGCAACACCTGTCACGATTTTTTTTTTCAAAAGTAACTTTTGTTAATGAGAAATCCAGATATTGTCACTGACAATAATTAGGAGAAAAAAAACGGTCTACTACGTATATCGCGATAGTTTCAAAAATGCCTTACGCTTTTCGCCGATATTACCCATCAAAATGTGATATAACAGATCAAAGTTTGGAGGATATTCGATATAAAAATCATTTTTAAAATTTTTATAAGTTATAGAATAATTTATAATATGGAGCAGCGGTTGCCAATCGATGAGTCACTACCCACTGGTGGGTCCCGGCGGGTGTTTTGTGGGTCGCGGAACAATCGAGGTTTGTCGCAAAAATATGTCTTTTATTTCATCTGTTTAAAAAATATATAACAAATACAGTATTTTACAACACCAATAATCATGGCAGTCACCAGCTTAAACTAAAACTTCGTGAGAACACAGTGCTCTGTTAAACAGTAAGTCGGTATTTTGTCATGACCTCTTTGTGAGATATAGCAGTAATTACACAATCTTTATGCCAACCCTGGAAAAATCCTTAATTCCTTTCTGGATCAATATGCGAGCATAATATCCAGAAATAAACATATCATTTATTCCCTTTGTAATATAAGTGTGGTTTTAATTATTATTCCACTTAACGCACATCGGGAATACCATTTTTTTTTTTTTTTTTTTTTTTTTTTTTTTGATAGCGTATCTTTCGCACGAACGATAGAGCTTATAGAGTAGGGTAGCTAATAGAGAGGTTGATAGCTTATAGAGTAAAACAATTCCATACTGATGTTAAATCTAATATTAGGCCGGTCGCGACCTTTTTATTTTTTTTTTTTTTTTTTTTTTTTTTTTTTTTTTTTTTTTTTTACTTAAAGGTAGTCCGAGTACAAATAAAGGTTGGGTACCGCTGAGTATAATCTTTTTTTATTTCTTATAATCTTCTATCCTTTAGAAAATTTTAAATATTTAATTTTTGCCTTTATAGTTACTTTCAGGATCCTCATATACACACATTCCCCGACAATTATGTCAACTTTGACTTTAAGAATTCAAGTTAATACTAACATTTTTCGCTTCCCCCCAACCCCCCCCCTCACAAATTTATAGCATTTGTACCATTATTTTACACATAGAAACATTATTTGGAATTATATAGATACACTCCAGGCATTTAACAAGACTTCTAACGCGGGACCTAGAAAGTCCGATGATTGCACCGGCCCTGGTGATGTTGGTAAAAGGAACATTTGTTAAAGTAACGCAAAGAAATATGAGCGATTATTGTAATCAACGGTAGTGGAGTTTTTTCCGTTCAGAAATTTATTTTCCGTATTAACAAAGTGACAATAGCTTGTCTTTTTAATAAAATTAGTAAGTTAAAGAAAATATGTTTGTTTTAGATTTAAGTTTGTAACCTATTACATTTATGTTAAAAAATTATACATTTTAATTTTAGAAAGTATTATTTTCAACTATTTAAATGTTTACACTGTTCAAGGTGGGTTTCGTTTACTTAGGAGAAAAATAGATTCCTTTGGAAGCCCACACTAACGGCAGCAAAAAAAATAAATAAATAAAAAATAAATAAATAAATAAATAAATAAAACTTTAATACTTTATAAGTTAATGAGTAAATAACTATCCACATGTATATATATATTACGCTAACGTACGTGGCACAGAAATCGCGATTATTTGTTATTGTTTAATGGCAACGACCGAGAAACGCATCGCATTGGTTATTGTGCAAATGTCCTTCGGCTGGATTTAGGGCGACCGGGTTTATTTACGTTTCGCTCTGGAATTTCGCTCTTTCGCTGTAATTATGGAGCTTCAAAATATTCTTTGAAATGCCCATAAAATATCTCAGCGAATTCTTGAAAGTGAAGAAGAATCTGAATTAAGAAGAGAAAATTGAAATAGATTGGGTCAAGAACACCGTCGAACACGTAGCATAAGCAATCGCCGAAATAGGCTTAATAACCGTAGCATGCATGCGTTTCTTTCAAAATCCAGATTTAAACGCTCCGGGACATAACTGTGGGACTATGAGTGAACCGTGCAATTTCTGCAAAGCACTGTATTCGAAATGCGATATAAACAGCAGCAAGAGGTTTACAAAATGTTGTCATGATGCTAAAGTAATTTTAGTTAACCCACCTCTGTACGTACCTGCGATATAAATTTCAGGTTCATTTAAGAATATTATTACGGGCCCACCAGATGTAAGATACAATACAACATACTTAGAGGGGAGCGAAAACGACCAGTGATACATTCCGTTTTATGCAGGTTATTTAATCTGAACAAAGAATAATAGCATTTTTAGTGAGGAGGGGAGTGCTGGAACTTTTTTTACGTTTATTGCAGGATTCCGTTAAAAACAGACTTTACCCTATTAGAAATTAAATTTGCTGGATCGGGCTTTTTAAAGAAATCTATATAGTAATATTTGCTTAGAATTTTATTGTTTAATTTTCAATACTGCAGCTTATGCTGTATTTATAATTGCTTTTTATTCTAAAGATTTTAAATAAAAAAATTAAATTATTGAAAATATAATAATTGAATTCATCAATTAATTTGGAATAAAAAGTTTAAATTGTGAGACATATAAAAATTACAAAACTTAACCTGTGACTTTACGCAACTTTGGAACTGAATAAGAGTCGGGCCCTGATAATTTGCACCGTCTCCCCCTCCCCGGCAGATTTGCGATAAAAAGTTCAGATTCATTTAAGAATATTATTCAGGCCCCGGGCAGTGCCGGTCAGGTCAGCTAGTTTAAATAAATTAGGAGTTAAAAAACTCAATAGATGAAAATTTATCTGTATTAAGTACAGTGGGTGATCTGTTGACGAACTGTTCGGTTTACGAACAGATCGGTTAACGAAGACTTTGGCGAGAGATTTTTATCTTCGGATAACGGACACCTTACAAAACAAAGCCAAGAAGAAGCTACGCTTTCTCAGATTTGCCGAGCTGAATTTAATTGCATATATTGTCACTTAGAGAACGTTTTAACAGTTGTACACGCATAGCCTAATTAATTCATGGGCTACGTGGAGTTTAGGTCCCCAAATTAGAATGATTAGATCAGAAACATTCATTTTTATATTTTGTGTCCCTTTTTAAAGAAATATTTTTAATAGAAAATTAATTATTTTAATTGAAATTTAGTTCACGAATTATTAATAGGCTCTGGGCTCCACTTGAGCTTTATCGGGAACTGCAGTAAACACGATCTTTTAGAGAATTAAGGAGTTTTCGAAAGGTCAAAGTGACAAATTAATATGATTTAATGCCGTAGACAATGAATGTAATCCTAAAAGTTTTTATAAAGGTTATGCCAATTTTTTAATGCGCCACGACAAGGACAGAAACATCAAAATACAACCGGTCGATATTAAAAAACGACGTATATTAAGCCTATTGTAATGGTAAGTTTTATATTATTTTTATGCATTAATTGATTTCCCATACGATTCAAAGTAAAATCTATGATTGGTTAACGAACAATTCGGTTAGTGTACATATTTTTGAACGGAATAAGTTCATTAGCCAATCACCAATGTATTTTTAAATTGAATTCTAGACGTAAATACAAGCACAATTGAACGTTAAATGACTATTTGAACTATAAAGACTAGTTCATATTGCAACAAACTTGAATTTCTATTTCTCTTAAAAATTCAACGAACTATGCAAACCTTTTCAAGTACTGTATTTTTCAAATCAGAACTCGCGAACTACGCGGAATAGCTGATATAAGACATTATTTCAGATGCAATAATTATCATGGTACATTTACTTATTTATTTTAATTTAAACAAATATGGATTTTAAGGAATAAAGAAAATTTCATTTTCTTTAAGAAATGAAAAAAATTTTTTAAAGAAAAAATCTTTCTTAAAAAAAAAAAAAAAAAAAAAAATTCTTTTTTAACTCGTCATCTTATTTTCTAAAATTCAAGCATTTTAATAATCGATCTTCTGAACTAAAAATTAATTAGAAGAATGTATTTTATGACGCTAAAAAGCTCTTAAGAAAAGGTATAAAAATGTATTATTAAAATCAGTTGAGTAGAAATACCTGGAATGAAAATTACTTTAGTTAAAATTTCATCTAACTACTAGCAGTAAATGGTTAAATCTATTTTTTTTTTTTTTTTTTTTTTTTTTTGGATCACATTAAAACATTTTTTTTTTTTTTTTTTTTTTGGATCACATTAAAACTTTTTTTTTTTTTTTTTTTTTTTGTATATATAAAATATACCGAAAGAATGTTTAAATGCATTTGGTAGATAGCATTGATTTTTAGCATGTTTTTCTTTTTTTCTGGCATGTAGAGAGGAAGAGAGATGATAAACAGGGAGATAGGACAGCGAAGCAGATAGAATAACCGGATTCAAAAGCAATTTCAACTATGTTCGAAAGTTTTGATTACTTCTCAAATTTTAAGTTGTTTGAAATGCATCAGTTTAATTGTTTCGACATAAAGTGCTCTTAAATTCCTCGTAATTTTTAAAACTTTCGAACATAGTTGAAATTGCTTTTGAATCCGGTTATTCTATCTGCTTCGCTGTCTATCTCCCTGTTTATCTCTCTCTTCCTCTCTACATGTTCTATACACGTAAATATACACGAAATGTTATGTAAATTTCACCTGTTATGGATGTTTAAACTAGAATGTTCGGTGTTAAAATAAAATGTGCTGTATTTAAAGTTTGATTACATGGACACACAAAAGAACTCCATTACATTATGGCATATAGGGCAAAATTTTTTCGATCCATTTAAATAATGTCGAAATACTTCAAACAAAATGAAATCTATATTAATGACTGAAGTGAAATAAAACACGATTTTTCTCTGAAATATTGAATAAGCAAAATTTTTAATTATTTTTACACGTAATCCAAATTAATTCCTTTATACAGGGTGTCCCAAAAGTCTCCATACACTTTCAAAAATGTATTACAAAAAATAATAGGCCTACAGCAAAAATATCTATAACAGTACATAGAGTAATTTAAAAAAGTTTTTTTTTCACTACTACCCTAGTATATTTACACATGAGATCCTTTCATTGCATGCGACGTTTCCATGCGATGAAGCAATTCGACTGCAAATTCGAAGCGTTTCACATGATCATCCGCTTATAACGCCTGCAAAGCATTCATGACTGGTAAGATAAATTTATGACAACGGGAAATGTGAATGATGAAAAAAGGAGTGGTAACCCTAGCACTAGTGAAGGATGTGTGGAACGAGTACGTGAAACTTTTTCTGGGAACCCTGTAAAATCAATTCGAAAAGCATCGCAGGAGCTCATTATGCCTAAAAGCACAATACACCGAGTGCTTGATAAATGGCTACAACTTTCAACCTACAAAATTCAGATTGGGCAGGCGTTTGAAACGGATGATTTGCGCGAAACGCTTCGAATTTGAAGTCCTTCATCGTATGGATATGTCGCGTGCAACGAAAGGATCTCATGTAGAAGTATACTAAGCTAGTAGAAAAAAACTTTTTGAGTTACTCTATGTACTGTTGTAATTATTTTTGCTGTAGGCCTATTATTATTATTTTATTTATTTATTTTTTTTTTCAATAAAATTTTCAAGTTGTACAGATACTTTTGGGACACACAGTATTATGACCTACCACAAATTGGTTAGAAAAATTTTCGATGCATTATGTTTAAGGGAAAGCTCACCTACAGCAGCTGAATATCGCTTGATTTTAACAAAATATTTTAAAAAATGAAGCTGTTAATAATATTTCATCAAATTAAACATTTTTTTTGAATAAATTATACGTATCATTGTTTACGTATTCCTTTAAATAATTTTAATGATGCATAATTAGAATTTACTTTAATTACGAAAAACTAATTAAGGATTTTCGTGACATACATGTGTTACGCGCAGGATTATAAAAAATATATTCGTTATATTCACTTAGTATTACATATATATATATATTCTTACAATATCGTACTTTAACTTCAACCTAAATGAATAATGGAGTTTACAGATGAAAATATTTTTGTCAGGTAATTAAACCATAAAAAAGTAAATTCTAAGATAAAATTTCAATAAAAATTAAGAAAAATAAATATATTACAGGTATTTGCTTAAAAATAGGTAGAGGTTACAAATATATATAAGATAAATAAGATACAATATGAATCACAATTTTAAGTTGCTATATTACTTAGTTTTGGAAATATGATACGCGAAATATCACAAATATCTGATTTGAGTAAAATAGCTTTAAAATTAAAATTTAACTTGATTTGGATAGGTATCTTCTGCACATATTTTATAATAAAATCGTTTTCAATTGGAGTATCTTCATATATTTTATTTATTTAATTTTTTTTTTTTTAGTTCGGTAACATGTTATTCTTTGATAATTGACAACATTTTTTTTTTTTTAATTTTTAAAAAGTTCTAAGGCTATCATGCCTCCTTAAGTCAACATAATGACGTTAAAACGTTTTTATGCATTATACTGAAGTAACGTAATGAAATTGAAGAAGATTACTTTGTACACTACAACGTCTTCCTTATAGAATAAGGAGCTGCCAGCATTTATTCTATAGAGAACTTACAGAGATACACAAAAGAAATCGATTAGACGACGGACTGTGAACCTTTCAAGAAGATACAAGTAAATTTTTATTTGTATGTATAACGTCTAAAAATTCCCGATAACTTATCGGTCACTTGGTCTTCCTACCACGTACATGTCCAGAATTCGACGGCGGACATGGAAAGTTAGTAGTACATCTATCTATATTATAAAGGACAAACATATCTGTGCGTAACGCATACGTCATTTTGCGAATGGCAACACTTTGAAATTTAAAATAAAATTTTGGTTTTACAATTATCTCTACTGCAAACTTTTAAACTTCTAAACATCGCACATTTTAAATTTCTACACCGTAGTATAAGGGAAAAAATGCTCTTTTAAATGCAATTTGTTTGAAAGCTGTATCTCAATTTATTTTTGAGATATTAATTTCTTTGTAGTTTTTAATACCATTTTTCTCAGCTTAGCAACAAAAGTACCCCATATCTATTGAAAGTAAACGGAAAATAGTCGAAAATAGGAGATACTGTATCTTTTTGCTGCCATTTTCTCATAAAACCTGAAAAAAAAATTGGCTATGTCAAGATTATTGTCTGTTATTCCGTGATAATGACGTCATAAGCATACTTTTCTATAGACGAAGTTTAAGACTGTATTGTAAAAGTGGATTGCTTTAGTGGATGCAAATGACGTCATTTTATAAAAAAGCGTCTATTTTAATTCTCAAACCTGAATTATGTTTTGTAGAAATGCGTCATTTTCACAGCCGACTGCTTTGAAATTCTTCACAGGTGAAAATGCTTTACTTTTGAGAATAATGTAATCAAAATCACACGCTGATAAAACGCAATGTTTTACAAAAATTTAGAGTGTCTTTATAAAAGACAGGTGACATGCAAATAATAGCAATTTACATTACAGAAATTGCTGATTCTCGCCTGGACGGATTTGCTTCTCCGAGTTAGACAAGCAAACAAATAATTCGTGGTTTAAAATAATATCATGTTCCTGAAGTTTTTGTCCGAAATTCTCTCGAATAATAAAATGCTATTCTTTAGGACATTCTACTGTAATTTTATCAAAATAACATAATTTGCTTAATTTAATTTTTCCTAATTTTATATAATCTATATATGTAAAACACAAGTGTATAACTAGAATCAAAGAACATATAGCAGACATCAAATACAATAGAAGAACCACAGCTTTGGCCAGATTATGCAGCATGAATTTAAAAATAGCAAGTTAATTTATCCATCAAGATTTTATTTACCATCCATAGTCCGAGAATCAATAGAAATATTTTTACGCAACGAGAATATTTGCAATGATTCTGTGTCCCTTGATTTACCTAGAATTTGGAAAGAGATACTAAGTAATTGTAGAAACAATAGTAAAAATTAATCCACACTCGCAAATAGCCAAGTTAATTTTATTTTATTTTATGTTTTGCAATGTTTTTCAGTATGCTTGATGTCTCGTGACATTGTTTACCATGTTGTTTTTAAATTATGTGAAAATTAATCCACGCTCGCAAATAGCTAATTTAATTTTATGGTTGCAATATTTTCATTATGCTTCATGTCTCGTGACATTGTTTACTATATTATTGTTTTTAAGTTATGTGAAAATATTTTCTATTATGAAGGATTTTGAAAATGTCGCCGATTGTGCGATGAAACGATCGTAAGTCTTAATAAAGATATTCTATCACTTTTTATAGCATTATTTAACTTAATTTGTTTATAAGTGATTATTATACATGTTTTTATACATGTTTTTACAAGTGTATCTTTTATTCATCTGCCCTGACCTTTCTGCTGAACCAATTTTACTAATATTTTTTTTTTTAAAAACTAAAAGCTCTTCATTTGTAGATGTGATCGCACTATCTGTTTTTTTTAAATATCCCCAATTTTATATTTTAATTTTAAAAGCATTTTATGAAATTTCTTCAAAATGGTGAAAATTGGATAGCTTTCATTATTGCAGACAAGGGAGAAACAGTAAGGTATTTTTATCTTTATTCATGCTATTTTCTGATAAAAGTGCAAAATTGTTGATAAAAATTTTTGTATAGGGTTTAGTGGCGCAAAATCCCATTAAGAGCAGAATGTTATATTAGGGGCATAATAACGGAAAATGACATACTGCTTTTGAAAACACGGATTTTTCCTACTAAATTTTGTATATTGTTTTTCCTTCAGCATGTGTACTGATACTTACTTTCAGACACTAGGCGGAATGCTTATTTAAGTGAAAATGAAGTCATATTTAAAAGAAAATGATCATTTTCTCAAATAAAACTAAACATTTTAATACAAGTACGTCTAAAAACATAAATTACGGAAATTTTTACTCTCCGGAATTGAGATTAGAATCTCAAGTAAAAAGTGCGTCTGTTCACATAACAGTTGTTGCTGACAATCGTGACTTCAAGTTTTGCGTTAAAATTATTTTTAAATGATCAAGCAAAATACAAAAGCGTATGCAAATTTTGAGAAGGTGAAAATTGCTTCCGGAATACCAAGCATAAGAGCCTCAATTGATAACCACATCCTAATAAGTGATCTTTATAATATTTTACTGATTAAGCATCTAGATAATAAAGAACAAGCTTATCTGTGCGTAACGCTAACGTCATTATGCGAATGGCAACACTTCACGATAAAATTTCAATCTTGAAATTTTCGCTACTGCAATTTTTTAATCTTTTGACCAGCGTATATTTTCAATTTTCGTCGCAAAGGGAAAAAAATTACTTTCACATGCAATTTGTTTAAAAACTGTATCTTAATTGACTGATGTATTATATTTTCTAAAATAATTTTTAGCATGATTTTTTAAAAGTTTATCTTATCACGTGCCGGGTTCAATACATAATAATAATAAACATTTTGCACATAAAGCAACAAAACTTTTTCAGCATTTGTTTCTGACTGTTTTTGCATAACGAAATTAATACTTCCTTTATAAACAAATAAAATAATAATATTAAAAACCCACCAATCTGACATATTTGTGAAAGACAAATTAACGAAATTAGTACTTATTTTATTAACAAATAAAAGAATAATATTGGAAAACACAAATCTAACATATTTGTAATCGTACAATTAAAATTTTTAGAACACCAAATAGGATTTTTTTTTCAAATGGAATTTGCTTGCAAAGTTCATCTCAGCTTACTGATTGTCTATGGTTAAAGCGGGAAATATTTTTTTAATTTATCTATATCACGCGGAGCTCGATTACGAAAGATTAATCAGTTTGTCCTTAAAACAAAACAAAGAGTTCATCATTTTCTTACGGCTAATATCCATTAAAAAACATCCCTATGAATAAATAAATAAAATAATATAAATAAAACACAAATTTAACAGACATGTATAAGCTCTGAAATTATCAGAATATAAAAGGATGCCGTAAGGAGCAAATTCTTGGTCAAATAATTCTTAGCATGCGGCTAATAAGAAAATATCGCTTTTGATAAATTAAAAAAAATTATTTGATTGTATAATTCGTATTTTCCATATGAAAAATGCTTAATGTAAGTGGGCAATCTAAAAAATTTATTGCATATAAAAAATTATTAGTTTTCAATTAAAAAAATGCTTTCACCTATATTCTTTAACCCGGGAAGCCCGGGTACGATCCCCTAGTATATATAAGAGCCGTTCTCTGTGTGTATGTCCTTTATACAAATCTTCAATTTTGGACCGATTTGCACGAAACTTCTTGTACATACGCTTTAGAACGTGGAAAAGATCACTGTCAACTTAAAAAATATATCAGACCAATATTTATTCCTTTTTTCTATAACCTTCCATAATTTAACATAATAGAAATATCTGCTTTTTTAATTTTATAATTCAATCATTTCTTTTCTGTTGCCCCACATCTAAAAAACTGCTCAATAATTAAAAAAAATTGATAACTCGAGTGTTTTGTTTTATTAGCCTATAAAAAATCAGATTGTCTCACTATATTTTTGCTGTTTTTGAAATTGACGTCATTCAAAGAAGGAAATGCACAGTTTTCATATATTTATGTAAAAACTTTAACTAAGCATGTTTTAAATAACGTAGTACCTTAGTTGAGTGTTTCGGAAGTTAAAAAATCTATTTTAATGAAGTCCGCTTCAATATCAAGAAATCAATTTAGGAAAAAGATAATAATTTAAAAAAATCGTTTGCTAGATATGACGTCAATGTCGTCAATATGATTTCAAACTGATTCTAAAAACCGGCTGCTACATTATCTATAATTATATCATTTGGATAAATGTTTTAATACCTGAAATGCAGTGATAACATTGCACCATTTATATCGAATACGGTTATATAAAATACGGTTTTTCTACGATTTATATTAAATAGGAATTATAGCTTTTGTTTTTAGGTTAAGCTTTTTTTCTTTTTTAAACAAAATTTCATCACTGACATTACGATTGAATATTGCTGCGGATTTGGATTTAAGAATGGAAGTATGAGTTTCCATTTAAAAATTATCGGCAATGAATCTTTATATACACGTGTTAAAGATGCCTGATATACTGCCCGTTAAAAGTACATAAATAAAAATCGTTTTTAATTTGAAACACAAATATATTTTTAACACTTGGAATATTTGTTAGATTTGTCAACAACTACAGGGGAAAATATTTTTGGTATTTTCGTTTGAGCGACCACTTATTTATCTGAGTAGTACATTTCTTTCACTGCGGACAAATTCCACGAACAAATCTTTAATTAAATGAAATATATGGGTGAAATTTATCTTCCATTTTAAAGCAATATGTATCTTTATCTCAAATGTCCTTCCGTATAGCGGAAAACGATACGATCATCACTGCGCTATCATATTTTCTAACGTGTAAGACAAAATTTCGGCTGTTTTGGGCCTAATTTTTTAGTTGATAATTTACAGTAGGATTTGGTCTAAGAATGATAGACGGATATGTAATATACTAAAACTATTCCACAAAAAAACATCTAACATTTTTAAAAGGCTAATCATTCAGAATTGGTTTCGCCTTATTATAGAACATTTCAGTTAACTCTATAACAAAGCATGTACAACAAAATGTTATGTACTAAAACTATTCCAGAAAGTTGGGTGCAATTTAATGGTGCAAATTTCATCAAAATCTGTCCAGTAGAACTTTTTAAAAAGGCTAATCTTTTATAATCGGACTCACCTGACTATTGAACTTTCTTCTATAATTTTATAACAAAGCGACGTAAAACTATATACAATATTTTGAAAACTTCCGTGTAAAATTATCTAACAAACAATACAAGTTCCAATGAAATCCATTCAGAATTTTTAAAAAGACTAATTTTTCATAATCGGGTTCAACATAATTATGGAATTTTCCCCTATAATTCTATGACTTATCATCGTATAACAATATTACGCATTAAAACTTTAACTGGGAAACTAATTGTGCAAGTTGAATGAAAATTATTTCAAAACAACCCACGTTATAAGGAGTAGGAATGAGATTCCCACACGGAAACAAACAATTACTGAAATTTGCCAATTTAGTTATGTAAAAGTACTCGAAAACAAACAAATACTGAATTATTTATAATGTTTTTGAGCAATTCAGTTAATCTTTTTAACTGGATTGCAGGCATATTTTTAAAAATTCAAGGTTGAAAATTACTTTAAAAAACATAAAAAATCTGTTATTGGCATAAACTTTTCAGACAAATTACGGAAAATGTTTTTTGTTTTGTGTTAGACGTTGAAATAATGGGATGTATGATGTTAAGAGATAGAATTGCAGTAAAAGTGTAATTTATGGTACGGTTAGGTTGTTGCCACCAACAATATGATGCTAGGTAGGGCTGGACGATATCAGAAATTTAATATCGCAATATATCAACGAGTTAATATCGATATTACTGATATATCGCGATAACTACTGTAGAGATCTGCATGGTCCAGCCCGTGGCCCGAAGCCCGGCACTGCCCGTGGACCGGGCCTATTTTCGTTTATGGCACTTGGGCCGGGCCCGGGCCATACTTCTCTCTGAAGGCTCGGGCCTGGTCTCCCTCCACTCTTTTTGGGCAGGGCCGGGGCCGGGCCATATCTATTTCTGAAAGCTCGGGACGGGCCGGACCTAACTTTTTTTCTGTACAGAGCCGGGACTGGTTTCATTCCTAATCTTCACGGCCCGAAATTTCCATTTCTAGTTTTGACCCGGCCCGTATGAAAATCATCGTCTCAGCATGGTCTGGTCCATTCAAAGGTCAGTAAAATTAGGCCTGGCCCAAAACTTTTTGCAAAAAATGTATACACTTTTAAATTGCCATTATTTTACACTTAAACATTAAAATTTATTCTTTTTAAAGAATAGTAGATTTCTTTGCTTATTAAAATATAGCTGAATTAAAATATAGTAAAACGTGTGAAAAAGAATCTGCCTATGACGAAACCCTGTTTTAAACTGAAAAACGTGTTTATCCATGCAAAATTAATATACTAATACGTAAGAAAAGAATATATAAAACATTTACTCTTGCTAAGAAGGGAACTTGTCTATAGCGCATTTTTTTTCTATGCAATTCCGTCTTAGAAGATTTTACTGTATAGTATTTTTCAGATTTTTAACACTTCAATACATGGAATATGGATTAACAATATTAATGATAACTAACACATTTGCATACACGAAATAGAGATACATTAAAAAATAAATATCCACCTGCGGTACTTCTCTAAAATGAAGATTATAAACACGAAAAAAACCTTAAGATAAATATTTTTGGTCAGAACTCCTCGTATGAGACAAATTTTTTTTCGGGCCGGGCCGAGATTTTAACTTTTTTCCGGGCTGGGGCGGGCTCGGACCGAACTTTCAATTTTTGTATCGGGTCTGGCTGGGACAATTTTTTTTTATGAGTCGGGCCTGGAAATGTCGGCCTGTGCTACCTTAAACTGTGTTACTCTAAACTACCTTAAACTGTGTAAGAATAGAAATATTGCTAATTTCGAAAACAAAAATGGTACAGTAGCAGCAATTTAAGTACCAACAGATGTAGAAAGCTACGAATCAATGTTTTATACCTATATATGTTCACACAGCATCATTAAAATATGTATACTTATCTATGCAAAATAGAAATATTTTAGGGGAAGAAACCAATGTTTGATATTTGTTTGCACTTATACCATTTGTTGCATTATATTTTTCTTTAAAAATAGTATGTTTTCTTCTCTTCCTACTTTATGGATTATTTATTAATAACATTTTAACTATTTAATAAATTATAACTGAGTTATACTGCGTATAACTGAGAATATTGTAAAAAAAAAAAAAAAAAAATTCTTAAATTTAGGTAGTGACGATTTTAATATAATTAAAATAAGTAAAAGCAGGGGAAAAACTAAAATTAATTTAGTGCCACATATCATGCTAATATGCTTGTAATTAAGTAGGTTTCAGGGGATGATAAATACAGCAGACATGTTGCTTTTCAATCTTTCTCTAAGAAATGAATGGATTCTTAATCGAAAACATTCACTGTATTCATATTTTCTTACCTATTTACTACAAGAAAACAACATCGAAACCTTTTTTTTTTTTTAAAATATAAATATTCAAATCAAATTTCGGAATAGTTTTATACTAATTTAAATTTATTTTTTGATAAATATGCCTTTTAAGCTAAAATGCAAGACAGGATATGTTAAATTCATGAGAGAAAACTTCGCCCTAATGAAAATACAACAAACGACACTAAAGAAAGAATATCAATACACAGCATTGTATTCAGTAGCAGAGTAGACATTAGAGTCTGGGAAGCTCTTTTTAAAAGCAACGAATCATCACAGTGAACGACTGCTTTGTCCTTGACTTTTCCCCCAACTTGACTAGAGAAAAAAAGTAAAGTTTACAATTAGCGGACTCTAATTGGTCGCTCGCAAGCGGATCATCCCAGCTGTTCGGCTAAGTACTCAATGATAACCAGCTATTCTGTATCAACTGGAACTCAGCAATAATCAGAGCTCGTTTGGTTATTCATGACATATCAATAGCTGTAGTTATATCAATGTGTGTGGATCAGTCATAACGGCGAGAGGGGAGAAGTACGATATGTGTTATTCAGTATTATGCAGACAGGCAGTTCACTGAGGGAAGATTGGAATAGGTCTAGAGATAATCAACGTAAAGAAAGATAATCGAGGTAGATTTTCTGTTTTGGAGAGGATAGAGGGAGAAAGCATTGTAATGGAATATTGGGTTATGCGTTTCAGGGCTGTGGCGGTGTGCGCAAAACATTATTTTATTTGGTTTTGAGATATTCTACGCTCTTTTTTCGAGGCTCATGTTCAAAATCCCAGTGAGCTCAAAACATTGTTATTTTATTTTGATATATCAATGGAGTCAAGGTTTAGATATTGTTATTGCAACATTTAAAAAATATCAATATTTATCGATATATTGATAAATAATCCAGCCCTAATGCTAGGCGTTACTTATAGAAAGGTTTTTTCTTCATAATATTGCATTCATAACAAACGGATATTTCTGTCTTAATTGGGTTGCAGGTATATTTAAAAATACCTCCGTGATTGAAAATTAATTTAAAATGGATAAACAATCTATAAATTGAGATAAGCTTTTCAAACAAATATTACTGAAAGTACTTTTTGTATTCTATTAGACGTTGGAATAACCAAATATGCGATGTTTAAAAGTCAAACTGCAGTAAAAGTTAAATTTATGGTTGGGATAGGCTGCTGCCACCAACAATATGATGCTAGAGTTACTCATAGCAATGTCTTTACTTTATAATATTGCATTAAGAGAAAACAGGTATATCTTTCGTAATTGGGCTGCATGTAGGGATGAGATTTCCGCGTTTTTGCACACCGGTATATTCTTAGAGAAAAGGTTGTTCTGTTAAGTTGCAGTGTTCCGATTTAATGAAATATCATTTTCTCCAAGAAAATACTGGTGTGCTAAAACGCGGAAATCTCATCCCTGGCTGCATGCAAATAAAAAAATATCCGTGATTAAAAATTACTTCAAAATCCATTCACATGAAAAAATTGAGATACAATTTTCAAATACATTTTATTTGATTCAACTTTTTTTCTATTCGACAGTGTGAAATACGAAATTGTATGATATTCATATGTTAAGAAAAATTTCAGTAAAGGCAAATTTTATGGGTTAGGTCGTTGCCATCATCCGCATAATTTCACAATTGACATTGTGTTTGTAGTTTTTTAGTATATTCTTGACTCAATGAAAGAGTCGAAACATGTAAATTTTTATTTATTTTATTTTATTTTTTATTGAAATGACGCTTTTTAAGCAAATAATTGTACTTTAATATATGTTATGACATTTGTTTGGAATATATATTATTATATGGTACAGTTAATATTAGACGCAATTAAGACTATTTTACTTATATTTCTTATTGGTCATTTTAACGATTTGTAGACGGGAATGCACCAATCTCAGTTATTGTCATTGCCTTATTATTTCATTTTAATGTATTTTACCCGAGAGGAACCTTATTATTGACACGAGCGAAGCCGGGTACATCTGATAGTAACTTCTAAAAGACATTTCTTTGGGTATTAAATGCATTTTTTAAGGCAAAAAAAAAAAAAAAAAAAAAAAAGATATACCGTTAATTTTTATTTTCTGGAGATTGTATATCTTGCTATCTAATTACTAGTCCGCTCAGACTATTGAATAACGCGTACAAAAGACTTTCATTTTTATTTGCAATAGTAATCAAAATGAAATTGAAAAAAAAAATAATAATAATTTTGTTCTTGTTCAAATAAGCTACTCATTGCTATAACGGTAAATCAAATAAAAGGATTTCATTTCATTCCGTCTTTATTTACTTCCCCAACCCTTCTTCTGAAAGAATGATTTCATTATAGAAAATAAAGAATGGATGTAAGCTTACAAGTACTTCTTTTTAATAATTAGAACTGAACTTTAATTATATATTATGTAGAAATCGATACACTTTATATAAAAAAAAAGATGAAAAGTTGTTAAAGTAGATGTGCTCAATGCAAAAATGAGTGATATGTGGAGGATGAAGAGGACTCCTAGAAAGTGATGTAATGACAAAAAACTCAAGGGTTCATACTTATGAATAAAAGGTGGTGGGTAAATAAGCACTGGATAGTTGGACTCCTGAATGAGTCGATATTTTGTTTGGTTTATTATAACTTTGGGATCGAACGCGAGCTTGCGGGTTGCAGGAAATAGATTAATACCATCTTTTTTTCTGTTCTTTTCTTTCATATTCTTTCTTTTTTTAAAAAAACCTTATTGTATATTTTAGATTCAATATGTATTTTTAATAGGAATTACAGCACAAAAATATATTCTTATATGCAAATAGCAATAATGGATATAAATAAAGTTTTGAAATTTACAAAAGTGATACTTTCGTAATAGCCACATGTCAGGAGATGACAGTCTAGATGCAGTAGCCTTTTTAAAATCCTACTATTAGTTCACACTCTCCCTATATATATATCTTGTTCAACTTTTCAATCGTTAATAAAATACTTATTTTTCATCCAGTCCAGTTCAAATATATTTTTTTAAACTTGTAGTGGATGACACTTGATGTTAATACAGTTTTTTTTTTCAAATAGTAATTAATTAATTAAATTTAATTGTTTAATTTTAGTTTTATATGGAAGAAAAAAGGGCGGCCATAAGGTATTGAACAACATTTAATGTACTTCCATACCTATAAGGGGAACCCTGTTCTGTCGCCAAATACCGTAAAGTTTATCGCCTACATGGCGATATATCACCAAATTTGGCGACCAAAATGAGTCGCCAAAAGTGTCGCCAACTTGGCGATATCTCTCATATTTCGCCGAATTCCCATAGACTTCCATTGTAAACCAATAGGGTTTACTTGCTTATAGAAAATCAACAAATTAAGGGATTATATTAAATTTTTTTTTGATGACCTAAGTAGGAATTGACTTTTAAAAAATATATATATTTATATTACTTGTTTAATATGATAATTACAATGGTTAAATCTGCTAGTTCGATTACATGCATGCATTTATTTTATTTATTTGTTTATTTATTGATGACATTTTAATTTATTTAGGGAATATTAGCCCAAAACAAATGCTCAGTTATTTATATTGTTTTAAAATTAATCGTGTTAACGATTAATTAGGATAAGATTAACGGGTTAACCATTCGTAATCGACCTGCGCACGATAGAGATAGATTTTTAATAAATCAGGCATGGAAACCGTTTTAAATAACCCTAGAAAAAACTGTAAATTGCATTACGTTTTTTAAGCAAAATGTAATTAAATGAACTTTATATTTGGTATTTGACTGTGTATAAATGGAAACTATGCGAAGTTTTAATGTAAAAAAAAAAAAAAAAAAAAAAAAGAGAAGTGAAAGCCACATTTGTTTGTCACGTGTTGCCATTAGGAATATTACACTATCGTCAACTACTTGCACGTGTTTGCTTTGTAATACAAATTCATGACGCATATTTCATGTTTCTCTGATTGATTGCCGTTTAGAATAATAATGTATTACGCATGAACAGAAGTATATGTTTATATAGCTACTTTTTATGAATTTAACATTTACCAATTTGATATTTATTTTATCATACCAATATGACATAAACGTTTTGCATCGGAAAAAATCTTTTAATACTTGAAATATTGTTTAAAATGCTAAGTAAGTCTGTGATACTGATCTCGCCTAGCATAGTTAAACACATTTCAAACAAAACTATTTCATAATGACAGTAAATAGAAACCTTAGATTATGCGTAAACAATCAACAAATCTTCGATATGGGAAAGAGGTTTTTTACCCTTTCGAATACGGAGGCGTTATAAAAGAAATGTTTATCTTATACGATTAAACGATATAAAGGAAAACCTTATAATAATATTTTTACACTCTTTTGAATTTTTTATATTATAACGAGTTTAAAATACATTTGTTTGTATAAATTTGAAATATTTACTATTGCAAATATTGTAATATATATTAATTATAAGTAATTGCCTTTTCTTTTATTCATTCTCAAGTCTGTAGAATTATATATTTTATTATCTTTCTGTTAAATTTAGTACACACATATTTCCATATTATGAATAATTACATTATTAATACCTTTATGATTCGATCATAATAATTTCATATTTTTTGTTCAGTTATAAGCAGTTATTTTATCATCAAAAATAATGAATGAATCTGGGCGGTATGTAATACCTATTATAGAATGCATTTTTACAAATAATTAGAATTGTGCATTAACTGAAATAAAATGAAAATTTTTAGTATATAAAAGAGAACAGTCTTTGAAATATTATCCAGTTCTAAAATTGGGATTTGGGTAGATTGAAAAGATAACCAATGAAGGAATGCACTTAAAAAAACTTAAAAACTCAATTTTATAATTAAAATCTCGTCCAGTAGATATAAGACATAAGACATATAATAAAACATTACAGATTTTTTTTTAAATAAAGTATTCACTATATTGTCGAGAATTTAATATATATTGTTATTATGAAAATGTATTTGTTTATTACTTTAATATATTTTGTATGCTATTATATATTGGATTATTTTTTAATGAAAGCTTTACTATTTTTAAATAGATTTATTGCACTTACATTTTTGTAAATAAATTTATTACACACATCATTCACAATACATAAACTTTCTTTCAGTTAGTTCATTCCATATTGTAATAAAAGTATAAGATTTATCGAAGCAGTTATTAAATTATTGAAAATGATGGATAAATGATGGAGAACAAACGCTTATGTTTAATAATTGGATCTGCGTTTTATTTCTATGATTTGTAGAATGGAATATTCCTTATAGTATAGTAAAGAACGTTTTTGATGTGGCAAACATAAATAATATGTGTAGCATGAAGAAGAATCCATGAAAGTAACTCAATGATGGAAACCCAAAACTTCACACATATGAAAGAAACATTGCTCCTTAAACAACAGTATTAGAACTGTATACTAACTTTGTTATAAGTATGAATATAGCACATTGTAGAGAGTTTAAATATATTACTGTTTATAAAAACGAAATATTTCCTACTACAAATGTTGAAATACCTTTTTTTTTACATATTATATTACTTTATTTGTATTGTTTAAGTGGTTACTGTTACATTTTAATACATGTGTTGGACAGATCAGGTACATTACAAATGATAAACAATTACGGGTTTTTATCATAAATTTGGCGTGTTTCATCTCACATTTCGCTATAAGCAGCGCTCTCAGAATTTTCTTCCTTTATTACCACTATTTTAAAAACAGCAACCCTTTTATCATCTGGCTTAACATTGGCTTAACACTGTTATCACTTTGAGGGCCTTACGAGTCGATTTCAACTTTACGCCTAGTCTATTGATGAATGTCTAAAATGAGTGAGCCATTGGGATAGAAAGTCTAACTGTAGTACAAATACTACGCAATAATGTTAAAGAAATATGTCATGGAGATTTTTTGTTTTAAAATATTGGTAGAAAAGTTATAAAAATTAAGAATGTTAGGAGCTTTAAATGCATACAGTATGGTGTAAACTTATTCAAATATAAAAAATTATAGAAAAATTGAATGTGGGCATTCAAATGCTTTATTTGTACACATTACTACCACACTTTAATTACATAAAATGTAGAAACGAATATTCCTTTTATAAAAATAAATGAAGATCTCTTTTGAAGTATGTGTAATCAGAGGAAAAGTGAAAGATTCCCACGGAATGAAGTCCTCAGAGAAAGTGATGAAATTAAGAAAACATTATAGTTCACACCTATGATAAAATCTCGTACTGATGATAAAAGACAAAGTAAGACCTTACAGTAATATTTTTTGATAGCCTGTTACAACTAAAACTATGTACTCAGTTTATTATGTCATTGAGAATGATTTAGTGTTTAATTCGTCAATTTTTTGGTATATATTTGCGCATTAAATAACTTGCATAACTTACCTCTAGTATATATCAATTATAAAACGACCAAATATGAAACGCATGAAAGCAAAAGCTATTGCGCATAAGCCGCAAAATTATGTAAAAATGATTAAAATAACGAAAAAAATCACGTTATATAATGATTTGTTTTTTGCTAAATGTGTACATATATTAACTGTTTACGCAGTAATTAAATAAACAATTATTACAACCAAAAACAAAGAGTAGGCTTGCTCCAATTATATGATTAAACTATTAAAAACGTCACTCAGAACTAAGATAACATAAATCCAAGTGAAACCGTTAGTATCATTATTTATACAGTATTAAACGTTTGCTTTATATTAAAAATCTATAAATTAAATACGAAAAGCGGCCATTTCATGATGCACAAGCACAGATAAAATCCATTAAATCTAAAGGCCATTGGATGATGAGAAATTTTAGGGAAACGCTATTCGTGTTAGTTGATGAAAGTTAGTTTACCCTTTCTAAATCTCAAAAGTTTCGAAACTACATATATTGGTCTCCAAACTGAGAAATACATCTTCTAATGTAAAATTTAATTTTAGGAAGAAGTTTGAAAGGAAAAGGATACGTTACTTAAAAATCTTTTACGAGGAAACTTTACATCAAACGTAGTTGCTTTATCAAATTAAAATTTACCAGAAGCGAAATCTTGAAAATATCTAAGAATTTTAGATGCTGTTTATAAAATAAATGTCATTCTGACTAAAATTGTGTTTTTGGACTGACATAGTTTCTTGTAATTATGCAATAAAAGACTGAAAACGATAATAATTCATATATTATTTCCTTTGTACACTCTGTAAAAATATACAGATGTTTCTTCTTCTTCAAACATATTATTTAACTACAAAAGTAAATTTTATTATAACTTCTTCACTAATACCGATTTAGCAACGCATTATCTTTAGAAATCCTTTAAATCAAAAGATTTTCGTGATTTAAATATGCAGTTATAAAGACAAAGTTTATTTTACTGCCAGTATTTTTTTTTTCTGAAATGTTTTCCAATAGCTTTTAGATTTTACTAATCAGTTTTATCTATCCAAAATATATCACAAGAAACCATTTTCATGATCAACATTTATGTTTAAGGGAGAAGCATGGTAAATTAACAACATTAACATTGAAATTACTATAAAATTTTTACATTGTTCTGCTACGCACCTGCAAATGTTTCCTTGAGAATCGAAGATATACAAAATACTTTGCCTATCAAATTTACAATGCGCAGCGAAACAGTCTAATCGAGATATTTTTAGAGTGGTTATTTTCTTCACAATTGACGTCGGTCTAGCTTTTCATTTAGTAGACAACTGCATGCAATAGCAAAATCCTCCCCATTTACAGACAGAGCTCCAATGCATTTATTTACATATTTTTAGGTTTCCTTACTTAAAAAGTAAAATGGAACCATTATAAGATCACTAATGTGTATGCCTGTCTGTCTGTCTGTCACAGTCATTTTACTCGTATACTATGGAATGTGGAAAGTTCAAATTGGGGGAAGTAATAAAGACTATTGACCCACATATTATCAGATTATTAAACATTGATAAATATATTTAGAAAAAATGTAGAGGGGCAAATTAAGTTACTTGAAAAAAAAAATCTTTTCTTTGTATATCATGTTGGATATCATGTGAAAGCTTTCGTAACGCTGAACTCAAAAATACATTTCTTTTAATTTTAGGTATTACATTTTCACAAACATCGTCAAAAATGTAGCGCAAAAATATGCCCCTCCTCCCACGCCATCTAATTTCGAATCTTCTGAAACAAAAATTATGAAAAAATTAGAGGTAGAATACGTTAATTTAAACCTCGCAGGAAAATTATAGGGATTACCCTAGGTCACATAGTTTTAGAGAAAATTGCATTTTTCATTTACACACGAATTCTAATTTACGGGCATTCAGCAAAAGTGTTGTACAGCGCTGGAGGCACCTATCGTAGCAGAAGTATAAAAGCATTGTTGATCATGATTTTCGAAAAAAAATCGTCAGTAATTAGCCGAGATATTAACCCTTAAATTTTTGGACGGTTTGGACATACATAATGACAAGGACGGTGTACTCTATGTACCATCGGCTTTTAAAGCCTAGTTAACAACTTCTACCGATATATATATATATATGTGTGTGTGTGTGTGTGTAATGCAATGGCCAGTAACAGTGTGAAAGCAATAAACGTAAAAATGTTAAAAACAGAATAATTTAAGAGCACTCAGGAATCTTAAAGCTTTTTTTTTTATGTCAATCTTCTATCTTTACTGAACATTTTAATATAATCGTTTACTTCAAATTCTCATTAGAACAGAAGTTAAGGCTTTTAGAATTATACCCGTTCAATAGATGAAGCGGCGTTTCCCAAATTTTGAAGCCATTTTTTTCCAAATGACGTTTTTGGGGGATAACGCGCAGGATATCGCAAAACCTTCTTTATATTTTTTCATGAAATTTTCAAAACATACGTTTCATCTTAATCTTATGACATTTCATCTGAGCTCATGCAAAAAACCAGATGACCACTTAACTTGGTAAACACTTTTTAATTGGGCCCTCCAGATGCCTAAACTATAAATCGCGTGACAATGCATTCGTGATCTCCAGATGTGAAGTTGTAAACTGATTTTAATGATATAAATACTTCTCGGTGAAAAGTACTGACTGGCACTTGGAGAAATAAACTTTTTAATAAGATGAATTAGACACCCACGTGGTTAGAAATTAAAGGGTCCCAGGACTATTAAAGTTTTAAAAATTTCAAAATTTTAATTTTTTTAGATGTTAAACTCCTATCTTTTCTGAACATTTTGATATAATTGTTTCCTTGAAACTCCTATTAGAACTGAAGTTATGGCTTTTCCATTTATACACGTTCAATAGTTAAAGCGTGGTTTCGGAAACATTGAAGCCATTTTTCTTCAAATGACGTTTTTGGGCATAACGCGCACGATATCTCAAAAACTTATGAATATTTTTTCATGAAATTTTCAAAACATGTTTCATGTTAGTCTGTATAAACGGAACCTAAAATTTCCTTTTTATTGTTCAAAACAATATTTTTTTTGTGATTATTCTGTTGAAAATTTCTTAATTTTGCATTAGCTAAATACAACTTTTTATTAAAAATATAAAAAAGCTTTAAATACAAAGTTATTTAAGTTCAGGGTAATTATAACAATCTGAAGTGTAAGTAGCCACCATATTTTCCATTCCAGTTGCAATACTTATTTTGTAATCGTGGGCGTAAGTTTTTATGCCGATTTTTTGCTCGTGAAATGTCTAACAGTATGGAGCCCCCTGTAAATGCTAATTTTGTATCTTATAATTTTTTAAATACATGAAATGAAAGAAAATACTTATCTATTTTATTCCAATTAACATTGTGTCTTAAAATCAAATACATTTTAAGATATTAAATGTTGAAAATGGTCTTTTTTTTAAAAAAAAAGGCTTTTGGAAAATGGTCTTTTTTTTAAAAAAAGGCTAAGAAATAGTTTGCTTTTTAATCTTAAAATTATTTCTTATTTCTTTATAAAATGGTTATTATTTTCTAGTTAAAATAGCATGTTAGTTACTTTTCTTATAAATATATACGCGTATAGTACACGTGCCTTAAATGTAAAATTTATTTATAGCATGAATTCTAAATCCCTCATACAAATCTACTTTTATTAGTCGATTATACGAGAAAATATCATTGCAAAAGATATACAGTTTTTATTGTACAGAACCTTTGAATGCATTCTTATTATTACTCCAAAGGACTTGCTATTTCATATATTTATAGTACAAATATTCTGTATAAACATGAATCTTTTATGTGCACACTGCATTTCAGCGTATGCTTTGTTATTTTTTAGTCAAGCATATTAGATTACTACATGCATTTTTTAAATATTACAACATTATTTATATTCATAAATTAACGTGCATTTCCTTTTGGACGTAATGTAAATTAAAATTTTTCGGTTTTCTTAACCATGTGTTTGTATTAAAACAAAATGCTTTATTTTTAGTTTTCTAATCCTTTTGGTAGATATCTTACAATAAAAATAACCCAAATTTCATTGATTTTTGAAGTTTTCGAATCCTGTGCAATGTCTCAAATATATCAATTTACAAAAAAAGATTTGAAGTGCTATTTTTGAAACTTGTCTGTCGTTATTTCGGTTTCATTATTTTCAAAAAATATATGTAATGTTTTATTTAAACTGTTCTGTCAGCAGTTTTTCTTGCTAACCGAGCACGCATTTACATAATAACAGGAAATTGATTTCTGGTATATATTTTAAAACCCTCATTTACTCGCACGGCATCATTATATTTTATGCAAACGCATGTGAAAATACATTAGCAAAATGAAATTTTTTTTTTATTCATTTAACATTCGGATTCGACTTTCTGCTCATATAAAACCATAATTTTTATGTTTCATTTTTTTTTATCTATCACAGTTTCATATGCCCCAAAACACATTAAAAAAGGTAGAAACTTACAAAGACAAACTTTATGTGCTCCAGTTGTTGTCGAACGTTGGTTTAAGGATAAAATCAGTCAAATGAAATTAGGTTTGCTCGTCAAAAAAAAAAAAAAAAAAAAAAGTTTCAGTGACGGGAAGGCCCGTCCAAGCTAATGTTAAACTTATGGAAGGGTCATTTAAAATATCTCGTTTATTTTTTGATATTTTTAAATATTTTTTTCCTGTATGGGTAGGGGACTCTGCCCCCCTGTTCGCTACGCTCCCCCCCCCCCCCCCGCGTAATCACTTTCAAACGATTACCTAACGATTCCGTTCGGTATCGTGAAGAAATCCCTTTTTTCCAGCCAACCCCAGACGTTATTGTTTCGTGTTTGCATTCTGGATAGCTTCGCGATCCCTTATTTTCTGTGCATTCAATTTTTAGATTCCAAACGTAGATGCCCCCTCCCCCCCGTCTTTTCTCATTAGTTAATGGGAATTGTCTTCTTTCTGTAAAAATCACTTTTGCCATCGACCCCTAAAAAAAAAAAAAAAAAAAAAAAAAAAAAAAAAAAAAAAAAAAAAAACAGAAGCTTATTGAAAGACAGAAATTTCTTCCCTTTCCCCGCCCATCCTATCTAAATTCTCTGCTTTCATGGATTTCGCCAAGTACAATTCCCTCTAAGAAAAGACAATACTCTGACCAATCTCATGCGTTTCGCGGTATCTGAGCTGATTTTCATTGGAACATTTCTAAATCCTTTGACCCATTTTCAAATCGTTACTTTTTTTAAATATAGAAGGTTATCAAAGGTCGATCTCTGAAATGACCGAATATTCCGATTTTGATTTTTACTTACATTAATGAAGATACTTACAATTTCGGAAACCGTTTCAAAAGTGCAAACATTAAAAGGGCAGACATTTTAGCAAAATTCTAAAACAAATAAGCATTTTCTTGTAGCATTCTTCTATGCAACGTCATCTAGAGACATCTTATTTGCCTGAACTGTTAAAATTCATATTTCAGTTATGGTTCTTCAAAATAGGGATTGTGTCAGTTATAGTGGTTATTCACAATATTTATGGAAACAACATTAGTAATCAAAAGTACAATCTATCAAAATTTTGTTAACTTTAACTTTTTAATGTATCTGTACTATACGTTCAAATACAAAGATAAGTATAAAATAGATTTAAAACTATGTAAAAGTAATTTGAATAAGAAAGAATCTTTAAGGTTACTGGGAATTTCACCCTGCAATATAAACAACAATGAAATATAACATCAGCAGCTCACTTTTGATATGTGTAATGTTTTTAACCTATCTTCTGTAACTCAAAAAGCCTCGGTGGTACCGTAGTTCTTTTTAAATATGAAAACAGAATTACAATATTTTGAAGATCATATACAGTGTGAGATTTTATAGAATTTAAATGTATATTCCTATTTTTCAGTAATTTATTATATGTAATTTTTAGATTTCCACATTCTTATCTTACCATTGTCTCATCAGTAATGAATAAATTTATCGTACTTATATCTCACATTATAAAGAGCCATTTAGCCGTGTCATCTAATAATATATGTTTACCTATTTAGGAAATTTTAAAAGTGCAGTAATTTCGGTAAAATTTTAATTTACGGAATACTTTACAAACATAAATGCACAACTTGAATGTTTTGAAAATTTTACATTATTTTTAGTAATGTAAAATTGCCCTCATCACGTTTTAATGGTGAGTGAACACGCATTTGCCTAATAATAACAAATTGATATGTGTCGTGTGTTGTAAATCCCAAACTCAAATTTACTTCATTGATTTTTTGTTCTAGCTTATATAAAAAAACATTTTCCAAAAATATTGTAGATTTTTTATTATGTAGTTTTTACTGTATGAATTTATGTTAACAGAAAAGACCTTGTCCTTTTTACATTCATTTTTAGCTATGTCAAATTTAATATCGCGACAAATAATGTTCATATACGTACTCACGCAACATATGTTTTTTTTTTTTTTTTTTTTTTTTTTTGTGAGCACATTATGTATAACATGATTTTAAATAAGAATTTATTGACTTGAAATATGTGATCGGTTAATAAAATGTCAATATTATTTTAATAGTTACAAACAAATGTGTTCATAATGAGTAGTTTTTTATTTAAATATCTTACAGTAACGAATATACCAAAACATTGTTAATGAGATTAAAAATATAAATTGTCAGGAAATACGTAATATGAACTTTAAAAAGCTCACCGATTTATTAAAAGTCCAGAAATATAATAATAATATAGACGCTACAAGTTAAAATTTTACATTTGCTTTTTTTTTTATTTCCTTGTACTTTCGGCCTATAATCCCGCGCTCATCGTCAAGGAAAACTTGTGTAAAGAAAAATAGTTCATTGCCGTTCCATTTATTTTAATATGACTTTTTAGTCATATACAAAAAATTAAAATGAAAGTGTTGTTTTTTAAAATGAATGTGACGTATGTGAACAAAGTGACATATTAATATAAATTTCTTGGCAGTTACATATTTTTATCTACATAAGTTCAATACAAGGCACTGCTATTTATACTTCCAGCTACCTTAATAAATATAGACTCCCCCATTTCATACGAAATTAATAAAGATATTCCCCGATGATGGCCTCAGGACTGCAGGTCGAATATAATAGGAAATTTAAATAAAATGCAAATTTTTAACCTGCAGCCTCTATATTATTATTAACTTTGTCGACTGTTAAGTAAAACATCGAGCTTGTTAAAGTATATATTGTATATTTTCTGATTGAATTAAGGTGGAATATTGCATGTCGTTTTATGATTTGATTTGATTTATAATTTGAAGTTATAATTATTTCTTAATTAAAATCTATTTCATTATTTTCTATTAAAATAAAATAAATTACATATGTCTAAATTTTTATTTACACGTAATTCATATTTTAACGAAAAATAATTTCCAAACAAATAAATAAATCAAACATAATAAATGTATTTTGTTTAATTATTTCGATAACAATCATCATTTGAAGACTAATAAAGAAGTACTGATGTATGTGTATCACTTATATTGCAAAAGAAATTTAATGCGTATCCTTTATCATTAGATGAAATTCCACGGAAATGGTAATATAAACCATCGATATTGCAGCAATCATATGCGTGTGTACAAATCATGGTATGAAATATTGAAGTCTGAGCCATCGGAATCTTAAATTAGATGGCCAGCCATTATATTGTAATAAACTATCATTAAATATTCAAATATTTTGAAAATTTGAAACGCAGTGCAAAATAAATGACGAAATTCTTGAAATCATATACAGATATTTAAAATAACATTACATAGTCTTAAATTTTTACTTTCTACCATTTTTACAAGAAGCTTAAAGTATTGCATTCGAGAAATAATTTCGATTTCCGATTTTCAATGTATTTATGCGTTTTAAAAGGTCCTCAAAACAATTGGATGGTTTTTAGAAAATGTCTGTCTGTATGTGACAAAAAAATTGTGGGCTCCCTATCTCAAGAACTAATGCAAAGAATTTTACAAAATTTTAGATTCAGTTAGACCTTGATATAAACTGGTACTGATAAATTATTGGTTTATATCGCCAAAAAGGTGGCGCTGCTGTGCTGCGTTTTTTACGATTTCCACAATAGTCTCTATCTCGAGACCTAATGCACGGATTTTCATAAAAATCAGATATTTTTTGTCCTTGATATGAAACGATGTTGATTGCGTTTTGGTGTAAATCTCAACAGGTGGCGCTGCTATGCTGTATTTTTTACGATTTTCGCAATAGCTCTATCTCAAGAAGTAATGCATGATTTTTTATGAAACTTCAGTTTCAAGTATACTTTTATAAATACTGATGCTTATTATGTTTTGGTGCAACCCGCTCATCAGGTGTGGCTGCTATGCTGCATTTTTCACAATTTCCTTAATAGCCCTATCTCATGAACGAATGTACGAATTTTCATCTAACTTCAGATTCAATTAGTCGTTGACACAAGTTCTTGAGAATTATTTTCTCGTTTCAGTCGCCCCATAGGTGAAGCTGCTATCCGAGATTTTTCACGATTTTTGCCATAGCTCTATCTCAAAAACTAATACATGGGTTTTCATCAAACTTCAGATAGCGTTAAATGTTAACATAATTTGTTTTTGATTAGGTTTTGGTGCAAACCACCAACAGATGACGCTGCTATGCTACATTTTGCATTATCTGCACGATTTTAGTGATAGTGATATTTCAAGAACTAATACAAATAATTTCATATCTTTAGAATCCTCATGATGGGCATAGATTACCATTTAATTTTGGCACTGTTCTAGCAAATCTTGAAGAATTAACATGTATAACATAAAATTAAGTTTTGGAATTGGCATATCCGAATGGTTTAATATTAAAAAAAATAAACAAACTAATATTCATTAAATAATAAAATTATTCAGTTTAAAAGAAATCAAACAAGTAAACAAATATGAAGTAATTAATGGCCTGTTTGGTTATATCGATATTCAAGTATAGATGAATAATTAGAATTATCAATTTGTTATAATTCATGTCTCCCATAAAAAATGGTCTGAAATCCAAACTTTTTTTTTTTTTCACGCTTTTACATTTAAAATTTTAAACATGGTATAAAGTATAATTTTCGTGTCAGATGCAATTCTATGGTTAATTAATTTATAATTACTAATAATTATGCAATGTCGCAAAAGCACTGCACAAAGTTATTTTAACAATGATTATGTGTGAATATTATTTCTTTTTTTTTAATTTAAGGGGTTTTGTACCTTTTAAACGCGTCGAAAATTAACGAAAAACTTCAAAGTTTGAATTAATTTTTCTTCAAAACCTCTTCATGTATAAACGTGAAATTTTGGATATTGATTAAACAGATTATGCTTTGTAATATACTACCTACAGAAATTTATTCACCCTTTACAGAATTTGTGTATTGTTGAAATCAAAATAGCTCTTTTTTTTACCCCATAAGTCATTGCGCGCATGATATCTTGAGAAACTATGTATGCATTGTCATGAAATTTGGTAAATATTCTAAAAAAACATGTGTGTTTAAAATGATCTACTTTTAAGTATTTACAATGGTAATATTTTTAGTTATGACTATTTTTATTCATTAAAAATACAAAAATTTTATTTTTTTTTGCGAAAATATTTTTTTTTATATAGTTAATGAAATAATTTTAGACTAAGGGTAGATCATTTTAAACACACATGTATGTTTAGTATCTTTACCGAATTTCATGCCAATCCATACATACTTTCTCAAGATATCATGCGCGCAATGACTTATGGGGTAAATAAAAATGAGCTATTTTGATATCAACAATACACAAATTCTGTAAAGGGTTAATAAATTTCTAATGGTAGCATATTACAAAGCATAATCTGTTTAATCAATATCCAAAATTTCATGTTTATACATAAAAAGGCTTTGAAGATAGACTAATTCAAACTTTGAAGTTTTTCGTTAATTTTCGACGTGTTTAAAAGGTACAAGACCCCTTAATAATTTGTTAGTTTAATTTTTATTCTTCAACATTTATTTATTTTTTAATTAAATTGTGTAAAGCTTTGATGTAAAAAAATATGGTTAAATTTTAAAAATACAGATCAAATTCCTACATAGTTCTTTAGCTATAGCTGAAAATTTAAAATTAAAAAAATCGAAAGACTAGTGACATACGACTAGACTCAAAAATCATTGACAAATGCGGTCCTATTTCTCAAAAGGATAGTTCTTGAAATTTAATATTTGAACTGTCAAAGGTAATTTTGTTGTTGCATGCTTTTAAAAACAACACCGCTTTAGGGAGAAATACGTAGAGAAAAAATATGCGATAATGGATTATTTAAAGGGAAATGTCAGAAAAACATACACAAGCAAAAAATTACGAAACATTTTTAAAATCCTTCTCGAAAACTTCTTAAATGTGAAAATTTCAAAAAGAAAAATTTTTAAAAACTATTAGGTATGCGGAATAATCTGCCCTGTTTTGAAAATTTATTTTCATTAAATAAAATGTGAAATATTCAGACCTCAATCATTGTGGTCAGAGGGAATGCCCTCTGACCACATGTCTAATGGATCCTAACCTGTATGTACGCAAGGATCGAAGATAATCAAGGAAAACTCCAAACGATTAGGCCGGCGGAGGAGATTTGTTTCGAACCCAGTAACTCCCGTCTACCAGCTTTGAGAGCAGAACCTCTCAGCACTGATCGGTCTATATTTCCATTACGGAGAAATATTCCTAACTGACTTAGCAGATGATCAGTAAAAAGAATAAGCGATTGCTTGATTCGTTAAAGTATGTATAAATATACCTATATAAGAGCAATGTATATACAGGGTCTGCTAACGAAACCTCCTTGATTTAAAATTTTAATGGTAAAGACACTATGAGTCCTACCGGTTTTCTGTTTGGGGTATCATAAATAGAAAAAAAATACACGTTTATTTTGCTGCATTTCTTTTTAAAGTATTTTTTTTTGTATGCATTATCGATATGTCATGGCAACATGCTTATATTGCAGCAAACGTTTGTCTTAAAAAGTTCTATTCTTTTTCTATGTATACACTTCGATAAGGCCCCATTCCTTTACCTCAGAATATCCAGTCAATATTCAATCTCAATCTAGGTGTTGCGCAGTATCTCAGGTTTGGCTGAATTGATGACTTCTGAAATTTTGTGGCGGAGATCACCAGCATCACGTAAGTATATATCATATGATATAGCGTAGATCATATCTTTGACATTGCGCAATAGGAAAAAATCATGATCATTTATTCTGGAGATCGCGTCGGACAAGCAGTTTGTCTATCTAGACTGATCCGAAATGTTTCGTCTAAGGAACGAATAACGTCCGAACTCCAGGGCGTTGGGGCACCATCCTGCTAGAATATCACATCTGACCGCAAAGGGAGTAGCTGTGCAAGAACAAACTGTTCCAGAATGTCAAGGTAATTGGGGCCATTTACGCTTCTTCACGTGCAGAAAAATAGGACGATAATTCTGTCATGCTTCAGACCACAAGCATTGTCAAAGAGCAATGCTTGTGGCAATATTGTTATTGTGTGGTATTTATGTGGTTATTATGTGGTATTTATGTGGTTATTATGTGGTTATTGTTATTATGTATAATGTTATTATGTGTTATTATACAATATTGTTATAACGGGCAATATTGTTATTATGTGGAATGTCCACATAATAACAATGTGTGGACATTCACTCCGCCACTGTCCCTGACGTATTTGCAAACAGCGTTAGGTCATTCTGAACACTAAATACGAACGTTGTGAAGATTAACAGTTCCAGATGTGTCGAATGTTGATACACCACTGAACTCCGGGTCATGATCACAATAGCAAAGTTTTTGCGTTTTGGCAGGTCTTTGGTATTTAGTGCCTGAAGGATTTGAACTTTATATGCATACATACGTTGTCTTTTATGCATCACTCTATGAACTGTTGACGGTGGAATTCTCAGTTCCCGAGACGTTCTTCGAATTGACTTTGGCGGACTTTTTTTGAAAGCCTCCGTAATTTCGTCAACAGTTTCCTCAGACGTGTGTTTCGTCCCCGCGAGGCTGTCGGTTAACAATAGCCGTGGCTAAAAACTTATCTCATCATGCCTTAATTGATTTTATGTCTGATGGTTTCTGTTTCTACTTTCTTTTTAAAAATTATTTAGGACGGTAATCGACGATTTAATTTAGCGTACCATGTCACGCATGAAGCTTTCTCTTCTTGTGTTGCAATGTATGCTCATTAGTCAACACCTGCAATAAAATAATTGCAATTACGAGTACATGACACATCAATATATTTACCTAAACAATAACAGTTTTGGGAACAAAATGTAACAAAATAAACTTGTTGTACTGCTATTCATGTTTCCACAAACCGCAATCTCGAGGACTCATAATCTCTTACAATTAAAATTCGAAACCAGATACGTTTCATATGTCGGTATATTTATATATATACATGCATATATACCCTGCATATTAGGGTGGTAAAACTTTTTTTCGATTTTCGATGATGGGTAGTGCGGAAAAGTTGCCACTGGTGCCACTAAGTTCACAGAAAAGAATTGAGAATTTTTGGACAATTCCTTGATTTGCCGAAAATGGCTTGAAGTTTTGCTATAATGCTGATTTTTGAACTTTTTTAGCAAAAATTTAAAAAATGTTAAATTAAATTCAATTTAGCCGAATTTACTTGAAATGTCATGATTAGCCAACAAAATGTTTAAATAAGCTCCGATTATGCATTATTTAACAGTTATGAGTACTTTGAATTAGGGGATTTTTATAGCCTTCCCACGTATAAGTGAACAAAAATTTTAAGTATTGTTTGGTTTGTTCGTCGGTTTTTCTTTTTTGCCTTTATTATGGTCCTTCATTCTGTTTTTCAATGCGTTCAGAGTCACATATTTGTGTTACAGACCACAACATATCTTGACAGCAATTCTGGAAGGACAGGAGAGCGTGGAGCAGAAACCAGTGAAAACGCAATCAGTCATCATGAGAATGAAGGAGGAAATGGGAGATGGGCGAAACTGTGAGATGCGTTGTTAATTATTTTTCCTCTTTAAAAATACAGATATTCTCAGAAGATGCAAATAGTGGGAACTTTGAAGCAGGAAGTTCGTCCGAATCAGAATTTGAACCAAGGCTTTCAAAAGCAGACACTCCCAAACGCATGTCCCTTCCTCACACAGCTTACGCCGTATTTAGAACTGGTATATCATACAGAAAATTGCATTAAGAGCTTCATCTGTGCTTCAGGATGCAGGAATTCTGATAACAGGGAATAAGCATCTCGTCATCGATAAAGGTTAAGTCAGGCGACAAACAGAAACTTGGAAAGAAGACACAGTAGGAGGAAGAACTTGAAAAAAAAATACAAGCATATTGTTTGATAGTAGAAAAAATAAAATTATCTTCATAGAAAAACAGGGACAAGCGACACCGTCGAGAGAAAAACGAAACAAATATCACCATGTTTTCGAACGTAGTTCGGAATATTTCGGTCACTTGACACCTCTTTCTGGTCACTGCAGAGAATTGGAAAAATCATTATATAATTTTTGCGCAATTTTTCTATATGATATACCAATTCTAAAAGCGGAGATCGCATGTGAGAAAGGGATATTTGTTTGGGAGTGTCCGCTTTTGAAGGTCCTGGTTCGAATTCTGATTCAGACGAACTGCCTGCTTCAAAGTTCTCATTATTTGAAAGTTCTGAAAATATATGTATTTTAGAGAAGAAAAATAATTAACATCCTATATCGCAATTTCTCCCATCTCCCATTTCCTCCCTCATCCTCATGATGACTGATTGCGTTTTCATTGGTTTCTACTCCACATTCTCCTCTCCTTCCAGAATTGCTGTCAAGGTATGCTGTAGTCCGTCATACAAATATGTGACTCTGAATGCATCAAAAACAGAAGAAAGAGCTTGGAACATAATCAAAACAAAAGAGAGAAACCGACGAACGAACTAAACAATTCCTACAATTTTGCTCACTTTTACGCGAAAAGGCTATAAAAATCATACGTAGTCTTAATAAAACTGCCATAATTAGTAAACTAATGAGAATTTTCTTATTAGATTTATTGCAGATTGTTCAGAAATTATTACGGGATCAAAATATGTATTAAAATCAAATTCGAAAACTTTGAAGGTTTTAATGTAATCTACCACCTTCCTTCCATTCTTTCAAAACCTCTGGACTTTAACTGTGCTTTTCTTGTGCGAAGGCGTCTTGAAGATAGAAATTCCATATTTTGACACACAGTTGTACTCTAGAAGTATTATCACTCAGGGATAACGTTATTCCATAACGAAGATATTTATTTACTATCCTACCAAACATTTATGTGAAAATCACAGTAAAATAAATGCAAACTTGCTCCTATTAGCGTTTATACTGAAATTTTTTGTTCCGAAAAAGCTTGTAAATCTCACTGTATTTAAAATCTGAACAATATTTGTTCGTTTTAAAAGCCTCCTTGTTAATACGTTCTCCTATTAAAGGACATTTTATAAAAGATAAATATTTGGAGCTTTACTAAAGGTGTTTTCAATTAACGCCTTACTACAATATTTGCTGTCGTAGAAATAACTTTTAGAATAACTAGAATGCCTTCCAACTTATCCGCTACACTTATTAATGAATGACATGTTAGGTCTTCCAAAATGACTTCTAAGATAAGGATAACTGAGCGTTAGGTCACATTTGTCTGCAATATTTAACTCGTGAAGCTTCATTTTGTAATTATCTTTTGTGTCTCAGTAGTCTAAAGGAAAATCCTCAGAAGTGAGTTAGATTTATAATATAGCTAATAAATTTCTGTAAATTAGAAATATAATAAAAATATTATGTAAACTAAATTATGTATGGTTTAAAAGAAACAGTGAATTAGAATCAGATTTTTGATAATTCTTCAACTCGATGTATTTTTTTAATAAATATAACATTATCTATTCAATTTTAATCAGTTAAGATCAGTATTCTTAAGAACATTTCTCATTTAAGAATAAAATTTTATATGCCAAAATAATACAGGTATATACAGGGTGATATTTTTTAAAGTGACAGTGTTCGGAGCGCCCTGTAGCGCGATCTAATAGCCGAAATGGCACCAAACTTGGTATTTAAACTAATCGAGACATGGAAAAAAGGATTCCGTGAAAAATAATTATTGCCAAAATCGCCGGTAGGGTATTTTGTGGCGCTGCTGTAGCTTAAAATAACGAGAATTAGCATAAAACACGGGTATCAAAGAAAAATGCAAATGTTGTGGGATGACAGCGCCAGTAATAGGGGCTATAAAAGCAAGTAGTAGACAGCTCCGACAAATAATCTCAGCTGAAAGAAACGAGCTCCAGTGGACATACCTCTCACGTTACCGGAACGAGCGTTACTGATGAAGCTGTATTATATGAATCAATGTAATGCATACGCAGCTCTTCGGGAATTTCGAACAAGAAAAAAATTACGAAAGGGGCCTTTATCGCTGAATGGCCTTAAGAAAATGTTTAAGAAGTTCAAGGAAACGGGGTCACTGACCATTCGCTCTGGGAGTGGACGTAAACAAGTATAAGAAGATATAATAACTGATGTGGCAACTGAAATTATCGAAGGATCGCAGGGAACCATTGCTGGTACTAGCAGCGCTTGGGTTGTAGCTTGACAATTGGACATGAATTATTCCACGGTATGGAGAGTTTTACGGCGCGTTATTGGATTTTACCCCTACAAAATCAGCCGCTTGCACGAACTGAAACCAAGTGATTATGATAAGCAAGTGACATTCGCTCTATCGTTTCATGTCAGGCGAGAAATTGATTATGCCTTCCCATGGCACATTCTGTGGGGAGATGAGTGCCATTTTTATCTCAATGGGTCCGTAAACACACAAAATAGCCGAATTTGAGCTTCTGAGCAGCCCCACACCGTGCATAAAATCCCATTAAATTCCCCAAAAGTCACTGTTTGGAGTGGTTTCACAGCCGAATTCATAATTGGGCCATTCTTTTTTGAGACCATCACCCCGACAGGACCCGAAACGTGCACCATAAATGCAGAAAAGTACCACGAAATGCTGCAAACGTTTGTTATTCCACAACTTTAGCAAAGAAACCGTCTCCAACAGACAATCTTTATGCAGGATGATGCTCCGCCACACATTAGTAATAAGGTAAAGCAGCTGTTGCGCCAAAACTTCACTGATGATAGAGTCATAAGTCGGTGTTTTCCAGTTGCATAGCCGCCTCGTTTCTCTAACCTCACGCCATGCGATTTTTGGCTCTGGGGTTATTTGAAGTCCCAGGTTTATGTTGGTGGAGTATTAAATTTGTCTATTCTAAAGGACAACATAACAGAGACACTGCGGAATATTCCTTATGATATGTTACTTACGGCTGTGGAGAACGTTGTGCACAGAATGCACGGTGTTATTTCTGAGAACGGTGCTCACATTGAAGGTGGTTTAATTCCTCACCGGGGAAGTTAATGTAGACATTAACAGTAGTAAATAAACATTAATAATTTAACTGTACGATTGTATGTGTTAGTATTTTTCTTTTCTCACATTTTATACAATGCAAAGCGCCCCAAAATGCCCTAGCGGCGATTTTTGGAACTAATTTTTTTCACGGAATTCTTTTTCCCATTCTTTATTAGTCTAAATACCAAGTTTGGTGCAATTTCGGTTATTAGATCGCGGTACAGGGCGCTCCAAACACTGTCACTTTAAAAAAGATCGCCCTGTATGAAAAACAGACATTTTAAAAATGTAAGTACTTAAAAAAAAACATTTATGTAGTATTTTTTTCAATGGATTGTTAGTTTATTAAAAATTTGGAAGTGCCAATACAATAGTTAAAACAGCGTTCGTACAGGTTCCGTTATTTTCAAAGCTAAATATCAGTAATTATTTATAGAAAAATGAATCTAGTTTAAACTAACGTAATTTCACCATATTTAAGAAGAGATTTTCCATAAGAAAATACTGGTAACAAATAATTTCTTAGTCTGTAAATTCAAGGACCGTAGGAACCCTGTTAAAATATATTTAAAATATAAAAAAATATATACAATTCCCTTGACATTTGTAAAACAAAATATCCCTAATTATATATGTTTATAAAGTTGAAACACCAAGAATAAATATGTATATAATCTCTTGGGGAAACTGGAAACAAAATTTTTCACTTTTCAGTAACGGTTAAATTTCCTCGTGAAATTCAGCCATGCTATATATATAATAATTAGTTTTATTCCAGTTGTTACACCTCTCTTATACAACACATTTATGTACAACTAAATTGTCTGTATTCATTTTAGTATAGATGAACAGCAGTTAACAATTACCCCATATTTTTAATATTTCCTCGTAGTCTAAGTGCTAAATATGGAAACAGTAGTACTTTTTAGGATGGTCTAAAGTAAAACCTATTCACGATGTCTGAATATCTAAGCTAAAAAACTGTCTTATCTATTATAAGTAGTTGAATGTGATTTTTACAGTGATCACAATTTGACAGTTTATAAGTAGTCCGATCTATAGCCTTTGATGTTGCTATAGATAATGAATTAGAATGAAAGGCACTATATATACTTCAGAAGGGTACCTAATGGGCGTGAAGTAATCGATGGCTAAAAATTAAGTTCTCGAAGTTTTGAACTTAAATCAGAGAAAAATACTGATAGTATTGCTAAATAGTTTCAAGTGTGCAACATAGAGGTTTTCTTTTCCTTTGAAAGAAAATATGTCTAAACTTATCGTAAATATACGTAAACGCAAATCTGTTGATCTGTACGTATGAATAAATGAACCATCTTATTGAATAATCATTTTTCTAATCGATGGATAGACATGAAAAGAGATAACAAGACAGTTATTTAATTTAGCTATGCTTCTATTTTCTTTCTGACTAATCACAGTTAATTTATTTTAAACAGTTAAAATCAGAGAACACATAATCAAAGAATAACTTTTTACTATTTATCTTAACGATATAGTCCGTATTGATTTTGCAATTATTGTGTTCAGTAGCAGATTTTGACAAAGGTCAATTATTGCTTAAAACTATTTGTAATCAATCAATATGTCATACAGATGTCCATAGGTGCTATATATATATATAGTGTATCCACGTATAACCTGACCGACCTTTATTTTCGCAACTGTTGGTCCTAGATGCATACTTCCAAATACAACAATGGTTTAAATAAGTTATAGAATTATTTTGAAAACGATTTGGGTCACGGAAAACATTTATTAAAAAACTACGAAATTTAAATTTTTATACTGTCCCCCGGTCCTATAAGTGATATTTAGTAAAATTTACTGTGGCACTATCAAGTAAGACAAAAAAAAAAAGTCCCATTCATCTAACATTAAAATTAACCGAGTCATGAAACTTTGAAATGCATGATTTACCATTTTCTTGGATCTCAAAACAGATGTTTTTGGCCATGCTTTCAGGGGTCGTATATAAAGTACTTAAACCTATTTCAAGGTAACTGCGCTTTGAAAAAAATCGTACAACTATTACGATTGAGTTAATTTTTACTAATTAAGTTTCAGTTTAGTTGAAATAATTGTATTTTAACATATGTTTTATTTTGGAAGAATTTGAGGCTATGATTTCTTTTAACAAAAATTATGTTATTTATATAAGGTTTTATTTAACTTGCAACGATCGTCTTTCCAGTTTAAAATTTGTATTCGAACTTTAACTCACTTTCAAATGTCCGATCGAAGTTAAATTTTACATACTGTCTTAAATCCGATGACAATGTATTATTATTGTGATTTTCGATGCCTACCATCTTGTACATACTTATATTAGAGGATAATACAAAAACATCTGGACAGATTACGTCAACAAGTTTAAGAAAGAGTTTTAGTTTAGATAAAATAAGCCTGCGGTGGTTGTGTTTTTTTAACTTTTATAATTAAGTTTTATGTATTTTTTAACGCAGAATAAAAACAATTATCTTCACTTTTAACGATCATGCCAGGATTTTTCGTAAATCGCAAATTACAATATTAAAAAATAGCGAAAAATCTGATACTATAAAATAGATACAAGACTTTTTATTCAGTTTAATTTTATTTGATTCAATAATTTATTATATTTTTTGGCTTATACTGGGTTTCTTACAGCTGAATAGCTCAGGGGTCTGATGAGGTTGGGAGGGGAGAGAAGGCGGGATCAATTTTAATTTTGAGCTTTTTAACTTTGAAATTTGGGGTTTGAGAAAAATTCTGACTTCATGGTTTAAAATTAAGATTATTTTCGTATTCAGCGCTGAAAAATACATACGAATCAATTTTCATAAGCGAAAAACACAACCATCAGGTACATTTTATAGTATAAAATTTTCGCTATATATTTTTTTTATTTATTTATTTACGATTTGCAAAAAAAAAAAAAAAAAAAAAAAAACTTTACGTGATGATAAAAAATAAAGGTCAATTTCAGATTCTGTGGTACACAATACATAAGAATCAATTATCAAAAGCTAAAAAATATGACATAACCCAACACTGAAGGCTAGTGTAATCTAATAACATTTTAAAATATGTATCATTTTGTAAAGAATTGAAGCTGTTAATTTTCGTCATTTTGTTTAACAAAAATTGTTTTTTTCTTCTTATATGCTTATTAAAAATTGTATATTTTGCATTAATAATTCAGAACGATTAAAGATTTCAAATTTATATTGCAATCATAATTTTATTCTGAACCCTTTTTTAAATATATCTGATGAAACTATATTTCTACTAAATTTGTGAATGACCCCTAATTTTCAGCAAAAAATATGCCCCAACTTTAAACAGCTATTACTTGGTCAATTTTAATCGTAGAATAACGGGATTTGGATTTTTTGTTTTCTTACTTTTCAGTGTAACAAGAAAATTTTACTAAATATAACCTATAGAACTGGGGGACAGTATAAAAATTCATATTTCGTACTTTATAAAGAAATGTTTTCTTGACCCAAATCGCTTTAACCCCTTGAGGGGCAAGCAATTGCGTTTGTGTAATGCTGAATTCCCACCGGAAAATTAGAAAAATTTTATTTTAAAATAAGGAATAGCAATTTCATGACTTTTTTTTTTTTTTTCACCAAATTTAGAAATATAAAATTTCGTAAACTTTTTCTGGTGTAAATCTTCATTAGTGATAGGTGGGATAAAATATATTCCCCGTCCCTCAAGGAGTTAAAAATAATTCTTTGCCTTATTTAAACCATTTTTGTAAATGGAAGTATGCATCCAGGACCAATGGTTGTGAATCGGAATAATCGGAGGAGGCAATTTAGGAAGAGTAAAAGTTTACTAAATTTATACAATAAAATTATGAAATATAATTACACAAAAAAAATATTTTTACAGCAAATTTTCTTACCAATTTTTCACTAAAACTAATTGTGTATTATGAAAAATTAATTTCTGGAACTATTTGTAAATATTTTTACAAATATACGTTTAATTTTTTACGCAGTCATCCTATCAAATAACATTATACTTCAATCACATTATTATTTCTGAAATTTTTGATTTATATTTAAAAATATCTTTTTTTTTAATATTAAATTTAAACACATACCAATAAAAATATTTTTACAAGCAAAAATAAATAAATAAATAAACGTTATCGTAAGAACATTTTTACAAGCAATCTAAAAATTCGTCTTTATCATAAAAATATTCTTTTCAAATATAAAACATACATACACGTACAAAGATATTTTTATAGGAAAAAGAATGCCTAAGATGTGTTATTATCCCACCCTCCGCGATGTTGAGTATTTGGCGATTTTTATCGCTCTGGCAACCCCGGCGTTTGGCGTCTAGTAACTTATTATGGCAACCCCCTTTTTTACGACGCGAGAGCGTGAACATTCATTTCACTGCCGGGTGTCATTGCTGACGGTTGGTTGACTCTTGTACCAGATACTCTTTGATATCGTGTTCTATGGCTGTCTTGCTATTTTTATGTTAAATTTATTGGATGTATTTCATTGACTATAGTTTCTGTAGTCCGTTTAAACGCTTTTGCTGAAGTAATTAAGAAATATGAGGAAATTTTGACATGAAAGGGGGGTTTGTTTATAGCGTGTCAATGCGTATTAAGCCTATTTTGGAAAATGACGGCGGTGTTATATTTTGTGCTGTATGTTTTAAGAAAGCAGATGTCTGTTAAGGTATGTTGATAATTTTATGTATATTTTGTTGCTTTAAGAGTTTTTTACATTTTGAGATTGCTACAAAACGAGAACTACTGAATTTTGAGAATGCTATATTGCGAAAAATGCTGAATTCGGCGATGTTTTTTTTTCGGAAAATGAGCGCGAAGCGCTCATACAACTATTGCTGATTGCCACTTTAGCAAGTCTCGTTTTTTAGGTATATTTTGCTGTTTTAAGAGTTTTTTACATTTTGAGATTGCTACAAGACGAGAACTGCTGAATTTTGAGAATGCTATATTGCGAGAAATGCTGAATTCGGCGATGTTTTTTTTTCCGTTAAATGTGCGCGAAGCGCTCATACAAGGATTACTGATTTGCCAGTTTAGCGAATTTTGTTTATTATTTACATTTTATTTTCGTTGAGCCAAACATGCGTAGAAACGGGTGCTTGGCGACATTTACTACTTGACAGAAAAGGGGTTTTCTCGCCAAAAAAAATCCAAGATGGCGGAGGGTGGGATAATAACACATCTGTTTCAAAAGAATGCGCTGAAAGCAAACCTGTAAATTTTAGAACGTAGTTTCTTGAAAATATTCAAAACATTTAAAAGAAATGCGTTTCATTTTAGACGTTATCAGCTTATCAACCAACAGTTTACGTCATATGCATTTTATTTCAGAATTTTTTTTATTTATGTTTAAAAATAATAGTTTTAATGAAGCACGCCTTTTAGATAATATATAACCTGATTTTTTAAAAATTCTTTCGGATGGTACTAATGTAGACATCACTGATAAAAAATTTTTTGCTAAATCCGCAACTTCGTATCTTAGATAATATCCGTTACTTAGAAACAAATATTTGCGGTTTGCCACAGCTCTAATACATAACCAGAGACGTCGATTTGTCATTCGCAATGAGCAGGAACTGTGATTATCTAATTTTTTGTCTCTACTGAATAATCGTACTTTTTAGATAAAAATCACAGTACTCGAGCAATTTTGATATATTTTTTTTAGAGGTAGAGTATAAATATAATATCATATGTGGCAGACAGATAAAAAAAATAATTAGTTTCAGAAAAAAAAAAAAATCTGAAAAACGGTAAATTTCTGAAAAATTACCATTCCTCTAAAATAAAAAGTTTTAGTCGTAGAAAAAAAAGTCATAAAAACTACCATAAGTCTTGAGCATAATCCAGTGAATATGGATTTCAAATTTCTTCAAAATAATTTTCGAGGGTTTTAATTGCCGGGTAATTTTCGAGGAAACGGATCTTTCAGCTCGCATATTCCCCATACGATTGCACCTAGTCATGTCTTCTCTTAAATAAAATTAATGATATAACTTCACTTTTGGATAACATATTTTAAGTAATAAGAACAGATGTACAGTAGTGATTTCCGGTGTCGATAAATACTGTAAAATAAAGTATAAGAATGCAAAAACGTATAAAAACAAGTTGGAAATTATACGTCAGACGTGGCAAATGAGGTGCCTTCGTACTATAACTAGTTTTATAAGTATGCTTTGCACCATATATTGTACGGAATGTATATTTTTAGTGCACTTCATAAGTGCATGTCAATTTCATTCTGTTCGAAAGGCTGTAACATCATTAAAATGCACTTGAACAGGGATGTAGTGGAGGGTATACGGGGGTATACGCCGTATACCCTCTGGATTTTTTTAAGGAACACCGTATACCCTCTGTTTCTCAAGAAAGCTATAGTATATATACTCTAGGGTATACCCTCTGCCTTGAGCGTATACCCTCTGTTTTTTTTTACGACTACACCACTGCACTTGAAGTAATTTTTCCCCATTGGCCGTAATGAAACGGAAAACTTTCGACTGTCTCTGTAATTAAACTATACATCTGATTTTCATAAAATTTCAAATGACTCGACAAAATTTTGCAAGTTATATATTTAAAATTTCAGACCATTCGGTTGGGCAGTTTTTCTCTGTTATACGCGGACGGTCAGATGGACAGAGTGACTGGTGGACTATAGGTGCTACGCATTTATATAATTACGAACGCACCTAAAAAGAAAATATTAGTTATTAAATAAACCTTAATAAAACATTTTGGTATCTTAATAAGAAAACGAATAGATCGGCAATGAATTCCGTTATTAATGATTAAGAGAAACTATATTCTAAGGTAGAATATATACAAATCGTTTTGTTTAATTCTTCGATTTTCTGTAATAAAAAGTATAATGCGTATTATATATGAGATATATGTATATAAATACAGGGTGTCCTAAAAAGGACTGACTGATTTTAAAATTCAAAAACTTGCAAATGGTGACAGATATTTAAAAAATTCTTGCAGAAAAGTTATGAATAAGGTCAAAAGTTTTTTTTTTTTTTTTTTTTTTTTTTTTTTTTTTTTTTTTTTTTACAGTGATTTTCGATTTTAGTTCGAATTACCAAAAATAGATGGCGCTGTAAGCAACATGCGCTAAAGTCAGGCTCGATTTTTTGGCCTTTTTCTTCTTCCATGCGGAAAAAGGAGATAAAAATGTATTGAGTTGTTCCCAAAAAACGAGCCTGAATTTAGCGTCTATTGATCGCAGCGACATCTATTGTTTGTAATTAAAACTAAAATCGAAAATCTCTGTAAAAAAACTTTTGACCAAATGCATAAACCTCCTGCAAGAAATTTTTAAATATCTGTCACCGTTTGCAAGTTATTGTATTTTAAAATCATTCGGTCCTTTTTAGAACACCCGATATATAAATATATATATATAGTGTTTGCTATTGTCAAGAAGTAAAATTCAACGAGTATATAAATCCAACCTACGGACATATATTAAAGGGCAGTTTGGATATTGTACATAATAAGAAATTGAGTGAAATCATGAGATACGGGACGAGATACAGGATTAAGAGAGTATTAACAAGAAATATGGCAAAAAAAAAAAAAAAAAAAAAAAAAAAAAAAAAAAAAAAAAAAAAAACGCTTGAATATCAATTTGGATATTTTTATTCAAAAATTAGTATATAAATACAATTTGCCTGCTAGCGTTTTCCAGGAATGGAAGTATTGTATTTTAAAAGAATTGTGTAGAAATTTTGAGAGTAACTCTGAGGGGGTTTCGGTAAAATATTATAAGGATTTGAAAAAATCTATAACAGAATTGCAGAATAAATTTATAACGTATATAGATAAAGCTAACACAAATTACGCAATTATTTGTAAAACATTATATGGTAAATTACTCAGGGAGGCTTATGGTAATGAAATAAACTATGAAATTGTTAAATCAAGTAAACAAGTTATTAGTAATAGAGTAAAAGCATATTATAAAAAATTTAAAATAAAGCAAAATAGTACTAGTTTTCCATATTTAGTAATGGTTCCAAAGTTTCATAAAGATTGTTTTTAGAGCTATAACATGTGGTTTTGGTTCATATTTGGAAAATTGTAATAAAAAATTGTTGAAATTATTGCAAGAGATTTTTGATGAAGTATTGAAAGATAAGCCGGCTTGTATAATAAAAAAACAGTTTTGAGTTAATTAAACATTTAAATCTAATGAAAAACATTTCAAGTTTAACAGCGTGATTTTGAAGATTTGTATAATAGTATAGATTTGGATAATCTTAAAATAAAAATTATGGAGTTTTTCAATAAATATAATTCCTAAACTATCGGACAGGGATGGTTTACTAATTTGTTTAACTTTGTAGTGAGTGAGAATTACTTATATGACGGGAAAATTGTTTAAAAACAAGTTAGAGGTATTCCAATGGGGGGAAGTTGTCGTTCGGTTTTAGCCGATATCTACTTATATATGTACGAGGAACAAATTGATATAAATGAGGATATGAGGTGCTTTCGTTACATTGATGACGTTTTAATAGTCAGATGTAATGATGTGAAAAAAGAAAAATTTGATTGCTATCCTAATAGTTTAAATTTGAAATTGGAGTCAAAAAGTAAAAACATGGTCAATTATTTAGACATTAATATCGAGATAAAAAAAATGGTGAGATAAAAACAGATATATATGATAAACGAAAAAGCTTTAACTTTGAAACTATAAAAATGCTAAATTTTGGATCAAATGTGCATATCTCAATATATAGAAATATTTTTATTAACGGGTTAAACCGTATATATAGACTGACATCAAATACTGGGGAAAAAACTGAAGAACTTTACAAATGGTATATTCTGGCATTGCACCATGGCTATCCTGAGAGATTTTTGAAGAGTCTGCTGCGAAATTTCGCAAAGTGTAAGACTTATCGCAGAGATTTAGAGGTAATGTGGATGCGAAGAGAGGAGTAACTGTGGCTTTGACTGTTCAGGGATTGCGTGCACGATGGTTTGAGGTTTCAAGTTCAGTTGTTGGTTTTCGATGGGTCTAGGCAGCTCATTCGTTTTGTTTGTTTTTTCCATTTGGTCTTGACAGGTTGTTGGGGAGCGTTGTGCACATAAAAACTGGTTTTAACCCCGCAGTTGCATGTCGTAAGTGCATGCCGCCTGTCTCCATTGATTCAATTTCTTCTGGTTTTAGTTTGAAAGATTTTAAAGTTTGCCGTTTTTAAAGTATGTTGTTTTTGAAGTTAGTTGTTTTTAGTTATTTTGTCGTTGTCATTTGGTTTAGTTTATTTATCGTTGGATCAGTTCCGTGGTTTCAAATTTTTGGTTTGGTTATTGGATATATATATATATTTCCCTGTCGTAAAAACGTATCGTATTATAAACAAAAAACTACAGTAAACAAAATACTCGAAATTTAATTTACATACAATTTGAATTTCATTTTGATGAAGTAGATATGTATTTCAATTACTGTTTGTTTTTTTTTAATTTTGGTATAGAAAAAATTCATTTACCACTTTTCAACATATTTGAAAGGTATTTCTGACTGCTGTTTATCTGGTCGTATAGCCCACCTGGCAAAACTAAAACTCTCGTAAATTATACTCTGATTTCCGTGAAAATTTTGTATGTTATTGACGTTTACTATAACGCAATCAAAAAAGAAGTGTTACCAATTATAGTACATTTACTGGAACAGAAAAAGTATTCAATTACATTGGGATCAATTTCATCAATGGGGAAAAAATCGTTTCAAGAGCATTTAATTGCTTTTACACAATTTTTAAAAATAATGAAATTGATATGCATTTATGAAATGCTACTAGCGCAAAAAAATATGGAAACGCAAACAACCAGTGGAAGTTTATGTTTCATAAAGGTTATTTAAATTTTACAAAATATAATTGCATTTTTTGGGGGCGGGGGGGGGGGGAGGGTATGCTGGACCATGTTACTTTTTCCACTTTACGTTTGAGGTTTAGGCAGGATTTGGATATAAACAGGCTTTTCTCTATTAGAAAATAAATTGGCTGGATAATACAGTTTTTAATATATATATAGTAGTATTTGCTTACAATTTAATTACAATTCTTTTACAGTATTTACCACTAAATATAAGTTTTTGTTCACCGATTTTTCACACATATAGCCATTCTTTCATAGTATTTCAGTTTATGATGCATTTATAGCAGTTTTCAATCTAAAGATTTTAAATAAAAATTTAAAATATTGAAAACATAATTACATTTTAATTTAATTCATCAATTAATTTTGAATAAAAAAGTTTAAAGTATGAAACAAATAAGATTCGAAAACTTATCCGGTAACTTTACACAATTTTCCACATGATTCCTGTCCGTTCGTCTGAAATTAGCAGCTACATCATTAAAAATGGAGCACCATTCTAGAACTTTCTTCCTACCAAATGAACATTCAAATATTTGATACATAAAGAGGAGTACGAATCCTGATAGCGACACGTAAGGACATTCTAGCAAATTTTGACTTTTGACTTTTATTATTTGTTAGTTATTTCAATTTAAAATTTTGACGCATAAAAGAAAAACAACAGGAAAGAAGTCCGGCCACTTAGAAGAGGCGAGTGCTGGTAATTTGTACCCCCTCTACACACATCTGTACGGGCCGCGATGCAAATTTCAGAATCATTATCACGGGCCCTAATAACGCCGGGTATCTCAGCTAGTTTCAAACAAAATGGAATTCGTATACGTTACTGAGGTTTACTATAAATTCCTTCCTGTAGATAAGAAATGCAGAGCGTTTATCATTAATTTACAGTGCACAGTAAATAAAAATAGGATAGAGTACTGCGTCGATGAACTTTTATTAACAATATTAGTTGGAAGTGCATTTTCATTTTTCGTGTGAGTTTTTTAATTTAACTAAATCTTTTCATCCTGAATGCTATGTATAAATGCTGTAGATCATATACAGGTCTCCACAAAAGATTTCGAAATGCCTATTGATTGTAAGCTTAAAATTCTTAAAGTTGATTTTTAATTGACTTATGCATTTTGAATTTGAACTATATTTAGTATTTATATGTTTGTGCATTATATATAAAATCATATACAAGTGCACTCAATGAATTGGATACAGAACCGTCTATGTAGAATAATTTCTGAAAGTTATGTTTTAGCACTTTTAAGTTTGTTTTAGCTTGAATGAAATTGTAGCTGAATATGTGGCATGTGTAAAATGGTAGTAGGTTGTATACGTAACTTTGCAGAAGTATTCAAGTATATTTAACTCTACGAATTTGAATATTTCCAACTGAGCGAAAAAATGCCCAGGCTGGGAATCGAACCCAGATCCTTAACTTACAAGGCCAATGCTTTTCCGTTTAAGCTAACTGGGCCGACAACCAGCCAGCATATTTTGCTCAGAAAACCTTATTGGTAGAACATCTGGTCTGTCATGTAGACAGCTCAACAGAATAAACCGCAGGTAAAGGAACTCCATATGAACGATGGATACGTAGATGAACTATTATTTTAACACAATCAAACTGATTGGTAAAGTTATCATACGAATGTAAATTGTATCATTCGTATGATGTATCATTCGTATGATAACTTTACCAATCAGTTTGATTGTGTTAAAATAATAGTTCATCTACGTATCCATCGTTCATATGGAGTTCCTTTACCTGCGGTTTATTCTGTTGAGCTGTCTACATGACAGACCAGATGTTCTACCAATAAGGTTTTCTGAGCGAAATATGCTGGCTGGTTGTCGGCCCAGTTAGCTTAAACGGAAAAGCATTGGCCTTGTAAGCCAAGGATCTGGGTTCGATTCCCAGCCTGGGCATTTTTTCGCTCAGTTGGAAATATTCAAATTCGTATGATGACTTTACCAATCAGTTTGATTGTGTTAAAATAATAGTTATATTTACCTCTGTTGGTATAAATTAAGAAAGGAGAATTTTGTTCCTATTATGCACTTTCTTACTAAAGTAAATTTTTGCATACTATATATGATATATATCAGTCTTAGAATAAATACAGAGCAGAGCAAAAAAAAAAAAAAATTGGAGTGCATATTCGGCTATGGACGGTAATGATTGAAATCAGGTTTTCAAATGTGTTATGCGTTTTTTAAAAATGTTTATTTAGGTAGCTTACTTATATCTTATTTACCTAAACATTGAAGTTTTGTTAAAGCAATATGAAAGTGTTTGAAGGTGTTTCATAATCTATGCTTGACGCATTATTTTTCTTTCTTTTTCGTGATAGACTGAGATCCGAATAAAAAATTCAGTTAAACAATGTACCGTATTATGTGAGAGGGGGGGGGGGGTAAGATCTTCGGATAGAATAACATACAATCTCATCAAATGTCATCTTGGCTTATGATATGAGAAGATAGTCGTGAATTTTTCATTTCCTGGAATCCTTCGGGAACATAACTCTTCTCTTTAGTATTTGGCGTAATGCCAGATAAGGCATGCGTTGTTCGCTATTTTTCAACTGTGATATCACATAGGGCATCTAGAGTACTTATGTCCACTTTTATTACTGTAAAATTTATTTCATAAATAACAAGTGCATATGACAAAAGAAAATATGTTACTTTTCCTCATTGTTGTTTTTGCCCAAAGACAAATTCATCGTATTATGAATTTATTCTTCTTACATAAAATATTAATTTTTATTACAATGTATACAAGAAATACTATTTTAAAAAATACAAATATTTTTATGTATTTATTTATTTTTCTTTATAGCAAAAAATGATATCGTAATTTCTTTTTTATATGGGGGAGACTGAGAAGGATTGAACCGTTTTTTACAAAATGATTTTTTTAAATATTGAACCTAGAATAATGTTTCATATATCGTTTTATTCATTATACAATCAGTTATCAAAAGAAAATAGTGCATAAGTGTAATATATGAAAAACTTGAAAAATTATTGATTTGAAAATTATTTTGGAAAATTTGATGTGTGAAAAAACTTGCTTAGACGAGATTCAATGAACAGGAGAAAAATTCCGTTTTAAAAACCCATTTTTATGACACTCGATCTGCAACACTAGTTACCACATAGTATGGATTCACCTCATTATGTTCATCTTGGTGAAATTTGTCTACATGCCTTCCTAAAACGTTTAATCGATTTATGGTCGCTTTCAGAGGCATGGACACATAACGTTTCTTAAAGCTGCTGCTTTCATCCGTTCCAAATTTTTTCATTCTTTCTGTTTACGTACTATGGGTACTATATAAATGAAATTAATTTCCTGCCATCTTTTCAATTAATATTTCATAATTTTTTTTTCTTGCTCCTATAGCTATTTTTCCTATCTTTAATCAGTTTTAAGCATTTTTCTTTCTATCATCTCATTTTACTGTAGCTTTTCACAATAATTTTACATTATTTTAGAAATATAACCATTAACCCTTCTTTATGTAAAGTGTATAATAAAAATATTTAAAAAACATTTCGTCAAAGGAGCTTTGACCATCTGGTCAGCCCTCCCTCCCATTGATAGGGTCAAGCCTCCCCACATAGCCACTTTTTAAATTATAGTAGGTTATAGTAGTTTTAAATTATAGTATACATGGTTATGTTTAGCCTAATTTACTGCACAATCTTTATGCCTGGAATGAAATATCACTATTTCTGAATTACTTAAAACCTACTTACTTAAATTTCTGTGACATATTTTATCTGATAAAATCTTACAAAATGTATCTAAAATATACACTTTTGAAGCCTCAAACTCTTCGCAATTGATTTTTCCACACCTGTTTCAATTATCTGTATGAAACAGTGTTTGGGTATTTTAGTGGCTTTGGTTGGCACCACTTGGAAAAACTCTGAAATTCTTTTAAATGTGAAAACTTAAGGGATGGTATCCCGCATGGTCAACCTTCCCCAGTCTCCCCTATACGATTTTTTCATACATTCGTGAATGAATTTCCAAATGTATAGATTTTTAAATTATTTTTTAATAGATATTATTATTCAAGTTGTGATAAATATCAAGATAAAAATGATACAAATAAATATGTTACACATAAAAATATCAGTAACGATGATACGTTTTTACAGCGTATGTAAAAAAAAGCTCTTATATAAATTATCTTAAAACAATCTGAAAAGTCCAGTGGCGGCGGCATTCAGGTGCTCGCTGCAGGGTGCGAGTTTGACTCTAGTCCGGGCAAGGTTCACTCAGCCATTCATTCCTTCGAGGTCGATAAAATAAGTACCTAGCTTGCTTGGGAACTAAACACCGAGTGTCCCGCGTTAGACTGACCTCCTGGCCGGGAAAATTGCTGTATAGCCTCGGCAACCTAGGGTCAAGAAAACAGAGATGGCCACTGTTGGAGCAGACCTTTCATGGATTGCATAGCCACAGAATTTAGTTTAAAACAATACGAAATTATGTAGAATGATTCATGAAAATAATTAGTAAAAGTTTTTATTTATTATTTTTATACAATGTTTTCGCACATTCTGGAGCCCAAAACCATAACTACAGTTTATAAAATAATTTTTCTTAATATATAATATTATTTATATGGCAAAAATTATCAAGGTATAAAAAAACAAAACAAATGAATGTTTTATGTATAAATAGATATCTAATGCTAACATGTTTTAGCAATCCAATAAAAAAATACTCTTTAATCCCTTTATCGAGAGATATGAAATAATGTCGAAGGAATCATAATGCATTTAGAAATATGTAACAATATTCAAACAATTACTTATCAAATGTTTAAATAATTTAATATTCATTTTATTTTATGCAAATGAGCCTGGAGTTTGATTTTGGGATGTTAACAGTATATTTTTCATATAGTACATTATTAAAGAAATGACAAACACTATCTATTAATTTCATTTATAAATTTAGATTTCGGTTTTTACTTTTTAAAGGATGAATTTGTAATTTTGCAAACCGTTTTTACTTACTATTCAATGAAACTTTTGAATGCAAAACAGTTATTTCAAATCAAGTTAAAATATGCTATAAATTTATGTGGGCGCCGAGAAAATTATTTTTTAGGTAATAATGTACACAAAGAAAATGATATTGAAATTATGCATTCAGATTCAATATATTGGGTTGTAAGATAAGTTCGCGCTGATTTTGATGGTAAATTGAAATGCAGAATTTAAATTTTAGTATTCATTTATTAAAATATAGGTGGCATTCTTTTCTGCACTTACTATTGTACTACAACCCACTACATCTGTACTACAACCCTTTCGCATCTGTCCAGAAATCTCTTAATGCCTTCTTTCCAAAACGTTTGTGATTTGATGTAAAATATTTAACGAGATGCTTTTTTAATTGATTCAAAGAGTCAATTACTTTTTTGGCAAAAATCATTTTTGTGAATAAATTTACAAATATCTAAAAACCTGACTGCGTAAAAAACGAACTAATTATAATTATTTCACATCAATGTTAAACTATTTTTTATATTACTTACCAATTTTTTTAAAAATTTGTATTGATGGCTTTTAAGTGGAGTTTAGTTGTAAGTTCCTATCTATAAACACTGTTTTGATGAGGCCTATAGATGTGTATGATGGTTAAAGTGGCAGTAAAGCTAGAGATCGTACCTACACAACTCTCAGATTGTATAATATTTAAACGGAGCTGCTGACTGTAAAATAGTCAATGAAACATCGTCTTCATTTTGAAAGACCTATCCAATGATATGCCACTCAATATGGTGCGTAATTTTTATCGGCTCTACCGCTTTTTTTGTATTTTACGGCCATCATTTTGAATTTATAAAAACAAAACCTAGCCTATAACCATCGGACGGCTACGACGAATCGTTAGCGATCTGATTCATTAAAATCTATCCAGCCGTTCGGATGTTTCGAGGGTATAAAGAAATCCACATACCCAGATACGCGTGAAACACATAACCCTTCATGGCAATCGGATAAAAAGGAACAAAGAGTAGTCGGGAGGAGCAATGTCCTTAGATGGAGTAGGGAGGGATGGTCAGAATGTCTCATGCGAATCCAAGGATTTTGTTTCTAACAGTCAAAGATTGTCTCCAAAATGTGTTTCTCAACTCACGTGATATTTTTAAATTGATCTCACACCACTTTTTGAAATAAAAGTCTGTCACATATACTTTTACAACATCTGTAAAAGAAACAAATTATAAAATGTATTTTTTTAAATAGTGGTACGAATACAATATAAAAATAGTGACCAGTGTCTGCCCTGCCCATTAACTGACGGAGCACAACATTTCAGGCTGCATTTTTTGAAATAAAAATCTTTCACTTATACTTTTACAACATCTGTAAAAGAAACAAATTATAAAATGTATTTTTTTTAAATAGTGGTACGAATACAATATAAAAATAGTGACCAGTGTCTGTCCAGCCCATTACCTGACGCAACATTTCAGTCGGTACTTCCATCTGCGAAAAAGAATGGTCACCGCGGACGAAAGTTGGATACTTTATGACAACCTGTGACGCAAACAATCTTGATTCAGCTGAGGAATATGTCTCATTACTGGGGCTAAAGCCAGGATCTAACAGAAAAATATGCTGGTGTTTATTTGGTAAGATTATATCTACTTCAGGCTACTTCCATCAAACCAGACCATCAGCTCTGGGAAATACTGCTCGCAACTCGACGAGCTGAAGCCAGCAATAGCCAGGATTCTCCCCCGAATTAACAAACAGACGAGGTGTTTTCTTCCCTATTGACAACATCAGGCCGCTCGAACATTTGACTATCAGAAATAAACTCCTTGCATTCAAATTGAGACGTTCTTCTAACCCTCCCTAATCTCCGGACATTGCTCCGTCCGTCTCATATTTCTTTATTTCATTCCAAAATTGCCTTCAGAAAAAAAGAATTGATTCTTTGAATGACATCAAAAACCAATACGATAAATATTTTGACTAAAAATCACTAACGTTTTTCAAAGAAGGCAGTGTGAGATTTCTGGACACATCGAAGACGGATTAAGAACACAATGACACCTATATAGTTTAATAATTGTATACTAAAATTTAATTTTTTTTCCTTTACAATTTTCCTTCAAAATCGGCACGAAATTTCTGGACAACTGAATATTAATTAAAAAAAATGATTAATTCGAAAAAAAAAAAACACAACATGATTATGATAGAAAAATTATAATATTTTTTTGACAATGCTATATTTCGTTTATAATTTTTGAAAAATATTTTTTTTTCTCTTGACATATCTAGTTTCCGTATTGTGCTCAAAATTGGATGTTAGATTAAAGATTTTTGTTAGGAACAAAACCTTGTGAATAATATATATATATTTTTTTTTACATAATTAAAACCTAAATATTGAACGTATTATTAAACCTAACTATTACGCGTATTAACCCTTAATTGCCTGATTTTTCAAAAATCATTGTAATAATGTTTTTCGGCTTTTTTTTTTTAAGTAAATCATGGGAAAAATACTTTAAAAAATCATATTTTGTTTTAAGTATAGTTTACGGCTAAAAAACAGTTTGTTGCTAATTGGCAGTACTGGTGTTTAATTGAAAAATTTATTTTCCTTGATAAAATTCTATAATATTAAACACACAAGAATTTTAGGAATTATAATAAGAAATAAATTTTACTTGCTCACTCCAAGTCAAAATAGGGTATTTCGTAAGCTTCCAAACAAAACAAAAAGCACAAGTATTTCACACATATTTCTATAGTGTATACTTTATGAATCAATAAAAAAATTAGAATTTTTAATAATAAACCTGTGTTTATTATCAAAATTATTTCTTGCATGAATTTTGGGACACACTTTATGTGCAATAATTTATAAAATATAGTAACATTTGCCATCTAATAAAAGACTGAAAGCAAGAGTCATCCTGTTTCAAGTTCAGTTGTTATGTATTATGTCGCCCGGCAAGTTCTGTCCGATAATGTTATTTCACGCATACTTTTTTTTTTTTCAAATTCAGATTTCTTCATTGCCCCCACTTTTTTGAAATGGTAAAAATCCCATTTATTTTACCTTAATGTAAAATGTGGAAACAACGGGAATTTTACCATCTCAAAAAAAAAAAAAAAAAAAAAAAAAAAAAAAAAAAAAAAGGTGCCAATGAAGGAATCTGAATTTTTTTAAAGTAGGCGTGAAATAGCATTATTGCACAGAACTTTCCGGTAGACCTAATTCATTGTCTTTTGTCATTAATTTTGACATAGTCACACTGTACATGAAATGGTCGTTATCTTTTTGTATTTTTCGTTCTTACTTAAAAAAGGAAGTATAATTTTTGACTCATATAGATAAGCATTTCTGGGGGGATATTTAGTTCAAGTTCGATATTCTACATTAAATAAGCATGGTATAATAATGCGAGACATTGTGAATAAGCATTCACCGCAAATGTATCCTTCGTTTAATTAATAAAAAAATATCCCTAAATCTTTAGAAAATAAGGTAATGTTGAAATAACGAGAAGGATTTTTTGCCATCTATATGAATCTTTAAAAATGTGAACACTGTAAATTAAAATGTCTGAAATTCAAACACTTAAGTGTCTGAAACGGAGTGTTCAGTTTTCAGACATTTTAAAATGTCTGAATTTTTTCAGACACTTCAAACGTCTTAATAGCATCCATTTTTTTTGTAAGCATCATACGTAGCCATATTTGACCACGTTGAATCCTGGAAAAATATTTGGCTGGGGTCCTGCCCCCCCCCCCCCCCTACAACCTGATTTTACTGGTGCTCCCAATTTTGGTACGCAATTTTTGTTAAGCTGATAATTTAAATCTTTTACGACATTTTACTGATTATAATCAATATTTTGAACTTCAGGAGTAGAACAAGATTAAAACAAAAAATATTTATCTAAATATTAGATTTTTAAAATTTGTTTTATTTTTAATCTTATTTTACTTTTAAAGTGCAAAATATTGATTATAATCAATACAATTTCGAAACAGATTTAAAATATAAGCTTTACAAATATTGCACATCAAATTTGTGGGCACTAAAATCGTAGGGGGGCGGGGCACGGCCCAGTATGCCCATTCTTTAATCAAGAAGTTCTTTTGCAAAAAATGCAACCCTGCATTATTGTTATCTCAATTGAGATGTCCGGTATTCGGGAGTATCCGTTGTGGAGGTTAATGGACATTCCCGAATAGCTATTCTGAAACATCTATTTAGCGAATACTTTTTTAATCCGCATGGCATACATATTTGTATATTTTTACCTCACAAAAGCAGAATCTCCGATTATCGGACAAATTCAGCGGCAAGGGCTATTGAGGGCTTTTAAAGTACATGGATAAATATATATATTTCTTATAATCTTGTCCTACTCTACTTCATATAATTTAAAAATAGATTTTTTAAAAATTTATATTGCCACATAGGCAATTTTACATATATATCAGATGATAATCACAACAGCTATTTAACTATGAATAAATAAATAAATATTCTACTTTACCCTTTGCACACGAGGGCTCCGGAGCGGAGCCATTTAAAATTTGTCTTCAAAATCGAGGGCTCCGCTACGGAGACAATGCAAATAATTTTGTGATATCTGTCTAGAAAAGCCAAGATTACATGGTATCACAAAATTATTTGCATTGTCTCCGTAGCGGAGACCTCGAGTTTGAAGACAAATTTTAAATGGCTCCGCTCCGGAGTCCTCGAGTGCAAAGGGTTAATATTGAGAAAAAAATTACTTCGGTACTTTGTTTATTTATATTTTGTGTTTTTTAATCTTGTCCTTCTCTAAAAGTTCAAAACTTTCATTATAATCAATGCAAGATTTAAGGTATCAACTTTACGAAAATTTCATACAAAATCCCCCCCCCCACCTTCCCCGAAAAAAAATAAAAATCCTTATCATTTAAAAATTAGATTTTTTAAAAATTTATATTGCCACATGGGCTTATTGTTATCATTCCTATGAGCTACTAAACAAGACATCTTTAAAGCAAAATAAAGCCAAAAAAAAAAAAAAAAAAAAAATTAGCACATGATATCACTATGATACAAACTTGCGATGCTTATCAGTAAAGTCTAATTGGAAAATGACCTTCGAATCCACACATGCAGCGAAATCTACATAAACAAATCATTTCCTTTTTCCTGACTGGCTTACTTCTATGTTTCCAAATCAAAAGTTTTCACACATTAAAAGCATTAATAGCTTTAGAAATATATCTAAGAAATACTTGAGATAAACATTCATTTTCAATTATATATAAATTTCATGAAAATCAATTGATTTTTTTTTCCAAAAGCGAAAGTTTATAAATATATTTTTTAATTTCAGCTGAATATTGTTCAATGGAAAAAAAAAGGCAATCCCGAAAATCCCGGAATTTTCCAGTAAAAATTCCGGGATTTTCGGGGTTAAAATTAAAGCGGGATCCCAGGATCTCAATCAGGGATTGTAATCCCTAGCTAGGAAGTAAGAAAACTTTAGGAGATCTTTCAAAGTTTTTTTTTTTCTATTTCCTTGTGGTCGAGTATGAGATAAGCATTAGCCATTGAAATTGAAACTAAGAACTGCCATATTGAAAACAAAACAAAACAAGAGAATGAACTTAACTTTTAAATATGTCTGTTTTTTAGTGATGTCATTACTTTAAATTTGAGAAAAAAGATGAGAATAAATAATACATAATTTGTAATAAAAGACAACGTCATAAATTTAAAAATATATACTTCTAGAATTAGTGTTTTTTTTTTTTTTAGCAAAAAGATTCAAAACTAATTAAATTTCATGTAAGATTTTGTTTAGTACAATAAATAAAATCATAAAAGACACTAATTTTAGTACTATAAAGAAATTATAACACTTACTTCAATCGCTGTTTGCAAGAGGTAAGGAATATTCCTCGATTTGAAATTTTAAAAACTACCACAACCACAGTGAGGGAGAAAGACTTTCATCAGTTTAAAAGGTAATCCCATAATACATCCGACTAGCCATATTTAAAGAATGAGATGTTTCATCCTCAAAACAGGACCCGCCAGACAAAAGTTTCTTTTTTTTTTGCCAGCTTCGACAGGACGAAGATGAATAACACAATATTATTGATATAAATTGATACGAGTTAACACTAAGCCCATTCCACACGCTTTGTAGAATTTCCGGGTGTAATCTTCAACCGTCGTCTACTTCTGTTCTGTGTCTATCCCGCCCTTGTATCGACGACAGCTTCTAAGAGACATTTGATGTCGAGCACACATGTCAGATGTATGTATTCAATAAATAAATAATCCAAGTTAATACGAATTAAAATCACAGTACTTCACATTTCGCAAAAAACGAATTAAAATACACGCGTTCATAAAAACAAACTTTGTTTGAATTACAACGTATACCACTTCGAACGAAGACATCCAAAACGCATGCGCAACTGGGAGTGCTAGTGCCCCCTGGTGGTTATTGCGTCGGAAGAGTCAAAACGTCTTAAATTAAGACACGTTTAAAGCAATGAAGTGTCTTAAAATAAGACGTTTGCGGATATTTTAAACATTATTCTCAGTTCGTTTACACCATGGTCATAGTAAGACACTTATGTATCTTAAATTAAGACATCTATAATGTCTGAATTTTCAGATTAAGACACTTAAGTGTCTAAAATTCTTTTTCAGTCACACATGTGTCTAAATTTAAGACGCTTCTATTTGCAGTGAAATATGCGCTAGGACTATTAATAAAAATACTTATACTTTAAATATTTTAATAAAAATTTTTACCTTCAAAAACTAACGTTTCGCGTAGATGAACCCATAAGATGTGTATTTCCTTCAACAAAAATGCCGAATATCTAGTTCTAAGTGGAGACTGATTGCATTTGCATTTTTATACTTCATAGCATGATAGTACTTTGAATTTTCCGAATGTATGTATTTAACATTATTCAAAATCAAAAATTTAAAAGATTTATGCAAATGCACTTTTGCGTTCCTCATATTTCTAAAGTTGTGAAATTTAAAAAGGAGAAAAATCTATATATTTGTAAAAACATTCAAGATTTTTTGCACTTTTAAACAAATTCAGGGGCAAGTAATCTCGTTTCTCTAAAGTAGATATCACACCACAATTTTACTTAAGGTTTTGTGAATAAAAAGATGCAATTTTGTATTTTTTTTTATTTTAGCGAAAGCTAAAAAAATAAAATTTTACTCAAAATTTCTTCATTAAAATCAAGTGGTATCAGATATATTCCACCACCCCTCAAGGGGTTAAACGAATATTTTGGAAGCATATCAAAAACTAGTATCTTATCCCATTAATAATCCTAGTCTGTTTTTTCTCATATATATGTGTATTGAATTTAAATCAATGTTTTATTATATTCTTTAACGTATTATATATACCGGAATTTATTCAGCAGAAAAAGAATTCAGTTATAAACAATTTATAAGGAAAAAAAACGTTTCAGAGTAATCCAAATAAGAAAATCTTGAGAACAATATTAAATCTCTTACTTAAAACACTTTTTTTTAAGCTTCAAAAGCGAAAATAGGAAAAAAAATGTTTACCAACGTAAATAAAAACGTATATTCCGAAAAACAAACAAATCTCAACGAAAAATATGATTTAATTTTTTTTTCTGAAAATCTTTCTAAAATAAGAAGAAAGTAAAATAAAAATGTTTTTTCAGTCTTAACAGTTTAACTTTTATTTTCAAATTGAAGGTATTTTAGGAAGTTTGAGTAAAACCAGACTTTGATAAAATTATTTGAAATCACGCATTTTAGGTCACGAATTTGTGCTTTACATAAATGCGTTCTTATGCATACATGTATTTACATGTTTATATTATTTTATTAATTATTATAAATTTATATTTTTAATTTTTGTTATAATATATAACATGTCATACAGAGAGACAGAGTGTCCGAAATAAACAGAGAAAGATTGGTAAATAAATATACTGATAAATGCATAGATGGTTAGATAAATATATAGATAGATAAGAATATAGTTTAAATAGGATTTGCTTAAACTTATGCTAGATATTTAAAATGGGGGAATTTTGGTCAGCTAGAACTATTTTAAAATCTTAAATGAAAAAGAAAATATATATTAGAATCATTATTTTCGTAACAAAACATTTTAAAATCGAAAAAGAAGGAAGTTCTTTAATCCACGTTCTGTTTACTTATTTATTGCGATCATATAGCTTCAGGTGAAAAAAAGAGTTAAGTATAATGTTCATTGTAATTTCCTCTACGCCCTTTTGGTGTTGATTTCGATAATTAGGCTGTTTATACTGGAGTATCACGCATGATTCTCGTGGATTCTCTTGTTACAATTGGTTGTCTTGTGAAATAATAATCTATATCTATATTACTAGCTTAAACGAAAATGTAAATTCGCTATCAATGCTGTATCATTAAACCCTTTGTATTTTTACATGTAGTATATGTGGCAAATATATTTAATCACTTAATAGTTCTTTTTTTACAAATTAAACTAAAATTTGGGAAAATAACACCACATTTATCATACTAAAACATTTGTATTAAATATTCGAAAAAATAATGGTCTCGCATTAAATAAAGGTAATATTAAAATTTAAAATTAGTGGTGTGGGAAACTTTTAAGTAACGAAGCAAGTAAACTGGCAAGATTTTTAATGAGTTAAGGTGTCTTTTTTTGAAAGAGTATCTTTAATTTAAATTTTCAAAATAGGTTTTTCTATAATACTCTTTTAAAACATTATGTTTGCATAAATACATTTTATATTAACAATTTCACTGCGTCGTTGTCCAAACCCATATAGCATCTCTTGTATGCTTGCTTTTAATTTTATGCACAACTATTTCCGAATAGTTCAATTAAATAATCTCAAAATTACTACCATTAAATATGCCGAATATTGCTATTCGAAAATTGGGATAATTTAACATAATGTAAAATGAAGAGAAATTTCGTTATGTTTTCCACATATCTCCAGACCACAGACGTAATAAAGAGAGAAGAGCGGAAAGTATAATTTCACTGTAATTAAAGTTCAGAATAATTCACTGTCACAATATAGTTCAGTGTAACCACATTTTAATGTCGATTTATATATTTTCCATAAGTAAACTGACGCAAGACGCAGCGGTTTTCATTTAATATATTGTATAACCTAGTGTATCAATTTTGGCGCCGAATTCGGTGTTGTATATAGGGGAGATGGGGGCACATGTGAACAGTTCGCATAAATATAGCTTTTTCTCATAACTGGATTAATTTCTATAAACAAAAACTATTTAATATAGTAAACAGAACTTTCTTTTACACATGGTAATTTTTTAAAAATCACCTGTATAGTTTTCCTTAAATTTTTTAATAGTTTTATAAATTCAAAAAATTGTTCACATGTGCCCCATCAGCGGGGTAGTTGTGAACACACGTGGGGCACATGTGAACACAAGGAAAAAATATCCTTTAACATGCTTTTTATTCTGTTATTCATTTGTCATCGTAATCATTAGTTATATTAACTTTTAAATTCAGCATAAAGAAATATATATATATATATATATTTCTGTAGTTTCTGGGTGATATGTTTAAGCACATGATTACAAAATGAAAATAAGTAGATTTGAAGGGGAGAGGCTTAGATGATTCATTAAATATTGTTGCAATATAATAAAAATATAAAGAAGCAATTTTAAAAAAGAAATTAAAACTTTTAAATTTTGCTTAGGAGTTTTTGTTTCGGGTAAATTTTAGGGAGGGGTCCTTTACATACTATTTATCGGAAATCTGCCGAAATACGAAAGATTCTCACTCTTGTATTTGCCTTATTTACTTGTAAATTATAGATAAAGAAGGGTTTTTGAATGATTAAAAAAAAATCTCGATTATAAGCCCCCCCCCCCTCTTGCTTCTTTTGCTTTTGAAAGAGGGGGGGGGGGGTTACAATCGGGATTTTACGGTAGTTATCAGTTTAAAAACTTTACTTTCTTAAAATATTATTGGTATTTATGGATATAGTATTTTGAATGGATAGCTCCATTCAAAGCATCATATACATAACTGTTAGCCATCATTGCAGGGTTAGAACAAAGTAACAGAAAAAATTGCAAAGTTGCTCCAAGTAATACTTTTGTATTAACAATGCATAAAAAATATTGTTGTAAACCGTTTAGTAAAATAATATATAACACTTATTGCATTTTAGAAAACATTAAATTGATTTAAAGTACAATTGAACATAAACGAGCTTGTTGCTCTTTATGTATTGGCTAAAAGATGTGTTTCTGGAAGTTTCAATACAAAATAAACTTTGTGTGAGGAAAATGTCTTCTATTTCAGGAAAATTTTAGACAATGGAACTTACATCATTTCTCATTAAGTTAACTGAAAGAAACAGAATCACAGAAGGAGTATTGGGGCACTTATGAACTGTTCATATCTGCTCCAACTAGTCTGTTCACAAGTGCCCCACATTGCTCCTTTTGTTAAATTGATAAATCATTAAAATTTATCAATTTTAGAAGAAAAATAACTGTATCAAAAATGTTTATTAGTATTCATAGTATATGTTAAAACACTCAAATTCAAATAAATGAATAAATAAATAAAGTTATTCGCTTATCAACTTGGAACAAAGATTTTACTTTTGAGATCTAAAAGCAGTGTTTTGGCTACAGAGGACAAACAAAATGTCATAGAGCTTCAAAAAATTTTTACCATATGTCTACAGGTACTATCATCTTTAGTAATTTTTTGCAAATAAAAAAACTTATAATAACTATCGAAAAATTGCGATGTTCACATGTGCCCCCATCTCCCCTACTAACGTTTCTAACATAAAATATCAGCACATTACTATTGCTTTATCATTAATTCTTTCAATCGTTTGTGATTAATTATTTAGATATGTCAAAAAAAATGCCGTTCATATTTCTGATGCAGAATTATTATTTTAAAATGTAAATGTCAGTTTTGATTAGGTAAATATCATTTTTTAATCTTAGAGTACATAAAAAATCTTACACTTAAAAGATAAAGTACTTTACTAAATCTATGTTCATGGTTCTACATTAAAAAAACATTATTTTAAAATTATATGGTATTTATGTATTTGTCACTGGAAAAAAAATAAAGAAACTATTATGTAGCTTTTTACAGATAAGCAGCGCCAGGTTGTGATATCCTCAAGAATCCTCTATCGGCATTTATCGAGAAAAAGCATATTATACTTACAAGGAAGATCTCCTTATTGGGCATACTCAGAAAAATTTGAACTACTTATGTATGTAATAAAGGAACAGTCAAATTTAGCGGCGGGATTGCAACAGACAGTCTCTAAAAATTAAACTACTTTCGAGTATTTGGCGCGAAAAGACGAAAGCGTTACGCGATTTGGCGAGCAGCATTTTACCTCGCTAAAAACAAACGATTTTAATGCTACTGAAAATTGCTTGTTAACTGATTTTTAGAATGCGTGTAAATAGTGTTTAATGAATTTAAATTTAAACAATGAGAGAGTTCAATGCATATATTATTTTGTATTACATATTTACCGGGTGTCTTAAAAAGGACTGACTGATTTTAAAATCCAATAACTTGCAAACGGTGACAGATATTTAAAAAATTCTTGTAGGAGGGTTATGCATGAGATCAAAAGATTTTTACAGTGATTTTCGATTTTAGTTCGAATTACAAACAATAGATGGCACTGCGATCAATAGACGCTAAATTCAGGCTCTTCAGGCTCGATTTTTGGTCCTCCCGGACCCACTCAATAAATTTTAATCTCCTTTTTCCGCACTGAAGAGGAGATTGGCCAAAAAATCGAGCCTGTATTTAGCGCCTATTGCTCACAACATCATCTATTGTTTGTAATTCGAACTAAAATCGAAAATCACTGTAAAAAAAAAAAAAAAAAAAAAAAAAAAAACTTTTGGCCTTATGTATAACCCTCCTGCAAGATTATTTTAAATATTTGTCACCATTTGTAAGTTATTGCATTTTAAAATCAGTCAGTCATTTTTAGGACACCCGGTATGTTGATTGTTGTTGCAGTTATTTAATTGTATCACTGTAAAAATAATTTCATATATAAAAAGTATTTTCATATCCAAAAATATATTTTCATATATTTAAACGTATTCCAAAATAAAGGCCGATTGAAGAATGCTGCAGTTATACATTTCAATATCGGAGAAGTTTTTGTTTCCATTGCAATAAAATGAAATCGACAGTGCTCAATTGGACTTACTTTTGAGATTGAAACAATTTTAATTAATTTAAATTTTGTTTTAATTCATAAAATTTCATAGTTACCTTTCATAAAAATGTATATATGACAAAACTATAGTTAAAACAAACTAAAACTGACAAAACCAAAATTATTTAAATTAAATTTATTTAAACAAGTTCAACATAAAACATTTTTATCTTAAAGAGTAGTTAGCATAATTAAGTTTTTTTTTTTTAATTTATACCATCGTCAACCAGTGATAAATCACCAAATAACGAAACTTTTAATATATATATTTTTTTTACGAATACTCTATCGAGTTTCCGCCGAAAATGTTTTTATAAACATATTTATCCTCATGTGAAGAGCATTCTATAATTTTTTTCAGATTTTTCGGAGTATGCCCGTATGGAGACCGTCCTTTTTAAGAAAAACTATGGTATACTAACAATGAAACAACAAATGGGATACTGACAAATGAAACTAACTGTGTTAGTTAATGTTTTAAGATTTTTTTTTTGTTTAATTTTTCTCAGTTTAGGTATAATGATAGTTTTACATTTCACAGAGGATATTACGTTATACATCTTACAGCGATTTAAACATGCATAAGAGTTATTTAAGGAACACTTACATGGGGGCCATCTAACATGACGCTCACCGATTTTTATAAATTTAAGGTATTTTGTAGAGTTTGTATCCCTAATTGTCCCTGAAAGGGATTTCTTCAAATGGGCCTTAAATTTTGAGAAATTATGGTTTAAAGTTCAGCATACGTTTCAAATACCCATTAGTTTGTCAATATAGACGTATCGTGCGTGGCGTTGACGCAGAGTGCTCATCTCTCAGCCGAAAGACACGCGTTCGGTACTGCCCCCCGACTTTTTAAATTGATTTTATATTTTGACTCTACAATTTTTAAGTATGATTATGAATTATTGCAACTTTGAATATTTTTATATTTTCCTAAAAAATATACAATTACGTTTATATATATATATTTTTTTAATGAAAATTTATATTTTATCTCATTCGTAAATTAATATGTCTACTGACGAAAATCCAAACTATTTTACGTCTCTCTATATATTTTTAAACATTATTTAATTTTATATATTTTTATATTTTAAGAAGTTCATAAATAATACATTATATATATTTATTTACTTTTTTAGGAATTTTAAATGAAAATTTTTATTTCCCTGTAAATTATAAATAAAAATGGACAAATTATATTTCAAAACATATTTTTCATTCTAACAAATAATGATAATAAAGCAAAAATTGTCAACTGGAGATGTAAAAATCGTCTGCGGATTCCACATGACATATAACGTATGATATATCTAACCATTAATTAAACATTACCGACCATCATCAAAAACCTCAATATTGTGAATGATTGACAACAAAATGCGCCACAAACCATCAATATAGAACTGTATGTATAAAATAAAGTACCTTATACCTAATTACAAGATTAACATGAAAAAAAAGAAGAATATGGATTCTGAAAAAAAATTGAAAAGATGAAAACAGAAAATAATCAAATGACATGAAAAAAAAAAAAAAAAAAAACTACAACCCATTAAATATTTAATTTATAGCAATAGAAATCTTACAAAACATACCGAATTAATTCCCAGTAGATTTTCAAAATATATTCCCGCACATGGAATCCAAAAAGCATGATAAGATTAAGGTGAATAAAACAGTTAAGTTAACACAGAAATTTACCTATGGAGTAACCCAGAACAAAAAATTACCTATGGAGTCAGTTAATTTATGTTGAAATACCGTGATAAATATAATTAATGTAATATAAATTAAAAATAATTACATTATTTATAATACCTAAAAACAATTTTTAATTGTTTAATAACAATTGTTTAATAACAATGCCAGTATTCAGCGTTAATTACCACCTGGTGTAAAAAATTAAAATTATTACTGTATTAGAAGCTAAAAATACAAAATGTATGGTGCTGCCACCTATTATTTTATTTTAAAACAATTATTATTATACAAATGTCACAAAAAGAAGAACCTAATACATGCTAATGAAATTAAAATATATCAACTGCATTCCTACACACATCCTAATATAAACTATACCATACTGTATATCATTATTCAAAAAAATTTTAACTAAATTAAATATTAATAAAAAATTGCTTACAATATATTCTATTACCATACCATTAAATGTACACTGAGAAATTAAAAAAATTTTAAACTTGATAATATATAGAATATAGCTATATGCTATAAAATAAAATAAATTATATATTATAAAAATATATAAAAGTCTTAATATTTACCATTACATATAAAAAATGAACAGGAAAAATAAATAAATAAATTAATTAATTAATTATAAAATAAATAAATAAATAAATATATGTTTATATAAGATTGTCATATTCTAAAATTCCCAATAGCCTAAAGAACACAAATATAGTGTGTGAATTATCCTTATATTAGTCATGAAAAAGCTAAAAAAGTATGATTGTGACAATCAAACATATAAACCGATAATTAATCATGGAATACAAAGTTGAAAATAAAACAATATTAAATAGTATAGATGAATAATAATAAAAACTATTTACCCAATTTTAATGCATACTGTATAACATTAGTTATATCAAATAAACTTATATGCATAATAATCACTAAAAAGTTGGTATACTACTATTAATTAATATGATATTGTCCTGCGTAGGCTAAATTAAAAATAAGTTAATATTGAATTTGATTAAATAAGTTAAATTTAATATGAAATAAAAAAAGAGGCAAAGTCACCAATTACATATAAAACATCAAATCAACATCCATACAAAATACGTAATAGAAATGTAGTTATAACACAAAAGCCCCATTTTTTAAAAATAAATTAACCATTGCGTATTACCCAGACAACACCACCCTCCTCCGTACTCTAACATCTACCCACCCAACCATCCTATTGTAATTGTTTATTATTATTTTACAATTTTTAATTTTTTATATATATATTTTTTGTTTTATAAATTTTTTTGGTAATTTTGTTTACGTATATGTTAATTTGATTTTTTATAAATCATGTAAGTACTAATTGTATATTAATGAATATGTGAATTTTTTTGGAAAACCATGATTTAATGCATCATAAATTAGTTTTTTAATATTATTGTTAATTACATGAGAAGAACATAAACATTTTATTCTATATAAATGATTAAGTAGTATATTTCGATATACAGAATGATGAAGACAAGATTTATATATATATATATATATATATTAAGAAATCGTCAACTAGACTTTATTAATAATATCAGAATAAATCAAATTTTGTTTTAATTGACATATTTTATCTTCTTTTGAAAACAAGTAGGTACTAGGTAAGAAATTTTGTTCTATATCGGGAAATGTTCAGTATGAATATTCCGTGTTGAATATTTTTACGATATATGTCACCTGATTAATCGTATATTTACTAAACTTAAATATCAATGTCAGTAATAACAAACATTTATATATTTTATCATTTGACATATTTTAATATGTTTAAAACAAACCAAATATTAAAAAGTGTTTGTTTTGTTAATTTTTTTCTGATAAAATATTATGCATTATTTGAGACTTGTATTTAAAATATAAATAGGCAAATAATATTAATGCTATGAAAACAAAATTTCTGGACATATTTAACACAAATTAATTTGTATTTTCGCCAACTGAAATGTTAGTTTAAAAATTACAGAAAATATAGAAGATTCTATGTAAAATCAAAAACGTAAATCGATTTTTTTTTAGGAAAAAGTCAAAATTTCAAAGCTCTTGAAATTCATAACTTTGACTAAAATTTGTAAAACGTCAATAATAAAGAAATTAATTAAAATAATAATAATAATAAAAAGTCGGGAACCAGCATCGAACTCGGGAACTCCGGCTGGAAAAAGAGCGGTCTGTGTTCATGCCACGAAACAGTCGTTGGATGTTGTAAACTAATGAGTATTTGAGACGTATGCTGAACTTGGATCCCCAATTTTTCAAAATATAAGGCCCATTTGAAGAAATCCTTTCACCAGAATAACTAGAGATAAGAACTCTACAACATGCTTTAATCATACATCAAAATAATTACATCAAAATCGGTGAGCATGATGATTGGTGTACCTTGTTAAAGTGGGTTCATTAAAGAGAATTTCATAAAATATCTCAAAGAGTTTAAACCGGTTTATATATTTATTTAGTTCGCTTATTTTAATATTTAAAATGCAATTACTCGGAAAAATCCTTTTTAGCCGCAGAAAAATAGAGAATTTTGAAATGCATAATATCCATATTACAAAAAGATAGATATTTTTAAGCAATTACATTTTTCCATGTAATAAAAGCCAAAATAAATAAATAAATAAATAAAATAAAATAAAATAAAATAAACAACTTTGAAACTTTTCATAAAAGTTAATATTTTGAATGTATAAAAATTTTAAAAAGTGCTAATTTAAATGCTTTAAATTATTAAGCTTGATATTCCAAACATATGTTCGTAGAAATAGAATTAAATTTTTACGTTGACCGTTTCAGTGATTGGGTGGGCCTCCCACCGTTGTGGATCAATGTTAGAAAGGATATAGGGACCTTCAGCGGGTGCACGACCGCAGTTTTTTTTTTTTTTTTTTTTTTTTTTTTTTTTTTTTTTTTTTTTTTTTTTTTTAAGTAGCGGTGGTCTTTAAGCACATCCACACCAACCGCTGCCAGAAAGTGTGTAGGGAGCTTGGGCTGGATGCGGCCGCCTTTTTCGTGGAGTAGCGACTCGACGATCTTTCAGGTCACTTAACCCCGATCAGCGGAGAGCTATAACGATTTTGAATCCGAAGCGGTCGTCCATTATTAGGCTCCTCGGGTCCTGCACGGACCGCTAACCAAGTCATTAAACTTTTAAAAATTTAACCGATGAAAATTATTCTAGCTTTTAATTTAGTATTTAATTTTTTTTCAGTGTTATCTATTGTGATCGGGTCTGCCGCCTGTAGTTCCGGGTCAGTATAAAAAGAGTGTAGAGGCCTTTGACGAGCGCACGGTCGCCTTTTCCGGGAAGTTGCCCTTGGTCCCATTTTGTGAATGGCTGCAGAAGTAAGGCGCGCATACCTGTAATATAGAGAATTGGGTTATTTTGAGTATAAGAACCAATTTTGAATATGAATAAAAAAATTTATGTTTTTAATCATAATTTAAAATTTTGAAAGAACTAACTTTCTCACTTCCTTCTATCTTTAAAAGAAGAAAGTATTGGATTCGTGCAAAATTTCGACTTCTCTTTTTCGATGCATTTATACGTTTTAGAATGTTCTGAATATCATTTGATGGTTTTATAAAATGTCTGCCTGTCGCTCCGTCTGTAAGTGACAAAATTTTGTGGGCGCTCTATCATTAAGAAATAATGCACGGAATTTAAGAAAACTTCAGATTCAGTTATTCCTTGTTATAATGTGATGCTAATAAATTTTTGGTAATCATTTCCCAACAGGTGGCGCTTCTATGTAGAACTTTTTACAATTTCCGCAATAGCTTTATCTCAAAAAGTAATGCACAGATTTTCATCAAACTTCAGATTCAGTTAAAAGGGGGCACAAGTTGTGGATGATTAGATTTTGGTACAAATTACCTCACCGGTGATGCTTATATATTGCATTTTTCAGAAAGTATTAACATGTATAAGATAGAAGAAACTCTTGGGATTGCCACATCCGACCAGTTCATTTGAAAAAAATTACCGCACACATTCAATTTATTTATTTTTTTTTATTTATGTCTGTTGTAAATCTGGACAAAGTCTTGTCCCCCAAAATTTGTCGTTTGGTTTGTTCGGAAGTTATATCGTTCCGAACCAGTTTTTATTTTTCCATTTCGGTCGTAAAGGCACCCTCTTTTAACTATAACTGTATGCATATTTTTATTCCAGTTTGATGTACTCAGTAAGTATATCTAGTGTGTGAAACAACTCCATGGAGTGTGTAGTGATGGAGGTAATGTAATGGAAGGACGATTGAGTTGGCGTTTCAACTTACTCCTTGATACAGCTATAATATGTCTATATAATTCCCAGCAAAAGCTGGAGGTGTATGTATATATCTTTATTATTTAAGTTTTTAAAATTCAAGTTGAATTTAATAAATGAACTGTTATTTTGAAATGATCTGTTTCGTCGACTGTGATTTATACTTTAACGCCACACCAAATGATCTTAAAACCTGCGTATTTATAACTCTGCTTTAATTATAACAATGTCATTGCGTTTAAGTTTCATAACCGTTCGATAGAGAGTAGAAACATGTATTTACAGTGAATTTTGCATAGTATTATAAAGATATCACAGTCATAGGAAACAAACCGTATCTAAATTTAATTCTGTAAAAATATTAAAAACTGGTGGATATTTCTTAATACTCTTTTATAGAATTAAGATGTAAATAGAACTATAAATTTCCTTACAAATTTTACAGTGTGGTTCATCCCTCGTTTCATGCGAGTATTTTAAGAGATTTATTGAGTTCGTGTCTGATAAACGAATATAGCTTTTCTCTGAACATTAAGAATACATTTTAGCATATCAAAATCAAAAATGCATTTTTAAGATCATTTTTTTAGCTCACAGGCTATCAAAGCCTGAGAGCTAATGGGCCCGCCCGTTCTGTATGTATGTATGTATGTATGTAGGTATGTATGTATGTATGTACGTACGTACGTATGTACGTAACGCGATAACTCTTGATAGAAACATCCGATTTGCTTCAAAATTTTTTCCTAGGTTCACTGTGATGAGGCGCTTCCCTGATTAGTTTTGGGAGTTCATATGTTAAGGATAAAGGGGGAAAAACGGGGTTAGTCCACCCCCCTTAATTCAGTTAAATGTGTTTTTCATGCAGAATGATTCGATTTGCTCCGAATTTGGTATACCGGTTTATTATGTTAAGGAACTTCCCTGATTAGTTTTGGGAGTTCATTGGTTAAGGATAAAGAGGGAAAAACGGGGTTAGTCCACCCCCCCTTAATTCCGATAAATGTGTTTTTCATGCAGAATGATTCGATTTGCTCCGAATTTGGTATAGCGGTTTATTATGTTAAGGAACTTCCCTGATTAGTTTTGGGGGTTCATTGGTTAAGGGTAAAGGGGGAAAAACGGGGTTAGTCCACCCCCCCTTAATTCAGATAAATGGGTTTTTCATGCAAAATCATTCAATTTGCTCCGAATTTGGTATACCGATTTATTATGTTAAGGAACTTCCCTGATTAGTTTTGGGGGTTCATTGGTTAAGGATAAAGGGGGAAAAGGGGGGTTAGTCCACCCCCTTAATTCAGATAAATGGGTTTTTCATGCAGAATCATTCGATTTGCTCCGAATTTGGTATACCGGTTTATTATGTTAAGGAACTTCCCTGATTAGTTTTGGGAGTTCATTGGTTAAGGATAAAGGGGGGAAAACGGGGTTAGTCTACACCCCACCTTAATTCAGTTAAATAGGTTTTTCATGCAGAATGATTCGATTTGCTCCGAATTTGGTATACCGGTTTATTATGTTAAGGAACTTCCCTGATTAGTTTTGGGAGTTCATTGGTTAAGGATAAAGAGGGAAAAACGGGGTTAGTCCACCCCCCTTAATTCAGATAAATGTGTTTTTCATGCAGAATGATTCGATTTGCTCCGAATTTGGTATAGCGGTTTATTATGGTAAGGAACTTCCCTGATTAGTTTTGGGGGTTCATTGGTTAAGGATAAAGGGGGAAAAGGGGGGTTAGTCCACCCCCTTAATTCAGATAAATGGGTTTTTCATGCAGAATCATTCGATTTGCTCCGAATTTGGTATACCGGTTTATTATGTTAAGGAACTTCCCTGATTAGTTTTGGGAGTTCATTGGTTAAGGATAAAGGGGGGAAAACGGGGTTAGTCTACACCCCACCCCCTTAATTCAGTTAAATAGGTTTTTCATGCAGAATGATTCGATTTGCTCCGAATTTGGTATACCGGTTTATTATGTTAAGGAACTTCCCTGATTAGTTTTGGGAGTTCATTGGTTAAGGATAAAGAGGGAAAAAAGGGGTTAGTCCACCCCCCTTAATTCAGATAAATGTGTTTTTCATGCAGAATGATTCGATTTGCTCCGAATTTGGTATAGCGGTTTATTATGGTAAGGAACTTCCCTGATTAGTTTTGGGGGTTCATTGGTTAAGGATAAAGGGGGAAAAGGGGGGTTAGTCCACCCCCTTAATTCAGATAAATGGGTTTTTCATGCAGAATCATTCGATTTGCTCCGAATTTGGTATACCGGTTTATTATGTTAAGGAACTTCCCTGATTAGTTTTGGGAGTTCATTGGTTAAGGATAAAGGGGGAAAAACGGGGTTAGTCCACACCCCACCCCCTTAATTCAGATAAATGTGTTTTTCATGCAGAATGATTCGATTTGCTCCGAATTTGGTATAGCGGTTTATTATATTAAGGAACTTTCCTGATTAGTTTTGGGGGTTCATTGGTTAAGGGTAAAGGGGGAAAACGGGGTTAGTCCACCCCCCTTAATTCAGATAAATGGGTTTTTCATGCAGAATCATTCAATTTGCTCCGAATTTGGTATACCGGTTTATTATGTTAAGGAACTTCCCTGATTAGTTTTGGGGGTTCATTGGTTAAGGATAAAGGAGGAAAAGGGGGGTTAGTCCACCCCCTTAATTCAGATAAATGGGTTTTTCATGCAGAATCATTCGATTTGCTCCGAATTTGGTATACCGGTTTATTATGTTAAGGAACTTCCCTGATTAGTTTTGGGAGTTCATTGGTTAAGGATAAAGGGGGAAAAACGGGGTTAGTCCACTCCCCCTTAATTCAGATAAATGGGTTTTTCATGCAGAATGATTCGATTTGCTCCGAATTTGGTATACCGGTTTATTAAGTTAAGGAACTTCCCTGATTAGTTTTGGGAGTTCATTGGTTAAGGATAAAGGGGAAAAAACGGGGTTAATTCACCCCCCTTAATTCAGATAAATGTGTTTTTCATGCAGAATGATTCGATTTGCTCCGAATTTGGTATACCGGTTTATTAAGTTAAGGAACTTCCCTGATTAGTTTTGGGGGTTCATTGGTTAAGGATAAAAGGGGAAAAACGGGGTTAGTCCACACCCTTAATTCAGATAAATGTGTTTTTCATGCAGAATGATTCGATTTGCTCCGAATTTGGTATACCGGTTTATTATTTTAAGGAACTTCCCTGATTAGTTTTGGGGGTTCATTGGTTAAGTATAAAGGGGGGAAAACAGGGTTAGTCCACCCGCCTTAATTCAGATAAATGTGTTTTTCATGCAGAATGATTCGATTTGCTCCGAATTTGGTATACCGGTTTATTATGTTAAGGAACTTCCCTGATTAGTTTTGGGGGTTCATTGGTTAAGGGTAAAGGGGGAAAAACGGGGTTAGTCCACCCCCCTTAATTCAGATAAATGGGTTTTTCATGCAGAATCATTCAATTTGCTCCGAAGTTGGTATACCGGTTTATTATGTTAAGGAGCTTCCCTGATTCGTTTTGGCGATTCATTGGTTAAGGATAAAGGGTTAGTCCACCACCTTAATTTAGATAAATGTTTTTTTTTTTTTTTTTTTTTTTTTTTTTTTTTTTTTTTTTTTGCAAGATTATTCGATTTGCTCCAAATTTGGTATACCGGTTTATTATGATAAGGAGCTTTCCTGATTAGATTTGGAGGTTCACTGGTTAAGTATAAAGGGGGAAACGGGGGCTAATTCCCCTTCACTTATTTTTTTGAGTGGCATTATTCTTTAAAATAAGAGTATAATATAAAATTAGTGTGAATAGTCTGTGAGCTCAATGCCATCAGTTTAGCTGGGCACTTTTCTTTTTTATTTTTCTTTTCAATGAATATATATTAAGATTTAGAGAATGGTTTACTGCTATTAACATTTACGCTGATCAATAAAAAGTAACATAACATAACGTAACATTTACGAACAGTTACAAATTTGTATGCACAATAGAACATTTTTGAATATGAAAATAACTAGTCCACCCAAGAATTATGTTATATTTATATACGTTGTACTAAACAATCATTTAAAAAAATTTGCCATGTTTATCAGAGATATATGGCATTGGCATGACCAGATAATCATTTTACATTTCATAAAAATATATTATTGCTATAACATGACGAAGTGAAACTTTCCTTTTATCCATAGTCACTATTTGAATTAGTGCATGTTTCAAAAATGTGTTATATCTCTCTATCATTCGTTTTATCTAATGGGAAAATGTTCATGACCTTCCATCAGAAGTTTCTTCAGTTTGTTTAAATCTTCATTAATACTGTTTTGTCCTTTTATTCATAATTAAAAACTCAAAAAATATAAAATTACATATCTGAAAAAATATGCATTAAATAGAAAAACAGGTAGGAGCGTAAAACAATCCCATTCTTGAAAGGAAAAATAAAATACATATCTTATCGTGTTGGGCCTATGAATCTTAAATTTTGCAAATATTTTATGGTAAATATCTCCATACAGCAGTTTTGAAGACAATAACGTCTAATTATATAGTCTGTACTTGGTGAGTGGCTGTCACTGATGACCCATATTTTTATTATTATTTTTTTTTTATTGTGACACCAGAAAAAAAATCTGGTAGAAGTGTAGAATAATGTTTATTGTAAATGAAAAAAATATTCTTCAGTTGCTGATCTTACAACTGTGTAATTCTCAGCTGTATTTAAGTATTCGATCTTAAATAAACAAAATTAAGTTATGTGTTTCCCCGATGCATAAGTGGGTAACGGAGATTGCAATACCAAGGAAAATTAATTCTGACACCATAAAAAAAAATCTAATAGAAGTGTAGAATAACGTTTATTGTAAATGAAAAAAATAGTCTTCAGTTGCTGATCCTACAACTGTGTAATTCTCAGCAGTATTTATGTATTCGATCTTAAATGAACAAAATTAAGTTATGTGTTTCCCGGATGCATAAGTGGGTAACGGAGATTGCAATACCAAGGAAAAAAAAACCTATTCCGGATACTAATTTTATTTTATTCTCAGAAGATTTAAAAAATATATTTTTTCATTAATAATAAAACAATCACTTAATACTTTGGATCGTGCATTTACAGAAGTCGGTGATTTCGTTATTTGTGATACAAATTTTATAACATTTGTGGAATATTTATTTATGTTATCATTAATTTTAAGGGAAATAAGACTTCCAATACATAAAATTAATTTAAAAAAAACGAAGAATTATCAATTTTATAAGCATATTGCAAATTGAAATAATGACTTATAAATGTTTATAATGTGTGTCAATCAAATACGTTCTGGAAAACTGCAGTTTTATAAAATTTATTTTTATCACGAATATTTGTTTGAATATTTTATTAAGAATAGCAGAATACTTCTATTTTTCTTTTTAATTTTCTATTTATATTCTCATACTAAATTTAATCTCTTTAATTATGCTATTCAAATCTAGCTTTTTACGATTTTATTCATATTTGCTGAACATTTCTTACAAAAAAAAATAAAAAAAAATAAAAAAAAAATAAAGGAATTATGATTGAGAATGGGATTTATTAATGCTTAACTAGTAATTCCAAACTACTTCAACAAAACGTGATTGTTAACAGTAACACGATTTAAATTCAGAAAATAAATATTTTATTTTGCACGCAACTGGATACCATTTATTTCTATAATAGTTAATACAAATTAAAGGTTATTATGTAGTTTTTATAACTGTTACGAATGTGCGCTATATTTAGATTCTATTTGTTAACGACGTTATAAAGCATAAACCTTTAATGAATTTTATGAAAAAATATTTAAAATAGGCAATACAGAAGATAATTCATCTGCATACTCTATATCAAAGATGAAAATATGCATAACCGCTTCAGGACGAAGGTCTTTTACAGAATTTTTAATCTTTTATCACCGGTTTTACAAAAAAATGTTTTTCTGCATAACTGAATCGGTAAAATACTCGGATTAAATAACACAAAATTTACTGGTGAGGATAATAACGGATTTTGAGCACCTTACGCGGCACGTTTAACGGTCGCTCGTTCCCAAGGAGTTAAAGAGTTTTTAGTTCAACACTTTTTTTTTTATAAAAAAATAATCCTAAATACTTTGGAATTCAAATTTAACGCTTTCATTAAAACAATATACGAAATATATAAACCTTGAATTCAATTTCTCAAAATTTTCTGAAATTTTAGAACGAATAGTTTGTTTAAGCTCATAGAAAACACATATAGTTTACATTCACTACTATTTATATCATTCCTTAATTTCTAATAAAATTTAAGTAATGTCACTTTTCAGAAATTAGTTTCACTCATAAAGGAAAGAAAGTGCTTGTTAAAAATGCAAATAAAAATACATTCTGCAGTTATTGAATTATTTGATGTAAAATGTTTTAACTTGCATTTCATTTTACTGTAAAACGTAGAATAGGGAAAGTATTGTATCATGAATTGTGTGAAGAAATCCTACTAAAATATACTAAAATCCTAATAAGAATTAATATTAGATTTGGCGAATGTGTTATATACAAAGTCGCAAGAACTGTAAAAATTTTCATAAAAATAGGATTGAGTATTTAATCTCATTTTAAAACAATTTTGCAACGACTCCTGTGGGAAAAATCAACAAAGAAATGTAACAGAATGCGAGTGATAAACACTGCAGCAATCAAGTTTTAATAGCAGAGAGTAATTGTCTCAGATCTGCAAAAGGGAGGTATATACAAACACACATACACACACACACACACATATATATATATATATATATATATACAGGATGATTATAATTAAAGTCCCAGTTTCAAAACGCTCTAAAAAGCGAACCACTCGTTAGAACGGCGTCAAAATTTAACAGCGTATTATTGAAGAAGGGGGAAAGAACATGAACCAAAAAAAAGTTCCAAATTTTAGTGATGAGTTTAAACAGATGGCGCTGTAAGCTCAGTATATGTAAATTAAAATACCTGGCATGCGCACGACAATTTCAGGTGTTATAAAAGCGTTGGGTAAACGGCGTTTCCTCATTTCGCGTCTCAGACGTTGTCCATGAGTGTCTCAATGACGGATCGTGCTCTGCTTGTAAAGCTTTATTACAAGAACGGTGATTCTGCACCAGTAGCTCTGCAGAAGTTCAGGACTCTCGAGGGTATGAAAAAAGGCGTTGGACCGATGACTGTCAGAGGTCTGGTGAAAATGATGAAAAAATTCGAAAATACAGGTTCGTTTGATGTGCAGTCTGGTAGAGGAAGGAAAAGATGTGATTCGGCGGTAGTTGAAGAAGTGGCCACAGCAGTTCAGGAGGAGTCTAGCGGTGGTGAGCAACCATGCAGTGCACGGAGAATTGCCCGAACATTGAACAGGCCTGTGAGCACGGTACATAACATTCTACGAAACATCCTGCAATGCTATCCGTATAAAATTTACCATGTGCAGGAGTTGTTCCCTTCTGACCTGCCAGCAAGAGAGGGTTTTGCTTTGGAATTTCTTGTTCGCATGGAAGTGGACAATGATTGGCCGTGGAAAATTCTGTGGACAGACTAAGCCCATTTCCACATGACGGGATATGTCAATACACAGAATTGCCGAATATGGGCAACAGAAAATCCACTCGCAACGGACCCAGTACCACTTCATCCTGCAAAGGCCACTGTGTGGTGTGGATTTACGGCATCATTTATCGTAGGGCCGTATTTTTTTGAGGAGACGGGTGCTTTCGGTCCTGTTACCGTTACCGTCAATGGTCAGCGCTATGAGTCTCTTTTGCGCAATGCCGTCATTCCAGCTCTGCAACAGCGTGAATGTCTGGATAGTATCATTTTTATGCAAGATGGCGCTCCTCCGCACATTGCAAATCGAGGGAAGCAGTTGTTGAGGCGGCATTTCGGAAATGCTAGAATTATCAGTCGTCATTTCCCTACAGCCTGGCCGGTCCGATCACCTGATCTTAATCCGTGTGATTTCTGGCTGTGGGGTTATCTGAAAGATATTGTGTTCAGTACTCCGATTGCCAACGTAGCTGAATTAAAGACACGCATTGCGCAACACATTCTGAACTTGACCCCGGATACACTTCGATCGGTTGTGGAACATGCTTTTTCCCGATTTAATCTTGTTGCACACAACGGTGGACAGCATATTGAACATGTTTTGCACCAGTCTCGCGAAACTTAAAAACCGATTGGATGGATGCTTTTTATGCGGTTTTTGGCCTCAGGACAATTAAAAACCGGTTGGATGGATGCTTTTTATGCGGTTTTTAGCCTCAGGACAATTAAAAACCGATCGGATGGATGCTTTTTATGCGGTTTTTGGCCTCAAGACAATTAAAAACCGATTGGATTGATGCTTTTTATGCGGTTTTTGGCCTCAGGACAATTAAAAACCGATTTTTCCCATCCGATGTGATACGACCTTGCCGTGGTGGACGGGCTTACGTAACTAACAGTATCACACGTGTACAGTCAGGCACACTGAACAATACAGTTGGTTTATATCGTGTAACTTACGCCTTAGCCGTTGTTTTACGATTTGTCATTTGTAGTCGAAATTCTGACGCTTACAGGGCCATCTGTCGCTAAAAATTGGAACTGTATTTTGATTCATGTTCTTTCCCCCTTCTTCAATAATACGCTGTTAAATTTTGACGCCATTCTAACGAGTGGTTAGTTTTTTAGAGCGTTTTGAAACTGGGACTTTAATTATAATGACACTGTATATATATATATATATATATATATATATATTCAAACAATGCATGAGTGCATGAGAATAGTTTAAATTTTAATAGCAGGTGTATGCTGGGTGTTTCAGCACAGTGGCTACTTAGTTTCAGGAGAGACTGAGCACATCTAGACGGTGGGAAATCACATAGTAATTCATGGTTGGAAATGCTTTCCTAGGTTGTTACGGACAACACAAAACCCATGAAAGGAAGGACTCGGACAGAGTAAGAAAACATGTTTATTATTCTTAATACCGAAAAAACGCTGGGACAATGCTGGACAGTGCTGCAGAACTTGTTGGCAGCTGCTGGGGAAGTTCGTAACACGCCCAGTGTTGCCAGTGGGCTACATTTTTTTAAATTCAGATTTCTTGATTGGCACCACTTTTTTGAAATACTAAAACTTGCCTTATTTAACCTTATTTAATGACATATTAATTAAGGCGAAAACAAGGTGAATGTTATCATTTCAGAAAAGTGGTGCGAATCAAGTAATCTGAAGATAAAACAGTAGCTCACTGGCAACACACGACATGCCCTGTATTTTTGAGAACATTAGATCTGCTATGCTCCGAAGATATGAGGCATGTATCATCGACCGGGATCGTAATTTCCAACACCTTTTTCGATGATGATGGTGGTCTCTCATTTTGTTCTTATTTCTTAGTCTTCTGCTGTACTAAGAAAAAATAAGCATGTTTTCTCACTCTCTTCGTGTCCTTCCTTTCTTGTGTTTTGTGTAGTCACTACCGCGGGAAAAGCGTTTCCGACCATGCATTGTTATAGTGTTATTACACGTAAAAATTGCAAGCGACAAAAATCGCCTGCGACTCGTCAGATTTCATGAATCTTCGTATTTTCCAAGCATTTTATTGGATATCCGGGACAAGGCTTCTCCATCGTCAGATTTCTAAGCATTTGATTAGTTGTTACTGGCGACTCACTTCGTCAAGACTCTCCGACTGAAGAAAGTTGCTTGCTTTCGAAGCGACTCCCATGGAGCCATAGGATAACATGGAGACGCTTGGAATTTGAAGCGACTTTGACCCCTCGTGTAATAGCACTTTTATGCAATTTCCCATTGTTTGGTTATATTCTGTATCTCCTGAAACATTGTAACCTATGTCTTGAAACACCCTGTAAATGTTATGAAAAAACATTTGAAAAATTTAATGTAAAATAACATATCAAAGTCAGAAGCTAAACTATGTTGCTTTAATCTTCAGCTGGCGGAGAGGCGTTATGAAATCCACCCCTTGTTTTAAATTCAATTAGAAGTACTATTGGCAGGTTTCGTATGATGAGACATCTTTACTTTAAGGGGACCGTGTAAGCTCTATCTACGCCATGTTAAATCCACCAATTTTATGCACCTTTTTCTCATAAATGGAGAAAGATACCGTTCTAGATTTTTTTAGAGTAGTTACAATAATATGTTTTATGTATTTTAACATACCATTTTCCTTTTAAGAGAAACTGAAAATTAATTATTAATTATTTATTGAAAGTCATTTTTAAATTAGCATTTTTTATAAGATTTCACTGTTTAAATAAATAATTTTCAACAAATCATCAAATCTCTGTGTTAAAGTATACAATATAACATAATATATGTATTAAAAAGAATCTGAGTTCTTAAGTTTAATAGATATCGATAAAAAGGAACACAAACATGAATAATCGAAGTTTTGAGATAAGTCAATTAAAGATTTAAATGACCATTAAACTATGAAATACTTGTAGAAAGAAGAATAATTCAAACACTTCTTTTTTTTTTATATGCATAAACATGCTTGACATATCGTTGGAAAGATAAAAGTTTAAACTATTTAATGGTATAAAAAAAAAAAAAAACTCCCTTATTCCAAAATTTTGCTTACCTGGTCCCCTTAACCACAAAATAAATACAAATAAAAAATTCACGAGAGTAAGATTTAAATTTTATCTATGTGCTATAAGGTGAGTACAGTCGGAGGTGAGACATTGTCTTGCATTTTACCTTTAAAGTCTTTAATATATCTAAATATTTATTTGGATTGCTATATTTATTTTTATTTTATTTTGCTTTATAATATATTTCGTCATTTAATTATAGTTTAATTTTTTTTCATTTGTAAGTATATTGTGTTTAATGTAAGGTTGTCTTATCATACCAAACCTGTCAATAATACTTTCTAATTAAATTTAAAATAAAGGGTGTATTTCCTTCTGCAGAAGAATAAAGGCATATACTAGTTTAGCTTGTGATTTTGATATGTTGTTTTTATGTGCCGTTTTCAAAGATTTGTTTAATAAAATTTTAGAACTAAATGCACCTGCTCTTAAAATTTAAATCATTTTCATGCATTGTTTGAATATAGTATGTTGCATCTTTTGAGAGCTGCTTTAACACATACATTTGTAATAACATCGAATATTTTTATAAATATTGATGTATATATATATATGCATATTAAAAAAATACAGCATATATATTTTTTCTTAACTGTTCTCTATCCAATATTCAAATTTAAATAATTTTACATTTCAATAAAATATGAATTGTAATATCTGAAGTTACTTCAAGAGTGAATTCGAATCTAAACATAGCAACATATTTATTTCGAGAGAAAAAACTATGTGACGCAGATATTATGAGATACAGAGAGAGTTCTTTTTTATTTCTAATTTTTTTTATATTTAAGAGTATTTTATTATTACCAGCCAAATATAGGAATTTATTTAAAAAATATATTAGGTTTGTAATTATTCAAGGAAGTTATTATTGGATTATAAAATAGTTTCGTATAGATATTTGAAATCATGACGTCAGTTTAGCATTTTATTTCAGATGGGAAACATGCATTTTATAAAATAAACAGGAAATAAATTGTTTGATTGCATTATCTTCACCGACATGCAATACAGCAATTTTCTCTTTTTAAAATATCAGTTCTATACCAATAATTTATAAATAGCGTTTTATACTGAATAATTACAAATATTGATAAATTGATTACTTCATCTTTTTTAACGAAAACAAACATTTATCGAGACTTTATGTTGTATATTTGCTTCGTTTAAACGATTTTCAATCAACAAACAGCCTGTAAAACGTATCTCGTAAAATTTATTTTTATAACTTTAATATAATATGGAATAATTTTTATAACATAATTAAAAATACATCTGCGGATAAATATTCATATCTTTTAAAATTACACTCAAATTTTAAGTTCAATTATAGCGAAAAAAAAAATAACACAAATAAATGAAACTAATAAGAGCATAAAAATAACTAAAAATAGCGCCATAAAACGCATAATTCGAATACTTTGAAAGAAAATGCTAATGAAACTACTTATGGGTGTACCAAAGCATCATTCGAATTTAGCGTCGGAATTCCAATAGAAACTCTGAAAACTAAAAATATAAAATAAATTCAAATTTTAAGCACGGAAAGAAAACGCCTTGCGTAGTTTGGCGAACAATAGATTTCCTCGCCAAATGCAAGCGCTTTTAATGCATTTTGTAATTGCTAGTTAAATGAGTATTTAAATGCGTATTACTTAATGAATTTAAACTTACACGATAAACTTAAACAGGTTATTATTTGAACTATAAGATTATATATTTACAATTCGCATGTTTCTGAAGCTATTTAATTTTACACTTACTGGCTGGTTTGATTACTTGTAAGTCTATTTTAAAAGCAACTACCCGATTAAGAATGCTCTCCATATACATTTCGCTACAGAATAAGTCGCTTCCATGGCAACAAAATTTATCTCTTGTTATCTACGTTATTAACAATACCGAAAACAAATGGACGTCGCACAGAATCGGACCTTAATTTTGAAGAAATTTTAATCAAGTTAAATTTTGTTCTAAACGGTCGCTAAACGATCGTTAAATTTCATTATACATACATATAAATGTATGTGACAATAAAGTCATAAAAGTGCATTTATTTAAGTAAATGGTACTTAAATTTGTTCAATTTGAAGAGTATAAAACGTTTAAAATAGTAACAGTACAAAAGCAATAAACGTCAAATTGTTAAAAACAGACTAATTTAATTATAATTAATCGCATAAATACTATGGGATTCACGACTAGTTTACATTCAGTGGATCTCTCAATACGCCACCGGTGTCTTTAGCAGTTAATTGAAAACCTACTTGGAAAAACGCGGCAAGGACCAAGGCGGTGTTGCAACCAAAGAATGCAACTTTGCAACTTCCCTTTGAAACGCGCTTAGCCACAATGCCAAGTTTAAACTTTGAACGAGTGTTTTGTTTTAACTAAACTGTGAAAAGAAAAGATTATTACTTCGCTGAATTTAGTTTTATGAAATGCTAAATGAAGATTATATATGCAATACTTTTATTGTCAGTACCGAATTAAGTTCATCATAAACATATCAGGATATAATTAAAAAAAAAGAGTTATACAGTATAGCAATATTTGATATTATTTAGACTTCATATCTCTATCAACTTTTATGGTATACCCATTCCTACTTTTCTAGTATATACAGCTATATCCAACACTACACTGTTAAAAATATTTACGGACAGAGGTTGGGAGCAGAAATTCTAGTCATACCCCTTAAAAAAAAAAAAGGCCCATGACTTTGTGTCAACGTGTACTGTACACACACACTAGCGGAGTAAAATTTGTGGTGTTTTACCGTATTTGATGGTTTTTTATTTTACCGTGACGTAACAGATGGGCTAGTACTGCAAGAATATGCGGATTGCCCTTACATTTCTAAGCATCTAAAAATATCCCTGTAAAATTACGGGTAGAGGCCGGCAGCAGAGATTCCAGTCATACTCTGTAAAAAAAAAAAAAAATTCCATGCCAATAATTTAGTGTAGCCCGTAATTTTACGGGACAAAGGTATATTGCACTCCAAAACACAATAACACTTTACTTACTGTCCCGTAATACGTAGCACGTTAGATAATACTCACAGGATCTATTTTTAGCGGGTTAAAAAATATATTACGGTCGCGGTTAACTGACATTATTTTTCCAAACACGACTAAAACGAAGGGTTGCACTCTAGCGGAGGAAAATGTATGGGGTCGTACCGTATTTTTTTAGTGGATCAGACCGTTTTTCATCAAATAAGGCTGTTGCCCGTGAAAATTGAACAGCAGAGGCTCATAAATTTACAGTTTTTTCTGACAGTGTACGTTGTATAGTTTTTTTACAAAGTCTTATTATTCTTTTAGCAACGATTTTTTTAATAATGCAGTTAATAATTTATATATTTATTGTACGGAACCCCCTGAGTGCGAGTAATACCCACACTTGACCGTTTGTGTAGCCATCAAGCGATAAATCTCCAACAAACGAAACTTTATTTATTTATTTATTATTTATTTTTTTTGCTTACGCTCTATCGAGGATCCCCTGGATTTTTTTTTAAACATATATATATATATATATATACTCATGAGAAGAATATTAGGTAATTTATTTTCAAATTTTTCTGAGTATGCACATAAAGAGACCTTTCTTGTAAAGGATATTTAATCCGTAATTAATATGTAGGTATGGAAAAAAATAAAATTCTCACGAAGAAATGATGGATATTTTCTCATGTTGTAGAAAATTCTTATGTTGTGTTTTAATAAACTTCTTACCGATATCTTTTAAAACATTTGCTTCTTTTATGAATTGTGAAACACATAGGGTAACATGCTGCCACAAGCTTAAATTGTAAATGTAACAAATCATCCGTTTTCTTTTACGATGATGATTTATAATTCGTAAGTATTTAAACAGTTGTCATACAGTTCCAGGGAAAATACAAGTATTTTCGTATTCAGAAACTCGATTGATGTGTAATCGCCAAATTGCAGACGCTGAGTTATTATATGTAAATACTGGTAGTTTTCCAACTGATAAATTCTTATGTTAATTTTAGAATGACGCAATAATAGCTGTTGGAATAACTAAATGGTTAAATCTATAATGTTAATTTTCTAGGTTTTTAGAACTAATTTATGTTTTCTATTTTTACTACATTTCGACTCTTTTGCATTTTGTCTATATTATGATATTTTTTATACATTCCGTCCGATAATTTGTTTATTATTTGAACTTAATTTATATTTTACATGATATAATTTCTTATCGTAGAATTTTAGTTGATAAATTCTTGCTTAATTTATATCACACAACAATAATGTCAACAGTGCTTAAATTTATCATTATTTTTTTATAATAAATAAATACTGTACAATATATTTTTTAAATAAATGCTAATTATGTTATTATTGACTAGCATTTATTTATGTTTAAACTAAAATTTTATGTAATAAACAACGTAATTGGTAAATTGGCTCAAAGCAATTCAATTAAAATTAGTTTCTATTTATAGAAGTATACATTTTTTACCTTCTAAATATATTATAATTTATCTGCCTTTCGTTTCATTTGAGAGAAAATAAAATACCTCTTTGTTTTAGCTATATAATAAAAAATCAACCCAACTATGGCAACGAAATAAATAAATTATATATGAGCACTTAACACAACAAAATGAAGAATATGAAAAATTTAATTAATTTTCCTCAATATAAAAATTGAATCACGTGCAAATTTATATTTTTATTTTGACGCATCAATCAAGTGATGCTAAAAGTTTCCAACAATTTCCGCTTCAGTTATTAATAAACGTCTACTTTGGCTGTTAATAACAAGTCTTCACTCACGCTTATTTCATTTTTCATTGCTGGATGTCAAATAAAAATATTTTCTATAATGTAATGTGCTTTACCGCACAAAGTTTTATATTTCGATAAAAATTAATTTTTATTACAAAGCTATTTTTACAACGAAAATGAGAACTTGCTAAAAACTCAAAAGAGAATGAATAGATATATAATATTTGATTATGCATATTTGGCCTTTATTTGATATGAAATAATGCTGACAAGAATTATGTAAGTTTATTGTTTTATGTTTATTCTTTTTTATATATCCGTCTAATAAAAATAATTTTAAACAGGCATTATTTAATGGATATTTTTGGTTTATAAAACATATTTTCATGTCTCAAAAGTTATTAAAAAAACGGTAAAATTTAAAAATAATCTGAAAACTTTCACAGAACTATGACACCAGAACCTATGACCACAGAATATGACATAAAATTTAACATTATCAGTTGCATTATCTAACATTGTAAAAAATAAAACAAATTAAAATTATTCATTACAAAAGTAATAGTTACTGCCATAAAGTAAAATATTTTAGTGTTATAAAAAATAGTAATTAAAATATTGTAACTTAAAGAGCTAAATTATTGTAACAATTAAATAAAACATCGTAACTTAATTCTGCTATTCAGTACTGTTCTTTTTTTTTTCTTGTGGCAAAAAATAAATAATTTTAAAGCATAAACTCGTAATGAAGGAACGAATATAATAGCATAAACTCGTTACGTAATAATATTTTCTCTTAACTGTGATTTGATTGCAGAAAGATTTCGTATCGACATAATAAAGTCAGTTATATATCTATTTTTTTTATTTTGCTACTTTTTTTTCAAATTCTTGATTCATTTTGACATCATTTGTTCTACACTTGCATTATATGCTTTTCGCTATCTCACTTTCCGAATTTAGTTGTATCTTATTCAGAAACATAGTTAAAGTTTTATATAATTTATTTTGAGTTAAAATTGATACATTTTCTCTTGTAATTTTTATATGCAGCGGAAAACCCATTTAAATATTTCCGGTCCAGTCGGAATACGAAATATGAAAAGGAGGCATTTTAACCGAATTTACAGACTTAGCGACGGAATGTTGTGAACCTACTGTATTATTATTTTAATTAAAAATAGCGAATTCCTCAATGTTGTTTTGTCAAGTGCAACAGTTTCTTAGTTTTATGAAATATATTTTTAAGCCATGTTAAAAGTTAGTATATTAATAACGTAGTGGAATGGCTTCTTATTTGTCAAGTGATTTCAGTTTTCAGTCACTTTTCTCACAAGATTGTGTGCAATAATTCGCTAATCGTCTTAATTTATTAATAACAGTCTATTTATTTCCATGATAGAAAATAAGTGAAATAATTCTGAATAAAAATAATCCACTACAATATAATCTACTGAAATAGCTACTTAAAAAAACTTAGAAATCTAATATTTAAGATTTTTCATGAATCAACAGAAACTGTACTACTAACTAATGGTAAATATTTTAAGAACTTGTCTATGCTCACTGTATTTCATAAACTTTTATCAGTATACCAGTATATCAGTTCTGAATTATTTATTTTGTAAGAATTAAAAAAATAAATAAAAATTAATTATATTGACTTCGAACTTATGTTGCTTTTGTACCTAATAAAATTTATTTCACTTAAAACTTTTTAAAAATGATGTTAATCAAAGTTTTTTTTATGTATTTTATACCACAAGTGATGATTCCGATTGATTGATTTCTTGAATAGTAGCATTTAAAATCTGTATTCGTTGGCACCGATTTAGTAAGGCACATAGTCTTATTTGGCGTTGTGTTCGATCACATTTTCTTGTTGTTATGTTGTTGGTGATTGCAATATATAGTTCAGAAAGTATGCACAAATCATTTACGTCTGAACAGTAACCCTTACACGCTCTTGCAAATTAATACGCAAAAACTGCCCGTATTGTTATTTTTTTCATCATGTATTTCCAGATTTCGGAAAATAAATTAATATTTTATAAGAATTATTTTAATTCAAATACTATTCGCATGTAGTACAATACATACCTCCCTATGTTTACATCGACATAAATGACAATAGTTTAGGACATTGTTTATTTCTGAAATACTTATTTAAATCTGTAACAACAAATTGCTTTCCGAATGCAATTGTTAAGGTTTTGACATTAAGTGCATACGTTACAAATATTGCATATTTTCAATACCACAATTTTCGAAAGATATTAGTTACCTTAATAAATAACATAATTTGGTTATTAAATAGTGCTAAAATCATTATTCATAAATCGTTGTACGTAAAATCACTATTCTTTGGTACTTTCTTAGCGAGGCGCCTATTCTTATTTGTCATCGTGTTCGATCACATTTTCTTCTTGGACATTGTTGGTCATTGCAATATAGATTGGTATCTCATTAGCTTAAGTCGTTTTTGCAATTACGGACAATTTTGAATAGGAACGAATAATTGAACTCATGTAAATTTTGTCTACTCATGTATGCCTGCTTTCATGGATACTTTTCGAAAAACTAAAAAAGAAGAAAAGCGCCCAGTTAAACTGATGTCATTGTGCTCCCGGATTTTTCACACTAATTGTATATTATACTCTTATTTGAAAGGATAATGCCCCTCGAAAAATAATGAAATTGACAAAAAATCATTTAGCTAAATTAAAGGGGGATTAGCTACACCATTCCTCTCCTTTATACTTAACCAATGAACCTCCAAATCTAATTAGGGAAGTTCTTTATCAGAATGAACCGGTATACCAAATTTCAAGCAAATCGGATAATTCTGCATGAAAAACCAATTTAAATAAATTAAGGGGAGATTAGCCACCCACTACCCCACTTTATACTTAACCCAGGAACCCCCAAAACTAATCATGGAAGCGTCTTAACATAATGAACATATTTACGAAATTTGTAGCAAGTTGGATATTTCTATCAGGAGTTATCGCGTTACATACAAATATACGCACGTACATAAAGAACCTACGGGTACATTAGCTCTCAGGCGTTGATAGTCTGCGAGGTTTGGCTAATCAAGTGCATAGAATCAAAAAAGGATGCATCATTAATGTTAGAAAATGTTGGTAACTGAAGACTAAGATAACGAAGACTAAGATTTCATAATACAGAAAGAAGCTGAATCATAGTGTAAGTTGAATGAGCCAAATCACGTTGAAATTAGGTCCTTGGAATCGGAGGAAAGAATGCGCCTCCAAGCGGTAGAAGATGACCTTTCCCGTTGCAAATTTCATAAATCACTTTTAACATTAACACAATATTTAATAAACTGATGAAATCCATTATTTAAAGTTACCTTTAAATTGACGCGATTTTTAATTTACGGCTGTAGTGAGTAAACGTAACTTGATGATGAAAAATGAGATTAATGTTCGAAAAAAAATGATAACTGAGGTATAAAGAAAGACCGGATCCTGGGTGCCAGGGTCTTAACTAGAAAATAGTTGGGTATAAGAAACATTTTTAGTAGTTTTAAATTTGCTGGAGGGCGCTGAAACTATGTTAAATAAAAATGTAATAGAAACTGATAGTTTTTTAAAGAAGCTGCAACAAAGGACCCAAGAAGGATATTAATGTTCAAAATTGGTGGTAGCTGAATTTGGAGAAATTTTTTTGTCATTCATGTAGTAGCAGAAGGACTTAAGAAGCTGCTAAAAAAAGAAAAAGCTAGTGAATCGGACCGTTTTTAAGAAACCTATAACAAAGGGCCCGAAGAGGGCCGACTGACAGTAAAGAGCAGTACCCTAACCTTAAAAAAGGTGTTAAAAGGTGTAAGATTTAGATCTTGAATTAGTCAAAATTAAGCATAGGGTATGAATTAATCATTAGAATAAAATTTTAAAGAAATTTGCAAAAAAAAATGGAAGGGGGGATACTAAATACAGGGCCTTAGAGCCCAGTAAAAATAAGAAGGTGTTGGTTCGAGGAGAAGCGTGCAAGACTAAATAAAATTTTGCACTGATAATGCGAGAAAACTAGGTTCTGAAAAAATGCATGCCGCACAAAAAGTTCAAGGGGATCCGGATCGGGCCCTATGGAACCCTAAGATGCCCCAGGATTTTAACAGGAATAAAGAAACGAGAGAATAACTAAACTGAAAAAGTGTTCCAAAAATGAAAATCGGAATAAGAGGAGGCTATGTATTAACAATTTATGGTGCAAAAAATTTAAGGGGCCCTGTACCGGGCCCCAAGGGGTCAAGGACTTAGGTGGCATGTAGTTGCGCATAAAGATACTTTTTAGTAGTTTTTAAAGTAGTCAAGGGATGCTAGAAATGTGTAAAGAAAATTGCAAGCAATTCCGATAATTTTTAAAGAAGCTGCACCAAGGACTCCAAGAAGGAGATTAATTTTCAAAATTGGTGGTAGCTGAAGTCTGAGAATCATGTCGTTCATGTAATAGCTGAAGAACCTAAGATGTTGTTAGGAAAAAAAGCTAGTGAATCGGACTATTTTTAAGGAAGTTATAATAGGGGGCCCTAAAGGGGCCAACTGAGAGTTGAAAACAGGCCCTAACATGAAAACATGTTAAAACGTTTTAGTACTTAGCGTATTAGATCTTCGATTAGTCAAGATTAAGCATAGGGTATAAATTAATCATTAGAATATAAATTGAAAACAATGCGCAGAAAATTGGGGAAATGCTTAAAAGAGGGCCCTAGGACCCCAAGAAAAGTATGTGAGTGTTGGTCTAGGGAGAAGAGTTCAAGACTCAACTTTAAAATTACGCATTGCGAAGGTGAGAAAATTAGGGTGTGAAAAACGCATGACACAGGGGCCCAGGGCCAGGCCCGACGGGACCTTAGTCGGGCCATGGTCTTAACTAGTATGTAGAAACGAGAGAATAACTAAGCGGAGAAAGTATCCCAAAAATGAAGATCGGATAAAAAGGAAACAATTTATTACCAATTTAGTGCACTAAAACGTCTAGGGGCCCTGCAAGGGTGCCAGGATCTTAACTGAAATGTAGAAATGGGGTAGAAACTAAAAGGAGAATTCACCCCAAAAACGAAGAAGATCGGATAGAAAAGATGCATATTATTAACAATTTAGTGCACTAAAACTTAAAGGGGCCTTGTACTTGGTTTCTTGCAAGGGTACCAAGGTCTTAACTGAAATTTAAAAATGGGGCAGAAACTGAAAGGAGAATTCCCCCCCCCCCAAAAAAAAAAAACGATGAAGATCGAATAGAAAAGAGGCATGTTATTAACAATTTAGTGCACTAAAACTTCAAGGGCACTGTACTGGCCCCTTGCATGGGTGCCAGGGTCTTAACTAAAGTGTAGAAATGGGGCAGAAACTGAAAGGAGAAATCACCCCAAAAACGAAGAAGATTGGGTAGAAAAGAGGCATGTTATTAACAATTTAGTGCACTGAAGCTTCAAGGGGCCCTGGGGCCCCCTTCCAAGAGTGTCAGGTTCTTCACTGAAATATAGAAATGGGGCAAAAACTAAAAGGAGAATTCACCCCAAAAACAAAGAAGATCGGATAGAAAAGAGGCATGTTATTCACGTTTTAATGCATAAAAACTTAAAATAAAAACTCCGAGCCTCAGGTGCATCTGGAGCTGGACCTGTCTTGAACTAATCATACCTGAATTTTCAGACTTCTACATACGGTAGTTTTCGCTAACCATCTCACACACACAGACACACAGAGCGATTTGTTCTTTTATTAGTATAGATTAATAAATAAAGAAAAGTGAAGTAAATATGCAAATTTGAAGTAAATATGTTAGCCTCAGATGGATATGTCTTGATTAATTTCTTTTCAAAGCTTTAAATTTTCATGTTAATTTCGGAAAGATTCCGTCTTGATTGAGATTGTTGCTGAGGTTTTACTACTTTAGTATTAAAATATGATAAAAATATGAATTATAAGTATTTTTATGTAGATTGCTTAATGAAAAATATGAATATTATATTTTTATGAGTAATTTTTTTTTCTTGATTAAAATCGATTTTTTTTCATTTTATATTTTAAATAAAATGTTTATTTTAAATTTGTTCATTTAAATTATATTGTAAATTCGAATAGTTTTTTTTTATAACATTGTAAAATAATGTGTGTATACTTTTAACCCCTTGGGGACGAGTGACCGGTATTCGCGCCGCATAAGGTGCTGAGAATCGGGGATTATTCTCCCCAGTAAATTTTTATTGTAAATTTTGCCTTATTCAGTCCGAGAATTTTCCCGATTCAATTAGGCAAATATTTCAGTTTTAAAAAACCGATGATTAAAGATTAAAAATTATGTAAAAGACTCTCCTCCAGAAGGGGTTAAATGAATAAGAAAATTAACTGTCATTTATTTTTAAATTTGAAAATGATTCTTTTCTGTGTTGTTGGTTTATTTTTTTTTAATTTATTTATTTTAATTAAGTTAAATATCTTAATTTATAGAATTTTTGATTTTCGTTTTTGAAATGAATTCGGATTTTATTATTAATAGAGCCAATACGCATGCGTGCTAAGAGAGAACGAAATGTATCTCTCTTTTTCAGGTATCCGGAAGAATTTAGGGATAAAACATGTTTCTTAGGAGTACTGAAGTTATTTGTTAAAAAATGACGAATAATTTAGTGTATAGAGACGAATTTTTCTGACAGTTTAGTATATGCCTATGCTGTAGATGCGCTGTCAGTTATGCGACACCTGACATGTTCTTATTCACAGTAGCAGAATTTTTTGGTATCTGGGATTTAATACTGTCGCAATTAGAGTTTAGCAATGTCATCACACCATCTGCAATTTGTGTTACTTTTTCCTTTAAAAAGGAATTAAAAACATTACGATATAAGTCAATATTTTGTAGTTTTAGAATATTACACTGAACATTACCTCCTGGTTGCTAGGTTTAAAATATGCGGAGGTCCCAATGATCAATTAGGATTTGACTGTACAATGAAATATTTATGAAATACTAGCTAAAGCACCCGGCGTTGCCCGAAATTTTTTAAATGTTTGTTTTGAAAACTTAATTTCAAAATTAAACATACAGTATAAAATAAACCATAAAAGAAAGCAGTAAAGCCATCTGAATTGGAGTTTCTCTGTATCAGATTCACCAACTTTTTGAGCAACCAACTTTTTAGCCGATTTTAACCCCAACTTTTTCCAGTTCAAAGTTAGGAAAAGATTACAATTGTCGTTGCTAAAGTTGGAGGAAAACCTGTACCACTAGTACCAGCCATTAATATTTATCGCCTATTCATGTGAATCGCTTATCTCTGATTTGAAGAAAGGTTGAAAGTAGAGGGTGGGAAAGTCGCGCACATTTTTTAGAGCTGTGGATAAAAAGTTGGTGATATTGGCTGTTTGCCATCACACTGAGTGTGGAGACAATATTTCGCGAAAAGTCGGAGGAGATGCAAGAGTTGGCTCAAAAATTGCTCAAAAAGTTGATGGATCTGATAGCAGCTTAAGAATGAGCTTTAGGGGCCTAAAACTTTGTGTAAATTCTAATATACATGCATACACACACGTATATTTATATATATATATATATGGAATAGATTTAAAAATTGAGAAAATTAATTCAAATAACCTCAAAGTGTTACAATATGTCTCTATCCATAATTGGGTTTTTATGATATTTCAATACATTTTCTAACTCATATAACTTTATAAATCACGTCAGACGTTCCCTGCTGAAAAAATAAATATAAGAGCACAAATAAATGTACACAAATTACTTTCAGGTGCATTCATGCACTATAATGATACTCAAAATATCAGAAAATACATCAGAAAAACCCAGAACGTTTTCAACAATTACAAGGCCGTCACCAGTAGCATTTAAATGTTGTTATTATTATTTTCTTTGCGCTTATTCGAGAATTGTCCAGAAGAAAACATTGTAATTTAAAAATTGTACTTTTTTTTTTTGGGGGGGGGGTCTGATATATTTTAAGGTAGGTTTAATTTATATTTTAAATATCTTTATATTATACTAGCCGCCTTCGCCCGCTACGCTGGTCGGTTTTTCTAAAGAAATCTTGAATGAAACAAAATATATCTGTGAATTTGATCATGCGTTTTAAAGCAATATGAACATTTACCTGGTGTACCCAACCGAATTGCTGAAAGCAATATGAATGTCATCACGCTATTATATCGTTTATCGAGTCATATAAAATTTAGACTGTTAAGGACCAATTTCTTTAGTTGATCTGTTAGTGTAGGATTCGGTAAAGAACAATAGAACAATATGTAATATACTAAAAGCGTTCATGAAAAATTATCAATGCAAGTCTCATCAGAATCTGTTAATTGGACTTATTGAAAAGGCTGATCGTTCATAATAATTGTGTTCGCCTGATTCTAGAACTTTCATCTATAATTCTACAATCAAGCAACCTAACAACCAAGCAACAGCAAATGATATGTGCTTTATACTAAAACATTCACTGAAAAATTAACTAACCGATCAAGTTGCATCGAAATCCACTTGGCAGAATCTTTTAAACTGGAATATATACCGAAACCTTACCTAAAAATGATCTAATTAACAGTTTAAATCCATTAAAAATTCATTCAGTGGAACCTTTAAAAAAAGCAAATCTTTCAAAATTGGGTTAATCTGATTTAGAACTTTCCCCATAATTATTTAACTAAGCAACGTAGAACGTTATGTTTTATACTAACATGTTTTCTGAAAAATTATCTAACTAACAATGCAAGTCCCGTCAAAATCTATTCCGCAGAACTCAAGATATAAGAGGCCGGAATGAAATTTCTCTTTGCATTATGTATATATATATAGTGAAATAGTTAAATATAACTTTCATAATCGCGTTAACCTGATTATAGAACTCTCTGGGAGGTAGAGGTAGGTATATACTGCATTACTTCTGAATTTTTTAAGGAACTCAGCTCAACTTCCATAACTATAGCATATATACTCTCTAGTATACCCTATCTCTGTAGCGTATATCTTCCAATTTTCTTTACTGTACCACTGGGAACTTTTTCCGCATAGCTCCGTAACTAAACAACACAGAATGATATGATAAATATTGAAAAAATCCTGAAATATTATCTAACTTACTATGCATTTAATTAGTTGACTTGAAATCTTTCATAATCGAGTTCACCTAATTTTAGAACTCCCGTAGCAACTTAGAATGATGGTTTTTACATTAAGCCATTTATAAACCAAATTTACTATTTAACAGTGTAAGTTCTACAAAATTCTGTTCAGTAGAATCTGAGTTATAGTCATATTTACAATATTTATTGCTCATTAAACCTTTTTTCTTTACATTTGAAATAAAATCAGTATTTGTTTTGGTGTTTCCCTGTTATGCCAACACCATGATCACCAAGCGTAATAGTTGGCACAAAAATGAAATGATACATTTGAAAAAAAAATAATTTTGTTGATAAAAAAAATGAGCATTTAAAAACTATAACTTTTGAAAATTACAGACTTTGACCTACCATTTTTTAAAATCAATAAAAATAATTGTACTACTTTGTTATCCCGTCAACCAAAAATCTATTGCCAAACTATAAGATTAAATGCCAATAACTGTTGATCGTAAATGTCACATTCACTTGACTGTAAGCAAGTTGCATGTATTTACGTCATCAGGTGATTTTTATTTCGACGTTTTAAATGTATTTTTATTAATGTTATACTAATTTATTTGTTCTTTCGTTATTTAAAATAAAAATTATGTCAATTTGTACAATTTGGTGAGTGGTTTGGCGATTTATATAATTTGGCGAAATTGGTCGACGGCTACCAAAATAAATACTTAAAATATAAGAATAAATAAATATTTTCAAAGTAATAAAATATAGTAAATTTAAATAGCAGTCTTGATATTGTAAATGTTTTTTACTACTGAAGCATGGCGTACGTAATACGTATATCTCACATTGCAGTAAACATTTCATTCTTTCAATGAAGGCATTCATGGTTTTTTGAACAAAACATTTTTATAGTATAATTCCTAACTTCTGAAATAATTTTATTTTAGCTTCCTAATCATCAGATAACTGCGAAATGGTAAAATCTATATCAGTATCAGTAATAGATATTTTCCATTCAAAAAATAACAAATTGAAAAGTTTTGCGAGATTATGATTTCCATCATAATATAAATCATAATACCATCATAAAATAAAGTCCATAATTAAAATTTCCTGCATAAAAATATTCACGTTCAATAATTAGCAAATGTTAATATGTGGCACAGTTTGCAATAAAAATAGTTTGCACTATTAGGGTTGAAATAAATGGCGCGATACCATACATTTTGGCATGGTATCGCGATGAAAATTAGAACGAAAAAGTATCACAGTTTTTTTAATTTATTTAGTTTTAGTTTTTGAGGCGTTTGAATTTTTTTTTCTAATTGACGAAGTTGTTGTTATTTAACCAAAAGGATTGGTTAAAAAATTATTCAACTTGAATTTATTCCCTTGCTATAGTAACAGAATGAAAAGAATGAGTTTTTAGAAATTATCACTTGAAAAATTCAGGTTTTGGCGTCAAAGATAGTGCCAAATTAGAAAAATATGAAATATCTCTCGAACTATTGGGCTTAAAAGAATTTAGTTAGCATCATTCGATTCAGCATACAAAAATACACCAAAATATGTTATCAGTTGAAAAATAACTATAAAATCAGATTTTTAATGATTTTTTTTAAGTTCGTTCTGTTTTTTTACCCACCTTAGGGGTGGAATTTTAGAAAATCCTTTCTTAGAGGCACTCAATACCATAAGAAGTATTTGTACCCCGATTTTCAAGATTTTAGGTTCAGTAGTTTGGGTTGCGCGTTGATTAATACAAAATCCAGTCTTTCTTTTATATATATAGATGTATGTTCCGGAAAGTGATTTTTGAACAATTATTTGTGCTTTTATATTTATTTTAATTATTATACTCAAGATAAATTTAGCACTAGAATTTTAACTTTCATTTATTGAGTATTTGTTGTTGTAAGAATTTTTAATTCTTGACAACTGCTATAACGAAAAATGTTTACATTTGATAGGAATTTGTATTGAATTGGCGTTTTTTTTATTAATTAAAAATTAACTATAAATTAATTCAATTCCGGATTACTTTAGTTGATTCGGCTGTATTCTAATACACATGTACAGTCGTGGAAAAAAAAAGTAAACACCCCCTACTAATTCCTCAACAAATTATTGTAGAAGAAAGTTACTGGTACCGAACGATTGGAAATAAAGTCTACTTTTAAATGATGTATAGAAAATTTGTTTAGGGGGCCATCTACATATTAAAACGAATCTAAACTTCAATTTTTTTTCAAGACAATACCCAATTTTAATGAGATATTTCAAATCTTCGGTTCAAACTATGCCTAGACACCGAATTTCAAGTCATTTGAATGATAAGTTTTTGAATTATAAACATTCAAAATTTAGTGCTTCTAATGTTAAATTACATTTACATATTTTTATTTATATCTCCAGAAATTATGCTCCTAATGTGCTAATTTTTTGTGTAGCAATAATACTAATATACCCAAACATAAATACACTGAATTTGGAATTTTTATAAATTTATGATATGAATTTATTTATATTAATTAATAATTATATTAATTATTATATTAATTATTAATATTTATGAAATTAATACTCGAAAAAATTGTGAATTGCAACCTACAATTTTTTTGATGGAATTAGATTTATTAAGTATTGCTTTATGAAAATCCAAAATTTCACATTTTTCTTCCGAGTAGTTTTCAAATTATGCTTAAAAAACGACAAAATGATGATTTAAGGGCCCGTCTATGATAGAAGTGAGTAGATATTTTGAAATTTCTTCTGCTGTCGTGTAATCTAGCAGGCTTCATTGACTTCTTAAGGTGCGTTGATCAAGATGAGGGCTCTCTCGGTTAACAATCGACTTCCGAACTTCAATTTGGATACAGCCCTTAAAACACCCTCGTTTTAAAATAATTAATTTCTCAGGAACTTATGGTACGAATTGCATAAAAATTTGTTTTTAGGCTACTTGAAGGGTGTAGAGTTCATTTATGCTGTCAGAATTGGGTACTGCTATTGAAAAAAAAACAAACTTACGGTTCGTTTTAATATGTAGATGGCCCCCTAAGCAAATTTTATCTATATCATTTAAAAGTAGACTTTATTTCCAATCGTTCGGTACCAGTAACTTTCTTCTGCGATAATTTGTTGACGAGTTAGTAGGGGGTGTTTATTTTTTTTTCTCCATGACTGTACGTTACATTTCGTCATTCTGGCTTCCAAACTGTGGATTTGTGTAGCATTACAGACAGACAGACAAATTTTCATTTTTATGTATCAGATTGCATGCCTATGACCTGCTGTCCTATAGTAATGTGCCATCTTTTCTCTTCTCGGAGGTGCACTTAAGTTGCTGATATTTAGATCAGTAGTCGTTGCTTATTTTAATAATGAGCTAAATATATAATAGTCATTGCAATGAATTAAATTATAATGCTGTTTTTTCGTATAAAACAGTCTGCAATTGTTTTGGGAAAGATACATTTTAACAATATTTATTGTATTTGAGTTTAACATCTTAAAATGCATCAATGAAATAATATTAATGCTAGATATATACAAAGTTTTTCAAAAAAAGATCATGCATTTTTTTAAGAAATAAAAGAGCAAAAATCTTTGTAAATCGAGTTCTTTACCCAAATGTCCATTGCAAAAAAAAAAAAAAAAAAAAAAAAAAAAAAAAAAAGCAATTTATCAAATTACAACGCCCATTTGGAAAATGATTTTTTCGAAGACTAAAATTTAAGACATCAAAAATCGCACGGAGTTGATCATACATTACGTACGCCATGAATTAAACATTAATAGTGTTATTACACGTAAAAATTCCAAGCGACGAAAATCGCCTGCAACTCGTACGTATTATCCACCTGAAACTTTTGTATTATCCAAGCATTTCATTGGCTGTTCGGGAAAAGGCTTTTCCATCGTCAGATTTCCAAGAAATCTGACAGCCAATTTTAAATGAAGTTTATTTCTTAAACTTCTAAACATCCCACACTATTACTTTTTATATCGTCGTATAGAGAAAAAAATGTACTTTTAAATGCAATTTGTTTGAAAGCTGTATCTCAATTTGTTTCTGAGTTATTAATTTTTTTTGTAGTTTTTATTACTTTTTTGTCATAGTGGCAACACTCTTTTGTCCATCTCTGTTGAAAGTAAAGGAAAATACATATTGCTGTATGGAACAATCAGGAAACGAGTAAAATGCGGATTAAACCAATAAAAACCTTCAGATATGCTTTTGATTTCTCATCCTGACGAGAGCAATAACCATTTTTCCAAATGGTAAAAAAAAAAAAAAGTTTCATTAAAAACTGAACCGTAATTGTTGTTCGAAAGTTTAATAATAATGATGTTGATGTAAAAACATATTCCATGTACTTACACTGCTTTCCTTCAAGTGTGACACTATTACGAGAACTAGATAAAGTTATAATTAGCGGTGGCCAAACATCACTGAATAAGATGCTCCATATTTCCGAATAAAGTTAACATTCCATTCCATATCCCTAACCAAATGACTGTGCACCGAATGTTAAGTGTGACTAAATAAACCTCTTGTGTTTTAAATATGTGACTAATGCCATCTCGAGAGAAAAATTATAAAGCTCCCCGAGAACGTTTAATACAACAAATTTATATATTTACCGCATAATAAAAATATTTTAAAATATATTTTTCAGAATATTTCAAGACAAAATTTTAAATACCTCATATATATATATATATTCTAATTTATATAATAATTATCATTCAAACATTTCCTTAATGCATAACAACGTTTGTTTATGTACGAGAAGGACATTTTATTTTTCAATGATTTAAAATGATTCCAAAATAACTTATATATTTTTTTATGTAGATGTATGAATGAAAATCTTTTTTCTGCACAATTTCAGTTTAATGCGGGTTTTTATTTATTTAACAGCCAAGGCTACTTGAAATGCTCTTGACTTAAATTACTCCTTTAAAAAATCATTAATCGATAATCTATTTTTTATGAAAAGATTCTCATGTTAAAAGCTTCAATTTTATCCTTTTTGTCACTTTATTTATTCATTTCCTCGATCATTTAGATTCGTAAAACGTGATAGTCTTTTATTGAATGAAAAATATAGGAAGCAATGAACTTTCATTTCAAAAAATTGTTGCGATGTAACCATTGAAGAATTATATGGAGATGATTTTATTAATCATAAAAAAAACTATTTCAGATAAAAATGAATGAGAAAATGTAGCATTTTCCTATATATGCCATGTAATATATATATATATATATATACAGTAAAACCTCCCTAAAGCGACCACTCCCGTTCCAATAAAAATTGGTCGCTCCGAGAGGTGGTCTCTTAATGGAGGTCATGTTTAAATTTAGATTTTAATTGTTGAAAAAAGGTGACAATTAATGATACTAAAATTTATGTTTCATATTAAGAAAAAAATATAAAAATTTAAGTATCAAAACAAAAATTAATTACATAACTTAATTACTGCGGTGGTTAAAAAATGAATACATTGACGTTTGCTTTCATTTTACGGTTTTATCTTTTAAAACATTTATTTCCCAGTCCTTTCGAAGTTCAGTAAATAAATGCAATTTTTTTTGGATGGGAACAAATAATGACGATTTGATTAATTTATCTATTTTTTGAGTGTTTTCCGACAGAATAGAGCAGGGAAGTTTATAGACCGTCATTCTTAATTTATTATCAGTTAAATTCACTGCCTAAGGCTTTAAACGCTTAAGTTATCGGAATTAAAAAAATCTAAACTTAGTTTAGAAGTTTGATGAATAATGCGCTCTCCGGAATTATTTTTCTAATAAAACGTTCTTCAAGCGACCAGAAAAAAAGCGAAATTTGTTTCATTTTCTTAATTTTCTTCAAAGAAAATGGTCGCTCATACAGGAAGTTCATCTGGGATGGTCTCTGAATGGAGGTAAAATTAGTATTGAGCCTATGGGAATAAATTTCGTTCCATGAAAAAAAGGGTCGTTCAGGGAGGTGGTCGCACATGGAGGTTTCATTGTATATATATATTACGAAAGAAATAAATTTACGCAATTTTTTAAATTTATTCTATAAAAAGTTCCCTCATAAATTTATACTACAATCCTAGTTTATTATTACCTTATATCCTATCTTAGACAATCCTATCTTAGGCTACTAGAATATAGTTCTTTCCTGCTTTAAGTCTGTGATTGCCTGTCCCATGGATCTGCATTAGTGTAGATAACTTTCCGCTTCTCACCATTTAACATGAAACTTCAGCGCGGAGCTCAGAATTTTGTATCTGATCCGTTGTCTAAAAAATACTAGTATTGCTGTGAGAAAGTGAGATGTCAGTTTTAATGCGATATCGAACTTCTTTTAAAACATATTGCTAGTGCGATGACATGACTAGCTGTTATTTTAACAGTGAAAGTCCCCAACTAATTTTAATAGTAATTAATAACAGTTGAGGATGTTTAGCTATGTTAGATTTGACTGATATCTAATGAAGTGCTCGCAACGAGCTACGGGTTCTCTTTTTCTTAAGAAGTCCTAATGATTTTCGAATCCATTTCGGAGAGACTGCTCGACTGTAATCAACTGTTGTAAAAATCTATACTTCAGCCGGTATCTAATAAAGAAATAGTTGTTATCTGCGGATGAAATTCCTGAATTTGATAATCTTGTTCAAAGGGGAGTTCTAATCAGTTATAAAGTGAATTAACACCACGTCTTTAGTTTCGTCAGAATGTTATGAACAATCGTAACATATAGGGGAGACCGGGGCTAGTAGGCGCAGTTTTTAGTTATTGATTTTTAGTTATTGATTTTTACTAATTTTTTGTTTAAGTTTTTATGAAAATTTAGCTGTACTTTTAAAGAACAGGCATTGAGCTATAAATACCTCGGAGTTTTGAGTTTGCAGCTTTTGTAGTTTACGTTTAGCGGCAGCCTAAAGTAAAAGGAAAATTGTGCGCTAACCTACCTCGTCACGGGGTAAGTTGCCTATACCTATGGGGTAAGTTGGCACACGCTTTATAAAAATTTAAATAAAACTAAAATAAGACACGCAATTAAGAGAAATCAATTTCATTATTATCAGTTAGTTTAGAAAAAAAGGAGTTATCGTCGTACAATGTAAATTCTCAATTAAACAGACATAAAAATAATGAATAAAACATTAACATTGAGTAACTTCTATCCTACTCGATATCATCATCAGAGTTAGAGTTGTCACAAATAAAAATTCGACTGTCTCCGTTTGGGCAAGCCTCGTGTTCCCAAAATCTTGCATTGCAACCACTTTTCTCGGTGTTTGCTGTTTTTCAAGCTACCAGCACACACCAGACACAGAGCCAACTTGCTCCGTGTTCAATGCACCTACTAGCTCCATAATAAGTTTCTTCACAAAAGGGACACGTAACTTTCTAAACATAAATAATCTAAGTAAATCACATATGGAGTAGGTACAGTTAATCATACACTAAAAAAAACTGCACAAGTTAAATCGCAATTATTAAGATAAGTATTAGAAATTAGAAAAGGAATGAAGCAACAAAAAATTACTTATGACTGCAAAAAACAGGAAAATCGTAATAAATGTGCACTGCACATAGGTAACGCTGCAAAACTACAATGACGATTGTAAAAAGCAAGAAGAAAGATACTCTGTGACTGGTTACGCAATCTATCCACATACAGGCGATTTATGAGGGCTGCGCCTACTTACACCTGTAGCCAACTAGCCCCGGTCTCCCCTATATATGTGAGTAGTGCATAAATGAATAATAAAAAAAATATATTATAATAATAAATGACATAAGGCTAATATATTAAAAGAAATAAAGATATTAAAAGTAATAGAAATATAAAAATAAACATAGTGAAAACAACGGAAATATTAGATGTTTTAAAGATGTTATAAAAAACTTATGATACTGAAAACACATGCTCATGTTCAAGTAAAATAAGTAAAAAAAATATAGATAAAGTAAAAACTAAGTAAAAAGTGTTAATTTTATTTTATCAATTTGGATAAATATAGAATAAACACATGTAAATACTATAAAAAGAGAAAAAAATAGTAAGAAAATAAACAATATGAGTATAAATTGGAAATTAAATATAACGAAAGCTAAATATTTGTTAAATAAATATCAAGAAAAATAAAACTATTAATTTTTATACATTATATATTATTTATATATATATTTTTAATATAATATTATTACTAATTCGAAATTGAAAAGATGATACATAATTAAAGTAAAATTCATAATATCATTTTTACTTATTTCCTATTTATTTTATATCATTCGGTGTCATAACATGGTTTATAATTATAATCTGAAATGAATTATTTTTTCGAATATTTTTCCAATTATGTTCACATATGTAATTGAATTTCAATTATACCAGCATTCTATTAATACTGTTGCTGCGTATTACATTATAAATGAATTTTGGTTAGATAACTTCTTGTTACCTAAACATTATTAAATATATATGTACTAGCAGACTATGCCCGCTGCGCTGGTCAATATTTCCAATTGTAACTTGGATTAAACTAAAAGGTGAATTTGATCTTATATTTTAAACAATATGGGCTTCAGCGGGACCTTGCTCAATGCTGAAAACGATGTGAACGCCATTGCGATATAATATTATCTTAAGCGTTGGACAAAATCTAGCTATTAAGAAATAATTCTTTTAGTTGATTATTAACAGTGCACTTTTGTTAGGGTAATGAGACCTTTATGACAACAGGAATTAATAGCTCTATAACTAATCAACATATAATGAAATGTTATATACTAACGCCATTCCTGAAAAGTCATGTAAAAGCGCCGCTTTTATCAAATATGTTCGGTAGATTATTATTATTATTATTTTTTTTTAAGGCTGAACTTTCATAATTAGGTTCACTTAATATTTTTTTACTTTTTCTGATTCTCTATAAATAAGTAACGTTGAACAATATGTATATTCTAAAACCTTTCCAAGATTATTACCTAACTAATTGTGGTATATCCTATCAAAGTATTATGAACAATCGGAATGAAATGCAAATTTTCGTTTTAAATATATAGTATTTAGCTGATGATGATGCGATTTTGTGTAATGGAATTCATCGTGAAATTTTCGCTTCAAACATAAATGATCCTATCAACATTATAGCTAATACACCAATATGTGAAGTATCCGATTACGGAAGGTTAACTTGGATTCTCATGAGTAACTACCCAAAGAAAAGTGAATGTGTGGCTTTTGTGATACTTTTATGTTAGCCAGGCGCAGGTAATAAATCAACAAAGATTATTTTCATACCATATTCTTATTTTATTTATTTTCATTTAAAATACAAACCTTTCAGTCATTTCATTTAAAATACATGCCTAACACTAACTTCATTTTAAAAACTGAAAAGATAAATAATAACAGGAAATAATGCCATAATTAAAAACAAAGAATTATTTTCAGTTTACATACGCAAAATGTAACTACTGCTGCTGACATTTTTTTTAAATGCTATTAGCAAGATATGCGCACGGCTGTTATAAATGTATCCATTTTTTTTTTCTTATCAAAAATTATAAATCGCCAAATATTATTCCAATTCCAATTTCTTTCATTGAAAATTATTTTTAAGTCGTTACAAACATTGCTTTCATATTGAAAGATTTTCGTTGGTGCTACTTAGTTATCCCGTCGACCAATTTCGCTAAATTTTATAAATTGCGGAAGCGCTCGCCAAATTGTACAAATTGACATAATTTTTATTTTAAATAACGAAAGAACAAATAAAATAGTATAACATTAATAAATATACAAATAAAACGTCGAAATAAAAATCACTTGATGACGTAAACACGTGTAACTTGCTTAAAGTCAAGTGAATGCGACACTTACGATCAACCAATATTGGCATTTAATCTCATAGTTTGGCGATATATTTTTGGTCGACTGAATATCTAAGTAGTACCTTTTCGTTTTATAATGCTAATTTCTCAGTATTTTTTTTCCTTTTCCTTTACATAAAATCACTTTTTTTTAATTAAGATGCTTGAATTTTTTTTCAAACTCATAGAGCTCAAACTCTTCTTTTTTCAAACTCATTTTTATTCTTTACCCAAAAGAGTTATTATGAATTTTTCCGTTGGTTGAGTAATGGATGTAATGTTAGATATTTTCAGGTTTAGACGCCAAAGACACCGACAAATAAGAAAAATATGAAATATGTCATGATCTGTTGGACTTATAAGAATTTACTTGGTACCAGTGGTGGTTATTGAGTGGCTATATTTGGGGGCACTAAATGCATAGATGCCCAATTTATTCTTTTCTTACCAATATTTTTTAAGGGAAGCCTTTGTCCTTTTTTATTTGCAGAACGTTCAGCCATTAAACAAGTGAAAGATTTCTTAAAAAAAAAAATAATGGTAAGAAAATAATAAAATTTTCAGCCTTGCATTTAGTGCCCCAAAAATAGCCAGCCACCAGCCGCCACTGCTTGGTACCATTCAATTCAGCATAAAAAATAAATTGAAATATGCTATCATTTGAAGCATAATTATAATATCCGATTTTTTAAGGAATTTTTTCCCTACATTTGCGAAAACCGCGTTAGGAGTGATACTTTAGGAAATCATTTCTTAGCGGAAGTCTATGTCATAAGAATTTTTTTTACCACGATTTTCAAGATTTTAGGTTCAGTAGTTTGAGCTGTGTGTTAATTAGTCCCCTAATCCAAACTTTATTTTATATACTATACAGATATGCCATTTGGCGGTGACTCGATGATCGAAAATGAGTCCAATATCATTTGAAATATAGCATAACAGAGGAGAAATTACGAAGAAAGACGAAGAAGAAATGACGAATTACAAAAGAATTGTAATATTTTTTTTTCAAAACGTTGAATTTTTCGATAGTAATAACGCATGATTGCATAAATTTCTTAAAAAATTATCTTCATTTCCTAGATTTGGAAGCTGTGAATTTTCCTATAAATGAAATTGGCAATTTGGCTTAAGAAAAAATGAAATAAACAATAGATAATATTTTATTAAAGAAATATATATTATTCGTTGATCTGAGTTCAAATTTATAAATATCACATGCTTTCGGAACTATGGTGAAAAACATTTTAAAAGTATGAAATTATTTTACAATATGTATGTGTGACAGAAATTCACATTAAAATTTAAGTATTTGATTCCATATTTAAAATATTAACTTATATCTATATAAGTTACAATTGAACATAAAAATGTACTCAAAAAATGATCTCCTTCACTTAAAAAAAACACCATTTGCGTTGTGCATCAATGTAACGTTTATGCATTTTTGGCTTAAAATCACATTGTTTGGCGACAAAAGTAAATTAAAAAATCGTAAAGAAACAAGTAATAATTACAAATGTGACTCACAGTTGCATCTGCTTGTTTCTTCTATAAGTCACGTGATGGGCAATTGGATAAAAAGAAAAAGAAAGGAACAAAAAAAAATGTCATTAAAAATTCATCGAATCAAATTTTCAGATTAATTTCTATAATCTAACGCAAGCGATAAAAGGCCAAATATGGCGTATCAATTGTTATCCTTCTCATTAAATTAATTTTTAAGCATTACAAATATTTCTTTAACCCCTTCGCGACGGGAGCCTTTTACGAAATGTTTATTACTTTGCTACCGGTTTAAAAAAACAGAAGTTTGTGCCTATTCAAATCGTGAAAATGCTCGGATTAAATAAGGCTAATTTTACAAATAAATTTTACTGGTGAGGATAAACGAGGATTCTTAGGCCTATTTCCGGCACGTATACGTGTCGCTCGTCCCCAAGGGGTTAAGGTTTAAATTAAATATTTTCGTTTTTTAACATTATCCCTCATTTAAATGGATTTTTTTTTTTTTTTTTTTTTTTTTTTTTTTTTTTTTGTACAATAAGAGTAATTGTTTTTTTTTTCATTTTTTTGCAGTGTGTTTGTATTATTTTCTAACGGGTACAGGATTTCAATCCAACGTATTTCAAGTCATTTGTCGCCACAAAATAACCTCTAGCAACCTTTTCGTTCAAAATAGTAATAAAATACGAAATTTATTACCAAAAATCATAGTTATCCCTGTATATTTGACTCATAAACCACCGGGTGAATATTCTTCATCGAATGTCACAATTTGCAAAAAAATCCACCGGGTAGTTTTTGAAAACACTCGTGCGAAACTTTTAGAGCTTACTGCTTTATAATATATATGATGATGATATACAGTCAAATACGTTTGACACGAAAGCGCTTAACATGAAAAATCGGTTAACACGATATGATATAGTGGTCCGGACTGTATATTATGCAGTTTGATACATTTTTTTCTTTTAACACGAAACAAAAATCGTTTAACACGAAAAATTTCGTGTGTAATGTAGATTCCGATGACGAATCTGACAACACAAACAACGATGCAGACCCTGTCTCCTCTACTTCAGAAATGCAGAAAATAATTAAAATCGTGAGCAGTTAAAATCGTGCGCGTTTGAATGGAGAGATGAATCAAACAATAGGTGATCTCAAACAGTTTGTGGGCAATATGGTGCTGAAAAAGATACTTAAAAAAATATATCTAATTTTTCCCCCAAAAAAACAATAATTTTTCACTTGAATTACAATAAGAAATTACTTGGAGCAGTACAATATAAATAAAAACAACGTTTAAAGTATCAAAATACTTTATTTCTTGCTGCAAACTAGCTTCAGTAGCCATAGCGTACAGTCTTCAGTGCAAAATGTGATGTCATTGATCAATATTAATTGTCAATATTCAGTAAATATGATCATATTTTGCACTGATGTCGGTACGCTATAGCTACTGAAACTAGTTTGCAACTTGAAATAAAGTATTTTGATGCTTTAAACTTTATTTTTATTTATACTTTTTTACTTGCTATTTATCCTAATGCACTGTAAAAAAAAAATTCTGTAATGTTACTAAGTTTTTCTAGGAAACTGGGATTCCTAGAACTTTTTATGTAACGGCAACAACAAAAACAGCGTCTGTTACAGGAATTATTTTTGTTGCCGTTACAAAAAAAATTCTAGGAATCCCAGTTTCCTAGAAAACCTTTAGTAACTTTACAGATTTTTTTTTTTACAGTGTGATGCAACTTACTAGTAGTGAAAATATATGAAAGTATATGAAATCGAAATAAAATTTGACGACATCTAAAATATTGGTGAGTTTTTTTCTTTTATCAATCTTTTAACACGAAATTCTTTTAAGGCAAAAAGAAATTTCGTTCCCCTCGATTTCGTGTTAAACGTATTTAGCTGTATTATATATATATATATATATATATATATATATATATATATGTGTGTGTGTGTGTGTGTGTGCGTATATATGGGGCATTCTCACAATCTTTTGACTTTCATGTCCCTGAATAATAAGTTTTATTTTAATACACTTTTGTGTTTTTTTTTTTTTTATTTCACATACTGGTGAGCATCCCACTGCATGATTGCATAACAATATTAACGAGATAAATAAGTTTTGGACGAAGTTGGGGGTCCAAATACAAGGAAAACTCCTTTACCGTCCCGTGTCCCTGATGCTGATTTTTAAGTTTGGAGCTGTCCCTGTAACATTGTTTCAATAAAAGTAATTCGATGTAATTTTTTTTCTGAAACTGGGACAATTGTTTTATATAAACATGTAGCAAAAAATTAACCTGCATACATTTTTACGGTTGGTATTATTTTTTGAACTCTGTGCCTGGGTTTTTCTTCCTTACGTCCCCCTTGCTAAACTTATACAGAAAATAACTTCAGATGCAGCCACAGAAATTTTTTCAAGTTTTTTCTCATCCAGAAGTACGCTAAAGAAATAATGTCTAAAATTCTTTGACAGGAAATTTACTGCAGAATTTAAATCAGCATTTAAATATCAATTTCAAGATCGTGGCTTTATTGGTAGTCTTACCGTACCCAAGGTTTATTCCTGCACTTTTCGAGGTAAATTAAAAATATATATATATTTAATCTGATGTTAACAACTGTTTCAAAAATCAATGAACATTGTGGCTATCACATAATCTTAACATGATTTGCCTAAAATAGGTGGTAATTTTCCTTACCGTTCCATCCTTGCAGTCTCTTTCCTATTTTGTCCCTTTTCTCCTATACCGTCCTCTTTTTTTCCCATTCCGTCCATTTTTTCCTATACCGTCCCCTTTTTTTACCTTACTGCCCCTTCTTTAATACCCCTTTAAGACGATGTTATACCAAAATTTTGTACTAAAAATACTACATTGTCATTATTTCTTATTTAAATGTCCTGTGGGTACTATGCAAATTTATTATAAGTAAAAATTTCAAAGAAAATAAAAAGTTTTAGCGGTAAACTGGCAAGGAAAATTAAACTCGCAAAGTTTAATTTTCCATAACATAAGTTTAACATAAACCTCAGTTAAATAATTTTTTTGTTGTTGCTGACCATTTTTTCTTTAATTTAAATCATTAAGGCATTAATATATATATACACAAATATATGCGTGTGAATCAATGTTTAATTTAAATCAATTAAAAAACAAGAACGACACTTACAGAATTTACAAATAAAATAAGTAAATACAATATTACAATTATTAACACAATTGTCACAGTAGCAGAAGCATCATAAACTGACTTCATATGAGGACATGAGTTTCAAAATTAGCCTTATCCAGAAAATTAAATTATTGGAAATTGCGAAAACCCCTGACTACGTCCATTAGTTTTCATTGTAAATCAAGATTTTGCAATGCCAGAAACACAGGATATAACTATTTCTTTTGAAGATTGTAGTATTTTTTCGACGCAACTTCACCAATAGTACAGACTGACGGAGAAACTCGATTTTTATAATTTTACATAAGGCGAGTTTTGAAACTGACGTAATGTATACTATTATTATAAAGAAGTAAAAATTGTTTGTTTGTTAGAGGTAATCTCTGGAGCTACCGAACCGATTTCAAAAGTAACGGTATCAAAATGATGGTATTAGTCCAAATTAGAAACATAGGCTATATTTTATGTCGATGCAACTATCCCAAAGGGGGTGCAGGAGCATAACACGTTCTAAAAATGCAATTTTTGCGTTACTGAAGGGCCTAGAAATATGAAATTTGGAATAGTAATTATAAGATATAAATGATGTCTAAGAACAGTTTTTAAAGAATTCGAAATTTAAAAGCGGTGAAAATGCACAAAAAGCGTTCAAAAAATGTTCTAAATGGTAGTTTCTTCATAATCTCAGGAAATACCAAACCGATTTAAAAAAATATTGGCGTCAAAATGATGGTGACGACGCTTGCCTCAAGATAGGCTATGTTTTATATCGGTGCCACTACCCCCAAAAGGGTGCAGGAACAAAAAACGTTCTAATAATGCGATTTTTACGTTACTGGAGGGCCTAGAAATATGAAATTTGAAATATTAGCTACTTATTAGATATAAAGGATTTCTAAGAACAGTTCTTAAAGAATTCGAAATTTAAAACGGGGAAAATGCGCAAAAAGCGTTGCAAATAACGTTCTAAATTGCGATTTCTATGCAATCTCAGGAGGTACTGAACCGATTTCAAATATAATGGTGTAAAAATGATGGTGAAAGATCTTACTCCAAGATAAGCTATATTTTATATCTGTTTCCACTACCCCAGAGGAGATGCAGGAGCAAAATGCGCGAAACGTGTTCTAAAAACGTTCTAAATGCCCATTTGTCAGCAATATATCTCAGGAAGAATAAAACTAATTACAAAAGTAATGTTAGGAAATTGATGCTGACAGCCTCTGCTCTAATATAGACGCTATTTTATGTCGCTATAACTATCAACTAGACGTTGCAGGAGCAAAAAAGCGTTTTTAATTTCGATTTTTGTGATCGGTAGGGGCTAGCAACTTAAAATTAGGCAAGGTACATATTTATTAGATATAAAGGATTTTTAAGAACAGTTTCGAAAAAAGTAGAAATTTAAAAAAGGGTGAAAATGCGCGAAAACCGTTCTAAAAACATTCTCAATTGCGATTTCTACTCAATCTCAGGAAATACCAAATCTATTTCAAAAGTAATGGTTGCAAATCAATGGTGACAGTCCCTGGTATAACATAGGTTATATTTTATGTTGCTGGCACTACCAGCTGAGGGCTGCAAAAGCAAAAATGTTCTAATTTGCGTTTTTTGCACAACTGAGGGGTCTAACACTTTGAAGTATGGCATGGTATTTACTTACAAGATACAACTGCTTTCTGAGAACAGTCGAAAGAAAATTCCAAATTTAAATGGATGAAGTGAGCGAAAAGCGTTCTAAAAACGTTCTAAATTACAATTTTTATGCAATCTTATCAAATACCAAACCGATTAAAAAATAATGATGACAAACAATTGGTGATAGAACATGCTCAAACATAATCTATATTTTATGTCTTTGCCACTACCACTAGAGGGCTGCAGGAGCTATAAACTTTCTAAATTGCGATTCCTGAGATACTGAAAAGGCTAGAAACCTTAAATATGGCATGGTGGTTACTTATAGAATATAAATGACCTTTAAGGATTGTCGAAAATAAATTCCAATTAAAAAGGGGTCAAGCGAAAGGGAGGTGCTAAAAGCATTCTAAAAAAGTCCGAAATTACGATTTCTATGCAATTTCAGGGAATATAAACCGATTATAAAAGTAACAGTTGCGAATCGATGGTAACAGTCTCTGATCCTACACAGGCTATATTTTATGCCGATGATTCTACCACCTGCGGTTCACACTAACAACAAACGGCCTTTAAAAGCTTTCTAAATTAAGTTTCTGTGGAATAGTAGGAAATAACAATCCGATTTCAAAATTAATGTTGGCAAATTAATGGTGACAGTTCCTATTTCAACATAGCCCTTTTTGTTGAGAGAGGTGGTAGGTCTTGGAATTTGACATGATAGTTAATTTTAAGATGTAAGAAGATGGTTTCTAAAAAATTAAAAACTTCAAATGAATACTGAAATAAGTGTATTAACTGAGCATAAAAGTTTCAAAGTATTTTCTAAATTATCATTTATTTAGTTTTATTTCGTTTTATTAATTTGTCTTATTTCTGCCTAATGCAGTGTAATAATATTGTTTAATCAAACTGTGTTTTAAATAGTAATTTTTGAATTATTCCTAAAAGTAATAAGTACCTTTTAATAAAAAAAAAAACCTTTTAATAAAATAAAATATTACCTTTTAATAAAATAAAAATTTAGTTAGTACGTTTTAATAAAAATTAGACATATAAATATCACTGGGCATATTTAAAATATTATGCGAGCAAAGCCGCGGGGTTTGCTAGTATATTTATAATCCATAAACATTATTTAATTGCAGCTTTTGATTCTACTACATTTCTTCAAGTTTCCTGACGGCGTCTTTAAAACTGGTTGAAAACCCTTAATATTATAAACAAATAAAAACCAAATTTCCTTAATTTTTAAAGAAACTTTTATATTTTCATAAACATAAGTGCTATTTTTACTCAAATGACTACAAATTTTGTAGAGAACCTTCATAGTCATCTGTTACAGCGACAGATCATTTCGAGCATTTTATTTTACAGGGTGATCGCAAATAGTATTATTTTTCTTATGAAATTTCTGGTTTACCCCCTGATTGTCCTCATGATTAAACCTTCGAAATGCGAACCCTTGCATTTCATTTTATTTCAGTTAATTTTTATTTTCTTCTATCTTTCCAAGAAGGAAGTATTGGATTCGTGAGAATTTTCGACTTCCGGTTTTCAACAGATTTACACGTTTTAAGGGTCAGAGATCCCGAAAAACATGATTTTACAAAATGAGTCTGTCACTCTGTCTGTCTGTGTGTATTTGTTTACACAAATTTTGTGGGTGCTCTATCTCAAGAACTAATGCACGGAATTTAATAAAAAAATATATTTAGTTACTCCCTGATATAAATTGTTGCTGATTAATTTTTGGTGTAAATCGCTCAACAGGTGGCGCTGCTATGCTGATTTTTGTATGATTTCCGAAATAGCTCTATCTTAAGAACTAATGCACGGATTTTATTCAAACTTCAGGTTCAGTTAGTCCTTGATCTGAATTTGTGCTGTTTACATTTTGATGTAAATCGCCCAACAGGTGCTATGGTGCATTTTTCCGAGTACTGCAATAGCTCTATCTCAAGAACTATCGTATAAATTTTCATCTAACTTTGGATTCAATTAGACGAGTTGTTGCTGATTAGGTTTTGGGGTTAATTGCCCAATAGTTGTCGCTGCTATGCTGCATTTTGCAGGGTTTACACGATTTTAGCGATAATCATATCTCAGGAACTAGTGCATGGAATTTCTTCTGTTTAGAATCCTCATGGTGACCATAGATTGTCATTTAATTTTGGCAGAGTGATAGCGAATTTTGAAGTCTTAACATGTATAAGATAGAAGAAAGTTTTAGGATTATCACATCCGACTAGTGGAAATTGAAATACAAAATCTTAAAATCTTTGAAGCATCTATTAATTTCTCTGGAGAAATATGAGGTTTTAAATTTGCTTCCGCAAAAATATCAATAGAAGTCTAAGAATTCTTCATAGGTAAAAGCCACTTAAAATAAAAATAATGGCTATATGAAAATTGAAGCTTACCATCTAGCATAATAAAGAATTGTTTTACAAGTCTATTATTGTCATTAATAAGAAAGCGGTTTCAAGTATTTTTTGTCAATTATAGGAATAATATTATATTACAAAATTTAACGACATGAACATAAAAATGATCTTGAATCAATATCTTGAATGAAATATCATATTTATTTCTCAGGAGCATCTACAGAGCCAAAAAAAAAAAAAAAATCGATAAAAATATTCTGTTTTAAACAAGAAAAAAAATCACAATTTGTGTGCTAAATATTAAAGGATTTACAAACATGTTTGTTTTCAGATTTCCCATTTTTCATGATTTAGTTTAAGAAAAGTGCATCATGTGTTTTTATATTATTTTTTACAAATTATTTTTTTACCATCAAAACAGTATGAACTATAAAACAAAAATTTATTCCACAAAGAAAAGTATTTTAGAAAGGTATGTACTTTAGTTTTGAAATTAAATAAAGTAAAACCAGATTAACATGACTTTGGTTAAATCGAAGAATAAATCGAACTTTTTAAAATTTTCACAAAGGGTGACACGTGCGAAATCCGCTTATAAGAATTATTCTCATGCTCTTCCTTCGTTATAGGTGGTTTTTACTGTAATAGTAATATTATTATAATGCTTTTTATTAATTGGACAGCTGTCTATATTATAAAGCAAAAACATGTCCGTAATTAACGATGATGTCATGTCGAAGATTTCAGCGACCTGAGCAATCAATTTCACCTTTTTGAAAGTTTATAAAGTTCTAAACATCGCATAATTTCATGTTTTATACCTCTGAACAGTAAAAAACGTACCTTCAAATTCAGTTCATTCGAAAACTGCATCTTAATTAGCTAATTTTCAAAGATGCATTTCAAGAATTCTTTTTTTTTTTTTTTTTTTTTTTTTCAAATCTTTCTCTATAAGATGCAACTCGATTACGGAAAATCTACCTGTTTGCACTTAAAACAATATAAATTGTTCAGCATTTTCCTGGCTAATATTCCATACCAAAATTAAAATTTCGCCAATAAATAAATAAATTAATTAAACACAAGTTTAACAGATATGCATTAAAACTACGCGCTTAAACACTGAAATAATCAAAATAATCAGAAAGAAAAAGGCTTCTGTAAGCAGTGAACTCTTTTGCTATTAACCTCTAGCATGTGGCTAATACGAAAGTACCGCTTTTAGTAAATTCCAAAACTTTATTTGATTTTGTAATTGGTATTTTTTATATTAAAATGCTTTGTGGTGTCGTTAACATCCTAAAAACCTATATTGAATGCAAAAATTCTATCAGAGTTATAAAATTAAAAATGGTTTTCGCCTATCCTCTGTAAACCAGGCAGTATGTTCCGTAACCGCTCGGTTTGAATCCCCTGGTTTCGACGAAAATTTAAACTTTTAAGGTGTCTTTTTACATTAAAATGGCCGTTTTCTTGAAATTGTTTTATTATTTTATTTGAAAGAGCAATCGTTTACAATTCTAAATCTGTTTTAATTTTATTTCTATGATTACTAGAAGAGAAGTTACGGCCAATTTAATAAACAGGAAATAATGAGCCAAATACCGGAAGTGGGCGTACGAAGGCCAGCAGAAATGTGAACAATGTTTCTATGAGAGTTGTGAATTTCCAACTGGGGGAAAGATGTCCGGGCCACGATTTGTACCAGGAATCTCTTGGCTGAAGCTGTCAATGCTCTACCAACTGAGGTATCCCGGACGAATCTGGAGGACGTAGTTCACAGAGCTAACCTTATTGATCATTGCATTATCTGGTCTGATATATGAATCAGCTCAACACAATAAGTCGCAAGTAACGGAACCAGATGATATGATCAATGAGGTAAGCATCCTCTAGATTAGTCCGGGATAGCTCAGTTAGCAGAGGATGAGCATAGATTAAGGACCAAGATGGGACATTTACGGCAAAATCTGTAATGGCAACAGTATTAGCGTCACTACCGACAAGGGGGAAGAATTAACAAGCCTCCGAAATTTACGTATGTTGAAGAAATATGTTTACGCTCTATGCGTTGAATATCTATTCTATCCTAAAACGAGGCAGGTCAGCAGGTGTCAGAAGATATTCTATCCATGCTTGTTTTATTTATTTAGCTGCTTTTTTTTTACCCTACTTGTATTGTTCATCTTTAACTTACAAAATGATAATTAGAGTCATAATATAAAAGAAAACCCCTTCAAAATTCTGTTAATAACGTAAATATGTAAGTTTATGAAATTAAATTGTAAAAAATCAAATTCAGGTATTGTGTTAATTTATTCACATCGAATAAAACTTTATTGAGTGTAATGTCAGTACCTCTATTTATTTTTAACTCTTAGATTTATATAATTCTAAAAATTAGTCTAAAGGAATTTTTCCCCATCTGTAATTTTATTATTATTTATTATATGTTAATATTGTAAATATTATTGAATTGATTGTACGTTATTTACATTAAAAACAATAGTTTTATTTTATCTGTAAGAAAGTGAAAATGCGTAAATTTTAAAAGATTAATGTAACGATTGTTTAATACGTTAAACTTCATAAATTAATAAAACATCGGCTATAAAAATTTTCCTACCGAATGGAAATATTTATGAATTTTTTTGGGATTTGTAGATTGCAGTACTTCGTATATTTTTATATTACACCATTACTTTATGTAGCTTTAAATCCAGTTATATCATATTTACTTCATATATAGCATTTTTAACGAAACATTTACCCTGTTTTTCGTTGCACTTAAATCGTTCACTCATCATGTAAAAAAAAAAAAAAAAAAAAAAAAAAAAAAAAAACATATATTTGTGAATGAACATAGAATAGATATTAGATATATATAATAGAATAGCTATTCTATGTTCATGTATCGGTGTAAGATTCTATAGATCCTATTGAAAACGTAAACATGCAACATTAAAAAAAGAAAGATCAGAATAAGGTAGATACTCAATAATAAAAATTTTACAAGCATGGGGAGTTTCTTCCCCATTGTCACTAAAGGCACTACGATCGCAATCGCATTACCATTACGCTCTATGGAACTGTCCTATCTTGTATGTTAATCTATGAGAATGGGCAACTTCTGCTAAGAGATCCCTGGTTCGAATCCTGGCACCACCATCTTTCGCCCAGTTGGAAATTTACAACACTTATGAATTATTTGCCAATTTAAATAACTGTGTTAAAATTAATCTAATGTTTCTATGAGTCAATAGCACAAAACGCGGAAATTGCAGTTTTGCGCAATAAAATTTCTATTTAATGTTCTATAGTGCAATTTTCTTTTTTACATTCTAATAAAAAATATTCTTAGAAGTATTTTCAAGAGATCCATAATAACACAAAAATAAAGCCATTAAAAGACTTAAAATTTCAGATTTTCATTTTCCTGGCATGCCACACGGTGATGTGTGCAAAGTAAAAAACTTTCTGCTATCATGTACAAATATCTTTTTCTAGTGTCATATAAATGTGTCACAGTTGATACATATTCCATCTGAGTAAACAGTAGTGCAATGATTTCCTAGTTTTCTAATTACTACTAAAATGCTCATTGTTGCGATCTATAATGCGGATTCAACCCAAACTCAATGCATCAATTACTTTAAAGATCTAGCAGTAGAAATTTCCTATTTCTTTCTGCACATCTGCCGACATTCAAAAAATTACAAGAGATGGCAAGTGTACTTTTTTACTGTTTGACGTTAAAACACAGTCGCCGGTGTTTATTTTGTAAAAAAAAAGTATAACAAGAATCGAAGATGCGGGAGTTTCTCGGTCACTTATCCCCTTAATTCTCGCTCCCGTCATATTCACGGGCTGTGTCTTTTTTTCAGATTATTCAGATTTATTTCATTCCCACCAGTTTTATAGATTAGTGTAACTGGCTATATTATGGTATCATTTTATCTGTCATTAAAAAAGGTGAGCATTTCTTTTTCCAAAAAGTGGTGACAATAAGCAATTTGAATTAATAAACCGTAATTTTAAGCGACCGTTAAGGGGTTAAGACGGATAAATTTAACCTTCAAGTAAAAGTATTTATTATTCCAACTGTAATTTCACAAATGCAGAGAGCTCTCCTTACACTAGAAGTCCATCTTGTCAATATTATGAGGTACGACATATAGCCAATGTTTAGCAAGTAAATATTCAATCAGCATCTACATTATAAATGATGTTACAACTGCTATTATGTGCTGTTAACCAACACTTTTCGTTCTGATTACGTACTTAGGTGTTAAAATAACTCAATATGCTTCGAAACTGTATCTCTGAAACTCATAAAAGCTGTTTAATACGTGTATGTCTACGATATCTGCGATGCGTCAGACGTTCCCAGCTAATGACAAGATAAAAAGAGGAATTAGATGCGAAGGTAGAAGAAATGTACTGCGGTCTTCCCGATAAAGTGAATATAATTTAGAATAATAAAAACAAGAAATTGAAAATTAAAGTGTGATTAGGAGAACAAATAATTTAGTAGGGATTTGAAAATTATATATGCATTCAAGGTTAAAATAAAAAAAGGGATTAGCAAGATACCCTGATCGATTCCGAGAAAAAAATAAATGGGTCAATTGTTTTAAATAGGTTTTTGAAAAGAAAAATAATGAATATCGTACGCATTTAGGTTTAATGTAAGAAGGTTAAAATGTATTACTGAAATATTTTTAAAGATATATGAAAAATAAATGTTATCGTACGAGAATTTCATGAACTACTTTTAGAAAACTTACATTAGACAAGAAAAAATTAAAAAACACTTTCATGTATGAACGAATTTTAAATTTCCTTTATATATATGTCATATATAGTATTAATTACAAATATGTACATATGTATATAAATAAATATATATATTTATTTATATGCATGTATCAGTAATAGTGCCTTTACTTTACAAAATTCAAAGCATTAATTTTAAACCGAGATATTTTATTGTTCTTAATGATCTACTGTATGTATTTTTATATATCGTAGACGGTTGTGAAAGTATTCCGTTCCATATGTGTGTTTCCAGAAAATTATTATTTGGATTGAAGGTAGTCTGAAAAACACATGTGCAGTTAATTTTAATGTTTAATTTTATATTTATATCAGAAATAAATAGTTTTAAAAAATGCATAATAAATTTTGTATAATGGATAAGAATGCGTAATAATTCAATTATGTTCATTTTTCTGCTTAACAAAAATACAACGAGTACATGAAAGGATCTATTTTTCTTATTCGTGAATGAAATATGAAAGTAAATCATACATGCCACATTAACGTTTTTCCGTCTTCTGAAGCTATTTGTTAGCGAAATAAATGAACTGTCTAATTTTATAATAAAAAGTAAAATAGGCGTATTTTCTAATTTTATTAAGTATAGTGCTACATGATAACATTAGTGATATTAAAACACAAAAGACGAACCCTAGAGTTTAAATAGAAAATATTGTTTCTGGGAACATTTTGTTAGAGCTAAAATCCGAAAATGTCACGAAGAGGAAGAGATTGTTTGGGCGTGTAATGGAAAAAGTCACGTAAAGAAACATATTTTTGGCAAATTCTAATAAAAGTTTATAATAAAATGATAGCTTTTTTTCTACACCCATAAGTTTTACAAGACATTGGTGATTATGCTTGATAATGTCTTTAGAACTTTAGTAGAACTAAAGACAACTGCAATTAATATTTTCCACAGATTCCGTTAATTAATGTAACATTTACTTTTGTCTCAGCTAAACGTTTTTTTTTTTCTTTTTATCCTTCTTTATAAATATAAATTGTCATATACGCTTTTATATTGGATGCTAATTTTTATAAAAGATACTTCTGTGCGTTCGAATAATTCTGTACTTAAACAGTGTGTTTTATAAAAGATAGGCAAAACATTAAGAGATGGTAATACACATCCAAACAATCAATTTTCATCAAATAATGCATGGTCGGAAATAAAACGCAAAGTTGCTGGCGCATTTAGAAACATAGCCCAAGCAAACATTAAAGCTCTGATTTTGTTGCGAGTTATCGAAAAAAGAATGCCACTAATAGCATGCAAATGTGATATGGTAAGAAGAAGAACGCGTATGCAAAATTTCGCCTCGATTAATACATAAAAGCCGCTGATCCGAGTGTGCAACTGTCAATCGCGGGAGGAACGTATAGGAAGATTTTGCCCTCGACTATTAAGGAAAAGGCTTGATATAATAATCATATAATATACTCATATATTACAAGGGGTATAAATGTTTAACATGAATATTACTATCGATACGTTTTGTTTCTTAATATGAAATGTATAAATAAGTAAATTTACAAATACTTCTTCTCTGCAAATGAACACAAGTTAATTTACAATATTTATTGTAGGTATGGAACAAACAAGACTTGTGTTATTTATTACATTACGCCCAATAGGGAAAAATCGGCGTATTTTAATGACATTACACTATTTTAAACATATTAATATTTATATATATCAGACTACAAGACTATACAAGACTACAAGACGCTTACTATTGAAACTGTGGTTGCATATAATTTACTGTTCATTTGCAGGTACACACAAAAGTATTTCGCTACAAATTTGAGTGCAAATAATTTATTGCTCATTTACAGCGACGCTCAAAAGTATTTTGCTATAGTACTGCCTACGAAAAATAATTCCTGGAAGTGCTTTTACAGTTGTGGTACGCGTTTTGAAATTTACATTTTTTTTTTTTTTTTCAAATTAATTTGTGTATATAAATTCTATAGATCATATACAAAGTTACACAAAAGATCGTAAGTGTACAATTCCGTTTAATGATGAAAATGGCTGAATGGTAATTTTTAACTGTGCTTACGCATTTAATAGAACCGAATTTTATCATACTATGTAGTATACTTACAAGTCTATAAATCCTATACAGTATAGGTGCAGATTCCCAAAATTATTAAGGAGCCAATGGTTCCTAAACTTAAAAAATCCAGTCGTTATATTGTGAAAAATATGCATAAAAGTTTATATGGGAAAAAATTCGGGAATTCAAAGTGAAAAATAATTTGTTTAAAGTATACTGTACAACAAAACATAGACTAAATAAATCAAATTTGTACATTTAATATAATCACAAAATTCTTTTAATTTGGGTACAAATTAAGTATAATATAAATTTTAAACTATGTACAGTTCAGAATATAAAGTTGGGCAAGATACAAGTTAAAAAAATATGCAAAAAGATAAGCAATTGCGGTAGTGGAGAATGTTAGGAAAACAATATTTTTTTATTTTTATTTTGTCCTACAAGAGTACATATAAAAAAAAAAAAAAAAAAAAAAAAATGAGAATATTTGAGTAATATTATTTTGCACTAAAAAAATCAAAATACAATTCAAACACTTATTTATGAAGGACACACAATAAAAATTATCTTATAATATCTTATCACAGACTATTACAAGGGTGATTCTGTTGCGAATTTTCCGAAAATCTAAGGCATTCGGTTACGAAAATTCAGACCTAAAAAAATCGCGAATCTTGACAAACGAACGCCAAAAAAATCAATTTTGTCAGACGTTCGCAGAAAAAATCGCCAATTTTGCCAAAGGGTCGAGAAAAAACACGAATTTCATCAAAGGATCGCGAAAAAACCCGCAAATTAAGTCAAAGGATCACAAAAACGCGAATTTTGTTAAAGAAGAGCGAAAAATCGCAATTTCGTCAGAGGATCGCAGAAAAAATGCGAATTTAATCAAATAATCCCGAAAAAAACCTCGCAAGTTTTATCAAATGATCACAAAAAACACAGATTTCATCAAAATACCATGGAAAAAACGCCAATTTTGTTAAAGGATCGCAAAAGCACTGCGAATTCCGTCAAAAGATTGCAGAAAAAATGTAAATTTTGTCAAAGAATCGTAAAAAACTCTCACATATTTCGTCAAATGATCGCGAAAAAATGGGAGATATTCCCTTTTTTCTCCGACCGGTTGACGAAATCAAATTATTTCAATTGTTGATATTTGCGGTTTTTTCGAGACGGAATGATGAAACTTGTCTCTTTTTTCCTCTTTGACCGATTGACAAAATTTGCGTTTTTTTCTATCGACCGATTGACGAAATTTGCGGTTTTATTTTATAAACAATTGATGAAATTCATGGTTTTATTTGGCTAGTGACCGACGGAATTTGCCAGATATTTCCAAGACGGTTTTTACAAATTTCATGACCGATCGAGGAAATTCACGATTTCTTTTGATGAAAGATTGACGAATTGATTTTGCGGAAACTTGCTAAATAAATAAATAATAATTCTAGGAATTCTGCTAATTCGTAGAAGAATCACATGCCGATATCTAGTGTCTACCTGTAAGAACATATCTGAATAATCCCAGAGCTACAAATTTAATGAGTGGGAACCAAACGTATTCTTTTCTCGGCTCAAATTTTTCTGCGTCGCAAGTTTGGTATACCACTGTTGTTGAATTAATTCGCGGCGCACATCAAACGTCATTTTTTATTCATGATCCCGCGGACGTTGCAGTTCTTTAGAAGAAAATTCAATGAATTTACGATTCCGCGGAAATGTGGCGTCCATGTTTAATCATATTTTTTAAATATGGACAGTAAGAAAAAAAGAAAAGTGATAAATATCGTGTGATTATGGAGGAGACATAATCCAGCGATTGATAAGAAAAAAAATAATCCGAAAACCATTCGGCAAAAAAGAGGCATCCCTATAAGTAGAATGGCGACTTAAATGTAGAAAGTTAGTCGCCAAAGCAAAAAAATTAGTTGCCACATGGCGACTGGCGACCGTGAATCTGCACCTTTACTATACAGGGATGCACAAATAATTCAGGTAATATTATAATTATTGATGGTAATTGCAGAAGTGTATTCAAATGCGTTATGCATTTCCTAAATTGTCTATTTAGACATCTTTCGCATTAATAAACTGTAAAGTTTTGTTATAGTATTCTGAATGTGTGTGAAAGTGTTAGACAATGCTGGAAGCATGTTTTTTTGTTTTTGTTCTGTTTATAACCGTGGTGTGCTATTGTCAGGATTTTTTTTACAAGATTATGCAATAATGTTACTAAAATTAATAATATAATTATTTAAGAATTCAGCAGCTAATCATTCCATATGTTTAAGTGTACGAAAACATTTTTTATATAAAGGATGAGTCATTTTTTCGGCTCAAATTTTACCAGTTTCTAACAAAGGAGAGAAGTGTTTATGAATTGGGTTTGTCTGTCCCTCTGTCTGTTTGTCCGTGTTATAATTCAAGTAAATATAGTGCGATTACCATGAAATTGATATATGTTACTGGGGTTTAGTTTGGTCTGTTCTGTTTTGAAAATAAAGTGTGTAGCTCTTACGGTTCATTTGCAGGTCCATTCAAAATAATTTCATTACATTATGGCCTATGGTGAAAAATTGTAGCTCTTACGCTTCATTTTCAGGTTCATTCAAAATAATTTCATTACATTATGGCCTATGGTGAAAAATTGTAGCTCTTACGGTTCATTTTCAGGTTCATTTAAAATAATTTCATTACATTATGGCCTATGGTGAAAAATTGTAGCTCTTACGGTTCATTTTCAGGTTCATTCAAAATAGTTTCATCATGGCCTATGGTGAAAAATTGTTCGCTGTGTATTTGAAATTGTTACACTGTTTTAAACATACTGAAAATTATAGACCGTATATTTCCGTGTATATTCCGAGAATTTTGGGATTTTTTTTTTTTTTGGCTCGAAAGTAGGGTGTCGGCTTATATACGAGTCTGAAGCAATTTCAAAATTTTATTAAAATAAACAGGATGGTTAACATAAAAAGAAACATAAAATATACCAACAATTTTCTAAAACTAATTTAATACTCCGTTCTTTTAAATTGAAAAAAAGTCATGAATCATCTTTTACTGTCCAAGTCATTATCAGAATTTCCAAGCAACTCCTAAAAATTTGCTTTCTCTCATTTGTAGATGAGGATGAATATCTCCAAAATCTAATTCATCATCATCGCCATCTTCTTCAAAAATGGCACCATCCTCAGTTCCATTCGTCGCATTACGGATGCAACATTGTTTTAAAGATCGGAGGATCTTTTCTTGGGGTAATTTAAGCCAAGCTTCTTTCACCCATTGTGAGATAATAAAGATGTCAATGTTTTGTTAAAATTATGTACCTCCATTTGTCACAGCTGCATCACCAGGTGTCAGCCACTCAGTCCATTTCGAAAGGAGCCGGCCTTTAAGGAATCTCGGAAGTCTTACTTTTTAACTGACGGTGAAATTTAGCAACATGTCACATTTTATTTTTTCTAGGTCTCTATAAAACATAACTGCATAATTTTTTTAAATATAGACAACCTAATATCTCTTCTATTTAAAAATATTTTTTTAATGTTCTATATTGAAATTTTATTTTCCTTTTTTTACGTCTAATTTTGATAAAAATTTTAAAATTGTTTTTTGACTTGCATGCACTGCGCGCATAACCGTAGAAAACTATTGATTCAAGAGCCCCCCCAAAAATTGATAATGATGTAAAACTAATGTATATCTTGAACGTATACTTCATTTCTAAGCAATCTATTTATCTATTTTATTTGAAATTTAAATTTAAATTATGAAATTTTGAAAAAAATCATTATTTTATTAATTGCCAATTTTAAATAATCAATGCAATGATAATACTAAATTTGAAGTGTTAGTTATTGTTTTCCTAGAAATGAAGATATTTACCAAGTTTCATTCAAATTTCTTTATTAGTTTGTGAAAAATGTTCCGCGCAGTGTATGCAAGTCAAAAAACAATTTTATATTTTTTAATCAAAATTAAACATAAAAAATTAAATAAAATTTCAGTATAGGATGTTAAAAATATATATTTTAAATAAAACAGATCTTAGCTTGTCTAAATTTAAAATTTTATGCATTTATATTTTATAGAGACTGTGAAAAAAAATGAAATGTGACATGTTGATAAATTGCCCAACCAAGTAAAATGTAAGACTCCTGAGACGCCTTAAAATGACTCATTTAGAAAGACGTCCAAGTTCGACGAATAGAAGTAAGGCCGCCGGGGATCTACCGAAGATTTCTAGGCGATATCAATAATTCGGAGAGAATATTTTTTTATTAGCTACGTAAAAAAAATAGTACTGTATCTTCGTTTCTTAATTTTTCATCACATTCGACAACATTCACATTCAACATTGGCTCATTCAACATCGGCTTATATACGGGTTTCCGATTTTAGACAATTTTTCACTGAAAAGTCGTATACTTGGCTTATATTCGGATCGGCTTATACACGGAAAAATATGGTATATCACTGAGGTGTACTGCAAACGCTTACTATAGAATCTGGTATGTATAGAATATATAGTTCGTTTACAAGAAGATACAAAAGAATTTTTCTGCAGTACTGCCAAAGAAGAATAATTGCTGGCGATGTTTTTCAGTTGTGGTACACGTTTCAGCATACGATGTAGAATAGGTACAAATGTTTAGATCACGTTACAAAGATGAACAAAAAAATTCTGATTTTTTTTACCGACTACTGATATATTTAAAAATAGCAAATAAAGCCTTTGTGTAACAATATTCAAAAGCAGAAAAACAACGTGTAAAAATGCACAAATAATACACGAAAAGCAGCAAACAGCTGTTTTGAATCTACTAGCGAGATTCTTCATCAGTGAAAGATAGCGAAAAAGGAACAGCGTGCTAGAAAAAGCAAGGCTGAGCCAAGAATCTAGCTAGTAGATTCAAAACAGCTTTTTGCTGCTTTTCATGTATTATTTGTGCATTTTTAAACGTTGTTTTTTCTGCTTTTTAATATTGATATACTGCTATCTGAATGTGTTGGAGTTTCAAAATCAATGCTAGATGCATGATTTTTCGTTATCTTTTTTTTTTCTCTTTTTTTACCTCTACATTCGATTCTTAGAGACTCTTAAAGCTTCAAAATTTTCGAAATTTCAATTTTTTTAGATGTTTAACTTCCATCTTTTCTGAACATTTTGATAGAATTGTTTCGTTGAAATTCACGCTTATAGAATCATACCCGATCAAAAGCTGTATTGGAGTTTCCGAAATTGTGAAGCCATTTTTCTCCAAATGACGTTTTTGAACATAACGCGCACGATATCTCAAAAACATCTGAATATTTTTTCATGAAATTTTCGAAACGCATGCGTTATGTTGGTCTGCATAAACTGAACCTAAAATTCCCTTTTTATTGTTCAAACAAAATACTTTTTTATGTGATGATACTGTTGAAGTTTTATTAGTTAGAAGTTGTTTTAGTTAGTTTAGAAGTTGCATTAGTTAAATACAACATTCTACTAAAAATATAAAAATGCTTTACATACAAATTTATTTAGTTTCAGTACTCTTATAATCTTAAGTATAAGTAGGCACCTAAATTTTAAATCTAGTTGCAAAATTTATTTTCTAATCCTGCGCGCAAGCGGTTATACCAATTTTCTGCTCGTGAAATGTCTAGCAGTTTGGTTGGTTGGTTGGTTGATTTTGTGACGGCCGATTATCTGCACTAGGGATATAGGCCCGAGGGGGAGTGCCCTTCGTGGGGGTCTTTCTAAGAGAACCTAACCCGTATTAACGCATGGAAATCCATGGTTCGAAGAAAACCACGAAAACTCCGAACGATTAGGCCGACGGGCGAGATTGGGATCGAACCCAGCACTTCCCGTCTACCAGTTTCGAGAGCAGAACCTCTCAGCCACTGGTGGGGCTCTAGCAGTTTGGAGTCCCCTATAAAAGCTAATTCTGAATCTTGCAATTTTTTAAATACGTGAAATGAAAGAACATGCAAATATCTTTCATATCAATAAAAATTGTGTTTTAAAATCATACACATTTTAAGATATTAAAAGTTGAAAATCGTCTGTTTCCTTTTTTCTTTCCAATTTTAAGAGTCCTGAGACCCCTTAAAAAAAGTCTTTAATAGATTTTAATTTTATATACGATACATTCCAGTGCATAATTTTCAGTTTCAATTTGTAAATTATTTATTGAACGTGCGTACTTCACTGTCTTTATCAAGATTTTTAATTAAATACTTGAAGTTAAAACAAAACTGTATTAACCTAATTAGACTCATTATAATAGTTTTCAATGATAGCGTTCGCATGAATGGTTTATTTGTGCATATGGGTATTATGCAATGCATTTAACACTGATGTAGTTAATTAATTTACAAAAATATTCTTACAGGACTTGATCGAAAACATTTTTTTTTTCATTTCTATACATTTATTTGTCATACAGTTAAATGCATTTCTGTTCACGAAGTTTCTAACCATAATTAAGCTGGATAGTTGCCATAATATGTAGTGAATTATTGCAAGCTATGTTTTATAAAAATGGTTTTATATTTCACTCACGTCGTTCATTAAATATCAAACAATAGAAAATAGAACCAGAAACATTTTGCCAAAAAACAAGAAAATAGGGGCAATATATATTCTTATTCGCAATAAATGAGAAAGTCTTTGAGAATTCTTTCCATACAACTATTTTACAGTTAATAAACATTTATTATTGTGTCCAAGAAACAGCTGGACTTTCTGTGTTACCTTGTTCAAACATAAAAGAAAATTTAGAAAACGAATGCTTTTGTATGCAATATTTGAAAATAAAAAGCATGATTTCGAAGTTATTTCCTGTACTCTAATAAAAGGAGTTTCATATCGAAATTAATATTTAATTTAATCCATTTAATATGAAATCAACTCAACATACCTACATTTATATTATTTTTATCATTAGTGTCATACATCATTTTGATAAAACGATTTTACTAAATGAAACGGATCGAAAAATGTTTTATTTTGTTTAAAATGTGTACTTGTTGTAATTTGAATTTATATACGATTATAAAAATAATAATAAATAAATAAAAACTACAAATGAAGGTTTAATTATGTCATTCCCAAGAAAACAAGTACATTACATTAGCTTTGCCATACTAATTTTTTTTTTTTTTTTTTTTTTTTTTTTTTTTAAACAAGTAAAACATGGAAGAAAATATTCTTGATATCATTAAACTTATCCTTAGTTAGAAAAAAAAAAGATAAAAATAATAAATTTCGAAAACATGATTTCCTGAAAAAGAAAGTTGGATTGAAATGCCTAAATGTGAAAATTCTTTAAAAAGAGGAAAAAAAAAAAAAAAAAAAAAAGAGAAGGAAAAAAGAAAAGGGAAGCTGGAAAATTGCCAATTCATGCATTTTTATGAATTTTTCCGTTCCAAATGTGGAAAAAAATGTTGATTTGTGTACTTTTACAAATAAATCCATTATACTATAAAATTTCAGCAAAATGTTCTGTAGTATATGTGTAGTATGATATTTTAATTAAAAGAATTATTCATCAGGTGGATAATAGTCGAACGGAATCCATTAAAAACAAATATTTAGAATTAATTATAGTAAACATAAATAAAATTTCATTAAAACTGTAATATTTTAATTAAAAGTGAAATTAATTTTCCTAAACATTTTGAGATTAATGTAGTAAATCACAGAAGGAATGACTAAGAAACAAAAATCTTAAAAAAAAGGCCCCTCATTTATATGTATATATATATATATATATATATATATATATATATATATACAGGGTGCATCTGAACTCTTGGGCAAAACTTTAAGGGGTGATAGTACACATTAAGACAAACAATACTAAATAAGAAACTAAGGGTCCCAAACGTCTTCCGAAAGAGATAGGCGCCTTTAAAGTTTAGGGTCTAAAATTTCAAATGATTATAAAAAACGGAAAAATTGGTCGATTCGTTTGCGGTTTTCACTAAAACTATTCTTTATGTCAAAAATGCCTATAGAGGGCGCTTTAGACTTAGGAGTAACCAACAATAATTTTTACCGTTATTTTTTGTATCTCATTACATGCTTTCAAACGCTTAGACTTAAACTTAAATTTTGAGCACAAAATCTGAATCCTTGGGAGTGGTTAAGTAGCACGAACTGAATTGCGTTCAGGAGTTAAAATTTCAAATGATTATAAAAAACGCAAAATTTGGTCGATTCGTTTGCGGTTTTCACTAAAACTATTCTTTATGTTAGTATTGTCTTTAAAATAATATTTAAAGATAAAGTTTAAAAAATGCCTATAGAGGGCGCTTTAGAGTTTGGAGTAACGAACAACTATTTTTTACCGTTATTTTACCGTCTCTTTACATGCTTTCAAAAGCTTAGATTTAAATTTTTAGCTCAAAATCTATATCGTTGGGTGTAGTTTAGTCGCGCAAACTGATGTGTTGAAATCTGAACACCCTCCTGAACACAGTTCAGTTTGCGCTACTTAACCACTCCCAACGATTCAGATTTTGAGCTCAAAATTTAAGTTTAAGTCTAAGCATTTGTAAACATGTAATGAGATACAAAAAATAACGGTAAAAAAAAGTTGTTGGTTACTCCAAAGTCTAAAGCGCCCTCTATCGGAATTTTTTGAACTGTATCTTTAAATTTTATTTTCAAGAAAATACTGACATAAAGAATAGTTTTAGTGAAAACCGCAAACGAATCGACCAATTTTTCCGTTTTTTATAATCATTTGAAATTTTGGACCCTAAACTTTAAAGGCGCCTATCTCCTTCGGAAGACGTTTGGGGACCTTAGTTTCCTATTTAATATGGTTTGTCTTGATGTGTACTATCACCCCTTAAAGTTTTGTCCAAGAGTTTAGATACACCCTGTATATATATATATATATATATATATACACTGGTGTCCAAGATTAAGGACCAGTCAAAAAATGCCAATTTTTAAGGAAGCGTATACTCAAAAGGAAATAATATAACTCAAATAATTACTAATCAGGACATTTTTCCCGATTACGATAATCAAAAATTTCTGCCTTAAAGAATCGGTGATAAAAGATTAAAAATTCTGTAAAAGACGCTCATCACGAAGAATTACTTACGCAGCGAAAGTGTTAAACATATATTAAAAAAAAAAAAAAAAAAAAAAAAAAAAAAAGATAAAATAAAAAGTGAAATAAGATAAAAACAGACAAACACAATGCATGTTAATCACCAAATTATCAATATATATATATATATATATTGGAAAAAGCAATTTAACTGGAATTTATGTCTTATTTCAATTTATGTTAAAAAAAATAAGCTAAGGGATCATCTTCTCCAAACGCTCAACGCGTTTACTTAGTTTGGACATCGTAATCGTCTACTTCGGTAAATTATATGAAAAGATAATAAATGATAAGTAATTTGGTGAAGCATTTTTGAATTGGGAAGGTGTAAAGATTGGAACTCGTAATGAAAAATTTATATGTAATCATTGCAAAACGGATTGCAGTTTTTGGTAGTTTTTAAAGTGTAATTGAAATTCAGCTTAGCGGAATGTACTGTAATAGTGAATCTGAATAACTGGAGATTCTAGAAATCGATTTTTGTTCAAAGATTGATATTTATTTCTCGAAAATGTAAATTTCTTGCGTTACATAATAAAAGCTAAGTTAAAGTTTGATCGTTTTAATGATGTATTAAAGATAATATCAGCTGTTTTTAAAATATTAAGAGGACGATGGACCTTAAAAATCAATTTTTTATTTTTTTTAAATTTCACTTTAAATATTACTCAAGGGTACATTATATGCATTATGGCATGCATTAATCACAAAAAAAATATTTAAAAAAAAAAAATGAAATTTTACGCGTCATCTTAGAAATCTTCGAAATGCCTCCTGCGCGTTCCATATCAATGAAAATCCCCAATATTTTTTTATAAAAGTTTGGTTTATATATATAAATAAAACTGTGCATCGGATTTTATATATTTAAATATAAAAGTTAGGTTGGGCCGAAAAAAAGTTTTTTTTGGGGTTTTTTTTTGATTAGCTATACCGCGGAAAACTTGCCTCAACGGTAGCTTAGAAAAATGCAAAAACAAAATACATAAATGTTTGCGTTTGGCGGTAGCCCATTAGCTCTAAAATTTGAGAAAATTTACGATTTTTATGATTTTTCTAATAAATAGCAATAAATCAAATAACTACTATAACAATTAGCTATAAGCATTTTTTAGTAGAAAAAGTATCAGAATGATAAATAAATGATAAAAATATAATGCATTTTAACTTTATTAGTCGCGCCTTACGTTTAAAAAAAACATTTTTTTTTTTTAAATTGACATATTTCCATTGAAACAAAGATATTTTTTCTGGTTATGTAAAATTACTGTTTGTAATGAAATATAGCACTTTACTTGTTTCTACTTTCTTTTGGTATTTTTAAATAAGATTTGCTTGAAAAACTAGGAATTGAAGATCTTGAGAAGTGTAATTCTTATAAAACCATATCTGGAATTGGAGCCAACCTCTTTTTGAGATGTATCGGTTACCAGCTTCACGCATCGTTCTACTGTTTGGGTGGTGACATGGAAATTCGTCAGACTCACACTCAGCCGCTGTTCCACCTGATTGGACATTAGACCAGATATCTTGATCGGTCACTCTTCGCAGTAAAGGTGGTGGTGAAAGTGTAATATTTTTTCCAGGGACTCCTTTCGATGTAGTCTGTAGATAGGAAATTAGTTTTGGTTGGTTAAAAACTCTTGATTGATTTTCTTGTAGAAGCTACGTTTTTAGCATTTATAATTCTTCTGAAACCTGACTATCTTATATAATCCCTTTTATTTACTTTAATACTTAAAAGAAAGTTTTCTGAATGGGCAAAAAATGCGTTCCTCTCAAATACTGTATCAATGACTGTCAGAAGAGTTTACTTTACTTGATTGGAAACCATACAGGTATATATAACTTTAGGAGAAAAAAAAGATCTTGTGTTCATCTGGTGGGTTTCAATACTTAAATACAATTGGATGACTCTGAAAGCCTTTGTTAACCACGTTGAGTGGGAAAGCGTGTCAGGTTTGCGAACAGATAAATGTTCACGACAGCTGTCTGATATTATAGCAGAACTTATGTCCAGCAGGTACTGCTGATCTTTGCTTAAAACTTTTCGGTAAATTTCTGGAATGAAACACTCAAGACTGTCAAAATTTAACACATGGAGATTCTTACATTTACTAAGTTATGTGCCAATCGGACCACTAAATGATTTTGATCCAGTCGTTTCACCATCTAAAGTTTGAAACAAATGCCGGAATGGCAATTCATTGAAATGCAAGAGTAACTCCAGGTGGTAAAGTTTGACGGTGTTGAGTGTTTTATCTGAGAAATTTACTGAAAAGTTTTGAGCAAAGATCAGCAGTATCTGCTGGACATAAGTTCTGCTATAAAATAAGGCAGCTGTCATACGATTCAGAGCCATACGATTGTATTTAACTATTGAATACCCACCAGACGAACACAAGATCTTAGGGGTTTGTTTTTTTTTTTCTCCTAAAGTTTTATATAGCTGTATGGTTTCCAATCAAATAAAGTAAATACATCATAAATGGAGCAGAATAACTATTTAAAGTTATAAAATCGTCAAGATACCTGCCCGAAAACTTGCTGAAAGTTATTGATACAGTAATTGAGAGGAACGCATTTTTTGCCCATCCAGAAAACTTTCTTTTAAGTATTAAAGTAGATAAAAGGGATCATATAAGAGAGTCAGGTTATAGAAGAATTATAAATGCTAAAAACGTAGTTTCTAAAAGAAAGTCAATCAAGAGTTTTTAACCACCCAAAACCAATTTCCTATCTACAGACTACATCGAAAGGATTCACTGGAAAACTATTACACTTTCAACACCACCTTTACTCCGAAGAGTGACCGATCAAGATATCTGGTCTAAGGTCCAATCAGGTGGAACAGCGGCTGAGTGTAAGTTTGACCAATTCCCATGTCACACCCAAACAGCAGAACTATGCGTGAAGCTGGAAACTGAGGCGTCACAAAAAGACGTTGGGTCGAATTCCAGAGATGGTTTTATAAGAACTACACTTATCTCAATATCTTCAATTCGTAGTTTTTCAAGCAAATCTTATTTCAAAATACCAAAAGAAAGTACAGACAAGTAAAGTACTATATTTCGTTACAAACAGTAATTTTACATAACCAGAAAAATGATTTTTGTTTCAATGGAAACTTATCAGTTTTTTAAAATTATGTTTTATTTTAAACGTAAGGCGCAACTAATAAAGTTAAAATGTATTATATTGTTAGCATTTATTTGTAATTCTAATACTTTTTCTACCAAAAAATGACTATAGCTACTTGTTATGGTAGTTATTTGATTTATTTCTATTTATTAGAAAAATAATAAAAATCGCCTATTTTCTCAAATTTTAGAGCCGATGCGCTACTGCCAAACGTAAAAATTTATTTATTTTGTTTATGCATTTTGCTAAGCTACCGTAGAGGCAAGGTTTACGCGGTATAGCTAATCGAAAAACCAAAAAAACTTTTTTTCGGCCCACCCTAATGAAGGTATTAAAAAAAATTCAAATTTTTTCAATTTTTTTGTTTACCTTTATATTCAAACATATAAAATTCGATGCACAGTTTTATTTATATATATAAACCAACTTTTATTTTAAAAAATATTGGGGATTTTCATTGATATGGAACGCGCAGGGGCATTTCGAAGATTTCTAAGACGACGCGTAAAATTCCATTTTTTTCTCAAAAAAAAAAAAAAAAAAAAAAAATATATATATATATATATATATATATATATATATATTGAGATAAATGCATGCCATAATGCATATAATGTACCCTTGAGTAATTTTTAAATTGAAATTAAAAAAAAAATAAAAAGTTGATTTTTAAGGTTATTTAAGGTCCCTTGTCCCGTTAAACTACAGAATGAATGAAGAGCACACGAAGTAAATGCTAAGAAAAGAAATGCGTTGAAAGTAATAGAGATTAGAAGTAAAACTTTTTTTTTTTCAAGATAAATTCATTTTTTTCTTACTTCAAAAATAAAAATCGTAATTTATTATTGTTATTCCCAACAAAACGCTATTTAACCTTAAGAATTATATTGCTAAAAAATAAACTTCACGTTTAAATTTTAAATCAACACATTTAAATATTCTTGACATCCTTAAATTTATCTTAATCTTAGAGCAAAATTGAATATGATTCAAGGGAGAAATATGAATGTTTCATGATAAAAGAAAAAAAAATGGGTTGAAATGCCTTAAAGCGAAGGTTCTTTCAGAAAACGGAATTCTGGAAATTCTCCAATGCGTGTATTTTTATGAATTTGTCCAAATTGAAAAAAAAAAAAAAAAGAACTGTTGATTTGAGTACGTTCAAAAATGAGTTCATTATACTTTATAGCTTTCTAAATAACTTTCTCTATATTGTGTGTGGTAAGATATTTCATTGTGAAAATATTTTACTTTATTGGGATATTCTTCTGCGAGTATCTTATTAAACATATTAATCATAAATCAAAATTTATTCGGCAGAATGAGCTGTAATTCGCTATCTGAATGCCTAAAGTTCCTAAAAATCGATTTTTGTTTAAATATTGCTATTTTTTCCCCATAACTTTTGAAACTTTCGTAAAATGCGCCATTAAAGCTAAATTTTAATCATTTCAATGATGCATTAAAGCTATTAACAGCAGTTTTGGAAATCCTAAACTAACAGAATGAATTAATAGCATAGGTTGGTTTGTTGATTTTTACTCTCCAATTATCTGCTCGAGGCATATAGGCCCAGGGGGGGGTGCCCTTTGTGGGGGGCTTTCTAAGGGAACCTAACCCGTATTAACGCTTGGAAATCCAAGGTTCGAAGAAAACCACGAAAACTCCGAACGATTAGGCCGACGGGCGCGATTGGGATCGAACCCAGCGCCTCCCGTCTACCAGCTTCGAGAGCAGAGCCTCTCGGCCACTGGTGGGGCATTAACAGCATAGGACTACAAGCATTATACGTAACAAAAGAAATGCAATGAATATAATAATGATTATAAATACATTTTTTTATTTGATTTTTTTATTTATAAAAAGTCTTAAATTATTAATGTTATTCCTAACAAAACTGCTGCTTCACCTTAAGAATTATATGTCTAGCAACCAAACTGCACATTTTAATTTGAAATGAACACATTGAAATATTCTTGACATCACTAGATTTATCTTTATCTTGGAATAAATATAAAATAATTTAAGGGAGAAATACGAATATTTCCTTATTTAAAAAAAAAAAAAAAAAAAAATGGATTGAAATGCCTTAAAGCGACGGAATCCAGACGGATTCCAGAAAATGGGATGCTGGAAATTCGCTAATACGTGAATTTCTATGAATTTTTCCTATTTGAAAGAAAAAAAAAATGATTTGAGTACTTACAAATGTGGGTTCATTTTAACTTTTAAAATAACTTTTGCTATATTATATGTGTGGCAGTATAATTCATCTTGAAAATATTTTACTTAATTAGGAAATTCTTTTGCGAGTATGTTATTAAAAAAATCTCACCAATTATAAAATTAAAGCCAGAAATATAATAAACGTTTATAGGAAGGTTTAATTATATTGCTGAAATTATATATCTAGAATCTAGCAAAGAAACTGCACATTTTAATTTGAAAAAAAAAAAAAAAAAAAAAAAAACATTGAAATATTTCTGACATCACTAGATTTACCTTTATCTTCGAATAAAGAGAAAGTCATTCAAGGGAGAAATATGATAGTTTCATAATTAAAAAATAAAATAATAATAAAAAAAGGATGGATTGAAATGCCTTATAGGGACTGTTCTTTCCGCGGATGCTGGAAATTCGCCAATGCGTGTATTTCTATATTTTTTTCCTGTTTGAAAGAAAATAAAATTGATTTCAGTACTTTCAAATGTGAGTTCAGTATACTTTATAACTTTCGCTATATTATATGTGTGGCAGTGTAATTCAAATGATAATCAAATTTCAAATTATTTGCTTAAAAGGCGCAAAGACCAACCTAGTGAAAAAGATTCCATGCCGGTACTCGAACTCGGGTCATCAGTATAGCGCACTGACGTTCTATCGACTAAACCACATGGAACGATACCCAGCCTGGAACTTCTCACTATTACAGGTTGGCAAGGCTACAAACGCAGCACAAGATGGAATATTGTATATATAGAACGTCATTGCGCTATATTGATCGCCCGGGTTCGAGTCCCGGCATGTAATCTTTTTCACTAGGTTGGCCTTTGCGCCTTTTAAGCAAATAATTTGAAATTTGATTATCATTTGAAATATTGTATGCAAGGTGAATGTCTCTCTCTGGAAAAATCTCCAAGTATTAATATAGGCGGTATAATTCATTTTCAAAATATTTTACTTTATTAGGATATTCCTTTGCGAGTATGTTATTAAACAAATCTCACCATTAATAAAATTAAAGTTATACATATAATAAATGTTTATTGGAAAGACTCAAGTTTGGAACTGCTAATGTAAAACTTACAAGTAATCGTTTCGAAGGTGTTAAACATAACTCACAATCTATTTGGCAGAATGAGCTGTAATTCTCGATCCGAATGTCTGCCGTTTCTAGAAATTTATTTTTGTTCAAAGATTGATATTTGTTTTTCCAAAAATGTAAAATTCTTGAAATGCACCATTAAAGCAAATTTAAAGTTTAATAATTTTATTGATTCATTAAGGGGACAGTGGACATTCAAATGATATCCTTCAATGTTCAACGGATTCCTTTGAAAATTTGAAGACTTGTTAATTCCAACCTCAAATAGTTAGACACAAAATTTGGTGTTAAAATAATAAAAGGTTTTTTAATTAATTACTATTTAAATTTTTAAAATAGCGACTAATTGCTATATTTTAAAATGTCCCTGCAAGTCGTTTCCATAAAACAGGAAAATATTAATTTATAAGATACATATTACGTATTAAAATAGAAGTTGGCATGAATTGTAAAACCTCGCTGAATAAATGAGCAAAAAATATAATTATGCTCTGTTTTTTTTTCTAAAAATATTAGCTATATATTTTCATATGCATATACATTTCACCTAAAAAAAACCCATGGAATTCAAATTTTCTACTCTAACATTTATTTAGTGTTGTTTATGGGGACGAGGGACCTTAAAAACCTTAAAAATGAATTTTTTATTTTTTGTAAATTTCACTTTAAATATTATTCAAGGGTACATTATATGCATTATGGCATGCATTTATCGCAAGAAAAAAAAATGTTAAAAAAAATGGAATTTTACGCGTCGTCTTTAGAAATCTTCGAAATGCCCCCTGTGCGTTCCATATCAATGAAAATCTCCAATATTTTTAATAAAATTTTGGATTATGTATATAAATAAAACTGTGCATTGAATTTTATATATTTGAATTTAAAAAATTAAAAAAAAATTGAAAAAAATTGAATTTTTTTCAAAAAAATTTCAAAAAAATTTGAATTTTTTTTCATATATTTATATTTAAATACATAAAATTCAATGCACAGTTTTTAATTTTTACTTACAAAAATTCTCAATTTATTAATGTTATACCCAACAAAACCGCTTCTTCACCTTAAGAATTATATATTAAGTAAACGAACTGCACATTAATTTGAAATCAACACATTGAAATATTCTTGACATCATTAAATGTATCTTTATCTTAGCGGAAAGAGAAAATGATTCAACTGAGAAATAATGAATGTTTCATGATTTAAAAAAAAAATTGGATTGGAATGCCTTGAAGTGACAAATCTTTAATGAAAATAAATGCTGGAAATTCGCCAAATCATGTATTTTTATGTATTTTTCTATTTGAAAGAAAAAAAAAATGTTGATTTGAGTACTTTCAAAAATGAGTTCATTATACTTTACAGTTTTTTTAAATAACTTTCTCTATATTATGTATGTATTCTCGATATGATATTTCATTTTGAAAAGAATTACCTTTAGCAGAATATAATTTTGCAAGTATGTTGATAAACAAATCTCAGCGTTAATAAATGATAAAGCTATAAATATATCAAAGCTTACTAACTTAATCTATAAAGTTATATGGAATTTTATCTCACTTTTCATATTTTAATATGAAGTAAAATTATTTTTTTTTAAGAATTTTATGATGAAAATCACTCTTCTCTAAAAAGGAGTATCAAAGGCAGACACAGTTAAAGGCCCAGGGATTATATGTGAGAAAATCTATATCAGAGAATGCACATATCGCGTTTTGTTTCAAATTATAAAATAAACTGCAGGTGAAATCTAATCAATCAATAGTAATATTCCGATTTAGTTAAATATGCGTGCCCGCTTCCACGGATTAATTATTAGATAAAATTAGTAAGCCTACTAACACGTTTTGAATATGGACATGCACCTGATTCTGTATGTAAAAGCATATTTTCACAAGTTGAAAAGAAGTTTTAGAAGCATGTACACGCAGTTTTAAAGATCATCTAAAATATAAATATAAAAGCAGTTTCACAAACGTAAAATTACTTGTAATTTTTGTAATTTTTCAATTTTTATTTTCAAAATTTGAATTAACTTTCTCCCCTCATTTTTCAAAATAGAAAAAAATTAATCGTAAGATAATTTTTCTTTCTTTACAAAAACATCAAGACAAGTATGTTAAAAAAAAAAAAAAAAAAAAAAAAAGTTACTATTTTCGAATTAAATTTATTCCTTTATAAAAAGGAATGCTGTGGACTTGCTAGATGTGTATTTTTATAAACGTTTTAGTCATACAGGAAAAAAATATATATCTGAGTACATTTTGAAATGAGATTATTAAACAAAACAATTTCATCGAAAACTTTGTTAATATTACGTGTTCTTTGACTTTTCATCGTTTTCACAATTCATTCTTTTGATTAGATTATTAGAAGAAAAAACGTTAAAACTTTGAAAGTAATACAAGTTTTTTTCTGTGCATTGCAGCACTGGAATTTATAATGAAATCATTTTTAAGTATTTCGGTAGGGTTAGTAGGTGTTTGTTATGGAGATTATCTGCGGGAGAGATAGAGGCTGATTTCTTGAGGAATATTAGATATCGGGTTTAAAAAAAAAGGAATCAAAAAGAAAGAGGCTAATAGTAACGTAAGCACATTAGAAAGTTTATGTAAGAACATCGATACTTGTGCATGTAATTTACTTGCTTATTTTAAACTTATTGGAATAGAAACTAGAGGTCAAAGCTCTTCAACCAATATTAATATAATGCTTTAACGTATATGCGTGTCTACAGTAAAAAAAAAAAAAAAAAAAAAAAAAAAAAAACTTTGTGTAGGTCAAATTAGTGCAATATATTTCACTGCTTTGAATGAGGTACAAAATAAATATTATCAATATTAATCTTTTTCTCTTATTTACAGACGATATATTACATATTCTATTTCTTATACTCTTATTTATATATGAATGCATGATAAAAGGCAAAAAGAAATGAAAAGCTTGTTATGCATCCTCTTTAAATAACGAAACACAAAACATTTTAGAAACTGCAAAACTCTCAAAATGATTGGTCTCTTAATATAAAATGCATTGAATGCGTTCGAGTTAAATACACATTTTCGAAATTTAATTTATTCATTCTAAAAAGAAAAATAGCATATTATTAATTAATTTGAAAAAAAGGCCCACTCATACACCTAAAAAACTCAATTTATTAGAAAAAAATTACAGTTTTCAATTTAAAATCAATATTTTTGACATCACTATTTGTATTTTATGGGAAAAGTGAATAAAATAAATAAATAAACGGATAAATATGAATATTTCTTGTGGGAAAAAAAAAAAAGGTTGTAATGAAATGCCTCAAAGAGATTCGATGCGACGGTTCATTTAAGAACAGAAAAAATTGAAATTTCCTATTGCCTGTATTTATATGAATATTTTGAATAAACAGAAATAAAAGTTTATTTAAGCATCTTTTGAAATGAGCTCATTAAGACATGCAATTTTATCAACATACATATAATGTTCTGTGTTTGTGTTTTCATATTTTTTTTCAACATTTAATACTTTATTTTTTATGCATTTGAAGAAAGTAATGGAATTGAGAAAATTAACAACTTTTTTATGTATTAACATGTATAATGTACTGAACAAGATTGGACTAAATTTGGCCTAACTTATGTAAATACGTTTGGTCTGATGCATGCATATGTAGTACAAATTTAAATGGCACTCTATATCAAAAACTAATTTAATTAATTTTATAAAACTTCATATTCTGTTAGATCTTTATCGAAACTGCTGTTGATTACGTTTTGGTTTATATCGCTCAACGAGCGTTACAATGATGTAATTTCCATGATCTTTCTCATTGATATATCTCAGCCTCTATAGGATACAATTTCATCAATTATCATATTCCTTTAAATCTAGGTAAACATAAAAGCGGATAAGACTTTGGTGTATTTATCCCAATAAATGACGCTTCTAAGCTCTGTTAATCACGGTTTACGTGATAGCTAGTATATGTCGACATGTCTGGGAGAAAATTTGATTCTACATGTAATTCAGTTAGACTTGATATACACTGCTCAAAACAATTAAAGGATATTGCAGTTTTAGGTGGATTTTGTATCTGGTAAACTGTTTAGCTGATTGATACATGGTCAACAGACATAGTAGGTTATATGAGAATAAATTACACATGTTTGGCAGAAAAAAATGCATTTTATTGCGCATTTGTGTACTAAAGGAAAAAAACACAATTTGTGCATATGAGAAAAAAAGAATAAGAAAAGGTGTTTTCTTCAAAGAAAATCATTTTCAGTAGGGGGTATGGTTTCCACGGTCGGCCAGCAACGTTGAACACCTTTGAGGCATGGACTCAATGAGGTTATTAATGACGAGTTGGGGTATTCTGCCCCACTCTTCCAGAAGAGCTCTTTCCAGTTCTTGGAGAGTTTGTGGGGGTTGTTGGCGGCCAGAAACTCGTCTTCCTAGAGCGTCCCAAACGTGCTCGACTGGATTCATGTCTGGAGAACACGCTGGCCATTCCATTCGAACGATTACTTCCTCGAAAAGGAAATCCTCCACCAGGTTTGCACGATGTGGCCTGCAGTTATCGTCCATTAAAATGAAGTTATCTCCGATTGCTGCAGCGTAAGGGACTACAATAGGTCTGAGGATCTCATCCCTATATCGGCGACTAGTCAGAGCTTCATCTCGAATGATGTAGAGGTCAGTGCGCCCGTCAATGGAGATGCCACCATACACCAACACTCCTCCACCGCCAAATCTGACACTTTCGTGCACGAACGCAGGATTATTCCTACTGCCACGGTCCCTCCAGATGAAAATACGCCTATTATCCGGATGCACAGAAAAACGGGACTCGTCAGAAAACAGAATATTGCTCCATACATTTCTCCTCCAGTTGACATGCTCGGTTGCCCACTCCCTGCGGTCGCGACGATGCCTTGATGTTAATCTAACACATACCATCGGTCGGCGAGCATACAGACCTACAGCATGGAGCCGGTTTCGGACAGTCTGAGTTGAAATCGTGGTGCCTGTAGCCGAGCGAAGGTGTTGTTGGAGAAGAGTAGCGTTCATGGTTCGGTGTCTCCGAGCTGTTAACGCTAAATACTGATCTTCATTGGGCGTTGTTGCCCGTCTACGACCTTGCCCTGGTCTTCGGCCTGCACATCCACTCTCCAAAAAACGATTCCAGATCCTGGAAATGACACTTTGTGACACTCCAATGGCTTGCGCTACTTTGGCTTGAGTTTGGCCCCCTTCTAACCTACCAACATTTCTCAAAGCTTCTGAATCTGTCAAATGACTTCGCTGAGACATCGTACTCACCGAAACAAAGCAATCACTGAATGCCGATCATCCTTGTCTTCATTCTCTTTTATCCAGTTGAAAGTCAAATTTCATTCGCTGCCGCTGAAACGACGTTTTTGACGTCGAACTCAAAATTTGCATACTCCACAGTTTGAAAACCAGAAAAATTTGCATTTGTGATTCTCCTTCTTCTATTTTCGGCAAAAAAAAATTTCGTTTATATCTTTATTTTATATAAAACTTCAAATATCCTTTAATTATTTTGAGCAGTGTAGATAAGTACTGATTAGGTTTGGGTGCATCTCGTCGTTGCTGTGCGGTGTTTTCCATGATTTCTGTAATAGCTATCTGTGACAGCTATTCTGTGATCTCAGCATCTCTGTGATGGAATTTCTCAAAATGTAATATGCAAAATATTTATTTAAAATCATGCTATTCTAAATAAGCTTTTTCTCATTCAATAGAGTCCATATAAGGCTATATTTTTAAAAGACATTATTGCTGCCACTTACTAGTAGAAATAAATATACTATGCATTTAATTTTATATATGAATTTATTATTAAAAATATCTCTGCTTTTCCGATCAATCTAACTCCCAGTTAAATTGAAAGAAATACACTATATTTCGTAATCGTTGGTGTGTAACATCGCTATTTCAATAATATTTTTGAAAAATGTTTTGTTGTAGCAACAGACTACAAGATTCTCAAACATTGCACAAACAAGCAAAGGATTAAAATAAATTTCAAATACTACTAGCAAACCGGAATTCTACTTTTTAGGGTTTTGTTCATCTGACGAAACCCTATTCGTCTCGCTCCTGTGTCAGTCAGTCTGTCTGTCCGTCACAGAGCCCGTTCTCAGAAACTATATATGTTGAAGTTTTGAAATTTTTCATACTTATAGCTGAAAACCTCACATCAAACGACAAATCATGAAATTTTGAAAAAGTCTTATATTTATCCCTCTGGCCTCTAACTTGTGTATTTTAAGATTTTTTTTTTTATAACTGAGGCCCGAATTAAGTTGAATACTTGAAATTTTGCATACTTATAGATAAGCACCTCACATCAAACAACAAATCACAAAATTTGGAAAAAGTTTTATATTTAACCCCTCTGAGCTCTAACTTGTGTATTTTAAGCTTTTTTTTTTTTTTTTTTTTTATTTTTCTAAGTGATCCCTAATTAAGTTGAAGGCTTAAAATTGCGCATACTTATAGCTGAACACCTCTCATACAACGACAAATCATAAAATTTTGAAAAACTCTTATATTTAACCCTCTGGGCTCTAACTTGTGTATTTTAAGCTTTTTTTTTTTTAACTTTTCCCCTAATTAAGTTGGAGATGTGAAATTTTAACTAATTATAGCTGAACACTTGCGATCACGCGAGAAATCATAAAAATTTTCAAAAAGTCTTATAGTTGCCCTTCCAGTATCTAACTTGTCTATTTTAAGCAATTTTTCTAACCTCCCCCCATTGCAGCCAGTGGGTGCTTTTCTAACATTTGTTGACACCCCTTTGACCATTCTTTCATATTATGCTCATAGCCTTGCATCTTTGAGTTCCATTTTTTACCCCAGGGGGCTCCTCCCTACCTTGGGTGCTATGAACCCGATCCTCTCGACTAATATATCTTCGGATAGGCTGTAAAACTGTGTTTCGTTCGGATAGAAGTTTGTGTAGAATAGAGTGCGCTCCCTTGTTGCAAAATGTGGAACTAACAGATTTTGCAAAAGGATAAAAAGTTTTAAAAGGAATATTAAACGAAACCCTCTGTGCGATCTGTGATCACACTTACCCACTTGTTCAGAATTTAGTACCGCCCCCCCCCCCCCACGAAAAAAGATACATATCGTATATAAATATAGATAGTACAAAACATATTTCAGATTTAATACTTAAAACACATGCTTTTATTTTATATAAAATGACGTCATTTGCATCCACAGGAAGAATTACACACTTACGATCTAGTCTTAAACAACATCTACAGTAAAATAAGCGAGGCTAAAGATGCATATCATGACACTATCGCTATATAACACACAAATCCTATAAAAGAGATTTCGTCATTCAAGAAACTCGACAAAAAAAATTCGGCTATCTAATAATTGATATGTCTTCATTTGTTTGTATTATTAATATGTATACTTAAAATTAAATATAGTTTATAATTTATCAGAAACCATTTATATATAATCTTTTTTCAAATTAGCACGTATTTTAATTACATAATTTTTGAGATGTAATGGGAAAATGGTAGCAAAATTTATAATTACTATTTTCCAACTATTTTTCCTTTACTTTTTACGGAAATGAAGTACTACAGTTGGCAACATTAAACAATTAGTGCTAAAAGCTACAAAAAAATTGATATCTGAAAAATAAGTTGAGATGCAGTTTTCAAACAAATTGCATTGAAAATAACTTTTTTTTCAAGGTACGACAGTATAAAAATTCAAACTGTGTGATACATAGAAGTTTAAAAAATTGCTGTAGAGTATTTAACAGTACAATGATACATATGCTTTGTTTTACGGCTGGCTAATACTATGAAACGTTATTTATATGGTTGGTTGGTTGATTTTGTGACGGCCGATTATCTGCACTAGAGATATAGGCCCGAGGGGGAGTGCCCTTCGTGGGGGTCTTTCTAAGGGAACCTAACCCGTATTAACGCATGGAAATCCATGGTTCGAAGAAAACCACGAAAACTCCGAACGATTAGGCCGACGGGCGCGATTGGGATCGAACCCAGCACTTCCCGTCTACCAGTTTCGAGAGCAGAACCTCTCAGCCACTGGTGGGGCCGTTATTTATTGGAGACGACGCTTAATTGCTGGCCAAAAGAAATTGCATATCGGGACTAATAGAAAATATACAAAGCATTTCATTGTGATTTAAATGATTAAATTAATGTGAAATCTTCAACGGTGAAGATCATATTTCATACGAGAAATTGGTAGCTATCGTAATGACTAAGCTAAGAGCATAAGATACGTGAGAAAACCCATACTTGTTCGCTTAAATGACTTGTTTGGTTGTAACTTCACTCTCGGAAATACTTTCAGGGAAATTCTTTTGACAGCAGTGCTGACAGGATTTATCCGTTAATATAACGAATATCCGTTTATTTTTTCGACCCACCAGTGGCTGAGAGCTTCTGCTCTCGAAGCTGGTAGACGGGAGGTGCTCGGCTCGAACCCAATCGCGGCCGTCGGCGTAACCGTTTCGGAGTTTTCGTGGTTTTCTTCGAAACCTTGGATTTCCATGCTTAAATACGGGTTAGGTTCCCTTAGAAAGACACCAACGAAGGGCACTATCCCTCGGACCTATATCCCAAGAGTAGATAATCGGCCGTCAAAAATCAACCAACCAACCGTTTATTTTTTCGCCCTTAGAGGAGGTAAAATATACGTGAAATGAAGAAAGTGGGGGAAAAGTCAATGCTACTGACCTGGATTCGAACCAGCTATCTCAGTGTTTCGAGACGAGTACGCTCACCGTTGGGTTACAATTGCACAGTAGTTTACTATGTTAAATAAAGTATCTTTGCTTGAGATGGGCATGGTTGATTATTTTATTAGGTTGAGCAAAAAGTTCTGGGAAATTTTTAACGCAACTTTCACAAATTCCCAGAACTTTTTGCTCAACCTAGTATTTAAAAAGCTTTTCATTTTGAAGTTAACTTTGGGACGATTTTATCTTTAGTGAGATTGTGTCTGGGGTTTTATTACTTTAGTATTATTATATGATAAAAATATGAATTAAAAATATTTTTAAGTAGGTTACTAGATGTAAAATATAAATATTATATCTTTATATGATAAGATTTTATTTATTTTTATTTTTTTTATTTTTTATTTTTTTTATTTTTTATTTTTTTATTTATTTATTTATTTTTTTTTTTTTGAGTACAATCGATTTTTTTAAATACTTAAATTAAAGTATATTTTAAATATGTTCATTTAAAATATATTTTAAATGCAATTTTTTTATAACAACTTTATAAATTCAACTTTATTTAACATTATTCAACTTATTCAATTAAAAAAAAGTGAATTATGAGTATTTTTGAATGACTGAGAAAAGTAATTGTTATTCATTTTTAAATAAGAAAAATTTTTCCCCTTTTTAATTAAATTGCAAATCTTAATGTACAGATTTTTTGGATTTCCCCTTTTTTAAATAATTTCGGTCTTTTAAAATTCATGGAGCGCATGCGCGCTAGGAAAGAACGGAAATTATTCCTCTTTTTCAGACTTTTGAGAAGAATTCACGGATAAAATATGTTTTCTAGGAGTACGGAAATTGTTTGTTAAAAAATGAGGAATAATTTAATATAAATTGGCGTGTTTTTCTGACAGTGCTCTGCAAATAGAATATCAATGTCAAATCTAATCAATCAATATTGACATTCAGCTTTAACGGTTATGCATGTCCTCTGCAACAAATGCAAGACAGGCTGAAGTTAGTAAAATTAATTTAATGATTTGAGTATATATTTTAATTAAAGCAGATGAGCGTATAAATATCTGCATACAAATAGAAATAATCAATAAACATATACCTGTGTCCTCTACTTATCTCAATAACTTTATAAAATAAAATATTAGAGAAGTAAATATACTAGATTAATATTAACACAATTATTCTAATTGGTAAACAAATCATATTAGATGTAAATTTCCAACTCAGCGAAAAATGTCCGGAGCAGGATTCGAACCCGGGACCTCCTGGTTGAAGCCACCAGTGCTCTGCCATCTGAGCTATCCCGAACGATTCTGGTCGAACTTTTTCAGACAGAAGTCCAGACTCCAGACTGACCCAGAACTCCATTACCTGAGATTTGTTCTGTTGAGCTGAACCAGGTTTCAGACAAGATGCTGTAATCATCAAGGTTAGCTTGGTGAAAAAGTTCGACCAGAATCGTTCGGGATAGCTCAGATGGCAGAGCACTGGCGGCTTCAGCCAGGAGGTCCCGGGTTCGAATCCTGGTCCGGACATTTTTCGCCCAGTTGCAAATTTACATCTAATACAAGTAAATATAATTGCATAATTTAAAGTTATTCAATATATTGGGAATTTTCTGGTTTCATAAACAATTTTGTAATTATAGTTAGTTAATTTGCTTTAAAACTGAAAAGTTAAAAATTATTTTCCCTGCAAAAACAGTTTTTCGCATTAAGAAAATTATTTGCAAGAACAAAGTACACTTTTTAACGCAAAATCTACATAGTAAACAATAGAGATAGCCTTGACTTCCTAAAAATTATCTTTACCTTACAAGAAAGAGAACAAGAATAAAGCGAAAAATATGAATGTTTCATAAAAAAGAACATTGAATTGAAATGCCTTAAAGCGACGGTTACTTCAAAAACAAAGTTCTGGAAGTCTGCCAGTGAGAGTATTTTTATGAATTATTCTTTTTGTACAGAACGAAATTCATTTTACCACATTTTTTAAATGAGGAATTAAAATGTATAGTTTTATATAAACTTTCTAAATTGTTATGTGTTACCTAATATTCATCAATGCTTAAAATTGTAACAATTCTTCAAATATCCTAAGCATATATTTAACTTTTTTTCTTCTTTCTATTTTTTATACGCAAATATTCCTAATAAGAACAATTTAATTATAGTGGGCATTTATATCTCGCCAATTTTGCATTAATCACAAACAATTGAATAAACTATTAGTATCAATTAAATATTTTTTCTTCCGATTTACTGAATTAAATCTATTTAAGGGGTCTCAGGACTCTTAAAATTAAATAAAATGAAATAATAATAATAATAATAATAATAATAAAATACCATTTTTAACAATCAATATCACAAACACAAAGTATATGAATTAAAAAAAAAAAAAAACTTTTAGAGGGATGAAAGATAAAAGTAAGTTCTATCTTTTCATATTTTTAAAAAATTATAAAATACAGAATTAATATTTATACGGGGCTTCAAATAGTAAGACATTTGTAGAGCAGAAACATTGTCTCACAGATTACGCGCAGGATTACAAAATCAATTTTGAAGCTTGAATAAAAATTTCGGAGCTTAATTATACTGTAGATTGTAATAATTAACCTGAACTTAAATAAATTTTATTTGTAAAGCATTATCGTAATTTTAATACAAAGTTGTATTTAGCTAATACAAATTTTAGAAAATTTCCACAGTAAAATAATTTTTTTTTCAACAATAGAAAGGAAATTTTATGTTTAGTTTATACAGTTTAACATTAAACATATATTTTCAAAATTTCACGAAAACATATTGATAGGTTTTTGAGATATTTTGCGCGTTATGCCTTAAAACGTCATTTTTAGTAAAATGACATCAAAGTTTCAGAAACGCCGCTTCAGCTATTGAACGGGCACAATACTAAGTCCCATAAATTGTGTTCTAATGAGAATTTCAAGAAAACAATTGTATCAAAATATTCAGAAATGATAGGAGTTTAACATATAAAGAATAATAATATTTCGAAAAATTTGAAGCTTTAAGAGTCCTAAGACCCCTTAACTACCTTCTAAAATAAAATCATTATTTTATATAATTATATCAAAACATTTTACCATTTCATATGTTGTATGATGTTTAGTATTTAAATAATTTTCCTCTTTATCTTCTTTCGCTTTTTTATGCAAGTAGCTGCCGCAGGAAAAAAAAATGTTATAAAAAGGGTTTATATTTACACAAACTTCCATTCATCAGAAATACGTATAATCAATTACAAATATCGGTTAAACGTTTTTTTTCTATACATATATATATACTGGGATAAATATGTTTAACTGCATGAAATAATTAAGATGTACAACTTCATCAAAACTTTCTAAAATGATATGTGATTTGTGTTATTTAATTTATTTTTCTTCTTACTGTTTTTTTTTTTTTTTTTTTTTTTTTTTTTTTTTTTTTACTTAATAGCAGGGTTATTGGTTTATATTGGTTATAAGAAAGATTATTATTGCGCTAACCTTGCATTAATAAGGAATACTTCCAATGAAATACCAATACAGAGAAAAAACGTTTTCCCTAGAAGGAAAAAATATTAGTTATATGAAAGCTTTATATTAAGATAGAATTGCTTTCATCTTATATAGTTCCAATGATTATGATATATAGTTCAAAATCTGTGAAACGTTTTTTTTGTTTTCTGATATTCAGAGTCATATATATATATTATATATATATACATATATATATCCAGAAAATAAAGCAATTTGACCATTTTTTGAAATGAGGTCCTTAAATAATATAATTTTTATAAAACTTTCAAAACTCATATGTATAATATATTTTTTCGTTTTTCAGAAATTTTTATTTATATAAATTTTTCATTAGTAGTCAAGAAATATTGATTATAATGTGCTCAAAATTGTTTTAAATCTGCACAAGTGTTTCATTTATCATAAAAAAAATCCAAATAAATAGTGAAAGCTTTTTCAATATTTTATATACATTCAAATTTGATTTCAGTACCTTCTGAAATAGATATATTAGGCTATAGAGTTTTGCAATGCTTTAAAAATGCTAACTCTTGTGCGATGATTATTTTTTTTAACGCTTTTCTTTCTATGGATATTATTATACTAGTATGAATAGCAGTAAATCAATATTAGTTAAGATTGCGATAGATATTGCAATAGTAACATATTCCTTATAGTATCTGAAAATTTTTAGACCCTCAAAACCATTAAAGTGTCCTTACCAGTAATATAGTAGCATTCTCTCTATTATCCCCAGAAAGTCTTTAATATTTTAATTCACTGTAAAATTACTATAAATATCTAGAGGTCATAATGCATATATTTATCTAAAATCCATAATTGAATTGTTTTTACTAGTTACTTATAACAGTTCTAATTACTATAAATGTTGCATGTTACATTTTATATATTGAATTAGAAACTTTGGTAATAGTGCATTAGAAATATTGGTAATGAATTTGTTTGCAGGTATTAATGCAATGTTGGTAAAATGAAAGCATACCGCTGCTGAGGGAATATTTTTTCCCCAATATTGTTAACATTGGTAATGTTATAGCTAAATTAAACAATATTTGATCAGAATTGATTTCTTTATAGGTAAATTATAAAAGCATATCTTAAAAGCATTCAGAAGTAATATGACTATGTTGTGAATTATACAATTTTAATTTAAAAGTAATTATATATTTTTATTAATTAATGATAAATATTATGAGACTGTTTCTGGCGAGTTTCTTTATTAAATTTTTTTCCACTATTTCTAAACAAAAAAAAAATGTACATACAAGATTAATTAAAATTTATTTCAGAAATTACTCTTTTTAAATAGTTGTAGGCAAAGTAGTAAACAAGTTGGAAATTGCTCGTCAAACGTGGCAAATGAGGTGCGTTCGTACTATAACTAGTTTTATAATTATTTTTTGCACCCCATATTGTACTGAATGTATATTTTTTTTGCGCTTCATAAGTGCATAGTCTGTAACATCATTAAAATGCACTTACAATATTTTTTCCCCATTCCCCGTAATGTAACGGAAAACTTTTGACTGTCCCTGTAATTAAACTATACATTCGATTTTCATAAAATTTGAAATGGCTCGACAAAATTTTGCAGCAATTATATATTTAAATTTCAGACCATTCGGAAGGCTGTAAAATCATTAGAATGCATTTGCAATAATTTTTTCCCATTGGCCATAATGTAACGGAAAACTTTTGGGTGTCCCTGTAATTAAACTATACATCCGATTTTCATAAAATTGGAAATGGCTCAACAAAATTTTGCAGCAATTATATATTAAAAATTTCAGACCATTCGGAATGCTGTAAAATCATTAAAATGCATTTGCTATAATTTTTTCCCATTGGCCGTAATGTAACGGAAAACTTTTGGGTGTCCCTGTAATTAAACTATACATCCGATTTTCATAAAATTTGAAATGGCTCGACAAAATTTCGCAGCAATTATATATTTAAATTTCAGACCATTCGGAAGTCTGTAACATCATTAAAATTCACTTGCAATAATTTTTCCCATTGGCCGTAATGTAAAGAAAAAATTTGACTGTCCCTGTAATTAAACTATACATCCGATTTTCATAAAATTGGAAATGGCTCAACAAAATTTTGCAGCAATTATATATTAAAAATTTCGGATCATTCGGTCGGGTAGTTTTTGCTCTGTTATATGCGGACGGACGGACAGACAGACGGACTGAACGACGACTATAGGTGCTACGTATTGATATAATTACGAACGCACCTAAAAATTAGTGAACAGTGGAAGCCAAATTTTGCACCTCTTCGCAGTAAAACATGGCGGAATATAAAGAAAAGATCTGGTATCCCACGTTTGTTTATATGAGAAAATCTATACTTCTGTATGTAAATGACATGTTTTGGTTTAATCCATACAAATAGAAACCAGAGGTCAAAGCTGATCAATCAATATTGATATACTGCTTTTCCGAATATGCGTGTTCATTGCGACAGATGTATAACGTAGTACAGAAGAGAAAATTTATTTCGAAGATTTGAATATGAAATTAAATTGTTTCATTCATTTTACATGTTTTGGCTGACAGAGAAATAATAAGTAAGTATATATTGTATGCTCCTGTTTTAAATAATGTCTTGGATAGGCTTTCAGTTCTTTACTTCTTAAATAATTTTACCTATTTATTTTAAAACATTGAATTACAATATTTTCATAAAAAAAAGCATTAAAAAAAGATAGTTGGAAAGTAAAATATGTTTCAGCACAAAAATACCATCTTTGAGAGATATCATCTATAAAATCTAAAGCAACATTTACAACTGCATGGCAATGAATGGTAGTTTTTGAGCGAATGGGTGTTATACTAAGTAAAGTATTACACCCGGTTTTATTCATATTTGTTTTACTACCGAGTGTGTTAAAGGAAGCAACAGATAATAATTGCATGTGCTTGGTACTGTCCTGAAACAAGAGCGCAACGTTATAAAAACAAAAATATTCACTAGCACCAATTACACTCTATATCTGATTCTTTTCTTACCCTAGAAAGTTATTTAAGTTTTCAAAATGACATACAAACTTTATTAATGTAAAACTTTGAAATACATTATAAAGTTATTTAAATTTTCTTTTCCTTTATAATAAGATTTTTTGTTATGGTATTTTAAATTACTTTTCCTTAAGAAATATTTAATAGCCATTTTTCATGCAAATTTTTACTTTACTGAATCTCTTTAGCAGTAATAACTTTATTATTCCATTGACATTTATTAATAAATAAATATTTAAGACTTTTTTAAAAGAAAACGAAAGCTAATATCAGAATTGTCTGAAATACAGTAGTAAAACATCTTTTTTTTTAAATTGGAACTTATAAATTTAATATTTGCTCTGTGATATTGCATTTTTCATATAAAAATATTTTACATAAGCACAACTTCCGAAACAAAGAATTAAATTCTATTGTGATGGATAAAAGTTCAATAAAGAAAATGCTATATTACTTTGAGATGTTTTCTTGATGAAGATTACACATCGGCGTAACAAAGACAAACCGATTAACATAGACAAATTAAAAAAATACTCTCAAATGAAATCTATATTTGCGAAATGTCAGTGAATTGCTTAGATCTAACTTTTACAAATGAAAAGAACAATTCGAAACTTATCAAACAATAATAGAAAGCTGCTTTTACAAATTTTCGTGTGCATTGCGGCAGATGTACGTGGAAATGAAATTTATGAAACTAACTTTGATACTTTTAATAAGCATTTAACAAATGTACTGGTATTCCAAATTTTAAAAGGTTAATGTGTAAGGTTAGTGGAAAGTTTATATAAGTACTACTGAATATACAAGTAATTTTAGAATGTTGTAAAATAGATATTTTTTGAAAAACGTTTTACTATATAATTTTGAACATATACATAATTGATAATCACACGGAAAATATAAACTTGAAAACGTGTAAAACTGTATTAAAACTAACATAATTTTTACTTTTCATTAGGAACATCATCGGAACATTGTATATTCCATTATTCACGTTGTACATATTCGTTGGGCAAAAATAATTGTTTAGTATGCAAAGTTATATAATAAAACTTGGGAATACGCATTATCACAATATAGTTAAATATACATTGTTACCTTTTTAAAAAAAAATTGCATGTGATTGCTGTTCGATTCTCTGCAAATGTAAATCAATAAATCAGTTCCTATCAATGATTCGTGACTTAAGATTAGGAATGGATATTGAAAGCAGTGCAATGTAAATCCAATCTTAAACGAATCCCATACGCTACAATCTAGAAGAGAAACATCTGGTAACCATGGTGGACAGGGAATAGACGTCCATACAGGGTGAAGCATGCTCAATTTTACAAGTACTGTGACTTTTTTTAGTAAACAAGTATGAGCTATATACTTAAAAAACAATACGTACAGTACTACTAATCAGACTTTAAAGTGGCAACATTCAATTAGTATTTCATAAATTACTCAGCTTAAAAAATTCCGAGTCTTTTTTGTTCACCCTATATTTACCTATAACTTAAACTCTATTTCTCTATTTCATTTACACGTTTTTTATAATAAAATTAGCTCTTTCTATGATACTGAGACTGAAAAATATTTAAAATCAAACACAGTTTACGTTACATTTTACCGTTCTTCTCCGCTATGTTTTCAAAAATAGAAATTATATACAAGTTTGTGTGTAAAAATTATGCGTATTACATTAGAATAAAATGTTGAAACACAGGTTTGATACATAGATAAATGTAAAAAAAAAAAAAAAAAAAAAAAAAAAAAAAGAAGAAGAAGAAAAAAGAAAAAGAAAGAAACATCAAAACATTTTAAACGTACTCTGTCTTTAATAATCAATTATTATTTAAATATTTTACAATGCCAATTGATTTATCCAAAGTACGTAATAAAATCAAAAATATTTTAATCTATAATAATAAGGAAAGAAGTTTGTGTGTGAGTGTGTGAGTGTGTCGACGGTGTTCTGAGAAGACCGCTGCACGTAAACCTACAAAATTTAGGGAAAAGGTACGTCTGTATATAAAGTTTTGTACCTCGAAGCCCGATTTTCGATTTTTAGATTAGATATTTTCAATTTAATTTTTTATGCGATTTTTAGCGCTTTTTTAAGTTTTGATGCGATCTTTCCACATTAGTGAAAAGAATACGGTTTCTTTCTTTTAACCCAATATAGTAAATTTTGTTCTCTTTTCAAAAAAGTTTATTCGGAATTCTTACAGCGATTTTTGAAATTTTAGTGATTTTTTAATGCGATTATTGAACAGCATTTAATACATCTCCATACCTATAAGGGGATTTACCGTAGGGGGGACACAGTTATGTCGCCAAATGCCGCCAACTTGGCGATACATCGCCAAATTTGTAGACCAAAATTAGTCCCCAAAAGTGACGCCAACTTGGCGATATCTCTAATATTTCGCCAAATTCCCATAGACTTCCATTGTAAACCAATAGCGTTTACTTGCTTACAGAAAATCAACAAATTGCGATGTTTTAAGGCAACAAAAGCTAATATTAACTTAACGGATTATATTAATTATATTTAAGGGAATCCAAGTAAATTAAATTATGAATAAAAGTAACATGATACAATGCTTAGCATGCTTTCCCAAACATAAATTTTAAGAGAGCCAGCAGGTCAAAGGAATTAGATTTGAAACTTTTATCCAATTATAGTAAATTTTGACTTTCGTGATTTTTGAACTTTTTGTGATTTTTAATTCGATTTTTACGTTTCTTCGCGATCTGCTGCAATTGTTTGTCCTATAATACTAAAGTAATTTCTGCCCGCATTTCAATAAAGTTTATTCGGATTTCGTATAGCAATTTTCGAATTTTTCGAGAAATTTGTATGTGATTTTTAGAGTATTTTAGCGATTTCCTACCATTTTTTCACGTTAGTGAAAGGAATCAACTTTCAATCTTCGAACACAATATATATATATATTTCTCTTTTCGAAATTTGTGCAGCGATTTAAAATTTTTTCGCAATATTTTATTATGATTTTCAGAGCTTTTTCACAATTCGTGCTCTTTTTTGACGTACCAGGGCAACGCTGGTCAAGTGTGCTAATAATACCATAAAAATAAGAAATACGCCAACAAGTCAGTCAGCGCGAATATTTCTTATTTTTATTTTGTTATTAAGTGTTTTTTTTTTCTACCTTTAATTATATATTTTGGAATCAGTTTACATTTCTTTTTAAATATTTAAGCCGAAATTTGCTTATAGAAAGCCGAAAAAAGGGTGAGCTTTAGAATATTTTTTTCTGAAATATGAATGAAGATTTTAGCTTCGGGTTTTCCTTTTCTTTCTTTCTTTTTTTTTTTTTTTTTTTTTTTTTTTTTTTTTTTGCATTTTATTTATTATAATTTGCAGAACTCTGCAACTTTTGTTTATCAAAAATTGCAGACGTGACTCGCGTTGAGTGATGGATGTCCTAAAGATACATAAAAATTTAAACGTACTCTGCCTTTAACAATCAATTGTTATTTAAATATTTTATTAAGATAATTTGTAACGTATATTTTTGGCAGCTTCTCCGCATGGCCAGAGGTCGCTAAATTCGTGGTTCCTTGCGCACAGTATAACTTTTTGTAACTGTAATGCGTAGTTATGAGCTAGCCAAGGTGCTTACCGGATCAAGCCGCTGACCGGAATAAAATCGAAAACACCAAACCTGAGTATTAGACGATACGAAGAAATTTTGCCGAGGAGCCCGGAACCTATGTACCACATCCCCAGCGACTTAACAACTTTGGAAAATCACAGGGAATCACTTCGTAACATGGCAGATGGAATGAAGGTGCAAGGCCGATTTCCCACTGGTTGGAGCCGAAGCTCCTCCCTTTGGTTGTCGAACCTTGCAAGGCAAGCTGGAGCGATGGCAGGCAGAAAAAAAAAGGCCCTTACAGGTCCATATATTTTTTACATTTTAATACTAACAATTTACTTTATAATTAACTAAAAATACACGATGCTAACACTTAAAAGAGAACTATCTACAAAATATATACAAATAATTTACAACATTTACAAATTTTCCTAAAGCAAATAATTATGTATGATGAATCTTAGAGATTTCATTCTTAAAAGTTAATGTTTTCTTACCAACATCTTGTTTAATGATATCATTAAGTAAAGTTTCGAGTTTATCAGCTAAGGTGATAAATGAGTCAACCTTAAGCTCTATTTTAATTTTTTCTAAAGTATCTACAATTTTCAAGAAACCTCTATTAAACTCCTCAAACTGGTATAGTTGTACCGGATCCGGTGGCGCCCTCTTTGGCTCCATTTGGGAAGTACAATCTTTTTAGGGATATTCTTAGGTTTTTCAGTTTTAATTTTACTTTGGATATTTTGGGTGATTTCAGCGTTCGTTTTACGGAATTTAGGTTTAATTGGGTACTTTTCACAACCCTTAAATGAGGCCGGATGTTGCAATCCGCAGTTGCAACAGTTCGGAGGCGGTTTTTCATCTTTTTGAACACTTTCATCGGTACTTAAGTTTTTTTGGTGGCATTCGGGACTTTTATGTGCCCCCCCCCCCCACATCCTACACATTTCGGGTATATAAAGCAGTATGTACTAATGTGGAAAAACCCTTGGCAATTCCAACACTGCACTGCTTTATGGAGAGGCCCTATAATTTTCTACCTCAATGCGAATTTTAAAAAGTTCTCTTAGATTTAGAATTTCTTTAGTTTTTTTTTCATTTTTGGTGAGGTGAACTAAATACAGGGGAGTACTCTTTTGTCAACCCTGCTGATAATTTGCACTACTTTAATGGGTTCAAACCCTTTGTTAGCAATTTCATCCTGAATATTTTCAATTTTGCAATTTTTGGAGAGTCCCCTAATGACATATTTTAGTGGTGCGATGGTATCTGTACCACATAAAATTGATGTTTTTTCTCACTTAAAAAATCGATAATTTTACTTTTTGCATTTTGGTCTTTAGGAAAAATTTTTAGACCATCCTTAACAATTTTAACAAAGAAATTTGTATCACATTCCCTCTCAATTGTTGCGGCAAAGTTTTCAAAATTTTGTATGTTTTTGACTATCATAGGTTTAGGGACTCTAATTATTATATCATTTTTACCAAACTTTTTAGTATCCTAAATTAATTTTGAGTATGCTTCAATGTTATCGTTTTTGTTTAAGGGATTTTCCTCAAAATACGATATTTCTGAGGGTGCAGCCTCTGAATCTGAAATATTGGATTCTTCACTTTCCGATTGACTTTCGTTGCTTACTTCCATATTTTCGGATTGGCTGTCACATTGAAGCTCGATTTTAAAGTCGACTTCATTTTTGCAAGGTTTAAATTTTTTAGAGATCGGCACAACTAAACCAGCTATTAAGATCTCATTTTTCTTTTTACTTTTTCTCAGTTTTTTAGCTTTTTTGGGATAATTTGGTAACGAAATTACCTTTTTTGGCTCATTAGCTTTACTACTTATTTCGAGTTTTTTAGCTTGGTTTACCTCATGATTTATAGCTTGTCTGGAAGTTTAAGAACTCTTGCAATAATTACTGCATTTTGATTTCTTAAATGCTTATGATATTCTCTCATTTCTTGCCTTTCGGCTTCATCATTATAATTTTCCTCATACCACTTTTCTGTGTAATTTCCCATCCCATTAAAGTTCACTAAATCCTCATCTTTAGTCTGACAAGGAGAGAGCCAACCTTGTTAATCACAGAATTTTATTATTTTAATATATGTTGTAGGGTAGAGACCCTTTAGTGTCAGGTTTAAAGGATTTTATCCAACGCCCCTTAGTTCTTGAGAAACCGGGGGGCTAATAATAGTACACAACTTAAATACTTACTTTGCAACCGCAATGATAGGTTGGTCGTAGCTCAGTTGGTATAGCGTTTTCCGGCTAATCTGCGGGCACAAGTTCGATACTGAATGCGTTAGAGTTGTTTTTCCCAATTTTTGTTTTATAAATATACTTGTAAGTGTAATTAATAATCCCATTGTCAATAAAAATTTATAATATTGTATATCAGTTATAATTTGAACTTATTTAAGTTTTTACTTTTAACTAAATAGTTGTATAAAACATCATAAAACTGTTAATTAAAAAAAATCCTTTTTAAAATGTATTTCATATATTCTTTATCGATGCAATGGTATTGAGCAATTGTGTCAATTCGTAATTTTAATGAAATATCATTTACGCATTGCTTTAACAAAGGAAGTCAATGCGATAATACTATTATTCTGTTTTTAAAGTAACAAGCATAATTATATTAAAAATTAGCATCAGAATTAAATTACAACAGATTTTTTGCATATTAAAGATTTTTAAATTTGTAATATGTATGCTTGCGCTTTCAATTATTTTGCTTTCACCTTTATCTTCTTTCTGCTTTTATTTTTATTTTATTTGAATATTCTTTTATTTTATCGTAATAGATGGCACCAAGATTTTGTCACGATTTTGGAATTTTTATCATTCAATAATAGATCCAATTTCTTTTTAAACCTCTTTAAAGGATGAGAAATAATAGTTTAAAAATAAAAAATGATAAAGTTTGTTAACATTATAATTAATGTATGATATTAAAATGCAATTGAAATTATTAAATTATAATTACAAGAATATTTATAAAACAAAAATACAAAAATGTGAAAAACGAATATAGCGCGTTCGGGTACCGAACCCGGGCCCGCAGATCAGCCAGCGAACGCCGTACCAACTGAGCTACGACCAACTTGTCATTGCATTTGCAATGTAAGTATTTAAGTTGTGTACTATTATTAGACCCCCTGCTTCTCAAGAACTAAGGAGCGTTGGATAAAATCCGTTGAACCCGACAGTAAGGGGTCTTTACCCTACAACATATATTAAAATAATCAAAATCTGTGATTAACAAGGTTGGCCCTCTCCTTGTGAGTTACACATTCGTAACTTTTTTGATTTATAAATAAACAATACCCTAAGTCGCTGTCTAATGGGATAGAGTCAGGGTCTTGCCTAAACCTAACACTGGCATCGCTATTTGAGCATAAAGCCATATTACCTTCGGCCGACGTCTCATGCATCTGTTTGCTGTCCATCTGGATCAGGCTTCAGAAATGTTTTGTCACCAATCGGTTCAGGAAACGAAAAGTTTTTTTACTATTTCGATATAGCTTTGAATAGAATCGTGTTATTTTTTTAATTTCGAAATTATTCACAGTGCAGTAAAATATCAAAAACATTATTTAAGCAAAAAAAGTAAAAAAAGAGTTTCAATTTTGTAAAATATTATGTTTTTATGTTATATTAATATAATATAACATAAAAATTTAAAACATGTACTTTTTAACATATTTAACATGCATTATCTTTTTTATATTAGAAAACTAGTACTGTAGGACAAATAACAATACAGATCGGGTATTTTGCATTTAATTGAGTAAAGTTCTTTTCTTTAGGTGAAATATAGAACACTTTTTATGCAACATAATAAGAGATTTTAAAATACAAGACTATGCAGTGATAAATTTTGATTTTATCTTTTATGTGGGGAAAAGTATTTTTAATCATATTATAAAAACGTCAGACATCATTAAAATATATTCAATCATCAGATACTCTTTGCTTGAAGAAAAATATAAATTTTCCCATTTCTTTCCTTTTTCCTGCGTAATGAATGTCTTTATTATGCTTATAACTGTAAAATCTTAATCATAATAGCAGACATTTTCTTTATCAGGAAACGCATAGTTTTTCCTATTTCGATATACATGGTATCTATGAACAGAATCGTGTTATTTCGTTATTTCGAAATTATTCACTGTTCAGTAAAATATCACAGACATTATTTAAGACATCCTTTACATTAAAAAGAAAAAAAAAATCTAGAAAGGTAAGCGAATATGAAAATTGCATGATAAAGAGAGTTGTTCTAAAATGTCCTAAAGCTGCAGGCAGGATACCAAAAAGAAAAACTGGAAATTTGCCAGTGCGTGTGGAATCGCAATTTTCGTTCCCGTAAAAAAATGTTGATTTGAGCAGATTCAGAAATTAACTCATTAATTCATGGAATATATTTCAAATACTTTCATATAAAACATACATTAGATCTTTAGTCTAAATTTTTGAAAAAGTTAAAAGGTTCGTAAAAACGTAATATGAGCATAAATAGAAAGAAGTGTTTCATGTTTTAATTAGCTAGTTTCATTTAAAATATTTCACATATTTTAAGATAGCAATTAAGCAGATTTATGCAATTTCTGATAATTTACACAAAAATTAAAATATGCTTTAAAAATTGCAAAAAGTATATATCCGTAAATTTAGATAATTTTTTCAATTCATTAAAAATCTATTTGTAGACATTGAAATCTGTCAGAAGGATAGCTATTTAAAGTGATATTTAAAAGAACTTTGGCAAATTTTAGTAGCATGTCACGCTTAGAAATAAATATATTTATACATAAAAATGTTACCTGGAAAGTAATGTAGAAATTAACAAGCGGTCTGAAAGATAGCTCAGTAAAGGGATATTTAAAATAACTTTGGCAAAATTTAATAGCATGCTACCATTAGAAATACATAAAAACGTTATCTAAAACATAGTGGTGACACGGACAAGCAGTCAGAAAGTTTTCTATGTAAAGGGACATTTAAAATAACTTTGGCCAATTTTAGTAGCAAATCACATTTAGAAATATATATTAGGGTGGGTCGAAAAAACCGAAATTTTTATAATCGAAATGTAATAGCGCGGAAAAGTTGCCTTTTGTAATACAGAATAAATTTCTAAAATATTACATCGATCGGTTAATATCTTTTACAGCCGCAAGGGGGCCAAAGTTTCAAAAAAACGCAAAAAACATGTTTTTTTTATCATTTTTTTTAAATTATCCAAACATACCAATACAATTTTTAATAGAACGCAATAGCTACATGAAGATATGAGAAAAGCCCCGGTAAATGTTCATTATGATGAAATCATATCTTTATTTGCCGCAAAAGACCATATTTTTTGTAAAAATTTCAAAAATTTCAATTTTTCATTTTTTTTTTCAAAATTTTTATAATTTCTATAATATGTCTAGAAATAAATAATTTTACTTTATATCTATTAATATATCATAATTTTTTATAACTATTTGTAATAGACTTGAAAATAAAGTTAATAATTCATTTTTCTTGACGATCGCTTCATCTACTGATGTTTTACTTCATAACAGCCAATTCATGCCACAAAAATTATATAAAATGAGCAAAATGTTTTAGTATTTTATTAATTAAAATATAGAGATGTTTAACCGAAACGGGTTAAATAAAATTAAAATGAAGAAGAATTTAATGTAAATGAATTTTATAATATAACTTGCTTTCAGATGAAGCCATTATTTCTCGAGAGGCCAAAACTGATCAGATGTGATCCTCCCTCTGTTCTAGTAAACAAACTTTATCAGTGCTTCAATGAATAATTTCACGCATCTTTCTAGTGATTGAGTGGGACAATGAAAGTTATAATAGCTGGTATCTTTAATCGAACATTTTAAACTCGCCAGCGTTTTTAGTCGATAAAGAAACCATAACAGGTGGTTCCGTTAGTTTTCAGTTTTGTCAGTAGACTAAAGCCATACAATTTTAAGCTTCAGTGTTGAAGTCTGCTATGATAAAGTGACGGATAGCACTATTCTAGTCCACAGAACTTCGTGCTTTTGCAATTTTCTTCATGGCTGGGGCCCTGATGTTCTCCTCTTCACATGCTATCATTCCAAAGAGGCTATTTGTATGATTTGCGAAATAGTCATTTCGTGAAAATACAGGAACTATAGTCTTTCGTAGATTATCTGTAAAGTAACGTAAGTTACTAACTATACTGCACAGATTCTGGAAAACATGCGTGATTCATTTTAATTATGAACCAACTGATGCAGTACATTTTCAGGATGTACTCAAAGAGTATGACAACTTAAAAAGAGGGTTTCTTTGTTCCAACGTAGAGTCTCAAAATTCGAATAGCAGTAATGATCCACCTTGCGTGAAATATTTGTCCAGGGACTCAGCAAAAAAGGTCAGTTGTATACACGCGTGTTGAAAGAGCTTGCAATATTTCAGACATATACTATTGGTCAGTTGACAAATCATCTTTATCAACAGCTAGGTGATCAGATTAAATTAGCTTAAATTTTGCAATTGGTAATAATTCGCAAATCGCAAGAGATCAACTAATTGGGCCACAATATGATAGAGAACCTGCTTTTTGTTATCAAGATGTTTGAAAAGATGTCTCAGTGGAAGCTCATTGAAGTGAGGTCAAGGAAGCCAATAAAGTTTTTTTTTAAAAGTTGTTCTCAACTAATCCTACTATAATACCACCTTTGCATCCTGTTTTGAAGACAGTTCCGCGAAATTCAACTGCAATTATTATTCCAGTCGGGATTTCATTTTTCTTCAAAAAATCTATAATGTCATTGCATATAGAAGTCGCCTTGCCAGACGATGGTGTCAAATGACGAAAATAATTCAGACCTGGTTTTAGTACAAAGAGATATGTTCCTCCTTGACTTCGCAAAGATGAAACTTTGCCACCTCTTTAACCTGGCAGATATTTCTATCTTTAGGGCCATCAAAGTATAGAATTAAAGGAGTACATTACAAAAAAAACGAACAAAGTGAAACGTGGCCCTCTAGCAGCGAGAAATTAATTTTACGTGCAGGCAGCTGCAGGTGTTCCTATCATTGAGCGATTTTTTTTTTTTTTTTTTTAATAGAATTACAGGGATCATGGTTAACAATGTGCATGAGATTAACAACATAAAATGCCTTTCCCAGCCTATTAGAAATGTAAAAAATCTGAAAACATTAAAAAAGTTATAAAAATTGAAAAAATTAAAAACTTTAATTTTTAACATTTTTTAGAAATTTTGGCCCTGTTGTGGCGGTAAAAGCAACGATGTCACAAAAAATGAAATGTTAATGTTACATTACTAATATCTTGGCGTGGCTATTGCGTTCTATTAGAAATTGAATAAGTATGTTTGGATAATTTAAAAAAAAATTTGCTAAAAGTATGTTTTTGTGATTTTTTCGAAATTTGGACCCCTTGCGGCGGTAAAAGATATTAACCAATCGGTGTAATATTTCACGTATTTTATCTTTTTTACAAAAGGCAACTTTTCCGCGCTATTACGTTTCGATTATAAATATTTCAGTTTTTTCGACCCACCCTAATATATTACATAAGAAAAAAATGTCTAAAACTTAAAAACGCAAATGTAGACCATCATCACGATATTAACGAAAATCATATATAACAATCATCACGAAATTTTGTAAAGCGAATCCATGAGAAGCATGTAATATTTGGATGTATGTTACTGTCTGTGCATAGATATATCATTGCAAAATAAAATTCCTTTAAATTCTTGTATTAGGTATTCAGTGCTTTAAATGCTTTTAGGTGATGTATTTAAATTTAATAAAACATGCTGCTTGTCATTGAAATATTGGTATTATTACGTGTTCTTATAAAAATGAGTAGTACGTCTCTGATTGTGCTACAGTAAGCATATATAGCACGGTTCATGTGTGGTGCATTTCATCCATTTTGTTTTTTTGATTGTCAGACTCGTTTTGGCGGTATATAGTTTCGGTTTACAGCAAATATTGTTTTGTAAATATGACTTGTTTTTATCAATGACTTAGTCTTTAAGTTTGTCTAAATGTTTTGCACACACAAATACACATGCACAGTATAATACATATATAAATTTATGTAGCTTTATACAAACATGACCCTGGTACATTTCAATATATATATATATATATATTAACTGGTTGGTTTAGGAACGTGATTATTGACATAAATTATTTTTATATATGCTATTTGCTTGCATAGAAAAAGCTTACATAAACGAATTTTATAGGGACATAATATCGGTAAAATACCTATTTAAAAACTCTTGTAAAATTGAAGTTTCAGAAAGATTTCATTAAAAGTATTTGGAGAGAAAACAAACTCTATGGCCATTAAATTATATGTATTTTTTTAAACTTTTATGTGTTCTTTAAAACGCTTTTTTTAAATTCAACTCTAAATGTGTGAAATATAGGAATATGGAACTGTTGTAACGTTAGGGGCAAATAATGCAAAATATGATTGACTTACAAAATTTTACTTCTGCAGTACAAAAAAGTCCTTCCGGCCAGTGCCGGGAGGAAGAGGTAGCTTTTATAATCCTTATTTAAAAAAAAGCCAACTTCATTATGCAAACACACGAAGCTCAATTTAGTGGAAACCGAATATAGGAGATTCAATACTAATTTTTATCAATATAATGAATGGGAATTTCGCGAAATTAGTCAGCTTTATCCAAGCTGCTTTTCTTTAAAGTAACTTATATTTGGCTGCCAAATTCGGCAATTTCTTAAAGTGCCTGTCATTTTAAGACAGCATGGTGGATGAGGCTAAGCAGTGAACTTGGTCGAGACCTTAGTAATTGCTGTGCACATGCTCACTCACATCGGAATCGGTAAATATATAGGAGTGTTGTCGCATGCAAAAAATCAGATTTTTCAAAATGTCACCCACAATAGAAATTGAAACTGCTATATCTGAGCCATTTTTTAAGGTAAAGACAAACAAAAAATGCTCCCGAATCCTTATATCAAGATCAAATACTTAAGAAAGAAACCTTTTTCAATTTCTAATTTTTTTGCACCTCACTTTAAATACATATATATTTTTTAATTTAATGGCCGCCATTTTGAAACAAGATGGCTGATGAATCTGGCCAGCGAACTTGGTCGAGGAGTTGATGTATACTATCCACATGCCTTCTTACATCGAAATAGGCGAATACGTGTGTTATCGCGTGACAAATACAAGATCGTTTCAAAATGTTAGCCATGCTAGAAATTCAAAGTGCTATAAATCAACCATTTTTTAAGATATCAACAAAAGAACAAATTTTCAGAAACATAAACTGCTCTGGAATCTTTGTATCAAGGCCAAACACATATAAAAATCTTTTTCATTTCCCAATTTTTTAATACCTCATTTTGAATTTTAAATTTAATTTTTTTTAAATGGCAACCCTTTTGAAACAAGATGGCGAATGAAGCTGGCCAACGAACTCGGTCGAGACATTGGTATGTACTATGTACAGAACTAGTTACATCCAAATAGGTTCATAAATACGCCTGTTATCGCGTGACAAAAATCAGGTCGTTTTAAAATGTCAGCCACAAGAGAAATTCAAAATGCTATTACTCAGCCATTTTTTTTTAGATATAGACGAAAGAAAAACTGCTCCGGAATCTTTGTATTAAGGTCAAACACATACAAAAAAATCTTTTTCATTTTCCAATTTTTTGGTATCTCATTTAATGAAGCTGGCCAACGAACTCGGTCGAGATATTTGTATGTACTATGTACACACCAAGGTACATCCAAGTCGGTTCATAAATACGCCTGTTATTACGTGAGAAAAATCAGGACGTTTCAAAATGTCAGCCACGCTAGAAATTCAAAATGCTATAACTCAGCCATTTCTTAAGATATAGACGAAACAAAAACTGCTCCCGAATCTTTTTATCAAGGTCAAACACATAAGAAGAAAATATTTTTTCAATTTTCAATTTTTGGTTCCACATTTCAAATTTAAATTTTTCTTAAAAATTTAAATGACCGCCATTTTTAAACAAGATGGCGAGTGAAGGTGGCCAACGAACCCGGTCGAGACATTGGTATGTACTATGTATAAACGAAGTTACATCCAAATCGGTTCATAAATACGCCTTTTATCGCGTGACAAAATTCAGGACGTTTCAAAATGTCAGCCACGCTAGAAATTCAAAATGCTATAACTCAGCCATTTTTTAAGATATAGACGAAACAAAAACTGCTCCGAAATCTTTGTATAAAGGTCAAATACATAAGAAAAAATATTTTTCCATTTTCAATTTTTTGGCACCACATTTCAAATTTTAAATTTTTAAAAAAATTTTAAATGGCCGCCATTTTGAAACAAAATGGCGGATGAAGCTGGCCAACGAACTCGGTCGAGAGATTGGTATGTACTATGTACACACCGAATTACATCCAAATCGGTTCGTAAATACGCCTTTTATCGCGTGACAAAATTCAGCACGTTTCAAAATGTCAGCCACGCTAGAAATTCAAAATGCTATAACTCAGCCATTTTTTAAGATATAGACGAAACAAAAACTGCTCCGGAATTTTTGTATAAAGGTCAAATACATAAGAAAAAATATTTTTCCATTTTTAATTTTTTGGTACCTCATTTCAAGTTTTAAATTTTTTTTAAAATTTTAAATGGCCGCCATTTTGAAACAAAACGGCGGATGAAGCTGGCCAACGAACTCGGTCGAGACATTGGTATGTACTATGTACACACCGATTTACATCGAAATCGGTTCATAATTACGGGAGTTACAGTGTGACATAGGTCAGATATATATATATATATATATATATATATATATATATATATATAAACTTTGAACGAAGGGTGGTTTCGGGGTCTGGGGGTCATGATCGATGAAAATATACCAAAATTTTTTGAAATCGCTTTCCTCCGAACGGCTGCAATAGGTAGCTTTTTTGTAAAGAAAGCTACCTAAAATAAGATCACAAATCTCTATAAAATGTAAATGTTCGCAGTATAAAGCCACTAGTATTTGCACTAGTTTAGGATTATCTATTTATGCTTTTCTAAATTTCACTTTTAAAAATTTTATAATCCTAGATAAAAGTATTATCAATCTCCATTATATATGACGCATATCATTCTACAAAAATGCAACTGGTAACAATCGATTAGTAATATCGCCTACCAATATTGCTTAGTTGTTCGTCTACATTAAAATAAAAATTATATTTTAGTAAAACAAGTTGGAAATTGCATGTCAAACGTGAAAAATGATGTGCGTTCGTACTATAGCTAGTTTTATAAATATGTTTTGCACCACATATTGTACTGAAAATATATTTTAGTGCATATCAATTCATTCTGTTTGAAGGGCTGTAACATCATTAAAGTGCACTTGAAATATTTATTATTCCGATTGGTCCAAATGTAACGGAAAATTTTTGATTGTCCCTGTAATTAAACTATACATCCTGATTTCATAACCTTTGAAATGACTCGACAAAATTTTGCAACAATTATATATTTAAAATTTCACACCATTCGGTTGGGTAGTTTTCGTTCTCTTATATGCGGACAGACAAAGAGACAGACAAAGAGACAGACTAACGGACCTAACGACGACTATAGGTGCTCGTATTTAGATAATTATGAAAGTTCCTAAAAAGTAACGGAGCTCTAATATTCTGAAGTAATAATAACCGTATAATATCCAACCTTCCCCTCCACTCTCAAATTTATATTTCATACGTTATTTGTAAAATTTAAAGAAATTTCGCATTCAGCAAAATAAAGTTGTTAATATATTTTGAATGTCTTTGTATGAATTTAGATACAGGGTGTCCGGAAATTCCTGGACACGTTTTAAAATTGAATATAAAATCAAGTAGTTGTCATACAGGAGTGCGGTTTAGACTAAAATTCTTCTTGCGACACTTGGACACTTTAAAAATCTTCATCTTATTTTTCCAGTTTTTTCTTTTTTTTTATAAAAAATAAATTTATTTTTCTGTTTATTGTAACAATTCGAAGATGATTAAAATGTTGATAAAGGACATATTCTCAGTGTCGCCAACTTATATGGGTCCATGGGACATGACCCGCCCAATAATTTTATCTGTTCGCCCACCCATTTCCAATTCATTTATTTCGTTATTTATTCATTTATATATTTATTTACTTAATCGCTGAAATATATATATATATATATTTATTTATTTATTATTATTATTATTATTATTATTATTGACGTTCCGAAAATTATTGTATTTGAAAAATACTAATGGCATGAATTACACTTACGAGAACACTGAATTCCCTATCAGTAGATATACAATTAAATTTCTCTGGGAAAAATATTCCTGCATATTTTTTCATCTGGTTTAATCCCTTAAATCGATAAAGCGCTTTAGTGAGAAAATCGAAATGTATGTTTTACTTGACTGTTTTTTTCACTTTCAATATTTAGCAATTTTTATTTTTCATAATAAATATTAATTTATTTATAAGAAATAATTCATAAGAATATAATTTTATGAAATAATTCATTAAATTATAATTAAATTACAATAATTTTATATTTTACTTTTTACAACTATTTTAGTTGTTCGAATTACTCTTTTTAGTTATCCGTTCCTCCCCGCACCTCGCCCTATCTGTACATGTACAAACTAAAGGGTAAAAATTGTATTTACTCAAAAAAAAAATTTGAGCCCACCCAATATATTTCTAAAGTTGGCTCTAATGCATATACTAAAATATTAAATTTATTGTTTTGTAATTATATTCCATTCAAAGAAAATTAACGCTTTAAACATACTATTGTTTTTTAAAGTAGGACATGTCTATTAGTCCATACAAAAAGAATGATTTTTTTAGCTACCATTATTGCACATTATATTTACGGGAAATTTGACCAGAAAAAAAAAAAAAAAAAACTTCTATTGCTGCTTACGAATATTTTTAAACCTATTCAAACGCGGAACATTAAAGAACTATGAATAACATAAAATGGACTTGCCCCGATTTCAAAAGCAACCGCTCATTTATTCAATGTTCTTTTTTTGCACGAGAGTATTTAAATTAAGAGTTATTTAACGGTCACACAGGGGTATTTAAGCACCAAATATTTATATTCATTGAAATGTGTATGCAGGTTTCAAAGGAAAGTTCCTTTAACCTGAAAATACTTGGGAACGGAGAGAGCTACAGGTATGCAAGTGAGGTAACGGTATAGTAAAGCAACTACGCCCGACCTAATGCAAACGACAGCAGCGCCCCCTAGTGGTGAAATTTGCAAAATAGACATTGCAAATCGAAAGCGAAAAGAGATATAGCAAAATTTAGAATTAGAAAGTCTTTAGAGCATCAATTAATTAGTACGAAACGGCATTTGGTTCACACGGATAAGATAAATCGTCGCCTGCATATCCAAAAATGTCCAAAATCGATGAGCAATGATTCTACTTTGCATATTCACGTTCCGGAAATGTAGCAGTGTACAATTGCAGATTGTGGCATTGTACTGTGCTGTAATCTCTATAAAAATTTAATTTCCAATGCATTTAAAATTTTAGATTAACAGTTTCAGGGGCAGAAGAATTCTGTTCGTAAACTGATGAAATAATTGACTGGCACCAGAATGTTCAAGTGAATTTCTTAGAAAATAGAAACCCTCCAATTTGCACTTTCATTACAAAAGCAAAATTTTATTAAAATATTGTTGGTGCCATTTGTAAGTTTTGGAATTAAAATTAGATGGCAACAGCGTCTAGCCACATCCCTTGAAAGGGTTAAATCTATGTCGTCGTATTAAGGGGGTCTGGGGCTCAAAATTCTATTTTTTTAATTTATAGAGATTATGTTATGAATTTTTTTTCTGAAATATCTTTTAATATAATAAGAATATTAAATGTAAAAAAAATCTGAAAAAATTTAAATATTTTAAAAAAAATTTAATTTTAAAATTTTAAACATATCTAATTTTTGATATAACTCTGGAAGTAATTACTCAATTTACAAATTTTTTTCACTTTTGTGTGCAGAAAATGTGTCATTTTAATTTGTCTTCAGGATTTCCTAAAATATTGATTATGGATTTTATAAAAAAAAGTTAAGTAAGAAAATTAAGCTATTTTTATGAGTGAGTTTTGCATTAATTGGCATATTTTCACAATTATCACTCAAAATTAAAAATCCTGAACATAATTTGTTGGAAATATAGCATAAAATCTCTGATAAAAATTTCATACATATATCTTCCAAGGAACTTTAGATATATTCTTTTAAAGTTGACAAATCGTGAAAAAATTCATTCTGAGATAAATGGAGCTAAAGTTCTCGTTGCGGGCAGCTGATGCATCGCTTCTCAAGGCAAAAGGTGTTATATCTCTGGGTCTAATGAAGATAAAAGCATGCAGTTTGCGGTATTTAACGCTAAAATCGCAGTACTTTTTTTAAGCCAATAAATAAATAAGAAAAAATGCATTTTTTTTTTTTTTAGAATTTTTAGCCCCGGACCTCCTTAAAGAGGTTCGTAAATGACGTTCCATGGTGAGAAATTTGCATGCAGAATTACTCTCATGAATACAAACGTATATCGTGAGCAATGAGGAACTTTTCGAACATAATGAATATTAACTTTTTATCGCTGTGAGATAGATTGTCTTTTTTGTTTGGGTGTGTGATGTTATCAAAATGTATTGAGATAAGTTTTAATTTATACCATAAATTGTGCATATTTCTTCATATTTCTGGCTATTCCATTCAAACGTTTACACAAAATGGGGTGCGTCGATTTCGAACATTTTGTGTTATACAGGCGAATATTTATCTTATCCATGAAAACTAAATGCCGTTTCGTACTGATTAATTAATGCTCTAAAACTTTCTAATTGGAAATTTTTCTCTATTTCTTTTCGTTTTTGATTTGCAATGGATATCTTCCAAATGCGCTGTTGTCGTTTGCATTAAATTGAGCGTAGTCGCTTTGCTATACCGTTAACTCACTTGCATAGTTGTAGCTCTCTCCGATCGCAAATATTTTCAGGTTAAAGGGACTTTCCTTTGCCCTTTGTATATCGTCGGTACCATGTGAAAATATTGTGACCAATTGTGAAAATATCCAATTGTGAACACAATGAGCTACATTTTTAAAATTCGCATTTCTCGATTGGCACCTCATTTTTGAAATACTAAAATTCGCCTTATTTAACATTCTTTAATGACATATTAATTAAGGCTAAAAGAAGGGGAATTTTACCATTTCAGAAAAGTGGGGCAAATCAAGAAACCTGTATTTTAAAAAAGTAGACCACTGAATATTAAAGACGTGAATTATCACATTGCTAAGAAGGCGTAAACCAACTTAGTGAAAAATGTCCGAACCGGGAATCGAACCCGGGCTCCTGGAATAGATCTCCAGTGCTCTACCACTAAGCCACAAGAACGATGCCCAGCTTGGCATCTCTCACTTATATAAGTCGGTAAGGCTGCTACCGCAGCACTACATGGAAAAGTTATTTCACTGCTGAAAAGTAGTTGAAAAATTAATTAAAAAAGTAGTCCACTGTTTTCACATTGAATAGTTTGGCATGGCACCGACGATATAGCTACATGAATTTGACAGATAACTAGATAAATAGAGACACAGATATCCTTTTAGCAGTATCAGTTAACAAATTTCCATCTTTTAGTAGCTTAAACTAAATAAATAAATACATATTATTTCTATACGATTTCCCATGTAAGTTGCGTAGTTCAAGATTAAACAGACAAAATTCAATACTGCAGTTTTAAGAAATCAAAAAGTTCCAATTATCAAATCGCCAGTCACGGATATTTTCAGTTAGTAATGGTGAAATAAATAAGGCACACGTCTGTAACACGAAAACTTATTTTGAGCTTCAAAAAAAGTGTATTTTCATATCAGTAAGTTCCGTTATGTTATATTTATTCATCTCACGGAAAAAAAGTATAAAGATTTGGTTTTTGCTTTCTGCTTTCCATATGTTTTTTTTATCTAATAGGTGTGATTAAATGTTTCTTGTCTTCATATATTCAATGATAATATTTTGAACGGATTTATTTAATTTACGTAGGGTGTTTTTAAAAGTTAAATCACACGAGAAAACTAATATATTTAATTTTTAAGAATCAAATATTTATCTTCATTAATGTTAAGTATATGCAGATACATGACAGTTTTACAGCTAGACAGATAGACATATATTTAGAGATTGGCAGAGATAGATAGATTAATTAATCAACAATTGCGCTGGTCTTTCTTCGAGTACTTTTTTCTTGTCCGTAAGTACCTTAACCCTTTATCTACTGCATTATGATCTACTGCAATGTTTTTTCATGTATTTTTTCAGTTACTACAATGAAAATTAAAGGATATACATTAAAAAAATACTTACCCGTGAGAAATGTAATTCATTAGAGGTAATTAACACTTTGCACTCCGTTGTCGCACAGCGACATCATCTTTCTTTGCAAACCTTGTTTTTGGCACCAGTAATAAAGGAAAATAAGATTTTCCTTATTTAATCAGAGCATTTATGAAATTGTGTACTTGAAGTAAACTTTTTTTTAAAAAGTGGTGCCAACCAAATAAAATTTGCGTAAGAGACGCCGGAGTGCAAAGGGTTAATTAAAGTGGTACTTTAAAGTACCGTCAGTACACTATGCCTAAAATATTCTCGTAACAGAAAACTACATGATATTTCAAGTAAAGTTTAAACTCTTAATAATGCTGAATAACAAGAAGACACTGATGAGTTAACAATAAAACGAAATTAAATTGATATAGTTTTATTTTATACATGGAAAATGAGTAAAAATTCAAATTTGATGGTATGGAAAAAAACAATTTTTTAGGTTTCGATTTTGTTAGCAGTCCTCTAACTAAGCGACTTCTATATTCCAGGCACAGCATGTTTTCTCGCATCTCCACATATGCAATATATGAATTTACATATGTCATTCTCTAGCAGAGCAAAAAAGAGCCGGCACCGCAACTCTTTCGATTTCCTATAAAAATTAAAAAGGAAACAGAAAAGAAATTCCAGAAAAAAAACATTACTACATTACAATTTAGTAATTACATTGTAAATCTTATAAAAACGATGAATAACTACACAGATGAAAGGTAAACAAGAAGTTTTTGTCAAGCACACTCAACTGTTAAATCAAATACATACGCCGCTTACGTAAAATAGCTAGTCAAATTGTATTCTAAGATGTAATGAACACATAAAAACAATCCAACGGTTATCTTATGTGTTTTACTATCTTCGCAGCAATAAAAAGACAAGCATGACAATCTGTACGAAATGATGGCACAAAACACACCGACTCTTTCAAAGATAGCCTCCTTCCTTGCTAAAATAACGAACCAAGAAATACTACTGCCACGTATCATGAAAAAGTAGAGTTTAACGAGTGTTTTTGCAAAGTACCACTAGAATATTTGTAATATTCACTATGGGCTGAATGTTTAAGTGAGTGGTACTTATAAGAACCGTCAGTAGATAAAGGGTGAACGTGGTTTTGAAATTCAATGCTCAACAAAATAGAAAGTTTTCGAAACATTTTATGACTGATTTTTAAATGTAAAGTCATAAAATTCACAGGCCTGACTATTTCTATGACAAGGAAATGAATGGCGTATACCGTTTTTCTATAATAACTTTCATAAGCGATTTTGATCACGTGACGTTAGTTTTTTCTCGTTTCTAGGATCGTCGCGTCCAGAAGTTCTGTTCAAAACGACATTATTTTGACAGTATTTTTTGAAAGACCTTTTACCTTTACCAAAAAATGGAAATGCCATTCGATTACATAGTTTCTGAATATGAACATCTACCAGTTTCACTCATTTCAGAACAAAAATGAATTCTGAAGTGTGTGTGAATTTAGATTTGAGAACAGCCTTAAGTTTTTAATGTTTTTTTTTCTTTTAAACATTCGTCCCATACAATCTTCGATGGAAGCTGCATAGTCCTAAATTACACCGGAAAATTTTACACCGCAGTTTTATTGAGGGTAAAAAATCCCACGTATCATAAAGTAAAAAAAGTGTCTAGATTTGGCAGGTCGCCAGACACGGATAGTTTTAGAAAATAATAGTGAACTAAAATCAGGGCACTTCTTTAACACAGGAATCCATACTTTGTCCTTGTAATATGGATTTTCATATATATATTTTTCTTTTGTTAAATTAATTGATCTGAATGAAAAAAAAATCTCAATACAGCGAATTGTTTAATTTTTCTGTGTATGGGTTTTAATAACATATGACATTTAGTACTTCTGATAATTATTTACGTAGTGTTTAGAAGTGATTATTTAAATTGAATTAATTTTTTCAATACCTGATGATTCAAAAATGTGATTTGATGTGATTTTGCTTGATGTGATTTTGCCTTCTTCAATAAATGATGAAGAAGTTTAGTTCAAACAATCAAGCAAAAAATATATTCAATTCGATCATTCTATTCAATCGTTACATTAAGTAATTATTCCTCCATCTATATGTTTCTCTCTAAATATATATACAGAGTGATTCATAAACATGGAAATAATAGGCTATTTCCTTCAATATTGCCCCTAAACCCATACTTCCAATTGCAAAGTTTCATAAAAAAGGTGCAAAATATGATGGCATAAGTTGTAATTCCATGGGATGTCTATTTGAAAAAATACGAAAATAACAATTTTATACGTCCCCCGTAGGTTAAACATTCCAATTAGGAAAACTTTCCTTATCCATTCCTGAATGAAACGAAAAAAATTGCATATTCATATCTGCAAAACTCGCAGAATTATTGCAGTTTAAATAATTCATCAGGTTTTAAGGGATTAGACACAAATTGAAATGCCTGCAATTCAAGAAACAATGTTACTTTAAGAGTTCTAGGAAACATGTAAAAAAAAATATGTTTGTTGAGTTAGAATTTATCTTTTTTGTGTGTGTGTGTGATGGCTAACCATGTAATTTGCAAGCAAAATCACATCCTAAAATTTCTCATAAAGTTATTTTTTTTTAAATGATTAGTATTCTTTTTAAGTGGGGTAATTTAAAATCGTTCTAACTCGAAGCATTATTCATCGTATTTCAATTTTTTTTTCAGTTAATTAAAGAGAAAAGTATAATTTTAATTTTGTTTAAAAAAATTTTAAATATTAATTTTAAAAATATTAAAAATATTTATTTAAAAAATGATGTAACTTATTTTAAAAACAATCATATTTTGAAAAGTAAATATTTTTTTCAAATTTGCCGAAACAAAATTAATGTAAAATAAACAAAAATACATGTTCCAAGTTTGCACACTTTTTATTTAACGATTCTTGACTATTAATAAATTAAAGACGAGGAATGGTAAAAAAAAAAAAAAAAAAAAAAAAAAAAAAAAAACATCATAATGCAGAAAAACTCATTTAAAGTTTTGAACAAAGATTGGCTCCTAATAAAATGCTTAAATGCTTTTTAAAAAATTGCACACGAAAAAGTAACTTCTTTCTGTAGCTTAAACTTCCGATTCAGTTTAACTTTTGCCATTTCCACCTCCTTTATGTACTACTTAAATGTCCGTAAATAAATGTTAAATGTTTATTTTAAAACAGTGTTTTTTCTAACATGCGATTAAGAATTTTTTCATAATTTTAGATCTCACAACTTTACGCCGTTTGTCGTACCGGTGAAGCCGTTAAAAAAAGACGGTATTTTGGGGGTCGTACGGGCCAGGCCCGGAAATGGCAACATTTTTTCTGAGGACTGGCTTACTTCTCCCCAAGTCTCCACGGGGCGAAATTTTCAGTCCCTGTCTCGGCACAATCCGTATAAAAATCATTGTCTCTGACTGATCTAATCCATGCAAAAATAAGTAAAATTTGGCTCAGCCCAAAAACGTTTACAACAAATGCATACATTTTTAAATGGTCATTATTTTACAATAAAACTTTAAAATTCATTTACTTAAAGTATGGTAGATTTTAAGGCACAAAAAATACAGTAAAAATTGTGAGACAGAACCTACCTATGACGGAATACTTTTTTAAACGGAAAAATCTTTTGTTCCATGCAAAATGAATACCTGAGAAAAAATAGACTATATTTACAACTCCTAAGAAGGGATAACTTGTCTGTAACGCCTTTATTCTTTTCTATGTGGTTTCGTCTTAACAGATTTTACAGTATAGCATATTTCAAAGTCTCCAACACATGGAATATGGGTTAACGATATTAAAGGACAAGCGAAACATTTACATATAAATAGAGATTCATTAATAAAACAAATAATTACAGCTTTTGGTGCTTCTTTAAAAATAATAATTATAAACATAAAAAAGAAAAGCTATAATAAGTATTTTTGGTCAGAACTCCTCCATAAGAAACAATTTTTTAACCATATCGATATAAAAACTATGTAGAAATTCAGTCAGGCCGGGCCGGGCCATGATTTGAACTTTTTCCCAGGCCCGGTCGAACTTTTTCCCCTGTGGTTCGGTTCGGGACCGGACCTAGATATTTCGACTCGTGCAGGCCTCCAATGTAGACCACCAGCATATTTCAAAAGCAGGTTTAACGTCAAATCTATACGCTGCCATTTTATGTCCAAAGTAGAGGCACTGTTTTAAATCGACTTATAATAATGTACAATTTGTGGATGATCCCTATCTTGCGTTTAAAATTAGTCAAAAACTCGTCGCTCAGAGGTATGGATAAATGGTGCAAGTCACGAATTTTGAACTTTAATATATCTGCGAATTTTGAAGATATCGAGATGAATTTTTTGTGTTTCATTTAGGAATGAATAAGGAAATATTTCCTTATATGGAATTTTGCTCAACGGGGACCGTATGAAAATTTAGTTTTTGTATTTTCTCAAATAGACTCCCCATGGAGTCTTCTGTCATTAAATTTTGCACCTTTTTATGAAACTTTGCAACTGGAAGTATGTATCTACACGCATTATTTAAAGAAATAGCTTATTGTTTCGATATTTATGAATCACGCTTTATATAAATGTAAAAGTTAACTCGTAGGCGCTATAATACATTAAGTACTCTGGGCTTCAGTGTCCGACTTTATTTTCATTACCGCGAAAGCTAAAGTACTGTACAGCATATTCACGGGCCAGATGATCAACATAATTTGGAACCCTTAGTTTTAGCTCATAAGCAAACTTGGTACACTTATTTTATCGACGCCGAAAGGATGAAAGTTTGAGTGAACAATATACAAGTATGAATTCAAACCGTGCCAGCGTGGTCTCTACCCTTAACGAGCCTTCCTATCTCACCTCCCTTCTCTCTCTCTCGTTCTCTCTCTCTCTCACTCTCTCTCTCTCTCTATATATATATATATATATTAGGGTGGTCCTTAAAAAATTAAATTTAAAATTTTCTATGGGGCACCCTCCTATTTTGTTCTATGTATAAAATAAAGACTTCAACAAAAATTTCAAAATTTTAAAACATTTTTTAGGGGTCGCTACCAAGGTTTGTATTTTTAAAAAAATTCAAAATTGACATATTTTGTAATCTAATAATATATTATTAATACAAATCCATAGTCATTGCCAAATGGAATCGTGGTATGATATTAGGCTGTAAAGACTGCCTTTTGTTTCAAGTTTCAATATATTTACACAACCTATTATCCGAACACAATCAGTAGTATTTCATGTCTACACTCTATTTCACCTGAACTTGGCCCCATTGTGAAAGGTAGAGAATCAAACATTCCGCCTTGAAAAATAGTTCTCTGTTATTTTTTAATCTTAAATATCTAAAATGAGTAGGAATTTATAAGATAATGTTTATAAATTATAGATTTTGATTTTTTTATATTCGTAAAATATCATACTAAATGGCCATATTTGTATCAAAGAGTATCATATCGAAGAGTATCCTATCATTCGTATGCAGCACCAAAACTTAAAAAAAAAGTTTTCGGAAAGCTTTCCTTTGACAGTTCACAGGGATTGCAAAATTTTGGAAGACATTTCAGGATCTGAAACTGTAGACATATTAACCATTATTGTTTCACGTAAAGGTACTGACCATTTAAATAGCTGTTCCACAATTTCAATCAGGAACAAGTGAGGCAATAGCTCCTGCTGTTAACGAAACATTGGAGTTGTGGAGATTATAAGCAAATAAAATGTATGACTTTTGATATAACCTTTGTTGATACCTGTTTATCAGGAGCAGCTTGAGCTGTTCTGGATTAGAATATGAACAAAGAAATGGTTTGGCTTGCAATCATCACATCCTTTAAATTATGCTTGCGGAAGATGTTATTAAGTCTCTCGGAGTTTCAAGCGGACCGGACATACCATTATTCCAACGATTTAAAATTCCGTGGAAGTCTATCGATTATGGCATATTTCAGACTCTCATAACTGACAATTTAATCAATGGAAAAAAATAACACATAATGCGTCCGAAATTACAGAATTTGCTCAAAATCATCTTAGAGATTTTCAACCAATGGACGATTACAAGGAACCGATAGACCTTGCCATCATTTTCTTAGGAGCAGTACCCGAAAGAGGTGTTTACATTAGAGCTCCAGGTGGGGATTGCATTGGGCTCCATGAATGGTGAAGGTGATGTACTTGCTCAAGATTTATTTATTTAGAGATCAGTTTAAACTCTCTAAGTAGAAAAAATCTGGAGTTCGTCAAGTTTTCCCGTTTGTTGTGAAAATCTACATTCACACTGGTATCAGGCCCAATGATTTATTGCTCCCGAAGAACTTGAAAAAAGACGAAAATGTAAATGAAATAATTTCTTTGTGTGCTTTGAAGAAATTTCTAGGACATTTCTGTACTTCACAGAACTAGTAGTTTTTGCATTTTTCAATGATAATGACTTTTTTGAAAATAAAAGATAAATGGTGCATGCTTTGAAAAATGAAGAAAATTATGAACCTTTGAAACGTACACAGGCTGATCCTGATGTCATTCTCCAAAATATCTTGCAAGATTTTCTAACAAACAGCACTCTGTGTTGTTTTTTTTTTTTAAGTATGGATTTACCTTTAGATTTTTTTGAAACAGATGCAGCTAATAGGAATAAAAATAAATCCTACAAGACATGTAAGGCACTAGCGACTTCAGTCAAACCTGTTAATGATGTAGCCGAAAGTTATATAGCACTCATGGAGGGATACAATAAACTTCATTCAAAAATAAAGAACAAAAACAGTATTTCAAGGATATGATGATGGCAATCCAAATCATTTCTTTGTTCATATTCTGCTCCAGAAGAACACAAGCTTTTCTTGATAATCCGGTATTAACAAAGGCTATATAAAAAATCCTACATTTTACTTGCTCGGTACTCCCCACGACTCCAATATTGCGCTACCAGCAGAAGCTATTGCCTTTTGAACTATCCTGATTGAAGTTTTGGAACAAGTAACTGGTCAATAGCTTTACCTGAAACAATAATGGGTAATCTGTCTACAGTTTCAGATCCTGAAATGTCTTCTAAAATTTTGCAATACCAGTGAACAGTCAAAAGAACGCTTGCCGAAAACTCTTTGTTTAAGATTTGGACTCTGCTTGCTCGTCTTCAGATACGAATATGTCCATTAAGTACGACATTTTACGAATATCAAAAAGTCAAATTCTATAATTTATAAACATTATCTTATAAATATTGATGCATTTTAGCTATTTAAGATTAAACAATAACGGATAACTATTTTTCAACGCGGAATGTTAGATTCTCTACCTTTCACAATGGGGCCAAGTTCAGGTGAAATAGAGTGTAGAAATGAAATACTCCTGACTGTGTTCAGACAATAGGTTGTGTAAATATATTGAAACTTGAAACAAAAGACAGTCTTTACAGTCTAATATCATACCATGATTCCATTTGGCAATGACTATGGATTTGTATTAATAATATATTATTAGATTACAAAATATGTCAATTTTTAATTTTTTTAAAAAATTCAAACCTTGGTAGCGACCCCTAAAAAATGTTTTAAAATTTTGAAATTTTTGTGGAGATTTTTATTTTATATATAGAACAAAATAGGAGGGTGCCCCTTAGAAATTTTATAAGTTAATTTTTTAAGGACCACCCTAAATTATATATATATATAATTAATGAAAAAATTATTGCACAACTGGTGCTTACAGCAGCTCATATGAAATGCAACAAGTATATCTGCAATCTTTAACTATAAAAACTTTTAAAAAACAAGTTATATATATATATATATATATTATATATATATATTATATATATATATATGTAATATATATATATTATATATATATATTATATATATATATATGTAATATATATATATTATATATATATATATATATACAGGGTGTCACATCAATACCACACCTACTCTGCACAGCCACATTCCTTGCTACGAGTACATTAAACATTTCCAAAGAAGTATACCTCCATGACCCATAGTTTTCGAGAAAAATGAGACGTCATATCTGGTGCAGGAAATAAAAATTGTTGGAAACATGAATATCGGTATCTCGGTTACATTGACTGAAGTTAAAGTACATGTGCAATATTTACTAAAGGGATACATTATCACCATGAGAAGATTACCAATAGCTACTACATGCAGTCTTTAAAACCATGATGTGACTTGACATCATTCCATGCCGCGCGTGCATATCTCGGTATGCGTTGGATATTTGTTCGAATCTTCGTCTGGAAATATGCGCAAATACAAATATTAATTTTTCAAATAACTTTTTTTTTCCTTACATCAAATATGACTTCTATCTTTTCTTCCGCAATTTTCTCGAAAACTGTGTGTCGTAGTGGTATAGTTCTTTGCGTACTCCAAGCGAGTAATCTGACTGCGCAAAGTTTAGGCAGCCTTGAAAGAACATCCTGTATTTGTGAGTGTTTGTGTGTGTATTTATTTTCAATACTTTCATTTTATTCATGATTTTCCATATGATCTTTCATGCAAGCTGAGTAGTTCTAGATTATACCGACAAAACTTAACACTGCAGTTTTATGAATTAAAAAAAGAAATTTCCCTTATCAAAAAGCAGGAAGGTATTCCAGATTTGGCAAATCGCCAGTCACGGATTGTTTCGGAATATTAATGGTGAAATAAATTCAGGTCACATCTTTAACACGAAAACATACTTTGTGCTGAAATAATGTGTATTCTCATACATGATATTTTTTCTTACAATAATTTAACTGGATGGAAAAAAAAAGATCCATAAAATTGTATATTTTATTTGCGTTTTAGTATATTTATGTTTTTATAATACATGCGACTGAATAATTCTTGTCATTGTATATTAATTACAAAAAGTTAGGGAATTATTTTTGTCTGTATAAGGGTAATTCGTTTTTCAAATTATGTGGAAATATTACGAGACAGGCTTTTAATTGCTTTTAATATAAATAAAATATCGTGACTTTATTTTATATCACCACTCTTATTAAAAGGGAGACTTAGTTGTGACGTCATTGTATTATACACGGGAATCTATTACATTTTCGCATCTGTTCGTTATTCATTATGAAGAAAAAATACTCTTCTAGTATTGCATGAGGCTAGTGCATTTAATAAGATATGAATGAAGCTATAATTTGAAAAAAAAAAGAAAAACTCTTATTCGATGATATTTAACTATTTGTTTAAAAAGAAAGATGTTACATCTATCACTTTTACTTTATAAAATTATGTGTCTGTATTTCAAAATGTCTTCAAGTATATAAGATATATATGTAAGATTATATAATGGTTGGATGTAACACATATGCAATGAAGCAGAGTGGATGTCATGTTTTTTGAAAATATTGCTCATTTTGAAAACATTTTACACATACGCGTATATTAAGGTGTCTGCTTACGTTCAGAGAGCTTTTCACTTAGAAAAAAATGTACAATATTGAATAAATACACATACTTTATTTCATTTGTAATACACGATAATGAAAAAAGCATAAAATCCTAGAATTATCTTCATAACCTCTTAACCCTTTATGTACTGAATTATGAATTCATGAAAATGTTATCTTCTAAAGCATTTTTCGTGAATTTTTAAAACTATATTACAAGATTTACATAATAATTTAATACATTTTAGAAGGATTTTAGAACTGTTGAAGGATTTAGAAGGTTTAATTAAATTTGGATTTATAGGGATTTTGTGCAAGATTTATAACCCAATCCTAATCTTTTATTTTAAATACTTTTCTTAGTATTTAGTAGAATTAGGAAATGTCCAAATATAATGTTCTTGCAATAGAAATATAGAAATATTTCGGAATTCAAAAATCCCCCCCCCCCCCCCCCCACACACACACCAATGTCAAGAAATCTGAAAAGATTCAAAGGCAAATGAAATCATCGTTTTAAAAATATTTTGTTTTGTGTAACCCATACTGCTTTTAGAACAATATAAAGTAATGCATATCTTTCGAAACTTCATTACTACTAATCGATGCATTAAATTCATTTCGTAACAATTTATTTTAATGGTACTTATAAATACCGTTAGGATATAAAAGGGTACTGTTTTTTTTTGTTGTTGATGTTTTTTTAAATTTGTTTAGCAAAATTTCACATTTACGCCAGACAGCGTACATTCAATTCAACTAAATTTATTTCGTTTTCTCTGTACTTCATACTACTATTACACTTGTCTGTGCATTGAACCAGGAGTTCTGCAATAGCTTAACAAGTAAATAATAATTTAAAAAAATAAAAAAACACGACTGCGTAAAAAGGAACTAATTAATTATTTCTCATCAATGTGAACCTACTTTTTTTTTACTTACCTATTTTTTTTTATTTACTTGTACTGATGACTTTTAAGTTGTACTTAATTGTTAGTTTCTATCTATTAACACTGTTTTGACGAGGCCTATAGATGTCTAAGAAGGTTAGAGTTGCAGTAAAGCTAGAGATCCTAAATACACAACTTCCAGGTTGTGTAATATTTAAACGGAGACTGTAAAATAATCAAGGAAACATAGTCTCAATTTTGAAAGATTTATCCAATGATATGCAACTCAATAGGGTGCGTACTTTTTTTTTGTCTCTACCGCCATTTTGTATTTTACGGCCGCCATTTTGAATTTATAAAAACAAAACTAGCCTATAACCATCGGACGGTTAAGACGAATCGATAGAGACCTCATTCATTAAATTCCATTTAGCCGTTGGTATATTTGGATGGTATAAAGAAATCCACTTACCCAGATATGCGTTAAACACATAACCCTTCTTGGCAGTCGGGTAAAAGAGGACTGAAATATTTCAAAATAATTGAACAAATCCATGCTTTTTATTAAAAAATACCATTTTTAAAAATTCAAATAACTATAAATAATTATATTATCACATACAGCTTAGATTGTGGTTCAGAACATATTGGGAGATATGGAAAGTAATCTGACAAAATTTTACTAAGTTTTTTTTTTAAATATTTTATTGGATGGGGTTTATCGAAAAAGGCGATAGCGAAAAAATTTATTTTTAAGGTATTGCTTTTAAAGATTTCTTTTATATCTTTCAGATACATACAAAATTAATCTAGAAGTTTCAATTAAGGTTTATTAGTGTTTGTGTGAAAAAAAAAAAAAATTAAATTAAAACGGATTTGATATCATAAACAATTGCTCTTTTAAATAAATAAACAAACAACAACAACAACAAAAATCACGCCAATGACCATTTTAATTTAAGGCAGATACCCTAATTGAAATATTAAGGCACGTTTACCGAAATTAACCTTATTTATCATCGGGTTACATACCTGCGATATATCCAGAAGTCAATGTTGTTTATACAGTGTATTTAAAATACAATTTTATTTAGTGTTGTTATCTCCCAACACAGCTGTTAAAATAAATTAATCGTATAATTATCAACAAATGGCGATACTCAGTTAATTTTTTAGGCCAAATTTAAGCGAAATATTAATAGATTCTCCTGCGTTTATAACAGTACAATAATTTCTTTACAGTCTCATTTGAGAAGTTTCGCATAAATTTTTGCCGAAATAACATTTGTAAATTTTGTAAAATTAAAAAGGTTGGAGATGTCTAAAAATCGATTTGTTACATAATAATTGCTTGTATATTTTACAATTTTGTAATAGAAATGTAACAATATTTATGAAAAATATGTAATTTTCTATATTTTTTCGTTTATTCTTGTTATTTTATGTAGTTTTCTGTGTAAGTGGAAAATGTACACTTTAGTCAATATTTTCTTGCATTATTATTTTTTACATTCTTAAAATTCTGTATTCTAACATATGAGTATTTTTTCTAATAGATGTTATTGAGTCAAAAAATGCTTAGTATAAACTAAACTTTAATCCACCTTAGCGAAGTATATTAATTCCGATATACCATAAAAATGAACACTGTCTTCCATAAAAAAGCACTTCTTCTGGCTTGCCACTTTATCAGTATGAGTATATATAAATAACAAATGTATACAAGATGGTATATTCATCAAATTTTTTATTTAAATATTTAAAAGTTTTTATTTATTTAAACTATGCAGCACATAAAGAAGATGCGCAATTATTCGCAATATGATGCGCAAAACTTGTGCGCACTTTATGCGCAAAAAGTAGACAATATTTATTAGATAAAATCCAAAAACAATTTATTTCATTCTAATATTTAGTTCCATAGTAAAGAGAAAAACCGAACCAGATTATTCAAATATCTGTTTAACTATCGCTATATTTCCAGAAATATTCTAAAGACGCAAAATATTCTGGAAAATTTTCCTCCAGTTTTATGCTCCGTAATTTTGAAATCTTGCTCGGAAGAAAATTTGAAACTCTCGAAAAATGAATCGATGGAATTTGTTGAAACTTACAATGTAATACACATACCTAAGGCTGTAAAGTCAGAGATAGAGTTTAAAGAGAATCCGTTAAAGTATCGGGTATAAGGATTTCGAATGCAAATTTAGATTTCACCCTTAAAGGCGAAATATTTCCAAAAGTTTAAAATCTTGTTTTAGAACGTAACGAAGTAACATTAAACATTATACCTAAACTGTAGCATTCATTTGTAAAACTGAAACAAGAATATATATATATATATATATATATATATTATTTTCAGTATAAAATGAAAGAAAAAAATAATTTATTATGTTGCATGTTTATTAGCCAAATGCTTTTTTCAAACAGGAAAATATCGTGTGTTTGTGATATTATCACCTCGATCATGGGTGATAAATATTTTCATAAAAAAATTAATTTCTTGACTATGATAATGAATAATTCTTAAGTTGCTATACTTATTTTGTGTCATAAAAGTTTTATTATATCTTTTGCGTCCGTTGGAACTCGATAAATCAAAAGGGTTATAAGAAATAAAGTCCCTTATGCGTAGTAGATTTAAATAGAATTAACAATAGTAATTAAGTCATTTTTGAAAGTGTGGCATTTATACGTTACACACTTCCATTCGGAGTTTCGTTATTCGTGTACGGCGATATTCGTGCCGTAAGTCATTGAAACAATATTCCACCCACGATTATTAAAAGCTTCTTTTATGTGCAAACATCTCTGAAATCAATACATCTTCGTGATGTAAAGAAGCTTTTATATATAGAAAAAATTATTTTGCTTCCACTGAATTTCGGAAGCATTTCCGACAAGATATTGCAATGTATTAATTATCATAATATAATTTTTTATGATGCTATAAATTTTCAAATATACATTTTAATGAAACAAACAATTTTCAAGAAAAAATATGATAAATTTGCAGTATTAACATTAATTAGGTAGATTTCATAAGTGTAAAACTACCTATTGCAGTCGTTGTCATGGTGCGACTTTTGAAAAAAAAATTTCATAAATTTGTATTATATGACCACAGGAATACAAAACCACCCCCCACATAAAAATGTTATATATATATATATATATATATATATATATATATATATATATGAAAGGATAAAAATAAGTAAATAAAAATAAACCTCTTTTTAAAAGATAAAATCTTTTTTAAATTCAAAATTTAAATTTTTAAATCAGGAAACACAACTTATTTTTCATAGACCCTTAAAGCAAATAAATAAAAATATTTTCTTCATCATAGAAATCTTTGACACTGATTGATATTTATGAAACAGATTTGAAAAAGAAATTACTCTTTGTTGACATAAGACAGTCATCATAAAACATATTACATTATCTTGGAAGCATCATTATATTTATAGCATAAACAAACTGACTTTTTCAGGCTATGCTAGATAATTTAAGAATGGAGTTATAAACAACAAAGGAGTGATTTCAGAGCAATAAATCAAAGTAAATATGTTAGTTCAATTAGTGTCAAAGTAGAAAATTGATAAGCAGTAAATCATAATTAACTTTTGTCTGATTTGACACTTTAGATTATGAGTACCTCATAAATAATATTTAACATTTAAATTAGAATTAGCTCTTGTTGTGCAATCATAAGTTCAGACTCTTTGTCTCCACATAAAAAAACAGTTATAAAAAAGATAATGCACCAATCATGAAAGATTAAGCATCCCACTTTGATACTTCTGCCCTCTGCTGGAAAAGGTAATAACTATCTGATTAAAAAGCATGGTGCAGAGGGAAGGAGAGTCAGATTATGATGCAGTCCTCTGTAGAATATCAAGAATGATTTAGGGAGAGCTTTGGCTCCTAACATCTTCCAAGTCACTGGACCTGACTTCAGATGATATCATGCATTATTACAGAAAAATAAAAGTCAGGTTCAGCACCAACTGCCTCAGCTTATTGCAATACCTACACATAATGTGAAGTATAAGGGGAATCATTTCATATATATGTGTGTGTACTAAATTTTGCCCGTATGGTAAAAGTCACAATTATGCACGGATCGTCTTCAAACTCACCAAAAACATTGAGATGGCTAAAATCTCTGCGGGGATGTCAGAGGAGCAAAATCAGCCCAAGGGGGTGGAAATGGTGAGGGTTAAAAATTTTGAATACCGCCTTAACATGAGGCTGATGAAACAAGCTCATACAGAAAAATGACAGGAAAATTTAAACATTTTTCGCTATAGCAGTTGCCAGCAATTAAAAATACACAATAAAATTCTTAACACAACAATTACTTTTCTATTGTAAAATTTCCACATAAAAAAAGAAAATGAAATAGTTTGACAAATTTAAAAAAAAAGTTAATATTACATCAGGACTTTGCTGTAGCAAGATTTCCTCGTGAAAAATGAAAATTAAATAAGTAGATAAATTATAGAGTATGAATTTTAAAATGCTCACTGTTTTATATGAAATGCGACTAAAATAATAAAGAGATGTTACAAGTGAAAAAATTATACATTTCTTAAAATACTTCTCAGTACTTTCGGGCTTCCCCAAGCCCTTCTTCAGAGAATATTTCAATAACTAATTGCCGTTGATTCATACAAATACGTCCCTTCTTTTTCAAATGTGAGAATCAATAACTGTTAGAGTTCGAAGTACAATTAGCATTCTTTTGGATTGAACTTAAGTAAACAAAATATACATTAACTTCAGATCCATTTATTTTATTACATAACTTTTTTCTCATACGTCACTTTCATTTTAAATACGTAGCTGGACTGTCCAAAAACAGTGTTTGAGATTATATTTGCGTAGAAGAGAATATTTAACTGTCGTACGATATACTTTAATATATCACTTTATCAAATTTTCAGGATATTCAACCATATATTGGGGTTATTGTACGTTACGGTGTCATTACATACTTGATCGTTTTTATACAGGATTTCTATGGATTTTTTGATAGTGGATGCGTAAAAATTGGATGTTGGGTATATAATTTTGCATGATCAAAATCTATTGCGATATTCTGATTAAAACGTAAACGAGAGGGAGAGCTGTTGAATGATGACAAAATTTTATACAGCAGTATTGCTTTATGGATGTATGTACTAAATTTTGTCCGCGCGATAAAAGTCGCATTTATGCACGGATCGTCTTCAAACTTACCAAAATCATTGAGTTGTCTAATATCTCGGAGGGGATTGCAAATGTGCAAAATCGGCCCAAGGGCATGGAAATAGAGAGGGTTAAAAATGTTGAATACCGCCTTAACGTGATTTTTGATAAAACCAGCTCTTACGGAAAAATTAAATTAAAAGCTCGTGAAAAACGGTCTGATCAAATTGTTAAACTGTGTTTATCTCTAATCTTAAGAGGCTAAATCTGCAAGAGTTCAGTTTTATTTGGTGAAATTAGTACTTAACTTCGAAATCTACCTTCGCCTGAAGGCCGAGCCGCAGGTTTTTTTTTTTCTTTCATTCATTCTCTAGTATGTATAAATTCAATTATGCACCTGAAAGCGTTTAATTGATAATCCGGTTTTGAGTAAACTGATATATACACTATAATACTACTGGGAACCGTTTCCGAAAAGCGGTGACAGCAAAAGGATTTGTTTTGATAAATACATCATTAAATCTGGAATAGAATTTTTTTTTCTGAGATTTCTAACTTTAAAGAAAGCTTTTCGGAATTATTGGTAACTCGGTAGAGGTTATTGTATAGTTTCGTTCATGCTTGAGTTATAATTTTCTAAACAATATCAATGGCTCAAACATTGGTCGTTGAATAATGAAATTTGCAAGAGAGTTATGCTTTAAAACCGTAGATTTCCTCAAATGAAGTATTTAAGGAAAATTTTTAATATAAGTAATATAAACATGAGAAATATTTAGTTATTTCAGCTACATATTTACGTAAGAAAATCCTATAAAGGCTTATACAGTTTTAAATCTGTGTGATTTAAGTTCAAGATATTTTTTTTTATTGTTTCTGTAATTTAAGTTATACTGTGAGATTTATTTCATGATTTCCATATTATCAACTACCTCAGATAAAAATCTGATAGTATAAAAAATGTTTACGTGAAAGTAAAAACAATATATACAGAGTTTAATAAAAACTTTTCTTCTCAAAATTAATGAATGATAAATTAAACCTATATATTAGTAAAATAGCATAAAAAGACTGAATCCAATAACTTAGATGAAAATAAAATGTTGTTATAAAATACACGCTTTTTAAAATTCTATTGCATAAAACCTTCTTCTTTTGTATTCACTATAAAATACATTGGTTTAGCAAAGAGTATACATCATATGTGATTAATAGCAATACAATGTAAAAAAAAACCTTCGGAATATAGACTTATATATATATATATATATATATAAAGAAAGAAATCTAAAAAATCTTTGAACTTAGAAATGGATCTTTTTCATACATTTCAGATTTATTGCTTATCTCTCATCGATGTAGATAGAACAAAATAAAAAGGTTTTTCATAGATCAATAAATAAGTCGATAACAAACTTCTTCAAACATTCTTCTAAGATAAAAATTAAAGGGAAGTAATAAAATCAAAATTTTACCTGGTATAGATTCATTTATTAAAATCATCTCTCTATTGAAAGTTTATATTTTTTACCCATTCCTAAATTAATTATTTTAATGTATTTTTATTAGATTATACTAAAATAAATGTATGTGCGAAGGCGATACGCAAAACGTTAATTTATTGAAATATTGAAATAACAGAATGTTTAAAAATAAAATTGATTTAATTCCTTAAAAACAATTTTACAATTCTTAAATCAAACATGCTAGGGTTAATAGCATATAATCTGAAGAATATTCTAGTTAGGCCTAATATCCAATTGCTTTATTGACATCTCCCTTGTCAATGTTTCATGAATGATGGTAAAAAAAAAAAAAAAAAAAAAAAAAAAAAAAAGACTGATTCTGATCTAATTTTCAAAGTCTAAAATGATTGTTCTCGTGATCCGTGAATCTCACTTTTATATCTCATGCGTTCAAATCATAGAAAATTATCAATATCAGGGAGTTCGTTGATTTGATCACGTAAATCAGAAATTGGATAAATGATACTAAGTAAATTCAAATAGAACCATGGATTCCACATAAATTATATTTTGTGATATATTGTCAGTTTTAGATATATTAGTGCATATAGTATTCGATGTGGTCATTGTCTATTAAGTAAAGTGATATAGGAAAGGTGGAGTTGAATTAAAATATTATATTAATTGTATTAAATTATTTCTAAGGTATTAGACTTTAGATGAAGAGACTCAAACTTTTGAATGAGTTTTAGTCGTTAAAGTGTTTTTATTGTTTGCTATCAAATATTCCTATTGTTACTAAAATAAACCTGTGTGTTACGTACTTTCAAGTTTGTCTTTTGAGTGATGACAAATGATCATGCAACTGTCCCAGAGAGAGCCTGATAAACTTGCGCTATTCTGGCATTAAATATTATTCCATTAAATATTTTGCCATTAATTTTAAATATATATTTGCAATTTCAAAAATATTTCAAATGTCTTTTGTCAGAAGATGAAAATTGATTTGTATCAAAATACTTATTTGTTTACATTTTTAAAATTTAAATTTTATAATATACTTTGAACAATTAGAAAAATATTCTTCATGATCTTACAAATAAACAGCAAAAATTTCGTTCTTCTAGGACGAAAATATAACCGGTTTCACTAGCAAAAACAGAATAACACGTTTTTAGTTGTTGAAAATGTTGAAAAGAAAAAAAGATAAAATTCAAAGTATCATGACTCGGCATGTGCTATACGTATAAAAATATAATTTGTAAAGGTTTACTTCTTAGACTATAGGCAAGCACTTTTATTCATAAGACACAGGTACCACATGTGGAAGTTTAAATTTCTAACTCACAAAAAGAAAACTATTATAAGTAAATATGACAGAAAATCGCATTTAAAATATTTTTTCAATTGAGACTATACCATTAAAACTAACTGTTTAGATATTTGGTTTTGTTTAGTGGTAAAAAGAGAGACATTGTTTGATTTTACAAGTTTACAGTTTAAGTAAAACGCAAAAAAGACGTAAATTAACACAACGTATTTTTAATGTAGACTTACTTACCGGGTGTCCCAAAAATGACTGATGGATTTTAAAATTCAATAACTTGCAAACGGTGACAGAAATTTAAAAAAACCTTGCAGGAGGATTATGTATGATGTCAGGAATTTTATTACCGTGATTCTTGATTTTAGTTCGAATTTCAAACAATAGATGGCGCTGACAGCGACTGACGCTCAGTCGAGGCCTAAACTGACGTCACTCAGCACTGATGCACCGCCCCCTGAATACTAGGCCTGAGCGCTCACACAAAAATGACACAAAAATGGCGGCTGCCGAAGGCGGATTTTTTTTAGCGTAGGTACGGTCCCTTAAATGTAGGCACCAGTATTTTATAAAAGATTTCTGAACCATGTTTATTCTCAGAAAAATGAAACGGAAAAAACTTCAAAAAATTATTGGTAGGAATATTTAAGGGACCGTACACACGCTGAAAAAAATCCGCCTTCGGCTGCCGCCATTTTTGGTCCAGCGCTCAGGCCTACTGATGCGAAGGAAGGAGATTAAGGCTGTGGAGTGGATCTCATTCGCCAGCACAATCTTGCTCATAGGGCCCGATTCTGAACTCATTCGATATGATTTCAATAGAGTGCGTTGTTGCCATTGAAACAACAAATTCTTCGATAGTGGAATACAGCGTTAAGAACTGGGCATGGATTTAAGAAGTAGTATTCGAGTTTGCAGGCAATTTCACATTGATGAAGTTTTATTTTCCCGGATTAAATTACTTTTTATGATTTGATTTAAAGAATATTTTATGCATTGTATTTTAAAACTAGGTGAAGAGATTTAGTATTTTTGGTTGTTAAAAATTTCATAAGTTTTATTACATTCTAATAAATTTTAGATCTTTTGAGGAAGTTCGTCAGTAGGTTTTTATGAATGTTGGATAATAATCGTGAAAATGGTTAATAGTATATTGTTGTTCAAAATACTACTTATAAACAAATATTAGAAGTTACCTTGTTTAACCCTTTTGAATAGGGGTATCATATCGTTGCATTAAAAAATAAATAAATAAATAAATAAAATGAATGCTAGTTAATTAAATTTTTGTTTGACAGTTTGATATTAAAATATTGTACTACATGCAGCTTCATCATCATGTTTGATAAAATAAAACTAGTAAATATTTTTTATCTACATCAGCTATTTAAATTGTAAAAATGTGTTAAAAGAATTCTTGGAGTTACAATTCTTACACTTTTGCAACTCTTTCTACACACAAATGCTAATATGCATATATTTTTTAATAATAAAGGTATCAATGATATCTAGTGTGATAAACTAAGTTCAAATTAATATTGACAAGAGTCCAAAACTTAGTAGTATTTAAATTATTGAAGGCCGCAAACAAATTTTTATTGAAATTTTTATCTTGATATAAATTAAGACAGTATTTCTAATAGCACTTTTTGTTGGAATGCGATTGTAAATTTAAAACTTTTTAGTTTATATATATTTTTAAAAAAATCATGAATTGTAATAATCAGGGCTTGGCAAATGCGGTCGCCATTTGCAATCAATATTTTTCACTCGACGACCAAGATTTTTAATCTGTCGGTTTATGTAGTGTTAACGAAAGAACAAAGTGTAAAGGGTATTTTCCATATTATTTAATAATAAAGGTATCAATGATATCTAGTGTGATAAACTAAGTTCAAATTAATATTGACAAGAGTCCAAAACTTAGTAGTATTTAAATTATTGAAGGCCGCAAACAAATTTTTATTGAAATTTTTATCTTGATATAAATTAAGACAGTATTTCTAATAGCACTTTTTGTTGGAATGCAATTGTAAATTTAAAACTTTTTAGTTTAGATATATTTTTTAAAAAATCATGAATCGTAATAATCAGGGCTTGGCAAATGCGGTCGCCATTTGCAATCAATATTTTTCACTCGACGACCAAGATTTTTAATCTGGCGGTTTATGTAGTGTTAACGAAAGAACAAAGTGTAAAGGGTATTTTCCATATCATGCACAGAAAACGACATTCTTGGCTGCTCTAGCCAGCTAGCATGTCATGTCATGTGATTAGAATGTGGGGAGAGGGTGGGTCGTTTTTACGGGTAGCTTACCAATGTTTTTTGCAAGAGGGTTCGGTTTACAGTTTTTCAGAAAAATTTGGTAGCAGTGGCCCAGGGGGGGGGGGGGCGATTGAGAGAGAATTTTAAATATTATAATAATAACTTTATTTAATGAAGAATATTCTGTAATTATACGTGTTTAGTGTTTGAATTATCACCCATAGTAAAGTAAATGGGAAAAAATTCCACTGAAAATCAGAAGGAAATTTTTTTGGAGGGGGGGGGGGGTATTTATCCTTAGCGATTTCATTGTTGTATTAAATCAATCCTTAGATTGTTGTATTAAATGAATCCTTAGATTGTTGTATTAAATCAATCCTTTGATTGTTGTGTCAACCCGTAAGAGCGACCCACCCTCTCCCCACATTCTAATCACATGACGTGACACGCTAGCTGGCTAGAGCAGCAGAGAATGTCGTTTTATGTGCATGTAATGGAAAATGCCTGTTACATTTTGTTCTTTCGTTAACGCTACAAAAACCGCCAGATTAAAAATCTTGGTGGTAGAGTAAAAAATACTGGTTGTAAGTGGCGATCGCATTTGCCAAGCCCTGATTTTTACGATTCATGAATTTTTAAAAAATATATATAAACTAAAGAGCTTTAAAATTACAATTGCATTTCAACAAATGTGATATTAGAAATACGATCTTAATTTAAATCAAGATAAAAATTTCAATAAAAATTTATTTGTGGCCTTCAGTAATTTAAGTACTACTAAGTTTTAATCACTTGTCAAATTTAATTTGAACTTAGTATATCACATTAGATATCATTGATATTTTTATTAATAAAAATATATGCATATTAGCGTTTGTGTGTAGAAAGAGTTGACAAAGCGTAAAAATTGAAACTCCATGAATTCTTTTAACACATTTTTATAATTTAAAACGGATGTAGTTAAAAAATATTTACTAGTTTTATTTTATCAAACATCATGATGAAGCTGCATGTAGTACAATATTTTAATATCAAACTGTCAAACAAAAATTTAATTAACTAGCATTCATTTTATTTATTTATTTATTTATTTTTTTAATGCAACGATATGATACCCCTATTCAAAAGGGTTAAACAATGTAACTTCTAATAATTGTTTTTAAATAGTTACTTTGAACAACAATATACTATTAGCCATTTTCACGATTATTATCAAATATTCATAAAAACCTATTGACGAACTTTCTTAAGGGGTCTCAGGACTTTTCAAGCTTCAAATTTTCGAAATTTTAATTTTTTTAGATGTTAAACTACTATCTTTTCTGATCATTTTGATATAAATATTTCCTTGAAATTCCGATTAGAACGAAAGTTAATATTTTTAGAATTATACCCACGCAATAGCTGAAGTGGCATTTCCGAAGTTTTGAAGTCATTTTTCTCCAAATGACGTTTTTGGGCATAACGCGCGCTGGATATCTCAAAAACTTATGAGTAATTTTTCATGAAATTAAAAAAAATATATATGTTTCATGTCAGTCTGTATAAACTGAACCTAAATTTTTTTTTTTTTATTGTTCAAAAAAATATCTTTTTTGGTGATTATACAGTTGAAATTTTCAAAATTTTGTATTAGCTAAATACAACTTTGTATTAAACATATGTAAATGCTTTAAATACATATTTATTTAGGTTCAGGGTAATTATTGTAATCTAAAGTATAATTAAGTACCGTATTTTATGGAAGAAACGCCGCACCCGTCGTAAACGCTGCACTCATCAAATTGGCCTGAATAAGCTTAAAAATATCGTAATCGCCGCACCCGTTGTAAACGCCGCATCCATCGGAACGCAACTTTTGTCGACAGCGTCACATTGACGTAACTTTAATCAAAGTTTTCTGGGCAGTGTATGATGCCTCGTTTTTAATATCTTAAGATGTCTGAAGTTTTATTTAAAATATTTAAATCCGATTTTAAATATTTTTATGATTTTTTAAATTAAGGAAACTCAGTTGGTATTTAAAATAAATCGTAAACGCCGCACATGGCGTAAACGCCGCACTTGGAAAAAAATTAACTTTTAAACTCGTAAACGTCGCGGCGTTTCTTCCATAAAATACGGTACAAAAATGTAATTCTAGTGATAAAGTTTATTGTGTAATCCTGCGCGTAAGCTGTCATACCAATTTTCTGCTCGACAAATATCTGACAGTTTGGAGCCTGCTATAAATACTAATTCTGCAACTTGAATTTTTTTAAATACATGAAAGGAAAGAAAATATTTACTATATCTTTCATCCGAATTAAAATTGTGTTTTTAAATCATATGCATTTTAAAATATTAAACGTTGAAAATTATCTTTTTTTTTTCATTTTTTTCCAATTTTAAGAGTCCTGAGACCCTTAAAAGATCTAAAATTTATTAGAATGTAACAAAAGTTATGAAATTTTTAGCAACAACAAAAAATACTAAATCTCTTCACCAAGTTTTAAAATACGATGCATAAAATATTCTTTAAATCAAACCATAAAAAGTAATTTAATCCAGGAAAATAAAACTTCTTCAATGTAAAATCACCTGAAACTCGAATACGACTTTTGAAATTCATGCACAGTTCTTAACGCCGTATTCCACTATCGGAAAATTCGTTGTTTCCATGGCAATAACGCACTCCATTGAAATCATATCGAATGAGTTCAGAATCCGGCCATAAGAGCAAAATTACTGGCGAATGAGACGCACTCGATAGCGATAATCTCCTTCCTTCGCATCAATGTTGATTGACGTCAGTTTCGGCCTCGACTGAGCGTCAATCGCTGTCAGCGCCTCCTATTGTTTGAAATTCGAACTAAAATCAAGAATCACAGTAAAAAAACTCCTGACATCATACATAACCCTCCTGCAAGAATTTTTTTAAATATCTGTCACCGTTTGCAAGTTATTGAATTTTAAAATCCATCAGTCTTTTTGGGACACCCGGTATAAACTATGTGATGTTAATTATATATATATATTACAATATTACATTACTCATTTTGATTTCAATTATATATCATCACATGCAACCGAAATTAAGAACAAAAAACATGAAATATTCCCACATAAATATTGCACTTAATGAAGCCTAGTATTGTAAATTAAATAAATGATTAATGGATAAGTAATTTTAATGAAATTTCGAAAAAAAAAGTTTCAATATATTCATTTACTTATGAAAACGAGTTTTTTATTAGTGATAAAGTTTTATTTCATCTAACAAGTCTATTTTCTTGCCGGAAATTTTTTAATCGACATTTAGTTGCTTGTTATAATTTAGTTGCAATTTTTAGAAGTATACGTTAGGCGCTATAGCTTTCGTTTTTATTGCTCAAAGATCCCATCTAAATTTCGCCATATAGCAATTATTTTCATCAACTAACAAGAACAAAATGTCCATTCTAATGAAATTTATTTGAAAACTGTAGCTCAATGTACTGGCATAGAAGGACTTTTTAAATTTCCAAGCATGATATAAAGAACAACAACACACACACAAAAAAAAAACCTCAACAATGAGCAATTGTTTGCACACAATAATGTTAAATTACTACTGACTGGTTAAGGTACTTTGCTGCTAAGCTTAAATCTGTCAGTGTAAAGTGTGCACCAAATTTTCAATTTAAATTGGACATAAAATTAGCATGATATTTATTTGTCTACAAAGTGCGTAAGAATATATATATTTTTTAATTTTCTGACGAGTTCATAGGAACATCTTCACTACTAGTGCGGTTGCCACTAAAAGAAAAAATTATAACGAATAAAAGTAAAGTTTAATTTTAAAGACATGTCATGTAATTTTTTCTGGTATCAATTTCATTGTGACATTTGAAAAGTATTTTCATCTGGAAATGAAAAGCCAAAACTTTGCAAACTTAAGTGTTATAGATTTCTACTGACAGTTAACAGAGCATGCTGCTAACAATCTGGTACAAATTACATGTTTATGACTTTTTCCATATTCCGCACGCTATTTGTAGGCACATTTTAAAATGCATTAGTTCATAAAAAGTATGCAGTAAAATGCTTAGCTGAAAACAAAAATTAAAAAAAATTACGGTTTTATGCATAAAAGTCCAAGAAAATCTTTAAAATAAATATGACATAATTTTTCAACTGTTTGCAAACTTATAGCTTACTTCTTGGTTGATGTACATAAGTAAATTGAGTTTTAATAGTTGAACATCTAAGAACTTTACAAAAAAAAGTTGCAAAGAAAGATTTAAAGGAAAAAATAATAAATCCAATTATATCTGGAATAATTTAGATTGTTATGTAGATTTCATTGATAGAAGCTGTGTGATATTTATGTGTTAATTTTTTTTTTTTTTTATGAACTATATTGAAATTTAGAAAAATATTTCCCTTATTATAAAGAAATTTATAGTAGAATACAGTAAATCTGAATATCGGAAATGGTATATTAAAAGAACTTTAAACAACTTTTAAATTTATTTGTTCTGGCAGACATTAATAATTAGAGAAGAAATAAAGTTTAAATTTAAGGACTGTTATTTTGCATTATTATTGAAACCAAATTACTGTGCCAAATCAATACATTTTAAATAATATTCGGTCTATGATAATTGGGATGAAAGTAATTTATAAAAAAAAAAAAAAAAAAAAAAAAAAAAAAAAAAAAAAAAAATGTTGCTTTTACAAAGCGCCAAAATCAACTGCAGAACTCTTGACATTAGTTTCATTAAATCATCTAACAAATAAATTCTTATTCGAGGATGGAGTAGCACAGTGGACGTTTATTCCAACAGAGTGAAAAATGTCCAGACCAGGCATCGAACCTGGATACTTGGCGTGCCGTGCCAATGCCTTACCTGTTAGGTTATCCGGGCGATAACTGGCTGACATAATTCACTCTTATTTGTTGGACTTGGCTGCGACCTGCAGCGCTATTTTCATTCATCCGAGCTATAACTATAGCATTTACATGATGAAAGTGTGTTTTAACACGGAAACTCCTGTATACCATGTATTAGGTCATAATGAAGCGAACGAATATTTTTTCCAACTGGATTAAATCATATTCGAGGATGGAGTAGCACAGTGGACGTTTATTCCAACAGAGTGAAAAATGTCCAGACCAGGCATCGAACCTGGATACTTGGCGTGCCGTGCCAATGCCTTACCTGTTAGGTTATCCGGGCGATAACTGGCTGACATAATTCACTCTTATTTGTTGGACTTGGCTGCGACCTGCAGCGCTATTTTCATTCATCCGAGCTATAACTATAGCATTTACATGATGAAAGTGTGTTTTAACACGGAAACTCCTGTATACCATGTATTAGGTCATAATGAAGCGAACGAATATTTTTTCCAACTGGATTAAATCATATTCGAGGATGGAGTAGCACAGTGGACGTTTATTCCAACAGAGTGAAAAATGTCCAGACCAGGCATCGAACCTGGATACTTGGCGTGCCGTGCCAATGCCTTACCTGTTAGGTTATCCGGGCGATAACTGGCTGACATAATTCACTCTTATTTGTTGGACTTGGCTGCGAAAATAGCGCTGCAGGTCGCAGCCAAGTCCAACAAATAAGAGTGAATTATGTCAGCCAGTTATCGCCCGTATAACCTAACAGGTAAGGCATTGGCACGGCACGCCAAGTATCCAGGTTCGATGCCTGGTCTGGACATTTTTCACTCTGTTGGAATAAACGTCCACTGTGCTACTCCATCCTCGAATATGATTTAATCCAGTTGGAAAAAATATTCGTTCGCTTCATTATGACCTAATACATGGTATACAGGAGTTTCCGTGTTAAAACACACTTTCATCATGTAAATGCTATAGTTATAGCTCGGATGAATGAAAATAGCGCTGCAGGTCGCAGCCAAGTCCAACAAATAAGAGTGAATTATGTCAGCCAGTTATCGCCCGGATAACCTAACAGGTAAGGCATTGGCACGGCACGCCAAGTATCCAGGTTCGATGCCTGGTCTGGACATTTTTCACTCTGTTGGAATAAACGTCCACTGTGCTACTCCATCCTCGAATATGATTTAATCCAGTTGGAAAAAATATTCGTTCGCTTCATTATTACCTAATACATGGTATACAGGAGTTTCCGTGTTAAAACACACTTTCATCATGTAAATGCTATAGTTATAGCTCGGATGAATGAAAATAGCGCTGCAGGTCGCAGCCAAGTCCAACAAATAAGAGTGAATTATGTCAGCCAGTTATCGCCCGGATAACCTAACAGGTAAGGCATTGGCACGGCACGCCAAGTATCCAGGTTCGATGCCTGGTCTGGACATTTTTCACTCTGTTGGAATAAACGTCCACTGTGCTACTCCATCCTCGAATATGATTTAATCCAGTTGGAAAAAATATTCGTTCGCTTCATTATGAAATAAATTCTTGTTTTTAGAAATGTAATGCGAATATTTTTAACGATATTACTTAAGTATAAGTAAACTTTTTCTCCATCCAAATTTTGGGGATTTTTTTTTATTTAATAAAAATAAAATTAATAAAGATAATAACACACATATTAAGAAAATAGCAAAGACGATCTATTTATCACCATATATGTCCGCTGCTTATTTTAAAATAGAAAAAAAACATTGTACCAGGTTTAAAACTTACTATCCATGTATTTTAGAGAAATTTCTATAAAAGAACTTTGCTCTAGTAACTTCGGTTGTAATTTCATGCTATGTGTTATTGAAATTTTGTTATAAATAAACGTTCAATATTTTGAAAAATGAAAAGGTAATTTTTGTTGAAGTTTACAACATAATACACACAGCTAAGTCAATAAAGAATCGGAGTTTAAGAGGAAACCTCTAAAATACCGTATAGGGCAGTTGGAAAAGAATTATAGTTTTGAAATTTAAAATGTAATAATTCTTGATGTTTTAAAACATATTTACAAAATTAAGGTATGGAATATAACTATTATATTTTCAGTATTAAATATTGTACCTGAAGCACACGTGAACAATGTCCATTTCACGTATATAATATTACATTTTTTTTTTAAAATATGACACTAAATTATCCTAATCTTATCAACTATTCACAATGTTAAAATATTTTTTTCTGACTTGAAAAGATGGCATGAGCATTCTTCACGTGTGCTCCCTTTTTCCTAGACACGATAAATACATAATAATTATAAAGTTATATAGTTTAACCAAACATAAAAAAATAACTTTATGCTGTTTTTACGTATGTGATTTTATTGTTTTTTTTTTTATTTTATGATCTTAAATTATTTTGATTTTTATTTCAATTTCAGCGTAGTACTTTTTTTTTATATATAATTTTCCAGTTATATGTTTCCAAAGTCAAACTTTTCTTAACATAGAAATTGCATATATTAAAGTAAAAATAATGAACATGACGCATAATAAAATCTACTCCTTTCACAAATTAATAACTTGTTAATGAATTGAATGTTTCAGTGAAATGGCGATAAAGATAGAATAGATTCACTAATATATATATATATATATATATATATATATATATATAAATTCCTGTTCACACAATTAAATATAATCTCCCAGCTAAGACAATTTATAGTGATTAATCGGAGTAAAAAAAAAGTATAAAGATTTATGAATAAACTTTCAATAAAATGGCGAAAAACAATGAATTGCATTCTCTTAAAAAATGTCTTGTAAATTACATTGTTTTTACTTATTTGATATTATACACTATTTTCTTGTTCTCACAATTAATTATATTGCTTACGCTAAGAGTACGTAACTGAATATATGCATTATAAAAAAACAATATAAGAATTTATGGATAAACATTCGATGAGATGGCGCAAATTGAATACACTCTCTCAAATAGTTTGTTATAAATTGCATGGTTTATATTTGTTTGATATTAAAAGTTTTTTCGTCTGCTCACAATAAAATATATCTCCTCATCTAAAAGTATTTTATGTTATTATTGGCAGCAAATTAAAAAAAACTAGTTGGATGTGCCAATCCGAAAACTTTCTTCTATCTTATACATCTTAATATTTCAAAACCTAGTTACACATGTTAATACTTCAATATTATTAGTTCAATACTATACCAACTTTGATTTTCATCTTAAATTTCTGCTCAAGTCAATCAAACGGACTAAAAACGAGTTAATCTATATCATGATATTTGTTAAAATTATTAATTTTTCCTTATTCTGTCATTATCAGCTTTTGCGAATAGCCGGCATAGCAGGAAGCGAGTTCCCGCCGCTGCATGAGCCGCCGATGCACAATAGAACTACGAAAAATCAAGAAAAGTATACAAAAATCGCTAGCACGGAGCCCCTTTACCGCGCAATATTTCCAAATTCAAGGAGAACCTGTTGGCCAAAGCCAAAAACAAGCACAAACATTTTGGTTCAATTGTATGCATAATTTTATACGCTGTTCGATGGTACAATAATGAAAATGGCACAGAGATCGGAATTATAGCGCCCCCTTCTTTCGGAATTTTTTCAAGTTCAGGGAGGACTTGTTTGCCAGAGCCAGAAACATGCACAAAAAATTTGGTTCAATTATATGGGTAACTTCATACACTTTTCGATGGTACAATAATGAAAATGGTACAGACATCGCAATTATAGTGCCCCCTTCCGGCAGAATTTTTTCAAATTCAGGGAGGACCTTCGTGACATGACCAAAAATAAACACATAAAATTTGGTTCAATTCTATGCATAACTTCATACACTTTTAGGCGGTACAATATTCAAAATGGCACAAAAATTGTACAAAAATCGCTATTACAGCGCCCTCTACGAGCGATTTTTTTTACAAATTAAGGGAGGACATCCTTGCCATAGCCAAGAACTTAAAACTTTTTTTTGGCTCAATTCTATGCATAACTTCATACACTTTTCGATGGTGCAATATTCAAAATCGCACAAAAATCGCTATTACAGCGCCCCCTAACGGCGAATTTTTTGCAAATTCATGGAGGACCTGCTTTCCATATCCAAAAACTTAAAATAAAAATTTGGTTTAATTCTATGCATAACTTCATACACTTTTGGACGGTACAATATTCAAAATCGCACAAAAATTGCTATTACAGCGCCCCCTACCGGCGAATTTTTTCCAAATTCAGGGAGGACCTGCTTGCCATAGCCAAAAACTTAAAATAAAAATTTGGTTTACTTCTATGCATAACTTCATACACTTTTGGACGGTACAATATTCAAAATCGCACAAAAATCGCTATTTCAGCGCCCCCTACCGGCGAATTTTTTTCAAATTCAGGAAGGACCTGCTTGCCATAGCCAAAAACTTAAACTAAAAATTTGGTTCAATTCTATGTATACCTTCATACACTTTTCGATGGTACAATATTAAAAATCGCACAAAAAACGCATTTACAGCGCCCCCTACCGGCGAATTTTTTCCAAATTCAGAGAGGACCTGCTTGTCACGTTCAAAAACCTAAACTAAAAATTTGGTTCAATTCTATGCATAACTCCATACACTTTTGGATGGTACAATATTCAAAATCGCACAAAAATTGTTATATCAGCGCCCCCTACCGGCGAATTTTTTCCAAATTCCGGGAGGACCTGCTTGCCATAGCCAAAAACTTATAATAAAATTTTGGTTTTATTCTATGCATAACTTCATACACTTTTGGACGGTACAATATACAAAATCGCACAAAAATCGCTATTTCAGCGTCCCCTACCGGCGAATCTTTTTCAAATTCAGGGAGGACCTGCTTGCCATAGCCAAGAACTTAAACTAAAAATTTGGCTCAATTCTATGCATACCTTCATACACTTTTCGATGGTACAATATTAAAAATCGCACAAAAAACGCATTTACAGCGCCCCCTACCGGCGAATTTTTTCCAATTTCAGGGAGGACCTGCTTGTCATATTCAAAAACCTAAACTAAAAATTTGGTTCAATTCTATGCATAACTCCATACACTTTTGGATGGTACAATATTCAAAATCGCACAAAAATTGTTATATCAGCGCCCCCTACCGGCGATTTTTTTCCAAATTCCGGGAGGACCTGCTTGCCATAGCCAAAAACTTATAATAAAATTTTGGTTTAATTCTATACATAACTTCATACACTTTTTGATGGTACAATGGCGACAGACAGACGGACAGACGGACAGACGGACAGACGGACGGACGGACAGACGGACAGACGGACGGACGGACAGACGGACACACAGACAGACAGACATTTTCTATAAACATGTTTTTTGGAATCTCTGACCCCTAAAACATGCAAATCCGTCGAAAACCGGAAGTCGAAAAAAATTTCGATTACAATACTTTCTTCTATTGAAGATAGAAGAAAGTAATAATAATAATATAAGGATTTATGTGTAAATTTTCAGTGAAATGGCAAGAAAGATTGAATACATTCTCTCAAAAAGATTGTTATTAATTGATTCTTTGATATAACACACTTTTTCTTCTGCTAACAATTAAATAGATTGCTTCAGCTAAGAGTATTAAATGTGATTAATTACAGTAAAAGGAAAAAAAATGAATATAACGATTTATGAATAAAATGAAAGAAAACTTTTAAATTAGAAATGACTCTTTTTCAGCCGTTTGCAGATTTATAGCTTATCTCTTGATCGATGTAGATGAAACAAAGTAAAACCGGTTTTCTAAGATCGATGGCTAAGTATGCTCCAGAAATAGTTGCATAGAAAGTTTAAAGGAAAGAAATAAAATTCCATTTTTGTCTGGAATATTTTTAATTTCATATGAGGATCTTATCGATTGCGTTTTGTAGTTTCAAAAGCCAACTGCGTATCAATCCATTTAAGGGGATGTGGGACTTTTATTTTTATTTTTTCTTTCCTCATAGAGATATGAAATTTTATGGAAATATACATTTCGCCATAAGTATATAGAATACCTTAAAATAACTTCCCAATATAATTATAATTTTAAGATTTAAAAAAATTGAAAATACCTCATGTACCCAACTTTTTGAGACATTTCCTCGATATTGCATTTTAATCACTTAAAATTCAATTACAAACAAATTCGTGTATAGAATTTTTAATCCCTTGAAAATAGTTAATATTTTATATATTTTTATCTGAATCCTCATCGATTTTCATAAAACTTTTCCCTTTTAATAAGTTAAAAACCAAATTTAATTACCTTAAAGGAGTTTCTTTGTAAGCAATGCCAGGCTTCTTCGTTGTCAATTTCACGAATTTTGGCCAAAAATTAAGACGCATAGAACATTCCAAGTATCAACAAGTTGGAAATTGCTCGTCAAACGTGGCAAATGAATTGCATTCGTACTATAATTAGTTTAAAAAATATATTTTGAATCCCGTATTGCACTGAATGTATATTTTAGTGCATTTCATAAATGTATATCAATTTAATTCTGTTCGAAAGGCTGTAACATCATTAAAATGCACTTGAAATAATTTTCTCCCATTGGCCGTAATGTAACGGAAAACTTTTGACTGTCCCTGTAATTAAACTATACATCTAATTTTTATAAAATTGGAAATGAGTCGACAAAATTCTGCTACAATTATATAATTAAAATTTCAGATTATTCGGAAGGCTGTAACATCATTAAAATGCACTTGCGATAATTTTTTCCCATTGGCCGTAATGAAACGGAAAACTTTTGACTGTCCCTGTAATTAAACTATACATCCAATTATCATAAAATTTTAAATGACTCGACAAAATTTTGTTACAATTATATATTTAAAATTTTCCACCATTCGGTAGGTAGTTTTTGCTCTATTATATGCGGACAGACGGACTGAACGACGACTATAGGTGCTACGTATTTATATAATTACGAACGCACCTAAAAAACGGTGAAAAATCAGTTTTGAGAAACGCAAAAGTAAAGAATATTAAAAGGCTGAAAAATTGTTTGCGTACAAAATTCAAACCCTTGTAACTTTGCGAAAAAAAAAAAAAAAATCACATCTGGATAAATGGTGCATGACAAACTGGCATGCACAAAAAGGATTGTCGATGTTTGCTCATATAAACCTCTATGGTTCACTTAATCTTTTAAATAATAACTAATGGCCATAAAATAATGAAAATTCTATCAAAAATTTTTTAACTAAAAATAACATTTCAAATGCACTTTTAAACACACAAATTTTAATGGCACAAAGTTCTTTTTTCCCCCCCGTAAGTATTTAGAACATATGGAAAGGAATTTCTGAAACATGGTGGAAACGGGAGGATATAACAAATCTGAAAGTCAATATATCCTTGTTATTTTAAATATTTAAGTTGTTATATTAAAAAAGGCAGAAAAACCAACGTTTAAAATGCACAAATAATACACGGAAAGCAGTAAACAGCTGTTTCGAATCTACTAGGGAGATTCTTCTTCAGTGCAAGATAGGGAAAAGGAACAGCGTGCTAGAAAAAGCAAGGCTGAGCAAAATGATAGACAGGGACGCACTGGCTTATATACCCTATGCGGGTAGCGAAGGCGCCAAAAACAGCCAATGAGAGAGAAGCAGTGGAAACGACTGGGTGGACAAGTAACGACATCTACCGGAGAAGGAGAGAAAAAGAAACCAAAAAAGGGGGAAATTAAATTAATGCTTTCCAAATATTTGCAAAATCAGGAGTACTAGATAAGTCATTGACTAAAGAGCGAGAATTTTTAATGGTATGGCAAGCTTCCCAAAAATCAAGATCAAGGTTAGAAGAACATTTTTAATTTTGGGAAGCTTACAATATCATCTATTGCTGAAATTGTGAAAAGTTCTGCGTAGCAGCGGAACCTGTTGGGCAATTTACACCAAAAAATTATTAGGATTAATTTATATCAGGAACTAACTGGATCTAAAGTTTGATTAAAATTCATGCATTAGTTCTTGAGATAGCTATTGAGAAAATCGTGAAAAATGCGGCATACTAGTGCCACCAATTGTGCAATTTACACCAAAAAACTAAACATCACTAATTTATATCAGGGACTAACTAAATCTGAAGTTTGTGTAAAATTCGTGCATTAGTTCTTGATATAGAGCTATCATGAATAATGCAGCATGGCAGCGCTACCTATTGAGCGATTTACACGAAAAAGTTATCAACATAAAATTATACCAAGGACTAACTGAATCTGAACGTTTCTGAAAATCCACGTTTTAGTTCTTGAAATATAGCTATTGTAGAAATCATGAAACATGCAGCATAGCAGCGCCACCTGCTGGGCGATTTACACCAAAAAGTAATAAGCACCAATTTATATCACAAACTCACTGAATCTAAAGTTTTATTAAATTCAGTTCATGAGTTCTTGATGTAGAGACACCCACAAAATTTGTGTCACACATAGATATACTTACAGACAGACATTTTGTAAAAACATGTTTTTCGGAATCTCTCACCCCTAAAACATAAAAAGCAGTCGAAAACCGGGATTCAAGAATTTTCACGAAACCAATACTTTCTTCTTGTAAAAATAGAAGAAAGTAAAAATGTAAAAACATTGTTATAGAAAGTCAGGAACCTGGATATGTTGCTTTGTATTGCAAGATATTTTTCAGATTTTCGAAAACAAAAAAAGAATTCTAATTTAATTCTATATTTAGAACATATTTTTAATGTTAATTTTATTAAAATCTTATTATATGCAAAGAATAATGTTTAAAATATAAATGAATTTAAACTATGAAAATTACATTTTGCAAATTATGGTATTTTGATGCAATTATAGAAGAATTCCTTTACAAGAAAATGGCGACATATTCATAAAATTACATTGGTCAAAAGGATTTTGATTTTTTTTTTTTTTTACTTGTCTAATTCTTCTAAGTGAATCTGACCAGACGAGTATCGTGAAGTTCTATATTCTATAATGCTATAGTTTAGGCAACTCATTTTCTAAACATATTTCCAATTCCTAGGTTCGGTTTCTGTGCTCAGTCACAATCCATTTATTTAAATATTAAACACAATCGGATGATGATGAAATTTTTTCTTACGGTTCAATAATATTATAAATTTTCACTTTTTTAACAATTATTTTAGAAATGCTGATGTCATATGAATATTATTTACATTTTTTTAACCATTTGGAAAAATGGTTCTTGTTCTCTGTCAGGGTAGGAAATCAAAAACATATCTGGGGCGTTTTATTGGTTGAATCCGCATTTTATTCGTTTTCAGATTGGTCTATACAGTAATATGTATTTCCCTTTACTTTCAACAGAGATGAATACTTCTGTTGCCACTATGACATAAAGGTAATAAAAACTACAAAAAAAAAAAATAATAACTCAGAAAAAAATTGAGATACAGCTTTCAAACAAATTGCATTAAAAGTACATTTTTTTTTCTGTACGACGGTGTAAAAAGTAATATTGTGGGATGTTTAGAAGTTTAAGAATAAAATTTCATTTAAAATTGGTCGTCAGATTTCTACGATGTAAAAGCCTTTTCCCGAATAGCCAATGAAATGCTTTGATAATACGTAAGTCTCGGGTGGATAACACGTAAGTTTCAGGAAATCTGACGAGTCGCAATTTTTACGTGTAATAACACTATTAAAGTTTAATTCATGGCGTACGTAATGTATGATCAACTCCGTGCGGTTTTTTATGTCTTAAATTTTAGTCTTCAAAAAAATCAATTTCCAAATGGTCGTTGTAATTTGTTAAATTGCTTTTTTTTTTTTTTTTTTTTTTTTTTTTTTTTTTTTTTTTTTCCTTAAGAGAGTGCGAACTAAAAATTATTGAATCGACTTAAAATAAATGTTTACCTTATCAGATGCATATTCTATTGTTTAACTTTTTACTTACTTTTTTCCACATAATATAGTAATTGAATAGCCATCTTTAGGGAAACTACTTTAAAAGTTTTAAGAAAATTAAGATCATGGAAACGGATTAGAATTTTAAAATTCTGAGTGCTTAAGTGGCACTCTTGGTTCTTTGCGGTAACTAGTATTAATTCCATTGCTCTCCGTTTCATATTCCTGCAGGAGTAGTCGGGTAAAACATACTGTCAGTCTTTATTATATTAGATTCATTATTATCACACTTTATAATCCTTAGAGCTTAGACTCAAATGTACAATTTTAAAGCTTCAATAGAATTTTGATTAAGAAAATATGTATTATTAATCTTTAATGTAGATTTTTTTTGTTTGGTTTCTTTTAGATTGTAAATTTTTTAAATTTATTCTTCTTTAATTACCGCAATGTTGTATTATTTATATATTTCAAATATTTCGTTATGCATAAAATATTGCTCAAAATATTCAAAAATACGTTAATTAAATGACGTAAGCAATTTATCTTTTTTTCTTTTAGGTAGTTTTCGTAAAAAATACTACCTCTTACGTTATCCCTTGTGTTGGAATTTCTGAAATATTTTTGCAGATCTAAGCCGATCATATCCCCTAGAACCCAAAACTATGCCAAGCTCAAAACGATATATATATATGCAATAAAAATGAAAACACAAATATATGAACAAATTGGTAAAATTCTAAAGATGAATAAGAAAATGAACATAGGAAAATAGTATGTAAAATAAGAAACTATGAATATATATATATATATATATATCACTTTTTTATGGACACGATAACTTCCATAATTCAGCACAAATCTCTTCCATATTGATACTTAATATCAAGCAGTAGAAAATCTCGGTCAAGTTCGTGAATGGGCAAAATCGAACTAAGGATGTAGAAATAGGGAGGGATTTTGTGAAAACCGAAAACATCCCATAAATTCTTAATTATAATACATATCAAATCATTTTAAATTTATTATTATTTATAGTACAATGGCTAAAATTGTATGTATCACAGATTTTTGATCAAATTAAAAAGGGCTCAAGGGGCGATAAAACTGGTGTTTTAGGGGAAAAAAATTCACAACTTCGTCAATTCTCAAAATATCAAATTCACTTATTCTTAATATAAATCTTGTTAATACTATCTACAAATTTTATATTGACAGGTTTTTGATAGGACCAAATCTTACCACAACGAAAAAATTAAAAACGGCAAAAAAGAAGGGCTTAAAGAAGAAGAAAAGAATCATAACTTCGTTAATTTCAAAGATAACAAATCCGCTTAAATTTATTATAAATCTCCTTAATATTTTCTACAACTTTTATATTGACGAGTTTTTGATAGGTCCAAATCTCATAGCAAGCAAAATTAAACAAAAATAGGGGATGAAGAAAAAATTATCGTATTAACATGATTCTGATAAAACCAGCTCTTACAGAAAAATAAAATTAAAAACTCGTCAAAAGCGGTCAGAAAAAATTGTTAAACTGGGTTTATCTATAACATTTATTTGGTGAAATTAGTGATTTACATCGAAATCTATCTCCGCCTGTAAGCCGAATTGGCAGGAATTTTTTAAAATATACCTTTAAGTTTAAACTTAAACTTACACTATGTGCAAAACTATTTAAACGAAGAGACAATATTTAAAAAAAGATGTTAATTTACTTTAATACCTTAGTACTCTTAACTATAAAAACATAGTCTTCGTCAGAGAAATATAAGAAATGCAATTGTTATTAACGTCTAATTTTAAAAATTCACGTAGATGGTGACGAAAGGAGTGAAAGTGGAAGTCAATTTTTAGATCCGGAAAACATTGGGAAAATAAAACATGGATAGAGGGAAGTGGAATATTACTCGTTTTATGATTCTTTAAGCAAATTGAGCCAAATTCTGGGTATGCTGTAGGATAAAACGTCATTACAAACGGTATTTTCTTTAGTAATAATTTCTATTGATTCGCGGATTATTAAATCATGATAATTCTTTGAAGGGGGAAGTGGAATATTACTCGTTTTATGATGAACCTCAAAGAATTATCATGATTTAATGATCCGCGAATCAATAGAAATTATTACTAAAGAAACTACCGTTTGTAATGACGTTTTATCCTACAACATACCCAGAATTTCGCTCAGTTTGCTTAAAGAATCATAAAACAAGTAATATTGCATTTCCCTATATCCATGTTTTATTTTTTCAATGTTTTCCGGATCTAAAAATTGTCTTCCACTTTCACTCCTTTCGTCACCATCTACGTGAATTTTGAAAATTAGACGTTAATAACAGTTGTATTTCTTATATTTCTCTGAGGAAGACTATGTTTTTATAGTTGAAAGTACTAAGGTATTAAAGCAATTTAACACCTTTTTAAATATTGCCTCATATTTTAAGTAGTTTTGCACATAGTGTAAGTTTAAGTTTAACTTTATAAAGATGAATTAAACATTTCTATTTATTTATTTACCTTTAAGTTTGTTTATAAAGCGAAAAACAGTAAAACATTTTCAAATCAAGTATTTGATTATCGACATATTATGGAGGAACGTACTAAGTACAAAACACTTTAATGTAATTTTTTATTCAATTTGTGTCCAGTGATTTCAAATTCTCGCTCTGAAAAAAATCCATTCTCTTGAAATATAAAACAGTCCCATTTGTAAAATTTGCAATTACAAATAACTAAAGTTAACGGGGGATTTGTGATGCGAATTTCGAATTCACTATTACAGGAGAAATATTTCTAGAAATTTCACGTACATATTTTTGCAAGTAAAATACGAAGGTTAAATATGATTTATTAACAGTAAATTTCATAAAAGACCATATTTTTCATGTACATTAATAACGCGTTTCAGTATACTAGGCTAAACATTTGCGGAAATTTTAAATGCTTCTTTCCGAAAGTCAAAAACAAGACTTAAGTATGACTCATTAGCAGTAGATTACATAAAAGTGTTTAGCACTCAAACACGTGCAAATTTTAGCTTAAATAACACTTGAAATTAATAAATTAGTGTCGCTTATTTTTGAAGTAGATTTGTATTTATATTTAAGTTTTACGATCTAAGTTGTTAGTAGCGCCATCATTTTAGTCACTGCTGCATTATTTATGATCTGTTTTCAAATATTTCATATTTTATATTGTTAATATATTCCTGTTACTTACCATAATAGTTTCGACAATTTAAAAAAATTCTTTTCGAAAGTAAAAATGAAGCATCATAATGAATGACGACTAAAAATGGAAAATGCTGAAAATCCAAACAAAAACATTTTTCAAAACAGCTAAAAAAAGAAAACTCCTACTTCTGGCACATACAGCGTTTTCTACTTCACTCCTTACTTAGTTCAGCACTTTAAAATGTAGGTACCAAGATTCCTTTCGTTTAGTGTTTTTAATACATAATAATATTATTTGTTAACATTTATTTTTGTTATTTATTTAATATTTTGCAACTTGCTTAAAAATATCCCATTGATGTACACAATAACAACATGATCAGGTTGTGTAATGGCCAGCAGTTGCTGAACATCTTATCGCTGGCACTTTCATTGTTCTCTACTTTAATTCGAATGGCACATTCAGCGTTCCCCACTTCACATCGTGTGGCACATTCAGCTTTCTCCACTTCACTTCTTGTGGCATATTCAACCAGCGACATTTTTCTACTCTTTTTAGAACTATTTATACTTGGTTGACACTTCAAAGGTCTCCTGTTTGATGACATTTAAGACATGCTTATTGTTAAATTTCAACAATATATTCGAAAAAGGATCCTTTTCTTGTAATTCCTTCTTCTGTCTATGCCTCGTGATTTTCAATTCTTGTTCTAAAAAAAAAGTACACAATAATATGCAAAAAACATATAGAAAAATTTTAGCTAAAGTATACAAGTCTTTTGTTCTTTTTGGATTATTGATTTTTAATTATATTTACTCTGATGCCGAAAAATATCATATTTAAATATATATATATATATATATATATATATATATATTATTGTCAAATTTTAAAGATGTAGGTACTCGAAGAACGAAACCTTTTCGTGTAATTCCTTCCCCTGTGCATGTCTCGTGATTTTCAATTTTTGCTGTGAAAAAACAACAACAACAACAAAAACACACAATATTATTAAAAAAAAAACATACAGACAAATTTCATCTAAAATGTACAAATCATTTGTTCTTATTAGATTATTCAATATCAATTACATTTATTCTGATGTAGAAAAATACCATATTTAAAAAATCAAAGAAAAGAAAAAACAATTTGATTATTGTAAAATGTTAAAGTTATATTCGAAGAACACTACCTTTTCTTGTAATTCCTTTTCTCATGACTTTCAATTCTTTGCATGAAAAAAAAAAAAAAAAAAACAACAAAATACAAAAATAAATATAATAAAATCCATACACTTGAAAATTGAAACATCGAAAATTTCTGAAACTTACAATCTAATACACATACCTAAGGCTCTAAAATCACAGAATATAAGAAGAAGCGCTGAAATTATTGGATATAGGAGATTCAGAATGCCAATTTTGAATTTACTGTTAAAGAAAAAATATTCACGTAACTTTCAACTATTTTTCTAGTGAAATCAACAAAGATTATATATGATTCATTAACGATTGCATCCATAAAAATGTCCATCACTCAGACTCTAAAGTAGTAAATCTATCATTTATCTTCGAAAAAAATAATAATATATTTTTTAATAAAAATGCAAAATTAGAAATAAATGGTATCGTGCATTTCTATTCCATATTTATATATCTTATTATTTAAATTTTCTGATGTTAAATCGTAACTTCATTTAACTTGAACTGTGCTGCTTTATTTATATTTAATTTACTCATTAAATATTTCATGTTATATAGAGGAAAGTTTCAGAAAGATAAAAGTTGCGGTACTTCTTAGTTATCCCGTCGACCAAATTACTGTCGCCAAATTGTAAGATTAAATGCCGATAATGGTTGCCATTAATTAATTAATTGTAAGATTAAATGCCAATAATGGCCAATAAAACCATTAATTCGACGTTTTATTAGTATTTTTATTAATGATTTACTAATTTATTTGTTCTTTCGTTATTTAGAATAAAAATTATGTCAATGTGTATAATTTAGCGAGTGTTTCAACGATTTATATAATTTGGCGAAATTGGTCGACGGGATAACTAAGAAGTAACAAAACGGCTTATATAAAAATAAAAGGAACAAATGCAACTTTGCATTAAAAAATTAGAAAATTGTTAATGAAAAGCATATTTCAATGAAATATAGTACAAAATATTGAATGTGATAAATTGCTTCATAAAAAAATTTCTTTAAAAAATACATCCTTCTGATTTTTTTCTATTACACTTAATTTTTTTTATTCAACGAGAGGGCTCTGCCCCCTACGAGCTACGCTCGTTAAACCCCGTTCAGACACCGCAGATTCTAACAGCACGCTAATTTGATCGGTTTTAAAAAGATTTCGGAAGATTGAGTTGTAATTTGAATCTGACAATTATAATCTGACATAATTTTCACCAAACTTTTTTTTTCTCTTTTTAATATGCACGTAAAAATACTTTTGTTAAAAATGAAATATTATGATCATTTTAAAATATCAAATAAATGTTTCGCGCAATTTTTAAATTTAAACTGTTTTTCAATATTATATTTTGTTCATTTTACGTAATAAGTGTAATGTGACGTAAAAGTGACGTAAATTCTCCTATTTAAGACTTCTAACGCATGTTAATAAATCTATTATTTTACAATATTCTTTATCTTTTAAAATCCACGTGTAATTATAGTTTTTATGACGTAATTTTCAATGAGTTTCTGCTTTTTATATTTTCTGTTTATAATAGTCCCATGTAAAATATTTTTTTCATTTGCAGCAAACATTATTGTTTGCGCTGTTTATACAGTTGGAAACAGTTTAAATTAATACAATTTTCTAAAATATCTAGAAAATATCTCTCGAAATGCTGAAAATTTGAATTTAAAATAGAAATAAAACTTCAAAAAATGAGTCAAATTAAAAACCTAAATGCAATCTGCACACCAGGAAATTCTGACGCATAAAAAGATCTAAAATAATTAAATTCCTATGCACAGTTTTTGCTCCTATAAAACTTTTTTAATGGAACGATTTTGTCCAACTTTGGCATTAAATATCTCTTAAAATAATTCTTCCATTTGAAAACTGTCTTCATCAGCGTGTTTATCAAACATTTCTCTATAATACTACCGATTTTCAGATTTTTGTATGCAACAGTTTTTTTTAATATTAACGAAGAAATGTCATGCTTAAGCATTTAAATTGGATGCCGATTTTTCTGGAATACCTATGCAGATTTTCATTGGTCCATTTCCAAATCAAAACTTTTTTTTTATATATAGAAGGATTTATAATACAGTAACTTAGCAAACACTATATACTAAATGCGTTTAATTTCGCAAAACATTAAACAAGCATATTCTTTAGAAGATTGAGTTTTATCACTAAAAGTGTAAGAAATTATTTTTAAATGCCTCTTTTTCAAGCAGTTTGTTAATTAAAATCTTATGTCGTGAAAAAGGAAATACATTTTAAATTTTATTTGGAATATTTTTATCGTTATATTAGATTTTATTTATATAGGTTCATATATTAGTAAACACATTCAAAGTTAATTATATTGAACTTAATTTAGCAACAATCACTCGTATAATAAAGAAAAATGTTGTAAATATATCAGCAATATATAACAATTGGCAATATTATTTAAAAAGAACGCTGAATTTGTTTTACTTTGTTAAGTATATTTGCCAGTCTTAGAAATATAAAGAAACAATTTTAAAGGGATAAAACTTATTCAAAATTTTCAATTATATTATTACATTCCATTAAGCTCTAATAAATTTAAAATTCTATACCACCTGCATCAAAAGATATTACATTACATAAAAAACGTAGATATCCACATTTTTATTTTTCAGTATCTGTATTTAGAAATTTACCGTTTATATAACAATTATAGGACATTATTGTCGCGTGTGTCATATCGTTGCAAACTTTAGTTTTAGAAGTACAAATTTCAATTGCATATCTTGATAGGGCATTATATATATTTTCGCAATTTTCTACTTTCTGTATTTTTAAAGATTTAATGTGCATAGGTTATTACATTCTTTCTTGCTAGGGCTGTAGTTTGTTTATTTAATTTGAGGTCCCTAATAACCTTATTATATTAATTTAGAAAATTATCTATTTATAAGCAACAGGATGAAATACATTCTGTAATGTAAATACAAATATTCTTGATAATTTTCTCTGCAAATCAAAGTACAGATAAATTCTTGTCATGCATTTTATTATGAACAGTGTTGAATTCAGTGGTGGACACCCGTCCCGAAGAAATGAGATGTCCCCCCGAAAGATTTGAATTTTTTTTTGTTTTCAATGGTAAAAAAGTTCAATCCCCCCTCCCCCTCCTCCCCGGAATTCTATAATATACCCTGGAGCCACAAAAATCCTTCCCGGAGAAAAGTGTCTGAATTCAAAACTGATTATGATGCACTGAATCTCCATGAAATATATTTACAAATGTTCAGTATGTATGGAGACAATATCTAAAGATGATAAGGCACACAAAGGAACAGCATATTTTGTATAGGAAACAAGGATTGCATATCCCTTATATTATGAAAAAAACAATGTAACGCACTTCACCCCGTTGACTGATTTTACCTGTTTTGTGTGCAGTATTTTGACATTACAAAAATCAGTTGAAGCCTGGAGTAATTCTGTAAAAGAGAAAGTAAGCAGTATCAATTACATATCGAATTGCTAACTGTTACAAATATGAAATATTTTTTTAAAAAATAGTTTCTTTCTTTGTAAGAAACATACTAGTAACATAAAACGTTCTGTAATTAAGTACTACCAGTCTAATAAATATACATTGATAGATGTTTCTTATTTCGAAATATGACGGAGAATGGTAAATATGTCATTTATGTGCATCTCTATGCATGTACACTGTAAAAAAAAAAAAAAAAAAAAAATCTGTTGTTCTACAGATGTAATGTTACATGCTTAGTAAACTTTCATCTGTAACTGTACAAAAAAAAAAAAAAAAAAAAAGCTGTAAAACTACAAAACTAATTTTGTAAAACTACAGAAATCTGTAGCTTTACAAACGAATCTGCTAAAAATTTTATCTGTAACCCTGGTTGTATTTACACTGTAAAAAAAAATCTGTGAAGTTACTAAGGTTTTTCTAGGAAACTGGGATTCCTAGAACTTTTCATGTAACGGCAACAACAAAATTTCATGTAACAGACACACTTTTGCGCCGAAAATCAAAAAATCTGTAAGGTTACTAAGAATTTTTTTGGAAACTGGGATTCCGAGAACTTTTCATGTAACTGCAGCCAGGGTTACAAATAAAAGTTTAGTAAGATTACTGAAATTTTAGCAGATTCATTTGTAAAGTTACAGATTTTTGTAGCTTTACAAAAACTAGTTTTGTAGATTTGCAGCTTTTTTCGTACAGTTACAGGTGAAAGTTTAGTAAGCATGTAACTTTACATCTGTAGAACTACAGATTTTTTTTTTACAGTGTACATGAAAATATCTAGGCTTCCCAGTATCCTAAAAAAAATTTAGTAACCTTACAGATTTATTGATTTTCGGTGCAAAAATGTATCTGTTACATGAATTTTTGTTGTTGCCGTTACTTAAAATGTTCTAGGAATCCCAGTTTCCTAAAAGCACTTTAGTAACTTTACAGATTTTTTTTTTTTTTTTACAGTGTAGCGAAATCATCACATACAAAACAAGGTATATTCTTTGAAAACTACGGTATACTATTTTCATCATTCTTAAGAGGAATACAATGTATCCATATCCCAATATAAAACAACTCAGTTTCGAAATAATGTACCTCAGGAACTATACACTGTGAAAAAAAAAAAAAAAACCCTATAAAGTTGCTAAGAAGTTAATAGGAAACTGTGATGCATAGAAATTTTTATGTAACTGCAACAAACAAAACTCATGTAACAAATTCATGTTTACGCTGAAAAAAATATCTGTAAGCTTACAAAGAATTTTCTGGGAAAGTTGAATGCCTAGAACTTTGCATGTAATTGGAACAAAAAAAATCATGTAATTATTCCGGGTTTCCGATAAAATTTTACTAAGCATGGAGATTTCTGTAGCATTACAAAAACTAGTTTAACAGATTTACAAAAACTAGTTTTGTGGAGTTGCATCTTTTTTTTTTTTTTTTTTTTTTTTTTTTATTATTAAAAATAATAATTGAAAATATTTTTTAATGTTAAATTTATGTCTTCATTTAAACTAAAGTTTTTCAATTTTCCGTTTTAAAAGCATTCAAAATTTGATAAATTGTTAATGTAACGCATGTTTTTGTATACTAAACTGTACAAAAAAATTCTGTAATTCTACAGATGTAAAGTTACAGAAAGCTGTATGCTTAATATATTTGTATCTGTGTTTTTATCCGTGCACTGTACAAAAAAAAAAAAAAAAAAAAAAAAAAAAAAATACATCTACAAAACTAGTTATCGTTAAGAGACAGAAAACTGTAGCTTTACAAAAGAATCTACTGAAATCAGAGTAATCTTCCTAAAATTGTATCTGTAACTCGGCTTGCAGTTACATAAAAAAGGTCTACGCATCCCAGTTTCCTAAAAAAATCTTAGTATCCTTACAGATGTTTTGATTTACAATGGAAATGTTATATGAATTTCTGTATGACAATCTGTTATATGAATTTTTGTGGGTGTTACATAAAAAATTCTAGGAATCCCAGTTTCGTAGAAAAATTTTAGTAACAGATTTTTTTTTTTTTTTTTTTTTTTTTTTTTTTTTTTTTTTTACAGTGCAACGAGAAAAAGACTGTATACATTAACTTTAAACCTGCTGTTTAGATACCTGTTTCTGTTTCTTCTTTTTTTTTATATTACGCTTTTTATTTCAGGAAAGTAAGTCCTTATACACTGTAAAAAAAAATCTGTGAAGTTACTAAAGTTTTTCTAGGAAACTGGGATTCCTAAAACTTTTCATGTAACGGCAACAACAAAATTTCATGTAACAGACACACGTTTGCGCCGAAAATCAAAAAATCTGTAAGGTTACTAAGAATTTTTTTGGAAACTGGGATTCCGAGAACTTTTCATGTAACTGCAGCCAGGGTTACAAATAAAAGTTTAGTAAGATTACTGAAATTTTAGCAGATTCATTTGTAAAGTTACAGATTTTTGTAGCTTTACAAAAACTAGTTTTGTAGATTTGCAGCTTTTTTCGTACAGTTACAGTTGAAAGTTTAGTAAGCATGTAACTTTACATCTGTAGAACTACAGATTTTTTTTTTACAGTGTATAACTGGAAGTAATTAGTATTATTAAAGTCATAGAAAACGTACTGTATAATTTAGGGTTCTTTGAATAAATTGAAAGGAGTATTTTAAATTAAGAGTTATTATTTTGATTCTATTTTCAGATTTATAGTTTACCTCTTGATAGATGTAAATGAAACAAGTAGAAATGGTTTTCTTAATCGATAGTCTTCTCCATTAAAAGGTCGAAGGAAAAATTAGGCTAAAAGTAATATTACAATTTTATCTGGAATATACCTAGAATTTAAAACTAAACATATTTTCTTTTTTAAATAACTGAAGACAGGATCAGAATAATAAACATATACATATATATACATCAAAAACTATAATTCTAAAATTCCAAATAATAATAATACTAAAGAACTTACCCAAAATTTTAAAGTCTTTTTTTTTTTTTTTTTTTTTTTTTTTTTTTTTTTTTTTTTTTACATACATACATACGTAAAGAGAAGAGAAAAATGTTTTTATTCAGAATTACCTTTTACTAAATATTGAAGGAGGAATAGAAGCGTTTTAAATGTTCTTTGATAGGCATTTAATATCGAGAATAATTTAAGATAAATTATATATGTGGACCGCAGAAGCCAAGGGGTGTAAGTAACCAAATTGAAAAAAAAAATAAAAGAACTAAGTGCACTGACGACCTGGAAATATGTTTTTTTTTTATTTTCAGGTATAGAAATATAAGTGATTTTCTAATTATGTGTTGTGTTTTAGAGATCAACTTTTTTTGCGGAATAATGATCAATATTGATTAATTATAAATTTAAAGTAAATTGCACTTTACTTTTTTCACATTTCCTGAAATAAGAGTTCAAAGACCACTGTGTAACAAGCAGCAGTTTCCTATTTCAATTTAGTCAATTATTATTGATGTTCAACTTTAACGTCAATTATATTTGAATTTATTTTACTCCAAATCGAAATTTTGTCACTTGTATCCCTGGACTTCTGCTGTCCTCATATCTATATATAGATATCATTATGTCCATATATAAATGCATCTGATTTTTGACAATTTGTAACTGTCATTTTTGTGAACCGAATTGGATGTAACTGCGCTTACATACATTATATACCAAGGTCTCGACCAAGTTCGTAGACGGGCGATTCCGTAGAGAGTGTCACACACGTAACGCAGGCTTTAATTTGCATTTATTCAATTATTTATTAAATTTAATGTTAATTTTGATTTTAAGTGGTATGGTAAATAAGTTATTACCATGGTTTTAAATTTAAATTTCCTACTTCGCAAAAAAGCACATTTTGAGTAATGAAATTAAATGATATACTTCTGTGAGTTTTATTGCCACACATTTAAATTTAAAAATATGGTAATAACTTATTTACCATAGCATTTAAGATCAGAATTAACATTAAAATTTAATAAATAATTCAATAAATGCAAATTAAAGCGTGCGTTACGTGTGTGACACTCTGCACGGAATCGCCCAGACCAGCTTCATCCGCCATCTTGTTTTAATTTGGTGGCACTCAATTTCATTTTAATTTTAAAAATCCAAAGCAGGTACCATAAAAAATCCTTTAATTGCTTGACTTTGTTACAAGGATTCCGCCGCGTTGTTTGTTTCGCATCTATTATAAAAAATTATTGGTATATATCACTTTTAAATTATTGACTGGCTGATAATTTGAAATAATTAGATTTTTTCCCATTCGATAGCACTCTTATTTATAAACCGATTTGCATCAGACTGAGCTTAAGTATATGGCATAACAAGTTTCTGACCAAATTCGTTGGCCAGCTTCCTCCTCCATTTTGTTTGAAAATGGAGGCCATATATTTCTTTTTTATAAAAAAATGTACAAAAAAATTAGAAATTAGTTTCTCTTTAAATGTTCAACATTGATAATAGGATTATAGAAAATGTGCGTTTTGATTTTTTCTTTTAAAAAAAAATGATGAGACGTAGCATTATGAAATTCTATGGTGGCTAGCTTTTTGAAACAATTAGCTCTTTGACATGCGATGGCTCTCGAATTTTTCAAATGATTTCGACCTGACTGGTGTACAAAAAATACCATGGTCTCATCCGACTGTGTTAGAACGCTTCATGCGCCATCTTGTTTTAAAATAGTGGCAACTTAAATATTTAAAATTAGAAAATATGTAAAAAAAAATATTAGAAATCTAAAAAAGTTTATATCTTTAAATGACTGCGTACAAGTATTCAGGAACATTTTTTGTTTAGCCTCTATCTCAAAAAAATGGCTGCGGTATGGCAGAGTGCAATTATAGGATTGTTGATTTTAAATAATCTAGTTTAATTTTTGAGCTTCATAAATGGTGGTTTTCCGCTAAATTAGTCTGTTGTAACAATTGTTGCTGCTCCCATACGTTTCAAACTACTTATCCGCAATCTGTCAAATGTTTCCAAATTCCTTATCGAAATATCGCCAGGTCTGGCGACAAAAAATAAATGGTCATAAATGAAGCCAACTTAGCTTTATCTGGCTAATTCACGAAAACTGTGATTAAATCTTTTATAATCAGATTCATGCATTTCAGCATCCAATATGTAGTGTAAAATTAGCTGATTTTCCTCATGGTAAGGACGGAAGGACTTTTTTATTTTATGCTAGAGTAATTAGAGTTTCAAAATATAAGAATCTCATACACGAAAAAAAGCAATAAATACAGCTGATACTGAAGCTTTACATTAAAAAATTATAAATAGTTCATAAATAGCGATATTTAAATGAAATTGGGAAAAATATTGAATATATTGAATTAGTTAACAGAAAATAATCTTTGTAAATTATTATTTTTTTTAATGCCTCTCTATTACATATTTCTCAGTCCTCTATGAAATATATCAGTTATGCTAAGACTACGCATTGACTATGATTTAGAAAATAAGGTAATAAATACTGGGGAATATAAGAATTTATGCAAAAAATAATAAGATAATTTCAAATTTAGAAATGATTATTTTTAGCAGATTACTGATTTATCATTTACCTCTAGATCAATGTAGATAAAAGAAAGTAAATGCCTTTTTTCTTCGATCAATGTGATAAGTTTTAAAAAAAATTCCAAGGAAAAAATAAAATTAAAAAAAATCCATTATATTCGGAATAATTTAAATTTGCGCTGAGTATCTTATTAGTTGAAATTTCTATTCAAGAACATCAGCTCAAAAGTAATTATATTTACCTTCTTTTAATAACTACAGTGCAAGTAATAATGGAAACTAGGACCAGAATGGAGAAAAAATTTAAATAATGTTTGAAAGAAAATAGGAAATTTGTTTGAAATTTTTAATTTATTTTTTCCTGTCACTTTTAAAAATCACAGAACTGAAAATATTTTGTAATAGGAGCGGATGTTGAGTACTAAAATTTCACATAAGTATTTTTGAAAAAGAATAGATTTGAATTGGTGTTTGCTACAATTTACTTTTTTAATATTATCCTATTCTGTTTATGGAGAACTTAATTCGGTGCTGACAATAAAATCAGTGCACATTTAATTTTAGTGTTATTAGTAGTAATTTAATTAACAGTGCACATTTGGCATTTCATAAAACTAAATTCAGGGTAGTAACAACCTTTCTTTCTTCAGTTTAGCTAAAACAAAACCTATGTTCAAAATTTAAATTTGGTATTGTGCTAAGCGCGCTTCGAAAGTTCAGGGTAATTATTACAGTCTGAAGTATGGATGAGCACAAAAGTTTTTATTCTAGTTGCAGTATTTATTTAGTAATCTGCGCGTAAGTTGTTATACCAATTTTCTGCTCTACAAATGTCTTACAGTTTGAAGCCCCGTATAAATATTAATTCTGTATTTTGTAATTTTGTAAATATATGGAAAGAAAAAACATACTTTTATCTTTCATACACTCTAAAAGTTGTGTTTTAAATATATACACTTTTTGAGATATTGATTGTTAAAAATAGTCTGTTTTTTTTAATCCAATTTTAAGAGTCCTGAGACTCCGAAAATAGATTTCATTCCGTAAATCGGAAGAAAAAATATTTCATGGATATTGATAGTTTATTCAATTGTTTGTGACTAATGCAAAATTGGTGCAAAATAAAGGCACATTATAATTATTTTTTTCGTATTAGGAATATTTGAGTATAAAAATATAAAGAAGAAAAAAACTTAAACAAATGCTTAGGATAATTGAAGGTTTGTTATAATTTTGGTCATTATTAAAGGCTATTAAGGCTCTATAAGAAAATGGGCATAAGCAAATTTAAAGAATGTATATTTATAAAAATGAATATTAGGTAACCCATAACAATTTAGAAAGTTTATATGAAGTTATACATTTTAATTTTCTCATTTATAAAGGTAGCACAATGAATTTTGTTCTGTATAAAAAGAATAATTCATAAAAATTCTGGCATTGGCAGACTTCCAGGATTTTGTTTTTGAAGTAACCGTCGCTTTAAGGCATTTCAATTCAATGTTCTTTTTTATGAAACGTTCATATTTTTCGCTTTATTCTTGTTCTCTTTCTTGTAAGCTAAAGATAATTTTAAGGGAGTCCAGGCTATCTCGAATGTTTACTATGTAGATTTTGTGTTTAAAAGTGTACATTGTTCTATCAAATATATTTCTTAATGAGAAAAACAGTTTTTGTAGGGAAAATAATTTCAAACTATAGTTTCCTTTTTAAATCAAATTAATTAACTATAATTACAAAATTGTTTCGAAAACTAGATAAATTTCAGTATATTGCATAATTTTATATTATGCGATTAAAATTTCTTGTCTTAATATTTTATTTTATAAAATATTAGTGTAATGCAAATTTTTTGCTCGACAAATGTCTAACAGTTTCGAGCCGGTTATAAATACTAATTCTGCATCTTGCAATTTTTTAAGGCTTTTCTCAAATCCAAAATTGCAAATTTATGACATAAGTTTTAATTTACTTTTGTTCGGAATTGCATGAAACTAGCAGATGCTGTTGTTCAGAAACTATGTAATCGAGCTGTTTTTTCCATTTTTTTTTCAACGCAATATATCTTTATGAAAATGGTGTCAAAGTGGGCGTTAGAACCGAATTCCCGCTCGAAAGACGAATAACCACTGAAAAAAGGCTAAAAAACGTGTTTGTCACGTGATCAAAATCGCTAAACGTACATCTTATTCTGATTAATTACCCCGCCCGATCTGAGACTGTCGTGTCACGCAACGCTCACATTTCATTATTCTTCACCGTTCTTCTCTCAAATTTTCATATTATACACATTACAGAGTATTTTTTTTTCTTTTCTTTTTTTCAATCCTCAAATAGTCGTTATTTTAGCCATTTCCAAACTAAATGTTTTTTTGTATTTCCAATTCAGACCCCCCCCCCTTTTTTTTTGCTCTTTTTTTTTCTTCGTTAAATCGTTTAAACATAAGTATCTCCGGCACATGTGACGGCTGGCATACAAAATGGCACCAATTCTCCCCCTCATATTTCAAAATTCAGCATGCCACATGCCTGCAGGGGACGTTCCCCACCGGTGACGGGGGTTCTCGGTATCCATAGGTCGATTTCTTGCGTATTACATTCCACATTTATATAGTTTCTCTGTACGTCTATAATGTCTGAAGCTTCCTCGGACTCTGACTCTTCAGTCAAGATATCGCTGTCAGTGAGAGTTTCACTCAGACGCTGCATGAGCGTCAGCGCTGTCTCTAGGATGACCGTCGAGACAAAGATTTTTGCTTTTGTGACAAAAGCTACAAAAACCCTTACCAAGAGTAAAAATGATAAAGGTAGCTCACTCAGCACTGGAGCGCAAAACCATATAAAAGACTTACGAAAGACTCTAGAAGAAATTCAAACTATAGAACAACACCAACAGCAAGAGCTACATACACTACAGAAAAATTTAATACAAATGCAGGAAAGTAACGTCAAATATAAAGAGCAACACGAGTCATACAAAGTTCAAATAAGACACTGTTTGACCACTATCCTCAGCGCAAAAGCCATCGAAGATGCCATATCCAAGGCCTTGTCCGAACACTCAGAAATTCTTAAGCAAGTAGCCCATGCTGGTTTGGCACTCAGGAATGAGTACCATTCGCTCTCATCACCGAGTCACAGTACCACAGAAATTAATGGCCCCAGCATGTCGGCTCCTAGCCAAGCATATTCATCAACACATACAGAACCTACGCGACCAAAATCACCACAAGCTTCAGCAGTGCACACACAATATTTTGACTGTACTACTCCTGAACACAGAAGGACTATCGTTGTCAGACATATCTCATCAGGTGCTAACAGGATGTCGGGTATAGAAATTCAACGACGAATAACAGCAGCCCATATCCCCTGTCCAGCATCTCCAAAACCACCCCCTTCAGGATGCATCTGGAGATCGAATGTACAACAGAGCGAAATAAGAACGTCCTCATTAGAGATCTCCAGCAACACAGCGACCTCAATCGACATTTTAACTTTATCACAAAACCCATTGAGAAGCAGAAGATGATTCTACTTGGAGTTCCGTCTAATTATGGTAAAGAATATATAACAGACTCAATTCTAGCCCGATACAATGCTCATGAAGATGAGCTTTTATATATTAGAAACACTGCCGGCAGATCACCTGGACTAGCCAACTGGTTAATAGTAATGCCTATCCCTCTAGCGCGCCTTATCATCTCGGACGGCGGTCTCCTGGTCGGTTTCAAGTATTGCCATCTTCGCCCGCACACCCACATACAGCGTTGCAGGAAATGCCAGATTTTTAATCACAACGTGAAATGTGCCCCAACAGTGACTTCTGTGAGACGTGTGGGGAAGAGCATCCCTCTAATGAATGCCAGAACACACCCTGCTGCATTAACTGTAAGCAATTTAACAGACGCCACCACACAAGCCTCAACATCAGACACAAGGCCTCTGACCCTGCCTGTGAGACCTTTAGACATACCTATAGTATGGAGAGAGAAAGGTTGGACATCATATTCATGCCATCACGTAGATAGCAACTACCGCCTTCGCAACAGCCCTACCCTGCACATAACTATGATCAAACTCATCAATAAATGAATCACCTTAGAGGACCACCACCACATCCTCCGGGTGATTACCAACCTCAGTCTCAATGGCCCCAGGCTCCTCCTTTGAACCAAAGTCTTCGAACCGATCTCCGGGATCTATGCCCAGATGACAACAGAGCAGGTTTTTTCATGGGACCACACCGTTCCTTCTTTCATGATAATGGCCCGCTCGCAGAACAGCCAGGTAGCCGCTTTTAATATTTTTTTTTAATTTAATATCCTCTCAGTTAGATTTGCCAATGTCTCATTCGCCCTTTACGATCCCTAAAAAGGATCATCCCCCTTTCGGCCACATGAAAATTCTTCAAGTTAACTTAAACCATTGCAAAGCAGCAAATGTAACCCTGAGAGACTATCTTATCAGTGAAAACATTGATATAGCTCTTTTGCAAGACGCTTACTGTAACAAAGAGGGCACACTCACGGATATACCTACATCCTGGACGGTCTTCCCGCCCACGTCTAAGAGTGCCCATCTCGTCATACAGAACACTAATCTTATTTATTCTCATCTTTACACAGGCACACATTGCACCTTTGCCAAAATTACTGCTAAGGAAGGTAAACTCACAATTGGCCCGACTTACGCAGCACCTAAGTCAGATTTCGAGGAAACCCTCGAGGAGTGGCAAAACCTCATGGCAAACCTCATTACACAGAGGGATTTCTTCATTTGTGGTGGTGATTTCAATGCTGCATCCCCACTCTGGGGTTATGATAACGAAAACGCCCGTGGAGAATGCCTCATTGAACATCTAGTTGCCCAAAAACTTGTCATTGCCAACATAGACAACACAATTCCTACTTTTCAGAAATTTAACAGCAAAGGAGAGAAACTAGCTGAGAGTTTCCCAGACCACACTCTGGTAAACCCCCCAACACTTCAAAATATTTGGCAATGGCAAGTTTTAGATGTTCAGAATGACTCAAACCATAATTACATAAGGTATTCTTTTGAAATAACACCACTTTACACATCACAAAGAAGGTTCAATACCACTAGAGGTAACCTTCGTAAATTCACAGAAGTTATTAAAACACACAGACCACTCCTAACTCAACTCCTAAAAGAAGTAAAAAACACCACACAACTAAACGACTTTACCATTAAATTAATAGAAACAATGTAAACAGCAGCGAAAGCGTCTTTTAGACTAAAGAAAACTCGGAGGCAGCAAACATTTTCGTTTTGGACCTCCGATCTTAAAATTAAACGTAATCACCTCACGGCACGGAGGAGAAAACTTAAAAACCTCAGGCAAACAGAAGATTTTAACACGGATTACTATCGCGACCTCAGTGCCAATTATCGACTTCTCTCCGCTAAATATAAGCGCAGTGTTCTGAATGCGAGAAACGCTGCGTGGCATAAGTTCTGCACAAATCAAACAGACCCTTTTGGAACAGCTCAAAAAATTTTCACGGGTAAGTTTTTCACTCCTGATGAAATCAAGCTCGAACTACCACCCAGTCGATCATCCAGACAGGAAAACATGGAGCACCTCACCAAATGCCTTTTTGGTACCTCCGCATATCCATCAGGAGATAACACTGATATTACTTTTGATGCACCTCCCGACAAACACTTTTCAAAAGCTGAGGTAGCTACCGCGCTACGAACATTTAATGACAAGAAAGCCCCAGGTCCGGACAGTATAGACTTTAAAATTCTGAAATTAACTTTCCATGTAATTCCCAAAATTTTCACGCGTTGGGCTAATCTCTGCCTCACCCACCACTACTTCCCGCTCACTCTGAGACAAAGGGAAGTAGTATACTTCCTTAAGCAAGGGAAAGTCGCCTCTTAACCCTCGTCTTACCGCCCGATCTGCCTACTTCCATCCCTAGGTAAATTACTAGAAAAATTAATCGTATTTCGGCTTAACCACTTTCTTGAATCAAATAACTTACTTCATCACAGGCAATACGGCTTCAGAGAGGGCAAATCGTGGACAAGGCTTTGTTTGCAATCCTCACTTCCTGCACTCTTAGCATAGCTGAAGGAAATTACACAACCCTTGTCTCCTTAGATATTAAAGGTGCTTTCGACAATGTAGAGTGGCGAGACATCTTATTACAACTACGTGAAATTGGCTGCCCGAGCAACATAGTTGGAATCATTGCAACATACCTAAAATTTCGCACCATCCTTATCAACTGGGGATCAGGAACATCAGTGCACCCATTAGAAAAGGGTTGCCTTCAAGGTTCGTGCCTGGGACCAATCCTGTGGCTACTTATTGCCAATGTCCTATTAAAAGAATTAGAGAAATTAGGTTTCATCCTTTGTGCCTTCGCGGATGATTTCAACTTTGTTTTCTCGGCCCGCCGTCGTCTGGATCTCGAGCTGCAGGCGGCGAGAGCTTTCCCTGCATTTTGCCAGCTGTTGTCTCATCTTCATCTCCAGCTCTCACCAGGAAAATCCCAAGCATTAACCTTCATTAAACCAAGAGAACTCAAACGTAAACCCGTTATGCGAGTCAATGGGGTTAGCGTTCATCATGTGCCAACTCTTAAATTATTAGGCATAACCATTGATGAACACCAGAGCTGGATTCCACATATCAAAGCACTTAAAATTAAACTTTTAAATTACTACCATAACTCCTGCAAATTATCATCGAAAACTTGGGGCATCAAGCCCAGCATGTCAAAAACTTGGTACCACACAATCACTGAACGCATCATTTTCTACTGTGTGGGCGTCTGGGGACGTTCGCTAACCAAATTGGCTAAGCAAAAACTTGCCTCTATCCAGCGGATATTTCTTCTGCAGATGGTTAGAGGTTACAAAACTATCTCCTCGGATGCACTCACAGTACTTACTGGTATTCCACCCATACACTTAACACTCACTTACGAATACCAGAAAAACAGAATACTACATCTAGAACACGAACCAACACAGTCAGCACTCTTCTGAAACATACATGTACAAAGGAAAGTCTATAGCTGGACTATGCATCCGGCGGATGAGACATCCCATCTTCAAGTAAATATTAATAAGCATTCTTATACCCCCTCGAATAACCCAGATATTTTCACCGATGGGTCGCGCACGGAGACGGGAGTGGCGTCATCCTTCTGCGTCTTCATAGACGGCCTTGTGGCTCATCGGTGGGCATGCAGGATTGGAGATGACAATTCAGAGTTCCAAGCTGAACTCTTTGCAATCCTTCGGGCCTTGGAATGGATTGAACTCTATCCTCAAACTATATACTTTCACCTTTATAGTGACAGCCTTTCCAGCCTGCAAGAAATCTTCGCCCATAGGACTAAACACCCCCTAGTACTCAAAATTAAATTAATTTAAAAACTCTCGTCCATAGGGTCTCTCTCGTCCATGTCACCGCTCATATCGGCATAGCTGGCAATGAGCTGGTTGACACGCTGGCCAAGGAGGCCACCTCACGTCCAAACATAGATCTTGCTCTTCCTGTTCCCCCATCTTATGTTCGTTGTTTCCTTAAAAGGAACATACTTTCAGACTGGCAACTCTACTGGGATGCCTCACGTAAAGGCTGGCACACCTATTACTTAATCCCAAAAGTCTCCTGTAATCTCTTAGCCTTCTCCCCTCCCACATCAGCTTTCCTCTCCGGCCATGATCCATTTAGAACATACCTCAATTATTTCAAACGCTCTGGCATGGACCTCTGCGAGTGTGAGGCTTTTGGGTCCCCAGATCATTATTATTTCTTCTGCACAATCACAGAGGCCTGGCATCTCAGGTACCCTAACCCCCGCCCGGATACTTGCCTCAAAAACATCTTATCTCGCCCAAGACTACTCCGCCATTTGGCAGAAATATTTCACTTCCTTATGGACCTGAGCAATCTTACTTCCTAGCTGTTCTGCATCTGCATTCCTGAGACTCGCCCTTTGTCGCGTTAGAGCCTTTGTCGAGCTCCTGGCAGTCCTAGCGCCCCTTGTCGTGCAGGAGCAGGTCTCCGGCGCACATACCATCTGGACGATGTGGTCCGGAATCATGATACAATCCTCAAATTTTCTTTTTTAATTTATGGACTTTTATCTCCAGGATCAACCCACCGCTGCCTGTCGCGTAGGAGCTTTGTGCTTCAGCGGCTAGTTTTTTATGTATATATATGTGTTAATGTAATTTTTTCCCCTCGTTGGCATGCGCCTTTTGTCCTAGGACTGGAACTATGTGTAGTGAATCCCTGCATGTCGGGGAACTTACAGGGTGGAGCAAATAAGGCCTACACCAGATCCTAGTGATCTGGTGATCTTGCTCCACTTAGGCATAAAATGAAATATAACTCAATAGGTAATTTGTTGATAAAAACATGAGAAACGCAGTTCGATTCCAAATCGTTTTCATGGTCAGGCCTTCCAGTTTTATATCTTTTCGTTAAAAAATGAATTTGTAAAAGCAGAGCAGTTAAGAACAGCCTTAAATACATAAAATGGAAGAACATACTTATATCTATCATCCCAATAAAAATTGTGTTTTAAAATCATATACGTTTTAAGACATTAAATGTTTAAAACGTTCTTTTTTTTTTTCATTTTTTCCAATTTTTAGAGTCTTAAATTAGTCTGTTTTACTACAATTTGACGTTTATTGCTTTTATACTGCTACTGGACATTACATTACACATATATATCATTAAAAGTTGTTAACTAGGCATAGAGTACGCGGTCCCTGTCACTATGTATGTCCAAACTGTCCGTATCTTTAAGGGTTAATGTCTTGGCTAATATTGACGATTGATTTCGAAAATCATTATCAACAATGCTTTTATACTTGTGCTACGATAGGTACCTCGAGCGCTGCTCAACACTTTTGTTGAATGCGCGTAAATCAAAATTTGTATATAACTGAAAAATGAGATTTTCTCTAAAACTGTGTGACCTAAGGTAATCGCTATAATTTTTCTTCAAGGTTTAAATTAACGTCTACTACCTCTAAGTTTTCCATAATTTTAATTTCAGTAGATTCAGAATTAGATGGGTGAAGGGAACACATTTTTGCGCTATATTTTCGACGATATCGTTGAAAATGTAATACCTAAAATTAAAAGGAATGTATTTTTGAGTTCAGTGTTACGAAAGTTTTCACACGATACCGCACAAGATATACAAATGAAATAGTTTTTTTTTTTTTTTTTCAAGTAGCATAATTAGCCCATCTGCATGTTTAATAAATATATTTATGAATGTTTAATAATTTGAAAATATGTGGGTTAATAGTCTTTATTACTTCCCCTAATTTGAACTCTCTACGTTCCGTAGTTTACGAGTAAAATGGCTGTGACAGACAGACAGACGCAGAAGTGATCTTATAATGATTCGGCTTTTACTTTTTAAGTACGGAACCCTAAAAACAGTTTAGGATATAATTAAAAAAAGAGTTATTCAGAATATCAATATCTGATATTATTTGGGTTTTATATCTCTTTGAACTTTTATGGTATAACCATTCAAACTTTTCTAGTATATACAGCTATACCCAACCCTACGTTGTATAGTTTTTTTTTTTTTTTTTTTTTTACAATGCCCTGTTATTCTTTTAGCAACGAATTTTTTTAATAATACAGTTAATAATTCATATATTTATTGTACGGAACCGATAGGACGATAGTAATACTCGCACATGACCGTTTATTTTCCATACAGTCCCTTTTTTTCCTTTCCTTCCGTTCTTTAACATCCCTTTAACCCCTTCGCGACGGGAGCCTTTTACGAAATGTTTATTAATTTGCTACCGGTTTTAAAAAACAGAAGTTTGTGCCTATTCAAATCGGGAAAATGCTCGGATTAAATAAGGCAAATTTTACAGTAAAATTTTACTGGTGAGGATAAACGAGGATCCTTAGGCCTATTTCCGGCACGTATACGTGTCGCTCGTCCCCAAGGGGTTAAGACAATGTTATACCAAAATGCTGTACTAAAAATACTACATTGTTATTATTTCTTATTTAAATATTCTATGGATACTATGCAAATTCATTATAAGTAATAATTTAGAAGAAATTAAAAAAATTAGACAGTTAAAATGTCAAAAGGATGGTACGGAAAATTAAACACGCAAGTTTAATTTAACCTCGGTTAAATACAAAAGTCGACGCTGATGACCATTTTTCTCTTCATTTTGAGTCATTAAGTCATTCGTCTATAAGTTTAGAATGTTATTTTATTAAGTTTAATGTCCCCAGATTTTCATTCCTGAAAGTTAAAATTTTGTGAGAAAGCCTCATATACTTTGTGGCACAAAAGAATTCGGATATTTTCACGATTTTTGTTAGTAATTTCTGAAATTGTTTTTTCAAATGTGTTATGCATTTTCCAAATTTTTTACTTTCAAAACATATTTCACCTTATGAAACTGATGAGCTTTGTTACAGTATTCCAAATATGTTGTAAAGAGTTTTATAATCTATGCTTCATGCGTCATTTTGCGTTCTTGTACAGAAAGTAAGAAAATGTCCTGTATATTTATTTTTTAAAGATTTAAGTAATAAAAATTTGATAATTAAACTTTGAATGTAATTTGTTCATCTTATATTTTATCCATTAAATTTGTTGTAAATTGAAGCGCAGAACTACTTTATGAAATAGCAATTTGAGAATATCTTAGAGAAATATTCAAAGATTTGAACATATTCTTGAACTTATTACGCCAAATTTATGAACCGTAATTTTGAAATCTTTCTGTGGAGAAAATTTTCTGCTCTCCAAAAATGAAATGATAGAATTTGTTGAAACTTACGTTCTAATGGATCTACCTAAGATGCGTAGTCTAAGTCGAAACCATTAAAGTATCGGATGTAGCGGATTTAGAATGCAAATTTAGAATTCACCTTTAAAGGAGAAATATGTCTAGAATTTCCGAAGGCTGTTTTCGAAGGTAAGAGACAAAGTTTAAACATGGATTTTTAAAAGTATCTTTCATAAAAATGCTAAAGACTCAGTAACACGTGTTTATTTTAGCTGAAAATAAAGAAAATTTAATACCACATATTTCTAACGTATATTTTTATATTTTAAGCTAAGAATCCTGAATTGTTCGATATTTTTTTTAACACTTTGCAATATAGTTGAAACATGTTTACGAATTCAAGTTGTCAAGTCATATGTTTGTCGTCTATTTTGTGCTCTAACTTGCATAAGTATACTCGGATTACCATGTAACCGATACGTGTTATTGAGGGTTGCCCATGTCCTTTTTTTGTATTCAAAAGGACGTATGTAACGTGTCTAATTCGTGTTCTGTCACACTCAAATTGTTCAATGGTTTTACTCACATTCCAGCATAATTGAAACACATTTATGAATTCAATTTGTTTGGTAATCTATCTGGTGGCCCGTCTGTCTGTATGTATGTGTTCTAATTCTCGTAAATATATTCAGATTGCATGAAATTGATATACAGTGGCGGCAAAAGTTTCCGGCCAGCATAAATTTTTGGATAAATTATAAGTATACCCGTACGAAAAGGAATCTCAAAGTGATACTTATACATTTTATTGACATATTAGTTAGGAACTTATTTATAGAATAAGAAATAATTATAAACAAATTTAATTGACAAAACTAATTGCAAAGAAAAACGCATGTCCTCAAAAGTTTCCGGCCATCTTGGCATGTTTGGAAAAAAATGGTGTTATAATAGAAAATAACACTGATCAACAACTTTTACAATTAGTATTTTGTCGTCATACGTTTAGCAATAAGTGACATGGAATCGAATCAGTGAACGGTTGAAGATCATGCATGGTAAGTTTTTTCGACTCTTCTTGCAATTTTTGGGAAATTTCTGCTGAATTGGAATAGTTATAATTCCTGACATTCTTCTCAAGTTCGTTCCAAATATTTTCGATTGGATTCAGATCGGGTGATTGCGCTGGCAATTTCAAAAGCGGAATTTTTTTGTGCGATATCTACTACTTGGCAAGCTTGCATGTATAATTTGGGTCGTTATCATGCTGCAACAAATAGTTGCGACCACAATCTTTCCATCAATAAAGCAGAAAATGATCTTGCAATTTATCCTTATACATTTCATCATCCATCTTGCGTGCATTTCAAATAACGGACCGACCTTTTCCAAAAAATGCTCCCCACACCCATAACGTGTCCTCCGCCATGCTTCGTTATAGGAATAACATAACTAGAATCATGTTTTTTGTTTTTAGATCGTCGGACGTAGTGTCTACTACGTGTTGAACTTCTATTTATCAGAAAATAGCACTTTTTTCTGCTTTCACTTGACCAGTCTTTGTAGTCTTTAGCAAACACCAGTCGGGTCCCCTGATTTTTTTTATTTACTTATGAAAATCTTTTTAATACCGACTGTAACATAAAGTACTACGTCACGTAAGCGTCCTGACACGGTAGACAGACTTATTTCAGGAAATTTTTCACTCCATAAATCACGAGATATTTCAACGGCATTTTTATGCGGGTCATCAACCGCTTTTCTTCTGATAATTCTATCCACACGAATAGTCGTTATCTGGACTCTCCCACACCGAGGCAAGCCCTGGAAGCCATGCCCATCTTTATTTTTTTTTTTTTTAATTATCGTTCACAGTAGATTTTCTGATCGATAACTTTGCCGCAATCTCGCGAGAGGATTGGCCCTTTATCGATAAACAAATCACTCGTTTGCGAACAATAATTGTTGAACTTTTCATTTTTGAATTTCAACTACGTTCTTCAAGTTGATTAATTAAAAAACACTGTCAAAAAGCACTTTACAGATAGCAAAAACTAACGATTGACGAATGGCCGGAAACTTTTGCACACACGAATTTCGGATTCCTTCACTTTGCATAAAGTGTCTTGAGTATCCAATGAAAATGATAATATGGTAAGAAGTCATTTGCATAGCAAATGCGCTTTTACGTCGCCGAAACGTTCCGGCAAACTAATCAAATAAACTAAGTGGCCGGAAACTTTTTACCGCCACTGTATTTTTTTGTTTGTTTGTTTGTTTACCGTGGCATTATCGGTATTGAAAATGAAATGGTTAAAATTGTCTAATCAATGAAATGTTTAGCAATGTCTAATAATGTTAAATGTCTAATTCGTGTACAGTAACACACAAAAGTATATTCTTAGATCTTTCTCTATTGAAAAAAGTTTTCCATGTATTATAATAATGCAAATATATTGAAATTGATGTACATTAACGAGGTTTACAACAAGTTACTTTAAATAGGATATGCTGTAAGAAATATAATTTTAGAGTAATCTATTTAATGCTGAAAAAATTGAAATTATGCAATGGATGAGGGTGTAAAAATATAAAATCAAATGTGTTATTTTCTAGATAAGCGGCTCTCAAACAATGGTACGCGTACCAGTATGGTACGCGAAGCTCTATTTACTGGTACGCGAAATGAATTAAAAAATGCAGCAATAATGATGGATTGCTGGAATTCACATTCAAAAAGATGAATGTAACAGACTTTTGAATGGTGAGAAAAGATTATCCTCTGATAACCTTAAGAGATATAAAATTCCAGCCTGTTTTTACCAAAAAATGTCCTTTTTAAGTGATTTCTCTTCATTTCTTTATATGAAAAACAGATACAGGAATAAACTAGATATCAAATATGACTTGCGTCTAAAACTAAGATTCAAGCATACATGAAGAAGCTGTGTTTGAAAAAGCAAGCACATTCTTATCATTAACAAGGGAATTAAGAGCGTCACCCTAATGTATATGCATCAATTTACGCCAATATGTCATTAAGTATTTAGCTTTTTTTCCCATCAAAGCACTGTATCTTGATAATGTAGAGTCGTGGAAAAAAAGTAAACCCCTCCTACTAACTCCTCAAAAAATTACCTTAGATGAAAGTTACTGGTAACGAACGATTGGAAATAAAGTCTACTTTTAAATGAAGTATATAAAATTTGCTTAGGGGGCCATCTACATATTAAACCGAACCGTTTTTTTTCAATAGCAGTACTTATTTGTAGCAGCATAAATGAATTCTACACCATTTATTAAGCTAAAGACAAATTTTTATGCAATTCGCAAAATAAGTTTACGAGAAATTAATTATTTTAAAACGAGCGTATTTTAAGGACTGTATCCAAATTGAAGTTCGGTATTCGATTGTTAACCGAGTGAGCCCCCTTCTTGATCAAGGCACCTTCAGCGTCACTCAAGCAGACAATGAAATCTGCTAGATTACAGTAAAGCTGAAGAAATTTCAAAATATCTAGTCGCTTCTATCATAGACTAAATCATTATTTTGCCGTTTTTAAGCATAATTTGAAAACTACTTGGAAGAAAAATGTGAAATTTTGGATTTCCATAAAGCAGGACTTAATAAATCTAAATCCATCAAAAATTGCATGTTGTAATTCGTAATTTTTTCTAATATTAATTTCATAATTCATATCATAAAATAAAAAAATTGCAAATTCAACGCATTTATGTTTGGGTATATCAGTATTATTGCTACACAAAAAAATAGCAAATTAGGAGCATAATTTCAGGAGATATAAATAAAAATATGAAAATGTAATTTAACATTAGAAGCACTAAATTTTGAATGTTTATAATTCAAAAATATATTATTCAAATGACTTGAAATTTGGTATCTAGGCATACTTTGAATCGAAGATTTGAAATATCTTGTTAAAATTGGGTGTTGTCATTGAAAAAAGGAAGTTTGGGTTCTTTTGAATATGTAGTTGCCCACCTAAGTAAATTTTATATACATCATTTAAAAGTAGACTTTATTTCCAATCTATTGGTACCATTAACTTTCGTCTACGATAATTTGTTGAGGAGTTAGTAGGGGGTGTTTACTTTTTTTTCCCCCCACGACTGTATATATTATTAAAAAGTAATTATGATACTACCTTTAATTTGAATGTTAATATAAAGAAGACAATATCAGTACCTATTTAATAATGTAATTATGTAATTAAATACAATAAAATCTGCTCAGACAAAGCACAAAATACTAGAAAAATATTTCGTTTTAGACATATACCGTTTACAAAAGTTTTTCTGTATTAGCTTCGGATTGGTATTGGTGGTACGCGGAAGTATGAACTTCTATTTAGTGGTATGTCGGTATAAAAGTTTGGGATTGTTATAACGACAGCATTATTTTATTTATGAAATATATTTTACTAAGGCATATTAGCATATTTATGATTTATAAAATAAACGTATTTCAAATATCTCCTAGTCTATCCAACCTAAATTTAAATCTTTGAAAAAACAAATGCACACATAAAAGTTAACGCAATGAATACAATGTACAATAAAACCCTGCATTCACAAATTGCTTAATGATTAATGAATGTTATATTGTGGTAAAATTGGGAAAGAAGATTGAATGCATCAATTTAGTTAAAATTAAAACTTCGTGATGAATTACATGATCTTGACTTATTACAGTGTTTTTTTCTTCTTTATCTCACAATAAAGTTTCTGCTAAAATTTAGTATTAAATTCGATTTATTTAAAAAAAAAGAATAAAAATGTTTTAAAATATAGGTTTTATGCATAAAATTCTAAGATATCTTTTAAATTGGAAATGGATTTTTTAAAAACCATTTGATGGTTTATAGTTTATCTCTTGATCGATGTAGATGAAATAAAGAAAAAAGCTAATCCTTTTCTAACAATTGCTTCTAGGAAAAGTTTTAAGGGAGACGGAAATAATTTTATTTGATATATTTCTAATTTAAGATGAGGATTATTTTGTTGAAATTTTCATTTTTGAAAACAAATTAAACTTCCTTCCTTTCAATTAAAGAAAAGTCAATAAAAATTACTGTAATAATATACTTAAGCAATTGAGGGTATAAAACTTATAATATTGTTAATCCTTGTAATTATGTAATGAAAAATCAGCCAAAGTTATATGAATTAGGAATAATAATATGAATTATCTTTAATGATTTTACAATGAAAAAGTATATTTTCTACTAAAAATATAGTAATGTTTTCAGGAATAAACATTTATACGTACTTTGATATTTTTTATTTATGCATATTTTAATATATGTAATGAAATGAGGAAAATTGCAAGCAAAAATTTATTTTATGTTTACCTACAGAATCTTTCTATGTCAAAGATTTTCGCACTTCATAGGTCTCCTCTACGCCCAAATTTCAATACAACAGAGTGAAAAGTCCAAAAAATTCCATTATTTAGACGCATTAGTAGTGAAATATTTCCATTTTATTAAAATTAATAAGCATTGTTGCATATGATGTCACTTTCGCTCCTTCAAGGGTTGGTGGTTCATTTTTGGATCACCTACTTTTAATTCCTAAATGTCACACTGTCACCAGAATACTGTAATGAATTTTTTTCTTTATTAAGTACGGGAAGAAAAGTTTCTGCTTATCTACCCTATATATATAAAATCCTAATGAAACGAATTTATGAAATGGATGTCATGAAACGACTGAAATGAAACGAATTTATGAAACAATTCTATGTAACGACTGATTGAACAATTGATTATGTTTCACGGCGATTTCTCCTAAAATACGGAATACTTTGCGATGGAATTAACACCAAAAATCCGCATTGATACCCAAATCTCAAAACTAGTATTACAATTTTTAAATTCCAATTAGTTTTCGAAATGTTAATTTTTTTTCGAATTTTAAATACTTTTCTCTAATGATGGAATCTCAAATTTTAATCATAACCGATATTTTTTTTTCATATTTTAGAAAAGGTTATTATTTTAAACTAATTTTGCGACCAGTTTGGCCTCCATTAAATCTATGCTAAGATATGTATCATGTTACTTTTATTCATAATTCCATTTGTATTTCATTATCATTTTATTTAATACAAAACTTTCATTTAAAACTGAAACATTTAAAATAAATGGCCTTCACTTCTTTTTTTTTTTTTTTTTTTTTTTTTGTTAAGGAAACGAAAAAAAAAATATTAGGCACAGATGTCATATACGCAACGCTGTAACTAATTGGCGCCAAAATGGCGTTATTTTGCCTGACATGGTAATCCGGCTATTGTTGATTATTTATTAATAAATGTTTATTTGAATTTATTTTCTTTTTATTTAAAAAAAAATATATATAAATAACTTGTTCTATAGTTATTAATTAAACTTTTTTTTATTTATTGTTGTTTCATTTTAAAAATAACAGAAAATAATTTAAAAATACATATGTAACTGGTATTTGAAAACGAGGCTTTCGCCAAATTGTCGTAATAAAAAATTGCACACGACACCCGGTGCGTATATGACAATACAACAAATCATGACATTTCATTTCAGCTTCAAAGCAATGTTTTAATGGTACTACTTCTCCCGTCGACCAGTTTCGCCAAATTATATAAATCGCCACACTACTTGTCAAATTATACAAATTATACAAATTGACATAATTTGTTATTTTAAATAACGAAAGAACAAATAAATTAGTATAACATTAATAAAAATACAAATAAAACGTCGAAATAAAATCACTTGTTGGCGTAAACACGTGTAACTTCCTTAAATTCAAGTGAATGAGACATTTACGATCAACTATTATTGGCATTTAATCTTTTAGTTTGGCGACAAATTTTAGATATAACAGGCAACAGATTGTGAATAAAAGACGAAAACAACAACTGGATGTTTTAACAGCAACTGATTCTGCCTTAAATTTTTGCAATCAAAGAGAATTGAATAGAAACCCGTTTACAGGGAGATTGTTACAGGTTTTTTCAGTATAAGTCAATATTCTCTAATCTTTTTAAAAGTGATCAGATTAGCGTGGTTTTAGATTCTGCAGTGTCTGAACGGGTGTTGGAGAGCTTGGCTTGCAGGGGGCAGAGCCCCCTAGTTTTGAAATAAATTTGTCTGCAAATTCTGTGTCATTCACTCATTTCAGCATTTTACGAATAGAGGTTCCTTGTCCCTGAAAGGGTTAAGAGGCTGGTGAATTTCGCTCATCTCAGCTATTAATGGACTTAAATACTTGGACTTCGGGACTTAAGATCAGTAGACCGATTTTACCAATTAAAAGTCGAACGCAATAATATCTATTTTCATTCATAAAACTACTATCTGGTCAAAATGACAGTTTTTCTGTCGTTTTATTTCACCCGTATAATTTTAAGTCCCCTAAAGCTATAAACAGGGGCGATTGTTTTATCTCATGATATGATATTTCTTTCGGCCAGCAATTAAACTGTCGTCTCTAAAAAATAACGTTCCGTTACTGAAGCCAGCCGTAAAATACAGCACATGCATCATTGTACTGTTAAATATTGATAATCTCTATTGAAATTTTTTAAACTTCTATGCATCGCTCATTGTCAACTTTTATACCGTCGTATAGGAGTTAAAAAGCTCTTTAAATGCAATTTGTTTGAAAATTGCATCTCAATTCATTTTTGAGATATTAATTTTTTTGAACTTTTTAGAGACATATTTTTAATTTTGGCAACCTCAATTTCTGTCGAAAGTAAAAAAATAATTGTTGGAAAACAGCAATTATATCTTTATTTGCCATTTTCTCTAACAACTGAAAAAAAAATCTAAATAATATACGTGCTAGTTTAAAAAATTTTTTAAATGAATGATTTCTATTAAAACATACAGCTATTATAAACTGTATTAAATTTTAAGTATCTATACTAATGTTACAAAGAAATTAAGGCGCATGAATAATTAGATAGCCGATTTTTTATGTCGAATTTCATGAATGACGATATCGGTTTTTGCTGAATTTGTGTATTATTCAGCGGAGGTGACGTCCTATGTATACTTTTCTGTAGATGTTGTTTAAAGAATGGATCATTAATGTGGAATTCTTCAGCGCATGCGAATGACGTCATCTATTATATATATATATAATCCAAACGGAAATTTCGTTCCGAACGCCGAGATTTCGAGTTCTACCGCATGGATTTTTACGGAACTTATACCGTTAGATAGGTATCGTTCCAGGGAAGGTTTTAAGCTATAACACATCATTCTACCTAGATTGGTTATAGAATTGGTACGGAAAATTCTGTTATTTTGGACTTTGTTACTTCATATTTCCTTAAATATCTGGTCTCCTATTGGTCGTAGAGCTTAGATCTCGCGCCAAAAGTAGCTCCGAAGCACCCAAGCAAACTTTTCCCAGCGATTATTTTGCCGTCTTCCGATTTCCTCTAACTCTATTAGGGGCCGGCGTAGGGTCCCTTTAAAATATTTTTCGTAGTAATTTCTGCAATTATCTTAAATTATTGGTTAAGACCGCCACCCTCCCGATTCATGTATCTACGGAAAGGTTGCATGAAGGAGTTTCGTTCAGATACGCTTTCGTTAAGAATAGAGTGCGCTCCCTGGTGGTGGAATGTGGAACTAACATAACGCGATATTTTTAAAATTAGGAAATCTAACAATGCGATCTGTTTTAAACTTTGAGATAGTTCATAACACATAATCTATTATCTATTCTATTATATATATATATAATCTATTATCTATTCTATTATCTATCATATATATAAAATCCAAACGGAAATTTCGTTCCGAACGCCTAGATTTCGAGTTCTAATGCATGGATTGTTACGGAACCTATACCGTTAGATAGGTATTTTTTCAGGGACGGTTTTAAGCTATAACACATTATACTACCTATATTAGTTTTAGAATTATGACGGGAAATTCTGTTATTTTGGGCGATAAGGTTACCATTTTATTTCTTGGCGAAATTCATCGTTGATAAAAAAAAATTGAAACGGCTATTAAACCTCGAAAAATAAAAGAAAAACGGTTACTAATTTTATTTAAATGAAAAAAAAAAGAAGAAAAGAAGAAGAAAATCCGTTTTAATGAGTGATAATATTAAAAAACGGAAACATTTAATCAAAACCTGAAAGAAATATTTGTAATGCTTAAAAATTAATTTAATAAGAAATATTACACTTGATACGCAATATTTGGCTCTTTATCGCTTGTGTTAGATATGGAAACGAATCTGAAAATTTGATTAGATGAAATTTTAACGACATTTTCTTTCTGTTCTGTTCTTTTCTTTTTTTTTATATCTAATTGTCCCATCACGTGACTTATAGAAGAAACAAGCAGATGTAATTGTGAGTCACATGTGTAATTACTATTTGTTTCCTTACAATTTTTTATTTTTCTTTTGTCGCCAAACAATGTGATTTTAAGCCAAAAATGTATAAGCGTGACATTAGCGTGAGGATGTTCTCACAAATGGTGTTTTTTTTTGGTGAAAGAGATCATTTTTTGAGTACATTATCATATTCAATTGTAACTTATATAGAATACTTAAATTTCAGTGTGAATTTCTGCCACACATACATATTGTAAAATAATTTCATACTTTTTAAAATGTTTTTCGCCGTAATTCCGAAAGCATGTGATATTTATAAACTCGAACTCAGATCAACGAATATTACCCATTTTATTTAAGCAAATATTATCTATTTTCTCAAGTCATATCGCCAATTTCATTTATAGGAAAATTCACAGATTCGAAATCTAGGAAATAAAGATAATTTTTAAGGAAATTTATGTTTTAATACGTTATTACTATGGAAAAATTCAACATTTTGAAAAAAAAAAAATTACATGTCTTTTGTAATTCGTCATTTCTTCTTCGTCTTTCTTCGTACTTTCTCCTCTGTTATGTAATATTTCAAATGATATTGGACTAATTTTCGATCAGCGATTCACCGCAAAATCGCATATCTAATATAGTATATAAAATAAAGTCTGGATTAGGGGACTAATTAACGCACAGCGCAAACTACTGAACCTAAAATCTTGAAAATCGTGGTAAAAATACTTCTTATGACATAAACTTCTGCTAAGAAAGGATTTTCTAAAGTGTCACCCCTAATGTTTTTTGCACGGGGAGGGGAAAAAAATCGAATATCAAAATTATGCGTCAAATGATAGCATATTTTAATGTAGTTTTGTATGCTGAATCGAATGCTACCAAATAAATTTTTATAAGTCCAACAGTTCATGACACATTTCATATTTTTCTAATTTGGCGGTGTCTTTGGCATCTAAACCTCAAAATATCTATCATTACATCCGTTACTCTAGCAACGGAAAAAATTCAAATCAACCCTTTTGGCTAAAAAATAAAAACGGCTCTATGAGTTTGAAATAAAAATGCAAGCATCTTAATTTTTAAAAAAAATAGTGATTTTATGTAAAATAAAAGGGAAAAAAATACTGAGAATTTAGCGTTATAAAACAAAAATGGAAAAGGTACTACTTAGATATTCCGTCGACCAAAAATCTATCGTCAAACTATAAGATTAAATGCCAATAATGGTTGATCGTAAATATCAAATTCACTTGAATTTAAACAAACTACACGTGTTTACGTCATCAAGTGATTTTAATTTCGACGTTTTATTTGTATTTTTATTAATGTTATACTAATTTATTTGTTATTTCGTTATTTAAAATAAAGATTATGTCAATTTATATAATTTGGCGAATGGTTTGGCGATTTATATAATTTGGCGAAATGGGTCGACGGGATAACAAGTAGTACCAATGAAAATATTTAAGTATGAAAGCAATGTTTGTAACGACTTAAAAATTATTTTCATCTATATAAACTCGGTTTATGGCGTCAGATGCCGTCATCCGAAGAATCTACAAGAGTCTTTTTCCGTTTTTTCCGGTCATAGGTTCCTCAATGAAAGAAATTGGAATTGGAATAATATTGTGCGATTTATAAATTGCTCCTCGATAAGAAGAAAAAATGGGTACATTTATAACAACCGTGCGCACATCTCGCTGATAGCATTTTTAAAATTCCCAGTAGCAGTAGTTACATTTCGCGTATGTAAATTAAAAATATTTTTTTGCTTTTAATTATGGCATTATTTCCTGTTATTGTTTATCTTTTCAGTTTTTTAAAATGAAATTAGTATAAGGCATGCATTTTAAATTAAATGAGTGAAAGGTTTGTGTTTTAAATGAAAATAATAAAATAAGAATATGCTATGAAAACAATCTTTATTGATTTATTACCTGCGCCCGGCTGACATAAAAGTATCACAAAAGCCACATATTCACTTTTCTTTGAGTAGTTGCTCATGAGAATTTAAGTTAACCTTCCGTAATCGGATACTTCACATATTGGTGTATTAGCTTTAATGTTGAAAGCATCGTTTTTGTTTGAAGCGAAAACTTTACTATGAATTCTATTACACAAAATCGCATCATCATCATCTACTATATATTTACAACGGAAATTAGTATTTCATTCCGATTGTTTATAATACTTTCGTAGGATATACCACAATTAGTTAGGTAATAATTTTGGAAAGGTTTTAGTGTATACATATTGTTCAAGGGTACTTAGTTATAGAGCAACAGTAAAAGTTCAAAAATTAAGTGAACCTGATTATGAAAGTTTAGCCTTTTTAAAAAAATCTACAGAACATATTTTGTTACAAGTGGCCCTGTTGCATGACTTTTAGGAATGGTGTTAGTATATACGATTTCATTATATGTTGATTAGTTACAGAGGTATTAGTTCCTGTTGTCATAATGGTCTCATTACCCGACCATAAGTGCGCTGTTTATAATCAACTAAAACAATTACTTCTTAATTGCTAAATTTTGTCCAACGCTTAAGATAACATTATATCGCATCGTTTTCAGTAATGTGCAAGGTCAAGCTGAAGATCCATATTGTTTAAAATACAAGTTCAAATTCACCATTTAGTTTAATCCAAGGTTCATTTGGAAATATTGACCAGCGCAGCGGGCATAGACTGCTAGTTTTATATAAAGTAAAAGCCTGTGTTTTAAGTCTTAAAATAGAAATGTGTTTTGTACTACAGGGTAAGTCGAATTGAATATAGCGATTACAAACAGCTATAACTATTTGATGGAAAACTATTTATCAATAAGATTAACACAGAATGTAGACGGAACTTCAAAATCTCCTTATGCAAGACGCAGGTGCAGTGAAGCGGAAGATTACGCATGCGCGATTTGAAATTCTGCAACGACAAGAAACCTGTTCAGTGGGACCGTCTCATTAGTATAAATGGCCAATTATGACGGTAAAAATGGCCGATTCTTTTTCTGTGGGGTTATGTGAAAGACAGGGTGCCTCCCATGCCCAAAACAATTGAAGAACTCAAAGTACACATTTGTAATGCGCTTGCGTCGGTGACTGAACAAATGCTTCAGAATGTATGGCGTGAAATGCTCTACCGCCTAGATGTTGCTTGTGTCACCAAGGGAAGTCACATAGAACATCTATGATGTATGTATACAAAATTATGAAGTTCACTACTACATTCTGTGTTAATCTTATCGATAAATTCTTTTCCATTAAATAGCTATAGCCGTTTGTAATTGCTATATTCATTTTGACTTAACTTGTACATATATTTAAATATATATATATATATTCTTCGGGAGCGACACTAAATTCTGAAAAAGCAGAATTCCTGTTTGCTAGTGTTAATAACTGATATAGATTAGTAGGCGGGTGGTTTATTTTCCAAAAGCATTTTAACACACTCTATCGAAATATAACATTTTTACGAAAGTTCATCTTAAGCATGATGCTATTTTCCCAGACAGAACATACCGCAATTCTGTGAATAGAAAACCTGTAGGAAGATATGTAAAAGCCCGTAGGGCCTAATTATAAAATGAATGTAATCTAATGTATATGACACTCTTTAGAGACCGGTCATTTAAATGTATGCAGTTTTCGGTGTGAAAGTGTCTTAGTATGTTTAGTGAAAGTGTTTAGTCTAATGCTTTTTAAAAACAATGTGATTTTCACAGATATACCGTCGCGCTTTTTTCTTTGAAAATATGGTCTTTAATTTTTAAAACAGGCAGAATATAAAATTTTTCAAAATGATGACATTTTCTTTGATTATAATAAAATAACGCAGATCCATGTTTTCAAAAAGATACATCAAAACAATATCATTTGATAATTATGGCCTTTGAACCACATGATTTTTTTAAACACATTTTATTATATTTAAAATTATTTTCTTTCTCATTGTTATCAGAAAATGGCATCAATAAAGATTTCCTAAATAATAATGATATACAAATCATTATATATAAATATAATGACTTATGATCATTATATATATAAATATATAATGATCACAATATTTTTCTTTTAGCTGAAACAATGGGAGTAATATGACTATCATCGTTAATATGAAGTTTATTATTATCATTTTTTTAATTTTAAATTAAATATGAAAATTGAAACATTTGGAAAAATAGCTACAGCGGACTAATAAAACGCTTTTACATTAATATTATGTATATATACAGAATTTTATTTAATTATTCATATTCATTTTAATACTAGTTCAAAAGAAAGTTCGAAACAGTCTTGAAAAAATATTTTATTTACATAAATATTACATGCATTTATGAAAAGAAATTAAACTAATCCTGAAGAGAAAATTTATTAACAATTTGACAAAGTACACCCAACAATTTCAAGGAAGGATTATGGAACTTAAAAATGAAATTTTAATAGTTTTTGAATTCTTTATAACAGCTGCGAATATCTTGAACTGTATTTAACTGAAACCTGATACGGCTGATGTTGCTGTTGATGTTATTCAATGTCGAAAGAAATTAATTACAAAAATATTACAAAATAAACGATCAGAAGCATTTAAAAATATTCTGTAAATAATAATAATAATAATAATAATAATAATAATAATAATAATAATAATAATAATAATAAATCTGTTGAATGTTAATATCCAGAAAAAAAATACTAACAAGGACGCCTGTAAAAAATCAGTTATATTATAGATACAATCTGTATTCATTTCAATCTTTCCATTATTTTAATATATTTAACTCGTATTTGCGCAATAAATACAGATTATGCCCGTATTTTTTATTTATTTATTTATTTATTTATTTATTTTTTTTTTTACGAAGTTCTGGTGGACAGTTACTTTTTAGTATTTAAAAAAAAATTAATGCTTTAGTAAAATGTCATTTTTTTATATATATAAATGATTTAAAAATATCATACATAAAGTTTTATACATTAGACTAGAGTTTTCATTATAGTGCACTTATAGTTTTTGTTGAATTTTAATTTAAAGGATAAAAGTTTTAAAATAAATACGTGATTTTATTTGTGTGTTTGTGTGTTCACGTATGCTGGGCTTTATTTCGTCTCATGTTTGCCTCAGCGTTGCGTGCTCATGGAGATTTATTCATCTTGTGCTGCGGTTGCAGCCTTTCCGACATTTAAGAGTAAAAGATGTCAAACTGGGTATCGTCCTAGTAGCTTAATGGTTCAGCGTTGGAGAGTTATTCATCGGATCCGGGCTCTATTCTCGGCTTGGACATTTTCTTACTATGTTGTTTTACGCTTGGTTAGCTATGAGAAAAATTTCCCGTATTTAATATTCAAAAATTTCGGCGTAATTTCACTGCTGGAAATTAATTGGAAAGTTAATTATTCTTATATGGATTAAGGCTTAATTTAACTAAATGAAATGACAGGTAAACAGAGAGTAATTAATATAGAGGTACATTTTAAGTGCATAATCGACGCATTGCATTTTAAGAAATCAATATATAATTCTTTAATATGGGAAAAAAAAATAATTCCAACAGTACTCAAACTGTATTCTTAACTTTGAATAACATCTGCGCGTAATTTAAATACATTGATGTATCGACAAATATATTCTTAAAATTTAATATATTGATTTAATAAATACGGTCTGAAACCCAATATTTATTTGAATTAAATGCATTTTAACTGATTTCTTATTAAAATAATCTAGAATGAAACATACAAGTTAAAATGAATATCTCCTGTAGTAATGGTACATTGGGTAATTACATAAACCTCTTTGAGACAATCTCCGAACTACTTTTAAGATCTTTGAGTTATCCCTTTTCTGCATTAATATTTCTCCGCCTGCGTATTGATTGAGATCTAGTTACGTTAACGAAAATAAAATTTGATAATTCATTTGAAATTATGTAGTTTTATTTATATAAAATCGCACATAAGAAAATTTTAACATATAATAAATATTAAAATTTTTTAAATTTATTGAAAATTTATCAAGTAGTTATCTTGCTTTACTTTTAGAACAGCAGATAAATATATATATATATATATATTTATAAAGGTATATGACAGTTTGGAATACTAAATTTCAATAAAATATTTTCTGTAGGATGCTTTGATGTTTCTGTGATCATTAATAATTATTTTGACTTAATTTCGTTGATATAAATGAGTTTTAAAATTTTTATTGTTGTGCAGTTTTCTGGACAAAAGCATTATACAGAAAAACCGATCGAATGTCCTTAATCGTGGTCAATAGTTCTTTAAAAGCTTTATCACCCGGTGGAGTTGTGTATCACTGGTTTGAGAGATAAAGTCCCTGCCTGTTTAAGTATTTTACCGTTTTATCAATTCTACTGCTAACCGCATTTTGAAATACGAATAATTAAATAATTAAAAAATAATTCTTAAGTCAAATGTCACGAAATTAATAGTCATAGAAATGAAATGAGTTGAAGGAGGTTCACACCAATCGACTCTTGGCTGGAAAAAAGGTCATCTTAATTACTGAGTCTTTTCGTAGACGTGGCAATATTGAACGAGGTTTTGTTTTTTAATGACTTATAAATATATTTAATCTCGTTGTTTCCAGAAAAAAAAATCTTTTAATCCAGTAAATGTGAAAGGCATTTCCGTCAGACGTTGCCGATAAGAAATTGAAACTTCATGGAAATATTTTTGTTGGTCCTCAGGCTTTTTGTCACCATTACTTCTGATGTTAGTGCTTTCGGTATGATGATTCATACAATGTTTATAATACTGGAATCTTGAAAGTGGATGTCAAGATATCGAAGCATACATTGGCGTTTCCGCATAAAGGCTAACGCAACGTCTATTATAGAGAAATTTGGTGTGTATTAGTGGCTTTTTTTCTCAAGTCAATCTGTACGAAGACAATGTTTACTCTAAGTTAAGGTTAATCAGGCAGATGTATATTTCTCGAAAGACTTCTAAGTTCTCACGTTTTTCTTTGCTTATTTTCAGTCTGCAAATTAAGATACTTTTGTGGGGTATAATAGCAGAGCACATTTTCCATTATACGCTTACATGGAGGATATAAATGACCTTATTGTCTTAGTTCACCTATATTTCCTCTTTTGTTTATTACTGAGTCAATGTCATGTGATGGGATCGGCTTAAATGTTCCCACACATGTATTCAATCATCCTTTGCCCTTTCTGGTGATTCACACAGGTATTAGAGACTCTCTCATAAATTTCCTTGAAAAGACATTTGCATTGAATATAATGTAAAACCTCATATCCGTCTTGCTTTATAGCCAATTCCTCTGTCTACAGAGAACATATGATTACGTTAATGGATATTAACATTTAGAACTTAGTAAAAATAAAAAAATACCTACTTACTAGAAACATATATTTAAATAAAAATCATTTAAATACGTGAAATCGTTATGAAAAACGCAATTTATCAATTTATTAGCCTTATATAGATCTATAGTTATTTCGCATTTCTTTATTATAACTACGGAATAATACTTATTAAATTATTTTAACTTAGAAAAAATAATAATCTGTATGTTGTGTCTTTCTTCGCAAGATGTATAATCATTGGGGTACAGCAAAATAAAATTAGACAAATGTCTCATGGCAAGTATAGATGTTTAACATTTGATATAGACGCACAATTGAATCCCATATACAAATTTCCATAATGTGATAATATACAGGTTTATTAAACTCAAGATAACACATAAAACATGGTATAAAGAAATTCATATATTGAAGTTGCCATATATAAAGACGGTAAGGGGTGATCAAAAGATATGTTCGTATTAAATGTGAATTAATGTATCACATTTATGATCAGCATCGTCGTATTTATTACAATATTTAAGACGCACACATTCTTTTTTTACTATAATCTTTAGTGTAGATATAAAAAAAAAAAATCCATATATAAACTTCAATTGATAGAACTATTAAATTTTAAGGTGATTGACAACAATTAAATTAACAAATAATAAGAATATAAGAACTATAAGAATTCGAGTATAAAATACCAGATATCGCTAGACGCACTGATTTGAAGAAAAAAAGTAGTAGGAAAAGCCAGAAGCAGAAAAAAGTGAAACTCTGAGACATACAATATGTAACAATGTAAGGCAATGGTCAGGATTTAAAAAAGTTCAAATATACATAATACAACTTTCTGTAAATATTAACCATTTACACAAATAATAATAAAAAAAAAACGACAAAAATAAATAAAAAATTGTTTTACTATAATATTGCATATCCTGTATACTACATTTCAAAAAGTAGAAGAACAGAATATGTAGGATGAAAAATTTATAAAAGCAGTTAAAAAACACTACAAAAAGAATAATGAATATTATATTGTTAAACACGTTTTTATGGGCAATTATCGGAAATATGAAATTATTCTCTATCTCTCTCTCTCTCTCTCTCTCTCTCTATATATATATATATATATATATATATACCGGGTGTCCCAAAAAGGACTGACTGATTTTAAAATTCAATAACTTGCAAACGGTGACAGATATAAAAAAAATTCTTGCAGGAGGGTTATGCATAAGGTCAAAAGTTTTATTACAGTGATTTTCAATTTTAGTTCGATTTACAAACAATAGATGGCGCTGTAAGCAATAGTCGCTAAATACAGGCTCGATTTCTAGTCCTTTCTCTTGTTCCATGCTGAAAAAGGAGATGGAAATGTATTATCCGGGCCACGAAGAACCAAAAATCGAGCCTGAATTCAGCGTCTATTGATCGCAGCGCCATCTATTGTTTGTAATTCGAACTAAAATTGAAAATCACTGTAAAAAAACTTTTGACCTTATGTATAACCCTCCTGCAAGAATTTTTTAAATATCTGTCACCGTTTGCAAGTTATTGAATTTTAAAATCAGTCAGTCCTTTTTGGGACACCCGGTATATATATATATATATATATAAAGTGAGTTACATATGAGTGTGAGTTACATAATAAACAGGATGTCAAGGTTAATGATCTAATTCGTAGTAAGGATATTAAAAATGCTATTGTCAATATTAATTCCGGCAATATTGTTAAAACAATAAAATACATAATTTTCAATGTGAAAAAGAAGTTAATTCCCGATTTATTGAGAGAATTATACGAACATAAAGGTAACGGAAATATAGACATAGGGTTTGATCTGTTGAGATTCAGAATAGGTAAGCAGAAACTTAATGGTTACATTGAGTTGAAAAACAACAAAGTTAATATCGAGAATAAGATTTATTGTGTATTGGATTACATGGGGCACCATTTTAGGGGTGCTAATTTTAAGGGAATTTTAAATAAGTATAATGAATACCTGCCGGATAAAAACATACATATTATTAAAGCTTACAAATACGATAAACCATTAGGCAGAGTTATTTTTAACTACAACAGTTACTCTAGGAATTTACAGAGTTGTATTGAGAACAGTATTTGTCATTGTAATAAAGTTGAACATAATAAATACGTTAATTCAAATTACGGACATATTCTTACCGGGGATCTTACTATAGTGGCAGACGCAAATCTCAGAAATTACATGAGATATGGTACAAAATACAGATTGAGGAGAGTTGTGAGTAGAGGGTTAGCTATAAAACGTTTGTCAAATAATATAGATATCTTCATTCAAAAATTAATATATAAATATGGTTTACCAAAAAGCGTTTTTGAGGAATGGAGGCACTATATTTTAAAAGAATTTCAAGGCTTTTACCAAAAAGATTTTGAGGGTGTCTCGGGAGAATCTTACAAAGATTTGATTAAATCAGTAAAAAATCTACAGGATGATTTTATCATTACGTATGTGGATAAAGCTAACACCAACTATGCTATAATATGTAAAAAATTATACGGAGATATTCTAAGGGAAACCTACAATAATGAGGGAAATTATCAACTAATAAAAACTACTAAACAAGTTATTGTAAACAGAGTGAAGGCGTTTTATAAAAAAATAAAATCAAAGCAAAATAGTGTGGAATTTCCTTATCTTGTAATGATTCCAAAATTCCATAAAAACCCAATTACTTTTAGAACTGTAACTTGTGGGTTTGGTTCTTACCTGGAATGTGTAAATAAAAAATTGCTGAATATATTAAAAAAGATTTTCGATCAGGTTATAAATGAATATTCTTCGATAGTAATAAAAAATAGCTATGAACTTATAAAAAGTTTAAAAAAGCTGAAAAAAATTACAGGATTATATACATACGATTTCGAGGATTTGTATAATAGCATAAATTTAGATGATTTGAAGTACAGAGTTATGGATTTTTTCAAGAAATCTAAAGAGAAAGATATCAGTATTGAAATATTCACCGATTTATTTCAATTTGTTGTTTACGAAAATTATCTGTATGAAGGGAAACAAATATATAAACAAGTGAGAGGTATTCCAATGGGGGGGAGTTGTAGCTCCATCCTTGCAGATATTTATCTGTTTACATATGAAGCCGGTTTATTGTTGGAAAAAGACTTAAAGATATACAGATATATAGATGATGTTTTGGTGGTTGAGCTGAATAACAATAAAGAAATTTATCAATTTAAATGTTATCCAGACACTTTGAATTTAAAGAGTGCTTCGGATGATCAGGGCAGTGTCAACTACTTGGACGTTAATTTGGAGATTATAAAAGGAATTTTAGTATATAGTATTTATGATAAAAGAAATTATTTTGATTTTGATACAATAAAAATATTAAACTTTAATAGTAACGTGCATGTTTCAATTTTTAGAAATATATATTTAAATGGTTTAAATCGTATTGCAAATTTGTGTTCCAATGTTGATAAATTGGTTGGTGAAATTTATAACCTTTACATAAACGCCAGTAAACAAAATTACCCAATACATTTTCTGAATGATTTAACTTTCAATTTTATCAAGAAAAAAAGCTATCGAAATAAAATATTGGAATTGTTCGATGATGGTGATTTATCGATACGTGATTCCTATCGAAAATAGCTTAGCGGTGAGGATATTCAGACTTCATTTGACGGCTTTCGGGTTAGTTTGTGGTTTTCATTTCTTTCAATTTCTATTTGTTTGGTCTCGGCAAGTGAGGGGGAATGTTGTGCACGTAAAACATGTTTAACCCCGCAGTACAAGTCATAAGCCTTGACCACTTGTCTTCATGTTTAGTTTTTTCTTAGTTACTCTTGGTTTTGTTAATTATTGTTTTAGTTACAGTTTGTTAGATGTTTTTCGTGTAATAAATTATGTGAATTTGGATTTTTCAATATATATATATATATATATATATATAATCAAATACCGACACCTATTCCAGTAAATTGTCCAACAAATGATAGAATAACACAATCTATGTGCATCAATTTTGGAAATTACATTCTGCGGGAAAAAAAGTATGATTGATTTGATACTCAAATGTACAGTTTGAATATATGGAAGGATGGTCTTATTAAATGTTTTACATTTAATTGTGACACATAAAACGTGACTGGGAATTTAACAATATCAGTAAGTAACGCATTACCAACTAATTGAACCAATCAATCTTGCTTTCTTCCTGGAAGGATGTTCTGTCTAATGAAATATGAATGCTCATATCGTTTAAAAAGTTATGTACCACATTTAAGGGGTACGTTTTGCATAGATATATGTACGAAATTCTCATTTTTGTAGCGATGAAATTGATGGCAATTTGTTTTTCAAGAATTAGTGTAGTTATAATTCCACTCTCTTTTGCCCAACAGAAATGTTCGCATACCTCAGTGATTATTACATTAATATAAAGTTTCGTAATCTATTATCATGTTGTGTGTTAGTAAAATTATTCTGCTTCAGCTTTACTTACTTTTAATATCCATAAATATAGCAAAGTTAAAAAAAATTCTTTTCATATTATGGTCAAATATACCAGTCGTTTTTTACTTAAGATTAATATTCGGTCGGAGTAAAAATTTTGAATACTTCTGAATATATGTTTGCACTTTATAGAGAAGATTTATTTTTAGTAACACCTCATTAAATTTCTTATATTCTCTGAATATTTTCACCTATGTAATTTTAATTAATTTTCAGCAGTGAAATTACGCTACAGATACAAATAAACCAGGCATCAGGGACCACATATGTAATTTTAATTAATTTTACAATTAATTTTCAGCAGAGAAATTACGCTCGAAATAACTGAATATTTAATACGTGATTTACCACATTGTTAACAAAGCTTAAAGCCAACATAGTGAAAAATTTCCAAGCCGGGAATCCATCTTGGAACCCTCGGAATAGTGCTCCAAGTGATCTACCATTTAAGCTACGAGTATGATTCCCAGCTTAGCATCTCTCACACACATATGTTGCTAAGGCTGCAAATGCAGCACAAGATGGAATACTCTTCATGAGCACACAATACTGTGTCAAAATATGAGATACAAATAAACCAGGCATCGGTGAACACATATGTAATTTTAATTAATTTTACAATTAATTTTCAGAAGTGAAATTACGCTCGAATTAATTGAATATTTAATACGTGATTTACCACATTGTTAACAAAGCGTAGAACCAACAGATTGAAGAATGTCCAATCCGTGATTCGGACCCGGAACACTTGGAATAGCGTTCCAAGCGCTCTATAGAACTTGGAGTCGTGAAGTATATATAGAGCACAGGGAGTGCTATACCGAGGGTTACGGTGTCGATTCCGCTCTTGCGCATTTTTCACATTGTTGGTTGTATTCTTTGATAGCAATGTGGTAAATCCCGTATTAAGTATATTTGCACATGTTAGACAGCAAATCATTGATAATTTAACCATAAGTTACAATTTAAGTATCCGTTTATAAAGAAAAATGAGAGAATTTTCTGCAAACTTTTTTTTCCCTTGTATCTCGATGTGTGAGATACGGATGTCTGGGGTAACAGTACTTAGATTTTATGGTCCCAAGGGATCTTTTGTGTGAGTTCCTTCTAAACTTTCAAAATAAAGCCGTCATCTTAGGCTTAACTTTATAATATAAATTGAAAAAATACATATTTTTGAGCCGAGTGTCTATCCTCCCCCCCCCTTCTTTTTCGAACAATTTGGAGAAAAAAAATGTATGGTGCGTAGTATTTCTGGCTTTCTTTTGTTCAACTAAAAGAATATGATAAAGAATATAGTAAATTATTTACAAGATATACGCATACACAACATTTACCGCAATATATATTTTTTTTAAGTTTCGTAAGTTACATTATCAACATAAACTTTACTGATTGATTGGCACCCGTGCGTAAAACATTTTTGCTATACCTTTAGAAGTGTTGGGAATATTACTTTAGTGAATATTTGACTAATTATGCAAACTTCTATTTGTGTTATTTTTCAAAAAACATTTGCAGAATTTATTGCCTAAGCTTAGCAAACGCAGATTCATCTTGTATAGAAGTATACATTATCACTACTTACCCAACAGTTAATGGATATACTCAAAATGTGTATGAGAAAACAAAATAAAAGTCAATATCTGACTGATTTTAATACTCAAGAGATTTACTGAGTAAATAAAAGTGGGGGGGGGGGGGATTGTACTTTCTGCCAATATATTAAACAGAGAGAACTAACGTTACAAATCACAAATATAAGTAAGTTTTGAAACGCATATAGCTATTTCGAAGCCTGTAAGGCTTCATCACCAGTGCTTAAAAATTAAAGATAAAATTAAATTAAATTTGTGGATTAAAAGGGGTGGGGGGGGGGGTAGTCAGAGAGCCAGAGAGGCATACCTCACGTTTCGACCGTCAACGGCGAAATGAAATTCACTGTTGACAAAAAAACGCTGATTCGATCTGACGCTCATACAAGGAGACCCCCCCCCAAAAAAAAAAAAAAAAAAAAAAAAAAAAAAACAGGGGGACAAATCAAATAAAGTTTGTTTTTTTTATCTTTGAATTTTGAAAATTTGAGGTCTCTCTCTGTGCGCGTGAGATCGGCTCCGCGTTTGTTTGTCATCAGTGAATTTCATTTCGCCGTTGACTGCCGATATGTGAGGTATGCCTCTCTGGCTCTCTGTCACCCCACCTTTTAATCCACAGTTTTAATTTAATTTCATCTTTAATTTTTAAGCTCTGATGATGAAGTCTTAGAGGCTTCGAAACAGCTGTATGCGTTTTTAAACTTACTTATATTTGTGCTTTGTAACGTTGGTACCCTCTGTTTAATAACTGGTGGCCGAGAGGTTTTGCTCTCGAAGATGGTAGACGGGAGGTGCTGGGTTCGAAACCAATCGCGCCCGTCGGCCTAATTGTTCAGAGTTTTCGTGGTTTTCTTCGAACATTGTATTTCCAAGTGTAAATGCGGGTTAGGTTTCCTTAGAATGACTCCCACTGACGGAACTTCCCCCTTAGAGCCTATACCCCTTGTGTTGATAATTGGCCTCATAAACACAACCAATCAACCTGTTTTATAACTGGATAAAATTGGGATTTGAACCTTTTCTCAAACGTAATATACCAATTTTTTATACTTGGACTCCAGAAGATTGTCAGTTATTTTATATTTAAAATTAACCCGAGAGCAGTAGTGTCTTTTTTCAGAACGTTATTAGTCGCAATCGGCCTTTTTGCCGCCGACCCCAGCTAACAAAAAAGGGAGTAAAAAACTACCATTTAATATTCGAAAGTTATATTTTAATGAAGTTGTAAATCTGCAGTTTCCTTAAATTATACATTGTTCTCACGAGATTTGGAATAATGGGAATAAGTAAAAAGAACTAACATTAGTGATCATTTCGTATACTTTACTGCGAACTTTGCATGTTCAACTTTGCTTGTAAAAATCTACCTGAAGGAAAAACAGAGCTGTATTATTACTTCAGTATGGTGGGTGAGACATTTAAAGTCAGCTGCATAGAAGTTTTCTATTGTATTTGAGATGGGAAATGAGCCAGGTGAAGATAATTCATATGGACGGCAAAAAGACTGACACGTTACTACTGCCGGGTTAATTGAAAAATGAATCTACCAAAATTGTTGAATGCTATGTGGGTAACACTGGTAGAAATACCAGTTATAGTTACTGAATCTACATTTATTTTTTTACTAGTAATTGCTATAGATGTTTTTTTTTTTTTTTTTTTTTTTTTTTTTTTTTTTTTTTTTTTTGTTTATAGTAAAATCTATGCCTGACATACTTATATTGTAACGGAATTTTTGAATAATGCAAAGTAATTAAAAATTTAAACATCATCCTTTATAATGATATTTGAATTTAACGTATCATAATAACATTCACGAAATATTACAATTAAAAAAGTAATTTTGTCAGCTAAATTAATTGTTTTTAAACAACCTTTCATGTTTAACTGTTAAATTTTATTACTGTAATTCTTTCTTAATAATTTAAGCAAAATTTATATTATACACGATTCCTATGCTTGGACTTGTTTTTGTGCAAATAGCTTATAATGTAAAATTTATCGGAAATCGAAACATTATCTTTTATTAAGCTTGGTTTGTCTTCACAATACAAATGCTATCACGAAATATGTCTAATAATATTCTTGCAATTTTTCAAAGTAATATTGCTACATTAGTGTGGGTAAAATAAATCGAACTCAAAAAGAAAATTAACGGAAAATATCTATTATAAAATTATAATTGACTGATTTTATCATAATGCCTTTCTATATAATTATGTCCATTACATTAACCTAATCATTTTAGTATATTTTCACTTTATTCTACTTAACAAAATATTATTTGAAAAATATATCATCAAATTTATATTGATCTAATTTCAATTACTATAACAAATTCGGGGCTCATAAATCTTCTAAATTCAAGCAATATTCATCTCTGTCAAAAACGAACTGAGTAAAGTGTTATAATAACAAATTTTACGCTGTTTTTGAGATATGGAAATGATAACTAAAGTAGAAATAAATAGAATTATATCAAAAACGAGAGGTATTATTTCCGTTGCATTTATTTCTTTTTGTTATTCTCCACGTGAAGAATACTTTATTCGTTTCATTTTCAAAATTAGTTTCGCAAAATCAATTTCAATTTCTTATATTATTATTTTTCCTATTATGTGTTTGCTTATGTAAAGTATATAATACTTAAGTGCATGCTTAATTGCTTTTTGAGGTAATAAGATTATTGGAAATGGGAAATACCATTATAATCAGGATTTATCTAAAATTGCAAGAAAATAAATATATACAATCGTGGAAAAAAAAGTAAACACTCCGGGCTTACTCTGCAGCAAATTAATGTTGAAGAAAGTTATTGGTACCAAACGATTGTAAATAAAGACTACTTTTAAATCATGTATATCAAATTTACACTTACATATGAAAACAAACCCAAACTTTGTTATTTTGCAATAGCAATACCCAAATTTGACAGCACAAATAAATTCTACACCCTTCAATTATCTGAATGCTGAACCTAAATGGAAGTTCGGTACTCGATTGCTAAAGTGCTACAGAATGACTATTTCTCTTCTATTAATGTATTATTACTTACCAATATTACCATTTCAATCACTTAATATATTTCTGCTACTGCGAGCCCAAATGTTTCAATAAAATAAGATAAAAATATATAATTTCTCAAATTATGTTTTTCTACATATCATAGACTGCCCCTTAAACCATAATTTTGATGTTTTTTAATCAATAATTTGAAAACTACTTCGGAGAAAAATTGAAATTCAGAATTCGCAAAGGGCATAAAAAATATAAATTTATCAAAAAAAAAAAAAAAAAAAAAAAAAAAAAAAAAAAAAGAAAAAAAAAAAAAAAAAGAAACTGTAGGTTACAATTCATATTTCTTTCGAATGCTAATTTCATAATTCATAATTAATATTGTAAAATTTTAAACGTTTCTGTAAAATAAATAAATAAATAAATATACTGTCTGCAGCAGTCATGAATCAATCATAACTTTATATCTTTATATATTCTGACATTCACGTAAGACTATCGTTACTATTTTTGTATTAATATTTTTTAAACAAATGTAAGAAAAATGTACTAACTTCCTTAGTAATTTGCATTATATGTATAATTTCCTTACTTTTTCTTTTGCAGTTCCCATTCGAGAGTTTCAAGCAGTTGCTGGAGGAGAAGCCAGATTGCCTTGCAATGTTGCCATACCAAAAGAACCAGACATGCTTTCATTTATACTTTGGTATAGAGAAGCCATAAAATCCCCTATTTACACACTAGATTTTAGAAAAGGTCCACCAGAAGAATCAAAACACTTTCCAGGAAAAAGTCTTACGGACAGATCCTACTTCGAAATATCTGAATTCCCACCTACTTTAAAAATAAAGCCCGCAAGAGTAGAGGATGAAGGTGTGTACAGATGTAGAATAGAATATAGAAGATCCAGAACGATAACTAGATCTGTAAAACTTGTTATTTTGGGTAAGTCGGAAATTCCTCTTTTGTTGTGTTATTTCATAGAAATGAATTTATTCTTTAAATAAGACGTAGTATAAATAAATAAGTATTACTTCGATAAATGTTTAATGAAGCAGGTTCCACCAATGGCCGAGAGGTGCTGGGTTCGAACCCAATCGCGCCTGTCAGCCTATTCATTCAGAGTTTTCCTAGTGTTTCTTCAAAACTTGGATATCCTTGCATAAATACGGCTTAGAGTCTCTTAGAATGACAACCTCAGCACTCCGCCTTCGGGCCTATATCCTTCGTGTGGATAATCGGCCATCATAAACAATAGCAACACTACCTTAATGAAGCAGGGAATACATTCTTTATAAAAATAATAATGAAATTTTGGACTAAGTATTCAGAATTTAAATGAATAGCTTCAGAGAAAAAAAAGAATCTTAACTTACTTTTAAATTTCGTAAAAATCGATTCTTGAATAAAGCAGGTTTTTTTATTGACAAATATTAGAAAGTAATTGGTGAGAGAGAAGGTGAGGTGGAGGTGAGAGAATATGTTGAGCTTATCTATTTTTTCTCTGAGCAAAGTTATTAGTTTAAAAAGTTATAACTGATATGGGACATTTCTTCATAACTTTCCTCTCCAATAAAATGTTTGAAATAATTTAACCTGTCCTTAAATCATGAAAAAAAAAATAATTTTCTTGTAAAAAAATATTATTCATTATCTCGTCTCATGTACAAACATAAATAGATAATAATATTTGTAATAGATAAAACTACCTATTAAACTGTGTAAAACTTTATTTAATATATTTTACAGCATCGTATACACAATCACAATTTATTCAAAACACGTTACAACTTGAAAATTCAAAAAACAAAATCATATCGCCAGGTCTTCTTTTTGTCGTAATCGACATAGAAATCTGAAAAATCAGCATAAGTCCTAAATTTGCACTTCAAGCATTGTAAAAGGTGTTCATCTTTGCGCTGATACTTACAAATACCGTCATAATTTCCTATATCACTGCCATTTTCGTCATTTGTTTCAAGAAGGTTCAATAGTTTATCCCTACGAAAAGTTCCTATGATATTTTCATTTTGAATTGTATTTTGAAAATATTTTAGTGAGAAATTGAAGTAATCACAGATGATCAAGTATTTACACGGTGAGGTCAACAATTCCTAAAATTTACAACTTAAAAAAAAGAACTTTCTCTCACTACTACGGTCACATGTGCACTGTGCCAGGTCCTGCGCATATAAGCAGACGAGAAAAAAAAATGAGTTTGTCATCTGATAAACTTCGTCATTTTATCTTACTTTCTCCTGCAATATTTTAAATAAAATTTCTTCCAATGACATAATAATAATAATAATTATAATAACAGTCCTCTTTATTAAAAAGTTACGCGTTGCTGACGACTTGCTTTTTCGCTAATCGTTGCCACAAATCAATCTTGGAGAATGAAACATTTGAAGTTACAGAAAAAAAAAATAATAGTTCGAGAAGTATTTGTCAGAAAATTGTAAGAAAAACTGTGTTAGAAATGTCAAAAATTGTATTTTGATTCATATAAATTTAAAATCTAATGATTATGCCTTTTTTCAAATACTAAATTAAAAAAAAAATTACCATATTTCACAATGGAGTACCATAGCGAAACCTTCACGTGGATAAATATAATGACAACGGCAAAATGTCCTGACGTGCATAAGGGCTATAGCACGGGGGTCACAAGTTATAGCATTCATTATTCTGTTAAAATATAAAAGTGAATTATGATGTCACAAGTGCATGATTTTTATTTAGTTCTCAAAAATTACTAGAAGCGCTATTTTTTTTATGGTTTTGAATAGGTTAATTAGTAGGGTTAATTCACCTATGACTTCATATTTAAAACGAATGTATGGTTAATGCATGGCTTTTACAAGAGAAAATGATATCATGAAGATATTTTCATGAATTTACATTTATTTTTAATTTTTTTTTTCAAAAATGAAAACTGTATTTATTTAGGCTTAGGGAACATTTTTTTAAAGTATAAAAGCATAATTTCTCAAACCTTTCAATACAATAAAAAAAAAGAACATTTTGCACGAGATTCATACTCGGTAAGGTGTTTAATTTTTAAATTAATTTTTCTAATCAAACATGTTTGAAACTCCAGGCAACGCCAGATATTTCAGCTACTAATAATAGTAATATCATCTAGGTTCTTAAAACGAAGTTAATGGTAATGTTCATGTGGTTGTGACATGAATGTTTTTTTAAGTATTTATTTAATTATTATAATTTGTTTTTATCGGAAGCTTTTAAAATATAAAATATTGCAACATTAGAACAAACACTAGTCGGATGTACCAATCCCAAAATTTTCTTCTATCTCACACATGTCAATACTTCAAAATACGACATCATTATGCTAAAATTAAATGGTAATGTATGATCATCATGAGGATTCTAAAAAGATGAAATTCCGTGCATTAGTTCTTGAGACATTACTGTCCCTGAAATCTTGTCAATCCAGTTAAATTCAACATAACAGCGCCACCTGTAGTGTAATTCAAACCTGAATGTAATCATCATCAACTTATGTGAACGTCTAACTGAATATGAAGTTTGGGGGAAAATTCGTGCCTTAGTTCTTGAGATAGCACTATTGCTAAAATAATGACAGATGCAGCATACCAGCGCCACCTATTGAGCTATTTACACCAACACATAATCAGGAGCACTATTAATCAAGGTATACCTGAATCTGAAGTTTGATGAAAATTCGTGCATTAGTTCTTGAGATAGAGCTATTCAGGAAATCGTGCAAAATGCAGCACAGCAGCGCATCCTGTTGGGCGATTTACACCAACACGTAGTCAGCATCATTTCATAACAAGAACTGAATCTGAAATTTGATGAAAATGTATGCATTAGTTCTTGAGATAGAGCTACTGCGGAAGTCGTGTAAATCCTGCAAAATGCAGCATAGCAGAGCCTTTTTTGGGGCGATTTACAGCAAAACATAAACAGCACTAACTCATATCAACGACTGGATGAATCTGAAGTTTTATAAAAATATGTGCATTATTTCTTGAGATAGAGCTAATACGGAAATCGTGCAAAATGAAACATAGCAGCGCCAACTGTTGGGCGATTTACATCAAACACTAATCAGCACCAATTTATATCAGGCTCTATCTGAATATAATTTTTTTTTTTTTTTATCAAATTCCGTGCATAAGTTTTCGAGATAGAGCGCACACAAAATTTGTGTCACATACAAACAGACGGACAGATAGAAAGACATTTTGTAGAAACATGTTTTTCGGAATCTCTGACATCGAAAACGTGTAAATCCGAAAAAAATTGAAACTCGAAAATTTGAACGATTCCAATATTTTCTTCTTGTAAAGATAGAAGAAATTAATAATATATAAGAACAATCTTAATCATTTTAGTTATTAATGTCATTTGAAACACAGTGTACCCTAGCAACTCTTATAGGTTTTCAGTTACACACAGAGAATCTAGTGACTGAAATAGCAATAAAATTATAACCTTGAAGTACTGCAGTCGTATTTTACCTAAGAGGTTTAACTAACAGATATACTGAATTTTAATTATGTGAGTTATCACATTGCCGAATAAGTGTAAAATCAGTAATTTAGGAATTAATTTCACTACTGAAAACTAATTAAGATGTTATGCGATAGTCAAGATCAATTATATCTTATGATTAAAACTAGCTGAAGTTGCATAAAATTTTGTAACCGAAAAAATATCTAAAAATTAAATTATATTCTTATAAAAGTATTATTTTTTTCAACATTCAGAAAACAAATTGCATTAAAAATAATTTTAATAAAATATTTTTTAACGTTTAACATTTAATAAATGCCTCAGCTAAGATAACAATTGAGAAAACCAGTGAGCCAATTTATTTTGTTTTTTGCCGTATAATTTTTAACAGTCAGTACCTTTTATGCTAGATACGCAGAATTTCATTTCAACAAGAGAACGAAAGTTCATTGTTTAGTTGAAACATATTAACCGATTTCCATCTTTAACCCATACAATCGGCCTTTTCAGGAAATAATTTTTATTTAGAAATTCCGATATCATACCGGAAATTTCGAAAGAAGAATTTATATATCATGTATTCACAAAACACCTGACATTAAATAAAATAAAAATTACTATTCGGAATTTCGGATAAAAATTGTCAAATTCTGATTTGAAAAAAAAAAAAAAAAAAAAAGAAAAATCCTGAAAAGCCCGTTTCGGATGCAAAAAGCCTATATAAGTTTATATTAAAAAATCAATAAATATTTGCATTTATATATATTATCGCAGTTTGCTGCATTACATTACGAGTACTCGATAAATAAAACAGTTTCAGTCCATTAACTTAAATTAATTGATTAAATATTCAATTTATATTAAAGCATTCATCTATGATAAATGTGGTTCATTAATTTATACATGATATCTTAAAAAAAAAATGTGATTACTCTTCTTCTTATTAGATATGCTAAAAGATTATCTTATTCTCAAAAAATATTTCAAGAATATTTTACTTTTTTTCCAGTTCCCCCCCAAGCCGTTGTTATAATGGATGATCGAGGTCAGAAGCTGAAGCGGTTAGCAGGTCCTTATGATGAAGGAGCTTCACTTTCACTCCTATGTGAGGCAGAAGGAGGTTAAGAATTCTAAATTCTTTGAGTGATGTAGCTTGTAGCTAAAAAAATGAATATGTTTGGATTTTCTTTTTCGCTTTAGCTTATCTTTTAACATGTACTTGAAAAGCATTATATCAACTTTCCAAAGATGTTTTAAAGAATAGCACGTTTTAATCATAACGCCATCTAGATTGTTAGAATGATATTTTCATAAAATAAATTGTTGCTTTATATTTTTTGAAACTATGAATTTTTGAAAATAGTTTTAAAATATTTTTTACACAATTTTGAAGTATGCAAATTTTATTTTGTTTTTATCATAAATATTTTTAAAACTTAAGAGAAAACTGATTTGTTGACATTTTTTAAATATCTGAAAAAACTAATAATATAAGACTGCAAAAGTAATATAATGTTATACATTTCTATCAGTTTTAATTTAATTTATTTATTAAAACCTGATAAAAGATTTTACGTTTTATAAAAGTGAACATAAAATAAAATAATACAAATAAATATTTATTAAAATGTGAAAAAATATTTTACGTGACATAAAAGTGAACACAAAATAAAATAATACAAATATGAATCGGAAGCATAATCAAGAGGAATTTTACGTCTAAATGATAAAATTCAATTATAACTTTTAACGAATTAATACAGATATCAAAATTATGGTTGTACCTTTAGCATCAAACTGTGCAATCGTTTTTAAAGGATTCCCATTTCTCCATTTTCTATGGAAACAATTTGTTTTTACTTTAAAAAAAATAGGAAACGAAGTTAATTAATATTTGTTTTAAGGTTTTTGTAAAAATCTTTTTAATGGATTTATTACCTGATATGGATAATTTTTTATACCAAACAATTTTTACATTTCCTTAGCTCATCATAGAAGACTTTTTGTTTTGTTTTTACATGCCTTTTTCCATGTTTCCTAATTAGAGTGCATCAAGGCAAAAGTTTTAGCTTAAAAATATTTTTATTTAGACAGAAAAAATATATTTTCATACATAAAAATTATTAGATTGTAGATTGTATTAATTATTTGCACATGTGCATGTTAGTGATACATGTACATGTACAATGCGCAGCGAATTGTAGAAAAATCATCAAACATTGTAAAATGTAGTTATGTTTTATAATTATCTACTAATATGTTGATTTTAAAAGATTTGATTGAATACTAACTAAAAAATGTTTTCTAATATTTACAATTAAGATGTGTTATAAAAAAAATCTGTATGAGAAAGCGTAAAAATGAATATCAAGTGACAAACCGATTTCTAATAACTCTGATTCATAGGTACGAAATGTTTTGTAAATCGGCAATTAATTGAACATGAGATCGGCAGTTAATAAAGGTTATACATTCTTATAAAAAAATATGATAAATCAGTGTTATATTATATAATGTGGTATAAACGTAGTTTTTGAATATCTCATTTTATATTATTATGCTGCTAATCTTTTTCAATGCATTTGAGAAGGTATGTTTTCAAACACTACAATAATTTAGATAAGTTTATAAATTAATGTAAATACTCATTGTAATGTAAATACTTACTCATTTTAATATTACGATGCGGTTTGTCTCAATATAGCATTAATTTTGATTTTAATATGATAAAGAATCCCTGTAAATTTTAAAGAGCTTTTTAGAATGTAAAATAACGAGCTTTGAAAACTATCAAATGTATTTTTTAAGGTAACTTCAAATTAAACATCAAACTAATATTTTCAATTTAATGTAAGTAGCATAATTAATCCTTTTTTTTTTTTTTTTTTTTTTTTTTTTGTAAATGTAGGTGTTCTATGTAGCGTTTATTTTATATCTGTATGTGGATAAAATCTGTTAATACATTTGGGTTGAATCGTTCTGAAGCAATACAATAGTTTAGATAGATCTACAAATTAATCTAAATTCACTCCTTAAAAAATTAAAATGTTGTTTCTCCTTATATTACATTAAGTTTAATGATATTTAGTAAATAAACCATGGAAATTTTAAAGAGCTCTATTTTCTGTAAACAGACCAGCTATTGATTCTATCAAATGTTACATATAAACCTGTCTTTATAATTAAAATTTCTATAAATGAAAGTTAAAATTCTAGTTCTAAATTCACCTAGAGTATAAATAATTAAAATTCATATAAGAAACCGCAAATAAATGTACTACTAAAATTACTTACAGGTGCATACATGTAATAAAAAGTAATTAAAATACATTAGAAATATCTTAAAAATACATTAAAAACCATTAAAAATACAAAATGTTTCAACCATCACACGGCCATCATCAGTGGTTATTTAAATGTTCTTATTATTTTCCTATGCTCTTATTCGAGATTTGTCTATAAGAGATTATTGTAATTTAAGGATTGTAAGGAGAGTAAGTTGTCAGATAAAGGTATTCAATTTTCTAACAAAACAAGCTTTCATCTATTATGCAGGAATTCTTTCCAAACTCTATGTATATCGTATGGCAGTGCATCGTTACAAGCTACATCTTTATTAGCAATTATTTCAATAGTTCTCTTATAATGGCTTTCTGGTAATTACACTGAAAAAATGAAGTACTCAAAAATGAGTAAATCGATGTACTCATATCGAATTGAGTATTTTTTGTTCAAAAATGAACCCATGCTTTCTTAATTTTGAAACATCACATGTTATCAAACCCAAAGAAACCGATAATTTTGTATCCTGTAATGGTTTATTTCATTTATGGCGGCATAAATGATGTTTATTAATGTAAATATTAAACTATGCACAGTATTTTAAAATAATTTAAAAGTGCTTGAAAATAATGTTTTTGTCATAATAATTTCCGATTTGGGTATCTTGTTAATAATTTTGCAATTTTTCTTAATAAATAATCAATTAAAATTTTCTTGTTAATAACATTGAACGGGAAATAAAAGTCAGTACATTTTTACTTTAATTTTTTGGTTTAGGGGCGGGAGACAGTACATAATGATTCATATTTAAACACAACCATGGAATCAAAAATTTGTACATGTGTTACTCAATTTTGAGTACATTAGGATAGGAGAAATTTTGAGTATGTGACATATTTAAAATTGAGCACTTTTTACTCAATTTTGAGTACCCATTTTTTTCAGTGTATTTCTACGAAAGATAATCTTGGATTTATTAAAATCTTCTTTTATAGGTTGAGTTTGAGCTAATCTTGATAACGTAGTATGTAATCTATTTAATCTGAGATATGAGAATAAACGCAAAGAAAAATAATAACATCATTTAAATAACCTCTGATGTCCGTGTGGTGGCTAACAACGTTTTGGATTTTTAATGGTTTTTAATGTATTTTTACGATACTTCTAATGTATTTTAAATAATTTTATATTATATGTAAGTAATATATTTCTGTAAGTATTTTGTAGCAAGTAATTTCAGTACATTTATTTGTATTTTTTATATGAATTTTAATTAAACTTAAAATTGATATTCTTTAATTAAAGTCAACATTTAATATATTGCTTAAAATAAATGCGCTGATATATGTGTGATTTATTTACATAATTAATTTTTCAGGTTTAAATGATAGGTATAAAGATTTAAACATATTTAAAAAGCTTGCATTCTCATCAGCTTTAAAGAAGTTATTTTGAATACTTTATTAAATATAAATTTATATTACAGCAATAAATAAGATATTTTATTTTAAAAGCCATATAAATAGTTTTATAAATGATATTAAAATGCAAACAGAGAACTGTTTTAGAAACTTTAAGAAAAAAATGGAGATGGCTCATTAAAAAGAAAAAACAATAAAATATATTACTAATCATTAAAAATGTTTCAACAAAACCATGCACTACTCCAGTAAAATGGCACAAAATCAAACAACGAATAGATTTTCCTTTACGCAGGTCAATTACTTATTCTCAACATACACTGATATATACATTGTTTGTTGATTTATATGGCATTTTACCATCTCAAAGTATATCGTCAACTATTTTTATAAATGATATAAAAAAGGCAGATAGATAAATGTTTTTATAAATAATATAAAAAAGTCAGACAAATGTTTTAGATACATTAAGAAGAAAATGGAGATGGCTCATTAAAAAAAAAAAAGAAAAAAAACCACATTTTTATTCATTAAAAAGGGTAGTAAAAAACCGTACACTAATCCAGTAAAATAGCACAAAATCAAACAACAGATTTTCCTTTACACTGATGAATTACTTTTGCTCAACGTCTACTGATTTGTACATTGTTTCTTGATTTTTATGGACTTCTGCATTTTACTATTTCAAAGTATACATTCAACTATTTTTATAAATAATATAAAAAAAGGCAGAAAGACAAATGTTCTAGAAACTTTGAGAAGAAAATGTAGATGGGACATTAAAAAGAAAAAATAAATAAAAACTTTGACTACGCTGTGAAATTTAATGATTAAAAACCCTTAAGACTCTCATCAGCGTAATACATATATGGAATCAAAATTAAACATACACACAACGTTTTATACTTATTCTGACAAGACATCATAAGGGGACATATGATCAAGATAGGAATTGACCATGGTTATAATCCACAAATTATCTGTAAATTCATCGATAATTTAATCGTTAGCCCCATTCCACTCAGTTAACACGTCCTATTTATAGAAAAACTTCTGATATTCCAGAAATGTTTGAAAGATTAATTAGAATTTGTAATAGATTCGAAATTCGCCTTGTTGTAACCCCACCACACACACACAACAACAACAACAAAAAAAAATGTTTACAGCTATTACCATAAAACGATATCTTATGCCAACTTTGTTTCATTCTGGTGTTTATGAAATCCCTGTGTAACTCAATACCGGTTTGGTAACATCATATATTGGTATGACTAAAAGAAAGAATTAAAGAAAATAAAAGGGATTTAAATTTCAATTATCAATCTACAGCTCTATCTAGATTAGGGATTAAAGGCAGCATTACGACAGTTCATTTCGAAGATGTAAAAAAATATTTCTAGATATTCCAACCCTCTTAAGGCGCTTATAAGAGAATCTATTGGAATTTGTCTGGGGAAATACGAAGTTTGTAAAGAGAATATCTCATTTCAGGTTTGTAGTGTTTGTTTAAATATTTTGAAAGAAATACATTTGTAAAGTTAAATTCAGTTTTTCCTAACTTTGATAATAATGTTATAGTCTACCAATAGATGGCGCCATATCTTTACAATATTGTTTTTCAAGTTCTGTGATTTCTCACAGAAATGTTTTCCGTTTAGTGTTTGTAACAGTGACTGTGATGAGTGTAATGTGAGCTCCGTAAAGATCAAGAAACCCCTGATGATGGCTTGTCAGAATAAGTCTAAACCGTTGGGTGTATTTTTAATATGTGTTTAATTTTGATTTTATATATGCACTACGGTGATGAGTGAGTATCCTAAGTATTTTTAATCATTAAAAAGAAATATATTTTTAATCATTAAAAAAGATAGTAACAAAACCATACAATAATCATGATTTGTAAGGCAACTTTAAATTAAAATAACTTTAAGTAAATGTTTACGCATAAATAATAACAGCATCTCTAAATTTTATTTGAGATGTTTATGCATATTTTGTTTAATTAGTGAAGCTTTTCCGTTTTTTTTTCAGTCGTTATTTCTTGCAACTTGAATTTTTATATTTTAATGTATTCCATAAAATATTGACGGCAACGTACAAAGTAAAATGCAAAAGTTATAACTCGAAAAGCAAAATAAAGCAACATTTCGAAAAATAAAACAACGCAAGATAACAGAAAATTTATTTTATTTTTAATAAAAACATTACAATATTTTTTTTTCAAAAGAGATTTCAAAAGGCTAAATTACCTATTCATACCATTCGTCACAGTCTTTTATTTACGATAATATTTTTACCGAGATATTCTGTCCTCTTGCTGTTTAAAGGTCATAATTTCTTTTTAATATAAATTTTCATATTAATGTATGTGTGTTAATGTATCTGTGAAAACTACGTCATTCAATCAATAGTCATGCATACTTATTCAGAGATTTAATCATATTTGAATGTTCAATTAATATTTAAAAAAGGAAAACGTCGGTTAGCTCAATACAAGATTGCGATAATGAATCTGAATGAAAAAAAAATTCCACTTTTCCTCTTCAGATATTAATTATATTTAAATATTATCAATTCACGAGTAGCATTCAATTGAAAGATTAATTAATTTCAAAATTATTTATACATGAAGTATATTATTTTTCTTTTATTTACAGCTTAAAATCAATAAATGAGAAAATACTTCATTAATTCAAACAAACCGAGAGCTTTATCCTTTCAATAATAATAAAAGTTTCAGATATATTTCCAGGTGATGAAATTCGATAATGATTAATTATTTTGCCAAAGTTTTGAAGTGAAATATAACTTCGTTATAAATTTTCATTCTGCAGGAAATCCAGCTCCCATTGTTACGTGGTGGAGATCTGGAGCTTTACTGGATGATACGTATTTCAGAACGTCACAAGGATTTGTTAGAAACGAGCTTATTATCACCGAACTCAAAAGATCAGATTACATGGTTGAATTCACATGCCAGGCATCTAACACTAACCTAACGGATCCTGTCAATGCTTCAGTTCGTATCGATCTTAACAGTGAGTGGGAATTATTTATTTTATGTATTTTGTAAAAGCTTTATGCTGTGATAACCGAATATGTTTCGATTTAGATTCGAAGACCAAAAACTATTTTGCAGAATAACTTTTGCAGTAACTTATTAAATAAACTAGATTTTGAATAACTTTTAATGTGTTATTTTAACAAGGCAAATGAACATAATTTTCATTTTTCGTTTATATTTTAGTTATAATATGAAAGTATTTCTAATGCCTTTTTTAAATTTATATTTTATTAATCATTATGGCGAGGCAAAATTATTTATTTTATATAATTTAATAAAGTTTTATTTTGTTATTTTTGGATTAATTTTTAATTAAATTTCGAAACTGAAAACAAGTTCTGTGTACTAAATTTGCAATAATTTATTAAATAAATGTAATATAAGAGATAAACTTTTTATAAGTTTTTAAGGTAGTTAAAATTTTAGAGGAAATGAAAGAAATTTGGACCATTTTTATTTTGATTCTGATTATAGTATGTGTTTATGCTGTGACAACCGAATATGTTTCCATTAGATTCGAAGACCAAAAACTAGTTTTCAGAATAACTTTTACAGTAACTTATTAAATAAACTAGGAAATTGGAATAACTTTTAATGTATTATTTTAACAAGGAAAATGAACGTAATTTGTATTTTTCATTTATATTTAAGTTATAATATGAAATTTTTTCTAGTGTATTTTATTTAAATATTATTATTTATTATAACTAGGCAAAATTATTTATTTTACATATTTTAATAAAGTTTTATTCTGTTATTTTTAGATAAATTTTTAATTAAATTTTGAAAATATAAACAAGTTCTGTGTACTACATTTGCAATAAAGTATTAAATGGGATAAATGAGATAAACTTTTAATAATTTTTTAAGATAGTTAAAATTTCCGAGGAGATGAAAGAATCTTCGTTCATTTTTACTTTGATTTTGATTGTAGTATATATTTATTTTTATTGAATGATAGGGCTCAGCGGCTTTTCCTGTTGGTACGTATTTACAAATGTCACGTTTCCTGTTCACATACTTGCTTTTTGTTTTATTTTAAATGTAACCATTTTTTTTTTTTATCATCAAACATAATAGATACGGTTACACATTTGTATTCATATGCCATTCATCTAACGATACCATAATTGATTCTGTCATTGTTTATTTCGTTAATTTCTAAGTAGTGAATAGATTTATTATTATTATTATTGGTAGTAGTTGTAATATTAGAAGTAAAAGTTCAGTTGTTTTAGCTGAATGTGTTTCATTTTACATTGGAAGAGCAGAAAGCATTGCATATTGTATATTGTAACAATTTACTAAATAAAATTGTTATATCTATATTATAAAGGACAAACATATATGTGCGTAACGCATACGTCATTTTGCAAATGCCAACACTTTGAAATTTGAAATAAAATTTTGGATTTGCAATTTTTTCTACTGCAAATTTCTAAACTTCTAAACATCGCACATTTTAAATTTTTACACCGTCGTATAATGAAACAAATACTCTTTTAAATGCAATTTGTTTGAAAACTGTATCTCAATTTATTTTTCAGATATTAATTTTTTTGTAGTTTTTAATAACATTTTTCTTATCGTGGCAACAAAAGTACCCCATTTCATTGAAAGTCATTGAAAGTAAACGGAAAATAGTCGAAAATAGAAGATATCTTTCTGTTGCCATTTTCTCATAAAACCTAAAAAAAAAAAGGTTGAAATTAAAATATGGGCTATGTCAAGAATATTGTCTGTTATTCTGTGATAATGACGTCATATGCACACTTTTCTATAGACGAAGTTTAAAACTGGATTGTAAAAGTGGATTGCTTTAGCGGATGCAAATGACGTCATTTTATAAAAAAAACGTGTATTTTATTTCTTAAATCTGAATTATGTTTTGTAGAAGTGCGTCATTTTTACAGCCCAGCTGCTTTGAAATTCTTCACAGGTGAAAATGTTTCACATTTAAAAATAATGTAATCGAAATCACACATTGATAAAACGCAATGTTTTACAAAAATTTAGAGTATCTTTATAAAGTATATTTTTCAATCTTCTGACCATCGTTACATTTTCAATTTTCGTCGCATAGAGAAAAAATTTACTTTCAAATGCAATTTGTTTAAAAACTTTATCTTAATTGACTGATGTATTATATTTTCTAAAATAATTTTTAAGCATGATTTTTTTTAAGTTTATCTTATCACGTGCCGGTTTCAATACATAATAATAATAAACATTTTTCACATAAAGCAATAAACATTTTTTAGCATTTGTTTCTGACTATTTTTGCATAACGAAATTAATACTTCCTTTATAAACAAATAAAAGAATAATATTAAAAAACCCACCGATCTAACATATTTGTGAAAGACAAATTAACGAAATTAATACTTCTTTTATAAACAAATAAAAGAATAATATTGAAAAAACAACAAATCTAACTTATTTATAATCGTACAATTTAAATTTTTAGATCACCAAATAGGATTTTTTTTTTTTAATGGAATAACTTTGCAAAGTCCATCTCAGTTTACTGATTGTCTATAGTTTTAAAAACAATTTTTAAGCATGAAATACACTGCAAATATAGGCGTCTAAAATTTAGACACATAAGTGACTGAAAAAGAATTTCAGTCACTTAAGCGTCTTAATCTGAAAATTCAGACACAATAGATGTCTTAATTTAAGATACATAAGTGTCTTAGTATGATCATGGTATATACGAACCGAGAAATATGTTGGAATTATCTACGAAGTGTCTTATTTAAAACAGTAGTTGAACATTTCTTTTTTGTACTTTTCTGAACAGACAATCAGAGCATTGATTTCCGCGCATGTCATCTATGGCTCCTTCCTGATATAGAAAGAATCACATTTTAAGCGTCGCCATTGCTTGGATTAAAAGAAATGCGTAATTATGGAATATTTATCGAATGAAAGCGTAAGTCATATTTAATTTTAAATTTTTATCCCAGTAGGTTTGTATCTTATGAATATAAATTAAATAGTTTTTAAAGATTGATCTCTTTTTTTGTAGTTTAATGTTAGTTTTTTGATTTCACAAGCTGTCGTCTGTTATACCTTCTTAATGTAACGGTATCGAATATAATTGTTTTGATAATTAAATTGCAATGCTTTAATTCAGCGCGCTTGTCTCCTGTGAATAAACGAATGAGTGATAACTTGTTTAATCTTCCTTTTTGATCCTGTGATCGGATATATCCTAATTTGTCGTTGCCCAAAAGCAAAACGTGTAACATAAACAGATTTGAAAAGCTGAATGATTCATAGTTCCATTAAAGGGAGATAAAAACATTAAATTGAAGCCGTTTGAAACTGTATTTATTCTATGTTCTGTTTCTTCTGATTTTTACTGTTTATTGATTATAAACTCTTGCAGTTTATGTATCAGCACTTATTGTATTTTTTTGTGATTATTATTTTGGAGCTAAATATGATATTCATTTATGATTATGATATTCGGAAAAGTTTTCAGATTGAAAAAAAGCATTAATACTGTGAAAATTTTCTTTACATATCACCGTTTTTAATCATAGTACTGAAACTTTTTAAAGATTTATTCTTATGATTGATGCTTTAATTTATTATTGAAAATCGGAAATTTTGATAGTCAAAGTTTCATATTTAACATTTACCAAATTTCTAAAAACATAATAGGTATTTCTTATACTATCATTCTGTAAGATTTTTTAAACATAGAACAAATGCAGAAACATTTTATTCATTAACTGCAATTTCTGTTCTTGTTTAATGGTATATTTATAAAGTATTCATTAATATTTTTTGAGTTTTTTTAAATTGGTACCTATATTATTTTTTTATTTATATGTAAGCCTTTTTCTGCTATGTTTTGTTCATGATTTTAAATTTTCAAACCTGAGAAATTTCAGAAACAATTATGAAATTTCCCTTTATTGCAATCGCATATGCAACGTTTCTGATACAAACAATTATTAGTACGAAAAAAATTAAACATGATAATTTAGGCATAAATAAAAAGTTGTTTATGCTTGATATAAAGTTTATAGATAAAACTGAAATAGTATATATTTTTAAAAGTTCATATTTACTTATATATTATATATTTTTAAGCGATTAATAACTACTTTTTTTATATTCAAAGTATTTTCAAACAACTAAAAAACAGTACATATTCTGTCATTTCTTTTCCTTTTCTTCTGTTTTCTAGGTTAATTTTTTCTTTTCAAATCTGTAAAATTTATGTAACTCATATTCATAAGATACAAAGTTTACAGGAATAAAAAAATAAATATGACTTATATCCTGTTGTTCCATAACAGCTAAGGAATATGTTTAAAAGGAAAACTTTTACATATTCCACAGAATGTATAAAATTAGACACCAAAGTTAATTTTTAATTAAACTGACAAAGCACCGCAAATGCAAAAAATATATATTACACATGTTCACTACTTACAGTGACTAAACTTGTTTATTTATATGTACTACTTGAAATGCATATTTGAGGCAAGTTTTGAAACTAGCAGTAATTATTTTCTGAATGTTATTAAATTAGAGTATTTATTTATTATTTTCTATTTATAGTTAAATAGATCTCGTGATTATCTGATCTGTGTAAAACAATGTATTTGCCAATATAAATTTTTAAAAGATCTAGTTTTTAAATTGCATGATTTTTTTTTTTTTTTTTTTTTTGGAGGGGTGGGGGGGATTTTCTTTGCAATTTTCGAACATCTGATATTATAAATATCTTTATTTTTATCCACTGAGTATAATGAATATTTGAACTTTTAGAGTAAGACAAGATTACAAATATTTATATATATTTATCCATGTACCGTAAAAACCGTCAATAGGGAACACTTTGGGGCTGGGGAATTTGTCAGATAATCGGAGATGTTTCCTTTTGTGAGGTAAAAATATACAAATATGCATACATTGTGTATTAAAAAAGGTATTAGACGTCCATTTTTCGGAAATGTTCATTAACCTTCACAACGGACACTTCCAAATACCGGACACCCCTATTTAGTAAAAGATAATGCAGAGTTGCATTTTTTTGCAAAAGGACCTGATTAAAACATGGGCATGCTGGACAGTGTCCCGTCCCCCTACGATTTTAGGACTCAAAAATTTGATGTGCAATTTTTGTAAAGCTTATATTTTAAATCCATTTCGAAATTGTACTGATTATAATCAATATTTTGAATTTTTAAAGTAAAATAACATTAAAAACTAAACAAATAAAAGAAATCTAATATTTAGATGAATATCTTTTTGTTTTTAATCTTGTTCTACTCCTGAAATTCAAAATTTTTAATATAATCAGTACAATGTCGTAAAAGATTTAAATTATGAGCTTTACAAAAATTGCATACCAAATTTGGAAGCCCCAAAATCAGGCTGTGTGGGGTGGGGGTGGGGTGGGGGGGACAAGACCATAGCTAAATATTTTTCTAGGATTCACCGTGGTCAAATATGGCTACGTATAATGCTGACAAAAATTGGTTGCGATTAAGACGTTTGAAGTGTCTGAAATTCAGACGCAAAAAGTGTCTGAAAAAATTAAGACATTTTAAAATGTCTGAAAATTGAACACACCGTTTCAGACACTTAAGTGTCTGAATTTCAGACATTTCAATTTAGAGTGTATTTTTTAATTTATCTATATCGCGCGGAGCTCGATTACGAAAGATTAATCCGTTTGCCCTTAAAACAAAATTACAGACTTCATCATTTTCTTACGGCTAATATCCATTGAAAAAATTCCCTATGAATAAATAAATAAAATAATATAAATAAAACACAAATTTACCAGACATGTATAAGCTCTGAAATTATCAGAATATAAAAGGATGCCATAAGTAGCAAAATCTTGGCAAATAACTCTTAGCATGCGGCTAATAAGAAAATATCGCTTTTGATAAATTAAAAAAATTTATTTGATTGTATAATTCGTATTTTCCATATGAAAAATGCTTTTTTAATGTAAGTTGTAAATCTAAAAATATTGTGGAATATAAAAAAAAATATTAGTTTTCAATTTAAAAAAATGATTTCACCTATATTCTTTAACCCGGGAAGCCCGAGTACGATCCCCCAGTATGAAATAAAAGTTGAAAAACAATTTTCCTGTTAAAAATAATTAGAATACGGGGTTTCACCATATTTTGGATTGCTACACTGATTAAAAAACATAATTTATAGGAAATATATGAAAACTTTTAGAATACATGAAACTGTACTAAAGTTTCATTCATTCTAAAGAGAGAAAATATTATATCGAAAAAGAATCATTCAGCTTCTTTTTTTATTAAAAATTTTCTTTAGTGGAGTAATAATTGTGCAGCGTTAAATAGAGTGTAAAAAATATTTATGAATAATATAATATATTATATTATATTATATTATATAAATATTATATAAATTATATAATATAAAAAATATAAAAATTACATAAATAATTATAATATAAGTTATGAAAACTTTAAGACTTCGGCGGGCTATTGGGCTTTTTAAACATTATTTTAAAAAATAAAATAATGTTAAATATACATTTAGCAAAATTTTAAATGCTTTTGAAATAACGCTAAACATAAAATTTAAATGAGAAAATTTTCGAAGCAGGGGTAAAAAAAAAAAAAAAAAAAAAAAAAAAAAAAAAAAAAAATCACAGTTAAGGAACATTTATAATTTTGGGAGGATTTGCTTCTAGATAACATATCAACCTGAAGAATTTTTTCCAATTATTTTTGAAAATGCATAACACTAAATATAAAAAGTATATACATTAGATTAGGAAATATAAATCCAAATTTTATTATATCTTTATATATAAAAGGCACTAAAATAGATACAGGGTGTTCCAAAATTCGACCGGCAAATTAAGAGGGGAGAGAGGTATATAGAAGGCTCCATGAGGTTGAAAATTTACCATAGCACATGGGATCGCAAAGTCCGTATTTAGTAACATATACAAGGTGTTTCAACCTAACTGAACTTGCGTTGACGGTAATGATTTTGAGAAAAATCAAATCATTACAATGAAAATGCATCGATATGTACATTATTTTTTGTGACATGATATAACATATCGAAAAGTTCTGGAAAAACAATGTGCAATATCAAGCGATGATAACGTATGAACTGTCAATCGTAGCCCAAAATGTGGACTGTCAAGTGCATACTGTTGGCGCGCATAATGGAAACATCTGCCACTTTTTCAATTCCTGTTATTAGTTCACACTCTCCCTATATATATATATATACTAGCAGAACTACCCGGCTTCGCCCGTGTCAATTCTAAGGAGCCTTCCAGGTAAAATAAATTAAAACGAAGTAATACGGCAATCATAATAATTGAAACTTGTGTGCATTTATTCCCATCCACAAATCGTTAAAAAGGCAATCAGAAAACATGACGTTATTGTCTCGCAACCATAGTAAAATCCCTCAGCTTTAATAACAGAATGCACGTTATCTTTGCCGGATGTAAGAGAAAAATGTGTGATTTTCCTCACAATACGAAAAAAAAAAAAAAAAAAAAAAAAAAAAAAAAATCCACCAAATCGCGCAGCAATAGTGAAATAATAGTGAAATTCTCGTTTGCATGGTATATATATACATAAAGTACAAACACTATGTCAGTGCCCATAAATTGTGCCCCATAAATTGTAACCCATAAATTGCGCCTTTACTGCAATTTTTCTAACTTCTAAACATCACACAATTTCATTTTTAACAATGTCGAATAGAAAAAAGTTCTTTCAAATGAAATTTGTTTCAAAATCTTATCTCAATTTTCCGATTTTAATGGATTTTAAAGTAATTTTCCAGCATGGATATTTTTAAAGGTGCGTGCAACCCGATTACGAAAAATGAACCCGTTTACTCTTAATGCAATAGAATAAGGAAAAGACATGTCTCTGAGTAACGTGGTATCATATTTTCTGTGGGAACAACCTAACACAATAATTAATATCCCTTTTACTGCAATTTAATCTCTAAACCGCGCACATGTGATTGTTTCAACGTCTTATAGAAAACAAAAGTACTTTCAGTAAGATTTGTTTGCAATGTTTATCTCAATTTACAGAATGTTTTATGGATTTTAAAGTAATTTTCAAGCATGCATATTTTTAAAATATGCTTGCAACCCAATTACAAAATATTAACTCAATTGTTCAAAAACATTGTAACTAATTTAGAATTTGTTTGTTTTCGTGTAATATTCAATAACTAAATTGGCAAACGAAATTAAAACGCCAAAAATAACATAAAATAAAACACGACCTTAACAGATTATGGTTGTAGTATACAATCGAAGAAGTAAACAAAATATAGGAGCCATTTATTTACGGTGAGTTGACTACACGTTGAAAAGATTTGATGGAATGTGCGGTCATATCTAGCCTTTTTTTTTCTTGTTCCTAAATTGTTTTCATGAAATTTGACTGTTTGTATTAAAGTAGATATTTTAATTTAAAAAAACAATTAAATTAAGGTGCTACGCCCTTTTACCGCTCATATAGTTGAAGTTTTTATTTTATATATAAATAATGTGCGTTTTCTCTTTAGAATGACGTCAATTTCAAAAATGCAAAAATATAGCATCGCGTTATCGTTATTTTTTTTTCACATTATTGTGTCATTTTGTAGGGTGTGGCAACGGGAAAGAAACGATTTAATTAGAAAATTAAAAAGATATATTTCTATAATGTTAAATTACGGAACATGGTAGAAAAAAGGGATAGTGTTCTGATGATTTTTTAAAGTACACAGTGCTCTTTTCCACGTTCATGTAAATGAAGTTTCGTGCAAATCGGTCAAAAATTGAAGATTTGTATACCGGACATACACACAGAGAACGGCTTTTATTTTTTAAGATATATATCTTTTTCAAATTTTCAATCGTTAATGAAATACATTTTATTCATCCTATCAAGTTGAAATATTTTTTTAAAACTTGTACTGGATGACAATTGATATTAATACAGTTTTTTCACATATTAATTCATTAATTAAATTTTAATTAATTAATTTTAGTTTTATATGGGAGACGAAATGGCGGCCATTGGTTATTGAACAGCATTTAATGCACCTTCATATCTATAAGAAGGGTTACCATAGGGGGGGGGGGAACCGGTTCTGTCGCCAAATACTGCCAAGTTTTTCGCCAACTTGGCTTATAGACAATCAACAAATTGAGATATTTTAATTCAACAAAAACTAATATTAGCTTAAGGTATTATATTAAAGTTTTCTTTGATGACCTAAATAGGAATGACTTTAAAAACAAAACTTTTATATTACTTGTTTTCGATGTTATCACATTTACAACAAAGGTGAAAATGCCTATTAAAAGTTCTATTATAATATACTGCAGTTTTCGGAAAGTTATTGTAGCCCAGTCAAATTGAATTAGGGCAGAACACCCTGTATCTTTTTATTGATTACGTAGTTTGCGATCCCATATTCTATGGTAATTTTTCATCGTCTTGATGCCGTATATCATTCCTCTTAATTTTTGGTCAAATTTTGGTTGGTTGGTTGGTTGTATTTATGACGGCCAATTATCTGCACGAGGGATATAGGCCCAGGGGGGGAGTGCCCTTCGTGGGGGTCTTTCTAAGGGAACCTAACCCGTATTAACGCTTGGAAATCCAAGGTTCGAAGAAAACCACGAAAACTCCGAACGATTAGGCCGACGGGTGCGATTGGGATCGAACCCAGCACCTCCCGTCTACCAGATTCGAGAGCAGAACCTCTCAGCCACTGGTGGGGCGATCAAATTTTGGAGCAGCCTGATTATTTTATATTAGAACGAGACTGGTCTAATGAGGAAGATATTTTGACTCCTTCATGATATGCGATAGTAGAGTTTACATTTTGGAGCGCCGAAGGAGTGAGTGGCGCCGAACGGATACGAACCACGGATCTCATGATCAGGAGGAGAGAACTTTAGCGTCGAGCAAAAGGCCAAGCCAGTTACTCGCTTTACACTGATCATGTGAGATGAGATCGCTACACACTCCATCCCCAGTGAGAAAGACGTATTGCTGACGTCTGACGAGAGATATGCACTCATGAATGATGCTGTCGGACGCATATATGATGCGCGTGAGTACAGGCTTTGTGCTGTGAGCATTTCACAGGCTTTGGTTGCAGGGGATGATTTATTTGGTGCTGCCATCTGTTGGTTATGAGAGGAGATGACTGTTGATGAAGGTTGCTGTTGCGTGTTTGCCCGGGTCACCACTTTGGAGAGTGAGTGGCGCCGATGCGATACAAACCACGGATCTCATGATCAGGAGGCGAGAACGTTACCATCGAGCAAAAGGCCAAGCCAGTTACTCTAAGCTAGTAACTCGCTTTATACTGATCATGTGCATTGAGATCGCTACAACATATTTTCAAAGACATATTCCGATACTTTATAATTGTTCAATATTATGTAGCACACTTAAAATTATATCGAATTAAATTGAGTGTTCCAAGTAATTGATACAATATTAGGGGTATATTTATTTTACATGTTCATGTTTTTATATATCGTAATATGAATAATTGAAGATAATTACGGGTAAAATCTGTTGCAAGAATTAAATTAAAATAAGGAAAAGAATACTGAAGAGAACACTATTCTGGCGATTAGTTGGAAGTTATTAATTTAAATAAAAAAGCTTGTGATTGCTGTTTGTAATAACTAGAAGTAGACCAAAAATTCGGTTTCGTTTTAGGCCCAAAATACGTTTTCTGATGAAAAGCTGTCAAAAATTCGGCCGGACCGAAAATCGACCGAAACTATATGTATTCCAAAAAATCTATTTTCTTGTTTCCGAAATTTTCCACATTACTCATTGATTTAAGGTGTATCTGATCCAATGAGACATTCATTTATTAATATGTACTTCACCGTTTGTAATTATCAGACATGTCTGGCTCCAGATGTGAATGCATATTATCAAGCAAGTAATGCATATATGACTAAACTTTGAAAACACTTTTTACGTGATCATTAAAATCTGCAGACTTGAATATAATATAAACTTTTAGTTTGAAATCGCAGAAGTATTTCGAATACTCTTGAGAAAATTCTAGTATAACAGATGATCATTTACAAAAAATCCTTATAAAAGATAAGTCGAGTTATGCATACGTACAACATTTTTTAATTAGATGAAATTCATATAAACAGAAAATCATTCTGTGTCGGTGATGAATTAATTGCATTTTATTTTATATGAACATAAAAAGTTTTGGTCAGAGGCACAGAGAGCCAACTTCAGCCACACGTATAGTTAATTAATAATTATGTATATTAAATAAACACGTATAATTGATAAGTATAATTAATATTATTACACTTTGTAATAATATATTATTTAGAATTGCTAAATAGCTGTCCTACTAAAACTTCAGAAACAGTAAAATAGTTTTGTTTGACTGTTGACATGTTTCAATTCATCCAAAGTCATTTTCAAACAAACAGGTAATGATTTTCTGAAACTTAACGATCTATTATACAATGAACTGGAACGCCATCATTCAGTTTTTCATGTAGCGCACGTTACTTTTCTTTTCTTTTACTTGGATGCTTATTTCTATTTTCTACCCTTGAATATCCCGAGCCACAATTTCGGTATGTTGAATGATGCTGTGTCGTTACATATGTTATTTTTACGTATTAGTATCTCTAATGTTTTTCTTATAATGGATGGATAATATTGGTTGGAGGGCAAAATTATCTTACATTCGTTGAAATTTATATGAATAATTTTTTCTAGGTATAATCTTGCTAAGGCTGTGATTTTTCTATCTATATTATAAAGGACAAACATACCTGTGCGTAACGCATACGTCATTCTGCGAATGGCAACACTTTCAAATTTGAAATTAAATTTTGGTTTTGCAATTTTCGCTACTGCAAATTTTTTAACTTCTAAACATCGCACAGTTTCACTTTTTACACCGTCGTATAGGGACAAAAATGTACTTTTAAATGCAATTTGTTTGAAAGCTGTATCTCAATTTATTTCTGAGTTATTAATTTTTTCATAGTTTTTAGTACCAATTTTGTAATTGTGGCAACTGAAGTACTCCATTTCCATTTAAAGTAAAGGGAAAACAGTCATGGTTTATTTATTTTTATTGAATATATCCTTATTGATGCCATTTTCACATTACAAATAAAAGTAACTTTTTTTAATTTTTGAACAGAAAAGGACGTCAGCCATTAAAAAAACACGCATTCTTCTTCATAAATTAAAAGACTGAAGAAGATATTACAATATTTTTACATTATGCTCATAGTGAGTTTGAGATGTTAGGCGAAATTATTCAGTGAGTAAAAATGATGTCATATTTAAAACAAAACGATCATTTTCTTTGAAAAAACTAAATATTTGACCAATAATAAATGGCCAATACTATGGCAACTGAAGGCAAATTTCTGAATGGTAAATTTTCGCGGGTACGGATATTATTAACTTAAATTTTATGCGAATGTTCACATGAAAAATTGTATCGGACAAACGTGACTTTAAGTTTGGAAATACATTCATTAATAATGTATTGCGCGTTAATATACTTTTAAATTGTGAATTTGTGTGGTGCGTATGTAAATTTTGAGAATGTGAAAATAACGTACAGTTCAGAATTTATTTGGGAAAATTTTACGATGTGACAAAGCGAAATCCTTTTTACTGATTTTTCATCCGGTAAAAACAAATGTAAGAGCCTCAATCAATAACTTCAACATAATTTATCATGTTGATTACATATTCTAATACAGTTTAATTTTTCAATAATTTAAGCAGTTGAAGTTTTTGGAAATAATATTTTGGTAATTTTAGGTTAAAAACATTATTTGTTTTAAGAGTTAGGTAACCAGTGCAAGATGATTTTTTATTGTAATTATTTTTGTAGGTTTATTATAAATTAGATTTAACAGATCCATTCTAAACATTTGAATTCGTCGAATTTCGACGGGTTCCAACTCGTTATATTTAATATCAGCTATATGCTCTTTTTTCTGTATTTAAATTTCCTGCTAGTCATTACAGCATACTAATTCTTTGATACGTCTTACTTACATAAACTGTGAATCGAGGTACTAAAGGGTTTATAAGATAGAAATGAACATCCAAGTAAAAAAAAAAAAAAAAAAAAAAAAAAAAAGCGCAATTTAACAAATTACAACGACCATTTGGAAAATGATTTTTTCAAAGACTAAAATTTAACACATAAAAAATCGCACGGAGTTGATCATACATTGCGTACGCCATGAATCAAACATTAATAGTGTTATTACACGTAAAAATTTCAAGCGATAAAAATCGCCTGCGACTCGTCAAATTTCCTGAAACCTACGTATTATCCACCTGAAACTTAGGTATTATCCAAGCGTTTCATTGGCTGTTCGGGAAAAGGCTTTTCCATTGTAGAAATCTATAGATCAATTTTAAATGATATTTCATTCTTAAACTTCTAAACATCCCACACTATTACTTTTTACACCGTCGTATATAGGAAGAAAATGTACTTTTAAATGTAATTTGTTTGAAAGCTGTATCTCATTTTTTTTTTGTAGTTTTTATTACTTTTTATTCATAGTGTTAACAGAAGTATCCATCTTTGTTGAAAGTAAAGGGAAATACAGATTACTATATAGACCAATCAGAAAACGAATAAAATGCACATTCAACCAATAAAACGCCTCAGATATGGTTTTGATTTCCTACCCCGACAGAGAAAAATAACCATTTTTCCAAATGGTTAATAAAAATAAATGAAATAACGTGCGTTACATGGAAATCTGAATGATGCCGTTTCAGTTCTTTGCATCATAGATTGTGCAATTTCAGAATACCATTATTTATTTGTTTTGAAAATGACTCTGGATGAGTTGAAACATGTCAACAGTCAAACAAAATTATTTTACAGTTTCTAAAGTTTTACTCTTACACCTTTTTAGAAATGAGAAATAACGTATAATTAATTAATAATTATTATATTTATGTATATATTAATTATCTAAAATTTTTTAGACATTTTTGTTTTCTTTCAAATATAGGATTATTTGTTAAATTCTGTTTCGAACGATCCTTTGTTATAACTAATAGCATGTAATGAAAATAATCATTAATGCGTATGCGTCAAGGAAAATGGAAAAGAGAGGAGTAGACATATCAGTCTTTTCCTTTGGAAAGTTTGTAGCTGAGAAACGAAATATTTTCCCCTTTCCTGCATCCACTATATTTGATTTTGTCGTATGTCGGTCCAATCAGCAGTCTTCGGTGCAAGACGTGACTAAATATGACCAGGTACAGGAGGAGGCAAAATCTATTATGCCTATATAATAAATTTTACTGAGACTGAGACGGCATTACTTCTTATTTATCATACTTGCTATATATATATATTTTTTAATTTTTGTTCGTTTATATCGATCCTTTGTATCATTTGCGTTTTTTCTATCTATTACCAAGCACGATATAACGTGATGGTTTCTCTATTAATATCAAGCCTACACGTGCAAAACGTACGTAAATTGCTACCGGGTGTCCCGTAATGACCGATGATTTTAAAATTCAACAACTTGCAAACGGTGACAGATATTAAAAAAATTCTTACAGGAGTGTTATGTAAGATGGGAGGAGTTGGTATGCAGCGATTCTCAGTTTTAGTTATAAATAGCATCGATAAAAGGCGTTGAACGCAATAACAGCTAAATCCAGGCTCAATTTTTCGGTTTCTCTCTTCTTCCATGCGTAAAAAGGGCATTAAGATGTATTAAATGGATCCCAAAAAAGTAAAAATTTGGTCTAGACTGAGCACCTATTGCTCTCAGTGGCCTCTATTGTTTGAAATTCGAACTAAAATAAAGAATCACAGTAAACAAAACTCCTGACATCATACTAACCTTCCTGCAGGATTATTTTTAACTATCTGTCACCGTTTGCATGTTATTGAATTTTAAAATCATAGGTCATTTTTAGGACAGTCGGTAAAAGTACTTAAATATTAAACTTAAATATAATGACTATATACACTATATGCACAAAAAAATGATAATTTCCGTTTTAGACATTTTATCGAATAGCTAGTGAAATATTTGACGAATTTATTTAGACCTTTACGAATACAAAGAATATTATTTACGTCATATTTTTCAATTAATATTTGATCACGATGGCCATTAGGGGACAAACAAAACAGTGAAGAAAAAAATTAACATTTTGAACCACCCTTTAAAATAAAATGGACTTAATGATCTGTCACTATAGGTGATGTCTATGTGGATATTGTACTGCATTTGTGTTCATTTATGTATCAAATGTACATATATTCATGAACATATAACTTTAGAAAATTTGTCAAACTATAGTAGAAATAACATAGTATAATTAGTATATAAAAATATTATATATTTCATGAAATATAAGCAGTTGTATGGCTTAATTTTTAACTGCGCATGAGTGAAGTATACCAAAGATTTTTTAGTCATGATTTTGAAGTCAGATCTATAGACCAACTATTATAAAAAAACCGGTCGAATATCTTAAAAATGCATTAAGGTAACAGTGATATAATCAGCTGAATTTCGGCTGCTTTCGAAAAGTAACCGATCCTAGTATCTCCATGAATATATGTACATTTATGTTCAGTTATGTACTATTCTTATAAAAATGAATACAAATGGTGCACAATATCCACTTCGTTTTTGTTGCAGTTACTCATAATTTAATGCATTTTATTTTATAGTGTGATCTAAAATATAATTTGTTTCTTGAATGTTTTGTTTGTCTCCTAATAGCCATCGTGATCAAATCTACGTTGAAAAACATGAGGCAAATCATGTTTTTTATATTTCTGAATTTCTGAAAGAAATTAAAATTACACTATGTGTAAATTACTTAAAAGATGGTTAAATAGTTGAAAAGTTGTTAAATTATTTTAATACTTCTTAGTACTTTCAACTATATACATAGCCTTCGTCAGAGAATACAAAAATACTGTTATTAGCGTCTTATTTTCAAATTTCACGTAGTTGGTGTCTAAAGGATTGAAAGTAAAAGTCAACTTTTAGATCCGGAAAACTTTAGTAAAACTAGTTGGATGTGGCAATCCCAAAACTTTCTTCTATCTCATATGTATTAATACTTCCTGATAAATGCAGCGCAGAACCGCTACCGGTTAGGTAATTTACACCAAAATCTAATCAGCCAAAACTTACGTGAACTTCTAATTGAATTTGAAGCTTGATGAAAATCCGTGCATTACTTTTTGAGATAGAGCTATTGCGGAAATCTTGAAAGGTTCTGCATGGCAGTGGCAGTATTGGGCAGTTTAAACTAAAAAACTTATCAGGACCAATTTATATCAGATACTGTTGCTAGATTTACACCAAAAAGTTATCATCATCAAATTATATCAAGTATTAACTGAATCTGAAGTTTTCTGAAAATCTGTGCTTTAGTTCTTGAGATATAGCTATTGTTGAAATCAGGAATAATGCCGCATAGCAACGCCACCTGCAGGCAATTTACACCAAAAAGTAATCAGCATTAATTTATATTAGGGGCTAACTGGATGTAAAGTTTTATTAAATTCCGTTCTTTAATTCTTGAGATTTAGCACCCACAAAATTTGTGTCACACACAGACAGACAGACTCACTGACAGACTCACAAACAGACTCACAGACAGGCATTTTGTAAAACCATATTTTTCGTGATCTCTGATCCTTCAAAACGTATAAATCCATCGAAAATCAGAATTTGAAAATATTCACGAATCCAATACTTTCTAATTGTAAAGGTAGAAAAAAGTAATAAAAATATAGATATAGATGGAAGTAGAATATTACGTGTTTTATGATTGTTTAAGTGCTGTGTTATGACTTCCACTTTCACTCCTTTCGACACCAACAACCAGAAATGTTTATGTCAGAATAAAATTGTGTATAATGTCAGAAATAAAATTATTAATATGTACTTCACCGTTTGTAATTATCAGACATGTCTGGCTCCAGATGTGAATGCATATTATCAAGCAAGTAATGCATATATGACTAAACTTTGAAAACACTTTTTACGTGATCATTAAAATCTGCAGACTTGAATATAATATAAACTTTTAGTTTGAAATCGCAGAAGTATTTCGAATACTCTTGAGAAAATTCTAGTATAACAGATGATCATTTACAAAAAATCCTTATAAAAGATAAGTCGAGTTATGCATACGTACAACATTTTTTAATTAGATGAAATTCATATAAACAGAAAATCATTCTGTGTCGGTGATGAATTAATTGCATTTTATTTTATATGAACATAAAAAGTTTTGGTCAGAGGCACAGAGAGCCAACTTCAGCCACACGTATAGTTAATTAATAATTATGTATATTAAATAAACACGTATAATTGATAAGTATAATTAATATTATTACACTTTGTAATAATATATTATTTAGAATTGCTAAATAGCTGTCCTACTAAAACTTCAGAAACAGTAAAATAGTTTTGTTTGACTGTTGACATGTTTCAATTCATCCAAAGTCATTTTCAAACAAACAGGTAATGATTTTCTGAAACTTAACGATCTATTATACAATGAACTGGAACGCCATCATTCAGTTTTTCATGTAGCGCACGTTACTTTTCTTTTCTTTTACTTGGATGCTTATTTCTATTTTCTACCCTTGAATATCCCGAGCCACAATTTCGGTATGTTGAATGATGCTGTGTCGTTACATATGTAATTTTTACGTATTAGTATCTCTAATGTTTTTCTTATAATGGATGGATAATATTGGTTGGAGGGCAAAATTATCTTACATTCGTTGAAATTTATATGAATAATTTTTTCTAGGTATAATCTTGCTAAGGCTGTGATATTTCTATCTATATTATAAAGGACAAACATACCTGTGCGTAACGCATACGTCATTCTGCGAATGGCAACACTTTCAAATTTGAAATTAAATTTCGGTTTTGCAATTTTCGCTACTGCAAATTTTTTAACTTCTAAACATCGCACAGTTTCACTTTTTACACCGTCGTATAGGGACAAAAATGTACTTTTAAATGCAATTTGTTTGAAAGCTGTATCTCAATTTATTTCTGAGTTATTAATTTTTTCATAGTTTTTAGTACCAATTTTGTAATTGTGGCAACTGAAGTACTCCATTTCCATTTAAAGTAAAGGGAAAATAGTCATGGTTTATTTATTTTTATTGAATATATCCTTATTGATGCCATTTTCACATTACAAATAAAAGTAACTTTTTTTAATTTTTGAACAGAAAAGGACGTCAGCCCTTAAAAAAACACGCATTCTTCTTCATAAATTAAAAGACTGAAGAAGATATTTCAATATTTTTACATTATGCTCATAGTGAGTTTGAGATGTTAAGCGAAATTATTCAGTGAGTAAAAATGATTTCATATTTAAAACAAAACGATCATTTTCTTTGAAAAAACTAAATATTTGACCAATAATAAATGGCCAATACTATGGCAACTGAAGGCAAATTTCTGAATGGTAAATTTTCGCGGGTACGGATATTATTAACTTAAATTTTATGCGAATGTTCACATGAAAAATTGTATCGGACAAACGTGACTTTAAGTTTGGAAATACATTCATTAATAATGTATTGCGCGTTAATATACTTTTAAATTGTGAATTTGTGTGGTGCGTATGTAAATTTTGAGAATGTGAAATTAACGTACAGTTCAGAATTTATTTGGGAAAATTTTACGATGTGACAAAGCGAAATCCTTTTTACTGATTTTTCATCCGGTAAAAACAAATGTAAGAGCCTCAATCGATAACTTCAACATAATTTATCATGTTGATTACATATTCTAATACAGTTTAATTTTTCAATAATTTAAGCAGTTGAAGTTTTTGGAAATAATATTTTGGTAATTTTAGGTTAAATACATTATTTGTTTTAAGAGTTAGGTAACCAGTGCAAGATGATTTTTTATTGTAATTATTTTTGTAGGTTTATTATAAATTAGATTTAACAGATCCATTCTAAACATTTGAATTCGTCGAATTTCGACGGGTTCCAACTCGTTATATTTAATATCAGCTATATGCTCTTTTTTCTGTATTTAAATTTCCTGCTAGTCATTACAGCATACTAATTCTTTGATACGTCTTACTTACATAAACTGTGAATCGAGGTACTAAAGGGTTTATAAGATAGAAATGAACATCCAAGTAAAAAAAAAAAAAAAGCGCAATTTAAAAAATTACAACGACCATTTGGAAAATGATTTTTTCAAAGACTAAAATTTAACACATAAAAAATCGCACGGAGTTGATCATACATTACGTACGCCATGAATCAAACATTAATAGTGTTATTACACGTAAAAATTTCAAGCGATAAAAATCGCCTGCGACTCGTCAAATTTCCTGAAACCTACGTATTATCCACCTGAAACTTAGGTATTATCCAAGCGTTTCATTGGCTGTTCGGGAAAAGGCTTTTCCATTGTAGAAATCTATAGATCAATTTTAAATGATATTTCATTCTTAAACTTCTAAACATCCCACACTATTACTTTTTACACCGTCGTATATAGGAAGAAAATGTACTTTTAAATGTAATTTGTTTGAAAGCTGTATCTCATTTTTTTTTTGTAGTTTTTATTACTTTTTAGTCATAGTGTTAACAGAAGTATCCATCTTTGTTGAAAGTAAAGGGAAATACAGATTACTATATAGACCAATCAGAAAACGAATAAAATGCACATTCAACCAATAAAACGCCTCAGATATGGTTTTGATTTCCTACCCCGACAGAGAAAAATAACCATTTTTCCAAATGGTTAATAAAAATAAATGAAATAACGTGCGTTACATGAAAATCTGAATGATGCCGTTTCAGTTCTTTGCATCATAGATTGTGCAATTTCAGAATACCATTATTTATTTGTTTTGAAAATGACTCTGGATGAGTTGAAACATGTCAACAGTCAAACAAAATTATTTTACAGTTTCTAAAGTTTTACTCTTACACCTTTTTAGAAATGAGAAATAACGTATAATTAATTAATAATTATTATATTTATGTATATATTAATTATCTAAAATTTTTTAGACATTTTTGTTTTCTTTCAAATATAGGATTATTTGTTAAATTCTGTTTCGAACGATCCTTTGTTATAACTAATAGCATGTAATGAAAATAATCATTAATGCGTATGCGTCAAGGAAAATGGAAAAGAGAGGAGTAGACATATCAGTCTTTTCCTTTGGAAAGTTTGTAGCTGAGAAACGAAATATTTTCCCCTTTCCTGCATCCACTATATTTGATTTTGTCGTATGTCGGTCCAATCAGCAGTCTTCGGTGCAAGACGTGACTAAATATGACCAGGTACAGGAGGAGGCAAAATCTATTATGCCTATATAATAAATTTTACTGAGACTGAGACGGCATTACTTCTTATTTATCATACTTGCTATATATATATTTTTTTTAATTTTTGTTCGTTTATATCGATCCTTTGTATCATTTGCGTTTTTTCTATCTATTACCAAGCACGATATAACGTGATGGTTTCTCTATTAATATCAAGCCTACACGTGCAAAACGTACGTAAATTGCTACCGGGTGTCCCGTAATGACCGATGATTTTAAAATTCAACAACTTGCAAACGGTGACAGATATTAAAAAAATTCTTACAGGAGTGTTATGTAAGATGGGAGGAGTTGGTATGCAGCGATTCTCAGTTTTAGTTATAAATAGCATCGATAAAAGGCGTTGAACGCAATAACAGCTAAATCCAGGCTCAATTTTTCGGTCTCTCTCTTCTTCCATGCGTAAAAAGGGCATTAAGATGTATTAAATGGATCCCAAAAAAGTAAAAATTTGGTCTAGACTGAGCACCTATTGCTCTCAGTGGCCTCTATTGTTTGAAATTCGAACTAAAATAAAGAATCACAGTAAACAAAACTCCTGACATCATACTAACCTTCCTGCAGGATTATTTTTAACTATCTGTCACCGTTTGCATGTTATTGAATTTTAAAATCATAGGTCATTTTTAGGACAGTCGGTAAAAGTACTTAAATATTAAACTTAAATATAATGACTATATACACTATATGCACAAAAAAATGATAATTTCCGTTTTAGACATTTTATCGAATAGCTAGTGAAATATTTGACGAATTTATTTAGACCTTTACGAATACAAAGAATATTATTTACGTCATATTTTTCAATTAATATTTGATCACGATGGCCGTTAGGAGACAAACAAAACAGTGAAGAAAAAAATTAACATTTTGAACCACCCTTTAAAATAAAATGGACTTAATGATCTGTCACTATAGGTGATGTCTATGTGGATATTGTACTGCATTTGTGTTCATTTATGTATGAAATGTACATATATTCATGAACATATAACTTTAGAAAATTTGTCAAACTATAGTAGAAATAACATAGTATAATTAGTATATAAAAATATTATATATTTCATGAAATATAAGCAGTTGTATGGCTCAATTTTTAACTGCGCATGAGTGAAGTATACCAAAGATTTTTTAGTCATGATTTTGAAGTCAGATCTATAGACCAACTATTATAAAAAAACCGGTCGAATATCTTAAAAATGCATTAAGGTAACAGTGATATAATCAGCTGAATTTCGGCTGCTTTCGAAAAGTAACCGATCCTAGTATCTCCATGAATATATGTACATTTATGTTCAGTTATGTACTATTCTTATAAAAATGAATACAAATGGTGCACAATATCCACTTCGTTTTTGTTGCAGTTACTCATAATTTAATGCATTTTATTTTATAGTGTGATCTAAAATATAATTTGTTTCTTGAATGTTTTGTTTGTCTCCTAATAGCCATCGTGATCAAATCTACGTTGAAAAACATGAGGCAAATCATGTTTTTTATATTTCTGAATTTCTGAAAGAAATTAAAATTACACTATGTGTAAATTACTTAAAAGATGGTTAAATAGTTGAAAAGTTGTTAAATTATTTTAATACTTCTTAGTACTTTCAACTATATACATAGCCTTCGTCAGAGAATACAAAAATACTGTTATTAGCGTCTTATTTTCAAATTTCACGTAGTTGGTGTCTAAAGGATTGAAAGTAAAAGTCAACTTTTAGATCCGGAAAACTTTAGTAAAACTAGTTGGATGTGGCAATCCCAAAACTTTCTTCTATCTCATACGTATTAATACTTCCTGATAAATGCAGCGCAGAACCGCTACCGGTTAGGTAATTTACACCAAAATCTAATCAGCCAAAACTTACGTGAACTTCTAATTGAATTTGAAGCTTGATGAAAATCCGTGCATTACTTTTTGAGATAGAGCTATTGCGGAAATCTTGAAAGGTTCTGCATGGCAGTGGCAGTATTGGGCAGTTTAAACTAAAAAACTTATCAGGACCAATTTATATCAGATACTGTTGCTAGATTTACAACAAAAAGTTATCATCATCAAATTATATCAAGTATTAACTGAATCTGAAGTTTTCTGAAAATCTGTGCTTTAGTTCTTGAGATATAGCTATTGTTGAAATCAGGAATAATGCCGCATAGCAACGCCACCTGCAGGCAATTTACACCAAAAAGTAATCAGCATTAATTTATATTAGGGGCTAACTGGATGTAAAGTTTTATTAAATTCCGTTCTTTAATTCTTGAGATTTAGCACCCACAAAATTTGTGTCACACACAGACAGACAGACTCACTGACAGACTCACAAACAGACTCACAGACAGGCATTTTGTAAAACCATATTTTTCGTGATCTCTGATCCTTCAAAACGTATAAATCCATCGAAAATCAGAATTTGAAAATATTCACGAATCCAATACTTTCTAATTGTAAAGGTAGAAAAAAGTAATAAAAATATAGATATAGATGGAAGTAGAATATTACGTGTTTTATGATTGTTTAAGTGCTGTGTTATGACTTCCACTTTCACTCCTTTCGACACCAAGAACCAGAAATGTTTATGTCAGAATAAAATTGTGTATAATGTCAGAAATAAAATTATTAATATGTACTTCACCGTTTGTAATTATCAGACATGTCTGGCTCCAGATGTGAATGCATATTATCAAGCAAGTAATGCATATATGACTAAACTTTGAAAACACTTTTTACGTGATCATTAAAATCTGCAGACTTGAATATAATATAAACTTTTAGTTTGAAATCGCAGAAGTATTTCGAATACTCTTGAGAAAATTCTAGTATAACAGATGATCATTTACAAAAAATCCTTATAAAAGATAAGTCGAGTTATGCATACGTACAACATTTTTTAATTAGATGAAATTCATATAAACAGAAAATCATTCTGTGTCGGTGATGAATTAATTGCATTTTATTTTATATGAACATAAAAAGTTTTGGTCAGAGGCACAGAGAGCCAACTTCAGCCACACGTATAGTTAATTAATAATTATGTATATTAAATAAACACGTATAATTGATAAGTATAATTAATATTATTACACTTTGTAATAATATATTATTTAGAATTGCTAAATAGCTGTCCTACTAAAACTTCAGAAACAGTAAAATAGTTTTGTTTGACTGTTGACATGTTTCAATTCATCCAAAGTCATTTTCAAACAAACAGGTAATGATTTTCTGAAACTTAACGATCTATTATACAATGAACTGGAACGCCATCATTCAGTTTTTCATGTAGCGCACGTTACTTTTCTTTTCTTTTACTTGGATGCTTATTTCTATTTTCTACCCTTGAATATCCCGAGCCACAATTTCGGTATGTTGAATGATGCTGTGTCGTTACATATGTAATTTTTACGTATTAGTATCTCTAATGTTTTTCTTATAATGGATGGATAATATTGGTTGGAGGGCAAAATTATCTTACATTCGTTGAAATTTATATGAATAATTTTTTCTAGGTATAATCTTGCTAAGGCTGTGATTTTTCTATCTATATTATAAAGGACAAACATACCTGTGCGTAACGCATACGTCATTCTGCGAATGGCAACACTTTCAAATTTGAAATTAAATTTCGGTTTTGCAATTTTCGCTACTGCAATTTTTTTAACTTCTAAACATCGCACAGTTTCACTTTTTACACCGTCGTATAGGGACAAAAATGTACTTTTAAATGCAATTTGTTTGAAAGCTGTATCTCAATTTATTTCTGAGTTATTAATTTTTTCATAGTTTTTAGTACCAATTTTGTAATTGTGGCAACTGAAGTACTCCATTTCCATTTAAAGTAAAGGGAAAATAGTCATGGTTTATTTATTTTTATTGAATATATCCTTATTGATGCCATTTTCACATTACAAATAAAAGTAACTTTTTTTAATTTTTGAACAGAAAAGGACGTCAGCCATTAAAAAAACACGCATTCTTCTTCATAAATTAAAAGACTGAAGAAGATATTTCAATATTTTTACATTATGCTCATAGTGAGTTTGAGATGTTAGGCGAAATTATTCAGTGAGTAAAAATGATGTCATATTTAAAACAAAACGATCATTTTCTTTGAAAAAACTAAATATTTGACCAATAATAAATGGCCAATACTATGGCAACTGAAGGCAAATTTCTGAATGGTAAATTTTCGCGGGTACGGATATTATTAACTTAAATTTTATGCGAATGTTCACATGAAAAATTGTATCGGACAAACGTGGCTTTAAGTTTGGAAATACATTCATTAATAATGTATTGCGCGTTAATATACTTTTAAATTGTGAATTTGTGTGGTGCGTATGTAAATTTTGAGAATGTGAAATTAACGTACAGTTCAGAATTTATTTGGGAAAATTTTACGATGTGACAAAGCGAAATCCTTTTTACTGATTTTTCATCCGGTAAAAACAAATGTAAGAGCCTCAATCGATAACTTCAACATAATTTATCATGTTGATTACATATTCTAATACAGTTTAATTTTTCAATAATTTAAGCAGTTGAAGTTTTTGGAAATAATATTTTGGTAATTTTAGGTTAAAAACATTATTTGTTTTAAGAGTTAGGTAACCAGTGCAAGATGATTTTTTATTGTAATTATTTTTGTAGGTTTATTATAAATTAGATTTAACAGATCCATTCTAAACATTTGAATTCGTCGAATTTCGACGGGTTCCAACTCGTTATATTTAATATCAGCTATATGCTCTTTTTTCTGTATTTAAATTTCCTGCTAGTCATTACAGCATACTAATTCTTTGATACGTCTTACTTACATAAACTGTGAATCGAGGTACTAAAGGGTTTATAAGATAGAAATGAACATCCAAGTAAAAAAAAAAAAAAAAAAAAAGCGCAATTTAACAAATTACAACGACCATTTGGAAAATGATTTTTTCAAAGACTAAAATTTAACACATAAAAAATCGCACGGAGTTGATCATACATTACGTACGCCATGAATCAAACATTAATAGTGTTATTACACGTAAAAATTTCAAGCGATAAAAATCGCCTGCGACTCGTCAAATTTCCTGAAACCTACGTATTATCCACCTGAAACTTAAGTATTATCCAAGCGTTTCATTGGCTGTTCGGGAAAAGGCTTTTCCATTGTAGAAATCTACAGATCAATTTTAAATGATATTTCATTCTTAAACTTCTAAACATCCCACACTATTACTTTTTACACCGTCGTATATAGGAAGAAAATGTACTTTTAAATGTAATTTGTTTGAAAGCTGTATCTCATTTTTTTTTTGTAGTTTTTATTACTTTTTAGTCATAGTGTTAACAGAAGTATCCATCTTTGTTGAAAGTAAAGGGAAATACAGATTACTATATAGACCAATCAGAAAACGAATAAAATGCACATTCAACCAATAAAACGCCTCAGATATGGTTTTGATTTCCTACCCCGACAGAGAAAAATAACCATTTTTCCAAATGGTTAATAAAAATAAATGAAATAACGTGCGTTACATGGAAATCTGAATGATGCCGTTTCAGTTCTTTGCATCATAGATTGTGCAATTTCAGAATACCATTATTTATTTGTTTTGAAAATGACTCTGGATGAGTTGAAACATGTCAACAGTCAAACAAAATTATTTTACAGTTTCTAAAGTTTTACTCTTACACCTTTTTAGAAATGAGAAATAACGTATAATTAATTAATAATTATTATATTTATGTATATATTAATTATCTAAAATTTTTTAGACATTTTTGTTTTCTTTCAAATATAGGATTATTTGTTAAATTCTGTTTCGAACGATCCTTTGTTATAACTAATAGCATGTAATGAAAATAATCATTAATGCGCATGCGTCAAGGAAAATGGAAAAGAGAGGAGTAGACATATCAGTCTTTTCCTTTGGAAAGTTTGTAGCTGAGAAACGAAATATTTTCCCCTTTCCTGCATCCACTATATTTGATTTTGTCGTATGTCGGTCCAATCAGCAGTCTTCGGTGGAAGACGTGACTAAATATGACCAGGTACAGGAGGAGGCAAAATCTATTATGCCTATATAATAAATTTTACTGAGACTGAGACGGTATTACTTCTTATTTATCATACTTGCTATATATATATTTTTTTTAATTTTTGTTCGTTTATATCGATCCTTTGTATCATTTGCGTTTTTTCTATCTATTACCAAGCACGATATAACGTGATGGTTTCTCTATTAATATCAAGCCTACACGTGCAAAACGTACGTAAATTGCTACCGGGTGTCCCGTAATGACCCATGATTTTAAAATTCTACAACTTGCAAACGGTGACAGATATTAAAAAAATTCTTACAGGAGTGTTATGTAATATGGGAGGAGTTGGTATGCAGCGATTCTCAGTTTTAGTTATAAATAGCATCGATAAAAGGCGTTGAACGCAATAACAGCTAAATCCAGGCTCAATTTTTCGGTTTCTCTCTTCTTCCATGCGTAAAAAGGGCATTAAGATGTATTAAATGGATCCCAAAAAAGTAAAAATTTGGTCTAGACTGAGCACCTATTGCTCTCAGTGGCCTCTATTGTTTGAAATTCGAACTAAAATAAAGAATCACAGTAAACAAAACTCCTGACATCATACTAACCTTCCTGCAGGATTATTTTTAACTATCTGTCACCGTTTGCATGTTATTGAATTTTAAAATCATAGGACATTTTTAGGACAGTCGGTAAAAGTACTTAAATATTAAACTTAAATATAATGACTATATACACTATATGCACAAAAAAATGATAATTTCCGTTTTAGACATTTTATCGAATAGCTAGTGAAATATTTGACGAATTTATTTAGACCTTTACGAATACAAAGAATATTATTTACGTCATATTTTTCAATTAATATTTGATCACGATGGCCATTAGGAGACAAACAAAACAGTGAAGAAAAAAATTAACATTTTGAACCACCCTTTAAAATAAAATGGACTTAATGATCTGTCACTATAGGTGATGTCTATGTGGATATTGTACTGCATTTGTGTTCATTTATGTATCAAATGTACATATATTCATGAACATATAACTTTAGAAAATTTGTCAAACTATAGTAGAAATAACATAGTATAATTAGTATATAAAAATATTATATATTTCATGAAATATAAGCAGTTGTATGGCTTAATTTTTAACTGCGCATGAGTGAAGTATACCAAAGATTTTTTAGTCATGATTTTGAAGTCAGATCTATAGATCAACTATTATAAAAAAACCGGTCGAATATCTTAAAAATGCATTAAGGTAACAGTGATATAATCAGCTGAATTTCGGCTGCTTTCGAAAAGTAACCGATCCTAGTATCTACATGAATATATGTACATTTATGTTCAGTTATGTACTATTCTTATAAAAATGAATACAAATGGTGCACAATATCCACTTCGTTTTTGTTGCAGTTACTCATAATTTAATGCATTTTATTTTATAGTGTGATCTAAAATATAATTTGTTTCTTGAATGTTTTGTTTGTCTCCTAATAGCCATCGTGATCAAATCTACGTTGAAAAACATGAGGCAAATCATGTTTTTTATATTTCTGAATTTCTGAAAGAAATTAAAATTACACTATGTGTAAATTACTTAAAAGATGGTTAAATAGTTGAAAAGTTGTTAAATTATTTTAATACTTCTTAGTACTTTCAACTATATACATAGTCTTCGTCAGAGAATACAAAAATACTGTTATTAGCGTCTTATTTTCAAATTTCACGTAGTTGGTGTCTAAAGGATTGAAAGTAAAAGTCAACTTTTAGATCCGGAAAACTTTAGTAAAACTAGTTGGATGTGGCAATCCCAAAACTTTCTTCTATCTCATACGTATTAATACTTCCTGATAAATGCAGCGCAGAACCGCTACCGGTTAGGTAATTTACACCAAAATCTAATCAGCCAAAACTTACGTGAACTTCTAATTGAATTTGAAGCTTGATGAAAATCCGTGCATTACTTTTTGAGATAGAGCTATTGCGGAAATCTTGAAAGGTTCTGCATGGCAGTGGCAGTATTGGGCAGTTTAAACTAAAAAACTTATCAGGACCAATTTATATCAGATACTGTTGCTAGATTTACACCAAAAAGTTATCATCATCAAATTATATCAAGTATTAACTGAATCTGAAGTTTTCTGAAAATCTGTGCTTTAGTTCTTGAGATATAGCTATTGTTGAAATCAGGAATAATGCCGCATAGCAACGCCACCTGCAGGCAATTTACACCAAAAAGTAATCAGCATTAATTTATATTAGGGGCTAACTGGATGTAAAGTTTTATTAAATTCCGTTCTTTAATTCTTGAGATTTAGCACCCACAAAATTTGTGTCACACACAGACAGACAGACTCACTGACAGACTCACAAACAGACTCACAGACAGGCATTTTGTAAAACCATATTTTTCGTGATCTCTGATCCTTCAAAACGTATAAATCCATCGAAAATCAGAATTTGAAAATATTCACGAATCCAATACTTTCTAATTGTAAAGGTAGAAAAAAGTAATAAAAATATAGATATAGATGGAAGTAGAATATTACGTGTTTTATGATTGTTTAAGTGCTGTGTTATGACTTCCACTTTCACTCCTTTCGACACCAACAACCAGAAATTCAAAATAAGACGCTAATAAGAGTATTTTTGTATTCTCTGACGAAGGCTATGTATATAGTTGAAAGTACTAAGAAGTATTAAAGTAATTTAACACATTTTTAAATATTTTGTCATCTTTTAAGTAATTTACATGTAGTGTAATTTTAAGTTTAACTTTTTAAAGATGAATTCAGCATTCTATTTATTTATTTACTTCTGAAAGAATTCGTTGAGTATTCCTCTAGCTATTTGATAAAAGTCTAAATCTAAAGTGTCCGGTTATTTTTTCTCATTCTGACTGTATGCCCGCACACACTCAACAACTCTACGTTAAAAAGAATAACAATACTAGAAAACAAGAATTCTGCTTTTCGAGAATTTAGTGTCGCCCGAGATGAAAAAAAATATATATGTGTATAAATATAGATAGTTAAGTTTTAAGACTCCAAACACTCGCTTTTATTTTATGTAAAATGACGTCATCAACATCCGCTAAAGAATTCCTCATTTACGATCCAGTCTTAAACAACATCTACAGTAGAATATGCATAAGACTTGATATCGTTGAACAATACACAAATCCAAAAAAAGTGATTTCGTCATTCAAGAAACTGGACCAAAACAAACAAACAAATAAAACGGCTATATCATGATTCATATGTCTTCATTTGTTTGTAATATTAATATAGATACTTAAAATGAAATTTAGTTTGCAATAGCTCCATGTTTTATCAAAAATCATTCTTTTATATATTTTTTTAAATAGCACGGTTTTTAATTACATTTTATTTCCATTTTTATGAGAAAATGGTAACAAAAAGATATAAATGTTATTTTTCAACTATTTTCCCTTCACTTTCTACAGAAATGGAGTACTTCAGTTGCAAAATTAAACAAATGGTGCTAAAAACTACACAAAAAAATAATATCTCAAAAATAAATAGAGATGGAGTTTTCAAACAAATTCATTTAAAAGTACATTTTTTTCCCAATACGACGGTATAAAAATGGAAAATGTGCGATGCTTAGAAGTTTAAAAAGTTGCAGTAGAGATTATTCCGTACAATTATACATCTGCTTGTTTTACGGCTGGCTTGTACAACGTAGCGTTATTTTTTGGAGACGACACATTAATAGGTGAGACAAAGAAATAGCATACCGGGGGATAATAAGAATTCTAATCCGACCTTCTGGCAAATCACGCGGGGCTTCAGCAAACTGTGCTGCATAGAAAGTTTTATTCTTAATTGTAATTTCTGTGTATGTCCCTTTTACATATAATCGCAGAAGAATGTTCAACATAAGGCAAAGATTAAAAAAAAAAAAAAAAAAAAAAAAAAATCCTCGCCGATGAAAGAAGGAAATTCTGAGCGGAAAATTCGCTGGCAGTAATGTTAAAATTACAATTTTTTTTTTTTTTTTTTTTTTTTTTTACATACTTACAGGTTGAGTTTTTTTTTTCTTAAGTGTAACCCGTAATAAAGCAAACACATAATTTATGTTAATGTTTTACTTTGGTATTTAAAACAGTCCCAAATGATGTTGAAATTGACCCCCATCACGAAGATTGATCAATTTTCCTGAGGTTAATTTCCGTTTACTTTTATGTCTATTCGGATAACGTACATCACCATGCACACAAAAAAGAACGGCAGTTTGTGTAATACTGTTCTTATTCAGTACATGTACATCTGAAATTGATGTGCAGATGTATATCTTGATTTTGAGTTTTGGTATGACTGATAAGCAAAACAATGCCCATAAACAAAGACAACAATTTGCCCATGAAAAATATGAGGCAAATGATGTTCTTTATATTTCCGAACTTCTGAAAGAATTCGTTGAGTATTCTTCTAGCTATTTGATAAAAGTCCAAATTGAAAATGTTCGGTTATTTTTTATAATTTGACTGTATGCCAGCACACACAACAATTTTAGGTTAAAAATAATAAAAAATAAAAAATTCTAATCCCCCTTCCGGCAAGTCGCGCGGGGGTTCTGGCAACTGTGCTGCATGGCAAGATTTATTCTTAATTCTAATTTTTGCACAAAAACCTATGGATACGAATTACTACTTCAATGTGCTATGTAACAAAGACCTAGAATCGAGAAAAACAACATTCGTTAGATATGTGCATATTAGTCAACTGTTATAAAACCAGGAGCTAAAAATTGTCTCTTTTGCACTTTATGGGTGCGATGCAGGTTTAAAATAATTTTTGCATCTTAAAAAACTCATTCTGTATATCAAATAGAAATCTATTACTTACATTTCCAAAAATATATTATATCATTATTTATTCTATAATTCTGCTAAACATCATTAATAAATTTGAATAATATATAACGTTTTTTTATTATTTTAATTATATATTTTCCTTTTAAGTGAAACCAATATATGTTCGAATAACGACTTCTCCTCGTGCATTGAAAGTTGGGGATGACTTACGTCTTGACTGTGAAACCTCTGGATCAAGACCTCCAGCAAAAATTGTATGGTGGTTAGAAAATAAAATATTGCCAAACAGTGGAAAACAGACTTTTTATACAAACAGAAATATTACCTATAGTAGCATTCACCTTTCCCCCTCTGTTGAAGACAACGGAAAGCTTGTTTCATGTAAAGCAGAGAATCCAGCCTTGCCTAATAGTGATATGCATGACACTTGGACGCTCAATATACATTGTAAGTTAATTATTTATTATGGCCATTTACTTCTGAGTTTGATGTTTTCTGTTCGTGGGAAAATAATTATTTCAGAAAATCTATAATTTATTTCAAGATATTGATTCAATGAAATATAGAACAGTAATGTAATCGTCTTCTTCACATAAAATACAACCATGAATTTTATAATGGACTTCACCCATGATTAGAAACAGCCACCCGCAGCCACGCCTCTGCGGGTATATACCTTTCAAAAATACTGTTTAGTGGACAAAAGGGAAGCAGTGTTAAAATGTTCTTTACGCCTATTGGTTTTTTATTCTACTGGGTGACACATAAATACTGTGATGCAAATAAAAGTCCATTACTTTTCACTGAACGATCAAAACAATTAGTTTTATTCACCATTTGAAAGAGGAGAAAATTCTGTACAAGAAAGAAAGTTAATTTGAAATTGTTTCCTCCAGCGGTAATGTGCGTTTCTAGACGCATCTGTAAAATTCTTCAAGATGGCTGCGACTGTTTCCGGCGTGATTTCGTCTCAGAATTCTTCCAGGGCGCATTTCAAGGAATCCAGGAACTTGTTCTTGATTGCGCAGCCTTTTTGCTGCAGGATCCTCCAAACAGCGAAGTCCATAATGTTCAATTCAGGTGAGTTTGAGGGCCAAACGCTCTTCGTCCAAAAGCACCAGAGATTGGTCTCTCACCCATCCATCGTCTTCTTAGCTCCTTGGGTAGTCCGCCTGTCCTGCTGAAACCCCATTCGATGTTCTTTGCTTTCTTTTCGGCCCAGGGGATCACAGCGCCTTCCAAAGTTAGTTCATGGAATGTCTCTGCGTTGATCTTGACGCCTTTGGGGACAAGACGAGTTTTGTCTTTTCCAATCTGAATATCCCCGCCCATACCATCACAGACCTCGGGAAAAGAACCTTTTCCACATTCACGATGCGTAGAGCCCCTTTGAATAGCAACTCGCATTGCATCTGCGAGTTCCAGAAAGGTTGGACCTTCAAACTCTCTTCATCGGTGAAGAACATCCGATTCAAGGCATCGTCTCGGCACAGGGACTTCATCTTCTTGCACTTTTCCTGCTTTGGCGCGTTCATTTGGTCCGGGAGATGGTTCCCTTTCGCCAATTTGTACGGGATGAGTTGCAGATCTTCTTGGATATGTCTTCGCATCGATGCACGATCGAGGTTGTGCTCCTTGATAAAGTTTCGGATGTTTCTTTGTGGATTTCGCTGGATCTTCTTCTTGACCATGTTAAGCGCACTGAGATCCTTGTTGTTCATGGTCTTCCACTCCGTTGACGGTCATTGATCCCCCCAGTCTCTTTAAAAGGAGCAATGGACTTTTGCCCGATGCAATCGGGCGATCGTAGAAATTGGCATTCCCCTCTTGTGGTGGGGGACGATGGCCGGCCGGTCTTCTTTGATTCTTTCAAAAGAAAGAATAATATCAACTGAAATAACAATTACACAGCAAAAATGCACTAGGAACACGAAAAAAAAAAAAAAAAACAATAGTATATCACAGAAATGGGAAAAACATTAAAATAAGTTTGCATTTTCATCACGTCACAGAATTTATGTGTCACCCTATATATACCGGCAGCTAGCATGACATGGGTAAATTCCCCGGCATATTACTTGCAGTTATTTATTTATAGATAATTTAAGAAATATATACAAGATGTATTTCTAAATAGTTAAAAGAAGATACCCTAAATTAAACAACAAAGGTGGAAAATAAAATTTATAAAATTGACGACAAATATTACGGATTACCGTTAACCTTGATAAAGAATTAGAAAAAAAATGATATACCTACGTAAAAAGTGAACTTTAGAAATAGATTAATATTATATTTTGTTTCTATTTATAAGAATCTACCATATGTTAGACTAAAAATGAAAAAAAAAAACTATTGCTTATATGGTAAAAAATAAAATATTGTTTTTAATAAAATAAAAAAGAAAAGTGCCCAGCTAAACTGATGGCATTGAGCTCACAGGCTATTCACACTAATTGTATATTATACTCTTATTTTAAAGAACAATGCCCTCAAAAAAATAAGTGAAGGGGAATTAGCCCCCGTTTCCCCCTTTATACTTAACCAGTGAACCTCCAAATCTAATCAGGGAAGCTCCTTATCATAATAAACCGGTATACCAAATTTGGAGCAAATCGAATAATCCTGCAAAAAAACCATTTATCTAAATTAAGGGGTTGGACTAGCCCCACTTTATCCTTAACCAATGAATCCCCAAAACGAATCAGGGAAGCTCCTTAACATAATAAACCGGTATACCAAATTTGGAGCAAAGCGAATAATTCTGCATGAAAAACACATTTATCTGAATTAAGGGGGGTGGACTAACCCCGTTTTCCCCCCTTTATCCTTAACCAATTAACTCCCAAAACTAATCAGCGAAGTTCCTTAACATAATAAACTGGTATACCAAATTCGGAGCAAATCGAATGATTCTTCATGAAAAACCCATTTATCTGAATTAATGGGGTGGACTAACCCCCCTTTTCCCCCTTTATCCTTAACCAATGAACCCCCAAAACTAATCAGGGAAGTTCCTTAACATAATAAACCGGTATACCAAATTCGGAGCAAATCGAATGATTCTGCATGAAAAACCCATTTATCTGAATTAAGGGGGTGGACTAACCCGCCTTTTCCCCCTTTATCCTTAACCAATGAACCCCCAAAACTAATCAGGGAAGTTCCTTAACATAATAAACCGGTATACAAAATTCGGAGCAAATCGAATGATTCTGCAAGAAAAACCCATTTATCTGAATTAAGGGGTGGACTAACCCCCTTTCCCCCCCTTTATCCTTAACCAATGAACACCAAAAACTAATCAGGGAAGTTCCTTAACATAATGAACCGGTATACCAAATTCGGAGCAAATCGAATGATTCTGCATGAAAACCCATTTATCTGAATTAAGGGGTTTGACTAACCCCGTTTTGTCCCCTTTATCCTTAACAAATGAACTCCCAAAACTAATCAGGGAAGCGCCTTATCACAATGAACCTAGAAAAAAAAAATTGATGCAAATCGGATGTTTCTATCAAGAGTTATCGCGTTACGTACATACATACATACGTACATACATACATATATACGTACGTACATACATACATAAATACATACATACATACGTACATACATACATACAGAACGGGCGGGCACATTAGCTCTCAGGCTTTGATAGCCTGTGAGCTAAAAAAGTAAACTTATGTAAATGCAGGTTAGATTCTATATAAAGTTCCTTTTTTAATAACAGTATTTATTTCGCTTGAAGTTATGCCATAATGTTACAGGCTTATTATCTTTTTAAAGGCGTAGAAAATGGCCGTTTTTGTTGTTTTTAATGGAATATTTAATTTCATTTTTAATTATATATTATAAAATAATGCAATAGTATAAAGATATTGTTTGTATTTTTTGAGTAATATCATCCTTTAAAACTCATTTCTTGAACTCGTATTTAAATTTTAAGAAAATTCGATTTAATTTGAAGTCTTAAAGAAAACATTAAAAAATACAGGCTTCTTCAAATATGCTTTGCACAAATATTATGGAAATTACAAATGTTGATATTGCTTCGGATTCAATAGCCAACATTTGATTAACTTTCTTTCTGTTGGACATACATATGTATATATATATATATTTGGGTTTTCTCACCTTCAATTTTCTGTTTAATACTTGTATCGTCATTTGAAGCATAATTAATGTCTTTTTTTCTCTTTATTTTATATTTCTAACCATTTCTACCTTCCATTGTTAGACTTTTGGTTCAACTAGTTCTGAAGCATGCAGTAGAATCATTTCACCTAAAAATCATTATGTACAATATTTTCTTCATCAGTTATCTCAGCATGATCGAAGGGCACACTGATTGTTCAGCCTTTATATCTGCGTATTCATCATAAAGTAATGCTTCCATGTTATCTAAACCTTGCTGACTTATTCATAACCTTTTTCGCCATACTTTAGGATAAAAAATAGTTTTTTAAAATATCTCTGCAAGACAATCTAACTAAAATTAATAGAAAACTGAACTATCGATACAAAAGAAATATACATTCTAGTTCTGTAAATACTTCTATTCGTTATGTAGTCCAGACAAGTCTTAAGCTTCCGATAGCCATATGCCTCAACTTTCGGTCACTAGCAGTCTTTTTTGTTATGGACAGCTGCAGCTTTCTTGAGGTTATAAGGCATTTTTCATTTTTTATGGCTTTACATGTAAAGTGCTGGATGTCCTACAAGAGGGAAGAGTTTCCATCAAGTTCGATCTTATCTCCTGACCCATTGTTGAATCCATTGTTGATATTCCCGTCCTTTTACCAAAAAGCACAAACGGGATTAGAGTAGAAAGGTTTTATTGCTTTAGCTTGGGGACGACTACATTTGTTTTCTAAACTCAGCCTTAGTAAGAACTCAAGAGGCAAAAAAGTGGACGTGGACTAAGACAGTATGTTAGATGTAAATTTCCAACTGGGCGAAAAATGTCCGGACCAGGATGCACTGGCGGCTTCAGCCAGGAGGTCCCGGGTTAGAATCCTGGTCCGGACATTTTTTGCGCAGTTGGAAATTTACATCTAATATGATTTGTTTACCAATTAGAATAATTGTGTTAATATTAATCTAATACAGTATGTTTTGCTTTCTTCCTTATTCTTCACAGAGATGTGATACAAAGATAATGAATCAGTAGTAACATATACACGGAGCAGATGGTATACACGCATTGAAATCCATTCTATTGTTAGAAATGTATGGCAGCCTATTAAAAGGACCTTTAAAATAAGTGTTTCGAAATCATTGTTAAAAATATTAATTTCATTGCCGTTTGAAAATCATTATTCTGAGTGTTCTTGCAATTCAATTTTTGCAAATAGCAAGTTCCCGAGATAAATATATTTTATGATTTTCCTTTCTAATGTAAGTCGAGTTTGTCTAATTTGCACATGTTCACATGACTGTAAAATAAAGAAATTTTAAAGGCGTCCTACTGGGAAAAAATCGTAGTGTACACGGTACCTTTAAGATATAAAAAAATGTATATATTTTAATATCACGTCAAGGAAAAATATATATAATTGAAGGTTCAAACAATGCTAGACAAAGCGCTTAATGAGTTTTAGACATATAATATTGAAATTATTAAATGATTAAAAATCAATAGAATTACGTACTACCTTTCTAATAACACTTATTTTACACATGTGGAAAATTCTCTAACAGAGCAGTCTACAAGTGTTGAGGCCAGGAATCGAATTCAGGACCTCTACCAAAGCTTTACCAACTGAGCTATCCTAGATGATCCTCGAAGAAACAATTTACCCCGACTTTATTTTAAAATAATATTTGGTCTGCATGGTTACCAGTTTAAGGAAAAGAATTGCTTTAACAGTGACTACGTAATGGTAGTTTATTAATTATCTCAAATATCCTGATTGCTTTATATTTATCTCAAAATGTATGATTGACAGAGAATAAACTCCAACACTTCTTTTATAAAATATTTATATTGTATTTTTTTTCTTTCATTTTCCATATTTCCTTTTATTAAGGGCGGTCAATTCTTACATTCTGAGCGTTATTATCCATACTTAACAATCATTTGCCCAATTTTCAGTATTTTTCTTTTCAGTAATCCCATTTCACATACCGCAATTTTTCCCTCTTAAAACAAGAATTAATCGTAACAAAAACTGCAAAATTATATGTTCTATGTAAATATTGAACTAATTTGCTACACCGCATTTCAACTACAAAGTAATAAACAGATGTATTTTAATACATAATTTTAATAGCTACGATATTCTAATTGACTTTTCCCTTTTTGATATTTCGAATTTTCTTTTACTAAAAAATGTTAGTTTTGATCTAAATCCAGCGTTTTCTTCTGCATAAATAATATTCATTTATATTTATCTCTATCTATTACCATTTAAATTATCATGTAGAGAATAAATTTATCATACTATGAAAAACATGTCTGTTTTGTTATTCAACCCAATCATACCTAAATAAAAATGTGGTTACATATAAATTCATTATATTTTCTAAATTGCATGCATAATTCTAAGAAAGTCGGTATTTTAAGTCTGCGATTAACCATTAGTGCAACAACATTCGCATGAAATAGCATTTATGCACCTTTCGCCGAATCTCATAAGTATATTGATATTTATTATTCCCTTTATTCTACTTTAGTCTCTCCAGAAGTTTCTCTTCACCTCGGGGCCAACATTAAATATTCCACCATCAAAGAAGGCAATGATGTTTATCTGGAATGCATTATAAAGGCAAATCCACCTGTAACGGAACTAGTTTGGTTCTTTAATGAAGTTCCTTTCTATGGAAACGCTTCCGCTGGAATTATCATATCAAATCAGTCTCTAGTTCTTCAAAAGGTTCGAAAAGAACATCGAGGGAGATACAAGTGTCTTGCGTCAAATACGGAAGGTCAGGGACAAAGCAAAGATTTATTACTGGAAGTGAGATGTAAGTATTTTGGTACATATATTATGTATTCTTTATGCAATGAGTGTGCTAACTATATCTAACCTATATGTAAAATCCTTATGAAATGAATAAAATCCTTATGAAATGAATCTATGAAACGATTTTATGAAACGACCGATAAAATTTCAAATTGGCTAATTCTCCTAGAATATGAAAGGTTTTGGTGCGAAATTAATACTAAATTTTCGTATCTATCAACAGGATTCAAAACTGGTATTATAATTTTAAATTTGAATTAGTTTTCGAGAAATTGATTTTTTTCTAATGTTATTGATATTTTATAGTTGATGACAACTCAATTATTTCCTTTTTGTGTGAAAATGGAAAGAACATGCAAAAACTAAGGGATTATTCGATATTTTCTTTTTCATTATTTTCAAATTGAAATTGAAATTATCTTTTATTTCAATCTATAATGAAACAATATTTTGATTAAATTATGTTTTTCATGAAAATTTAAAAAAAAAAAAAGTTAGATATTTTTGTCGTCTTTTGCAAATTTAAATCGAAAGCTGAAATTCAAAATGATCCAAAGAGTAAAGAGAAAGAATGTCCGAATATTATATATCGTCATATTTAAATTATGTAAAATAAATTTATTTTTACGCGCGAAAAACTTTTAATGGTGACTATTACATCATAATTAAAAAGATCAATTCTCAAAAACATTTTTAAATTAAATAGTATATTTAACCGGGAATCTTACAAGCAAAAACGTTTATATTAAATGAATTATTACATTAGAAATGCATTTAATAGCGAAAATTACATCATATATTCTAACGATATATTTAAAACAATTTTCATTCCGGAGAGTTTTAATGTAACGTCACATGGTGTAAAAAAAAACGTGTCTATCAAATTTGTTTATATATTACATCACTTGATGCAGCATAAATACATTTAAATCTATGCACAAAATACATTTGTCTTATTTTGTGCAAATTAGTATTCGATAAATATATATTAGAAAATTCGGATATATTTTTTAAATTAATATAAACAGTATACATTGTGTAAATAACATGGAAAATGGATAATGGTGTATTAAAATAAAGAAAATTATTATTGAATAAGTGATCCTATTTATTATTATTATTGAATAAGTGATCCTATTTATTATTATTATTGAATAAGTGATCCTATTTATTATTATTATTGAATAAGTGATCCTATTCATTATTATTGAATGAGTGAAACTCGATCTAAACATTCAATATAACTGCAATTTTTCAAAACACAATGCTTTTGAGTACCGTGGTTCAGAAAGTTATTCCTAAGCAGTCGGAGTTTTTAACTTCAAACCTAATAAACCGGGTGGAGACTACACAGAATGTCACCTCATCGAGTTGACGGCTTAAATTCAGGATTAGAAAGAACATGTTTAAAATAATAAAATGCTACTGATCTGCCAAGAATTTTTTTTGTAGAAATCAACTGCAGACGCGCTTGCAGTGGTTCATCGGTAGGTTTTTCACTGTGTCTTCCTGCACATAAAGATATGAAAGCACTGAGAGCACTTCATGGAAAACCCAATGGTAAACCTATCACTAAACCACTAAAATCGGTTTTATATGTGTTTTCCATGAAGATATGATTTCGTAGACCAGTTACATTTTATTATGGGAAACGAGATTTATTTAGTCATGGTATTTCAGCCATCAACTCCATGAGGGCATGGTTTGTGCAGCCGCCTGCCAGACTAGAAAAGGAAAATAATGTCCATAACGTCGTTATGAAAGCAAGAAAGATAGCGGCATTTTAAACCTAAACATTTTATACTAGCAAACCCCGCGGCTTTCCTCGCGTAATATTTGAAATATGCCAAGTAATATTTATATGTCTAATTTTTATTAAAAGGTACTAACTAAATTTTTATTTTATTAAAAGGTAATATTTTATTTTATTAAAATGTTTTTCTTATTAAAAGGTACTTATTACTTTTAGGAATAATTCAAATATTACTATTTAAAACACAGTTTGATTAAACATCATTATTACAATGCATTAGTCAGAAATGAGACTTAAATTAATAAAACGAAATAAAACTAAATAAATGATAATTTAGAAAATATTTTGAAAATTTTATGCTCAATTAATACTCATTTCAGTATTCATTTGAAGTTTTGAATTTTTTTAGAAACCATCTTCTTACATCAAATTAACTATCATGTCAAATTCTAAGTCCTACAACCTCGCTCAACCTAAAGGGCTATGCTGGAATAGGAAATATCACCATTAATTTGCCAACATTAATTTTGAAATATGTTTGTTATTTCCTAATATTCTACAGAAACGTAATTTAGAAAGCTTTTAAAGGCCTTTTTTAGAACGTTTGTTGTTCCTGTGAACCCGGTGTTGTTGTTCCGGTGGTTTTATCATCGGCATAAAATATAGCCTGTGTCGGATCAGAGACTGTTACCATTGATTCGCAACTATTACTTTTATAATCGGCTTATATTCCCTGAAATTGCATAGAAATCGTAATTTAAGACTTTTTTAGAATGCTTTTCGCACCTTCCCTTCGTTTGATCTTCGTCGCACCTTCCCTTCGTTGCCTTTTTAATTCGAATTTATTTTCGACAGCCCAAATATACCTTATGTTTGAGCAGGTGCTATTACCAAAGATTTGTCATTTTTAAAATCAGTTTGGTATTTTATAAGTTTGCTTAAAAATTGTAATTTATAACACTTTTCGCTCACTTCATCTTTTTAAATTTGGAATTTTCTTTCGACATGTTCTTAGAAAACAGTTGCATCTTGTAAGTAAATACCATGCCATACTTCAAAGTGTTAGACCCCTCAGTTGTGCAAAAAACGCAAATTAGAACATCTTTTGCTTTTGCAACACTCAGATGGTAGTGACAGCAACATAAAATATAACCTATGTTATAGCAGGGACTGTCGGCATTGATTTGCAACCATTACTTTTGAAATAGCTTTGGTATTTACTGAGCTTGAGTAGAAATCGCAATTTAGAACACTTTTAGAACGCTTTTCCCGATTTTTCACCCCTTTTTAAATTTCCAATTTCTTCGAAACTGATCTTAAAGATCATTTATATCTAATAAATATGTACCTTGCCTAATTTTAAGTTGCTAGCCCCTACCGATCGCAAAAATCGAAATTTAGAACGCTTTTTTGCTCCTGCATCGTCTAGGTGATAGTGATACCGACATAAAATAGCGTCTATGTTATAGCAGAGGCTGTCAGTATCAATTTCCTACCATTACGTTTGAAATCAGTTTGATTCTTCCTGAGATATTGCTGACAAATCGGCATTTAGAACGTTTTCAGAACGCTTTTCGCGCATTTTGCTCCATCATCTCCTCTGGCGTACTGGAAACACATATAAAATATAGTCTATCTTGGAGCAAGATCTGTCACCATCATTTTTACACCATTATATTTGAAATCGGTTCAGTACTGCCTGAGATTGGATAGAAATCGCAATTTAGAACGTTTTTTACAGCGCATTTTGACGCCCTTTTAAATTTCATTATTTTTTGGAAATGTCCTTGGAGATCATTGATATCTTATCACTAACTACCATTCCAAATTTCACGATTCTAGGTCCTTCCATAACGCAAAAACCGCAATTTAGAATGTTTTTCTCCTGCACCTCTTTTGGGGTAGTGGCACCGACATAAAACATATCCTATGTTGGGGCGAGAGTTGTCACTATCATTTTGACGCCATTATTTTTAAGATTGGTTTGGTATTTCCTGAAATTGTGTAGAAACCACCATGTAGAACCTTTTTTAAAACGCTTTTCGCGCATTTTCATCACCCCTTTTTAATTTCGAATTGTTTAAGGACTATTCTTAGACATCCTTTATATCTAATAAGTAGCTAATATTTAAAATTTCATATTTGTGGGCCCTTCAGTATCGCAAAAATCGCATTTTTAAAACGTTTTTTGCTCCTGCACATCCTTTCGGATAGTGGCACCGACATAAAACATAGCCCATCTTGGAGCAAGCTTTGGTGTCATTTTGACACCAATATTTTTAAAATCGGTTTGGTGTTTCCTGAGATTGTGTAGAAACTACCATTTAGAACGTTTTTTTAGAACGCTTTTTGTGCATTTTCACCCCTTTTAAATTTCGAATTGTTTAAGAACTGTTCTTAGACATCATTTATATCTTATAAGTAACTAATATTCGAAATTTCATATTTCTAGGCCCTTCAGTAATGCAAAAATCGCATTCTTAGAACGTTTTTTGCTCCTGCACCCCCTTAGGGGTAGTGGCACGGACATAAGATATAGCCTATGTTCTAAGTTGGACTAACACCATCGTTTTGATACCATTACTTTTGGAATAGGTTCGGTAGTTCCAGAGCTTACCTCCTACAAATAAACAATTTTTTACATCTTTATAATATTAGTATAGAAGTATAGATGAACTAATTTTCAAATGTGTAATTGCCCTGGCTTATCAATCCTGAAAACAGCCGTCGTTTGTTATTACAGTGATGGATGAGGCCTTGGTAATCAAAAAAGGCTCCATTCCAAAGTAAAAGCATTGTAATCCGTTTACAGACGATACCCGTTTTTATAGTGCAATTCCACAGAAAAATATCATTTTTTGTGAGGGGGGGGGGTGAATTAATCTTATAATATGTTTAATTTAATGGTATGATTGGAAAACGGGATATTTTTATGTTCTATAATAAAATCCTAATAAAAAGGCATTGCAAATTACTGTTTACAAACAAAGTTAAGTACCATCTTTGTAAAGTGATAATGTTACGTCAGTTACACGTATAAATGCCATTATTTTCTTTTTTATTATTCAGAAATTAATAAAACAAGTTACTGTTATAATTTGGCATTACTTAGTGTTGTTCAGAACATTCAATCACTTTTTTTAACGGGATAGTTTTGATAATTTTTACTCTTCAATGAAGGCAGAAAAAATGTTTATATATTTTATGTTACGTCAGTTACGGAATTTTGAATTGCAATTTTTGGGGACTAAAACAGAGATTGAAATAATATGCAGGTATTTGGGTATTACGTCCTTAGTAAGAAATATTTTCAATTTTAAAATTTTGTTCTAGCTTTATTAGTAATTTTTCTACATAGTTGTTAAAACAAAATTCGATGATCAAATGTTACGTCAGTTACGATGGAATTGCCCTATAGTGATAATATCATTCAGTCTTTAGTAACCTGGTAATATTTTTTCAACAAAGCATATTGTTACATTTTTAGAGGCTTTGAAGTCCGAACGGGGGTTGGCGTGCATAGCGCACAGGGCACAGAGCCCCCTAGTATTTATGTAGATAAACTGTTCATTTTAAAATGTTCTGTAAATAAATAGTCAGATGTTCATGTCTCATTAGTTAAATATAATCACGATATTAACATATGCGTAAATATGAGTAAAAAATGAAACTCTACTGACAAGACTAAATAATTTTAAATATTAATACAATTATTTGAAATGCATTATAAAAACAAATACACCGGTGACGGAAGCAGAACGCTTCGCTGAAAGTCCCTCATAGCGACATTTCATGTTATTAATCCATAGGAAATATTAAAAAAGCGATTGGTATCAATCCCGAAAACAGCCATCATTTCTTATTACAGAGATGCATGAGGCCATAGTAATCAAAAAATTCTGAATTCCAACGTAAAAACATGGTAATCCGATTACAGACGATAGCCGTCTTTATAGTGATAATATCATTCAGTCTTTCCTAACCTGGTAATATTTTTTAAACAAGGCATATTATAACATTTTTAGAGGCTGTGAAGCCAGGACGGGGGTTGGCGTGCGTAGCTTGCAGGGAGCAGATCCCCCTATTATTTATGTCAATAAACTGTTAATTTTAAAGTTTTCTGTAAATAAATAGTCAGATGTTCATGTCTCATTAGTTAAATATAATCTCGATATTAACGTATGCGTAAATATGAGTAAAAAATGAAACTTTCCTTACAAGACTAAATGATTCTAATTATTAATACGACTATTTGAAATGCACTATGAAAACAAATAGACCGCTGACTGGAATAGAACGTTTCGCCGAAAGTCATTCATAGCGAAATTTCAAGTTAATCCATAGGAAATATTAAAAGAGCAATTACTATTTATCTAGTATAATTATTAAAGTTCGGTTTTAATCATCTAAAAGTAGGTGTCAGATGGCAACGATTTACGTTTTAAAATTTTTCTTAAAATTTCTTAAAATGTTTAAGTAGTTTTAAGAGGATGATAACATTACATCAGGCGGAAATTTCGAAGTTTACATTTTTTTAATATTTAAAATTAACGAAGACAATTTATAGAAACGCACACGTTTTTTCTAGAGTTTACTTTCTGATAGTGAAAATTGTATTTAAATATTATATTAGGTATTGAGTATTTGACCTTTAAAGTTTTCCTATAGGTGAATACAGGATTTCCATATTGGGACCTGCATCGAAGCGAATCCATAATAAACTTCCAATTTACGAAAACCCTTCCACTGGAGTTATCACGTGAAATTTGTCTTTCATATTTTAATTCTTTGAACAACAATATAATTTTCTTCATTAAGACATTATTTTATTAATATCTTACTTTCTGTAATATTAAAAGAATTTTCTTTACATATACCCTGTTGCATATTCATTTCACTGGACATTTTTAACTACTTTGTTTGGATAAATTTACAGAGAAACATAAATACATTTATGACAGGATCCGTTTATTTTTTTTAAAAAAAAGAGTTTTTTCTGTCCTTTAACGAATTTATCTTTATAATAATTTAAGTTATAAAGTAAAAATAATATATTAATGAATTAAATATATTTACATATTAATCATTTCATAAAAGCTTCCACAGTGTAAAATTATTAATAATGTATGTTTTATAAATTTGTGTATTTTTATACGTTACAAAGCTTGATAATCATCCTTATCCATTTGCATTATCCTTTATTAAGTTATACATTTTTCAGTAAATAATTATTTATGTAAAAAGATTATTTAAAAAGGTGGGTCTTATTCAGGCTTAGATAAAACTTATTTTTATTCATTGAAGTATTATTTTGTTTTACGTTTACCAAATTTTATATACTTAAATTTATGTAAATCTCTTTTCACCTTTAGGATTAAAATGAGATTTGGTTACACATTGGTCATTGAATATGTTTTTTTTTTTTTTCATATTTAATGCTTATTGTAATATGTCTACAGAAATAACTTAGTAAAAAAGTAGTTGCAGAATGTTTTAAAAGTTGAATTTTGTTTACATAAATTTTACGATAATAAAATACGAGGTAAAATAGACCACATTTTTAAAAAGAAATTTCTTTAAACGTTAATATTTTTAGGAATACTTGCAAATTATAAAGTTCACTTAAGTCATGCTTTTGTTTTCGAAAAAAATAAATCAAATAGTGTTTAACACATCTTGATAGATTTTGTTTGAATTTCTAAATAAAAGAATTTAAAAATGAAGTAGTATTGAATTTTACTTATGAATTGTCATATTTTCTCTTTTTTTAAAAAATATATAGGAATACATTATCAATTATATCTACCTAACTAAAGGAAGATTGTAGCAACTCGTAAAAAAACAAGTTCTGCTAAGGCATATTAAAAGATTTAGACCCACAATCACACAATAATTTCTAAATATTTTATTATTATTATTATTTCTAGAAGAGGGAATTAAATGGATATTAAAAGATTTAGAGTATTTCATTGAAAAATCACACAAACATTTCTAAATATTTATTATTATTATTATTATTATTTCTAGAAGAAGGAATTAAATGGATATTAAAAGATTTAGATCATTTCATTGACAAATCACACAATTGTTTCTAAATATTTCTTTTATTAATATTATTTGTAGAAGAAGAAATTAAATGGATTTGTTGAATAATCTCTTTTAATAATTTTTGGAACTCCTTGAATGAACTATGAAACTAATTACTAATCATAACACATTCTGGAACTATGTAGTGCAATGTATATCTTTGCAACATTCAAGCGTAAATAATGATATTCATTACACGACGTAATCAAGCGTAGTATAACGCATTGATAGTTATGTGATGTGTATAGTTAAGGAGCATTATATGTGATAATATACATTAATAAATGAAATAGTACATAATTTTTTACTTTCATTATCAGTACATGTTTAAATATAATAATAATCTGCGTAACGTTAATTCAATATCAGATTTGTTTGAGAAATGCAGTATTGGTCATTAATAATTCCTGTGAACATCTTGTGAATTTATAACAATTTTAAGGATGAATTATTAATGAATAATTAACTCTTATTAAAGTAGTTAATATTCGCAGGGTAATTAAAAGAAGAGATTTAGAATGCTAGTGTAAATTCTTGTTGAAGATATATTGTTACTTATCTTTATACGAAATATTTGTTTTAGATAAAGGTGAATCAGCTATCCTTTGCATTTATTCTAGTCCCTTTGTTCCTTATTGAAAGAAACAATGAAAAACTTTTTAAAGCTAATAATTGTAGTATGTATTTAGCCGGGATAATAGCTATAAGATTAAACTATGTTTTAAAAGTGAAGAATTTCAAAATAATACCTTCGTGTTTTTCCTCTTAACATAGGGAATAAACTTGCCGTGCCATACATATTTCTTAACTAGATAACATTGGAGAAGAAAATGAAGCAAAAAATGACCATAGAATCTACAAAACACTATCTACTAACACTAAAAACAAAATGTGATGCGGTTTAGGCCATCTATAACCAAATTAATCTAGTAAGCATGCCAAAAGTAACTTTGAGGTAATTATTGATGTATATTCTTTAATTATTCAGCTGCTTTTTTGTAGAACTATTGTTGATTCACCAACTTATCATATGTTTCTAACGATTAACACCTAACAACGCGAAATCGTATGCTTTTAATACAAAATGGATCATGCTGAAGGTATTATATTGTTTCTTTTAGATGCACCAACGTGCAGACCAAGTCAGAAGAATCTATATGGTGTAGCCAGGACAGAAACTGTAAATATCTCATGTGAAGTAGAATCGGATCCATCTGATGTTACCTTTCGATGGGCTCTCAATAACACTGTTGAAAACATGGAGTTGCATAATTTCACATCTGATGGAATTAAAAGCACTCTCACTTTTACTCCTAGGACAATGTTAGAATTTGGTGCTATTTTGTGTTGGGGAATTAACTCCGTTGGAGAACAAAAGGACCCCTGCGTTGTACGAATCATACCAGCTGGTGAGTATATAATGAGTTCCTTTTTTTTATTAAAAAGTCTTAAAGGAAATGTTCTTCTTCTTTTTTTTTTAATATAATACTTTTAGTAAGAAAAACGAACTTTTAAAAGTTACAAAAAGTTAAATATTTCTTGGAAAAGTAAGGAATTTATGATACATCATCAGCTTTAAAATTTATAATTCATCATCAGTTTTAAAATGTATTATACATCATCAGTTTTTCTGATACATCATCAAGAAAAAAAGATTGTTATTAAAATTATATTTATTCATTTCAATTCTTTTTTTATTAAGCAAGGAAAACATCAAATATCTGTCTTATTATAAAACCCTCCTGTAACTTTAAATGATCCGATTGTCTTTTGTCCTATCAGTCTTCTCTCATTTCTCTATAAAAGTATTGAACGTGTCATCGGATCCAAACTAAATGATTTTTTTACACGGAAATAATAATCTCCTACCGGAGCAATATGGCTTTCCAGACGGACATTCCACACAACACCAGTATTTACGCGTTCTGGAGTTTCTTAGCGAAAACGTCAACACGGAAAAGACCACTGCTCCGTCATTTTTAAACATCCTCAGAACCGTAGATGAAGTCTTGCACGAATGCCTCATATACAAATTAACCGTCCAAACTAATACATCTCATAAATTCATACCTTGGCGTTCATTCTTTTTCCGTCCGCATAAACAATACATTGTCTAAACTCCGCTGCATTAATTGCGCACAATTTCGTTTTGACCCTTTTACACTTTTTAAATTTATAACTTAACGATAGTCCCCATACCGTGCTCACTTTACACGCATTTCATGCGGACGGACTACTATTTACGCCACTGCATTTCATCATTACTTTCTTTATAAAAATCTTCAACTCTAATCTAATATTTTAATTGAACGATGCTATCTATTGCGCATCATGATAAAATAAAGTAAAATTGCTGCTGTGTACACCTCTCGATCATTTATCTTTGCGAATAATCTCACTGCCTTTTGGTCAGATAATACTTTGTACTTTGGGGTTATCATTATCAAACGCCTTACATTTCGTAAAACAAATCATTAGTATTCGTGAAAAAGTCGCTGGGCTTTCAAAATCTTCCAAATAGAAATGTAAAATGCAATTAATTAAATATATATACAGTGGCGGTCAAAAGTATCCGGCGAGTTAGTTTATTTTATTTGTTTGTCAGAACGTTTCGGCGAAGTAGAAGCGCAATTGCTTCAAAAGTTAGTAATATGTAAATGACCTCTTACCACATGATCATTTTGATTGCATACCCAAGATACTTTATGCAAAGGGAAGGAATCCGAAATTCGCGTGTGCAAAAGTTTCCGGATATTAGCATTCGTTAGTTTTTGCTATCGGTAAAGTGTTTTTTTTTTTTTTTTTTGGCCGTGTTTGTTAATTTATCAACTTGTAGAACGTAGTTGAAATTCAAAAATGAAAAATTCAACAATTATTGTTCGTAAACGAGTGATTTGTTTTTTTTTTTTGTTTTTTTTTGCTAAAGGGCCAATCCTCTCGTGAGATTGCGGCAAATTTATCAACCAGAAAATCAATTGTGAACGATATTTAAAAAAAATATATAAAGATAGGCATGGCCTTTAGAACTTGCCACGGTCCGGAAGAGCCCGGAAAACGACTATTCGTGTGGACAATATTATCAGGAGAAAAGTGGTTGAGGACCCGCATAAAAATGCGGCTGCAATATCCCTCGATTTACGGACCGAAAATATTGCTGAAATAAGTCTGTCAACCGTGTCAAGACCCTTATGCGACGTAAGACATTATGGAAGAGTCAGTGTTAAAAAACTTTTCACAAGTAAAAAAAAATCAGAGGGCCCGACTGGCGTTTGCCAAGGAGCACAAAGCTGGTCAAGTGAAAGCTTGAAAAAAGTACTATTTTCCGATGAAAAGAAGTTCAACATTTTTGGGAGTGAATACAGACATTACGGCCGCCGACGATCTAAAAACAAAATATATGACTCTAGATATGTTATTCCTACAATGAAGTATGGCGGAAGACACGTTATGGTATGGGGAGCATTTTCTGGAAAAGGTGTCGGTCCGTTAGTTGAAACCGCGGCAAGATGGATAATGCAATGTATAAGGATATCTTGCAAAATTATTTTCTGCCATATGGAAGGAAAAATTGTGGTCGCAACTCTTTGTTTCAGCATGATAACGACCCACAGCATACATACAAGCTCGACAAGTAGTAGCTTTCGCACAACAAAATTCCGCTTTTGAAATGGTCAGCGCAGTCACCCGATCTGAACCCTATACAAAATCTTTGGAACGAACTTGAAAAGCGTGTGGATAATTATAATTATTCCAATTCAGCAGAATTTTCTCAAAAAATTGCAAGAAGAGTCGAAAAAACTTACCATGCATGATCTTCAACCGTTCACTGATTCGATTCCATGTCACTTATTGCTAAAGGTATGACGACAAAATACTAATTGAAAAAGTTGTTTATCACTGTTATTTTCTATTAAAACACCATTTGTTTCCAAACTTTCCACGATGGCCTGAAACTCTTGAGAACATGCGTTTTCCTTTGCAATTAATTTTATCAATAATATTTATTGATAATAATTTGTTATTCCATAAATAAGTTCTTAACTAATATGTCAATAAATTGCACAAGTATAACATTGAGATTCCTCTTCGTACTAGTATACTTACAATTTAACCAAAACATTTATGCTGGCCGGACAATTTTGACCGAAAAAAAAAAAAACAGTGCTGAACAGTGAAGCAGCGGTTAAGGGGTTACCTAGTTGTCATCAACTTCACACCCAGTCTGTATATTGTGATGTCATATATTATAAAAATTCAGCCATTGGGAAAAAGTAAAGGTGTAGTTATTTACAACTACTTAAAATAAGAAAAGTTAAAAATATTACTAGTATAGGTGCTTTAAAATAAAGAGAAATAAAAGTTAATATAAGTTTAAAAACATGAAAGGAGAATAGTGTTATATTAAAATATATGTATAACTGCTTTTACTAAAACTGCTATGAAAAAAGAGAAAAGATGTTAAGGAAAATAAAAGTTAGCACTAGTTCAAGATTACGCTCGCCCCACCAGTGGCCGAGAGGTTCTGCTCTCGAAGCTGGTAGACGGGAGGTGCTGGGTTCGATCCGAATCGCGCCCGTCGGCCTAATCGTTCGGAGTTTTCGTGGTTTTCTTTGAACCTTGGTTCTCCAAGCGTTAATACGGGTTAGGTTCCCTTAGACAGACTTCCACGGAAGGCACTTCCCCACCCTTAGGGCCTATATCCCACGTGCTGATAATTGGCCGACATAAATACAACCAACCAACCAACAATCAAGATAACGCTCACCAAGCATGAGCAAGAAAAGCGGTTAAGAAAGGCAGCAAGGCTGCATACATTAACAAAAAAGTCACTGATCAGGGCAATATATTTTTTTCCCTATATAAATATATACAGAAGTTTTTTTGTTTTTTTAACCATTTGGAAAAATTGTTATTGCTCTCGTCAGGGTAGGAAATCAAAAGCATATCTGAACGTTTTCATTGGTTTAATCCGCAATTTATTCGTTATCTGATTGGTATATACAGTAATCTGTATTTCCCTTTGGTTTCAACAACGATGGACAACAGATTGTTGCCACTATGACAAAAAAGTAATAAAAACTACAAAAAAAATTAATAAATCAGAAACAAATAGAGATACAGCTTTCAAACAAATTGCATTTAAAAGTACGTTTTTTTCTCTATCCGACGGTATAAAAAGTAATATTGTCGGATGTTTAGAAGTTTAAGAATGAAATTTTATTTAAAATTGGTCGTGAGATTTTTTGGAAATCTGATGATAGAAAAGCCTTTTCCCGAACAGCCAATGAAATGCTTGCCTATTACATAAGTTTCATAGGAAATGTGACGAGCGGCAGGCGATATTTCTTGCTTGCAATTTTTACGTGTAATAACACTATTAATTTTTAATTCATGGCGTACGTAATGTATGACCAGCTCCGTAGAAGTTTAAAAATTTACAGTACCGAAAATTGTAAAACTGAAATTTCTTTTAAAATTTGTTCACGATGGGTCCAGGAAGGTTATCGTTTAATCCATGGCGTACGTAATGTAGGATCAACTCCGTGCGATTTTTTATGTCTTAAATTTTAGTCTTTGAAAGAATCATTTTCCGAATGGTCGTTGTAGTTTGTTAAATTGCTTTTTTTTTTTTTTTTTTTTTTTTTTTTATAAAAAAGTAAAAAAAAAAAGATGAGATAAAAATGAAAAAAATGACAAAAATATCCTATTTAAATCAAACAAAGTTTTCGCTAAAAAATAACTGGTGGGAATAACCAAATACTATTAATTAGACGGAAAATTGCATGCCCGAGTATTTCTCGGATTGCGCAGCGAGATGGTTAAAACTCTGGCTGCTAATCTCGCATTTACCAGAACAAAATTATCGACCTTTTATACACTTCTAATCGACTTATCTTCTGTTTCTTGAGTTGAAGACACTTCTTTACCATTTTAATTAAATCTTTATATTTTTATTGCATTACATTTATAGTACTACTGTTAGACTTAAATTTTATGGCTCTTCTAAGATGTGTTACACAAATGTTCATCGAAATTGAGTGGAGTTGTATTGTAATTGGGTATTCCCTCAAATTTCAAATGTTTACCTATTTATCTGCAGAAATTCACTATGACTCGACTTTAGCACCAACTATTGAAAATGATCGCGTTCTTTAACATTATTTGACCATGAAACCTATTTTTTTCTGTTGTTTCCTTCGCAAACATTTATTTTATATATTTTATAATTTAAATATATAACTATATAAAATTCTTATACGTTATTTTTCTCTTTTATATTTATGCTCTTGGTACAAACAAAAACAAAATGTATGGCTATTATTGAAAAATGCACTACTGTCTCCTTCCTCCTAAATCTCGAATGCTTTGAACAATTAGAAATTTTATTATTTTACATTTTTAAGTTTTTTTAATTGTAAAGATGGTAAAGTTGCGTATTTTTTTTCTTTTTAATTTAAATTTTAACGCTATCTTAGACGCATTCCTATCTTTAATTAGAATGACATACACTGTTATGTAGTTTAAACTACAGCCATTCTTCTTCTCTCTTATAGCTTTCCTAAGTTTAAAAAATACCGTCTCCTAGACAGGGCGTATTCTTGTCGTCAATTAGAAAGCCCAAAAAATTCCTAAACTCTTCAACTGTTCAACAGCAGAATTTATGTCATAATTATGGCAGAAATATTTATGTGTTTAAACCGGTGTAACTGCTGTCCTACGTACTTAGGTTGCGTTATTCCTTTATATTCTGCGTACGTAGCAAAACGCCCATCAATGTCAGTAAAATAGATTATTAAGATGAGCGAAGCGAATTTTCTACTAGGCTTCACAAATTACATTTTGTCGTACACTTTACAGGAAAAAAAAAAAAAAAAAAAAAAAACTATTCAGTATTTTGACTTGAAATTAAACATAAAATTAAATTATCATCTGTAGATTTGCACAATATTATTTTTTTTTTTTTTACAGTAACTTTTTTACAGTACAGTCTTTTACAGTAAAGTTTTTTACCTTAAAAAGTATTATTTTAATTAATTTATTTTACATGCTTTTTCATTACGGACGCATTTTTGTAAATAAAAAATGAAACACGAATGTATTTAGAAGAAAACATAAATCATGGAGTTAGTCATTATAGATAGAATCATGATTAATTAAACATATTCACGATTTTTTTATGAAATTTAAAAAAAAAATCTTTATTATGAAAATTATAGCATATTTTTAATCAATTAAAATTTGTGAAAATTCAGTTATTTGCATTTAATAATAAAAATATTTTTCAGTGTTAAGAATTCAGATACACAATTTTTTCATATTATGTGAAAACATTTACGCAGGCGATACTTACGCATTTTGAAAAAAATATATTATGATTTTTCTTTTTTTTTTTTTTTTTTTTTTTTTTTTTTTTTTTTTTTTTTTTTTTTTTTTTTTATAAAAGAGCAACAAAAAAATTGTAAACAAATAAGATTAATTGTTAAATTCTATATATCATAAACTATCTGTTCAGCCCGTTCTATGCACGGTAGCTCATGAATTTAAGTCTAAAACTATAATTAAAAATAATTTGATTTAGTCACATATTTTACTATTACTGTGTCTTTATTTTAATGAAATTAAATTCATCATGTTACTAAGGCAGCAGGCGATAAAAACGATATCTTTGGAATAAGGGAATATTTTTTTATATATATACTAGGGGGCTTTGCCCCCTACGAGCTACGCTCGCCAAACCCCGTTCAGGGACACCAAAATCTAAAAAGCACGCTAATTTGATTGGCTTTAAAAATATTGAATTAAAATTAAAACAGTAGCGATCTATCTCTCTGTAAACGGGTTTCCATTCGTTTTTCTTGGATTGGGGATTTTTAAGACCATATCTGCTGCTGTTAAAAGATACAATGGCTGTTTTCGTATTTAATTAAAAAAATAGTTAAACATTCGAATATAAGCTAATGTAAAATGAATTAAGTAAACAGTGTCATTGTCTCCCGGTATTTTTTAACAGCGCTATAAGATAGTTCTTTTAAATAATTCATTTTAAATGTATCGTTTTAAATCTGACGTAATTTATACCAAAGTTTTATTTCTCTTATTAATATTCACGTGAAAATATTTTTGTTGTTAGAAGGAAATATTATTTGCGCTGTCTTCGAATTCACGATAATAGTTGAAAATATTATCTCAAAATATCAAGTAAATGTTTCGCGCAGATTTATTTTTTAATTTAAATTGTTTTGCCATATTTTTGGCCATTTTAAATATGACGTAATTTCCTCCATTTACAGATTTTAACGCATAGTAATGATTTTTTTATTTTAACATTTTGTTTCTCTTTTAAAGTTCCAGTGTAAATATGGTTCTTATGACGCAATTTTCCTGCTTTTAACATGTAATCATTGAATTCTAATTTTAATTTTTTTTCTATTTACAATAGTCCCGTGTAAATAAAATTTTAATTTGAAGTAAACATTGTTTGCGCTGTTTATACAGTTGGCAACAGTTTAAATTAATAACATTTTTTAAATTTGTAAAAAATATCTCTCGAAATACTGAAAATTTGAATTAAAAATAGAAATAAAACCTCAAAAAATAGTCAAATAAAAAAAATAAATGCAATCTGCACACCGTGAACTTATAATTATAAAATGATTAAATTCTCATGTATAGTTTTTGCTCCAATAAAACTTTTTTAATGAAACGATTTGGTCAACTTTAGCATTAAATATCTCTGAAAGTAATTCTTCGATTTGAAAACTGTCTGCATCAGCGTGTTTATCAAATCTTTCTTTATAATACCAACGATTTCCATATTTTTGTATACGACATTTTTTTTTTAATATTAACAAAGAAAGGCCATGCTCAAGGCATACTTAGATACTACTACAAGCAGACTGATTTGCGTTTAATGTATGAAGTCGCTCGCCAGAGGACTCTGATACCCTGCCCAAAATTGAAATTTGACTCTGACCGTAACTGAAACAACCTGGGAAGGGTAGATATGTAAACAAACACCAAAATTATGTCATGTCGCCATGGTTACGTTTACAATTCTGCTGACATTCCAATCAAGCTTAGAAATGACAGCTAATTCGAATACAGCTGTTAAGGTTATTATAAACTGTCCATATCAATGTAAATGTAAAGTTCTATTTATTTAAGTGACTAATATAATGTGTTTCTCTTTAAAACTGTTAAACCAACATTTTACATTTTCTACAACGCGGGATAACCCACCATTGGCACAGGCTTCCAGATCCCGTGTTGCAAGTTTATTCAAAAAAAAAAAAAAAAAAGGAAAAAAAAATTACAATATTATTTAACAATAGTTTTAACAATAAGAATTAAAGGTAATAGTACAAATAATAATAATATTAATTATAAATATAATAATAAAAGTAATAATAGAACAGATGAGCTGAGCGCTTTACAGACGAAAATGTGTATTATTTTGAACACGAATATGATTGATTAATTACGAATAGCAGCAGATGAATAAGATGTTCTTAAGCTCTACATTTTCTCAGGTGCATTAGTTTAATAGTTATTATCATGAGTTCAAGTGTTTTGTTGTGAGATAACTTTTAGGTTATGGATAACCTGAGTGTATGGCTGTTCTAGGTACAAGAGTTTTCTAAGTTTTATATTCTCGATTTAGTTAGGCACTGTTTGGTCTAAAGTTCATTAGTGAAGGGAGTTACCAATTTCACCACAGGTACACAGTGGCGACGGAGCTTTATTTATTTTAAATAGGTAGGACGGGAAGGGTCCATGATTAGTTGAGAAGATATACAGGTTTCTATGTACTAACATGAAGTCTGTTGATACTTTTGGACATAATTTGTAAGTAAATCTGCCAGTGGTACCATAATCCCACTGTTGCTGCCATTTGTCTATGGCTTCTTTTTTCAATTTCTTTTTAAGGTGTGAAGCTGGGTATGGATGAAATATTTCTCGTACCTTAATATTTGTTATAGCGTCTTTGGCTAGTTGATCTGCATGTTCATTTCCCTTAACACCTGTGTGTCCCCGTACCCATTGAAATTTAATTGATTTAGATGTTTTCTGTAAGGCTATTATAATTTTTGATGTGATAAAATCTGTACTAAAAACGTTCTCCAATAATGCAAGACTTGGCTGGTTATCTGTGTAAATGACGAAGTTCCCGTCCCCTGAGGAGTCTGCCCATAATATTGCATCTAATATGGCGAGTTGTTCAGCTTGGAAAATTGAATTTGATATTTGTAACCTTATTTGATGAGTATGGATGCATTTTCCTTCTTTATAAACACAGAAAGCATACGCTGTGCCAGCATCTGATTTTAAGCCGTCAGTGTATATATTTATTGTTGAAGTGGATGGAACTCCTTCTTGTAGTAAAAGATAATCTTGGTGTGGGGAAGGTATTGATGAGGATATTTTCGGTTGATAGAAGATTGGAAAGTTGTCCTCTATTGGAATTCCCAAACGTAGGACCTGTCCTGAAATTGCTAATGTATTTAATTGGATCGCCAATGGTTGAATGCCGCACGATACATTCAAAGCTGCCGTTGATAATTTTCTATAAGCTCTCGACAGAAGCAAAAGACATTGTGTCTGAATTGCCGATAGTAGCCTGTAGCCGTGTGAGACTGGTAGGTGTGGAAACCAACATGAAGCGGCATAGGATATTTATTTTTTCTAATATTTGTAATTACCAGATTTTTAAAATTTGCTTCGAAAGCCCTCCATATGCAGCGGCGAATTTTAGAAGATTTTGTGATATTTGATTAATTTCTATGCGTTTTTTATTCAGGTGCGGAAGAAAAGACAGTGTTTTATCCAATGTTAAGCCCAAGTAATCTATTGTATTTTCAGATTTAAGGGAGTGCCCATCCAATTTATATATTGGTCCTCTCTTCAGGAAACGTGGTCTTCGAAGATTTAACACTACACATTTGTCATATGAGAACTTCATATCCGTTTGTTTCGCCCAATCACTTATTATTTGTAGTATCTCTCTTCCCATCTGCTCCAACTGTCTTCTTGTTTGGCCAAAAATAATTAGAAGATCATCGGCATATGCTATTATCTTAAAGCCATGTTTCTTTAATATTCTCAGTAATTTATTCAGGAATATTCTCCAAAGAAAAGGTCCAAAACAGGACCCCTGTGGGCAACCTCTTCTAAACCAGTGGATCTTTTTTGACAGCCAATTCGGCATTGCGCCTCTTGTTGAAAGAAATGATGCTGCTATGTTTATTAATGCTTGTTTTAGGAATTTTAATTCTTCTAAGGTCTCCGGCCAGGGTAGTCGGTCAAATGCATTCTTGAAATCTAGGGATATTAGGGAAATATAATTGTTATTCTCTTTGAGCAGATTTATAAATGAGAAAAGTTCGGCAATCGCTGACTCCGTCGAACGACCTTCTTGGAAGCCATGTTGTGATTTTTGTAGTTCTTTTTGGCTGTATAAATTAAAATTTATCCTTTTTAATAATAGTTTTTCATATATTTTACCGAAGATTGGCAGTAAGGAGATTGGCCGATATGAAGATGCGATGTCTGGTTTTTTAGAGGGCTTTATGAAATAAACAAATTCTCCAATCTTCCATATTTTGGGGAAGTAATTTAAATATAGCAGAACATTGTACATTTCTAGTAAGAGAAACTTATGATGCTTGAATAATTGTTGCACTATGTTATGATCAATTTCATCGGGCCCCGGGGCTTTGTTCCTGTTGAATGAGTATATGACATTTTTAAGTTCTTTTAAAGTAAAATTTTCAATTGCCTCTGCCTTCTGCTGGTTAAATATTGAGTCCGCTGGCATTTCTGATTGGCCAAATATTTCTGTGGTTAGAGTTTCGTAGAATCTTTCTGCTGTTTCTGTTTCTTCCTCTTGTTCTTCTAATGAATACAGTTCTCGATTATAATAATTTTTAAAAGCTACTTTTTTTTATTTTCCCATAAGGGTTTTTGGATTGTGTACAAAATCTTGTCCATGCCTGTTTTTTCGCGTTCAAAATTGCTTTTTTATACATGGCTCTTTGTGATTTAAATTTAATTATATCTTGTACTGTAGCTGTCGGGAGCTTTGTTTTTCTTCTTATGTTAAACCAACACACATAAAAATATATAAATAAAAAAAACACCTGCTTAGTCTAAAACATGAATGTCACAAATTTATTTGATGCAACTTAGTTATCCCGCCGACCAATTTCGCCAAATTATATAAATCGCTAAAACACTCGCCAAATTTTACAAATTGACATATTTTTATTTTAAATAACGAAAGAACAAATAAATTAGTATAACATTAATAAATATACAAATAAAGCGTCGAAATAAAAATCACTTGATGACATAAACACGTGTAACTTGCTTACAGTCAAGTGAATGTGACATTTACGATCAAGCATTATTGGCATTTAATCTTATAGTTTGGCGATAGATTTTTGGTCGACGGGATAACTAAGTACCATTTATTTACTATTTTCACTGCTGAAACAATAAAACTGATGGAAATTTTTTTAATATATTAAAATACTCATTTAATTCCTTGTAATAATTAATAAATGTAATTTATTAAGCAACAAAAATACCCTTACATGATTTAATCAAAATTACTTGGATAACATAGAATATTGCAACGATATTTAAATCCGTGATCACCATTTCTTTCTCTGATTAAAAATAAGAATATTTAATGTTTAAGGAAAATCGGACTTTTTTTTTCCTTTCTTCTTCTTGGTTCGGGCGATATTAAAAACAAATATTTTGCCGGTAACAGTAAATTAACCAAAAAGAGCTGCTTCAAGTCAGTTATGAGAACTGTAGTTTGATAAAAATCAAATTTTAATTTTAAAACGTGTATATGAAACAAAGCTATTTTTATATAAATACGGAACATTCAAAAAAGAATAACAGAACCGGCATTTTTCATGAATGAACCAAACGATCAAGGTAAACAATAAATAATTTTGCTAATCTTAAAAGTATGTGTAACACTAAAATGCTAAAATTTGTGTAAAATAGCCTTTTAATTGAAGGAAATTGAAGAATATAAATATTTAATTTATTACATGAAAATACGAATAATGATTCTGAAACCTCGACGATGAGAAACAAGCTTCTATCTGGGCAGGGTATAAATGTAAACAAAGAGCACGTTGTGAAGTTTTGGTTCAGGGTTTGAAGTTGGATCCGACTTCACTTTTTCGGCGAAATGCGCGGGCCGTTATATATCACAGTAGGCTACGGCCATGCTTAAGCCAAAACTCCCTTATCATAAAACAGACTTGACGATCCGGAGAAAGTCTATGGGTGAAAATGTCCCCGATAATTGCCAACTTATTAGCTGACTTTGTCCCGTAAGTTACGCCACCTGGTGTATACGCCTGGTAATACTCCATAAACAAATGCATAGTAAAAAATTGAAAATGTTGTGTTATTGGCAAAATTGTATAAAATATTTTTCGAATTCCAGTAAAATAAAGGCGTAAAAAAAATATTTCCCATAATTATGTTCTGGCTTTAAAAAATGAAACATATCAAAAATGAAGATTTAAATATAAGATTTATTGATATTTTTTCAGGGTACTTGTTAATTATCCCGTCGACCAATTTCCCCAAATTATATAAATCGCCAAACTACTCACCAAGTTCTACAAATTGACACAATTTTTTATTTTAAATAACGAAAAAACAAATAAATTAGTATAACATTAATAAAAATACAAATAAAACGTCGAAATATTGGTTTTATTGGCCATTATTGGCATTTAATCTTAAAATTAATTAATTTATGGCAAACCATTATTGGCATTTAATCTTACAAATTGGCGACAGTAATTTGGTCGACGGGATAACTAACATGTACCATTTTCAGTATATAGGACTTTGCGGGTTATTTTTTTTTTAAATCTTGGCACAATTTGGGCTTCGGAAAGAGCGATTTGTTGCCGATTCATATAAACAGTTATGAAAACAAAACTTATGAACTGTCAGCTTGTTTTATAAGAATTTACGGCACAGATGTCATATACGGCCCCACATTGGCGCGATTTTTTTCCGACGCCAATTTTGCGAAAACCTCGTTACCATATCATCTATATTCGGATAACCATATCAAGCAAAATAACGACACTTTGGTGCCAGTTAAGTATCCGGTGCGTATATGACATTAGCGCCAGAAAAAAAATCGCGCCAATATGACATCTGTGCCGAATTTACATGTATAAATTTAGTTTCTAGATATTATTATTGTTTTTTATATACGATTTGTTTATATTTGTATATAAAATAGATAAATGCCTTTTTTATATTAAATAAATTGTACAAATATTGGAAAATATTGCTTCTTTATGTGAAACAGTGAATATGCTTCCAGAAATTACGTTGCCAAATTTTCTTCTCTCACCAAGGCCCCTATACTTGAAAAATACCGATTTATTATTATATAATGTAGTATTAGCTAATTTTCTGTAATCTGTTCCACAGTCAAAGTTGATTGCAAAAACGCGATGGTGGAATAATGTGGTATCAAGTATACGGTTTAAAAATAAAATTAATTTTGCGCCAAACTAAACTTACGCCAATTGGCTCTAGGTCTGATTAAGGAAGAATACTCAAATTAAGATTTACAAACACCAAAATCGTAGCATGACAAGAATACGGTATTTGCGGAAAGTTGAGGGACATGTATAAATTTAGGTGATTATTAAACTTTATTTTTCCAATTTTTTAAGTGTTTATGACTTCAGTCTGTTTTTATGTGTATCTATGCGTGTTTTAACTTTCCTAAAATACTTTGATACATTTTAGGAAAACTTACATAACACATGTGAGTTAAAACAAGGAAATTAATTACGCGCCAAACTATGCCCACCAAGATATGCCAATTGGCTGTGGAGCCAATTATGAAACTTTCCATAGATTAATACATACAAACTTTATATGAAAAAACAGTGAAGCTTTCATCTAAAGTATGTTAAACTGAAATGATCCCCCATACCTTCAAAAATAAAACAAATGATAGGCCAATAAATAAATTAATGAGACTGTGCATTGAAACAAATTGAAGGAGCGATGTTAAATCAATACTGTAAGGTGAAATTAATTGTGAAAATAAAAGAAATAGCGGAAATAAAATAAATCACATATTTGAAAATATAAAAGAGAAAATGAAATATTTTACATTTTCCGGATCTAGATGCTATCCATTTATTTCAATAACTAATATCACTGAGAAATTCATGGTAAAATAATTTTCTTTCCTGATTATTATTACTATTATTATCATCATTTATTTACATAACGGAATACAGCAGTAAACATTTTTTTGTTTAACAGTAAAATAAGTTCATTTTTTTAAATAAAATATCTAGAACATATGAAAATTTTAAGATTAACAACTATCATTTGCAAACTACAAAGCACATCGTAAAGAAAATGGTAAAAGCAAATGGAAAACAAATTAAAAAAATATTTCTGTTTCTCACGTTAGATGGCGCTAGTCACGGAAAACCATGTGGTTTCCAACCACGTGTACAGCGGACAAAGGAAACTTAGTGATTGCGAGGCCTGTTATTACGATAAGGAGGTCTTGGCTTAAGCATTTAAATTGGATGAGTTCTACCCGGAATATCTACGCAGATTTTCATTGGTCCATTTCCAAATCAAAACTTTTTTTTATATATAGAAGGATTAGTGATAAAATGTATTTCTTTATTTTTAAAAATTTGTAATAATTAAACGCAATTAAATAATCTCTAATTATTTGCATGTGAGGTAAAAGAATTATCGTAATACCCGCTAAAGCTTCTTATTATTGCAGCTTGGCGTACGTAATATTCAATGCGTGTTGCAATAGAAAGGTAATTGTTGTGGTAAGAATTTTATTGTGAATTTTTAAGTGTTGGCAGCTGTTATAACGAAAAATGTTTAAATTTGATAGGAAATTGCTTAAAATTTGGTGCTTTTTTTATTAATTAAAATTAAAATATAAATTATTTCGATTACGGAGCTTTAGTTGCCTCGGCCTTGTTTTAATACACATGTACATAACATTTCACAATTCTGGCTTCAAAACTGTGGATTTGTATAGCATTAAAGACAGACAGACAAATTTTCATTTTTATATATTAGATAAAAAATTCCGTGGCAATTCATAGTTATTTGGCTGAATTTACATTTCTAAAATTAAAATGCGCCAAAACATAAAATAACGTTTTTGCTTAATAAAGATGCAAAAATATTGTTACTTTCAAATATTTATCTTATTAATAGTGGGCTCTGCCCACTGCAGGCTACGTTCGCCAACCCCTGTTCAGACACCACAGAATCTAAAAGCACGCTAATCTGATCGGTTTTAAAAATATTAGAGAAGATTGAATTATAATGAAAAAACCTGTAGCGATCGCCCTATAAAGAGGTTTACATACATTTCCCTTTGATTGTGAAAATGTAAGGCCGAATCAGTTGCTTTTAAGACATACAATGGTTGTTTATGTATTTGATTAAAGAAGATCAGTTAAACATTTGAAAAAAAAATCTAAAATAAAGTGAATTAAGTAAACAGTTTTTGCAACCCGATACTTTTTAACAGCGTTATAATACGATTGACATAATACAATTTACTACAATTAATACAATTTACAGCTTTAAGCCCTTCAAAGGCGGTGGTTGATTTTTGGATCACTTAATTTTAATTCTTAAATGCCACATTGGCACTAGAATATAGGAATGAAAAATTTCCTTTTATTAAGTAAGTGAACAAAAGCATTTTCGTTTCATAATGAAGGGAACGAATATTTTTTCCAACTGGATTAAATCATATTCGAGGATGGAGTATCAAAGTTGACGTTTATTCCAACAGAGCGAAAAATGTCCAGACCAGGAATCGAACCTGGATACTTGGCGTGCCGTGCCAATGTCTGGTCTGGACATTTTTCGCTCTGTTGAATAAACGTCAACTGTGATACTCCATCCTCGAATAAGAATAGCATTTTCATATTTCGAAATAAAGTTGTTTGTAAATTCTGGTTCCATTCACTGATTTCAACATTTTACGAACAGAAGTACCTTGCCCCTGAAACGGTTAAACGCATATTAATGTAATTATTATTTTTAAGTTTCCTTTATCTTTTAATATTCACCTGTAAATACAATTTTCAAGACAAACTTTTCAATATTTTCCTGCTTTTAATACGTACTTATTTAACACTTAACCGGAAACGTACATCTGTGAGATGTTTGTGTCTACATATCTGCCCTTAATATTTTCTCTCTCCGACATTCCAAACTTATTTTTATTCTGTTATATTAAAAAACTGGCGCTGTTAATTAATCACTATTAAAGATTAAATGTTTAAGTTCACTATTTGGTAAATTATTACGTTTTCAGTTTGTGCACGAGATTTTCACGTTTCCGGTTAAGGGCTATTAGTAATTTTAGAGGGGTTTTTTTCTGTTTTTAAAAGTCACGTGTAGATAAATTTTTAATCGTTAGGAAATATTATTCTTTGCGCTGTTTTAGATTTGAAAACAATCTCTATAATAATAGTCTAAGTCATGTGACTATCATCAACAGTTCCAGGCGCATCCCTTCGCTTTTTATATTCCAGGCAGCCATTTTGGTACTTTAATGTTAGCCAGACACAGTTGATAAGTCGCCAGATATTATTCTATCGCCATCATTTTTCCTATATTATAATAGTCCAAATCATGTAACTGCCAAAAACAATTACGGGCTGATCCCTTCGATTTTTATATTCAGGTCGGCCATTATGGTACTTTAATATTAGCCAGCCACAGGTGAGAAGTCGCCAAACATTATTCTATCACCATCATTTCACTTAAATTATTATAGTCCAAGTCATGGAACTGCCATAAACAATTACGGGCTTATCCCTTCGCTTTTCATATGAAAAGTTTCCATATTGATTAAATAATCAAAATTATTTTTTAGAATAAAACTGCATGAAAGTTGCCATGATCGCAAAGAAATTTTGGTATTTTTATGTTAGCAGAGTGCAAATCTTACCAACAAATTTTTTTTAACTCGCCAGTTAGCTTTTTTTTATTTTTCGACTGGTAAATTAAAACGGTACTACTTGGTTATCCCGTCGGCCATAAATCTATCGTCTATTATTTATATTTTTATAAGTGTTATACTAATTTATTTGTTCTTTCGTTATTTAAAATAAATATTATGTCAATTTGTACAATTTGACGAGTGGTTTGATGATTTATATAATTTGGCGAAATTGGTCGACGGGATAACTAAGTTGTACCTTTAAAACATTGCTTTGAAGTTGAAATTAAATGTCATGATTTGTTGAATTATTTAATACTAGCTGCCCTTGGCGACCAATTTGGACTCCCTTAAATGTATGCTAAGTTTTGTATCATGTTGCTTTTATACATATTTTAATTTACTGTCTCAGTCTTTTACTAAATCGGGAGATTCTGATAAAAAAAGTGAGAACTGTGTATTTTTGTGTTAGCTGCGCTCTGATGATAAATAGCCAAACAGTGTTCTCGTCGCATTTTTTCGCATTTCATTAAAAATATAAACCTTTCAGTCATTTTATTTGAAACACTTAACTTTAATTTTAAACTGAAATATTTAAATTTCATGACTTTCCATTATTTCATAAAAATAATAAGATAGAGAGAAAAAAAGTAACAGAAAACGAAAAATAATACTATAAACCATGACATTTAATTTCAACATCAAAGCATTGTTTTAATTTACCACGCTAGAAATAAAAATGGCTAGCTGGAGTCTTAAAAAATGCTATTCGCGAAATTTGCTCGTGGCTAACATAAAAGTACCGAGAATTTTTTGCGATCAGAGGCAAATTTTATGTAGAAAAAATTATTTTGATTAAAAATAGCTTCCTTGCATATGAAAGGCCAATGGGTCAGCCCGTAATCGTTTATGACAGTCACATGTCTTGGACTATTATAATATGACTTGGACTATTATGAAATGATGGCGATGGGACAATATTTTGCGATTTATCACCTGCGCCCGGCTAAAATTAAAGTACCAAAATAACCGATTGACATATAGAAAGCGAAGGGGTCAACCCGGAACTGTTGATGACATTAGCATGATTTAGGCTATTATTATAGTGATTTGGCACAGATGTCATATACGCACCGAGTTTTTACGACAATTTTGTGAAAACCTCGCTTTCGAAAACCAGTTACATATGTATTTTTAAATTATTTTCCGTTATTTTTAAAACGTAATAACAATAAATAAAAAGTTCAATTAATAACTATAGAACTAAACACTTTATAACATTTTCAAATAAAAAGAAAATAAATGTAAATAAACACTTATTAATAAATAAGCAACAGTAACCGGGTTTCTATGACAGGCAAAATAAAGCCATTTTGGCGCCAATTAGGTACCCCGATGCGTGTATGACATATGTGCCTAATATTTTTCTTTTCGTTTCGTAAAAAAATAAAAAATAAAATAAAATAAAAATAAAAAGTGAAATCCATTAATTTTAAATGTTTCAGTTTTAAATGAAAATTTTGTATTTTAAATTAAAAAAAGCGACGGGATAAATGTTTGGCAATTTATTACCTGCGTCGCGCTAACATAAAAATTCCGAGTTCGTGATTTCTCTATCATAATCTTCCGATTTAACGAAAGATTGTTCAAGCAAATTGAATTATGAATAAAAGTAACATGATATATTTCTTAGCATACATTTAAGGGAGGCCAAACTGGTTGTCAAATTAGTTTAAAATAATAACCTTTTCTAAAATACTGTTATGAATAAAAAAAATATCTGTTACTGAAAAAAAATATCTGTTATGATTAAAATTTGAGTTTCCATCATTAGAGAAAAGTGCTTAAAATTATCAAAAAATTAATATCTCAAAAACTAATTCCAATTTAAGAATTCTAATACCAGTTTTGAGATCTGCAGATCAATACGGATATTTGATGTTAATTTCATCGCATAATATTCCATATATTAGGAGAAATAGCTGTGAAACATAATGAGTTGTTTCATAAAATCGTTTCATTAGGATTTTATATATATAGGGTAGAAATAATGCCAGTAGAAAATAAGGGGAAAATTTATTTAAATATTGACTGTGGACGTTTGCCCAGGCGGTTATCACGCATCGATGATCCCATTATCACCTAAACTTAGCGATATTTGTACACAGTGTGTCCATGTATAACCTGTCCGACCTTTATTTTCGCAACCGTTGGTCCTAGATGCATACTTTCAATTACAAAAATGGTTTAAATAAGTTAAAGAATTATTTTTAAAGGGATTTCGGTCAAGTAAAACATTTATTAAAAAATTAAAAAAATTAAATTTTTATACGGTCCCCTGGTCCTGTAAGTTACATTTAGTAAAAATTTACTGTGACACTAACAAGTAAGACAAAGAAAAGACCCATTTAGCTAACATTAAAATTGAGCGAGTTATGAAACATTGAAATTCGTGACTTATACCACTTTTTTGCATATCAAAACTTACGATTTCAATAATGCTTTCAGGGGTCATATATAAAGTAATTAAACTTATTTCTAAGTATCTGCGTTTTGAAAGAAATCGTACAACTATTACGATTGCGTTAATTTAAGTTTCAGATTAGTTAAAATAATTGTATTTTAACATATGTTTTATTTTGTAAGATTTCAGACTATGATTCGTTTTAACAAAAATTATGTTATTTTCATAAGGTTTTATTTAACTTGCAACGATCGTCTTCCCAGTTTAAAATTTGTAGTCGAACTTTCTTAAGATAAAATTGAACAAATTGTGAATACAGAATCATATATATTTTTTTTAATTTAGGTATGAATCAAATTGTTACTAAACAGAAATAAGGGAAGTTTGATTCAGGAGTAAAAACTCTTCACACATTTCAAGATATAAAAATGTCATTTTCTTATCCCGAAATTTCAAGGGTTTCACGTCATACGGGGTGGAAATCATCTTTATAATTTTTTCCTTTAACAGAAATTAAATTTAATGGAATTATGTTTCATATTTTATTGTGACATATGTTTACCAATACTCAGCTCGTTGGATTCCATTCCGTGCAGATCTTTTTAAAGGAGACAAAACGTATTTACGCAAATAAGCAACTGAAAGTAAAGTATAATTCCAAACATTTAAGGTGACGAGCATGACATGGGTTGGAACGAAGTAGCTCTGTTTACCATTCTTCAGAGTAGAAACTCTCAGTCGCCCGTAGTACATTTAAAAGAAGAAAAGTCTAATACAGAAATTAGTTCGATATATATTGTTATTATTTAAGAAGAAAATGTAAAATAAGTAATTGTTGGAGATCATGGAAAATGATGTAAAAATTGTTTTAGGAAATAATGGCATCATAAATCTCGAAAAATAAAATTCGAAGATATAATACACTGTGATAAAATATAAATGTAGCTAATAATTTATCGTATAATACTAGAAAAGTTTTAAATTGGCTAAAAATGAGCTAATGTTTCCGTATATGGGGAATCATATATACTTTGCCAATTATAAGCTAGAAAGATAATATATATATAATTATAATAAATTATTTAATGTAAATTTTTTTTAATATAAAAATAAATTTATATATCGCTCACCCGCAAGAAAAGAGACACATCTCATAAAAATTCATTTTGAGTTTTATTCTACTAATAGGTTTGTCCGTCTTGCTACACAAACAGTTTCATAAGTGTGGCTACGCGGAAATTCGCTTTATTACGCTACATGTTCATATGTGACCACAGAAGAGAGGTGGATTGTGTGGGGAGATAAACATACCCAAACTCCAAACTTAATCCTACGTCTCCATTCTTAAGAGTTGTATGCTTTTATGCACGTTTTCATTCGTTCATGCCGAGCTAAATGATATAATTTGATGTTGCAGTAAAAACATGCTAATTTTATGCGAAATTCACTTTTGTCCAGATGTGTCACTTTTGTTGAGAGTGAGCGATATATGGTACACACACATACGCACACGTATTTTCTCGTATAAGTATTGTTCTTTTTAAAAATATCTGTAGAATAATACTGAAAAAACACACACACACACACACACAACTTTAAAAACTGAATTAGAAAGTGATAAAATTTTTAAACAACTTTGAGCATTTAAAATCATGACGCAAATCTCTTTACGTACTATTTCAGAAATGCAATTTAAACTAATAATGTTCATCGGCAATAGCACATAATATATCAGCTTACAGATTTTCGGAAGTAATAGTTCTGTTATATATATTATAACAAATCTCTGTTCTAATGTATATATCACTAAATCTATTTCAGCTGCTAAGGCAGTTATTTGGACTACATTCTTCCTTCAATAAGTTTTCTTGGATATATTTGTTGAAGCTTGAAATAATTATTCAAGTAATTTAATTTCAAGTAATTTTTAATTTCATTATATAATTTATAATTACGTAATATGGATTAATATATTTCTCATAACTATCTTTTAAAAATTTGTGTAGATAGCAATGTATGAATATTTTATTAAAATAAAATTCATATATATCTTTAGTGTAAATAATAAGTTACATATTTAGTTACTATACCGGGTGCGCCAAAAGTCCGTTACAACTTTAAAAACTCATAAAAAAGCAAGAAAGTATGATAAAATTATAATAAAACAGTGCGGTTTGGAAGAGAAGGCTCCCAAAGTAGTCGAATTTTTTTAGCAGCATAATAAATTTAGTAGGCGTAGAGGGCGCTGATGACCCGAAACACAATGAACAGGACAACAACAGTGTCGTTGAATGTTCTATGGGTCATGTTCAATATTTGTTATTGGAAAAACAAATGAATGGAGCGTATTGTTGTCCTGTTCATCTTTTTGCTGGTAATAGAAATCCGACTACCTCGTGAGCCCTTTCTTAGAAACCGCACTTCTTTATCACATTTTCTTCCCTTTTTATGAGTTTATTAAGCTGTAACGAACTTTTGGGTAACCCGGTATATAAATAAGTGTATCATGTCCAATCCACCCAAATAATATTATTACAATAAATTATAAAAATGCCTTAGTCTTGTGTTTCGACTAAAAATAAATAAATAAATAAATAAAATAATAAAAAAAAACATAATAAATTATCGGTAATATTTTTCAGAAAACTGAAGTATCTATTATCTATTATATATATAAAATCTATCTATTATCTATATTATAAAGGACAAACATATCTGTGCGTAACGCATACGTCATTTTGCGAATGGCAACACTTTGAAATTTGAAATGAAATTTTGGTTTTGCAATTTTCTCTACTGCAATTTTTTAAACTTCTAAACATCGCACATTTTAAATTTTTACACCGTCGTATAAGAAAAAAAATTGCTCTTTTAAATGCAATTTGTTTGAAAGCTGTATCTCAATTAATTTTTGAGATATTAATTTTTTTGCAAATTTTAATACCATTTTTCTTATCGTGGCAACAAAAGTACCACATTTCTATTGAAAGTCATTGAAAGTAAACGGAAAATAGTTGAAAATAGGAGATACTGTATCTTTTTGCTGCCATTTTCTCATAAAGCCTAAAAAAATAGTTGAAAATAAACTATGGGCTATGTCAAGAATATTGTCTGTTATTCCGTGATAATGACCTCATATGCACACTTTTCTATACACGAAGTTTAAGAATGGGTTGTAAAAGTAGATTGCTTTAGCGGATGCGAATGACGTCATTTTATAAAATAGCGTGTATTTTAATTCTTAAACCTGAATTATGTTTTGTAGAAGTGCGTCATTTTCACAGCCCAGCTGCTTTGAAATTCTTCACAGGTGAAAATGCTTCACTTTTGAAAATAATGCAATCGAAAACACACACTGATAAACGCAATGTTTTACAGAAATGTAGAGTGTCTTTATAAAAGAGAGGTGAAATGCAAATAATAGCGATTTATATTACAGAAATTGATGATTCTCTCCTGGATGGATTTGCTTCGCCGAGTTAGACAAGCGAGCAAATAATTCGTGGTTTAAAATAATATCGTGTTCCTGAAGTTTTTGTCGAAAATTCTCTCGAATAATAAAATTTTAATGCTATTCTTTAGGACATTCTACTATAATTTTATCAAAATAACATAATTTGCTTAATTTAATTTTTCCTAATTTTATGTAATCTATATATTTAAAACACAATTGTATTTTTTAGTAATCTGCCCTGATCTTTCTCCTGAACCAATTTTACTAATATATATTTTTTTAAACTGAAAGCTCTTCCTTTGTAGATGCGGTCACACTATCTGTTTTTTTTTTAAATATCCCCACTTTTATATTTTAATTTTAAAAGCATTTTATGAAATTTCTTTAAAATGATGAAAATTAGACAGCTTTCATTGCTGCAGACAAGAGAGAAATGATGAGGTATTTTAAACTTTATTCATGCTATTTTCTGATAAAAATTCAAAATTGTTGATAAAAATTGTTGTATAGGGTTTAGTGGCGCAAAATCCCATTAGGAGCAGAATACTATATTAGGGGCATAATAACGGAAAATGAAATACTGCTTTTGAAAACACGCATTTTTCCTCATACATTTTTTATGGTGATTTTCCTTCTGCATGTGTACTGATACTAAGTTTCAGACATTAGGCAAAATGCTTATGTAAGTGAAAATGAATTCATATTTAAAAGAAAACGATCATTTTCTTAGATAAAACTAAGCTTTTTAACACAAATGCGTCTAAAAACCATAAATTACGGAAATTTTTACTCTTCAAAATTGAGATTAGAATCTCAAATAAAGAGTGCGTCTGTTCGCATAAAAGATGTTGCTGGCAATCTTGACTTCAAGTTTTGAGTTAAAATTATTTTTAAATGATCAATCAAAATACATTTTTTTAAAATGATGAATATGGATTTAAGAAGTGCGTATGCAAATTTTGAGAAGGTGAAAATTGCTGTTTTCATTCCGGAAATCCAAGCATTAGAGTCTCAATTAATAACCACATCCTAATAACTGATCTTTATTATATTTTACTGATTATATATCTATATTATAAAGAACAAACGTATCTGTGCGTAACGCTGACGTCATTTTGCGAATGGCAATACTTCACGATCAAATTCCTGTCTTGAAATTTTCGCTACTGCATTTTTTCAATCTTCTGACCATCATACATTTTCAATTTTTGTCGCATAGGGAAGTAAATGTACTTTTAAATGTAATTTGTTTAAAAACTGTATTCATTGACTGATGTATTATATTTTCTATAATAGTTTTTAAGCATGATTTTTTTTTTAAGTTTATCACTCAATACATAAAATAATAAACATTTTGCACATAAAGCAGCAAACATATTTCAGCATTTGTTTCTCACTATTTTTGCATAATGAAATTAATACTTCCTTTATAAGCAAATAAAAGAATTATATTAAAAAATCCACCAAAATAACATATGTGTGAAAGACAAATTAACGAAATTAATACTTCTTTTATAAACAAATAGAAGAATAATATTGAAAAAACACAAATCTAACGTATTTGCAATTGTGCAATTTAAATTTTTAGATCACCAAATAGGATTTTTTTTTTTTTTTCAAATGGAATTTGTTTGCAAAATTCATCTCAGTTTACGGATTGTCTATGGTTTTAAAAACAATTTTAAAGCATGAAATATTTTTAATTTATCTAAATCGCGCTGAGCTCGATTACGAAAGATTAATCTGTTTGCCCTTAAAACAAAATAAAGAGTTCATCATTTTCTTACGGCTAATTGCCATTAAAAAAACTTCCCTATGAATAAATAAATAAAATGACAGAAATAACACAGAAATTTACCAGACATGTATAAGCTCTGAAATTATTAGAATATAAAAGGATGCCATAAGTAGTAAAATCTTGGCAAATAACTCTTAGCATGCGGCTAATAAGAAAATATCGCTTTTGATAAATTTCAGAAATGTATTTGATTGTGTAATTCGTATTTTCCATATGAAAAAATGCTTTTTAATGTAAGTGGTCAATCTAAAAAATTTATTGCATATAAAAAAATTGTTAGTTTTCAATAAAAAAAAGTGTTTTCACCTACATTCTTTAACCCGGGAAGCCCGTGTACGATCCCCTAGTCTATATTATAAAGGACAAACATATCTGTGCGTAACGCATACGCCATTCTGCGAATGGCAACACTTTGAAATTTGAAATGAAATTTCGGTTTTGCAATTTTCGCTACTGCAAACTTTTAAACTTCTAAACATCCCACATTTTAAATGTTTACACCGACGTATGCAGAAAAAAATGCACTTTTAAATGCAATTTGTTTGAAAGCTGTATCTCAATTTATTTTTGAGATACTAATTTTTTTTTATAGTTTTTAATACCAATTTTCTAATCGTGGCAACTGAAGTACTTCATTTCTGTTAAAAGTGGTTTAGCTATCTTTATTGATTATATTCTTACTGATGCCATTTTCTCATTGCAATTAAAAATATCGTTTTTTAAAAATTTTAACAAAATGAAGTTACGCTTTAAAAAAAGACAAAATTTCCCTGATGATGCTGTTATATTTCACTATTTTTTCATTTCGCTGATATTGAGTTTGAGACAATAGGCAAAATATTTCAGCGACTGAAAATGACGTCATATTTAATAGAAAACGTTAATTTTATTTGATAAAACTAGATATTTCCCCTTGAATACGTCTAAAAGTTATAAATTTCTGTAATTTTTACGCGCAGGTACAGAGATTATACAAAGACCTCAAATCACGAGTGGGAATTTTAACATGGAAAGTTGTAATAATTGACAAACGTGACTTCAAGCTTGAAAATATATTTATTAATAACCTGTTGTGCGTTAAAAATGTTTTTAAATGGTTAATATGGAGGATGTGAAACGCGGAAAATGACTGGATTCGGTTTAGATTTAAAGGGGGGGGGGGAGTTCTATGATTATGTAAAGGTGAAATCATATTTGCTGATTTTTCATTCCTTAATATCAAGCATCAATTGATAACTTAATCAAAGTTACTTATCTTTATTATATGTTACTGATTATGTATATGAATGAAGTTTAATTTTTCAATAATTTTAACAGTTGAAGTTTATAAAAAAAGTATTTTGTTAATCTTAGGTTAAAATATGTCTTTGGAGAGTTAAACTAACAAGTGTAAGATGGATTTTTTATTGTAATTATTGTTGTCGATGTATTATAAATTTGATGCAACAGTTCCTTTGTAAACATTTTCTTTCGTCGAAATTCGACGGGTTCTACCTCGTATATATAAAATCCAAACGGAAATTTCGTTCCGAACGCCTAGATTTCGAGTTCTACTGCGTAGATTTTTACGGAACTTATACCGTTTAATAGGTATCGTTTCAGGAAAGGTTTTAAGCTATAACACATCATTCTACCTAGATTAGTTATAGAATTATTACGGAAAATTCTGTTATTTTGGACTTTGTTACTTCATATTTCCTTAAATATCTGGTCTCCTATTGGTCGTAGAGCTTAGATCTCGCGCCAAAAGTAGCTCCGAAGCACCCAAGCAAACTATGATGGAAATGACTAGATATTTTGAAATTTCTTATGCTATCCTGTAATCTACAGTTTTCAATTATTGCTTGAGTGGCGCTTAAAATTCATTGATCAAGAAAAGAGCTCTCCCGGTGAACAATCGCGTACAGTACTTCAAATTGGATACAGCCCCTAAAATACGCTCGTTTTAAAATTATTATTTTCTTGGAAACCGTTCGTTCGAATTGCATAAAAATTTGTTTTTAGGCTAATTGAAGGATGTAGAGTTCATTTATGCTGTCAGAATTGTGTACTGCTATTGAAAAAACAAATTTATCGTTCATTTTAATATGTAGATGACCCCCTAAGCAAATTTTATATACATCATTTAACAGTAGACTTTATTTCCAATCGTGTGGTACCCGAAATTTTCTTTTACGATAAATTTTTGCAGAGTTAGTAAGGAGTGTTTACTTTGTTTCCACGACTGTACATTAAAAAGAATGCTTTGGTAAAATTTATGTTGTGTTGACAATTCATTAGTTACAGTTTGTTTTATAGATGGTCAAACTTAAAAGTATTTAATGTGTTCATTATTTAATTATAATATGAGAAATATTATGTATCTTATATTTTTTAAACATTTCAGTTAATATTACATTGTTAATATATTAAGTTGTTCAATAATAAGTGTTTTATCTTTCAATTTTATGGGTTTAAAAAAAATTAGAATTTAGAACTTTGGCAGAAATTGAATGAATATTTGTCACATTCAGTTGCTTTGTAGTTTGTCATAAAGGTTTTAATGTCTTTAACTGTGACAAAATGACATAAAAGCGACACATATTAATTCAATTTTTACAGTGATGATTTGTTTTTACTTAAAGGCCCATTTTCAAACATTTTTTCTTAACAAAATATTTATTTATTCAACAAAATGCCAAATTTATCATAAATGCGTCAAACATATGGGTAATTGCGTCTCATTTAGGCCCAATGACTCTGTAAAAACTAGTTAGTGACTTTGTAAAATATTAGTATATGTTGTTATTATGAAATGCATAAATATATACTAAAGGCAATGATAATTATTCATGGATAAATTATAAAAAAAATCCAATTATGACTTTGCAAATTTAGCGTTATTTTGTTTGTGACAGAAAATGAAGATAAATATTATAAATATACCCCATTTGCAATTTTAAGTTGGCATATTCACGGTAATTCTTCATAAGATTGAATAAATTTTGAACTAGACAATGCATTTAATAAGATGTGTGTTTTTCTGTGTAACATGGATGTTTTCAATTTATAACTAAAAGGTAAGTTTAAGAAACATTTTTTTTCCGCTCCAGTCGGACTGTAGAATACATTGGAATGTTGACTATTATGTAAAAATTCTTGCAAATTTCTTTATTTATATCCAGTGCTTATTGATTATTTAACAGAAAAAAAAAATAGTAAGGATTTTTCTGGGTAAATATATAGATATAAAAAGCTTTAGTTACAAATTGCTGTATAATTGTAAATAATCTCTTTATTGAATTGATATATTTTATTATTATTCAGTGCATTAAGTATTCATATGCTACCTGGAGTAAAGTGTTAATGAAATAGTTATTAAACATATAATAACATAGCTTTTTACACATTTTAGAAAGTAATTCTTAGATTAAAAAGTAGAACTAAAACTATCTGACATGACTGAAAAGTTTTCAGCCTCACGCTACACATCCCGGTCATAAAAGATCAGGATTAAAATACAATGCATTAAAAAAGAACAAATTGTCGTATCGGAGCGTTATTTGCATATTTGTTTCTAATGGAAAATAATTTAAATTTTTCTTTAAAAGTAGAGCTATTACGGTCAACGATATTAAAAGGCAAACTTTATTATCATATGTAAAAAAAAAATGTGCTGCATAAAATATTTTTTTTTCTTTTAATAACGTTGAACTTATATGAGGTTATTATTCAGTTGACGAACCACGTTGACGCAATAAGGTTCACGTCGTAAAAAGACATAATGCATTATACTACAGGTGTTTATGTGGATTTGAAAGTGCATTGTGAAACCTTATTATGAAGTTTAAAAATATTCCTGTTGTAAAAACTCTCAACTGTTATGTTTTTTAATTCCGTTGACCTTATAACACCACGCATTGTGAAAACTATGTATTTCTTTACTTTTGCTACAAAAATAGGAGTTTTGCAATTTTTAATTGTGCAAACCGGAATCCTGCATTTTTTATTCTTCAATTATTTTATGAATTTTTGCTGTCCCTGTAGATAACGAAAAATATCAAACTCTATGTTTTCATTCTTTTTATCATACAACACGTTCCTCCAACACAGAACATGCTTCTCTTTCGCATTTTAAAATCTACGTTACAATATGTTTCTTTCATATCGTTAATGAAAGGTTTAAAACTTTTCAGCCAGCGAACAAAGGTAAAATGTTAATATTAAACAAAGTATTATCTATGTATCCGTTTGTGTAAATTCAGTTTAGATTGATACTATGTACTTATTGATGTAGATCAATTTTTGGAATTAATAGGCCCGCCAGATCCAGTTCGAAATTGCATAGTGTCAAACAAATCACAAAACTGGCTGATGGTGGAATGTGAAGCTGGATACAATGGTGGACTAACACAAAAATATCATCTTGATGTTTATAACTCCGCAGTGGACCATTTACAAGTCAACATAACATCTGTCGATGCGCCTATATTTTCTGTATCCAGGTTACCTGCAGGGACACCTTTTGTGTTAGTTATCTACGCTTCAAATGAAAAGGGTAAAAGCAACTCTGTTGCACTCATGGGAAGTACATTGGCTTTAGAAAGCACTGAAACTGGTGAGTATTATTCCACTTGGAAATGGTGCTGTGATATTTCATGATTTTGAAAAACATGCATGCTGCGTTTTCAGGTTACAAACGCAAAGAAAACGATGCAAAGGAGGTGGATTAATTTTAGATTCCTCTTTCCAAGGTGTCATTTTTTAGCCCCCGGAACGGTATGCTATTTCTCTCTCCCGGCTTATTTTGTGCCGTCTCCAAAAAATTACGTTACCTTACAGAAGTCAGCCGTAAAACAAAGCAGTACGATTAAATGCTCTATAACAATTTTCTTTTAAATTCTAAGCATAGCTCATTTTCAATTTTTATACCGTCGTATTGAAAAAAAAAAAGTACTTTTAAATGCAATTTGTTTGAAAACTGCATCTCCATTTATTTTTGAAATATTATTTTTTTTTTAAGTTTTTGGAGCCATTTGCCTAATATTGGCAACGAAAGTACTCCATTTCTGTAGAAAGTAAAGGGAAAATAGTTGTAAAATAGTAATTACATATTTTGTTTGCCTTTTTTTCATAACAACCGAAAGAAAATGTAATTAAAATGAGTGTTATTTTGAAAAATATATAAACGAAGGATTTCTGTTATAACATGGAGCTATTAAAAACTATATTTAATTTTAATTACCTATATTAATGTTACAAAAATATGAAGGCCTATGAATCATTAGACAGCCGTGTTTTTTTGGTCGATTTTCTTTAATGACGGCACCTTTTTTCTGCATTTGTATATTATTCCCTGATAGTGACGTCCTATGCCTATTTTACTACAGATGTCTAAGAGTGGATCGTAAATATGGAATTCTTAAGCGGATGCGAATGACGTCATTTTACATAAAATAATAGCTTGGGCTGTAAGTCTTAAAATTGAAATATGCTTTGTACTATTTATATATACATATTTTTTTTTTTCATCGGGGGCGACACTAAATTCTGAAAAAGCAGAATTTCTGTTTTCTAGTCTTCTATTTTCTACAGCTTTTTGATTAATTTAATTTTACATATCATCTGAATATATTGCTTCTCCTATCGACTTTTGTTTGGCATTTTTTTAAAGTGTGATAAACTATCAGAGACCAAGGTATCTCAAATATATGCTTTATTATTTTTTTTTCAACATGAAGGACTCGTAACGCTCTTTTATATCTATATTCTTTATTATTGACATATTGTTATATAAAATATCACCATGGTGATATGAGCCCTCCATGTTAAAAATAAATTTACTAGGTTGAGCAAAAAGTTCTGGGATATATGTGAAAGTTGCGTAGACATGCGCAAATTGACAACAAAAGCAACAAGGACTATTCTTCAAAGTAGAGACCATCATAGGTCACGAATTTCTGCCATTATTCTGCCAGATTCCGGATTTGCTGGAAGTACCATTGCGGCCCCTTGGAATTGAAAAACTCTTGACATGCTTCTTCCACAGAGGCTACCAAGTCACTTTCATCCCAAACAGATGACCGGCCAGAACGAGGCATGTCTTTGAGATTAAAATTGCCTTCTTCTAATCACTTAAACCATCTGTCCACAGTCGATTTTGCCGCCACACCAGCACCTCCACACTCATTAATCTCATCGACGGCTTTCAGAATCGTTAGATCTTTTCTCCAATAATGCCAGAACAGCAAATGCAAATCATACTGTTCAGTAGGCATTTTGGAGCCGAAATTCTTCAACTCCTACAGATATACCAATATTACTCCTATACACGATACAAATTCTGGTAACTATTAGATTAAACATTTCCCAGAACTTTTTGCTCAACCTAATATACTATTTATTTGCATGAAAATTTTCTAAATAAAGTTTTCTGATCTTATACAACACATTATTTTTTTAAACAAAAATGAATCACAGATGCAGTAATAATGTATCCGACATTATGTTAAAGCAATCAAATTGATAAAAAACTATGAAGAAAAAAAATATGTTTTCAGAGTGCGAAAAATCAATGGTTACTTTACCGGATTCTTTTATTTAAGTTTAACAATGTATTTGTAATCTTGATGTATTAAAATTTATCTACATAGTTGAACTGATTTATTACTATATGTTGCACCTGCTACCGAAAGAAACAGACTTTTTAACGTTATCCGACCTTTATATAAGTTTTCAAATAATTTGAAAATCTTTCAACTACTAATTTTTAAAAAATCAATTAATATGTACAGATATCAAATTTATACATAAATTTATGTTAGTACCATTAATATAAGTAAGCAGGTTCCATATAGATTGTATTTTCTTTTTTGTCAATATATAAATGAGGTAATGTATATAGATGTACAATTTTTACTATAATATGTCACGGAAAATTAATTTATTTGATTCAGGGAATTAAAAAAAATATTGTAAGCAAGCTGGTCTTAAATATATTTTATTTGTTTTAATAATACTATATAAATGTGGTAATATGTATGAATCGATTTATGCCTTATTTCGTATCAGGGAAAAATAATTTAGTTTAATTATATAATATGAAATGCAATAAATAAAGGTAAAAAGGTTTTTAATGGATTTTATTTGATTTTGACACATTAGATAAATTTTTTATCATTATGACACCAAAAGACATATTATTGAAATAACAAGAAAAGTAAACTGATGCCATTGACCACACAGGCTATTCTCACATATTGCTCATTATGCTGTTATTTCAAAGAGTAATGCCTCTCGAAAAAAAAAAAAAAAAAAAAAAAAAAAACAGAGAAATTAAGGAGTGGGGATTAGCTTCCCCATTTCCCCATCTATATCTAACCAGTAAACCTCTAAATACAATAAGGGAAGCGCCCTTTAAGAATTAATCAGTATACCAAATTTGAAGCAAATCGGATAATTCTGCGTGAAAAACCCATTTATCTAAATTAAGGGGATTAATCCTCGGTTCCTACCCTTTTTCTTAACCAATAAACCCCCAAAACTAATCAGGGAAGTGCCTTATCAGAATGAACCTATATCCAAAATTTTGAGCTTATCAGATATTTCTGTCAAGAGTTATGGCGTTGTGTACATACATACGTATATACATAGGTACGTCCATACAGAACCTGCGGTCGCATAATTAAAAAGATAAATAAATTTTTAAATGTAAAATTGAAAATAATTGAAAAAAAATTTAATGATAATTATGGAGTTTTACGAAACGCGCATTTTCGTTGGAAAATTATCTTCAATTTATAATTACCTTATATATATATATATATATATATATATATATGAGATATAATGTGTATAAAATACCATTTTGCAGAACAATTCTGACAATAAAGCAAATTCTAATATGCTACATTCTAAAACTTAAGTATCCAACAAAGTAAAATAATACTAAAAAAAGTTTCAGCAAAAATAAATATAAAACAATTGTAAAACTAAAATAAATAAATAAATAAATACATAAACATATACCAATATTACAATCCAAAGAATAAATTAAAGAAAATAATGAATAAATAGAACTGTATAACAGCGCCACAATTACGTCGGTTAATTCTTTATAAAGCTATAAAATAAACATCCCCCAATATTACAATCCAAAGAAGAAATTACAGAAAAGAATGAATAAGTAGAACTGTATAACAGCGCCACAATTATGTCGGTTAATTATTTATAAAGCTGTGGAAATATCAAACAGCTAAGTATTTTTTTAATAAAACTCAAATGTGAATATAAAGTATAGCTTATTTTAATAGGACTATCAATTTAAAGATTAAATTGTATTGAAATTCTGCGTGTCACTGACGTTATGATGAAAAAATTAGAAAAAGTAATGTACTTTAGTTAAATAATTTGTAACAAAACATCAAAATAAAATCCAAAATGCACAAAAACAACGGAAGTAATAAAATAGCAAAATACACTTTACAATGAAAAAATAATATATAAAGCAAAGCAACATATTGTAATTTGTAATAAACAGAAATAGTGACTAACCCTCTCGCTGCGCAACCCGAGAGTTTTTTGGCCAGCGTAAAAGTTGCAAAATTTGCGCAACCCGAGATTTCATCGGGGATGCATTATCTCCGTCTAATTAACCCGCCTTGATCATTCCCACCAGTTTCTTTTTATTGTAAATTTTGCCTTATCTAATCGGAGTATTTTACCGATTAAATCAGACGAAAATTTTTCTTTTCAAAAACCTGTGGCAAAAGAATAAAAATTCATAAAAGACGCTCGTCGCGAAGGAATTAAATACGCAATTGTCGAAGCTATTTTGGTAAAACCATTACGCAGCGAGAGGGTTAAATATTATTTACCTGTATTTATTTTCAATCGTTTATTTCAATTAAACATTTTTTTCCAATACATCATCTTTAATTTAATTTTATTTAATACTTAAAATTTTCTTTGTAAAGTTTAATTCCAAACAGACATACATTTAAATATTTTTTTTAGGAATTATAGCCGTGATTATTTGTTTATTTATCAAATTCACAATGTGAAAAGTTCATTTTACACACTTACATTTTCGAAACTGAAACAAGTATTTTCGTTTGCTTTTAATATAAATAGAGAATCATTTAATAACTTTTTTTTCAGCAATTACCAAAAAGCTACAATTCCGTTAATTATTTTGAAATTTTGATAAGCGCATCAAAGATCTTATCACATTACGCAAGTGCAATGCGGCACAGTTATTGAAAGCCACTGCTCTAATCGAATATATCATCATTGCATATTATAAATGTAACTATATAATTTCTATGAATCTGCTGAAGTCTTATAGAAATCGATATTATGCATTATTTTAAAGAACTGCACATTCAAGTGCATTTTATTAATCCTGAATCTTTTAATATTTGTTTTTTTTTCACTTTTCAGAAGCAAGCTTCATCGGCACGTTCAGTCCTGTAGTAGCTGTCTTACTTGCTGTATTAGGTACTCTCCTACTTATAGGCGTTGTCGCTTTGGCACTTGTTCAAATTCGTAAAAGGAAACCACGGAAAGGTATCATCTTTTACTTTTCCTGATTAAATAAGATAATAAGTTTTCTTTTCTGTTATAAATCATTCTCAAATTATGGGCATGGCAGTTACGATACTAAAAAGACTTTTCTTTACTTGTTAATTAAATTAATCATCATTAGATCTAAAATAGCAAAAAGTCTATAATTTTCCGGTGATTTCGAAAACTATATCATTAAATTTTGTCAAAGTCTTATTAAAGAAAAATTTAGTTTTAATAATGCGATATTATATAATTTTGAGTATTAGTAAAATGTATAATTTTTCAATGAAATCCGTTTGTGTTGTTTCATACTACAACCTTTGCTTTTTAATTTCCACAAGACACACATAAAATTTAAAATAACTTTATAAGCTGTTAAAATATTGTTTCTTTAAAATAACAAATGTTAATTGTTTCAAATATTTAACGATAATATTCGTCACATGTATTTTGTTATTTATTTTCGTAAATTCAACTTCTATTCCGAGTTTAAACAATTTTTGTTAACATAGATTTTTTAAAAGTAAATCTTAAATATCGTGTTATTGCATGTTATTAAATTACATTTCTCATGAACGGGTACTTTATTTTTTTTTTAATTCTTTCTTTCGAGACCATTTCAGTTGAATATTCAGAAGTACAGTTACCGAAACGTATGATAAGTTTATTTTACCTATTCTCAATCAATTCAAACATTAAGAAAATAATTTACCTGCGATTTTCAATTGCGTATAAAATTTTTCCATTATTTTTTAATTTGATTTTAATCTTAAAATATCTTTTGATAAACGGAACAAAGTTTATGCAATTTTTTATGTTTATTTCTATCTTGCAACTTAGAAAGAAAGGTAGATAAAATATGTATGCATTGCTATCAAGTTTTCGGAAGTAAATAAGACATTTACCAGATCTAGATTTATAGAATATACTATCCCTTTGACAAAAAAGCTTAATTTCGACATTGAAGGGATATTCGACTAGTGTCCTATTATATCAGTTGCATATCACAGACCAATCCCATTAAAATATGCAACCAATACTGTGTAATAAACGACGCATAGTCGTTGATCACTGAAATGAGTGGATGTACGCCTACAGCGTATATCCTGGAGGTCAAGGGGTTAATCTACTTTTGTCAAAATTGTCAAATTCGATTGCCAAAGAGTTAATTTCGAATTTAAAATTCTACCATTTAGTCCTGATTCCTGTGAAAGCGATCTCGCACTTGAGAGTTGCTGATTGTGCGTGTACAAGTGTTTCTGGAATCTAGTTCGGCTTATTCAGGCGCAATCAAACCTGTTTTCATAGTACATTTGATTCGCTTGCATAAAAACTGCTGTTATGTTAGCTGTAATGTTAGACCGAGTGTGTCGTAAACAACCTGTATATAATGCTACATTCAAACAGCTAAATTCATTCGAGTTTTGTGATTTGAATTAACATGATTTTGTGTTCATTCTGGCTTTTTAATTCAAATGCTAACCCCATCAGAGTCTGTTTTTGATCTTGAAAAGCATGCGCACGTGTTGTAAAATTTCGACTATATAGAAAACGGCACATGTTATCTATCTGGCTTTGTAATTTTCAAAGAAATGTGTGACATAATCGCCTGTCATGCATGGTATCCTGATGCAGTTTTTGATAAAGCTTGCTATTCAAGCGAATTCTATGCTATGTTGATCAAACGTGACCATGCTTTCGTGGAGTTTGGATCAGTCAGTGATGCAACAGAAGACTATCTGTCTGAATACTTTAGTATACTCTCTTTGTCTGAAACAAAAGATTTTTTTTTTAATTACGCAGTAATTAAAAAATGTGATTTATTAAGAAATCACAATTTAAATTTAGAATTAAATTTAATTACTGGTACTGACAATTTTTAACTTGTTAAATTTTTTAATAATCCATTAAAAATGCCCGCATCGTACACAGAACCAATACTCAGCCTGCCGATGACAACTCTGAAAACATCAAAAAATTGGACCTCGCATAGAAATAACTTGTATATTAGCATATTCAACTTGTGTTCTCGCATACATAAACCACACTGATGTTCTAATGTACTACTCGGTTGTGAGCGAATTGTCCTTCTAACCAGTCTTTACGTACTGGAGGTCAAGGGATTACTCTGGAATTTAAAATTGTAAAATCATTTTTTTTTTATTAATCAAAAATACTAATATCTTGCATGACTAATAAAGATTTTTTAATACATACTTTTATTTTTATTACCACATACATCTGATTTGTGTTATTCTACAACATTACTTATACGTTGTTCTCTGGATATATATTGCTGTAATGTGTATCCCATTCATTTGAAAATTAAACTCATATACTGGCGGTTAAAAATTGTCAAATTCGATTCCCACCACCATGTGTGATATATCTACATTAGGGTGGGCCGGAAAAAACTTTTTTCGATTTTCGATGATGGGCAATGCGGAAAAGTTTCAACTGGCGGCACTAAGTTCACACAAAAAATTTGAAATTTTTAGGAAAATTCCTTCATTTGCCTTAAATGGCTTGACGTTTTGCTCAAATGTTTATTTGTGAAATTTTTTAGCAAAAATTTAAAAAAAATGTTAAATTTAAACTATTTTAGATGAATTTACTTGAAATATCATGTTTATTGTACGAAATGTTTAAATAAGCTTTGGTTATGTATTACTTAATAGTTATGTGCATTTTGAATTCGTGACTTTTATAGCTTTTTTACGAATAAGTGAGCAAAAATTGCAGGAATTGTGACAACAGGGACTAAGGATCTCGTCATCTATAAGGATTTAATCAGGAGGCAGAAAAAGAAACTTAAGAAGATACAGGTGGGGGACGATCTTGTAGGGAAAAAATTACAAGCATCTTTTTTTATATTAGAAAAAAATAAAATTATCTTCATAGAAATAAAGGAGACTAGCAGCACCGTCGACAGAAAGACGAAACAAATAATACATGCTGTCTGAACGCGGTTCGGAATATTTGGGTCACTTGACACCACCATCTGGTTACTGCGGAGAAATAGTAAAATCATTATATAATTTTCTAAGCCAGAATAAAGTCTGCTTTGGAAAAAATCAAGAAGAGAACTGCAAAATTTGATATGTATTCATACGAACGAGCTTCCACTCTGGCATCAACTGTCTAAACTATATAGTAGAACTACTTGACCTAAAACTTTTACCAACTGAAACGGAGCTAGATTAATAGAGTACTCAAATCTTAGCCTTTTGCATTTCTGATGTCCATGAAACAGGAATATGCCCGTTGAAATTTTCGCACGCTATTAGTGATATGTGCTTCGTATATCTCTCGATGGTGCCGCTTGTTCTTTTTTCCTGTGAAGATCGTGTTATTATTTCTACCATCAAAAATATGGTTGTAATTTTTCATCCTCCAAAGTATCCTTCCTCCTGTATTTCCTTTTCAAGTTTCTTTTTCTGTCTCCTGACCAAGTCTTTATCGCTGACGAGATCCTTATTCCTGTTTGTCATAATTACTGCATCCTAAATCATAGATGAAACTCTTAATGCAATTTACAAATATGATACACCAGTTCTAAATCCGGCGAACGCTGTGTGAGTAAGGGATATGCGTTTGAGAGTGTCTGCTTTTGAAGGCCCGGGTCCAAACTCTAATTCAGACGAACTTCTGCTTCAAAGTTCCTACTTTTTTAATCTTTTGAGAATAGCTGAATTTTAGAGCAGAAAAATAATTAACATCCCATCTCGCAGTTACTCCCATCTCCTATTTACTCCCCCATCCTCATGATGACTGATTGCGTTTTCATTGGTTTCTACTCCATATTCTCCTCTCTTTCCAGAATTGCTGTCAAGACATGCTGTGGTCCGGCATTCAAATAAGTGACTATAAACGCATCAAAAAACCGAAGAAAGAGCGAGAAACATAATCAAGACAAAAGAGAGAAGTCGACGAACGAACCAAGCAATACTTACAATTTTTACTCAGTTATACGCGAAAAGGCAATAAAAATAGCCTAATTCAAAATACACATAACTAATAAATAATACATAATCAGAGGTTATTTAAACATTTCGTACACTAAGCATGAGAATAAATGGAAGTTAAATTCTAGTGCTCTGAACAATTGTAGAATTCGGATCTGTTTGGACTGTTCACAAATTGTTCTAGATCTGAAATTCGCATATTTCAGTTAAAAGCGATCAATAAGCAGTTATTTGTCATGTAGAGTTTACTAAACAAGACATTTCATGTAAATTCAGTGAAAATTAATTTAACATTTTTTAAATTTTTGATAAAAAAGTTCAAAAAACTGCATTTAAGCGAAACTTCAAGCCATTTCTGCAACTGTAGGAATTGTCCGAAAAATCTCAAATTTTTTGAGTAAACGTAGTGCCACCAGTGGCAACTTTTCTGCACTACACATCATTGAAAATCGAAAAAAAGTTTTTTTTTGGGGCCACATCTACCACCCATGTACCACTCGGTTGTGGATGAATTGTCCTTCTAACCAGGAGATCAAGGTGTTAATCTAGAATCTAAAATTCTAAAATCAATTTTTTTTATTAATCAAAATTACTAATATCTTGCATGACTAATACACATTTTTTTTATTTGCAGGCCCATCCTCGATTGAAGAAGATAAGATAAAGTAAGTAAAAGAATTAAATATTTAATTTTTGATGTATTTAATAGTTTGTTTGAATTGTAAATCTTATTTTTCTTTTATGACATTAATATCAAAACACAATTTTTCTTGTTTTAGAATTACGAAAACAAATAAAAAATTATCAGAAGATATCGTTGAAAACGCAGTTGCTTGTCCAGACGTTGTTCCTCCAAATAATGGTAATACATACTTTTACTTTTAGTACCACATGAATCTGATTTGAATTATTCTACAAAATTCCTTATACGATGTTCTTTGAACATATATTGCAGTAATGTGTATCCCAGACATTTGAAAATTAAACTCGTATGCCAACAGTTAAAAATTATCAATTTCGATTGCCATCACCATGTATGATATAGGTACATCTACCAGCCTTGTACTACTCGGTTGAGGATGAATTGTCCTTCTATCCAGTCGTTTTAACAACATAGTTTATAAATTATACAGTGTTTTTAACTGCGTTATAAAATGAATTAATATATTTTGTGAGGTAAATTCTATTCATTATACACATATATATTTATAAAATTTCATCAACCTTATTTTTTGCGAGAAACAATGAAAATGTCAATTTTCAGCCCATTTAAGAAATGAGTTATTTTTCACTTAAAATTAATGAATTCTCACTAAGTTTTGAAACTATACAATCCCTTTTACTTTAAAGTAGTCATAATAGCAATTTTAAAATTATACATAAGAGTTTTAGATTTTACATTATAAATAAATGCTGCCACAAAAGGTTTTGAGTATTTAGCTTTTATAAACACGTCACATTAAACCCTATATTTCTATCATAAAACATTTTAAATTATGGATGCTGGTATATATAAAATACCATTTCTAGATTATTATTGCTAACGAAAATTCAACACTATTTCCCTACACTTTTCACATTACACTATTCAACACTATACCACGATTTTGTGTTTACCTATACTATCAAAAGAGGACTTTTGACACTTTTGCGTTTCAATGCAAATAAATAAATAAATAAATAAATAAATAAAGTAATAATAATATTAATAGAAATAAAAAGTTGGGATTTCAAATTATCAGTTGAATATAGATAATTTCAGTAAAATATTGCCAATATATATTTGAGCAATAATTCATAGACGCGTAATTATTATAGTTTATTTAATTAATATTTAATTATAAATTTATTGCAGGATATAAATTCTAACTTAATTAAACAATTTACAAAATACAAATATACATAAATGTAATGAAACATGTTTTACGTCAACAAAGACAACAATTACAAACTATTATCTTCTTCATTGTTTTTAATTTCTGTTAGAAAATTAAATATTTTAATATGACTAACTTAACACGTTGAGTGCCACGGGGACTGTCACTGAAGTTGGAAAATTGGATTCCTCTGGAGTATTTTTGTTTGCTACTGCCATCTACAGGCATTTTTTGAAACAATATACTTCTTATGGACAATTTTCTTTCAAGTTATCTGTATGCATTACTGAGGAATTAAAACTTAATTTTTCAATATTAATTCGAATTTTAATGTATTTTAATGCTCTTTTTGGCGCCATCTAGTGAGTTTTTGAAAAGTGAAAGATTTAATATGAATTTTTTTCTGAATTATTTCAGCATTTTAAATATGTTTTAAACTTTTTTTTGCTTTTAAAAATATTAATTTTTATCTTTAGCTGCGATAAATTTTTGAAGTCGATGAATTAAAAAAAGTTTGGATTTTTTAATTTTATTTAAATAATTTTCTTGGATATCTTTAATTTTATTATAACATATATTTTTAAATTATTTTAAAATAAAATGTAACGTTGCTGTCATTTATGTAAGAATTTAATAATTATAAATTAACTTATTTAATTTAATAATTTAACGATAAAGTGTTTTAAAAGACATATTAAACGAAACACTCTGTGTGATCTGCGATCGTACTTACCACTTGTTAAGTAATTGATTATTATTTAACATTTATTTTACAATAAAAATTTATTATTATTAATACTACAGCTTGGCATTTTTCTGCAAATGGCTCATTTATTATAAGACAATCATCTATAGACTTGACGTAAAGTTGATGACATTTCGGAAGCCCTCAAAATGTTCACACTGTTAAGCACTCTCCGATTAAAGGTGTCAAAATAAACTACAAACAAGTAAGAAAAATCATGCGCACAGCATAGATTATGAAACACTTTCCAACACTCCCTGAAAGCTTTAACGAAACTTCGTTACTTAGGGAAATAAAGTAAATAAGATAACTAAGTAAATATTTAAAAATCTGATTTCAGTAGTTACCGCCCATAGCCAAATATGTATTGCAATTCTTTTGAACAGCCCTGTATTCGATACGTATATTGATATATATATACTATATAATGGGAAAATTTAGCTTAGAAAGAAAATACATAACAGGTTGAAATTCATCTTTCAGCAATTTGTACTAATAGATGGGAAAATACTTGAATACTTTTGTATAGCCCTGTAGTTTACCTAGTACCTTTATTGCATGCAACTATTTAGCTAAAATTTAATTCAAACTAAAACACGCTTAAAAATACTGAAATTACATTTCCAGAAATTATCACCCATAGACGGCCATGTATCCCACTCTTTGCGTGGCCCTGAATATCATTTTGTCTATATTCTACAAATATTTCTTAGTACACTAAATTCAGTTCAGCGTAAAAATGCATAACTCCTTTAAAACCCACCTTTAAGCAATTTATGCTCATAATCAGTAACCTTTACGAATTCATTTCTGTAGCTCTGTATATGAACTATAGCATTTATAAGCACATTATAGTATGCATAAATATAGTGAAGAAGTAGGTAAGTGTGATCACAGATCGCACAGAGGGTTTCGTTTAATATTCCTTTCAAAACACTTTATACTTTTAAAAAATCTGTTAGTTCCACATTTCGCAACCAGGGGCCGAACTCTATTCTAAACAAATCTCTATCCGAACGAAACTCCGCTTTATATACTATCCGTAGATATATTAGTCCAGGGGATTGGGCCGATAGTACCCGATAGCACATGGCGGTAAAAAGTGGAACTAAATTATCTAAGGCTATGGAGCATAATATGAAAGTATGGTCAAAGGGATGTCGGCAAAAGTTGGAAAAGTACTCCCCGGTGAAAAGGGCGGAGGTTAGAAAAATTGCTTCAAATACACAAGTTAGAGACCGGAGGAGTAAATAATATATGACTTTTTGAAAATTTTATTATTTGCCGTGTGTTCTGAGGTATTCAGCTATACGCATGCAAAAACTCATGTGTCCAACTTAATTAGGAGCTCTCTTAGAAAGAATTGCTTAAAATACATATGTGGTAGCTCAAAGGATTAGACGTAAGACTTTTTTAACATTTTATTATTTTCGCCTGGCCACATGTATTCTGCTATAAGTATGCAAAATTTCAAATCTCCAATTTAATAAGGAGCTCAGTTAGAAAGAATTGCTTAAAATGCGCATGTGGGAGCCCAAAGGGTTAAATGTACGGCATTTTCAAAATTTTATGATTTGTCGTATGATATGTGGTATTCAGCTATAAGTATGCACAATTTCACGCCTCCAACATAAATGGGGGCTCACTTAGAATGAATTGTTTAAAATACACATGTGGAAGCCCAAAGGGTTAAATGTACAATTTTTTCTAAATTTTATGATTTATCGTTTGATGTGAGGTGTTCAGCTGTAAGTATGCCAAATTTCAAGCCTCCAACTTAATTAGGGACTCACTAAGAAAGAATTGTTTAAAATACACACGTGGTAGCCCAAAGGGTTAAATGTACGACTTTTCAATTTTTTATGGTTTGTAATTTGATGTGAGGTGTTCAGCTATAAGTATGCAAAATTTAACCCCTCCAACCTAATTAGGGCTCAGTTTGAAAGAATTGTTTAAAATGCACCTGTGGGAGCCCAAAGGGTTAAATGTACGATTTTTCAAAATTTTATGATTTGTTGTATGATGTGTGGTGTTCAGCTATAAGTATACAAAATTTCAAGTCTCCAACATCTATAGTTTCTGAGAACCGGCTTTGTGACAGACGGACAGACTGAGGAGCGACACGAATAGGGTTTCGTCAGATGAACGAGACCCTAAAAAAGCGCATATCATAATTAAAAATGCAGTTCGAGCAATCTTTACTAATATACAGTAATTCAGATACAATATATTATCTGAAATCTTTTCAAATGCACCGCAAAAAATTTCCCCTATATCATTATGAACAGAATTCTTTTGTGTGGCCCTGTAAATGAACAATAACTATTTTTTGCTCCGCATATTCAACAGAATGCATATTTTAGTGGAATTCATAAATGAATATCAATTTTATTATGTTTGAAAGTGTGTAACACCATTAAAAATCATTTGAAACGATTTTTTCCAATTGGCCGTAATGTAACAGAAAAATTTGATTGTGCCTGTAAATGAACTATACATGCTAAAAACTTCATTTGAAATAGGGAATGTGCTATGGTAGATGTCGCTAACATCCAAAAATTTTAGAATGATCCGAGCATATTTACGAGAGTTAGAGCGTGGACACCGGACAGAGGGACAGACGTACAGACAAACCGAAGTCATAAATAATTTTAAACTTTGTTGGAAAGTTTTAAAAATAGTGGTGTCTAGAGCATTAAAAATCACAATTTACTTAGAACACCTGCAACACTATCGCTGCTCCTGTCGCATCAGTCGATTCGGTTATAGGTCAAAACATTAATTACGAAAATTTTAACTGAAATTTATCGACTTTCTGTGAAATGAAAAGCGCATTTTCGTTTACCTCTTTTGGGATGATATTTTCTGTTTTTCGATATTTAATGTGTAAATATAGAAAGGATATTTTTTTTTATTCAGCAAAAATTTGAGATTTCCTCTCAAAACAGTTAAAAAATTCAGATAAATCACACATACGGATACGAAATTTTCTCTGTCCAGTGAAGGGCTTTCATTCAGATCACAATAGTTACGTAGAAACTGAAACATAAATGAAGCAAAAATATATGTAATTTAAGGGGTCTCGTACCTTTAAAACGCGACGAAAATAAAGAAAAAATTAAAAGTTTGAATTAGTTTGCCTTCAAAAGATTTTTAAGTACAAACATCAAATGTTAACGACTAGTTAAAGAGATTGGGCTATTTAATTTAGTACAATTAAAAATTGACTAGTGTTTACAGAAGTTGTGCACTGTTGAAATTAAAATAGCTGTTTTTTTACTCTATAAGTCAGTGTGCGCATGATATCTTGAAAACATATGTATGGGTTGCTATTAAATTCGATATAGATAATAAACACATAAGTATTTTTAAAATGATCTTCTTCTAATTATTTACAATGATAAGATTTTTAGATATGACTATTTTTATTCATTAAACAATGTAAAATTTCGTTTTTTTTTTTTTTTTTTTTTTTTTTTTTTTTGCTTGGTGAATGAAACAATTTTGACATAGGAACAGACAATTTAGTATATAGATATGTGATTATTACATACCTCAAGTAGAGTAAACTCCCGACTATCCGGCTCGCGACTATCCGGCCCTCCGTACTATCCGGCCTAGTAAAAAAAAAAAAAGAAAAAAAATGAGGAATGTTGCAAGTGGCCGAGACAGACAGGTTTCGGTCCGTAGGAAAGTGTTAACTCACGGCAGGAAGGAGCAAGAAGGGATTGCAGAATGCAATAGCAAAGACAGACAGGAAGGGAGGGGGAAGGTTTAATGTTTGATAAGTTTCTCCTGTTGTGCAACGGAAATTAACAAGTGCGGACGCTATTTTCCGCTTATCCTGATTAATTTCGTATAGTCTTTTGGTGTGCTTCGTGTTTATGTATTGAAGATTAATGAAATGGGTGTTAAACGAAAAAAAGGTTGTAGTGAGTATGTAGGAGAAACTACTAGTTAGCAAAAGGAACCAACGCCAGCTGATAATATTTGCTTGCGTAAATGGAGGGATATTGCGTCGCGGAAGAAGTCTAAAAGGGAGAAGCAGTCATCTATGAAGGACTTTTTCAAGAACTAAAAAAATAAGTTTTGATTCTTTTATTTTATGCATAACTTTTGTATATTTAATACCTTTTAATATTTGTGCAATCATTTATTAATAAACAGTAAAATAAGATTTGCTCATTTTTTTATGAATTAGGATTACATTTTACGTTAATGTTTTGCTTATTTTGAAGCTGTATGTATTGTATATATAAAATTTATCTTAAAATGTGTAACATGCGTTTTTAATACAATGCGGGGGGGGGGGGGGCAGGAAGTGAGCAAATATATATAGAGCTCCGGCCTATCAGGTATTTTTGCTATCCGGCCTAGCCTTTCCCCACATTAGGCCGGATAGTTGGGATTTTACTGTATCATAAAAATTCATATGTGGGTTCTCAAAATATCATGCGACTAATGACTGACGGAGTAAAAAAAAAAGAGCTATTTAAATTTCAACAATACACAAATTCTGTAAAAGACTAATCAGTTTCTAATAGTAGTATATTAAAAAGAACAATTTGTTTAATTAATAGTCAAATTTTCTTATTTATACATTAAAAGATTTTGGAGATACACTAATTCAAACTTTGAATGTTTTTGCTAATTTTCGTCGCGTTTAAAAGATACAAGACCCCTTAAACAGGGCTCCCAAATGGTCCGCCAACTGAATAACAATAAATTTTAACAGAAATTTTTATGGTAGGTTTGCGCTAGAATTAACTTTCAAAAGTGATTCCGGGACGGTTTGTAAGAAAAATCTAAAAAGAAATTTTTTTCTAAAATAATATTGGTATTCAGTTGGCGGACCATTTAGGAGCCCTGCTTAAGCAAAACGCATTATAAACGAGATACAAGAAAAGAAAGAAAAAAAACACACGAGTTTATACGAGTTTACATTATAAAAATTGCGCCATATATAGAATCTTCGGATCATTGAAATAACGTTCACAATATTCACATAAATATATATCTTAAGCAGGAAAATCACTTGCCACCAATCAGTTTTATCCTATATAAATGTTTTAATCCTTAAATGCCTGATTTTTCAAAAATCATTGTAATAATGTTTTTAGGCATTCATTTTTTAAATAAATCAAGGGAAAAATACTTAAAAAATCATATTTTGTTTTAAGTATAGTTTACGGCTAAAAAACAGTTTGTTACTAATCGGCAATACTGGTGTTTAATTGAAAAAATAATTTTCCATGATAAAATTCTATAATAATAAACACACAAGAATTTTAGGAACTATAATAAGAAATAAATTTTACTTACTCACTGCAGGTCAAAATGGGGTATTTCGCAAGCGTCCAAAGATAACAAAAAGAACAAGTAGCAACAATTGAAAAAATAAATCTATCTTTACTCTTAAACAGCACAAGTGTTGCCATATACATGTTGAAAATCGATTTAATAATATTTTCAAAATGTATTTTATTGGCAACATTACGCATCATAGTTTGAATATTATTCTAATAGTACTTTAGAGCCTAAATTTGGCATGTTGCCGAAAAGCAATACCAGGCATTTAAGGGTTAAAGCTAGTTTAAAGCTTGAAGCATATTTACAGAAAATTTAGAACACTAAATGATCGTTTTTTAAATTAAAAAAAAACTATACTGAAACAAAAGTGTACATTTTTTAAGGTCTTGTGCCCTTATAATAAAAAAATAATTTTTCCTATTACCTTATTAAAGATATCAAAATATATTACAGCTTATCTTTTAATACAAAAGTAGTAGTAATTACATCCACAACTTGCATGCTTAACCCAATTTTAAAACTGAATCATACAGTATTTTTAGCGCTATATATAAACGCGCAACATGCACGATTGTTTGTAAAAGCTTTAAAAATGGAGCTCTAAAACAAATAACCTTTTATCATACTTTAAAGAAATATAAAATACATACAATTTTTATCTCGCAATTGTTATTTTGAGAGTAAAAGCCTCGAGGATTACGAAAAGAATGATAAGAAGTATTTTTCTTCAGGAAAGACAATCTATTGTCCACTAACTTTTCAGAAATGTTTATCACAGCATATGAGAAAACAGGCTTCTATTCATACCCTTAGAGGACTTAAAAAAACTATTTCTATTAAAGTTACATAATATATTAGAAAAATGAAAGATTGGGTAATTCTTCTTGGCGATCCACATAAAATATAAAACATTGATACATTTAAGTAATTCATATTTCTTTTGCACAGACAGAATAAGCTAATGGGATTTTTTAAAATAACTAAAACATAAGTAGTTAAACATAAGCTATATTATATATATATATATATATATATATATATATATATATATATATATATATATATATATATATATATATATATATATATATATATATATAAGGTGATCGGAAAATAATTGGCCGAATTTTAAAGGGCGGTTGAGGGAACTTAAACAAGCATTTTTCGGCACAGAAGGTGGAACGTTTAACCGTAAATGGAGCGTTTAAGCGCTGGTGACAAAGGAAATTGTGAAAGGTGCAATGAAAGACAGCGTACAAGCGCCAATAGATGGCGCAATTTCAATGACAAAAAAAAAAAAAAAAAAATTGATCCCCTCTCTTAGCCTTTAAGTTTTGGTCAATTATTTTCCGATCACCCTGTATATATATATATATAATATCTTTGAATTAAAATTTATCTTACAACTATAATATATATCCGTACGTAATGCTAATGTCATATTGACGATGGCAACAACCTGAATAATAATTTTAACTTACTTGATTGTTTTTAACGTATAAATATCGCACAATGTAATTTTTTACATCATCGAATAGAGGAAACAATCTACTTTCATGTGCAATTTGTTTGAAAAACTGTGTCGCAATTTACTTATATTTTATTTGTTAAAAATAATAAAATATTCCTTAATCTATTCTTTAAACTATACTTTAATCTTTTTTCAACTGCATTCATCATCCGCTTACGGAATATAGACATGTTTGCCCTTAAAACTATATAACTTGTTCAATATTTTTTACCGGATTAGCGTCCATAGCAAAATTAAAATTTCCTCAATAAACAAATAGAAGAATAATATAAATAAAACGCAAATTAAACACATATGTAAGGCTTAAAAACACTACGCGCTTAAAAACAGAAATTATCAGTATTAATAATGTTTCTTTAAACAGTGAAATTATAGCAATTTTTTTAAACTAACCCTTGGTATGCGGCTAATAAGAAAACATCGTTTTAAATCAATTTCAAAAGTTTATTTTAATATATAATTGTTATTTTCCATGTAAAGTTGTTGTTAATGGGTAATCTACAAAAAATAAAATAAAATAAATGCTAAATGTAAAAAAAAAAAAAAAAAAAAAAAAAAAAAAAAAAAACTGTTATAGTTTTTATTTAAAAAATTGTTCATATGTTGTATGACCGGAGCAGTGTGTTCTGTAAGACTGGAAGCACTGGTTGGTTCCCAAACGTTAATATACATACAAGTCACCCCAAGCAAATTGAATATTTATTTTAAAAAACCATTTTCATGAATTATGCTTTTATGAAATATTTCCAAAAATATGCATAGCAATATGTATCGCATAAAAAGCATCCATGTGAAAAAGTAAAATAACTATTATTTTCGTTCGACTACATTCATTATTAAGGGTATCAATCCTGTAATGCATGATTTTTTTATTTTGTTCGAAAAAAGTTATATTTGGGATCATTTTTGTTAATTCTCCACTAGAAAAAAATGAAAAAAATATTTATGCTTCTGATGGACATTATGCTTCAATAACACTCCCGAGTTACATTAGAAAAGTTTCTCAGTAAATGTTACTATTAAATTATATACTTAGTTTAAAGTATTTGCACTGCACAATAACAATTATTCAACGATATTAAAACTGTTATAATGCTTTTAATAGTTTGCAGAATTAATAATGACTACCTCATAAACATAAAGAAAAACGCATGTCGAGTACATTGCAAGCAGTATGAACAAAATATTTTGTAACCTCCCCGTGATAACAAATCAGAACCAAAAGATACTTCACGACAGTAAATGTATGTTGTATCACGTAACCAATACATAATAGCTCACCAAAAGATCAATAGAAAGCTCCAAATGATAAAAAAAGAAAGATCATGAAAATCCTGTGTTACACTATGCATTTAAGGCTTAAAACAATTTTATTTTAATGAGAAAACGTTTCTCTCCATATTGAAGGAAATTTTGGTTAAAGTTAAAGAAGATCGAAGTCTAATAAGTAAGTGAGGCTTTCTTATAAAATATGTTAGCTAAATATTCAAGCTTTTAACAATCAGCATTTGTGTTAACATTTTTTTTTCCAATTTTCTGAGTTACAAAGTAAGAAGTACATCATTCCTAAACTTTATTCATGTGTTTATATTCAGTAAAAACTTGTTTATGTGAAGTATTATGTCTGTCTGTCTTTAAAAATATGCCATGCCATTATAAAGTGTTGAGTGAGTTCTGTTCATTTACAAGGACTTTTTTGGTTTAGTGATAAATTGACCATTTACAACAAGCCTAAATGAAATTGATATTGAAATTATGGTATGGGTCATGTCAGATTGGCGGACGCCTAAGTAATTTTATATAAAAAGTTCAATGATATTGCATCTAATATTATTGTTAAATAAAACATTTTGTCAACAATAAACTTAATGTATCTTATTCTTTTATATCTCTTGCAATAATAAACTTTCAGCAAACTAACTTTCAATGAAAACATGATAAGGTAATAAGAATCTAAGTCAATTTTTATTTTAATTTGTTGCAATGTTGGAAATTTTTTTTTAATTTTTTCACTATAAGAAATAGGTTTTCATCATAATATATACGGAGTCTAAGTGAATAAGATGGTTTAAACTAAAATACTAGAATGCTCAACATGATTTGTTTTTAAATAAAACTAAAAATGAATTTTCCTGTAATATTTCTCATAGTATATACTGCGATAATTTATTTTTAGAGTAAAAAATCCAAATCTTTGGACATATTTATAGTGTTCAACGATATAAAGAAAATTTCCGATCATTTACTTTATTATATTATTTGTTTCTAACACTTGTTTTTTGCTCCCACAGTATGTGATAATGAAAGTTTAGAAAGTGCCATGATAAAAGAAGGACAGTCTCCAGATAGTGCAAAATGCAGTAAAAACTATAGAAATTGTGTTGTAGCTCTTAAAAGATCATGGAGTCTAAAAGTAAGTTAAATTATTTTATTTATAGTAGAGAAATAATATATTATAAAATAGAAACAAGGGAATTTTAAAACAAATGACTAATGTCTATTATATTTAAGGATCTATAGCCTTTTTTTGGCTACTGCCTACATTTGTATTCTCGTCAACAGTGGACTTTCCCTCCATCCCCTTGATGTTAAAATAATATATTTTAGAATTTATAATAATTTAAATAGAAATATTTTTATCATGTATTACACCATGAAAAAAGACAAATTTCGAAAGACACTTCCAAGAAAATATAGCATAAGTACAAACAAAAATATACAATAATAATATACAACTCAATTACTCAGAAGTTCATATTCAATTGTAAATAGTTAGCCTATAAAAAGGTATTCGAGTTTAGCCCCTTGGGGACGAGCGACACGTATACGTGCCGCTTGAAGCGCTCAGAATCCTTGTTTTTCCTCACCAGTAAAATTTTACTGTAAAAATTGCCTTATTTAATCAGCGCATTTTCTCGATTCAAGAAGACACAAACTTCTATTTTTAAAAAACGGTGATAAAAGATTAAAAATTTCGTAAAAGGCTCCCGTCCCTAAGGGGTTAAGGAAATAGATCTGTATAATGAATGAAATCACTGTAAAGCACTCGGAAACGTTTCAGAAAATTAATAGACTGAAAAGAAACTATTTTTTATGAGGGATTTTATAAATCACTATAAAATATACTATTTTGGCGTCGTAGGTAACTCGGAATATGTTACAGTAAAATATTTCCGTTTCTACAAAGTATTTCAACCAGAATACAATATATCTTGTTTGTCTGAGACACATTTTTTTTCCTTTTTACAAAGTATAAAGAATTATGTATCAAAACTATCGACACTTATATTGGAACCCAACTGTACCAGATTGTAACATAACCCAATTGCACTAGAGCTGCAGTACTTACGAAAATTTCAAATAAAATTCACCTATGCCAGTACATCTTATACGTACATTGAGAATATCCACAATTAATATTAACTTTGGCTAAATATATATGTTACATGGAAATATGGCGGAGATAAGAAAAATGACTGATTTTGAATAATTTTACAAATTCTATTGCCTACATATCCACAAAAAGTGAAAATTTAAAATGCGTTATAATTCTTATACTGCATTGTTTATACAGACTGCAATATTGAAGAAGTATTCCATGAGAATAATTCCAATATTAACCTTTAAAGACACAGACAGTTTGTAGTAATATAAAACCAAGAGTGGCGTACTGGATGCCGAGACGCATTTAAATAACTTTTAACGCTTAAAAGAAGGATAGCATTAATTGTCTAGTAATAGTGTAAATGTTATAGATATCACATTTATAAAATATAATTTAATTTTAAAAAAAGAATAAATTTTGTTACTACATCCGCTGTGTAATCCATACGTCAGTGTTGACTTCAAAAATCAGTGACTTCGTGAACATTGACTACAGAACATTTTGTGAACTTAAACATTAAAAATTGGTTAAACATTGAAGATTTATTTTTGAAGAGGATTAGTCAAGTACTTATGTTAATCATGTGATTATTTTGGAATTCGTAACTGTTTGCTCCCTGAAAGACGCATCTTTAAATCCCTCCGAATCTTTACGGATTAACCAATCGATATACATGATATAAACTATACCGGCAAATATTTAGCCCATAAGAAGTAGCTGCCAAAATAATTTTTCTGTTCCTGTGTATTTGTTGTATTAGTAGATGAAAATCAATAAAAATTAAAATCAATTTGAAATAATACAGGTATATGCATTTTAATGTTATATTCGTTTACTGGTATATTTTTGCCAAAATCCCACTGTTCATTCTAAAGTGTTTTAACACCCATAAGTGGAATATAATAACTATGTTGGCGGTCTGTTATTAAAATCCTCGAATATATAGCAAAATATATTAATTACTTGAACATTCTAAAAATTTATATTACTACATCAACATTCCTTTGTCGCAAGATAAAAGATATAGAAAAGTTATGTGTTTCGAAACAAAAAGTAACTTAATATACGGTTCAAGCAATGATAACAGTGCTAGATAACAATTGCTTCCTTTTAAAATTTGTTTAGGAAATTTTAGTCTAAAGTCTCATTAGAGTGTCGATATATAAATATTTTCTTTCTGAAACGTGAACATATAAATGTGTTTAAAAAATTATGTTTTTCATTATCAAACAAATTTTCACACAATAAAAGATATAGAAAAGTTATGTGTTTCGAAACAAAAAGTAACTTAATATACGGTTCAAGCAATGATAACAGTGCTAGATAACAATTGCTTCCTTTTAAAATTTGTTTAGGAAATTTTAGTCTAAAGTCTCATTAGAGTGTGGACATATAAATATTTTCTTTCTGAAACGTGAACATATAAATGTGTTTAAAAAATTATGTTTTTCATTATCAAACAATTTTTCACACAATAATGAAAAAAAAAGCTGTGTACTATAATCCGTTCTATAATATTAACATATGCTGCTTTTATTCTATATGTTTAAACCAGAAAATACTAAATATTTCTCAAATGTAAATTATAGTGAAACATAAAGATGAATTTTAAAAAGTGTCTTTTTGTAGGGTACTTTACTTAAAAGGTCCTTCCGGCCAGTGCCAGGAGGAAGAGCCCGTAAGGCATGGTGACGTCACGGCGACGTCGTTGTGAAGTCACACTGTGATTTTGTGACCGTAGATGAGACGTCATAGTGACTAGAATGCGAGGTCGTTATGGCCGTTTTAGAGGTCGTTTGTGACGTCACATTGTGACCACTCTGTGAAGTCACGGTGTGACAAATTTGTGAAAAGTGTGTCATTTGTGACTATTTTGGCATTAACTTTGTGACGAACCTGTGACGACAGCGACAATGCTTTGACGTCACACTGTGACTAATTTGTGAAATATGTGTCATTTGTGACGAACTTGTCATAAACAATGTGATGATTTCAAATGAAAATAAAATTTCAAATTAATTGCTTAAAAGGGCAAAGGCCAACATAGAGAAAAAGATTCCAAGCCGGGACTCGAATCCGGGCCATCAGTGTAGCGCACTGACATTCTACCGACTAAACCACATGGAACGAGACCCAGCCTGGAAAATTTCTTACTATTACATGTTTGCAAGGCTACAAACGCAGCACAAGATGGAATATTTATCGTGAGCCGCCAACATCGGGTAAACACGAAACATAATTAAATCCAGCATCGATTCAAACTATGTAAATACTTGGAAATTTTTCGATAGAGAACCATTCGCCTTGCATACAATATTTCAAATGAAAATCATATTTCAAATTAATTGCTTAAAATGCAATTTTAATTTGAAATTTGATTTTCATTTGAAATATGCAAGGCGAATGTTTCTCTGTGGAAAATTTTCCAAGTATTTATATAGTTTGAATCGCTGCTGGATTTAATTAAGTTTCGTGTTTGCCCCATGTCGGTGGCTCATGATAAATATTCCATCTTGTGCTGAGTTTGTAGCCTTGCCAACATGTAATAGTAAGACATTTTCCAGGCTGGGTCTCGTTCCATGTGGTTTAGTCGGTAGAATGTCAGTGCGCTATACTGATGGCCCGGATTCAAGTACCATTATGGAATTTTTTTCACTATGTTGGCTTTTGCGCCTTTTAAGCAATCAGTTCGAAATTTGATTTCCATTTGAAATACTGTTTGCAAGGCGAATGTTTCTCTCTGGAAAAATTTCCAAGCATTAATACTGTGATGATTCTTGTTATAAACACTGTGATGAATTTTAAAATAAAGTTTTGTTTGAAATATACAATATTATCTTTTTACCGTACTTTTTAGCAAAGTATCGCTATTTTGGAGTCCTATTCTTCTAAAATACTTTTAATTTTTACACTGAAAAAAACAATGCTTATCAACTGGCATCCTTTTTTTTTTATTAGGTTCTAAGCTTGATCTTCAGTTCAAGCTTTATATTAAGAATGTGTAAGTTTTTATGTGTTGTGATTTGCTATTGTTTTATTAAATACGAACATGGAGTCTAACGGATATTAATATATTTCCTATTTAAAGAAGAATAAGATAAGCCATATTTATTTAAATATTTTATTCCCGTGTATATTGTATTTTGTTAATATGAGCTAAATAGATTTGGTATGATTTATAAGAAATGACTGATCTGGGAAATAGAAAAAAACAAGTAAGAAAAATCATGCGTTAAGCATAGATTATAAAGCACTTTCCAACGCTTCCTGAATGCTTTAACTAGCCATCGTAATTTAAGGAAATAACGTAAATAAGATAACTAAGTAAATATTTTAGAAAACGCATAAAACATTTGAAAAACTGATTTCAGCAGTTACCGTCCATAGCCAAATATGTTTTCCAATTCTTTTGAATAGCCCTGTATTTAATCTGTAGGTTGATATATACTAGTATATAATGTGAAAATGTAGTTTAGCAAGAAAACGCATAACAGGTTGAAATTCTCATTCAGCAATTTATACTAATATATGAAAACATACTTGAATACTTTTGTACAACCCTGTAGTTTACCTAGAACCTTTATTACACGCCACTATTTAGTTAAAATTTAATTCAAATTAAAACACTCTTAAAACTGCTGAAATCACATTTCCAGAAATTATAATTTATAGACGGCCATATATCCATTTCCTTGAGTGACACTGTGTCTCATTTTATCCATATTCTACAAACATTTCTTAGTAAATTAAATGCAGTTCAACATAAAAATCCATAACTCATCTAAAAAACACCTTTAAGCAATTTGCGCCCATGCCTTTTAACTCTTACGTATACTTTTGTGTAGCCCTGTATATGATTTATAGCTTTTATATACACCATATACTATGCATAAATATAGACAATCATAAAAGCGCATATTATAATTAAAAATGCATTTCCAGCAATTATCGCTAATGAACAGTACAATATCAACTTTTATAAATGTCATAAATTATAAATATTTTTTATAAATATTATAAATATCAAATTTTAAAAAGTATAATAAAGCAGTTTAATCTATAAACTTGTTATCAGGCATAAAAAACACTTTATTTCAATGCTTAAATGTCATATTTTATTTTTTAATGCGAAGTATCGAACGTGTATCGAAAAGGTAGAAAATTAGTTTACAATCGAAGAAAATTTAATAACTGATTCTGAATGTCTACAATTAAATGTTTGATTAAAATCACGAACAGTAAAAACGTGCTTACATACAATTTAAAAAAATAAATATACCAATTTGAAAAACACTAAATAATTAGTATTTATAATTGTTCTATTAAACAACAACAAAGTACAATAGATGAATTAAATGTATTATTAGATTTAACAATTACTCATAATACTCTCCATATGATACAAGGAATTCCTATTATTTTATAATTTTGGCAAATGTTAAATCTGAAAACATTGATATGAAGATTTAGGATTTTAAATAATAATTTAAAATATTATTAGCAATGAAAAAAAGTCTTTCAAAAGTTTCACTACTATAGTGTGTAAAACGGCATTTCCCATTCAGTATAATGTTAATTTCTACTCTGAAAAACAATACCAGATCAGTCTCTTTCTATAGGTATAATATAAAACTATTTAACTCATCTCACCAAATATACCAAACAGGAATAAACAATTTAAATTAAATAAGACCTACTTTTTAAGCTCCATAAATTAATTATTAATATCCACGTGTATCCGAAAATGGCGACGTCTTTTTCTTCCATTAAAAAAAAGCACACGCAAAAGCTTACATTTTAGACTAGTAACTTACCGCATCTGTTAGAACAAAAAGTTCTCTGTTTACCCTGCGGTATCGTGGCAGACGATTTTGGGCAGGTGTTACTTTATTTGGTTTTATATAAACAGATTTGGAACTTACATGTGCAATCATTTTATGAGACTGTCTGTATTTAAATTTTTGTATTTGAAGAATTTTCCAATGTATTTTACCTTTTCTTTTTATCAGTTTTAACCCCCCCCCCCCCCCACACTCCCTTTTTCTAAGTAAAGATTGTTTCACACATAATAAATACAAAATATCTTCTTAAAAAATAACAAGATATAAATAAACATCGAGGATAAAAAAATTTTCTTTGTCAATCGTCATTCTTTTCATGTTAATTTCCTGTAGAATAAAACAATTCGTAAAATAACTTTTTTTAGAGTCATATCTCTAAAACACAAATTTGAAATACGAATAATAAATTATATCATGGGTTTTGCATAAATTTTGTATATATATTTTTTTTTATTCGGAAAATGCTAATTTTATTTTAAAAGTCTGAAAGAAGCAGATTAAAAAAAAAAAAAAAATAGTTACGTGAAATAGGCACACTAACAGGAAAAAATATGACTTGAATGCAAATTATAAAGCAAGAAATGTATGTATGAAGACTCTTTCTACATGCTCATTAAAAGCTGCAGACTTAACTATAATAGAAATTTTTTAGTTTGAAGCCACAAAAGTGTTTCGAGTACCAGTGGTCGGTAAAAATAAATTAAAAATTTTCCTTCCTGCAAACTAAATATGTAAAGTGTATATATTTAATATTCCTAATTCTAAATATGTTATCCAAATTGCTCCAGCACGTACCATTTTTCCGAGAATCACTTTTAATAATAATAAGAATAAGAGAAGAATTATTATATTAAATTGCAATACTAGATAAAATTGAAATCAGGAAAAAAGTATACTTTCACTCTCTTAGATATCAAATTGATAAAATATAGCATGAAAATCTAGTTTGTTGATACTTGTACCGTGCATTTTCTTTTATATGCCCCCCCCCCCCCCACACACACACACACACCATCTTTTCGTGTCTAAATTTACTATTTGCTATCCACTAATATATTTTCATTCCTTATGCCGCTGTAACTCGGGCCTTTTTAAAACATTTCTCTTCATTTTCAAAGATTTTTGAAGTTCATATTTTTCTCACACTGTAACTTACAATATGGGGGGATTTTTTTTGTGAGTGTGGCGTGACCTACGTTACATGCAGTGACATAACAATTCTTTTTTATTGCCAGAAAAATAAAATTTTACAGTAACAACATGTTTTGAAGAATTTTTGTAATTTTTTAAAGTTTTCTAAGACGTTCACATCTCAGTCACAATGTGACATCACTGAGTGGTGGCATTTTGGTCACAGATGTGACGTGACCATAGTGACTCACAATGACGTCAAAACGACGTCACTTTGACCATGCATGCTATGAGGGAGGTAGCTTTCATATTCCTTATTTTAAAAAAGCCAACATATTTTATTCAAACACACGAAGCTCAATTTAGTGGAAACTGAATATAGGAGATTCAATACTAAATTTATCAATACCAGATCATTAGGAATGAGGATTTCGCGAAATTAGTCAGCTTTATCCAAGCTGTTTTTCTTTAAAGTAACTTATATTTGGCTGCCAAATTCGGCGATTTCTTAAAGTACCTGCCATTTTAAGACAACATGGTGGATGAGGCTAACCAGTGAACTTGGTCGAGACCTTAGTAATTGCTGTGCACATGCTCACTGACATCGGAATCGATTGATATATACGAGTGCTGTCGCAGGCAAAAAATCAGATTTTTCAAAATGTCACCCACATTAGATATTGAAATTGCTATATCTGAGCCATTTTTAAGATAAAGACAAACAAAAAATGCTCCTGAATCCTTATATCAAGGTCAAATACTTAAGAAAGAAACCTTTTTCAATTTCTAATTCTTTTGCACCTCACTTTAATTATATATTTTTTAATTTAATGGCCGCCATTTTGAAACAAGATGACTGATGAAGTTGGCCAGCGAACTTGGTCGAGATATTGATGTATACTATCCACATGCCTTCTTACATCGAAATAGGCAAATACGTGTGTTATCGCGTGACAAATACAAGATCGTTTCAAAATGTTAGCCATGCAAGAAATTCAAAGTGCGATAATTCAACCATTTTTTTTAAGATATAAACAAAAGAACAAATTTTCAGAAACAAAAACTGCTCCGGAATCTTTCTATCAAGGCCAAACACATAAAAAAAATTTTTTCATTTTCCAATTTTTTAATACCTCATTTTAATTTTATTTTTATTTAAATGGCAACCCTTTTGAAAAAAGATGGCGAATGAAGCTGGACACGGTCGAGACATCGGTACGTACATTGTACAGACCAAGTTACATCCAAATCGGTTCATAAATACGCCTGTTATCGCGTGACAAAAATCAGGTCGTTTTAAAATGTCAGCCACAATAGAAATTCTAAATGCTATAACTCAGCCATTTTTTAAGACGAAACAAAAACTGCTCGCGAATCTTTTTATCAAAGTCAAACACATAAGAAAAAAATATTTTTTCAATTTTTAATTTTTTGGTACCACATTTCAAATTTAATTTTTTCTTAATAATTTAAATGGCCGCCATTTTTAAACAAGATGGCGGATGAAGCTGGCCAACGAACTCTTTCGAGACATTGGTATGTACTATGTATAAACGAAGTTACATCCAAATCGGTTCATAAATACGCCTTTTATCGCGTGACAAATTTCAGGACGTTTCAAAATGTCAGCCATGCTAGAAATTCAAAATGCTATAACTCAGCCATTTTTTAAGATATAGACGAAACAAAAACTGCTCCGGAATCTTTGTATAAAGGTCAAATACATAAGAAAAAATATTTTTAAATTTTCAATTTTTTGGTTTTTCATTTTTGCACATTTCAAATTTTAATTTTTTTTTTATTTTTAAATGGCCGCCATTTTGAAACAAAATGGTGGATGAAGCTGGCCAACGAACTCGGTCGAGACATTGGTATGTACTATGTACACACCGAATTACATCCAAACCGGTTCATAAATACGAGAGTTACAGTGTGACATAGGTCATATATATATATATATATATATATAGACATATATATATATATATAATATGATACATATACACATATATATATATATATATATATATATATGATATATATACATATATATATATATATATATATATATATATATATATCAATTTTGGACGGAGGGTGGTTTCGGGGTCTGCGCGTCATGATCGATGAAAATATACCAAAAATTTTTGAAATCGCTTTCCTCCGAACGGCTGCAATAGGTTGCTTTTTGTAATGAAACTACCTAAACGTGAAGATGGGATCATTATATGTCACTCGTTTGTTTGTCCCTCCATTTTTCACAGCCGTTTTTTCCAAAAACTATGGAACCTGGAACGTTCAAACTTGATAGATTATAAAGTCTATTGACCCACGTTTTTATAGAATATTAATCATTCACAAATATTTTTAGGAAAAATTTAGGGGAGCTAATTAGGTTACTTTAAAAACATTGTAAATCCTGTTGAGCGGCATGCGAAAGATCGATCGCTTAATATCGAACTCAAAAATTTGTTTTAATTTCTGGGATTCTATTTTCGTAGATATCGTCGAAAATGTTTTGCAAAAATATGTCACCCCCCCCCCCCCAACCTATATTTCCGAATCTACTGAAACTAAACAATTATTTAAAAAAATAAATAGGTTTATTAACACATTATTTAACATTTCAGAAAAAATACAGAGATTATTCTGGATCACTTTTTTTTTTTGAGAAAATCGCAATTTTCCGTTACACACATACTTTATCCTGCTGGCACTTATTGGAGACTTGAAGAAAGCTGTGCATACCTGTCAGCGTAAAATCATTCAAGGATTGTTGATAATTTAAAAAAAAAACATTGCCGGTCATTAGCGAGACATTAATAAAACCTATCTCGAATACAGCGACAAGAACAAAACATACTTCTGAACTTTGAGATATCTTTCGAAATGCGCTTGGCACGATACTAAGTTTAAATTTTACCCATGTTTTTATTGGATGTAAATCTTTGCCCGCGAGTAAAACTTGCAGTTGTCGGATTATTTAGATTTTTTATTGATTTTTTAAGCTTTATTTAATTTCTACACTAACTAAAACTAGTACTAATGAACCTCGAACATTATTGATAAAGATTTTCCACTTTTTTTTCTTAGAATTGCATTAATGTATTAAAAAAAGAATAATTTATTATTAATTTTGCTACATCCACTTTTTTTTGGTGGGGGATTAATCAGAATAATAGAAATACAGTCGAGTCTCTATGTAACAAAAAACATCGTTCCAGTAAAAAATTCGTTATATAGAGAAATTCGTTATATAGAGAATGAGTAAAAATTCCTATTTAATGTGTAAATTTTGATCAAAAATTATTTTTGATGTGTTTAATTAAGAATTTCAAATGTTTAACTGTAAATATGAACCTAATATTGTATTTCATAATTATTTAAATTTTTCGCGGTTTTAATTTCAAAATTGTTACACTCTCGAGAAAAATGTTCAAAGAATGAAAAATTGTATCGGGAACATTTTCCTCCATTTGAAGTTCTCTCCTTATAAGATCAAATAAACTCATCATTTCACTACGTGTTGGTTTTTTCTCTTGTACGTTTTCGTTTTCATGCTCATTATCGCTCTCACTATCATTGTTCGTAATGCTGCTTAAAATATCGCTATCAGTAGGATACTGCGCAATTGTGAGATTGTCATCCACTTCCAAAAAATCAGAGAGAGTAACATTTTATTCGAGATTTCCGCGTTCCTTAATAAATTTCCATTTCTCTTTTAAGTCTGCTAAAGCCACATCTCCTTCGTCCTCTGAATCCGCATTATTCCCCAGTTTAGAAAAGCCGGCCTTTTTGAAGCAATTGTAAATTGTTTTTTCAGTTACATCAAATCCTCAAGCTTTATAAATTTCCGCGATATACTTTCTAAAACTAGTGTTGTCTTGGGTGGAATCATTTTTTTAGGTAGCTATGTTCAGTTCTTTGAGAATTCTTTTCTTTTAATGCACCTTTAGGTTTTTTATTATTCCCAACTCCATGGGATGCAGTTTTGATGTGCAATTGGGTGGTAAGAAAATAACTTCAACATTTTGCAGTTTTTCTCCACAGTTTTGTGAGTGAGCTGGACAATTATCAATAAGCAAATCAATTTTTCGGCGTTGTTTTCCCATTTGATTGTCAAGTGCTTTTAACCATTTGTCAAAAATTTCATTAGTCATCCAGGACTTTTTATTAAAATCATAGTCCCTTTCTAAAGACTTCACGCCTTTAAAACACAGAGGAGATTTACTTTTCCCAATGATTATAAGCTTTAATTTTTCTTTCCCTGTCATGTTAGCACACAACCTGGATACTAATCCTTTGTTTGCTTTGTTTACAGCCAAAACATTTATCTCCTTTAAACGCCAGTCTTATTTGGGAGACACTTGTAAAAGCGTTTCGTCAGCATTGAATATGTTCTCAGTGTAGCGCGCTGGTTGAAATTAAATAAACACAAACTCGTCAATAACTCACAACACTTAATAAATAACAAAGTGAACTGTATCACACGTTTAATTATAAACCCTCTTGGTTTCACACTCTTAGAATAGAATAAATTACATGTCAACAAAAAAGAACGTTGCCATTTTTTAGAAATTAAACTTACACAAAAATGCTCGCACTGAGCGTTGGCAGACGATAAATAAATTTCGAACATACACCCCCGGCCTTGAAATCTTCAAGAGGTACAAATAAAAGAGTTATATATGTTAATGAAAGGGCAAAGGACAGAGTTTATGAACCGCTCGTTTAAAATTTCCGGCAGCAGTTCTTACTATGGCGACTCTCACACGACCGTCATGGCCCGGAAATGTCTGAATAATTCTTCCTAACTTCCACTGAAGAGGGGGAAGAAGTTCATTTTTAATTAGCACTAAGTCACCAACATTTAAATTTGCTGTCGCACGCAACCACTTGGGACGTTGCTGGAGTTGAGACAAATACTCACCACTCCATCGCTTCCAGAAGTGCTGAAATACTCTCTGGGTTAATTGCCAACGGGGAAGTCTATTAGGGGGAATTTCAGAAACGTCAAGTTCTGGAATAGCCGTCAAGGCAGCACCAGTCAAAAAATGACCTGGTGTCAGGACTTGTAGATCACTTGGATCGTTCGACAAAGGACATAAAGGTCTAGAGTTCAAACAGGCTTCAATTTGTGACAATAATGTAGAGAATTCTTCAATTGTAAATAGTGAATTTCCCATTGTTCTACGTAGATGATATTTCACATATTTTATGTTAGCTTCCCACAGCCCACCAAAATGTGGAGCAGACGGGGAATTAAAGTTCCAGATGATACCTTCATTAGCCACATAATTCTGTAATGTTTGATCCTTACTAATGGAGGATACGGAATTGTATAACTCACGCAGTTCCCTACTTGCACCCTTGAAATTTCCTGCGCAATCACTAACCAACTCAGCTGGTTTACCTCTACGGGCAACAAATCTTTTTAGAGCAGCCAAAAATGTGGAAGCTGTCAAATCCGAAACCAATTCAAGATGAATAGCACGAGTTGAAAAACAAATAAAAATAGCAATATAACTCTTAAACGACTTGATATGTCTACGATTTCTCTCCTTGCACATAAATGGGCCGGCATAATCAATTCCAGTCTTTGAGAATGGACGACTTGGCCTAACACGTATGGCTGGAAGATCCCCCATTATTTGAGTGCCAACAGATGGTGAAGCATGAAAACATTTTAAGCAACTCCTCACTATTTTTCTTACTGCATCTCGACCACTTAAAATCCAGAAATTGTTTCGAAGAACAGCTAAAAGAAGCTGTGGACCAGCATGTAAATAAGTTATGTGATAATGTTTGATAATTAATGCAGTTATATGATGTGTCTTAGGCAATAATATTGGGTGTTTCTGATCTTCTGAGACATTAGCATGTCTCAATCTTCCACCAACACGCAAAATACAATTATGATCCAGGAATGGGTTTAAAGACAAAAGTTTACTTGAAGATTTTAAGTATTTGTGATGACTTAAATCAGATATTTCATCACGGAAACACTCGTTTTGAACTATTTTCAGAATTTTCGTTGTGGAATTTGAAAGCTCTAAGACTGAGAGAAAACCATTTACTCGATTTGATAACGACTTTCTTGCATTGTCTACAAATCTTAAGCACCACGCGACGATTCGTACTAGTCTATTCCAAGAAGAATATCTGAAAATCAGATGATCATCATTAAGTTTAGAAATATTTACAACACAATTCCTCTTTTCTTCCTTTAGGATAATTTCTTGTACATCCTTGACTTCAAATGATTCATTAGACGGTTTATCCCATGGCTCTCTTAACCATTTAGGACCATGAAACCATAGCTCACAATTCACTAATTCCGATGGTAGCATACCTCTTGTTCCGCAGTCAGCTGTATTTTCAAGCCCGCGAACATGATTCCACGAAATATTAGGCAGTGTTTCTTGGATTTTAGCAACACGGTTTGCTACAAAGTTTTGCCATCTATGGGGCTCTGAAGAAAGCCATGCCAACGCAATTTTAGAATCAGTCCACGCAAACACTTCACTCTCCTTGAGACTTAAGTGATGCAAAACAACCTTTAGCAAATTTGTCAAAAGAAGAGCTGAACAAAGTTCCAACCTTGGGATTGACTGAGTGTTAATGGGTGGGACCTTAGTTTTAGATGTCAAAAGATTTACGGTGATTGTCTCATTCTGAGAAACTGAACGCATATATATTGCTGCACAATATGCTTTTTCAGACGCATCACAAAAGGCGTGAATTTGAAGGTTTATCTTATCTGCAGATAATACAAATCGAGGAATTTTCAACTTAGAAATTACCTTTAAATCATTCCGAAAAGATGTCCACCGTTTACTATGTTCTTCACTAATTGGCTCGTCCCAGGTAAATGAAAACTTCCATAAGTCTTGCAGCAGTATCTTCATGAAAACAACACAGGGGGAAAGCAAGCCTAGCGGATCAAACACCTTTGCAACTTCTGACAAAATATCTCTTTTAGAATATCCGTCCTTTATCTCATGGTCTAAAGCAGTGAAACAGAAGAAATCACCCGTTAAATTCCATTGAATTCCTAAAATTTTTATCCCGCCATCATTAGTCAAGAGCAATGATTCTGTACTTTCCTTACATTCTTCAGAAATATTCCTCAGTACTCCAGCTACATTTGAAATCCATTTTCGTAAATCAAAGCCACCTCGTTTCATTAATAAAGTCAATTGACTAATTAGTTCCACAACTTCTTCCTCATTCTGCCCGCCAGAGAGAAAATCATCTACATAAAAATCTTTCAACACAGCTGCAGATGCCAAAGGAAAATCGTTTTTCTCATCTAAGGCAAGCTGATGAAGAACTCTTGTAGACAGAAACGGGGCAGATGCTGTACCATAAGTGACCGTTGTTAAACGATATTCCTCTAACGGATCCTGGGAATTCTCTCTCCAAAAAATTCTTAAAAAATCTCTATCTTCTGGATTAATCAAGATTTGTCTAAACATCTTCTCTATATCTGCTCGTACAACAATAGGCAAAACTCTAAATCTTAAAAGAATTGGAAAAAGTTCCTGTTGTATACGGGGTCCGACCATTAGAATATCATTCAAGGACACACCAGAGGTAGATTTAGCAGAGTCATCAAAAACAACTCTTAATTTTGTCGTCGTACTTGATTCACGAATTACCGCATGATGAGGTAAATAAAAAACAAATGTAGGGACTCTTTCCGATTTGGATATTCGTTCCATATGAACCAAATCCGAATATTCCTTCATAAACTCTCGATAGTTTTTATAAATAGACTGTTGTTTTGAAAGCTTACGTTCCAAAGAATAAAATCGGTGTATGGCTAATTCCTTAGTATCACGTAATTGCGATGGAGAATCTTTAAATGGAAGTTTCACAACAAATCTTCCAGAACTATTTCGAAAATAATTGCTCTTAAAATGGTCTTCACATTCTTGTTCTTCCTTAGAAATTCGAACTAGCTCAGGAATGGAATCTAAAGACCAAAACTTTTGAACTAAATCATCTAGTTGAAATTGAATATTATTAACAGAAAATGTACGTTGACTTGTATCAAAAGAGGTAGTTCCCGTAATTATCCAACCAAGTTTAGAACATACGGCGAAGGGTAGAGTTTCTTCTCTTTTTATAACTTCCCCTTTAAGCAATGTAAAGAAAACGTTAACACCTAACAAGATATCTACTGGTCTTGATTCAAAGAATATTGGGTCTGCTAGAACTAAATCATTGAAATTATTCACAATATTTGAAGGAATAGAACTATACGGCACATTTGATGTGATTCTTTTTATCACAAATGCTCTAGTGGCAAATCTCACTTCAGAATTAAAATGGGGAGTAAAATTTAAATTTACCTCTTCATTAGATTCAGCATTATAAGAACCTAAACATGTAATCTGTACTTTAGTAGATTGCCTTGGCAAACATAATTTACGCATACAATTTTCACTTATGAAAGAGGCTTCACTGCCACTATCCAGCAAAGCGCGACAGTTTACAAGATTACCCAGTGAGTCACGAACCTTAATCATTGCTGTACAAAGTAGAGTTTGCTTATTTTGAAATGAATGTAATCCCGACACAGAGTTGTTTGGAAATTCAAAGATGCTAGTACAAGAAGTTTGATTTAATGACTCAGTTGGTCTCGGCTGAAATTCTGGTGCGTTCGGAGACAGAGGGCCAGTCGGCGTTTCATTTACACTATCTGAATAAGATTTCGGGTCTCTTGGAAGATGTAAAATTGTATGGTGAGGCTTATGACACACTTTACATTTACTTAAACTCTTACAGATTTTTGCATGGTGTTTATCTAAAAGACAATTGTAACACAAGTTGTTTCTTCTAATCAATTCTATTCTTTTATGTGCACTAAACTGCAAGAACATAGGACATTTATACAACGGATGTGATTTCTTGCATACACAACAACTATTATTAGAAGACAACAATGTCGTTACTTTACCTTTCTTTATTTCCCTTAGTGAGGATTTGCTGTTTTGCAGGGTTCTAGCGTGATCCTTCAAGAAAGATAATAAGTTATCAAGAGTTCTCACCTCCTCCTTTTTTAATGTTCTTTCCCACCAATATCTCGTATTTTTATCTAATTTATCTGTAATTACATAAACTATCATTACTTCCGAAAATCCACTAACGTCTTGTTCAAGTACGCTTAAAGAACGCACACATTCGTTTATAACATCTACACTCTTTAAAATAGACTGTGCATTATCCGATATACAAGGCATTCCAATTAATTTCTTAATTAATGCATTAATTAACTCACGTTTATTTGAATATCGCTCCTTTAATAATTCTAAAGCTGTTTTATAGTTTGAATCAGATATTGGAAGACTCTGAATAATTTTAAGTGCGCTGTTTTTGCATGCCGATTTCAAATACTGCAATTTTTGACAGTCTGATAAACTCTCATTATTATCCACACTAGCTTTAAATAAATCATAAAATGATATCCATTCTTCTAAATTACCACTAAACGAAGGAAGCGTCAATTTCGGAAGCTTTACTTCTGGTATTTGAGATTTAGAAAGGCTATTATTTTGATTCGATTCATTTAAAGTAAATTTTGAGTTTTTCCGGTTAACACTTAACCAAAGATTGTCAAGTTTATCCTGTACGGATTGTTGCTCATCAACAAAATTATCTACATCTTCTTCTTTGCATTGTGAAAAAATTGCATTAAAAATTTCATGTAATTCCTCATTTAATTTTTCGATTTTATTTTCGAATAAAGCAAGCTGACTAGAATCAGCATCATCTATCGAACTAATAATATTATTTTCGAGTTTAGTTACAGTAGCTTTTAATACTCGTTTTCTAACTAAAATATCTTTAAATTCTGCCATAATGAGATAATATTAACAAAAAAGACTCACCGAATAGTATAGAAGTTTAAATGACGCATCTTCTTTATTTACTTATTGCATCATAACTTCAGAACGATGACATGATTACACTTGAAAACGAAACTCCTCTTACCGTTCGTTCTATCACTCAATTCAACAACAACAAAAATATCAAATCTCCGGCAGACGTAACCAAAAAATTATGTAGCGCGCTGGTTGAAATTAAATAAACACAAACTCGTCAATAACTCACAACACTTAATAAATAACAAAGTGAACTGTATCACACGTTTAATTATAAACCCTCTTGGTTTCACACTCTTAGAATAGAATAAATTACATGTCAACAAAAAAGAACGTTGCCATTTTTTAGAAATTGAACTTACACAAAAATGCTCGCACTGAGCGTTGGCAGACGATAAATAAATTTCGAACACTCAGGAGCGAATTCTTTTAGAATTTCTGATACTTTAATACTCCAGTTCTCACGTGCTGTCACCGGAGCATCCGCACTTTCACCACAGATAGTTTTCTGGTATAGCCTATGTCTCTCCTTGAACTTTTGTAGCCAACCAATGCTGGCTTGGAAGTCAGAGTGCCCAAGAGATGAAGCATATTCTAGAGCCTATTTAAAATCATTTTGATCCCGAAAGTGGTAGATTTCGGCCCCTTATCCCTTTAACCCACTTAAACATTGCTCCGTCTAAGTCCTCGTATTCGCAAGTCCTCTTTCTTTTTTGCGACGAACCAAGATCCTAATTCTGCTGGGTGATTGATTCTCTATTTTTTATGATTGTTGACAGAATGCTTGCCGGAATCCCAAACTTTTTTGTCACATCTTTTTTTTTTTTTTTTAATCCCCTATCGATTTCTTTCAAAATCTTCAGTTTATCACATAGAGTTATGCAGTTCCTAGGAGGCCATTTTATGCAGAAGCAGTAAAAAACGCACTCAAAAAGATTCAGTTTTGTGAATCTTTCACTCTAAAGAAAGCCAAAACTAATAAACATCTACTCAAACTGTAAGGGTTCAGAGCTTCAGTTTGGATAGATGAAAGCGTGCTCTAAATGGTGAAAGTGATCTGCTCTCGCGGCTGCAGTTGTCGAGAGAGAATTTTCCATTCGACCAATAGCGTGCTTGCATCTTCTTTCCCACCCGTTTTTTTGTAAAGCGCACCAGGTCACGTGTCATATCAGTGGATCTCGGGATCTCCCTGGCAGTGAATATTACGAATATCGACTTATTGTGCTTGATTAAAAGAGAGTTTATTTTTCTAATTTAACCTTCTAAATGATCTACGACGTCATTCACCTTAAATTTCAATTACACATCTGATCCCGCTCTTATATGGGTAACAATCCAGTTGACCCTGTTTTAAGAAGGACGTTGGAAGGTGTGGGAGGGGAGGAGATGAATTCGTTGGACATAAAGAAAAAGGAGATTCAAGGAAGAAAAGTAAGATAAAATCTCAGCACGGAACAATAAATCAGGAATCGGTGATGGAAAATTGATTCCATGTAATTTGGAAACTTTTTAAAAACTGAATATATAAAGAACATTTTATGAAAAAAATCGTTATATGGAGATAGATATTTCGCTATATGGAGACTGTATTTAATGAAATCTTGGAAAAAGGGCACCGTTCCAACTAAAAATTCGTTATATAGAGAAATTCGATGTATGGAGTTTTGTTATAGAGAGACCCGACTGTATATATTTAAGTATATTACTTTTTTTTTATTAGAAATGTTGAAAGCGCGCCATAAAATATCTTAAACGATGGCCAGGTACATATATTTTATCTTTATTTTATCATACTTTTATTATTAGCTCTATATTTTTATTATTTATTTATCAGAAAGATTATAAAAAGTGTTTCCATAGTTAATGCCTCGCAAGAGCATTAAGAAACCACTCATTGTCAAATAATAGTAAAGATACCCTAGGAATTAAAAAGAAATTCTAGTCGTAACAAATAAAGTTTGCGTCATTTATCAGACAAAGCTATAGTTAAGATTCTAGGTATGATTATTTTATACATATATGCTTAAAAAAAATACACGTCTGCAAACGAATTCTTTTACAGTGCATACAAATTGCAAAAACAGTTTCCCGCAAATTTGCGAAATCATAGTTAAAATTCAATTAAACTCTGTGTATAGACGAATACATCAATTTCAAATTTAATCCGTTCTAATTCAAATAGTATAATGTGTATGATTTTTTCATACATTTAAATTGAAGGTTTAAAGTTTTTAACACCACTTAAGTGTTTCAAGAACACGAAAATACAATTAGTTGAGTATCTGTGTTTATTATGTTAAAGTTTATTCTTTTAAACTCGCAAGTAAAGGAGTTATCCCTCTTTTGCAGTGTTAAAAAATTGATCTGTAAAACGCCCTAGTGTAAAAATGAGTGAAAGCGAAGTAAATATAATCTTCTTTGACCCTGGGTCGGGGATGCATATACAATCCTGGATGAAGCATTTTGATCAAGCATGCATTTCTGAATAAAAAAGATGAAAAATGGAAAATGCAAAATATCTTTATTTTTTTTTTAAAGGGAGAAGCTTTAAAGGTTTTCATTAGAGAATGTCTAGAATGTACTACTTTTAGTAAAATTGTTGAAATCCTTTCAGAACTAGTATGTTGTGGCCATCACAAAACTTTCTTCTATTTCATACATGTCAATACTTCAAAATTCACTATCTCAGTGCCAAATTAAATGGCAATCTGTGTTCATCATGAGAATTCTAAAAATATGAAATTCCCTGCATTAGTTCTCGAGGTATGACTGTCACTGAAATCGGTTAAGTCCAGCAAAATGCAGCATAGCGGCACCACCTATGGGGTTATTTACACCAGAACCTAATTATCACCAACTTATGTCAACGTCTAACTGAATAGGAAGTTTGAGGAAAATTCGTGCATTAGTTCTTGAGATAGAGGTATTGCGCAAATCATGACAAATGCAGCATAGAAGTGCCACCTGTTGAGCGATTTGCAACAACACATAATCAGCAGCAATATTAATCAAGTTATACTTAAATCTGAAGTTTGATGAAAATTCGTGCATTCCCAACAAACACACAACTTTCGGGCCACTGATGGGTTCGTTAGCCTTGGCCGAAAGTGTTCGATGGAGGCCCGTTATCAATGAAAGTTACTGCTCCGTAAAAAAAGTGTCACGCTGGACACAATAAGGCCGCAAGAAAATTGCCCGTAAGTGCAAGAAGTTGCCCTCAATCGTGCCACTAACTTTTCAGTAAAAGTGTTAGATAGCCTTAAACTGCCCACAATTATTATTGTAATGACCATTAAAAATAAAAGCTAACCAGAAGCTAGCCTTTGTCCTACCATTCAAGGGTGTAATAAATTAAATTTAGCCCAAACCTGCCCACAAAAAAGCCTATTATGGTTATTTAAAATGTAATCACTAGCCACGGTTGTGCCATAATGATTGTTTAGGTATAAATCAAAATTTATTATATAAAAGAAAATACCTTTTTAGCAGGCTAATTAAATGATAAAATATTTTTGCAGGATTAAAGAAATCTTATAATTATTTAGGTACGCTTTTCAAGAAAATCAAATTCTTTCACTTTGAACTTTTTCAAAAAAAATTCCAAACACAATACTTCACATAATGCATTCATTTATTTATTTCTTCACTTACATATTTACAAAATTTATATGCAATGCATATTTAAATTGTTGCATTTCATAAAAATTTATAAAGTATATAAATGAAGAAATAACTAATCAATTAATTCATTATCAAATATTGTATTTTGAACATTTTTGAAAAAGTTCAAGTTAAAGTAACTTGATTTTCTTGATAAGTATATGTAAACAATTATAGGATTTTTTTTTTTAACCTGCCAAAACATTTTATCATTCAATTAACCTTTTTAAAAGTATTTTATTTTAAAGAATAAATTTCGAATTTATGCTTAAATAATATACATGATTTTAACATAGTTTATTATATACTTTATATTAAATTGTGACATGTTTGTGATATTATTTTTACTGAGGCTTTCACTATATTTTACACAGGTTAGTTGGTAAATCTATTAGATTATGCTTATTCATCAAAGTTTTATTAAATCCTTATAATCTAAATTTTTGCATCATTTCTGATAATTTTTCATTCAAATATTATATAAAAATAAGTTTAAATGTTTATGTAGTAAACAAATGACAGTATAATATTCCTCATATATTTTTAAATTTTGCTTTTATGAGATAATATTTAGAAATTTCTCTTGCAGTTTAATAGACAATCATTAGAAAAAAATATATTATCAGCTTTTTCAAAATCCTTGAAAATTATTTATAATTATTAGAAATGTAAATAATAGTTTAATACTGATTTTAAAAATATATTAAATTAATCTTGATATTTCTAAATTTCATTAAAATTTTAGTTAATCAAATTTTCTCGTGTATAAATTCTTAAATATTTTCTCCTGGCAGAAGAAAATAAAACACCTTTCTTTTATAAACCGTACACAAATAGTCACATTTTTATATTTGCACTAATACAAACTATTTTAAAGAAAGTAATACCGATAATTATAACGTTTAAAAGTTATTTAGGCAATCGCTTAAAAATTAATAAAATTAATTAAATAAAGAAAAATAACTATTGATAAGAATTTTGCACTACCTTATCGAAGATTACAAAATGTATGTTTATAAAATTCTTGTGCATTCATAAAGACTATAAAATAAAATAAACTATTTAATGTAATTTAACCGAAAGATACAAAATGTATGAGTAAAAAATTCTTGCGTATTCAGAAAAACTAAAATATAAGTATCAAACAATAATTTTGAAATCAAATGATGCAAAAGATAGATTCTGCGATTAATAAATTTGCAATGAATAAACATAACTTAAAGACTTACCGAATCAATACCTATGGACGGACGCAAACGTACAATGCAATGCTATATATTGAAATGAAATGAGTGACCGCTTGTAGTTGTTATCACCGTACACAAATAGCACGAATGACGCGGCAAAAAAAATCCAAAGCTGGGTGGGGTGGAGAGTAATTCTAGGAAAGATTCTCCTTCACCTTGCTTTACCGCCTTAGCGATACGAAAGCGGTATTTGTTTTGGGGGGGAGGGATGGAGGATATTTTTATGAGAAGTCCTTAAAAGTATGATAAATAAATTTCACTTATTTCTCAAGTCATATATTTTTGAATAGCTGAGATTAAATTCTAACCGGGTTAGTGTTTACTTTTCTGACTTTGGTTGCAGAATTTTTGTTTTATAAAGTTATTTTCATTTTTACAAATTTGAAAAGAACGCTACCATAGACATTGTTGAATTCAGAAGGTGGCGATGGGGGGGGATATTCCCCCCCAGAGCAATGAGATGTCCTCCCCCGGAAGATTTGAGATTTTGTGTTTTTAATGGTCAATATGAACAATGCCCCCCCCCCCCCATAGAGCCGCAGAAATCCCTCCCGGTGAAAAGCGTCCTGAATTCAACTCTACCCATAGGTTTAACATTGGCTTGCGACTTTCTTTGTACTTCATATATACATATATACATATGTGTTTCGTTCTCGCAAAAATGTACAGTCAAACTTATTTATTTATTTTTTATTATTATTATTATTAAACAAATAGCACTTGTAACTGACATTTTATTTATTTATTATTATTTTTTTTTAAATCTAAATTTGTTCTGTAATTCTTCCGTTTTTCTTAACATTGGTTTTCATGTAACTGGCATTGAATTAACTATTTTTATGCTTATGAAAAAATATATATGGCTTTAACTATAACTTTTATTAGTGAAATAATGATAATAAAGCAAATAAATATGCATAAATCATTAGGAATTTAATAGAGGCAAGGAATTTTATTTTTTTTTACCTTTACACTGAATTCACAACTTTAAATCTTATATTATTTTGTTTTACATTCATTGTTTTCAGTATGACAATAAAAAAATATCCATGCAAAGATATCGAAGATTAGTTTGGAAATATTATTTTATATTTTGTAAAAATATGTTAAAACTAAAAAAAAAATATCTAATCTATTTTGCTGCTTTAAATATAAATCTCATAACGTATTTATATTTTTACAAAAACCCACATTTAAAGTAATTAAGATTAATTTAAAAGAAATGAAGAAAAAATTCATTTCCATAATAAATATGTCGGTTAGGTAATATTAGCCCTCTACTGTCTAAACGATGAGGATACATTAAATGCTTGTCGGAAATTGCCCTCAATGACTGACCGGTAAAATAAACGCAACTGTTTTCTCGCCTCCGATCCCTAATCTGTTTCGTGATAGCTGCCGTCATTAGCGGCGCATCACTTACGGCACAGTATTGTTTGGCTACAAATGGCCTTAACTCACCTTGGCCGCAACGAATACGCCATGCGGCCCGAAGTCAGGTGTTTGTTGGGTTAGTTCTTGAGATAGAGCTATTGAGGAAATAGTTCAAAATATAGCACAGCAGCGCAACCTATTGGGCGATTTACACCAACACGTAGTCAGCATCATTTCATATGCAGGACTAACTAAATCCGAAGTTTGATGAAAATGTGTGCATTAGTTCTTGAGATAGAGCTACTGCGAAAATAGTGTAAATCCTTCAAAATGCAGCATAGCAGAGCCACCTGTTGGGCGATATACACCAAAACTTAAACAGCACCCATTCATGTCAAGGACTAACGGAATCTGAAGTTTTATAAAAATCCGTGCATTAGTTCTTGAGATAGAGCTTTTACGGAAATCCTTCTAAATGCTACATAGCAGCGCCACCTGCAGGGCGATTTACACCAAAAACTAATCAGCACCAATCTATATCAGGGACTACCTGAATATAATTTTTTATTAAATTCCGTGCATCAGTTCTTGAGATAGAGCGCCCACAAAATTTGTGTCACATACAGACAGACAGACGGACAGACAGACAAACAGACAGACAGATTCACAGACAGACATTTTGTAAAAACATGTTTTTTGGAATCTCTGACCCATAAAACGTGTAAATCCGTCGAAAACTGGAATTCAAAAATTTTCATGAAACCAATACTTTCTTCTTGTAAAGATAGAAGAAAGTAAAAATTTATTAAAGTAAATGTTACCCGATTTTCTGATTTTGTTTCTATGAAGCTAAATGATCTTAATGTATTAGAGAGTTATTTCAGAAAAAAGATTGAGATTGGTAGACAATTACATTTGTGTGAAACCATCATAGTCCGAGGTTTGACGGATGGTTTGAAGCCAGAGTATCAGAATTATATGATTATTTACCCTCCAGACAGCAGCATAGATTGGTACAGAATGGCTAAACAACTAGTAGTCATCCCCATCTCTCATGTAAACAATCCTAATGTTAGAAATAATTCTCAAAATAATGTAGCTTTCCAGCATAATAATCAGGTTCCTAGACATTGGGCTCGCCCAAACCAGAATTTTCAAAGAACAAATTCTAATTTTCAGCCGCAAAACCCTTTTAATACTCAAAATTCTAGATTTGTTAGTCCTAGATTGCCAACTACTCATTTTCAAAATAAGTATCCCAGTCGACCATGTCGAATGTGTATGAATAGGGGTATACAGGATGCTTTCCACTGGGAGAGGACATGTATTTTTAATGTTGAACCTATGCAATCTTATGTTCTTCCTCCTAGTCAACAACAACAACCTAGTCATAATATTTGACATTTAATCGTTAATGGATATGCCAATAACAAGGATTTACCTTGAGTATTAGACTCTGGTTCTACAATATCAATTTTACCGTTTAAGCTTGTTAAGTTGTTAAATGCTAAATTTATAAATACTCCACCTATTATTATTGGCCAAGCCAAATTAACTGTTAAAATTAATCAATCTTTTAACTTGTTGTTTAAAATAGGTAATGTACAAAAATGTATTAAATTGCTGTTACGTAAAACTGATTAAATTATGCTATACTAGGATTGCCAGACTGTTCTAAGTTTAATTTGATAATAGATTGTAATACATGTGAAGTATTGCAGGGAAACCTTGTATTAAATCGATCTCAAAACATATCCAATGATAAGTTGTGGTTACTACATTATAATGTCAATGAAAACTACCAGAGTGTGCAACCCGATTATGAATGTGTCATAGCTATTCAATCCTTAGATCAAATTAATCGTAATGATTCTAAATTATTTGGGGAGGTAAATGCTATAAAAAATAAAATATAAAGGGATAATATAAGGGATTATTTAGACTTTTTTTTCAAAAATAAATATGATGTTGGAAAAATTAATATTGAGCCGCAGCGCGTTTTTCTTAATTCTGTCCTACCCATATTTGTGAGGCCTTATCGCACTTCTGCAGTGGATGAAAAAGAAATTTCAGATGAAGTTCGATCTTTATTAGCTGCTGGTTTAATTAAAGAGTGTTACAGTCCTTTTTCTGCCCCTGTTACTATAGTTATGAAATGCGATGAAGGTAAAAGAACTAGAATGTGTGTAGATTGCCGTAAATTAAATGCAATAATGAAAAATGATGGTGAACCTCTACCACGTATAGATGGAATTCTTGATAAATTAAGTCGTGCTCAGTATTTTTCCACTTTGGACTTAGCCCCAGGCTACTGGTACACCCCCATTCACACAACAGATTCTGAAAAACTGGCTTTTGCTACATATTTTCGACTTTTTGAGTGGAATGTTCTTTCATTCGGTGTCAAAATTGGCCCCCAATTTTCAATAGAACTCTTAGAAGAATTTTCCCTAAACATAAAATTAATTTTGCTTGTTATTATTTTGATGACATAATTGTCCCCCCCCCCCTCCTTAGAAGAACACCGGCAACATCTAAACCAAATATTTGAATTATGTAGACTTGAAAGTATTAAAATTAAATTATCTAAATGCAATTTTGTCCAAAATAAAATTAATTTCTTAGGATATGAAATCAAAAATGGTACCTTAACTACTGCTAATGCTAACATTGATGCCATAAAAAATTTAAAACCCCCTTCTAATGTAAAAGTACTTCAAACATTTTGGGATCCATTAATGTTTACCATAAATTTATTGATAATTATGCAAAAATCAGACATCCCCTAAATAAATTACTTAAGAAAAATACTATATGGGTATGGAATTCAAATTGCCCAGATTCTTTTCAAAAATTAAAGGATGCCTTAATTATTAAAACTGTCATAAGAATTTATGACCCTGCATTACCCCTGCATATGTTTGTTAATGCCTCACAGGCAGTGCTTAAACAATCAGATACTAATGGGTTTTTACATCCAATTTCTTACTACTCCAGAGGATTGAGAAGTTATCAACAGAATTATTTTATAACTGAACTAGAGTGTCTTGCCATCATTGACACATTAGACAAATTTTATCGCTACTTCCATGGTGTAAAATTCACTATTCACACTGATCATGCATCTCTTGTTTGGTTAAAAAATGTCAAGCATTTGAGAGGTATATTATTTAGGTGGTCGTTGAAGTTAAGCATGTTTGATTACAATATAGTGTTCGAAAAGGGATCCACAAATGTCGAAGCTGACATGTATTCAAGAAACCCTGTTTCGCACTTTTTCAAACCGTTAACTTTTCTTCTCGATGTACAGGAAATTAAAGATATGTAGGAAAAAAATAATGTCTGAAATAAAAACTATCTAAATGAAAATGGAATTATAATTGTTAGAAAGAAAGGATTTAGGAAAATAGTAGTTCCCATGTCCTTAAAAAGGAAGTTGCTTGTTATTGCTCATGAGAAATTTGGCCACCCTGGTATCCAAAAGATGTTAAATTTAATCTCCCCCTAGATATTATAGGGTGATATGAATCAAGATATAACTAACTTTGTAAAGCATTGCGATATTTGTCAGAAAAACAAAATCCTAGACAGAAAAAATGTGGCTTATTACAAGCTATGCCTACCACAGATCAGTCTTTTGAATGTCTTTCTGTTGATACTGCGGGAGGATTCAACTACTATAATTCAACTAAAAAATATCTTCATATCGTCATCGATCATGCAACCCGATATGTGTGGGCATTTCCCTCAAAGAGTGTCACTACTAAAATCTATGCGAATTGTTTAAACAAATTTTTAAGATTCAAACCCCACAACAAATATTCTGTTTTAATAAAATTTCTAATGTTCGAACCCCTCAAAAAGTCTTAAGCGATAGGAATGCCACCTTTACTTCTTCCAGGTTCAAAAAGTTTTGAGGAATCATAATATTAAGCTACGTTTATGTCACCATCCACAATCGAATGGGAAATGTGAGAGAGCCAATCAAATGATAATTAGAATAAAATGTAAGGTTAACTCTTCTACCTCTAAAATTCCCTGGACTAAACTTTTTGAGGAAGTCTTAAATGAATACAATAATACCCCGCATTCAATAACTAAATTTACTCCTGCTTATTTACTTTTTGGCGAATTACCCTATGATTCCTCCTTCAACAAAGTTATTATCCCCCTGTTAAGGAAGCCCTTAAAATATCAAAAGCGCAAACTGGTGAATTCCAATTAAAAAATAAGAAATACTATGATCAAAATTATGTTGAGTAAAATTTGAAGTAGGTGATCTTGTTATTTATGAAGAGTTTCATTATCCAAATACTAGAAAGCTTTCCCAAAAATTTTCAGGACCTTACCAAATCCTTAAGAAAATATCCGATGTAAATTTGAAATTGATAAGAAAACTCCATTTAAAGACGCCGAAATTATTCATGTTTCAAAATTGCGCTTATATCACCCTCCTAATAATTTAAAATTTTCGCAGGAGCAATTATCACAGCAACAGCAGCAGACTCAAGTTAAAACACTAACTTAATTTTAAATTCCTATAATTTTAATTATTGTAATTAATTCTTTAATTAAAGCTTAAAGTAAAATTATGTATTTTCAGTATTACGGATGAGTTTTTGGGAGACGTCTCAAGAATTAATTTGATAGAAATTCTTGATGAATTAATTAATTTATCTATTATATATATAAAATCCAAACGGAAATTTCGTTCCGAACGGCTATATTTCGAGTTCTACTGCATGGATTTTTACGAAACTTATACCATTAGATAGGTATCGTTTCAGTGAAGGTTTTAAGCTATAACACATTATTCTACCTATATTAGTTATAGAATTATGACGGAAAGTTCTGTTATTTTGGACGATAAGTTTTACCATTTTATTTCTTTGCGAAATTTATCGTTGATAGGAAAATTGAAACAGCTATTACAACTCGAAACATAAAAGAAAAAACTGTTACTAATTTTAATTTTTAAAAAAGGAAGAAAAAAAATTCTTTTTAATGAGTGATAATATTAAAAAACGAAATTATTTAATTTAAACATGAAAGGGAATGTTCGTAGTGTTTAAAAAAATACTCAGTTAAAATATTGCAATTGAAATAAGATTTGGCTCTTTATCGTTTGCGTCGGTTAAGAAAAATGCATCTGAAAAATTGATAGGATGATATCAAGGAAGTCTCGATAAGGGCATGCTCAGAAATATTTGAAATTTTTTTATAATATTCTTCTCATGAGGAATATATAGAATATTCTTCTCGTGACATGTAATATGTTTATAAAAAAAAATCCACAGAACCTCGATTTAGCGTTTGTAAAAAAATAATGAAAATTTAATTTTTTTGGCGATTTAATGCTGGTTGGCGGCACAATAAAATTTTGAATGATACTTTTTTTATGATAAATATTTTTTTAAGTAAAACCTCTTTTACTCTTCATACGAAGATAGTTAGATTAAGTTTAACGTAATAAATGCATTTATATTACTACACTGTTGTCATATACCTTTATATGTGTATATATTAAAATTTTATTATCGTAATTACACTCTTTAAAACAAAATATCAGTTTATTAATTTTTTTTCCCGTCTAGATTATCCCTTCTACAAAATAACTATCGCCAAACTATAAGATTAAATGCCAATAACAGCTGATCGTAAATTTTACATTCACTTGACATTAAACACGGTACACGTGTTTCTTGCGTCATCAAGAGATTTTTAATTTCACTCCTATTTGTAATTTGATTAATGTTTAAAACTTTATTTATTCTTTCGTTGTTTAAAATAAAAAAATTGTCAATTTGTATAATTTGGCGAGTAGTTTGTCAATTTATATAAGTTGGCAAATAGTTTGTCAATTTATATAATTTGGCGAATATTTTGGCAATTTATATAATTTGGCGAAATTGGTTGAATGAATAATCAAATAGTACCCTTAAAACATTTCCAGCCGGTGAAGCCATGTAAATTTAAATAACTACTTCAACACGCTATTTTTTATATTATATACGCTTAAAGACAAAATCTAATACGCTAATTCTTCGTTTAAGTTTAAATTCATTGAGTTTTAGGCATTTAAACACTTATTAAACAAGCAATTTTCAAATGCATTTAAATATCTTGCATTTTGGATGGAAATGTGTTGGCTAGCCAAATAGCGTGGAACGTTCGTCTTTTTTGCGCCAAATACTCGAATATATATAGATTTTTTTCAGATTTTTACTGAGATTCCACCGCCAAATTTGACTGATGTTTTACTACGTACATGAGTAGTTTTAAAAGCATTTTCCTTTTCAAAATAATTTTAGTATACTCTTTAAGGACACCTTCCTTGTGGTAACAATTTTGTTTATGATTTATTCTTTTTTATTTATAACTCTTCCGTCATGTGACTCACAGACGAAACTAGCAGATGTAATTGAAAAAATGATGGTACTTATGATTTACATGGTATATGTTTATTTGTGATTTTTGAGTTCCCCTTTGTCGCCAAACAATTTGATTTTAAGCCAAAAAGACGTAAACGTGAATTGGGTTCAAGCGATGTTTACAATAAAGGTGATTTTGCAAGTGTACGAAAGCATTTTTTGAGTATTTTTTAAAATTCAAATGTACAATATATAAATAGCAACTAATATTTAAAAAATGGAGTCAAATAATTTAATTTTAGCATAAATGTCTCCCACACACGCACATACAAACTGCAAAATAATTTAATTTTAGACATTTAAAAATTTTCTTATCATACTTTACTGCGAAAGCATGCCGGTTTGTTTTCCTCATATTTGTGACTTTTATAACCTCGAAGCCAGATTAGCTAATATTGTCCATTCTTTTTTTAATAAAAAACATATCGCCAATTTCCCTTATACAAACGTTCAATGTTTGCAATGTTAGGTAGTAAAGATTATTCTTCAGAAAATGTAAGCAATTATGCGTTATTTCTATCACGAAAAAAGACATTTTGCAATAAAAATTGCTTTCTGAAATCACTTTTCGATATTCCATTCCATTCCTCATTTCTTTTTTTTTTTTTCATATCTTCCCTTCTTTTAGAAATGTTACAAAAATATATTGAATGAATCTTCCATAATCAGCTACTTACAATTGGCGAATTTACTACATAGTGTTGGAAGATTCGTTTATATTTGAAAGGAACCGTGGACGGTAAATCCGATTTCAGAAGATTACGCGAAATTTGTACTTTTAGTAATTAGCGATTCGTAAATTTATGTTTTTTTTATTATGGAGCAAACGGACAAAAGAAGATTTACTAATAGATATTTTTCATGTGCAGTTATTTTACTATCACTAAAAAATCATTAATTTGAATGTACAAAAAAAAAAAAAAAAAAAAAAAAAAAAAAAAAAAAATCAAATGCTAAAGGTAGCCAATGGAACAATATTTGTTCATTTAGCCTAGTTTTTTTTTTTTTTTTTTTTTTTTTTTTATAAAAGTACCTCAAATTCAATTAAAATTTCAATCGTTATAAAATTTTGGCTGATGCACAGCCCGAGCAGCAGATCATAGTCACAAATTAACATTTTTAGTTTTATTTAGGCAACAAACTGATGAGTAAGGACGCCTTGAAAATAAAAACATGTTTATTTCTCCGTCTTATTACGATCAATAGAGAAATTCGAAAAAAATCTTCGGTTTGCCAAAAAAGATCACAACTAAAAATTTGGCATAACTAAATTTATTTATCATTTGCAAACAGTTTTGATAGTGAAAGATATAAAATTCAATCAACAGCAATTTGACATAATTTAATGGAATGTAGTTTGGAACGTAATTAACTCTGTTTTGTAGCTAACTCTGGCACCTTTTTAGCCATACCGTTACGAACATTTCTAACGCTGCACATCAAACTTGGTTTGGATCCGATTACGGATGATTGGAAAGATTTTATTAAATGAAAACTAGAGGTTTAGTTTTCTATTTGAATTAGTTATCGAGGCTATTTTCCTAGGTTAATAGTTGCATGATTAAAACTGGTATGTAAAAAGAAACGGCAGTTAAAATGACATCATTTTAATTTTATTCACGCAATATATCCATTTTTACATGATATCCACTTTTACATGATTTCCACTTTTACATTTAAATATCCACTTTTACATGATTAACATATTTTAAAATATAAAAGTTAAATTCTGTTTTTATTGTATTTACTCTACTGGAAATCGAAGATAAGAAACTGTAGAGAATACCTGGCAAAAGAAGACGTATATTACCAAATATAATGTAACGTAGAGAGAGATTGTAATTATGTTATCAGATCCGCACAAAGTACCAAGCTGAGAAGCCCGGAGTAAAAGAACTAACAAACGAAAGTGAATAACCCGAACATTCTTTAAGTTAAATGGTCAATCTCTGCAGTCATTGTAATTCTCTCTTTTTTACTAGTGTGGTGATATGATCGCAATGGCCGCATTTCATATCCATCTAAAATTGAACGAGTTATGAAACTTTAAAAATGCATGACTTATGCCACTTTTCAGCCCTGAAAGCAAAAGAGTTCGGCTTGGCTCTGAGGGGTCACATATCAAGTGCTTAAAGTATTCGAAGATCTTATTTCATGTGTATCTGCGCTTTGAAAAAAATCACACAAGTATTACGATTAAGTTAACATTTATTGAGTTTCAGATTGGCTAAAATAACATACGTTTAAATTTGTCAGGATTTCAGACTGTTTCTTTTATAATTTCTTTTAACAAAAATTATGTTATTTGTATAAGTTTTTATGTTACTTCAACGATTCTATGAATGTTTTTCCAGTTCAAAATCTGTACACGAACTTTAACTCAATTTCAAATATCCGATCGAGATAACATTTTACATACTGGCGCAAATCCGATAACAATCTAATATTATTATGATTTTCGGTGGTTACCATTTATACTTATTTTACAGGATAACACAAAAAAAATTCGGATAGATTACCGCCAAGAAGTCTAAGAAAAAGTTTTAAATTAGATAATACAAGACTGCGATTGTTGGGTTTTATAACTTTTATGTATTTTTCAGCACTGAATCCGAAAATAACTTAATTTTTAGCCATCATGTTGGATATTTCGCAAATCATAAATTGTCAAATTGAAAGAATAACAAAAATCGGATACTATAAAGTGGAGGAGATGGCTGTGTTTTTTAACTTTTGGTAATTTGTTTTTACGTAATTTTTAGCACTGAATCTGAAAATGACCTTCATTTTTAACCATCACGTTAGAATTCTTTTGCAAATCATAAATGTGTAAGTTAAAATATAGCGAAAATCTCATACTATAAAACATATGTAAAACTTTTCTTTTTTATTTAATATTTTTCCTTATCCTGGGATTCCTACAACTAAACAGCTGAGTGGTTCGATGAGATGAGGGAGGAGATTCAATTTTAAATTTGATCTTTTTAACTTTGAAATTGGCAATTTGCAAAAAATCCTGATGTGATGGTTAAAAATGAACGTCAATTTCGAATTCAGCGGTACAGAATACATAAGAATCAATTATCAAAAGCTAAAAAACATGACATAACCCAACTTTTGCAGGCTTGTGTAATCTAATAATATTTTTAAATACGTATCATTTTGTAAAGAATTGAGGCTGTTAATTTAGCATCATTTTATTTAACAAAGTTCTGTTTTTTTTCTTTCTTCTTAAATGTTTATTACAAATTGTATATTTTCCATTAATATGCCAGAATGATTAAAGATTTCAAATTTATATTGCAATGTTAATTTTACTCTCAACAATTTTTTAATATATCTGATAAAATTATATTTCGACTAAATTTGTGAATGACCCTTAATTTGCAGCCAAAAATATGTTCCAACTTTAAACAGCTATTACTTGGTCAGATTTAATCGTAGAATAACGGGACTTTTCTTGTATTACTTGTCAGTGTAAAAGGAAAATTTTACTAAATATAACTTATAGGACCGGGGAACCGTATAAAAATTTAAATTTAGTAATTTTAAGAAAAAATGTTTTTATTGACCCAAATCGCTTTTAAAATATTTCTTTACCTGATTTAAAACATTTTTGTAATTGGAACTATGTGTCTATGACTGACGGATTAGGAATTATCCATTGGACACCGTTGAGACCGGACACCCTGTATAATATATTTATTTGCAATAACTAATTGATTGGCTCTTGTATACTTTCTCTGATTTTTTTTTTATTTTATTAATCGAAATTTATGGATATGGAATATTTTCCAGTCGATTGGTATATATAATTATTATCTATAATTGGTATCTATAACTGGCATCTATAATTGGTATCTAATATTTTTATTAAAGTTAGTAGTTGCAGATTTTTTTTAGAACTATACACCTGTACACACACTATACTGTATATGGTGCGCAATGTAAGAAATTTTAAAGAATTTTGTTGTTAAATGCGCATAAAAGTTTCACATAAATTCATATATTTTTCCTGTTATGTAGAAAAGATGTCAAGAAAAGGAAGACATAGAAGTTTCATTAGCTGATCTAAATTATCAAGATGATTTAAAAAGAATACCTCTTCCACTATCTCCAACAACAATAGTACAACCAGCACCTTGGTATCAAGAAGAAAGCAGTAAATCTTCTGGGAAAAATGTTGTCTTAATAGTAGAATCGCACAATGATGGCGGTGCAACACACAGAACACTGGTAAATATTTCTTGCTAATTGGTTAAGTCAAAATAAATGTAATAATAAAAATAATATATAAAAAAGAAAAGTGCTTATTACACTGATGGGCTTGAACTCATAAGGCTATTCACACTAATTGTATATTATACTCTTATTTATGTCTATTATTCATCAAACAGAACTCGCTCTTTTTGAGCAAAACGGTTAAAAATAAAAATCATAAAAAAGGAGCATTTTATATTATAATGGAAAACAATAATTCAAATGAGAAAAAAGAACCTCCAAAAGTAATCATGGAAGAACCTTATCAGAATGAACCTATATACAAATTTGAAGCAAATCTGATGACTCTGCATGAAAAATCCATTTATCGAAATTTAGGGTGTAATAGTTCTCACTTTTATACTTAATAAATGAATCCCCAAAGCTAATCAGGGAAGCGCCTTATCAGAATGAACCTACACATAAAATTTGAAGCAATTCGGATATATCTATCAAGAGTTACATACATACAAACTACATACATAAGTACATACAAACGTACATGCATACGTACGTAGATACAGAACCTGCGGTTAGATTAGCTCTCAGACTTTGATAGCCTGTGACCTAAAAAACGTTCTATAGCCTGTGGTAATAGTCTAATCAACAATAATCTAAAATATTTTTAAGGTTATTAGTTAGTTCAATTAATACTTACTAATTCTTTTTTTTTTCTATCTGAAAATAGTCGGTTTTTAAATACTTGAATCAAATGCTATAGAAGAATTATAATTCTTTTTAAAATATCATACTATAGGACATTTATAATACTAACTTTTGTATTACTTTTATATTATACTACTTACATTTATAATCCATACGTGCATACGTACAGTCGAGGGAAAAAAAGTGAACATCCCTACTAAATCCTCAACAAATTATTGCAGAAGAAAATTACTGGTACCGAACAACTGGAAATAAAGTCTACTTTTAAATGATGCATTTAAAATTAGCTTAGGGGGCCATCTAAGTATTAAAACGAACCATAACTGTTTTTTCCATAGCAGTATACAATTCTGACAGGATAAATGAACTCTACACCCTTCAATTATCCTAAAAACAAAATTTTATGCAATTCGTACGATAAGTTTCCGGGAAATTAATTATTTTAAAACGAGCGTATTTCATGGGCTGTATCCAAATTGAAGTTAAGTACACGATTGTTAACCGAGAGAGCACTCTTCTTGATCAAGGCGCATTTAGCGCCACTCACGCAGTCAAAGAAGCCTGCTGGATTACAGGATAGCATAAAAAATTTCAAGATATCTAGTCACTTCTATCACAGACGGCCACTTAAAACATAATGTTGCCGTTTTTTAAGCATACTTTGAAAACTACTTGGAAGAAAAATTTGAAATTTAAATTACCATAAAGCAGGACTTAATAAATCTAAATCCATCAAAAAATTTGTAGGTTGCAATTCATGATTTTTTCGAATATTAATTTCAAAATTCATGATTTATATCATAAAATTATAAAAATTGCAAATTCAGCGTATTTATTTTTGCGTATATTAGTATTATTGCTACACAAAAAATTAGCACATTAGGAGCATAATTTCAGGAGATATAAATAAAAATATGAAAATGTAATTTAACTTTAGAAGCACTAAATTTTGAAATTTTATAATTCAAAAACTCATCATTGAATTCACTTAAAATTTAGTTTCTAGGCATAATTCGAACCAAAGATTTGAAATATCTCGTTAAAATTGGGTATTGAAAATGAAATAAAATAAGTTTGGATTCGTTTTAATATGTAGATGGCCCCCTAAGAAAGTTTTATATACATCATTTAAAAGTAGACTTTATTTCCTATCGTTCGGTACCAATAACTTTCGTGTACAATAATTTGGTCAGGAGTTAGTAGGGGTGTTTACCCTTTTTTTTTCCACGACTGTACATGCAGATCCTGCGGGCACATTAGCTCACAAGCTTTGATAGCCTGTGATCTAAAAACTTTTATATTTAATGTTAATATGTTTAATAATATGATAGTTTTCGATTTAATTGACTATAAAAGGTCTTTTTGTTGTGCTACACAGTTGAAAAGGAATACCCTTTAAATTGATTATTTATCATGCGTTACTTTGATTATATAGGGTGCATTTCTAAATTTGGCTTACATTTTTTTTTTTAAATATATAACTTAGTAATGCATCCAATAAATATTTTTTATCTATTTTCTTCGTTACGGTAACATAAAACCTGTTTACAAAATTTTACATACAGAGCCATAAGAATAGACATTTGTTGTAACCGGAATCCAAATAGAAAAAAAAAACATATAGTTTACATTATAGACTTACACTTTTTAAGTAACAAAATCCTAAAAAAGAATAATTCAATGCCATCAACGAGATTCGAAAGTACATATTTGGAAAAATACACAATTTTTAAAAAGCATGTACGTCATCTTTTATTCTTCATTGACGCTACACTAATAAATAGTACACGTTTGTTGTTAGAAAACATTGACATACGCAAAATGCATTAATATTCAGTACGCGTCTATACACCAACTAGATTGGATTTACACATGTCAATAACTATACGCAATTACTTAACATTATATACCATTTTATTTGCTGTAAGTGATAATCTTAATATAAATTGAATTTTTCTTTTTTTATATATAATTTAAACATAATATAGAGAAGAATATTTTTTAAACATGTTAGTGTTACAAATATTTTGCTAAAAGAAAATTACTGAAATACTGAATTACCAAGCTTTTAAAAAGTAAACTTAAGTACTACTATATTAAAAAAGGTATTTCTGGATGTCTACAATGAAAACAAGCGTATATTGTTGTCTCATTGTCTTATTTTTTTCTATTTCAGGTTCCTCAACAGAACACGACCCCATTTTGACATGTCTTAAAGAACTGTTATTTTAAAAATTATATAGAGAGTTTCCAGAACAAGGATTTTAATTGTAAATCTCTTTCATGATGCGAATATAGCAGCTTTCGCCGAGGTAAATAAAATCTGATTTTTAGAATTAGAAAAAAATAATTATTCCATCAAATTTTCCTTATAGAATGTAGCATGATATCTATGGTAATTGCACTCTATATTATTTTTGTATAGCGACGATATATGGCAAAATTTCAAAGAATCGATTTTGACATTAACACCTGCTAGCAATTAGAATCATCGCGACATCTCTTCGGATATTTATGAATACAATTAACCGACAAAATAGCGGCATTTCTACATTTTTATATGCAGTAGTTTTATTAATATTATCATAAAGAGACCTCATTCACGGAGACAAAAAAAAAATCATTTACGTCGTTGATAGTCTTGATTACTTTTAATAGAGATACCACGGTAGAAATTTCTATTAAGCAGAGGTGACAATAAAAGTTGTTATTCAGCCATTAACATACAGATCGTCACTCTTGTTTTATTGCTATTACAAACCGTTCAAGTTTTTAAACGCTATATAATACTATTTTTCATTTCACAAATTAAAAAATACATACAATATACAACACAAGAGTATGCATTCTTAATGGAATGCTTAAAATTATGCATATTTCAGAAAGAATATCATTCATTGTAATAAAGTTTTTGACATCAAAAGACGATTTTGCTTTTAAGCAAAACTTTTATTTAATCAATCTTAAGGTATAATAATTATTCTTTTCTCTACCTTAAAGTATTTCTTCTTTTAAGCAGGTCAACATATTGTGTAGTGTAGAATTAATAACACGACAAAATTTATTCATAACAAACACCTCCTTTTATTTATTTAATTTTTTAATGTTGGTACTAATGATTAATATTTTTCCTTACATTCAAAGTCACATCTTAACACCCTGTTTGTGAAAAGCATTCGCAATTTAAACAATAATGATGCACTTATCTCCCCTTCTTTGACAGCTTGAAGATAAAAATGAATACATTTTTCCCTAACGACTCCCCCGTCAGTAGGATTAAAAAGGATTAACATGGAAAATACATTCAAAAGAAAGGATTCGCCAGAGAAATGAACTAGGAAAAAATTTCCCCATGAGTGTTTTTATTCAGCTTTTAGCATACCGCATTCTTTGAACGAGGTGAAGTTTTGTGATGTTTGACAGTGTAAAAGAAGAATTATTTGAAATGTTTGATGTATTCAATATTGAAATGTTGATTTAAATAACAGATATAAAAAGAGAGAAGGACAATATCTAGACAACAAATGTTTTATTTAATAGTCATTATAGATGTACTGAGTTGGGAAAAGATAATATATTTTTTTTTTCAAACTTAAAATTGTTATTTCCTATAGATTGAAAAAATCTTTCAAATATAGCTTTTAACAATTAATCACTTTTAATCCATATTTTCATAAATAAACTAAATATTAATAATTTCTTTATTTTATATCTGTGATATACTAGCATGTTTTTAATAGTTAAAAATCAAAAATAAAATATATATTTTTTTCCATAATGCAAATTATAATTTGAAAAAAAAAAAAAAATAATAATAATAATAATAATAATAATAATAATAAATATTCAAATGGGGCTTCTTGTCCAATGGTGAATTGAATCATTTTTTATCAAATCATGTATTATATGAATAAAAGATCATTAAGTTTTTAAAACATATTAACACATACCGACAAGTACTTATCTCAAACAATATTTAAATGTATATATGTAATAATGACATAAAAAATATATACTTTTAAAATTATAATTTCTAATTTTATATTTTTAAACATTTAAGCTGTTTGGAATGAATCTATCTCTTGCACTTTTAATTTAAGATTACGGGTAGAAGCTCCTAAAAAACAGAAACTCCTTTGGATCCACGAAAGCATTTATTCCTCGAATTACTTGTATAGGATCTTTAGTCTTCCTAAAAACGCTTAGAAACTGATGCATTCATGGAATGTGGAAGCCATCACGTCATTTATTTAGGCTTCATTCATAATAATATCTGTAGCAAATAATTTGTATCTTCATTATGAATATATGAACATATCTGTTGCATTTTTTAAAATTAATGATTAAGACAACAAATGTGTTTGTGATACAAACACATTTGGATCCATCAAAACATGTATTCCGCGAGCTACTTCAAGGTAATTGTTAGTCCTACTTAAAATCCATAGTAACATTACCATTCATGAAATGTGCGAATCTGCAGGTCATCCAGTTCGACATCACTTGTGCAAATGGGAAAAATATTAATATATAAACCTATCTATTCCATTTTTAATTTTAAAAAATGTCTATAGCAATTAATTGGTGATACCGCTCGTGTAGATATATGATAAAAATGATTCGGTGAATAATCTCATCTTTAACCTTCCTAAAATTTCATAACAACTATGACATTCATGGAATGTGCGCGCTATCGGGACATTCATTTAGGATTCATTGTTAGAAATATAGATAGCAAATATTTTTCATGTAAAATAAAATTATACAAATCCATCTATACCATTTTCATTTAAAGATCAGCAATAACAACTGATTAGAAACGACAACTCATTCAGGTCTGCGTAAGCATTAATTCCACTATTTCTATCTGATTTTGAATCCTCCTGAAAACCTACAGTAACCACTATTTTTTTAAATGTGAGTCCCCAGGTCGTTCATTTATGCTTTATTCATTAAAAAATACAGATTACCAAATCATTGACATCTCATTTAAAACATTTCATAGAAATTTAAGTAAATAGCTTTTAAATAATGCAGAAATGTTGAGCTTTCATTTTAGGCATAACGATTGTGCAGTAAATTAGGCTAAACATAACAATGTGCTATAATTTAAAAAGTGGCTATGTGGGGATGCCTGACCAAATCAATGTGAGGGGGTGTTAAACAGATAGTCAAAGTTCATTTAATTAAGTTTTTTCGGAAAACTTTTTATTATATACTGTACATAAGGAAGTGTTGTTGGATATACTTCTAAAATAATGTAATTTTTCTCTGTAAAGCTACAACAAAAGACGGTGACAGAAAGAGAAATTGATCAAAATTGAGTAAAGGAAGATGTGAAAAATTACTACAGAACTACAAAAATTTTAATGAAATATAAAATGGAATGTTGATAGGCTCCTTTATTTCATTTAAATAGTACCAACAGTAGGTAAATAGAAAGAAGGGAAAAGACTAGAGAGTATGAAAGCAGCCGCCTTAAGAAATGTTAAGTGCTCATTCTTCTGCAAAAGTACACAACAGTGAGCAAAATACTTTAGGGAGGTACGTCGACAAATTTCACCAAGATTAAAAACAATGAGATGAGGCCAAACTAGTTGGCAACTAGTGATGCGAAGTCGTGTGTTACAAAAAGTGGGTGATTAAACAGAATTTTTTTTTCCTGTACCTTGAAATACATCTAAGCAGATTTGTTTACACACCCATTTCCCTAAATAATTTTTAATAGTAACTAAACCATGTAGCATAAAGTTGTAGCATAAAGTTATTCTGTTTTTTTTTTTTTTTTTTTTTTTTTTTTTTTAAACTGATGTTATTTCCCTTAATAAATATTTCAATATAAAATAAAGTGCGTTAAGCCTTTCATACGTAGGGAGCCTAGACCCATTAGCTGCTAATGATTAAAATAAATCATTTTTCAAGTTTCTTATATATTACATTTATACCGCAATTTTATTATGATAACTGATTGTATAGCGAATAAAATGATGTATGTAACTTTTTTCAAAGTTCAATATTTAAAAAATAAAAATAATTTTGTAAAAAAATGTGTCAAACCTTACCAATCTCCGATAATATATTACTCTATCTGCTCCATTTTAAAACTATAGATAATGTATAGCACCTCATTTGGATTTATTAAATCACTGATTACGAAAACTACTTCGATCTGGACTTCCAGTCTTTACCAAAAAACGTAGCAAACATGTCATTTGTGGAATGTGAGAGTCAGCATGCATCCCATTTAGACATCATTCATAGCAATATAAGTATGAACTCAGTTTCAATAGAAATGTAATAATATGAATCTATATATTCTAATTTTATTGAAATATTAAGGATAATAATTCATTACGGATGGCAACTCACTTAGATTTATGGAAACGTTAATTCCCCTAACTACTTCGATTTGATCTTTAGTACTTCTGAAATCTCATAGCAACCATTGCATTTTATGGAATGCGAGTCACCAGGTCGTCCATTTATTCATCTTTCATAGAAATAAGGATAGAAACTCCTTTTCATTAAAAGTATTAATATACGAACGTACCTATTTCTTTTTTATGTAAAGAAATATGGAAAATAATACATCGAAAATATATACCCATATACTTTGTTCAATATTACTGTCTATGTTGAAAAGGAAACTTTCCTATATAAAACTCTAATTTTTTAAAAGTGCCCTTTAACACTTTTACACAGTTTGTTTGAAGATAACATTTTATTCAGAAAATTAACGTGAGTTATTAGATACTAATTTAATTTAAAAATATTTAAACGGTTCTGAGTTATTGTCGTTAAAATTTAATTAATGTTAGAATTCGGAATAGATGCTAATATTAGCAAATATTATGAAATAATAAAAAATATATATATATATATTAAGATTATCATTTAATAAAAGTCATTTGTTATTAGGCTTAAATTTGGAAATACGCCTTTACAATGAAGGACTTCCAGTCTACAAGTACAATAAATGTATTGTAGTGATGTACGATACCTTGATAAACTGAACGGACCTTATAAATAGCCCATTTCAAACGCCAAATTTATGTTTACAATATTATTATGAAAACATTAAAAAACTAAAATATATTACTAAAATAGGTGTGACAAAATATACAAATGGATTTGAAAATTAAAAACACTACTTAATATATATACTTTTATCATGTAGTGATTTTAATTTTGAAAACCATTCATATATTTTGTCACACCTACTTTAGTAATGTATTTTAGTGTAGCATTTTTGAACGTTTTATAATTTGCATAATGTTTTTCATGTACGAGATAGTAAATAAATTACTCTCACAATACCAGTAAAGTGTATGAGGATATTTTATTGGTTGTATATTGTTTCAACAGTATCCTTCAAATATTCAATTTCTCTACTTTTACTACAGGAATACATAAAACTGGAAAAAAGACATATTTAAGGTTTAAATCACTTTAAATGAATGAAATGTTTTACTGAACTACATTTATTATCCGAATTAAAAAAAGTCTATAAAATTAGTTTGCACATTTCTAAAACTATAACATTAAAATATATGCTCCAATTTTAATTTACATTGTAAAGATCTCACAGTGGTATCGAATTCATCTCGATCCAGAATTAGTATGTTTTTCTGATCGATTGTTATTTATATTTTTTTGTTCGACTTCCTTGGCTCTTATTTTCATAAACAATGCCAATCGCCACGAAATTTTAGTAAGTTGTAAAGCTGTAATGGATTGTGTTTGTAAATTGTCGTCGTTTCGTGAATAGTTTTTGAAGACACGACAGAAACTTCATAATATTCTCAAATACTTGTCAAAACGAACGGTATTGGTAATAATGGGATTGAAGACGTACGGTAAAATATTTGTATATATATATATATTTACCCTCTGTATAAGCTCTATATCCAGAAGTCTGTGAAGCATTAGGTTAGACGCTATGTCGAATTGTCAACTTTTCAGAGGTAAAAACATAATACTAGGTTGAGCAAAAAGTTCTGGGAAATTTGTGAAAGTTACGTTGTTATGCGCAAATTAACAACAAAAGCAACAAGAACTATACTTTAAATTAGAGACCATCATAGTCCATGACTTTCTTCCACAATTCTGCCGGATTCCGGATTTGCTGGCTAAGTTTGTCGCCATTACCAGCACCTTCATCCTAATTAATCTCATCGACGGCTATAAGAATCGTTAAGACTTTTCTCCAATAATGTCGGGTTAACACACGCAAATTATATTGTTCAATAGGCATTTTGCAGCCAATGTTCCTGAACTCCTATAAATATACCACTAGTACTCCTATGTATGATACAAATTCTGGTAACTATTAGATTAAAAATTTCCCAGAACTTTTTGCTCAACCTAATAAGTAACTGTTGGTGATGAAATGAGCTGTGATAAATATGTGTCCGTTAGTGTACCTTTCAAAAATTAAGGAACATTCCGTTGAGGTCAGTTTTATATTTTTCTTAACCTCTTTAGACGTGATGTTCACAAATGTGCACCTCTGTTCTTTTACTCATAAAAACTAAACTGTTTGATTTTTAACATTGTGCTTTACTTCTGCAAACCAAAATGCTTTTGGGTTAAGAACAAAACCAATAACTGGCAGCACTGATGATTATTTCATTATAAAATTAATTTTATTATCATCTGAGTTTGCAAAATGCCTTCAAGATAATGTGGCCATAAAAGTAAGAAAATTTCATAGTTATTTAACTAAAACGCTTTACAAAAAAAAAAAAAAAAAAAAAAAAAAAAAAGAGGATTTCTAGATCATTTACTTGTTTAAAGTACGTAAAGTTTTATTGCATTAATTTTGGTTATTGGTAATTAAGGGTTTGTATTAAGGGTACGGTAATTGTAATAAGGGTATTCGTAATTTTAGATAAATATTTGTGAATCTAAATTACCCGTCCTATAAACAGAAAAAGTGCTCTTTATGTCATCTATGGTTTCGTTTTCTTTGCGCAAAAGCAATAAATATACAGGGTGTACACTTTCACCGGTGGCCAATGGCTAATATTCTAAAATATTAATCATAGACATATAGTTCCAGTTACAAATTTTGTAAATATTTTAAATGAGATAAAGAAGCATTTTAAAAGTCGTTCTTTAAAATCAAATCAAAATATTGATCAATAAAATCATTTCTTAACGCTAGAAATCTCCTCGGGTATTTTTAGACCCATACACATATTTCAGCTTGTGTTACTCAAAAACTACTCATAAGAATTTTCTGAAATACAATCACTTTTCCTGATTTATTTTTAACTAACACATACTAAAATTTTAAATTAATGCGACTTTTAGTTTTAACACAGCAAAAAAACACCTTAATCTGTCCCTTGGGTCTTTTATGTCCAAGCATACATATACATTCACATAGTTTTTTGAAAACGCCGATATTGCTTTATTTCTGCTGTACAGCTGCAAAAAGGTAAGGGGGGGGGGAGGGGGTGGAATTATCGAGGAGGGAATTAAGTTATGGGACATCTGGAACCGGACAAGTCATAGAGGAAATTCATTTCGTTTGTTGTTTTTCTATCAGCTAGAAGTAATAAGTTTACCTTTTAGAATCAGTTTGAATATTTATTTGGGGGAACGTTAGTGCATTTTTTATTCGTTATATGAAAGTTTGATTAAAATTTGTCTGATGTGGGGGAAGCGGTATCGGAAGAAGAGGATCATATATCTATTGATAATTATTCTTCGTCAGATGAAGAAATATATACTATACATAAAGTACCTGAGATAATGAATCCAGAGATGAAAATAAAATGTGGCATGCAAAGCCATATCCAAGTGCTGGTCGATTAGAAAGCAGTAATATTTTTAATCTAACCCCTGCCCAACTCGATATTAACAGCACGAATAGAAGACAAATATGGCGCTTTTCAACTTCTTTTTCCCCATAATTTGAAAACTATGATCATAAATTATTTGAATTTAGAGGAAAAACTTGTATATGGAGAAAATTGCACTGATCTAAATATCGTAGATTTGGTTGCATACATAGGCCTTTTAGTGCTCGCAGAAGTGTACAAATAAAGCAACGAATCGACAACAAGTCTATGGGATAAATTCAATTGAAGACATTTGTTTAGATCTACAATGTCTCTAAAGAAATTTAAAATAATATCAAGAGTAATACGATTTGATGATCGGGAAACTCGACAACGAAGAAGATAAATGACAAATTTGCCGCAATTCGAGAATTATGGGATAAATGGGTAGAAATTGTACCCAATCTTTTCAATCCAGAAGTATATGTAACGGTGGACGAAAAACTTATTGCTTTTAGAGGTAAGTGTCCTTTTAGGCAGCACATGCCTAGCAAACCTGCTAAATATGGTATAAAATTCTGGATTTTGTGCGATAATGACTCTTGCTATGTATGTAATATCCAGCCATATTTAGGAAAACAACCAGGAAATGCACCCCAAGGATTGAGAGTAGTTTTGGACTTGTCATATGGTTTACGAGGGCATAATATAACTTGTGAAAATTTCTTTGCATCTTATTATTTGGGTCAAATGCTGCTAAAAAGAAATATAACAATTAATGGTACAATAAGAAAAAATAAATCATCTGTTCAAGTAGAAAATTTTAGAAACAAAAGGAAAAGAAACACACAGTTCAACATCCGCATTTACTAAAAATATAACGCTTGTGTCTTAAATTTAAAAAAAAAAAAGTGTTGTTCTTCAAAGCACTTTGAAAATTGAACGAAGTATTCAAACAAAACCCGATATCATCATTGATTATAATAAAACTAAGGGAGCAGTTGATATGCTGGACAAAATGGTAGCTACCCATATAGCACATGTGCCTCCCCAGGACATCCCCAGGAAGATATACAATAAAACACCATCATCCCCGGGGCATCCCTAAGGATGCAGAAACCCTGAGGAAAGAAAATTGTCACCAGGAGGTCCTCAGGAACAGAAAATGTCCGCCTTGCAGCATCCTGGAGAGCTCCCCAGGACATCCTTTAAGGACCTCCCAGCGTGGTTCTGGGGAAGATTTTAGGAAGTGATACTGGAGGACTTTGGGAAGCTTCAAGGTCACTTAATATTCCACAAAAAATTTTGAAGCTATGGTTTAAAGTAATTAATGTAAAACAATTTAATTATTTTTTCGGAAATAAATACGACCTTTTTAAAACAATTTATCAGATAGATTCACGTGTAACAGGCAATTACGATTATCAACCTCGCACACGGAATTACATGAATACAGATTTTAGAAACAAATTTCTTACCTTCATTCTGCCTTTCGGGGTTTGATCCAGGGTACTTACGACACCAGACGCGCGCTCTATCCATTATGCTACAGGGCCGTTGAACAAAAGATGTTCCTAAGGTATTCAGTATTTTCCCCCTCTTTTGAAACTCAAAACTAGAAAATATCCATATTTTATGTGCTTCGTATAAGCCGGATTTATCTAACTTTTATTGCAAATTTAAATGCATAGTCTTTTTTATATATTCAATGTAAATTTAAATTTATAAGTAAAAAAAAATGCTTATCAATAATTATTTAAGATAACATAAATGTCTTTCAATTTTCAAATTCCTACATGAAATTATATTTGTAAATGACAATAATATTGTTTTAGCTTTTCATATTTAAAATCCATTGAAATCATTCTGTACTATTTTTCATACAATTAATGATGCTAAATATTTCTGAGGATATCTTGCAACATAATTTTATTTTATTTAATAAAAATAATATTTCCAGAGATTTAAAATGCAAAATATGGATACTTTGATATAAATATGAATTCTTTTTATGATAACCAAACAATAAAATTCCAATTGAGAGAATCCTTTCAGAGCAAATATTTCTCTCTCTCTCTCTTTTACTTACAGAAACTTTAGTCGACTTTTTTTACGCTTGGTAAAAAGACCTCTTATTAAATAAATTAATGAAAAAATATGTAGATTTCTGTTTCTTTTTTAAGAGGGGGGGGGGATTTAAACATTATTTAAACCCTCTTTTTGGAATTTCTACACTGATTTTTCAGCGTATAATCACAAATCATGAAACCATTAACTGTTAAAAGCATATTTTTAAAATTATATTTCAAAATTAACATTTCTGTTTATAATTTATTTTCGACTTTTTACTATTTAAAATAGTTCATTGTTGCAGTTTCACAGCGATTTGGCACATTTTGGCTAGCATTTATAGACGCTTCATTAAATACATTGTTTATCATACTCCCATACCATTGTAGGAGTTGCAGATGTTTGGTGATTTACCACCTGTCGTTGGCGAATTGAAAAAGGCTTTAAAATCAATTTATTATTTTATAATAACGTTATAAAAACATTAAAATTCTGTATTGTCATAAAAAACACATTTTTGTACAAACTTGTAAAATTGTGTCATATCAGGATCTGGGATGAAAATAGATTGCAATATTCCATCATTGCAATGAAAAAACAGGCTGAATTACATACAAATAGAAACTATTACAGATCTTTATTTTATAAGCGAATTATTTTGTATAAATCCCAAACTAAATAAATATATATTTTTCTTTTTTTAGAAACCTTTGAATTAAAAAATCCTCTTTAAAAAATTCTGACAAATGTGGACAAAATCTTTCGCTTAATTATTTCAAAAATGGGTTTTGTTCAAATTCTTGGAATAACCCCCCTTTTTTCCCCTTTCAAAAACTTTCTTTCGCAGGTATTATGGACTTTCAGAAAGCATGCAATCAGCTGAAAAATCTCAGCTAAAAAATTGATTGGGGGCGGATCCGCTCTATTCAGAGTCAACTGGTAATCCAGTTATAATATTCTCCCTGACACCTAGCTAGGGATTATCTCAGACAAAAGATACTTGAAGAGATATGAGAAGTCTGTCGGACATATGCATGCTAAAAGAATGGAGTTAGTTCCATGGCTAAAAGAGAAAAGAAGTTCCGTGAAAAATAATCTTTTATTCATATACGAAACTAAAAATTTGCTAAATAGGAAATATGTTTCTTAAATGGAAGTTTTAACCCCCTCTCTCTCTATATAACGCAAAATACCCCTCAGTTTAAAATTCTACAGAAATGTTTTTTTTATTTAGGAAATAGAGAGAAATATTTATCCATATTTTCTGAATCTATAACGTTATTTATATTTCTGAAGTTCTTTAAATGGAGACTTCACTTTTATTATTGATGGGAAAAAGTAATATTATGTATGGTAATTTAAAAAATATAATAGAAAAATAATTAATTGATAAGTCAAACTTATATTTAAAAAATAAATTAAAGATAAAATAAAACAAAATATGGTTAAACCTCCAGAACTGACACTTAAAATTGACACTTCTATTTAGTTAACATTTTCTTATTCCCAAAACCTGTATAAAGTATACCAGATGAGCTTAGCTTAGCGGTACTGCCCAGGCCCGGGATAATAATCTGAATTGAACCTTAATTTTGCACGAATTTATATCTTTTAACCGATTTTGTAAGAATGCATTTTTTTGTAACAGAAAATCTTTGCAAAAGAACCTCATAAAGGTGGGGGGGGGTGCGGTTCAATATTTATGTATTTTTTAATGAAATATGCCATTTTAACGTGAAATATATTCACTTTAAGTTGGTGTTACATGCTGAGATAAAAATTTTCTCATCGCGACAGTTTTGTTTGTTTTTCTTAAATGCAGGGGTTGATAAGTATGTTAGCTAATTTTCAAAAAATGAAAAATCTTAGCTTCTGGTGCATCAGGACTCAATTTAGTCTATTTTTACAAAATTAATTTTAGACGGCTGCTTGCAAACAAACACACGGTAAGGATATATTATTTTCTTTGTATAGATACCTTTACCTCTAAATGCCGGAAAAATATATGGTCCAGAACGGTCTTCCATTTAGAGGTTTTAGTGTATTTAACGTTTAGAGGTTTTAGTGTATTTTAGTGTAGTGTAGAAACTTATTATTTGGTTAATTTAAACAAGTTAAATTAATTACTTAATTAAAAAAATAATAACAATAAAAAAGAAAAATGCATTATGTTATTTATTGAAAATTAATAAAAGAATGATAAATGGGCAAAATTTGCTTTAAAAGACATACAGTAATTATTATTTAAAATATGAATTAACTGAAATATTGAATTAAACATTTTAATTTAACTAAAATGATTAAAAGTTGTTGCAATAATTAAAAATAATTACAATTTATTGACAATTATCTAATTTGCTAAAAAATAATAAATCGAATAATTAATAATATGAAACAAACTCATTAAAAATCGATCCCGATCAAATTGAATTCACTTTATTTTAATAAAAAGCAATTGAGTATAAAAAAATAAGTTTAATAAAAATTTTTAATAAAAAGGTTTAATAAAAAGCAATTGTACTCCAGAATCACTCATGAGATGGCGCCAGCACTGAGACTTCCTAAATACTTCATCCCCAGGAATGACTTCCCAGGTACTTCCCCAAGAACGACTTCCTAGGTACTTCCCCAGGAATGCTTTCCCAGGTACTTCCCCAGAACTGACGTCCTCGGACGTTGCTCCGTAGGACGTCACTGGGAGCTCACTCCTGAGGAGATCTTAAAAGTCTATTCCTCAGGTAGTCCCCATTTTGTCATTTTAGTATCAGGATGAATTTGGGATGACTTGGAGCTCCTGGGGAAGTTTTCGGGAGCTTTCGTGCTATATGGGTACTTACACTACAAAAATGAAGACAAACCGTTGGCCATTTGTTGTATTTTGTAATATTTGAGACATATCTGCATGTAACGCTTTTGTACTTTATTGCAAAATAAATAAATCATGGAAGAAAGACTGTCCTTACAGACGAAGAATTTTTTTGGAAAACTTGGGTAAAAAACTATTAAAAAAGAATATGGAGACCAGAGAAAATCTTCCAAGAGGGCAAGGAGCAAAACAGATGGTTCAAAGTGCGAAGCGAATCCGCAAAGAAATTGCTAGTACTTCAGCTGAATTGGAAATTGCTAAGAAGCTAGGAAGGTGTCACCTATGCGAAAAAACGGACAATAAATGTACATTTAAGTGTGTAACATGCCACTGCTTTACATGCAAAAATCATTTGAATACAGTTTGCCATAACTGTTATACGGGATAATTACATTTAAATATTTGAAAGATTCATTTGTGTTTTTTGGATGTACCTGTAAACAATATTTTGTAAGTGCTTTTTACTTTTATTTCATCTTTGTACTGTCATAATTTATTTTTTTGTTTTAGTATTCATCAACTGTTATTAAAATAATAAATTTATTACATGTAGACTGCCGAATTTAAGCGCGAAACTTGCATGGGTCTTTTTAGACCCGAGGGACTAATTCGTAGGTATGGAACGAGGAGCGTTCTAGGGTTAATAATTTACGAATTTTAAGTTTGTATAAGGTCATCCGCTCGTATAAGTTATATTTAGTAAAACTTCCTTATTACACTAAAAAGTTAGGCAAAAAAAAAATCCCATTCATCAAACCCTAAAATTGACCGAGTTATGAAACTTTCAATAACATGACTTACACTACTTTTCTGCATCTAGACACAGATGAGTTGCGTCTTGCTTTGAAGGATCCTACACAATGTGCTTAGAGTATTAGAAGGATTTATTAGGCGCACGCATTTGTGCATTGCAGCCGAAAGAAATTAATTAGAGTAAGATTTATGATAGCTTTATTTTGTTTAACTACGATCTTGATTAGATGATCTAACAGAAATTTAAAATATGTATCATTTTCTAAAGAATTGAGACTGTTGCTTTTCCTCATTTCATTAAAATAAAATCTGTTATTTTATAACTTATATTTTTCCTTATAATGTCCGAGTGAAAATAGATTTCAAATTTATATTGTAATGTTATTTTTACTCTCAGCTATTATTTTTTTTATATATCTGACGGTTATTCATATTTCTAGTAAGTTTGTGACTGACCTCTATTTCGCAACAAAAAAGATACTTCAACATTAACAGCTATTACTCTGTCAGTTTAATTGTATCAGAGTGGGACGTTTTTCTTTTCTTACTCCTTAGTGTAATAGGTTATTTTTACTAAATATAACTTATAGAAACGGGGGACTGCATAAAATTTAAATTTCGTGACTTTTTAAGAATTGTTTTTATTCACCCAAGTAGTTTTTAAAGTGCTTTTTTATCTCATTTATTACATTTTTGCAACTAGAACTATGTGTCAATGCCTAACGGTTTAGGAATTAGCCATTGGATACTGTTGAGAGTGGACACACTGTCTATTTGAAGTGTTATTTTAAATTCTGGTCTGATTAAATTAAAGTACATAATTTTTCATAATCTATTAGCTGATCATTTTTAGTATAATTTCTTTATATGCTTCTAATTATCATTTTTCCTTATTTTCAGGAATGATTTCACTGTAACGTGCCATCAAGCACCAACAAGTGAAAACAACTGGGGTTCTTTAAAATTTACTAAATAGAAAATTACATAATCGAATTATTAAAGTGATAATACAAGACTAAAGCTGCTTCCAGTATAATTTTGATAATTTGAAATCTAGTTTAATAACCCATATATTGATTTCATGCAAAGGAGTATATAAAATTACGAGAGAAATATCATTATGAAATTAAGTCAAAGAAAATATTTTTGCATGTGCCAATGAAGATGTTAAATGTTTATAAATGTTTGAATAGGTGATAATGTTGTATGGATTAAAAACTGTTAAGTGGCCTATTATGAATTTTTATATTTTTTCAAAAGAATGTTCAAAGTTAAATGGTTTTGTAATATTGATGTTCATATGCACAAAATAAATTTTATAATGTTTTTATGAAATAAAGTCTGTATAAATTTATTTCGAGACTCATTTGAAAATGTTTTTAAGGCATCTAAACCCATTTTGATGCATTTTAAAAAAGCAATTTTTCTGTTTTAGATATTAAACAAACCACTTTACTGTACACATTGTTAAGTCAATTTTAGAACAAAGAAGTGTTTTCAATATTTCGCATCGCCCTTTTCACTGGATTTGATTGAGAGTTAATCTTCTATAAAATACTCACAAAATGATGTAAAAAATACTTAAAAACTGTTTATGCATTTACAAGAATAACCAATAAATTACAATTACACGAATTTAAATAATTATACAAAAACGTCATTATGAACAAATCAATAAAAAATAAATAAACTTTACTATAAATTAGAAGAAAATTTTTGGAGTTCTAAAAGTTAATTACATTTTTCTATGTACATCATAACACTATTTGCTGAAATATATGAATTTAGGATTTTCGACAAACCTTCATTTGCAATATCGAACTTCTGAATACTCATAAATTTTCTTCAGTGGATCTAACCAAAAAACAGCTTATATTGTATAACTGCAATTAATCTTACTTCACAAGATATATAACGTTGATAAAGGAGCTTTCTTGTTAGCATTTATAAATTCACAATCGATAAAAAACATAATTGTAGATTTCTGACAGTTTAAAGCGAATAAGTCATTCTAAGGTCATTGCTATACACCTCTTAATATATGGCAATAAACTATAATAAATGTTCAAATGAAATAAATCTGTTTCGTCAATACACAAGATTTCAATAGTATACAATACAATATAGCGCAACACATTGTGAGAGTTCATGAAAGTATTTTATTTATATCTTGGTTTTCGTTTTAATGCCTTTAGACTGTACAAAATGACCATTAAACCATAAGCGGACTACATGATTCTTAATCAAAACTATTATTTGTTGAAACTAATTAGTATTTATTAAAAATCTTTTACTTACAATGTCTTCTAGCGAGTTTGATGCTTTACATTCTAATAATTCTTTTGATATTGAAATAATTCATAAATGCTTAATTTTCAATAAATGATTTTGAAGTGCTCCAGAATGCATTCACGAAAGATTCACAGGAAGCCATTTTCAATGAAAGGTTCAGGATGATTGACTTTTTAACATGTGAGAACCTCAGATATCAGTACATTTTGTGGGCGAAGCATTAATAAAATCTTGCCGCTTTTTTTTTTTTTTTTTTTTTTTTTACTGAAAATTTTTTGTTCAGATTTTTAACTTTATCTGTACATTATATCAACATTTTCTTAATCATCTGAATTTAGGATTTTCTACAAACCTTTCTTTGCCAAATCGGCATTCTGAATACTCATAAATTTTCTTCAGAGGATCTAACCAAAAACAGCTTATATTCCATCCCTGCAATTAAATCTTACTTCTCAAGATATATAGCGGTGATAATGGTGCTTTCTTGGTAACATTTGTAAATTACCAACCGAGGTTAAAAGTACAATGTGCTATAATTTATTGCATTATTTAATATCACTCGTCTATAATTTCTTTTTTGAATTAATTATCTAAGTTTTATAAAATTTAAATGTTCTGACGAGGATGCAAAATACTAAAATTTCTTTCGTGGTAGTCTCACGAACTGTGATGAAATTTTGCAGGTGAGTAAATAATACCAAGATATACATTGTCACTTAAATTGCAGCAGGAACCATTACATTTAAGCGGATACATTGTGTTAAAAGTGTATACTCGTTTTTATCATTCTTTTCATAAATTAAAAAAATAATTCGTTATATGCAATAGATGTCGCGTAATCAACCGAACTCAATGGTTTTCAGCAACTTACCATATTTATTTTATTTTATTTCTTTATACTATTCTGATGTTGTTGGCAACAATAGTTTTATGTTTTTAGAATTGTTTTGTATTCCAAAGATGTTGCTGGTGAATAAATATATTTAAAAGATAAAGACAAGTGATTTTTAATATTATAACTATAGGTCTCTATAGAATAAGGTAAATAGTAGTATTTTTTAACGAAACGTGTAAACGTTATAGTTTTTCAATTTGAATAGCGACATCTATTTTATGGTTATTACTTTCGCACTTTTATTGAACTCTCAATCAAGTAAAGAACCTCGAATGCCGGTGTGCATATTAGTAATCTGACATTTATTGGCGTCCGCACACAAGACTTGTTGAGAAAGTGATGGCTTTAAGTTTAAGTGATAATGTGGAATTAAGAGGAAATGTTAGAAGTGGTTTTACAAAACAACTAAATTCCATAAAAGAAGAATTAAAAGAAGAAACGCCGGATAAGAAGAAATTGCAGATTTCTTTATCGGTGTTAGAAGATAACAAAAAGAGTTGATCGAGCTTAACTATAAAATTCTTCTTCAGAAAATAGAAAACAACGCATGCGATTTGGATGAAGAATCTGAAGTAGCTGATAGTTATGTGCGATAATTTCTTGAAACACAGGTTAGTTTTTATGAATTTATTAATGTATCTTCTAATGATATACACTGGCCTCCAAAAGTTAAGGTACAGGGACTGGATGCTTTCGGTTCCACACGTTTTGTCGAATATCTACAAAAATTATTGACGAATTGTTCTTGAACTTCTGGGATGAAAAGAACATGTTTGATTTTATATTTATCGGTGAAGATTTAGTCGGGGTTACAATTAGGGAGCTAATAATAAATTTAATAATAAAATAATATTTGCGATCACCTATGTAACAGGAAAGGCTGGAAATGGTTTGTCAATGTGGTAAATGACTAATTGGGTACTGTTCAATGTTTGTATGCATTTGTGTAAGCATAGCACTCATATTCGTGAAGATGGTAACGTTTTTGCGAAAAATTCAAAAGGTTTTTTGTTTATAGCATACAGAGTTTTCAACCAAATTTAACGCAACTTTCCTAAAACCTGACAATGAGTAGTAAAAACATTATACTGCAATTAAAACATGAATATATTGAATATTTCATGAGATATGGGCATTTTTATGAGATAATTTTTAACTGCGCATGCGCGGAAGATTTCAAAATTTTTATTTCATAATTTGGTACTAAGCTATTTAGGTCAACTTATATAAAAAGTCCAGTCAAATATCGCGAAAATTCACAAAGATAGGGTCGATATAGTGAGTTGCTTCCTAAAAATAGCTTTATTATAAGGGATTTTCCACAACTTTTCATTCAGCTCGCTATATCTTTCTAAGTTTTCCCAATATTTGATTGAACTTTTTTTTGAAGTTGCCCCAAAATACTGACTACCAAATTATGAAATAAAAATTTTGAAATCTTCCGCGCATGCGCAGTTAAAAAATTATCTCATAAAAATGCCCATATCTCATCGAATATTCAATATATTCATGTTTTAATTGCAGAATAATGTTTCTACTACTCTTTGTCAGGTTTTTGGAAAGTTGTGTTAAATTTGGTTGGAAACTCTGTATGCTATAAACAAAAACCTTTTGAATATTTCACAAAAACGTTAACATCTTCACGAATATGAGTGCTATGCTTACACAAATGCATACAAACGTTGAACAGGACCTAAATAGTCATTTACCACTGTGACAAACTATTTCGAACCTTTTCTGTTACATAGGGGATCGCAAATATTATTTTATTATTAAATTTATTATTAGCCCCCTAATTGTACCCCCGACTAAATCTTCACCGGGAAATATAAAATCAAACATGTTCTTTTCATCCCAGAAGTTCAAGAACAATTCGCCAATAATTTTTGTAGATATTCGACAAAACGTGTGCAACCGAAAGCATCCAGTCCCTGTACCTTAACTTTTGGAGGCCAGTGTAGATAACAGTTCTAGTATTAGTGAAGCTTATATTAAAAGGAAGCTTAAACTTCCGAAACTTGATCTGTATAAATTTGATGGTGAAATAAAAAACTGGTTACAATTCTGGTGCCAATTCGAAAAAATACACGAAGACTCAGATATAGTTCACTCTGATAAATTTCAATATCTTATTCAGGCTACAGTAAAAGTCTCTAGAGTCAGAGAAATCGTAGAATCGTTCTCGCCAACCGGCGTAATTACGCCAAGGTAATTGATAGTTTGAAATCTAGATTTGGCAGGGAAGATTTGTTAGTAGAAGTATATATCCGAGAGTTATTAAAATTAGTTTTGAAGAATTCGTCTTCACGAAATAAATCTAGTTCCATGTGTTCACTCCATGATAGTTTAGAATCCCATATTAGAGCTCTTGAATTTCTTAACGTCACTACAGAAAAGTGTTCCGCTATGTTATACCCCTTAGTAGAATCATGCATTCCAGAAGAATTTTTAAGGGCATGGCAATGAATCTTAAGTTTATAGATGGCGCGGAACCTAAAAATAGGTTAGATAATTTGATGGAATTCTTAAAATCTGAAGTAGAGTCGGAAGAAAGAATTAATTTAGCCTTATCTGGATTTGAACTAAAACCTAAGATTAAAAAACAGGGTATTTCGGCAGAAGAATGAATATCTACCGCTGCTGGTTTGTTATCCACCAGTCCGGCGTTCGTTAAAAGTTGTGTTTTTTGTAACGGACAGCATGAAAGTTTTAACTGCTTTAACGCGCAGAAAATAAATTTGGTTAATAAACAGAAGATTTTAAAACAAAAGGGATGTTGCTTTGAATGTTTTAAACGAGGGCACTGCTCAAATAAGTGTAATGCATTCATAAGACGCCTAGTTTGTAATAAAGAACATGCAACACTGATGTGTCCAGAAATATTTTCAAATAAAAACATTTCGAGAGGTCATATTGAGAAAAGGGATAAAAAAGAAGAGTAAACAGAACCATCTACACAGAAATCATCTGAACAGAACGCTGTTAATTTATCGAGTTTATCCCACAATCCAAAGGTGATTTTGCAAACTTTGTTAGTGAAATTAAAAGGACCTCATTCATGTTCATATGTTCGAGCGTTGATCGATGCAGGTTCAGAGAGGTCTTATATTTTAATACGCACTGCTGAAAATATGGATTACGAACCATTGAGAGAAGAACCCCCCCCCCCCCATAGTTACCCATTCTTTATTTGGGGAAAGAAAACCAGTAGAACTAAGCGTATGTGTTACAAAATACATTTAGAAAGTTTAGATGGAAAATTTCTTTGTAATTTTGATGTTCTGGATGAACCTGTTATTTTCGAAAATATTCGTTAGGTACAGAAAGGTCCTTGGATTGATGAATTAAAAGATATGAAAATTTCCATAAGTGATATAGACAAAAAGCCAGGACCAATCGAAGATTTAATCGGTGCCGATGTTGCCGGAAGATTATTAACTGGGCGCAGAAGAAAATTATCCTGCAATTTAGTTGCAATTGAAACATATCTAGGTTGTACACTGATGGGCAAAGTTCCGATTAATGACGACCATGAAAAGTCTGATGCAATGGTCTTAATATCTTTATTTTCGAAAGAATTTTCTATAAGAGACCTGTGGAGTCTTGATGCAATCGGTATTACTGATCCTGTAATCCAGAAGTCCCAAGAAGAGAAGGAACGTGAATCAAAAAACAGTTTCTTGGACTCAGTTACTGTAAATAACGAAGGACGTTATGAAGTCTCTCTCCCATGAGCTGAAGAACGACTTCCTATTTCTAGTAATGAAAAGATAGCGTTAAAAAGATTAGAAAACCATGACTAAAAGACTTGATTCCGATAATTTGTTTACATGCTGTAACGAAGTTTTTAATAACTGGTCGACTTATGGCATAATTGAAGATGTTTCTGTGAATTCAAAGGTAGACACTGTGCATTACTTACCTCATAGACCAGAGCTCAAAGAGAACAGCACGACGAAAGTTCGTCCAGTTTTTGACCCACCTGCGAGAGAAAAGTCATCTCCGTCCTTAAATCAATGTTTGGAATGTGGGCCGAACTTAATGAACCTTAATCCCTATATTCCGCGAACAAAAATACGGTGTCATAGCGGACATCGAAAAAGCTTTTTTTACAAATAAGCATCAAACCAGAATGCAGGGATTTATTAAGATTTTTTGGTGGAGTGATGAAGATGAAAGAAAAATGAAAATTCTTCGTCATGCACGATTAGGTTTTGGCTTAAAATGCAACCCTTTCATTTTGGCAGTCATTATTGAATTTCATTTACTGAAATACGCTGATACTCCTTGTTATGACAAAGACATGATAACAAAACTTCTTCACAGTTTTTATGTTGACAATGTTGTTACGAGTTTTTCTAATAAAGACATATTGATACAATTTATACAGGAAGTTACAAATGTAATGGAGGAAGGTAAATTCAATTTGAGGGGTTGGCAATACTCTGAAGATAATGTCGAGCCTACAAGTTCACCTGTACTTGGTCTATTTCGGGACCGACAAAATGATACTTTATCTCTTAATTTGGGCTGGCTAGAGCCTTTTGAGCTAAGAAAAATTAAAAAACGAACCATTCTCTCTAGTGCACATAAGGTGTTTGATCCAATTGGATTGGCAAGTCCAGTTTTCTTGTTGCTGAAGCTTTTATTACAGAGAATGTTGAAAGATGGAATTTCTTGGGACGAAGAAGTTGATGATAATATAAGAAAGGAATTCTCCAGCTGGTTTAACGACCTTAGCTACCTGAAACAAATATTTGTAAGAGGATGGTTTTGTGTTGATGTAAACTATGAAACTCTTAGTATACATACCTTCTGTGATGCAAGTCAACACGCTTATGCCGCCACAACATTCGTTAGAATAAGTACTGCTGACGGAGTCGAAGTACATCTATTAGCTCCTAAATCCAGAGTTGCACCGGTCAAAATAATTACCATCCCACATCTTGGATTAATCGCTGCCACGGTGGGAGCCAGACTATGTGCTTCAGTCATGAAAGGACTTCAGTGGTAAAATGTAAAATTGTATTTTTGGACAGACTCCTCTACGGTATTGAATTGGATACAAAGAGAAGAATCTTGGACTGTTTTCGTAAGCAATCGAGTAAAAGAGATTAGAAAAATAACGCATTCAAAGTCATGAAATTCCGTACCAGGAACTAAAAACCCAGCTGATCTTCCATCCAGAGTATATTCTGCGAAACATTTAATGAAAAGAAAATGGTGGGAGGGCCCAAGTTGGCTTAAGGAAACTGAAGATAAATGCACTCGACTAATATATTCGCTGATGAAAACGCCATTGCCCAAGAAAAGAGGAAGTCAAAAATGACTGTTGCTGAAAAATCAGTAAAATGTTTAACGAACCAGACAACATTTTGTGAGTGGTGCAATTCACCTAAACATGAGAAGAATAATTTTTGTAAGTACCATGGATTTGAGTGGTATTTTAGGTTTTTCTCAAATTATGATAAAATTGTTCGTCTGGTGGCTTGGATTCACAGGTTCATTCATAATTGTAAGATAACCAAAATCTCGAGGTTGAATGGAGAATTATCCCTTCAAGAAATAAATGCACCTGAAAAAGTAATTGTGAGACTTATACAGGAAGAATCTTTCACTTCAGAAAACAAAAGTAAATTAGACACTTTGGATGTTTATAAAGACGAACACGGTCTCCTCAGATTGAAGACAAAAATTGTTGTACACAATTGATGATGAAAAAGATGCTGAAGATTTTCGACGTCCAATGATTTTACCTTCAGATCATCCTGTTGTCAGAAGACTTATCATCACAGAGAATCGAAAAAATTCCCATGCTGGATCGCAAATATTACTAAATATTTTGAGAGAACATTATTGAATCTTGAATGCGAAGAAAACGATCAGATCCGTGATATCGAAATGCGTTATTTCCATACGACAAAAAATAATTTCTCTAAACGCTCCTGTTGCAGCATTTCCCGAAAATCAAATTAAAGATGCAGCAGTTTTTGAAATCACAGGATTCGACTTGGCTGGGCCTTTATACCTTAAAGGAGGTTCGAAGGCATGGGTTTGTTTGTACACCTGTGTGATATACCGAGCTGTACATCTTGCATTTTTGTCCTCTTTGTCGACAGAAGTATTTCTGCAGAGTTTTCTGAGATTTATAGCAAGAAGAGGAAGACCCTCTACAGTTTATTGTGATAACGGTTCTAACTTTGTTGGAGCTTCAAATGCACTTAAAGAGGTTGACTGGAATAAAGTCGTTCAGTATAGTACTACCAGGAAAATAGAGTGGTTTTTCAACCTGCTGACAGCCTCATGGTGGGGAGGATTTTGGGAAAGATTAATTGGTGTTATGAAATTTATTCTTAGAAGAGTCTTAGGAAAGTCTAGTGTTTCTTATGAAGAAATGACAACCATTCTATGCGATATAGAATCAATAATTAATTATCGACCTCTTACTTATTCCTGAAAGAAATGGTGATCTTGTCCCGCTGTATCCTGCTTTGTTCATACAAGATGTAAAGCAAATGGGCACACCAGATTTTGATGTTGTGGATAAAAAAAGCTGAATAGAAAATTCAAATACCGACAAAAGTTGATCTGCGAAATATCTGATCTGCGAAACAGATTTCATTCTGAATATTTAGGATTTTTGATCCAACGTTCTCAATATAAGAAATGTAAAGAACAAATTCAACTTGGTGACGTCGTGTTAATTGGTAGAGATAATACCAAACGTATGGATTGGCCTTTAGGAGGCGTTATAGAACTTATTCCCGGAAAAGATGGTATCACCAGATTAGTCCGTCTACAAACATCAACATCAGAGGTTTTACGGCCTATTCAGAGAATTTATCCCCTAGAAGTATCTTCAACGTGGTCTAATGGACGAAAAGAACTCTATTCATTTTCGACTATTCAGACTGTGTCTAAAGTTGAACCTGTAAAGCGTACACGATGTGGCTGGATAGTCAAAGTGCCTCAAAAGCTAGATTTGTAATGTAAGAACATTTTGTGACCAGTTGAGTTGCCTCTCACCAACTGAAGGTGGTAGGATGTTGCGTAATCAACCGAACACAATGGTTTTCAGCAACTTACCATATTTATTTTATTTTATTTCTTTATACTATTCTGATGTTGTTTGCAACAATAGTTTTATGTTTGTAGAATTGTTTTGTATTCCAAAGATGTTGCTCGTGAATAAATATATTTAAAAGATAAAGCCAAGGGATTTTTAATATTATAACTATAGGTCTCTATAGATTAAGGTAAATAGTAGTATTTTTTAATGAAACGTGTAAACGTTATAGTTTTTCAATTTGAATAGAGACATCTATTTTATGGTTATTATTTTCGCAATTTTATTGAACTCTCAATCAAGTAAAGAACCTCGAATGTCGGTGTGCATATTAGTAATCTGACATTTATAACGTATAGCGTTTCTTATGAAGAAATGACAACCATTCTATGCGATATAGAATCAATAATTAATTCTCGCCCTCTTACTTATATTTCTGAAAGCAATGGTGAACTTGTCCTGCTGTACCCTGCTTTGTTCATACAAGATGTAAAGCAAATGGGCACACCAGATTTTGATGTTGTGGATAAAAACAAGTTGAATAGAAAATTCAAATATCGACAACAGCTAATATCTGATCTGCGAAACAGATTTCGTTCTGAATATTTAGGATTATAGATTCAACGTCCTCAATATAAGAAATGTAAAGAACAAATTCAACTTGGTGACGTCGTGTTAATTGGCAGAGATAATACCAAACGTATGGATTGGCCTTTAGGACGCGTCATAGAACTTATGCCCGGAAAAGATGGTGTCACCAGATTAGTCCGTCTACAAACATTAACATCAGAAGTTTTGCGGCCTATTCAGCGAATTTATCCCCTAGAAGTAGCTTCAACGTGGTCTGATGAACGAAAATAACTCTATTCATTTCCGACTATTCAGACTGTGTCTAAAGTTGAACCAGTAAAGCGTACACGATGTGGGCGGATAGTCAAAGTGCCTCAAAAGCTAGATTTGTAATGTAAGAACTTTTTGTGACCAGTTGAGTTGCCTCTCAGCAACTCAAGGTGGGAGGATGTCGCGTAATCAACCCAACTCAATGGTTTTCAGCAACTTACCATATTTGTTTTATTTTATTTCTTTATACTATTCTGATGTTGTTGGCAACAATTGTTTTATGTTTGTAAAATTGTTTTGTATTCCAAAGATGGTGCTGGTGAATAAATATACTTACAAGATAAAGCCAAGCAATTTTTAATATTATAACTATAGGTCTCTATAGAATAAGGTAAATAGTAGTATTTTTTAACGAAAGTTGTAAACGTTCTAGTTTTTCAATTTGAATAGAGAAATCTATTTTATGGTTATTATTTTCGCACTTTTATTGAACTCTCAATCAAGTAAAGAACCTCGAATGCCGGTGTGCCTATTAGTAATCTGACAATAGACTTAAACTGCAAATAATAGTCTTTTCAACATACACTGTAAAAAAGAAAATTTTATTTTATTAATCTGCTAAAATGTATTGTAATCACGAACGAAAATATACAATAACCTCCACCACGTCTCGCAAGAATCAGAAAAGCGCCTCTTTATCTTTAGAATCCCCAGGAAACATTCTTTTCGAAATGTAATGAATAATTTACCATAATTAACATCTATTAGCTTCCCGTAGTTTGTGGACAAAGCACTACTGAGAACATGGCGCTTTTTGTTTACTGAAAACTTTTTTAGATACACAGATTTATATTCGCTTTTCTGTCACCCCGAGGGCCCGGGTTCGAATCCCTGGGTAAGACATGGATGTAATTGTGAATGTCCCATTTGTAGTTATATAATATGTGTAATGGAAAATAAAAATTGTTGTGACTTGTTGTTGTTTCTGTGTATAATAAGGATCATTCGAGGCGACAGCCATTGTAGCTATAGGCCCCAAAGAATTCTCCATTTCGGTGGACTTCAAATGTCAAATGTCAAATATTCGCTTTTTGACTTTCTGTGTACATTATATTAACATTTTCTGAATCTTCTGAATTTAGGATTTTCTACAAACCTTCCTTTGCGAGAACGACCTCCTGACTACTCATAAATATTCTTAAGAGGATCTAACCAAAAGCAGCTAATATTCCATCCCTGCAATTAAACTTATTTCTCAAGATATATAACGTTGATAAAGGTACTTTTTTGGTAATATTTATAAATTACCAACCAAGAAAAAAGGACATTGTACTATACTTTATTGTATTATTTCATCTCAGTCGTCTATAATTTCTTTTCTGAATTAATTATTACCAAGAAATACATTTTCACAGATTGCACCAGGAACCATTGCATTGAAGAAGTGGTATCGGGGTTAAAAGGTTATATACACGTTTTTAGCCTCCGGAAAGCTATTTCTTTCTCCCTGCTAATAAAGTGTCGCCTCCCAATAATAATGTTCCGTTGTGTAAGCAAAGACGTAAAACAGAGTAAATGTATCATTGTATTGTTAAATACTCTGCTGCGTTCTTTTTTACCTTCTAAGCATCGCACATTTTCGATTATTATACCATCGTATTGGGGTGGGGGGGGGAGTACTTTTTAGTGCAATTCTTTTGAAAACTGCAACTCAATTTGTTTTTGAAATATTATTTTTTTTTTTTTTAGTTTTTAGCGCCATTTGATTAATTTTGGCAACTCAAATACTCCATTTCTGTAGAAAGTAAATAAAAAGTAGTTGGAAAATAGTAATTATACCTTTTTGTTGCCATTTTAACCATAACTACTGAAAAAACAGAAATTAAAATACATGCTTTTGAAAAAATGTAAATGAATGATTTCTGATAAAACATGGAGCTATTATAAACTATATTTACTTTAATTATCTATATTACAAACAAACGAGGGCATAGGAATCATTAGATAGCCGATTTTCTTTGTCGAGTTTCTTGAGTGAAATCTGCTTTTTTTTTTTTTTTTTTTTGTGCATTTAGCGGTAGTGACGTCATATGAATACTTTACTGTAGATGTATGAAAATATGAAAATAATTAATGCATATGTAATATAATGTATGTAGTCTATTGTATATAGATATACACTGTAAAAAAGGTGTATTTTAGAACAAAAATGGCTGGCACCTCGGATACCAACACAGTTGCTGCAAAATTTATAAGCTGTTGTCTTTAAGAATGCTGTAAAATTTCTCGAGTCAAGGGAAAGTCGCTTCACTATTGGCAGCGTGGTGCATGTGAGAGTAAGAATTTGATTTTTACTTAACTTGTTGCTTGAATTCACCTTCGCAGCATCGGAGCTTGTATTCGATTTCACAAAATCGTTGCTTGAAGTATTGCAACATAAAGTGTAGGGAAAATCACTGCATTTTATAGAAAATGGCTCTGGCACATCGGCGGCCAACACAGTTGCCATAAAATTTACGATATGCTAAAGAGTTAAATTTCTCAAATCCAGGGAAAACCATTTCGCTATTGGCTTTGTGGTGCACGTGAAATAAGGATTTCAATTTTTACTTCATTTGTAGCTTGTATTCAGTTTCAGAGAATTTCTGCTTGAATTTGATTTCACTGCATGGGTGCTTGAAAAATTACAACATAAAGTGCACAAAAAACATTTTTTTTTTTATAGTGTAGTAGTACAATGTATATAATATAGTAAGAAATGTACAAAATATTAAAATGAACTATCTTTTGTAATTACATGGACATTATGTTTTTTAAACATACCCTTATATGGCATCTTTATTCCCCAATATCTCAGACCCAACTAATGAATTTTCATAGATTTTGGGCGGAGATATGTCGTGATTTGGCAGGTTTTGGGTTAATTGGCACATGACCGAATATATCATCCGCCATTGGGATGATGTTATTTGCAGAAAATAACGCAATTGAAGATTAGTTGCAGTCGAAGACCATGTTATAGTGACTAGCAACGACCCCTAAATAACAGTTATGCAGTCGAAATTAGCTAAGTGGTAGGTAAGGATCACAGTTAGTATCATTTCTCGAAACGAATACGTAGTCATCAATAAAAGTGAAATTCTTTATTGATAATAGCACATCTCACAATTCCTATAAATTACAGTCGACAAAAAAGCCATAGAGCTAGATGCAGCACGCTGACATTCAAAAGATTTTGGTTACGTTAAGGATGTTAAGTTTATCTACACATTAGAAAATATAATAGTGCAATGGTGTTCATAACATTTTTCAGCAATGTGGTAGGATATCGAAGCTAAAAGGTGGTGTTGGTTTAAAGCACAAGGTCAAATTCTGCGATATATTTCGTTTGATTCAAGATTCGTTCGTAGAAACCAATCAGAGTTCCAACCAGAAAAATCAAATATATGAAAATGTGGCGCCATCTGTGGTCGAAGTTTGGAACTAAATTTTTTCATTCGCTTAAAGAAAACTTTTCTTCGTGAGAAGCATTTTAGTCCAAACAGTATCTATAGTTATATATATATATATTATATATATATATAATATCAAAAACACATACTATACATCCAATCCCAAAACTCCTGAACTACAAAAAACATTAACAAAATAAAAATGGAAAAATCTTACTAACAAAACCATGAACAAAACGAAAGCATCTAAGGGAGACAGACTGCAAGGCTAAAGACTTGCATGCTGGGTTATACCGGTAATTACTCATGAAACTTCCCCCATGTCTGTCGAGACCAAACTGACCAAAGAAAGATTTAAACAGGCCATGCAAAGCAGCGACCCAATTCGAAAAGGACGACGCATCCAGACAGAGCTCTTTATAAAGCCTACAATTATTTGGCACTGTTTTTAATCGCCAAAATTAATGCATCGCGGTAATCTTTATCTTTGACGAAATTGTTTGTTAAACTATTTAACAAACTAATAGAATAATTCTGAACCATTGCATCTTGATAGAAATTTATAATGTCATTTATTATACAATTATGATTAGAATTTAACTTTGATATCCTAATTACTTAGTAAAAGATGGTGTACTATACAGATTCGAGAACGAAAAAGAAATGTTGGTGGTGCCGGAAGAGATGCAACGAGAAATTATACGAAAAATTCACGAAAGAGGACACTTTGCTGTGTCAAAGACGGAAGACCTAGTGAAGGAAGAATTTTACAATGCAGGATTAAGGAAAAAAGTGGAAACAATAATCGCGAACTGTGTTGACTGTATCTTATATAATAGGAAACAAGGAAAAGATGAAGTTTTTCTAAACTCTATACCAAAAGTAGACAAACCGTTGGAAACCTATCACATCGATCACATAGGTCCATTACCTCTCACAAATAAAAAATATCAATATATTTTCACCGTAGTAGATGCATTTACGAAGTTCGCATGGTTTTACCCAGTGAAATTAAAGTCGGCCAAGAAAGTAATAGACAAATTGGAACTACAAAAAACAACTTTCGGGAACCCCACTAGAATTATACCCGATAAAGGAAAAGCTTTTACTGAAAGCGAGTTCAAGAAATATTGTACAAAGGAAGGAATTGAACCTCTAGAGATAACAACTGGGATGCCAAGAGGAAATGGACAGGTGGAAAGAATACACAGAGTGATGATATCCGTTTTGTCAAAATTATCTAGTGAAGATGAATCCAAATGGTATAAGTATGTACCAAAATTACGAAGAATTATCAATAGCACAGTAACACGAAGCACCAAGTATAGTCCCTTTGAATTAATGACAGGAGTTAAAATGAAGGGCAGTGATATGCTAAACATCAAGAAAATTTTGGAAGAAGAATTTACCGAATGTATGATGAAAGAACACGAAGCCATGAGAGATTAAGCAAAGAAAAATGTACTCAAAACACAAGATGAAAACAAGCTGCAGTTTGATAAGAAGAGAAAACATCCACGAAAATACAAAATAGGAGACATCGTCTCCATAAAGAGGACACAATTTGGCAGTATTATCAAACTTAAAGAAAAATATTTGGGGCCATATGAGATAACTGCAGCCAAGAATCATGATCGGTATGAAGTAAAGAAAGTAGGAGATCATGAAGTTCCAGGAAAGACATCAACCGGGGCCGAATACGTGAAACCGTGGTCTATGGGTTAAACTCCTGGACGAGACGGGTAGATGAAGTATATGTGTATGTGTATTGAATGTATAATCAAAATTTTAGGTGAAAGAAAAATACATAAAAGTCCCAAGAGTTAAGCTGTTTGAGAATAAAAATATAGTAATCCAAGATATTGATGTCGGGACACCGTCATGTCAGGATGACCGATTTGTAGGATTTGAATTTATACATACTTTATTTTCTTTAACGTGCATGATCAGCAAATTAACTGACGCTGTGGTATTTTTATTATCCATGATTTGAAAGCACGAATTATGAAAATTCACGATCATGAGATCAAGGTTTGGACATATTCAAAATTAGAAAAGAGTCAGTCTATAAAATAATAATGTTCATGAAGCATCCGTTTACGAGATGCCAAGGAATGCAATGTTAAGCCTAATTAAAGTGTTCGAAAGAAGTTTGTTATAAGTTTTAAGTGAAAAATGAACTGTATTTAAAAAAGGTATGAACAAAGTGAAGTAAAATTATCTTTATAGAATTGTATTAAAGTGTATGTTTTGTTATTCCAACGTCTGGTTATTCAAGTCATCTATATATTAACATTTTACATACAATCTTCCTACATATATATATTTTTTTTAATTTGAAGTTGTTCGTTTCTATATGTCCTCGCACTAGCCATTTTTTTATACCCCCACTTTAAAATTTTACTTTAAAAAATATTTTATGAGATTTCTTCAAAATAATCGTAATTAGATAGCTTTCATTATTGTGGAATTGAGAGAATAATGAGGTTTATTTATCTTTATCCATGCCATTTTTTGATAAAGATTTATTTATTTCTTATTATTTAAATTTCGCTGTAAAGTGTTAAATGGCACAAAAGCCCATTAAGGACATATTGCAACAAAATATTTTGATTGGAAAATGACTTTGAAAACACCCATTTTTCCTTATAAAGTTTCCATATTTCTTTCTTCTGCATGACTGCTGATATTAATTTTGAGACACTAGGCAAAATGCTTAAGTACGTGAAAATTACGTCATATTTAAAAGAAAAAGATCAATCTCTGGGATAATACTGAACATTTTAACGCAAATGCGTCTAAAAAACATTAATTATGATAACTTTACTCTTTGGTATGGAGATTAACATTTGAAGTTAAGAGTGTGACTTCTCATATGCAAATATGTTGTTGACAATCATGACTTCATGCTTTGAGTTAAAATGGATTTAAAAGGATCAAATTAAAATAGCATTTTTTTAAATATGGTAAATACGGATTTGAGAAATATATATGTAAATTATGAGAAGGTAAAAATGAGGTCGGGTTTAGATTTTACAGAAAAAAAAATCTGATTGTATCAAACTAGAATAAAGTTAAAAGTATATATATAAATATTATACATACATACACACAATAAATACAATAAACCCAACTCGAGTGAAAAATTAGCCAGAGCCAGGAATCGAACTCAGGACCACAGTATACAAGACTGCTGCTCTAACCACTGAGCTACCGGCAGACGTCTGAGTCTGAAATTTCTCACTGATAAACCATGTTGGGGAAGTCACCAGCCATCTATACGACAGCCTTAGATGACCGGACAACGATGAATAGATTTTAGTATTGCATCGATCTACGATAAATATAATAAAACACACATACTACAATATATATTAAAACTTCATCGGATTTTATTTTACAGTGTATTACTACATTCACGTATGTCTAACTCTAGCTGAATTCTCACATAGAAAGCACGAAATATCGTAGGGATATATAACATTCCTAAAAATTAGTCTATAATTCACTTGAAAAATGTTTTAGATCAAACTGATCTGAGAGATTAGTGAAATAAATTTTCTTAGTTAATTTTCCGATTTAGACGTAGTACTAAAAACAAACTTGAACTATGAACTAGATATAAAAATATTTTTAAGTTCGAGGAAACATCCTTAATTTCACACCCCTCATGATCTCAACAACTAGATGCTGCCGCCTGGCCAAAACTGGCTTAATTAGTGTCTAGCGGTGAGGCATCAGTCGTATCAGCGCCTTGTTAAATATGAAGTTGTGTTTAGTCTCTGTTTTGTTTTGTTTGTTTTGTGCAAATCAAAAGTTTTTGTCAAATTCATCATACAGTGAAAAATAATTTTGAAAGGAAGTGCTATTATTAATTAATTGTAACGTAGATATAACCACATAATCATGTAGTATAACTAGATACAGCTGTTTCACCGGTATTTTAAGTTTCACCAGTAGAATCGGCAATACGGCAATGTTCCATTCTTCCTAATACATATTGCAATACATATACATCGACTGCATCCCAAATATATCACTGTACGATATTACGCAACCTATATTGTTAAGGTTATAAATGTCATTTTTATTAATTTAAGAAGGAATATTTAAGACTTTTTTTACAAATCTATTTTTCCTTTAAATAGAAACATATTCAACGACCACGGATTTGCAGTGGATGCCACTGCCGAGACTTCTTACCAGCATGAACATCCAGAAGTCTCTGACTGTCTGTCACTGACAAGTAGTCCACCTGAAACAAGTCAGATTAGAGAGGAACAAACTGAGTCTCATCTTGTATCCAGTTGTCTCGAGTCGCCTGTAAACAAGAGTGACAAGTCTAATCGAAAACAATCCAGCTGTGTACCCTCATCGTAATCACTAAATGGCAGCAAAGTTTTTCCGATTAGTATAAGCCCTTTGCCATATCTGAATGAGAAAAACGTTGAAGTAAACATAAGAACGTCCGAGTTGCTCAGCAACGGTTCTGAAAATTACATCAAATAAAGTAAACCTTGGTAAAGATCTTGCTACAAAGGAAAAGACTGAGATTGTAAAACATATTTTTGACCCCGCAAAAATGCAAAGAACAAACAAAACAAAATTACACTTAAGTAGGAAGCTATTGGAAAGAAGAAAAAAAAAAAGATGAAACGTCAGCCATTATTGGAGACATCCTCAGAATCAGACGAAAATCCTGACCAACCGTTCACATTGTCTACTGACGACGAAGACAGCGAAAATGATTGTGAATGTCCTTTCTGTAACCATCTGTACTAAGCTGACAGAAGTGGAGAAAAAATGAATCATTTGTATCAAATGTCGCATTTGGTATCAGGAACAATGTCTGTAGCTACTGATTACAAAACCTAAATTTGTGATTTCTGTTTAAACAGCTAATTTCCATTCTTATACACAAATGACAATATGTAGCCTGACTTCTTTGTAAAATATCATAATCTGACAAAAATAAGGTCTTTATTAAATACGAGAACAAAGTAAAATGTCCTTTAAATTTATTTGCCTTAACTATTAAATTTCTATGACTACTACAAAAAGTATTCCAAATATCACCCTGTGCGATATTAGGAATACACATGGTGGCGATATTAGGAAAACTTTTTTCCAAACGTCCTAAATGTATCTTTTGTGGTTTAATATTTTTTATATCTTTATTTTTTTAGTTATTGAATTGATTTTATGTGGTATGAAGAAACAATAACGCAAGTACAAATTTCACATGAAAGTTATTAGTTAAATTGAAAAATACCAAAAGTGTATAAAAATTTAAAAAGGTGTGTGATATTATGGACATTACCCCTACATACATAACTGAGATATTTTTTCTCTCATATGGAAAGAAAATGCAATTAAATATGGGACTTTTCATTTGTATTCCGAAACTCAATATTCTCATGTGAAAGAAACAAGTATATTTTTGGGTAATAACTTTTTTCTCTCTATTTCTCTGCAATCACGTATCATTGCATTCCGTTTCCTAATTTATAACTGCATCACCTTGTTATTGCCTATCCACTGTGGAATTCCATTGATAAACTTTGGAAAACATATATAGTAATTTTTAGCTGGGAAAGATATCATATTTTGATAAAACTTTAAAATCGCAAAAACTATACACAATTTTACATTACGTGTTAAAATCTTACTTTTTACTTAAAATCTGAACATAATAAAGCTTTCACGTTTTATGCTTCATTAAATGAGGCAGCAAATAATTACATTTCACATTTGTTTTCTAGAAAGTTTTTTAATGGCGAATAATTTAATAGTGAATATTTCACCAAAATGGAGATTACACTTTCCCAGAAGTCAACCGTATAAGATATTGAATATACGTTTTAGAAACACCCCCTATAAATAATCATTTAACTGGATTTATTAGTAAGGGTATTTGTCTTGATTATCTATGTTTATCTAATATGGACAGGAATATTTGATTTGGTAATTAATGTATCTCAATAATTTGAAGTATGTTAAATCAATATTTATAATGTGATCACTTACTAATGGAATTTAACTGTGAGACCAAAGGCAATTTATATATGTTTCATCTATCTTTGTTTATAAAAACAAAAAACTTGTTTAAATTTTAAGTTTCTTTATATGTCTTATACTTATTTTTTAAAATCTTATTTTCTAACAATAATAAAAGAATTTAATCCTTCTAACACCAATGGTAGCATAGCTGCTACCACAAGTGCTTAAAGTTTAGTAGATATTTTAATTCAAATATTCCAAATAAAAACAAGAAATTTAAAATAGCAATATTTGCTTTATTTTTTAATAAACATTGTTTCGTTAAATAAAGTGAAGTTTATTACTGAAATTTTCTGGCATGAATTCAGATTCTCTTAATTATTTAGAACGTATTCTACCTTTGGAATTAGAGAGTTAAAAATTATATTTGTACCTATTTCTATTCATATATTCTGTATTCTTATACGGTATTTGTCTTTTTACAGGCTTGTATAATTTAACTATTTAATTTAAAATATAAGAAAGAGAATCAAATCTAGAAATCACCAGAGTGACAAATATACATTTAGATTTAAGCTAAAGATCTCGAATGAAAATAAAACGAGTTTAAATAATAAACTTTTTATTATTTTAGAATTACTATGTGAGATTACACAAATCTCTTACTTTATTACATGTTTTACACTTTTATCATAATAGTGTTGAGTAATAATAGCTTTCTTCAATATGTATGTTTGTAGTTTGATTGATTACTAAATTTTATTTATTTTCCTGCAACTACGAAATATTGAAATATATATATATATATATACAAGTATAAATACAAACTCATTTAATGTCATTAAGAGATAAGTAGACAATGTATATTACAAAGGTGTTAAAAATGAAAAAAAAAATTGTTAATGAAAAAATCCATATTATAACATATAGCTTAAACTATAAATATTGAACATAATGTTCACCTTGATTAGTAAATAAAAAGGTACGAAATTAAAATTATGATATAACGCACTTAAAAAGGTTTTAAATTATACATAATAGGTCTTTATAACATAAAAACTGCCAAAAGATGTTAAAAACCCCGAGCACTTAAGTATCTGTAGAGAGTCTATCTCAACAGAAGAGAGGAGATATGTTAATTATGTTTCAAAATCACTAGAGATATTTAGTATTCCATACCAGATCGATAATATATTGTAGGACTGTACATGATTCTAAGTATTCTTCCTTTGAGTTAAAATTTCCAAAGATTCTTTGATTATTCATGCGTTGGTCAAAAAACCGTCCATTAATTTCCAAAATGTTACTAATCTAAAACTTTAAGATGACACTTTCACAAAACTATTCAATTTAAAAACATCTATTTGCTGCAAAAACTCCATTATCAAAAACAAAATCATACATGATGAAATGCAGTAAACCAACGTTTAAAATGCACAAATAATGCGTGAAAAAGCAGCAAACAGCTGTTTCGGATCTGCAGCGAGATTCTTCTTCAGTGCAAGAGAGGGAAAAAAGGAACAGCGTGCTAGGAAAAGCAAGGCTGAGCAAAATGATAGACAGAGACGCGCTGCCTTATATACCCTATGCGGGCAGCGAAAGCGCCAGAAACATCCAATGAGAGAGAAGCAGTGGAAACGACTGGGTGGACAAGTAGCGACATCTACCGGAAAAGGAGAGAAAATGAAACCAAAAAAGAGGAAATTAAATTAATGCTTTCCAAATACTTGGAAAATCTGGAGTACTAGATAAGTCATTGACTAAAGAGTGAGAATTTTTAATGATGTGGTAAGCTTCCCAAATATCAAGATCAAGGTTAGAAGAACATTTTTGGATAATGGTGGCTGAGGAAAAATCGAACCTATGTTGAGAAGACCAAGAATGTTGAGCAATAGAAGAACGTTTGAGCTCCTGATTTTTAACATAATCTTCATGCTCTTTAAACGAAATCTAAGAACAGGTTTAGTCTGGCCAGTATAAGAAAGGCCACATTGGTAAGAGATTTGGTAAATACCCCAGTTATCTAGGCGATCAGAGGGGTGTTTGAGATTTGAAAAAGTGATTTTATTAACTGGAGAAAAAATAACATTAAAATCAAACCTTCTTAAGATTTTAGCAACTTGCTGACTGATTTTAGGAAAAAATGGTAATACAACTGAAGTATTAGAGTTGGAATTAGAATGCTTTTCAGAATGGACGGATTTCGTCAATTTCTTATAAATAGAATCAATAATATTAGAGGAATAACCACGATCAACAGCAATAGCTTTGAGGTAATTAAGTTCAGCACTAAGTAACTGAGGAGTGGAACAAACATTGGTAGCCCGAAAAACAAAAGTATTGAAAGCAGCGAATTTCTGGTTAGGGGGGTGAGAAGAATGCCTGTGAGGTGGAAGACTGGCAGCAAAAGGTTTACGAAAGACGGTAGTCTAAAAGCCATTATCACAACGAATAACAAGGACATCGAGGAAAGAAAGACAGTTATTGGCCTCAATTTCAGAGGTAAATTGAATGCAGGGATCAATGGAATTCATAATAGAGAGAATATGATTAATATCCGAATTTATTTCAACCAGGACATAAACATCATCAACATAACGAACATAGAACGGAAATTTTAAAATTTCAAAAGGTTTGACCTCAAAATAGTGCATATAAATATCGCAAATCTCAAACACCCCATTGATCGCCTAGATAACTGGGGTATTTACCAAATCTCTTGCCAATGTGGCCTTTCTTATATTGGCCAGACTAAACGTGCTCTTAGATTTCGTTTAAAAGAGCATGAAGGTTATGTTAAAAATCAGGAGCTCAAACGTTCTTCTATTGCTCAACATTCTTGGTCTTCTCAACATAGGTTCGATTTTTCCTCAGCCACCATTATCCAAAAATGTTCTTCTAACCTTGATCTTGATTTTTGGGAAGCTTACCATATCATTAAAAATTCTCACTCTTTAGTCAATGACTTATCTAGTACTCCAGATTTTCCAAGTATTTGGAAAGCATTAATTTAATTTCCTCTTTTTTTGGTTTCATTTTCTCTCCTTTTCCGGTAGATGTCGCTACTTGTCCACCCAGTCGTTTCCACTGCTTCTCTCTCATTGGATGTTTCTGGCGCTTTCGCTACCCGCATAGGGTATATAAGGCAGCGCGTCTCTGTCTATCATTTTGCTCAGCCTTGCTTTTCCTAGCACGATGTTCCTTTTTTCCCTCTCTTGCACTGAAGAAGAATCTCGCTGCAGATTCGAAACAGCTGTTTGCTGCTTTTTCACGCATTATTTGTGCATTTTAAACGTTGGTTTACTGCATTTCATTATTCCTGCACAAAGGCTTTAATTGCTATTTTAATAAAATCATGCATGAACTAGACGGATGTAGCAATCCCAAAACTTTCTTCTATCTCATACATGTTAATACTTCCTGAAACATGCAGCATACCAGTGCCACTGGATGGATGATTTACACCAAAATCTAATCAGCAACAACTTATGTCAAATTCTAACTAAAACTAAAGTTTCGTGAAAATCTGGAGATTAGTTTTTGATGCCGCCAGCTGTTTAGCAACATATGCTAAAACCTAATAAGCAACAACCTAAGCAACTTGGTGACTGAATCTGAAAATTGATTAAAATTCGTATATCACTTCTTGAGATAAAACTATTTCGGGAATCAGGAAAAATGTAGAATAGCAACGCCACCTGTTAGGATATAGATACCGAAACCTAATAAGCAACAACTTAAGTCAACTTGGTAACTGAATCTCAAGTTTGATTAAAATCCGTGCATTACTCCTTGAGCTAAAACTATTTCGGGAATCAGGAAAAACGTAGCATAGCAGCTCTACCTGTTAGACGATTTACACTAAAACATAGTCAGCGCCAACCCATATCAGAAACGAACTGAATATGAAGTTAGATGAAAATCCACTCATTAGTTTTTGAAATAGAGTCCTTGCGGAAATCGCGAAAAATGTTGCATAGCAGCGCCACCTGTCCGGCGATTCACACCAAATCGTAATAAACATCAACCCATGTAGAGGAGTAACCGAATCTGAAGGTCATCAAAATCCGTGCGTAAGTTCTTGAGATAGAGCTGTTGCGGAAATCATAAAAAATGCATCATAGCAGCGCCACCAGTTGAGTGATTTGTACCTAAAACTAATCAGCCCTAATTTGTATCAGGGGATAACGGAATATACATTTTTATTAAATTCCGTGCATTAGTACTTGAGATAGAGCTCCCACAAAATTTATCACAGACAGACTCACAGACATACATTTTGTAAAATCATGTTTTTCAGGATCTCTGATCATTAAAACTTGTAAATTCGTCGAAAATCTGAATTCGATAATTTTCATGATTTGAATACTTTTTTCTTGTAAAGATAGAAGAAAGCATAAATTAACTTAGTTGTAATGAAGTCCAAAGACATGACATATCGCTTTTCCTTACTATTTAAAAATTTTCTACAAAAATAAGCTGCATAAACAAATGTCTATGGCGTTCATTTGATCAATAATATGCTAACAAGTAAAAATGTATTGCACCACAAACACATATAAATAAAATATTACACAGGAAAATATCATATAAAGAAACCAATGTATTTTTTTTAAATATAATTTAAAAACGTATTTTACAAGCAATTTCAACTATAAAACACAACGGCGCTCTTCTAATAATGCTTATAAAATTTTAAATTCTTTATTTTTTTCGAATTTTCAAAAAGTAGAACGATTTTTGAAATTAATAGATGAGCTATTTCCTTAATGTAAATCTTATTTGTTTTTATTTTGAACACTATTGCCATTTACATCAATCTCTATATCTCCAACAGATGGTAAAAAAAGATGCGTTTTAATATTTTTGAGACGCTCTGTATACTGAGTATATAGTTAACAAAGTTTTGCGGAATAAATCTAAGTAATATTACCTTCGTCCATTTACGTCAATAATACAACAAAGATAAAAAAATTCAAACTTTTATTAGCAAATGTAACATATTAATGGGTACTAGTTTTACAAGAATAAATATGTTTAACATGAGCCTGTACAAGAAATGATAGTAGAAACCGCTAAAAGTGTTTAATAATATGGGGGAAGACATAAACTACCATTCATTCATAACATTTAATATACAGTTGTGAAAAACATATACTCAGTGTCATATTGTAATTTTTTGCCTATACCTGGAAATAATCTCAAGATTTGTAGCATCATTTCATTTATTAGTGGAAGGCAATTTCTTTAACGGTAACTACTTGAATGCTCAGGATCCGTGTAAATTTTATTTCAATAACATGCACCGAAACCGAATGGAGTTAATGTGTTATGATGTTCAAAGTTCCTCGCACATTAAACTATTCGTTAGGTGCCACTAGAATACTTGCCCATCATGGATATACATAATATAAAATATGAAAATAAAACATGTATAAACTATTTATCAAATGCATTGCAATTCCCAAAACAAAATTTAAACGTATATATTAATATTTTTAATACATAGTCAAGTTCTTTTACTGACAAGGGAACCACTTTAGGTGTTGCTCGCACCTAGAATCGAGACCTGGTGCATTTTGTAGCCCTATTCATAAAAGTTAGAGAACCGATAAACTTTCTTTGTTAAAATCATATTATATATATATTTTTTATATTTATAAATTTTTATTATTGGATTTTTATTTGTTAATTTTACACGAAAAGAGAGTTAAGTCGCCAGATATGGCACTCCAAAATTTTCACTAGATTTGTACCTGTAATAGGTTTACGTCCAAACCATTACAACACGGTACGTAGCGAAAATACTGAGCTAGGGTTGCCGGAAAACTGTACGGGACGAAAAAGACGCCAATCTTTCCCCGCCAAATATGTAAATATAATATTGTATTTTTTTTACATCAAATTCGTAGGTTCTAGAAGGAATTTTAAAACTTTTTTCAACATTTTATAGTTATTATTGACTAATTTATATTTTTAATTTTTTTTTTTTTTTTTTTTTTTTTTTTTACGTTAAAAGCTCGAAAAGTGGTCTAGAAAATTGCATTTTCAGAAAGTTAATCTGCTGTAAAATCAAAAAATATTATTTTAACAAAAAAAATTATCGATTCCCAAACTTCCTAATATAGAGCTTTAAAATGCACCAGGTTTCAATACTAGGTACGAGCAACACCTAAAGTGGTTCCCTTGTGAGTTATGGATACTACTTGATTATGCCATCGACAAATTTCGACAAATTATATAAATCGCCATGCTGCTCGCAAAATTATACAAATTGGCATAAGTGTTATTACAAATAACGAAAGAACAAATAAATTAGTAAACGATTAATAAGAATACATATAAAATGTCGAATTAAAAATCGCTTGATGACGTAACTAACGCATGTAACGTGTTTAATATCAAGTGAATGTGACATTTATAATAAAACCTTATTTGCATTTAATCTTATAGTTTGACGATAGTTTTTTGGTCCGAATTGCATAAAAGAAATATCCTTATAACTGCAAAAATTGATAATCATATAAACCAACAGTTTAATGCGTCGGATTAAGCGTCTCATTTCCAATTAAAATATATCTTTGAATTGAAATTTGAATGAAATATAGGGTCATAAAAAATTGAAAAGTGGGGAAAATATGACTGCAAATATCTCGACAGCTAATTATCCGATCGACTTCATACTTTATGCGAAATTAATTTTTTTATTGTCTTCTATATTCACTACTTAAAATAAACAATTTCGAAAATTTTTATATACCTTTTATTAGAACGAAAATTCCGAGAGTCTGAGAAAAATAGTTCCAGATAATCGAGGTTACTGATATTCAATAGCCTTCTTTCCATTATTACATACTAAGTACACACCAAGTTTCAAGTTTCTATGTCAATTTGTTCGGGAGATAGAGCACTTATAGACACTCACATACACATACACGCAGACGGACGGCATTTTTTTTCTAAAAATATGTTTTTCGGAATCTCCAGTGTCTGAAACGGGTAAATCCGTCAAAATATTTTTTCTATTTTAAAACGATTACAACACTTACACTATACTACGTATGATGAGTAAGTAATAATGAAATTGTCTCAACACTGTTTTCGAACTTTTTTAAGCTGCATTCATTTTCTAACGAGACTCTGAAAAACTTAAAGAATTAAAACTTTTGTATTTGAAAACTTTTAAATTTTATAGTCTTGTTTTTGATTTCTCAGCCCGATATACAATAAGCATACGATTACGTGCTGTATCGTATTATCCTCATATGATATTGAAACTATCGTATTCAAAACTATTTAAAACATATAGTATTTATATATCAGTATTCTATAATTTTCCTTTTTTGAAACTAAGGGAATAAACTCTGAATAAGTTTTATATAATGGCTATTTTTAATACTTTTAAAATACTCTTAATTTTGTGTCCTTTTTTAAAAGTTTTGTTCTTTTTTTAATTCTTTTTTTGTTCTTTTTTGTTGTTTTTTAAAATCTCATGGAAACATTTTTTTGTTTATTTCTTTATCAAAAGTATCTTTTTTTTTTTTTTTTTTTTTTTTTTTTTTTTTACCAGAGATAATTTGCAGTCAAGATATTTTTTGATAAGCGTTCTTCAAAAATAAATTTTTGAATTTTAGTTCTTCAGATCATTTATAGAGAATTCATTTTAATTCTTAAAAGAAATCGGTAAAATTCACGATGTTGACAAAGGTATCTCTCTATTCTAAAAAAAAGTAATTACCGCTGTCACCGCCGCCGGTTTTGAATTTTTTGTAACCGGAGGTCTTTCTTCGTTAATATTAAGAAAAATAATGCATACAAAAATATGAAAATCGGTAGTATTATACAGAAATGTTTGATAAACATGCTGATGCAGACAGTTTTCAAATCGAAGAATTATTTTAAGAGATATTTAATGCTAAAGTTGGACAAAATCGTTCCACTAAAAAAGTTTTATAGGAGCAAAAACTATACATCGGAATTTAATGATTTTTAGATCATTTTATACGTTATAATTTCCCGGTGTGCAGAATTCATTTATTTTTTTTAATTTGACTCATTTTTCGAGGTTTTATTTCCATTTAAATTCAAATTTTCAGCATTTCGGGAGATATTTTTTACTTATTTTAGAAAATTGTACTAATTTAACCTGTTGCCAACTGTATCAATAACGGAAACAATAATGTTTGCTTCAAATTAAAAATTTATTTACACGTGACTATTATAAATAGAAGAGATACTTTCAAATTAAAATTAAATAATTGCGTATAAAAAGCAGGAACTTATTGAAAATTACGTCATAAAAAGTATACACGTGAATTTTAAAAGAGAAAGGATATTGTAAAATAATAAATTCATTAACATGCGTTAGAAGTCTTAGGTGTAAGTCAATAGGAGAAATTACTTCATATTTACGTCACATTACAGTTATTACATAAAATGAACACAAAATAATATTGCAAAACAGTTTAAATTTAGAAATTGTGCTAGACATTTATTTGATATTTTGAGAGGATCTTTTCAACTATCTTTTTTAGGAAAGCGCAAATAATATTTCATTTCTAACAAAAGTATTTTCACGTGAATATTTAAAAGAGAAAGAATAGCTTGGTCAAAATTACGTCAGATTAAAAACGATTAATTTAAAATCTTTCATTTAAAAGAACTTTCTTTTCGCTTTGTTAAAAAATACCAGGAGACAAAGACTCTGTTTACTTAATTCCTTTTATATTAGCTTATTTTGAAATGTTGTTACACGTGTCTACGTCATCAAGTTATTTTGATTTCGACGCTTTATTTGTATTTTTATTAATGTTGTACTAATTTATTTGTTCTTTCGTTATTTAAAATAAAAATTATGTCAATTTGTATAATTTGGCGAAATTTGTCGACTGGATAATCATGTAGTACCGCAGCGGATTTGGCCAACCAAAGAGAAATGAATAGAAATCAGTTTATAGGGAGATCGCCACTGTTTTTTAAATTATAATTTAATCTTTCGAAATCTTTTTAAAGCCGATTAAATTAGCGTGCATTTAGAGTCTGTGGTGTCGGGACGAGGGTTGGCGAGCGTAGCTCCTAGGGGGCCGAGCCCCCTAGTAATAAGAAAAAATGTGAAGACGTAAAAGCATTTTTTAAATTCCTGTACTATATTAAAATGGAAATTAAGGGTGACAGTCTATACATTTTTTACCCTATAAAATTTCATATGATAGTCCCATGTGTTATGTTTATATTTTTACAATCATTTGCTAATCTTATCACACAATCATTACATATTGCATTATCACACGGTCCAAAAATTAAATTTGTAATTCTAATATAACTTATAATTCTATTTAAAAAACCTATATTTAAATGAAATAAACACAATATAATTTTAAAAAAATGTTTAATGTTTGCAATTTTTCAGCTGTTTAAGATTTCTCTAAAATAATTTCCTTCATATTCTTATTATCATTTTAATTTTCCTCAGACGAGCATATTTTAATTTTTTTCTATTTAATAAGTTTTGTTTTGTTGATACTTTAAAAAGTCGTATTTTATATCGAAATTTAAAATTAATCAAAGTTTTTCATGAAGAAAGTTTAATAATACATAACAGCTTGACAAATGTGTATTATGTTTACAGAATAATATCCATTTAAAAAATGAAATATCCAGAATTTACATTGTATTTTCAAATTTAACGAGCATTTTTCTTTTGGAAATCTGTTATTTTGTAGTATATGAAATTGATATCGAAAAGTGCATCATAGCAACCGAAAAAATAAAAATAATAAGGCCATAAAGTAGGTAATATTTCAGATATGTGAGATATATAAGTTATATCACTAATGGATTTCTAAAACATGCACCAAATAAAGTTAACATTATAAAAGAGAACATGCCATACAGAAATTTTGTGTATTTTTTTCGATATAAAATTAGTTAGTATGATCACTAAGTATTTCAATATCTGTAATATTTACTTCACTTAAGTAGAATGATTTTTATGTTCTATCGATTTTCGTTTTTTTTTAAGACGCAATAAATAGCCTTTCTATATTCAAACTTAAATTTTTATAGATACACAATTAAGTATTAAAGTAATGGAAAGGATTTTTAATAAATTACATAACCAGTTTTTTTTTATATATCCAATAATTTTACTTACAAATTAGTCAAAAAACTACATCAAGAAAATTTTGCAGTTTCTTCTTCTTAGTTAATAAATATTTACTTGTACTGAGAATAACGCATTAGCACAAATTAAAGAAAAATAAAATCCAAAAGGTTTCGAACGTTTCCCAGAAAGAACTGTGTAAAAATTTTAATAAAAATCAATATATTAAAATTTTATTTTCGATTATATCGCTCTGAAACAGTAAGTTAACAAACAAACTAACAACAAAAAAAAAGATAACCGTCATTTTATCTCTCTAAAGCCATATAAATAATAATAATAATTATTTGTTCATTTTTATGTACATTAAAAAAAAATTTAATAAATTGCGTCTTTATTAAATTTTTATATAAAAAAAAGAAAGACAGATAATATAATAGGAAGAAGCAATTTTTTAATAATCCTTTCAGTGGTATCGGAAGACATTAAGACGGCAATTTCTTTAAATAAAAGAATTAGATATTCTTCTAAAAAACAATCGTAATAGTCCTTCTCTTCGTTCATTATTGGAAACCGATAATAACTATCTTACCTGCGTTCTTTCATATCGATACTTAAAAAAAAGAAGAAAGTAAAGGAAAAAAAAAACGCGTTTATTACTATCCTTTAACATACTTGCCCTCATTTAATTCTTTTGTTTTAATTGCTAGTTCCTTTCTTTTAGCTAGAAATCTATAAAACGAAATACTTTTTTTTTTTCGTAAAACAAAATAACGAGACATCTTTACATGAAATAAGCCTTATTTTAGCCGCCTTTTTATTGTAAACAGAAATTTATTGATTTAGCAATGTACTAAATTACACCAACTCGATCGTTAATGATTTCTATCCTCTTCATAAGTATAAAAAACACATATTAAACATTAATTTATTCTTTAAATTATGTTCTATGATTGAGATTTTAATTAAAAATTATTTTGATGTCCGAACAAATAATTTAAATGAGACTGCTTATCGGAAAAGTTGAAATTTTTTCTTAGTGTTTCAATAAATAATGTAGAAACATATTTAAAAAAAAAAGATATGAATAACTTAAATTTAAACACATGGTATTCAATATTACAATATATTTACAATTTTTAATAATCCAGGTTGTTATTTTCATTTACATTTCTAAATCTATTTAACGATAGAATGTAATATTTTGTATTGTAACTTTTTAAACGTAATAAAATTATGTAAATGATCATATATAAATTAAAGGAATGAGCGGTAAATACACCAAGTTATTAAAATCATTATAAAAAAAGTAAGAATGACTTTCCTAAAAATCTTTGTAACAATGATAACATTAACACAGAAACAACATAAAAAACAAACATTCTAATCAACTCTAGTAAAAGACCTTCTTACTATGTACACCGATATAACGTAATATTCTGTATTGTAACTTTTTAAAAACGCAAGAAAATTATGTAAATGATTATGTACATGTTATATAAATTAAAGGAATGAGTGGTAAATACATCAAGTTCTTAAAATCGTCATAAAAAAGTAAGAATGAGTTTCCTAAAAATCTTTGTAACTATAACAACATTAGCACAGAACAACAGAAAAAGCGAATATTATAATCAACTATAGTAATAGTCCTTCTTACTATGTACACCTATAGAAAGTAATATTCTGTATTGTAACTTTTTAAACGTAAGGACATTATGTAAATGGTCATGTACACTGTAAAAAAAAATCTGTAGTTCTACAGATGTAAAGTTACATGCTTACTAAACATTCACCTGTAACTGTACGAAAAAAGCTACAAATCTACAAAACTAGTTTTTGTAAAGCTACAAAAATCTGTAACTTTACAAATGAATCTGCTAAAATTTCAGTAATCTTACTAAACTTTTATTTGTAACCCTGGCTGGAGTTACATGAAAAGTTCTCGGAATCCCAGTTTCCAAAAAAATTCTTAGTAACCTTACAGATTTTTTGATTTTTGGCGCAAAAGTGTGTCTGTTACATGAAATTTTGTTGTTGACGTTACATGAAAAGTTCTAGGAATCCAAGTTTCCTAGAAAAACTTTAGTAACTTCACAGATTTTTTTTTACAGTGTATATGTTATAAAAATTAAAGGAATAAGTGGTAAATACAACAAATTATTAAAATCGTTATAAAAAAAGTAAGAATGACTTTCTTAAAAATATTTGTAACAATGACAACACTAACACAGAAACAACAGAAAAAGCGAATATTCTAATCAACTATAGTAATAGTCCTTCTTACTATGTTCACCGATAGAAAGTAATATTCTGTATTGTAACTTTTTAAATGTAAAAGAATTATGCAAATGGTCATGTGTATGTTATATAAAGGAATGAGTGGTAAATACATCAAGTTATTAAAATCAGTATAAAAAGGTAAGAATGACTTTCCTAAAAATATTTGTTAAACAATGACAACATTACCACAGAAACAGAAAAAGCGAATATTCTAATCAACTATAGTAATAGTCCTTCTTACTATGTACACCAAAATACAATAATACAATTTTTTTTCCTAATTTCTTCCATATGAATGAACGTAGAAGAGTAAGAAATTTCGCATATTTTATCCACTTTTTAACATGCTTGTATTTAATTAGAGATTTTTTTTTGGCATAGCAAAACTCTAACAAAGTATATATATATATATATATATATTATCTCAATAACTTTTAAATAGTTATCTGATTTAAGTAATATTTTAATAAAATATTCATTAGAAAAGTAATAACATGATAATATACAAATGTATGACAATGTACTCTTAAAATATAAAGATTTCACTTTTAAAAATTTATAATCTCGATACGCAGTTCTGCGAATTAAAAATGGATTAGTTTTCCAAAAATTAAAAAGATCAAACATTTAATTATTTGGTCTTGGGTTTTTATTAATATTTTTAATAAATCATATTGATTCTACTGAGGTGTTGCCAGCCCGCTTTTTTTTCAAATTTAGATTCCTTGATTGCCACCATTTTTTAAGAATAGTATAATCATCATATTTACATTATTTAATTTGTTATTAAATAAAGGGATATATAAGTATCGTTGCGGTCTATAAAATAGTATAATAACATTGTTGGTACAAAAATACAGATGATCATCCGTATCAGAGAAGACCTCCTTACACGCACGGTTACGGTTTTATATAAATTCTAAATTTGTCTTTTTATTTTGTAATTTTTTTTTCATTTCTATTAATCAATTATTCACGTTATTTTTGATATCGTTCAAGTTTACGCAATTTGGCACTGTTATGTAATCCAGTGTCTTACAATTTATTCTTATTTTGTAGTTTTTAGTTCATATTCCCTTATATCTTTTTTTTTTTTTCTGATCCGCGGAATTTGATTCACTGAACTACCTCAATTCTATTAGCTATTGAAGTTGCACGTCACATCCTGTAGTGAATTTTAATTGTATAATTCTCTGAGATATACGTTTTCTTATGCTAGTGCTAAAATTTCCAGCTCTGTCATTCATCGCCATTCTGTAATTTGATTGTTTTAAAGTTGGTCGTCAGGTCCGTAATTGCAAATTTTGTAATAAAGGTTTTATTTATTTCTTTTTGGTATTTTCTGCATATCTAAGTTATTATAATATTGAAGTTAATTTGTACACTGTCAGAAATACTCGTCAATATACACTAAATTATTCCTCATTTTTTAACAAATAATTTCCGTAGTCCTAGAAAGCATGTTTTATCCGAGAATTCTCCCCGAACGTCTAAAACAGAGGGAAAAATTCCGTTCATTCGTAACACGCATCCGTATGCGTATTGGGTCTATTAATAATAAATCCAATTTTATTTTTTTAAACAGAACCAAAAATTCTATAAATTAAGATTTCTAATTTAATTAAAAAAGACAAAAAGTTTTCGTATTTAAAAATAAATAACAATTAACTTTCTCATTCATTCAAAAGTACTCACAATTTATTTTTTAACGTTGAATAAGTTGAATAAAGTTAAATAAAGTTGAATTTATATAGTTGTTTATAAATAAATATTCGCATTTAAAATATATTTTAAATGAACATATTTAAAGAATATTTTAATTAAGAAAATTAAATGGAAAGAAAATCGAATTACTGAAAAAAAAATCTTGTCAAATAAAAATATAATATTCATCTTTTACCTCTAGCAATCTATGTAAAAATATTTAAAATTCATATTTTTATCGTATATTAATACTAATGTATAAACATCCGAGCAACAATCTCATTAAAGACGAAATCTTCCCGAAATGAACTTCAAAATTAAAATCTTTTTAAAGAAATTGATCAAGCCATACACATCTGAAATGAACATATTTACTTCAAAGTTTTTCCCTGTTGTATAAGTGCAACTCTATGTTAGCGTGTTCATCTCGTAATGCTGAGATGACTGGTTCGAATCCACGGTCAGCCGTTTTTGGTTTTCCCTAACTTTCTCCAATTGACGGATATTTTACTTTCTGTAACGGGGGGGGGGGGGGGGGGGAGACGGATATTCATCAATTCACGGAAATATGTCGGCAGCACTGCTGCCAGTAGAATTTCCGTGAATTGAAGATTTTTTTTTTTTTTTTGAGAGTATATAAAGAAAAAAAATGTATGTATCTCGGGCCCTTTCTCTCCTATTACTCTCATTTTGCTTGGCTACCAATTTCAATGCCACGGATTTTTTCTTTTTTTTTCATATACCATTTTCTCAACATCTACGGATCATCATAATCCAATTTATCAACTTCGATGGTTATGGCTATAAACGAATGCATTAAGACAATTGTAGATACTACTGTATTATCTGCAAAACTCGTGGAAAACAAGCAATCTAAATTTTAAAACGTAGCATGGCAGTTTACAAAAAAATATATGAATCATCTTTAATTAAAATGTATTTACAGAAAACTTCGAAAGTTATCTTAAAACAAAACATTAAATATAAAAAAAATCTAAAGAATTTATTTGTTTTTCACAATTCAAATTAGTAATTTTTCAACAAAAGCGAGCTGGCACGATCAGAAAGAAAAAAAAAATTCTTAACTTCAAGAATATTACTTCTTTCTTAACAGAAAAATATTTCCTTTAAAATGATTAATTCTATACAAAGAGTAGTAATAAGCTGGAAGAAAGTTTGTTTTATGTAAAAAATAGTTTTTAGCAAAGAAAAAAAGTAAAAGTTTTGATAGAAAGATAAACTTACTGAAGAAATGAATTTCAAAAGTAAGCATGAATATAACTGATGAAAAAGTAAACATAAAAATAACATATTAAGTACACAATATCGATTAAAATTTTACGAAATTTTAATAAGTAACCTTTATTCCTACTCTCTCCCCCGTTTATACTGTTATTAGAACACGCATATATTATCGTTTTACTTGCATTTTTTTTTTCGAAAATCTAATAATTGAATAATTAAATTGTACTTGAAAAAGTATATTATTGTTTAATTTGCGAGTTAAATTTTTCTCGTAAATAGTTGAAAAGACACTCTAAATTATAATTTTAAATGTATTTCAATGAAAATTTTGTTATTTTATTTGTTTTAAATAAATTGGGAATAAATTGTAAATTGTTTTGAGATCATCGTCTTTCATTCTTTTTTTTTTTTTTTTTTTTTTGTGTGTATACGCATTAAGAGTTAATAATATTTAAGAGGCATTAATTCAAAATTTAAATAAATTTAGAAATCGATGGAAGTATATTTTCTTTTAAGAGATGTCTTTTTTATTTATACTTTTTTCCAGGGCATTATTTTATATACTGGTGATTTACTTTAATGTTTTTTTTATTTTTTATTTTTTTATTTTTTATTTTTTTTACATAAAATCTTCAGTGTACCGCACATTTGGAAAATACCTATAGATAATAGCGTTATTTTGCTTATCAATTTTAACAGAGGGTAGCGTGTTTTTCCTGCAATGATTTTAAATATTGATTTTAAAATATGTGACATATACTTCATTTCACATCATTTATTACATTAAAGACCATTTAAAAGAATAAAATATAAATTCAGAAATTACTCACAAATGAAATGAAAATTTTATTAAAAATATAAACTTATTTTTCCTCACCAAAGTCTGACGTATTAATATATAATGCATATTAACTACATTTAATTAAACACTTTTGGAAGGAAATATTGCACTTATTTACTGTCTTAATACATAAATACTTATACATACACTCACTGCCAAAAGTTAAACACCCAGAAGGAAACGTTAATTTCCGGAAGCCATTGGGATTTTGAGGCGCTGCAATTCGCTGCAGAGTTAGGTGAAAGAATCCAAATATGTTATATAACAGCCAATAACGGCTTTGTGTCGAGAAATGTGCAAAGAAGTCAGTCATATAAGAAGACAGTATTGTGAAGGATTAAAGGGGTTGCATGTAAGTGCTGATAAAAATTGCTTAGAACTTTCGTACGTATTGATTTCAAGACAGACGTGTTTCTATGGTTCCAGCAAACGGATGGAAAAATCTGAACATTGGGGCGCCATCGGAAGTCTTGAAAAAGGACAATCAGTCACATATGTTGGTCTTTTCTTCGGCCTTCATCATTCCGTAATTCCCATATTATGGAAACAATCCCTAATCAGCCAAACAATTGTACGAAGACCTGTGGCCTTCGTCCAAGGTTTACGATATGGCAGATGATGGATATATTGCTGTTGTAACCAAACGGAATCGAAGAGCGATTTCCACACATGTGACATCTATGGTTTCAGTGTCCATTGGTAAGAAGATATCTTCCACTATTGTGCGCCAAAGGTTACACGCGAATTGAATCTACCCCCGGGTACCCCGAGTTTGTGTTCCTCTATCCGTCCAATACAGATGGGCACGATTACACTGGTGCCGGCAACATATTGTTTGGGCTGTGTCTGTTTAGGCCACTTTTATGTTCATGGATGAGTCTAGATTTGCCCTGTAACCAGATGATAAGCGTGTAAGTGTCTGGAGAGAAGTAGGTACACATATTCGGCCCCAGTATATCACTGAATATGACACATTCCGAGGTGAAAGCATCGTGGTTTGGGCAGGGATTTCGTTTTGATATCGCACTGACATAAACATCTTCAGGCGGTATTCTTTGACGGCTCTCCGTTATTGGGATAAGGTCCTATACCCCACTGTGACACCGTACACTGCAGCAGTTGGGCTTACGTTCGTTTTAAGGGTTGATAATCCGCGTCCATGTACAGCTGAACTCATAGACGTCTAGATGGAGATTGAATGGATTGAACGTATGGAGTGACTGGCATAATCATCCGACCTTAATACCATTAAAAATCTTTAGGTTTCCCTCAGCCTTGCTTGTGCATTCATTTCCCACTCCCACACACAAAGTTGCAAAGTACTCTACAGTAGGAATGGCGATTAATTGTTTCTATGTTAGATGATCCCTTCATAGAAATCGTGATCGAACTCTGTAAACACTGTATGCAGGTGAGGGGTACTCACACACTCTTTTAATGTCGGTTTTGTTTGTTTGTTTTCGCTTTAAACATAATTTTGTTAATGGCTCCATTACTTCGTCTTATAACTTCTAACTTCATCTTGCAACTTATGTAAATTCAGTATTTTTTTCATCTTTGTATTAAATCTTTGTTTTTTTCACGCACAAACATATTTTCTGCTTTCTTGCCGCCTTTTGGGTCAAAACAAGCAGTACTTGTTGAATTTTTCGCATTTTACCGATGCATGCTTAACTTTTGGTAGTGTGTGTGTATTTATATATATATATGTATATATATATATATATATATATATATGTTGAGAGAAAGAGAGAGATAGATATCAATATAATTTAAAGTTTTAACTAATTTTAAATGTATTTAAAAAAAATTCTAATTAATTCAATTTAATCACTCTTAATATATTTTATTCCACTTGCAACGCGAGTCAAATGTTTTTCATTCTTTTTCTAAATCATCAATTTTTTTTCTTTTTCTAAGTCTTCACACTTTCATAAAAATCATTTCGATTTGTGCCGTTATATTTTTTTCGAGCCTCAAATCATTTTATTTTAGAATATTCTTTTTCGTGATCATAAACCATTTTCAATGGACGCTTCAAATATTTTCGCGTGCTTTCAGGGGTCTGTCTAAACCTTTTTAATTTGGGGAAATTTTATGGTTTACTGTTGTCTATGATCCTCTGTCACATTACGAATATTCTATCCCTTCACTGTTACTAATAAAATACGTTATACTGAGTCAGGGGAAAACTTTTTTATCATTTATTTTGCCTCAAAACACACGCTCCAGTTGTAGTCGAATTTCATTGCCGTAATGTAGACTACTTAGTACATTTTTCTAATTTTTGCTGTTTTATTTTGATGGCTTAATATTACTTTGTCCACTATGCGAAATATCTTAGCGTATTAAGACTGGTGCTACCTATAGAAGAACTCTCCTCTATATTGCTGTGTTTCATATATTAAATAAAGATTTGTTACTCCAACTGACTATTTATCTTAGAAGAAGGCTTAGAAGGTTTATTTCAGCCTTTTGCCTTGCTGGTTCATGTTAACTGTCTGCTATGTATTTTTTAGTTTCATTTCCAAAGTTGTGTCATAATATCCGTTTTAACTTAAGACAATAGATGCTAATATCTTAGCGATTGGATCGGCAAGCTTCATTGTAAACAACAGTTCTTTAGTACCTGCATAATGTGCTTGCTTCATGTGTTATTAACTGATCTTCCAACTTATCTGAACCAGAATACATCCTCTACAACAACAAGATTCGTCACATAAAAAAATACATATAAAATAAAATATTATTGTATACCATTATTAAATAAAAGAGTCTGTCTTTTATTATATAGGAAACGGTAAGCTATTATTTTTTTAATTTCAAAGGTATATTTTTTATATATTTACACAAATATAGTACCTAATTAAAATGTGATTGCACATAGTTTTGTCCTATTTCAAGTATACTGTTTTACAGAAATTGAATCATTACCTGTAACTTAAGCAATTGATATAGCAAACAGCGTCACATAAAAAAAAAATCATTTATAGTAGTTAAAACGCAAATTAGAGGTCTAAGGCCCCAGTCTTGTCCTTTTTTGGATTGTTTGTATGATTTCAAACAATAAATACACACACAGTTTTCATCTTCGTCATCAGATTCATTCACTATTTTCTTTTTTCCAGAGTGTACCAACTTCTTCCCTTTTGCAGTTATTGGTTTCATACTTTTTCATTTGTTGTCTTCTTGTTTTGCTTCCATAGAAACTAGTAAATTTTATGTAATTTCTTCTTTTTATTTTGTTGTGCCATCATTTTTTTTCCTTTTCGCTTCTAAATACTCTTGTCTGAGGGCTTCTTTAACCGTAGTATCAGTTAGGATTGCGGACTTCCTCTTTTTCTTCCCTTTCTTGGTCCTGCCTTTTCAAATGGTCTCAGTTGTTCAGGTGTTAGATAGTCCACATGTGACGAAGTGGAAGGCCTAATGGGAGAAATACATGGAGGATCGTTAGGCATATTAGTCTCAGAGACTTTCGTCGCAGGGCAAAATATGTTAGTAGGCCTATTAGTAGAGGGTGATGTTGGTTCTGTTCTATCAGTCACGTACGATGGCATGAAATCAGCATCAGAAAATATCAGTGTGTTTAGCGGTTAAAACCTGTCACTTTAAATTCAGCCATTATGTTTAATGGAGTAACTGCTAGGTGTAAGGTTGATGCCAAAATTGTAGGAATATCATGAATTGTCATTGGGCGTTTGTTACTAGCTATCCATGAATCGCATGCAGTGTTAACGTATTTTTTGAATTGCCCAAAAACACTGCCGTCAAGAGGCTGCAGTTTATTACTGCAGTGATGCCGGAATGATACTAGCGTCACTCCATTGTCTATAAAATAGTCCAATAAATCCGCTGACAAGTGAGACTCGTGATTATCTAAAAACAGGAGGCATGGTTTTGAGGTGGAACACCTGACATGAGCCACAAAATGCTTTGCTAATTTTAAAAAGTTGTATTCCATCATTCATCCCGATGGATTAGCCTCTCCAGCACTGCCTACACGGCCATCTCTCATAAAGTGTTCCTTAAAATGGACCCTGGGAAAAACAAGGAAGGGTGATATATGTCCCGGCAGTATTGATTGAGAGGGCTACTGTTATTAGCGTTCCTCTTTCGCTCGAAGTCATTTTCCCTATTTGTCTAAACCCTTTACGTCAATGACTCTGTCATGCTTCTGAACCGTTGTTACTTCTGTTTCGTCTACATTCCAAATGTCTGAAGGCCCAACCTTAAGTCTTTTTATGGCAGTTGTCAGATTTTCAAAAAATGCCGACACATTAGTTCGATTGAAATATTAGTTCGATTAGTTTATTGTTGAATTGTGGCTCGAGCTAAGCTCTTAGCTTGAATGGACTTAATCGAGAGTTGCTATGTTGTTTTAGGAAAGAGGTAAGCCAACCTGCTCCTGCTATTCCATTGTAGGTCCAAGACTGGACAGACGTTAAGACAGAAGTATTTTTCTGTTACAAGCTACAGCATATGTATATGCAAATCGTATTACGCCTTTAAGTGAAAGGCCTAAAATATATATCAGAAGCTTTCCGAAGGTAATCCACAAGCAATTTTTCTTGGTTAGACTCGAACACCTGCTTAAACGAACACAATATGAAATTAGTAACATATTTTTTTTTATTAAAAATTATAAATTTTCTGGTCATTTTTTCACCCCTCCCCGTCATGTATCTTACGTTTACTTACGTTTTGATGTCTGGAATATCCAGACTGAGCCATTATGCGACCTGGCAGCACATACTGTACTGGGGCCTCTGGAGTCGGTGGCACCTCTGGACCCGGTGGGGCTTCTGGATCAGAAGTTGGTATATCATCAGTCTGAAAAAAATATTTTTTTTAATTGAAAAGGCGTAAATAACTAAGTAAGCTATAGGTTCCGTGAAAAGAAAAAACTGTTCTGCTAATAGCTGCGATTCACTCGACCAGCAGCTGAAATATTAGCGGATTAATTAAAATATTTCCCCACATTAGTCCGATGAAAATTGATAAGAGCTTTGACAGTAGCCCGAGCCTTTCAGAATAACATTTGTGAATATTGAAAACATTTTCCGCAACAAAACATGATATAGTATTATTTAAGTAAAGTCGTAACAATCAAGCTCAATGAAATAAACAAGAAATAATTCTCTGAAAATATGAGTTAACATAACTATTTACCACCAAAAGAAAATAAACTATACATTCAGAATTAATATATTAGAAATAAGTATAGCTAAATTTCATCTTTTTAAAATTTTACATGGAATACGTTAACGATTGAAATTTTGGAACCATTAATTCTCTAAACCGATTATTAAAAGCATTAAATTTTTTAATATTTTTTAAACGAAATATTTTAAATTACGCATAAAATGGCGTTTTAGAAAAAAATGATGCATTATATTGATTGGGAATGGATATGTTTTTCATTTCTTAGAATCTGAAGATCTAAAAAACAACTTAATTTTCTTCTAAAATATTACAAACATTGATGAATGAATCGATAAATCTTTTTTCATGTACAAATAATTGAAGTAAAAACGAGTAATACCATCTAATGATGAGTTATAGTTTAAAATCAAAATTTTTTGTGAACAAAGTACACTGTACTATTGTTTCAAAGAAAGCGTTTATTGAATTTCCATTTCGTAGAAAAAAAGTCTACAGGTATAATTATTGATTTAGTTTTTATTCTGGTGCATGGAAAATTAAATGCACGATCAGCGATAAACTAAAGCGGTTTATTTTAAAATTGCAAGCCATTTTAAATATTTATGTATCCCCATACATACACAACACACACATTTACATTCATTCATTTCTTCTACATAAATAACTTATAGTTAATATTTTGATTGTTCTGTTAAATTTAAATAAAGTATGTTTCACTGATAATGATTTTGAAATAAGTGATAAATGAAATCTTCATATGTATTCATGATAATAATAATTTTTTCTACACTAATAAATGTATTAAAAAGTGATAAGTTATTTTGTTCAATGTACTGGGGTTTGTATAGCGATATTTTTATACAGTAGCGCTCAAAAGTATTTTGACAATCTTATATTCTCGCTTATTTTATTTAATATAAAAATGTAAAAGAAAATATAGTCCCTATAATTGAGAACACTATGTCTGCAGTTATTCAAATGTTTCAAGTTTCAACTTGCTTATTTACATTCGGCGCCACCGAAGAAATATGAGTCCTCCTTAGCTCAAAAGTATTTTGACAATTATAGATTGCATTTAATTGTTGAAAGTGTCAGTGGCGCTATAGCTTCGATTAGTGTTTATATTGACTTATTGTGATTATTTTTAAATGCAGAAATGTAAAAAATATTGAAGTGATTCTAGAAAAGTCGCTATAAATGCACTTAAGAAAGGTAGGCTGCAAGTAGAATTAGCTCGTTCTTCTAACATGTCTCGGCAACATGTTATTACATAAAGTTTTTAATAAACATAAATACATGGAAAATAAGCCTAAAAGTGGCCATCCGAAAAAAAACAACTTCCAATGTTGACAGTATTATAAAAATGATATCTACAAATGATTGTCGTAAGTTCGCTGTAATAATAAAAAATGAATTGAAAGAAAATTACGGCATAGACTTACACGTTTCATCAGTCAAACGACGCGTAAACCTCTATTGTTTACATGACAGAAGACCAGCAAAAAAACGTTTCTAATCTACTAAGAATAGGAAGGCTAGAGTCGCATTTGTAAAATGGCATAACCCTTTCAGAGGCAAAGCAATTCCATTACTGAAGTGTTGAAATTAATGATTGACATCAGAATTTTTGTTAAAAAAAAATCGGTTTATTATGTGTGTGAAATATAGCTTTTTCTTATTTATAAATAAATTTGTTTTCAAATTCCGGTGTCAATCTTTAATTTCAACACTTTAGCAATGGAATTGCTTTGCCTCTGAAAGGGTTATGCCCTTTTACAAATGCAACTCTAGCCTTCCTATTCTTACTAGATTAGAAACGTGTTTTTGCTGATCTTCTGTCATGTAAACATTAGAGGTTTAGGCGTCGTTTGACTGATGAAACGTATATGTATATGCCGTAATTTTCTTTCAATTCATTTTTTATTATTACAGCGGACTGACGACAATCACTTGTAGATATCATTTTTATAATACAGTGAACATTGCAAGTTTTTTTTTTTTTCAGATGGCCACTTTGAGGCATATTTGCGATGTATTTCTGTTTATTAAAAACTTTATTCCATGTAATAAAAATTGCCGAGACACATTAAAAGAACGAGCTAGTTCTGCTTGCAGTCTACCTTTCTTAAGTGCATTTACAGCGGCTTTTCTAGAATCACTTCAATATTTTTTACCATTTCGGCATTCATAATCCTTAAAAATAATCACAATAAGTCAATATAAACACTAATCGAAGCTATAGCGGTACTGACACCTTCAACAATTAAATACAAACTGCCAAAATACTTTTGAGCTAAGGAGGAGTCATATTTCTTCGGTGGCGCCGAATGTAAACAAACAAGTTGGAACTTGATACATTTGAATAACTGCAGTCATAGTGTTCGCAATTATAGGGAATATATTTTATTTTACATTTTTTATATTAAATAAAATAAGAGAGAATATAAGGTTGTCATAATACTTTTGAGCGCTCTGTATATTTATTTAATCGTATTTAACGAAGGCTTTTAAAAATTTTAAATAAACAGGAAAAAAAATTAATCTGTTTAGATATGTATATTCTCATATAAATAATATATATATATATATATATATATATATATATATATATTACAATGTAAAATTAATGCATTTAAAATTGTTAATTACCAAGATGTGTACTATAACAATTGAAAGAGCAATTAGCGAAAAACTTGTCAAAAAATAAAAATGTATCTATACAAATGTATCTATACAAATGTATCTGTACAATGTATCTATACAAATGTAAAAATGTTCTCTATATATATCTCTCTATCTCGATATATCTATATCTATACATATCTATCTATCCGTCTATCCACATTTCTATATATATAGTTAAAAAATACCTAAACTAATCTCAAACATATATATATATATATATATATATATATATATATATATATATATATGTGTGTGTGTGTGTGTGTGTGTGTGCGTGTGTGTGCAGGTGCGTGTTAGGTTGCATAAAATTCGTGCCACACTAGTGAAACTTTGCAGCTGGATACATCAAAATTGTAGAATATTGGCAGATGTTGACAGGCTCTGTTACTTTGTAGTTGACAATTCTAATCAACTACATTAATTTTTTGATAGTAGTTGAGATTGCCTAAGTCCAATCGAAAATCCAGAATTCATTAAGCAATCGAACTATATCCCGATAATCAAATCATACGAGTAGAAAGACGAAAGATTATTAAATCCGTTGGTTTCACGAATGAAACTGAGCCCAATGTCATTTTAAAAGCTTTATTTAGCCGCACATAAAAACGTAAACAACACCCACATTACGAGAGTTTTCGTATAGCCCTTAGGCTAGAGCACGAATCACTACTTCTTGCCAAAAAGACTCTAAATCCACAAATTTAGACGTTCTACTGGACAATAAGACACTTGGTAACATAGTTTTAAAACAATCGAACAACACAGAATTCTGACCTCTGAGCTCATGCACGGTGGGTTTTTTAGCGTAATGTAGGAAGACAGATTAAAATGTAAACTTCAGGAATGAATAACTCAGTGAAAGGCAACACATAACACAGAAAATGGCGAAAGAGAGAGAGGAGTGTTATAGGATTGGTGATCATATGAAAAGGATATGTCAATTCGGTAAAAGTTTCTTAATGAAATATATACAGGGTGTCCCAAAAATGACTGATGGGTTTTAAAATTGAATAACTCCCAAACGGCGGCATATATTAAAAAAATTCTTGGAGGATGGTTATGTATGATGTCAGGAATTTCTGTACTGTGATTCTTGATTTTAGTTCGAATTTCAAACAATAGATGACACTGAGAGCAATGAGTGCTCAGTCCAAACCCGATTTTTGGTACTTCGGGATCCATTGAATGCATTTTAATCTCCTTTTTTCGCATGGAAGAAGAGAGAGGCGGAAAAATCGATCCTGTATTTCGCGGTTGTTGCTTGCAGCGCCATCTGTCGCTGTTATATGTAACTAAAACTGAGAATCTCAGCATAAAATCTCCTGACATTTTACATAACACTCCTGCAAGAATTTTTTAAATATCTGTCACCGTTTGCAAGTTATGTAATTTTAAAATCCATCTGTCATTTTTGGGACACCCGGTATATACGAGGGTTGTATGATAAGTACCTGACCTTGACTAGAAAAATGCATTTTTATGTCTAAAATGGAATTTAATTTGCAGCATAATCTCCTTTTAGTTCGATACACTTAGCCCAACACTTTTCTATTTTTTGCATCCCTTCTAAAAAATACGATTTCTCTAACCCTTGAAAATAGGCATTTGTTTCACCAATAACCTCATCCTTAGGGCCAAATTTTTTTCCACCAAGCCATTTTTTCATATTTGGAACTGGAAAATAATCGCTAGGGGCTAAATCTGGTTAATATGGTGGATGCAGCAGCAGTTCGTATCCTAATTCATGGAATTTTGGCATGGCGACGACACAGGTGTGCACGCGTGCATTGTCTTGATGAAAGAACATTTTTTTCTTCGCTAAATGCGGACGTTTTTCTTTCATAACATGGTCGAAACGATCCAATAGCCTGGCATAATATTCTCCATTGATCGTTTTGCCCTTTTCAAGGTAATCAACGAGAATTATGCCGCGTGCATCCCAAAACACTGTAGCCATGACTTTGTTCGCAGATAAAGTCACCTTAGCCTTTTGTGGCGCAGGTTGTCCACGAAAAACCCACTGTTTGGACTGTTCTTTAGTCTCTGGCGTACTGTGATGAATCCCTGTTTCGTCAACTGTTATGAACCGACGCCAAAAATCATTTGGATTGTGCTTTAATTTTGCCAGACATTCTTTTGAAATTGACACACGAGTGTGTTTAATGTCAATAGTGAGCAATCGCGACACCCATCTTACCGAAAGCTTTTTCATATCCAAATGAGTTGTTAAAATGTTTTGCACCCCTTCAATTGAGATACCTATAGTCTCAGCAATCTCGCGTACTTTCACTCTCCGATCATTTATCACAATATTGTGGATTTTTTCGATCATTTCTGATGTCGTAACCTCAGTTGGACGACCTGGACGTTCTTCATCAAAAATGCTTGTACGGCCGCGTTTGAATTCAGCTGTCCAATATTTTATGGTTGAAAACGAAGGTGCAGAGTCCCCATAAACTTGTCTGAGTTCCGTCTTAATCTCGTCATTAGTTTTCTTTTTCAAAAACGGGTATTTTATCACTGCTCGATATTCAATTTTTTCCATTGTTGAAATATCACCAAAGTTGTTCTGTTGAAAGGGCTAACACTCGCAAGCTAAACCATGTAGTGACTTGACGATTAGCCAAGTTTGTTATAAAAGGTCACCATTGCGAAATAAATCATTTTTTAAACTCTAGTAGCGCCATCTCTGACCTAGGCCAGGTACTTATCATACTGCCCTCATATGCAAAGCATTTTTAGAAATGTTGTAGCAATATATAAATAAAATAATATCCACTAAGCAAAAGTATTACAGTATATTTATAAAGCAATCATAATAGTTCTTTTCTCTCTGTACTTTGTTGGAAAATGATAGTAAATGCCTTACCTTAGCTCTTCCACCTAGATTGCATATAAAAAAATGAAATTGTAAGTGTTTATTATTATTACTGAACATGGTTTGATCTAGTTTATAGTATATTTTATTTACACCCTTTACCCATCTTCATAAAAAAAATCTATAACATGTAATATGGGTTATTTTTATTATTTATTTTGTTAGTAAAACAAAATTTCTTGAAAAATTATGCAAAATAAGAATTATTTTATTCAATTCTGACTGACTATAATAAGAATTGTGTTCATCTAAACATACATTTTAAAATCAAAACGATCTTGATTAATTGCGGCATGCAAAAATATAAAATATAAAACATTAAATCATTCAGTCTTTTTAAAAGACGGTGAAGTAACAGTGATTTTAAATTTTAAATGCATAAGCTGCTTTGAAGTATAAAAAATAATAAATCAAACTCACTTTATGAGAGATTGGATCTTATAATTAATATTTATTATAAATCGTGTACATACAAGGCTACAAAAATGTAAATAACTTTAATAACAACTTCTGTTTTGGTAAAATTGAAAGTCTCTCCAGAAACATAAAAATAAAGAAATGTACAATTAAAAAATACTTATTTTGTATTAGAATATTCTACTCCACAAAAATCTTTCTGAAATGGTTGAGTATAAATAATACGAAAAAAAGTAATACATAAAATAAAAAATGTTGCTTGCTCATTAATGAAAATTACTTTTCTCTTATACAAATTTTGCTTTTCAAAGAGTAATAATAAGTTTCAGGAAAGTTTGATTTATATAAATTTGCTTATCAAATAACAAAACAAAGAAAAGTTTCGAAAATAAAATGAAAATTAATATTTCACTAAATCAATGAATGAAATAAAGAAAAAAAATGATAACATAAATAGAGATGAAATTACTGGGTTTTTTTGTTTGTTTGTTTCTTTTAGTGGTACATGTATAGAATCATCAGTACGTTTGCACACATGTTGCACATACAATGTTCAACTCGTATCCTTTTCACAAATATTTTAAAATAGTCACAATTTTAAAAAGCCGAAACAAATATGCATCATAGGAAAATAAAATGAAGACTAATGCAGTTATCGGAAAAGTACACTCTTGTCAAAATGTGTTCTCGTAAATTGTTAATATAGCTGAAAACTTTTTGCAATATTATTTTGTCTTCCAATTTGAATATTCATTTTTATTTGTCGATGAAAGCTTTAAGTGGTCTCAGGACACATAAAGAGTCAAAAGTTTCGAAATTTTAATTTGTTTAGATAGTAAATTTCTATCTTTTCTGAACATTCTGATATAATTCTTTCCTTGAAATTCTCATTAGAACTTAAGTTATGAATTTTAGAATTATACCTGCTTAAGAGACTACTCCAGTCAAGTGAAAAGACCCGTTCGCTAATGCTAATCCTATGAAAGAAATTTATAACGATATATCGGTTGCATTTTAATATTTTTAAATGAATTTTTTTGCATTGGATAGCTGAGATCGATCTCTACAAAGGTCTTTTTTTTTAATTTTTCTATGTTGTTTATAGATATTTTTAATGAGGACACTTTCATTTTGGGAACCGGTTTCGAAAATGAAAGCATCCTCATTTAAAAAATCTGCAATAGAAATCAAAAAAGTAAAAAACGACCTGCATACACATCGATCTCAGCTATCCAATGCAAAAAAAAAAAAAAAAAAAAAAAAATCATTTAAAAATATTAAAATGCAACCGAGATATCGTTATAAATTTCTTCCATAGGATTAGCATTAGCCAATGGATCTTTTAATTTGACTGAAGTAGCCTCTTAATAGATGAAGCGGCGTTTTCGAAACTTTAAAGTCATTGTTCTGAAAATAACGTTTTTGGGCATAACGCGCACTATATATCAAAAACTTCTGAAAAATTTTTCATGAAATTTTCAAAACATATGTTTCATGTTAGTCTGTATCAATGAAATCTATAACTTCTTTTTTAATGTTAAAAAAAAATATTTTGTAGGTGATTATACTGTGGAAATTATAAAATTTTTGCATTAGCTATATACAAGTTTGTATTAAAAATATAAAAATGCTTTAAATGCAAATTTATTTAGGATCAGGGTAATTATTATTATCTGAAGTTTAAGTAGGCACCAAAATTTCCATTCTAGTTTCAAAACTTAGTTTGTAATCCAGCGCGTAAACTGTAAAACCAATTTTCTGCTCGTCAAATGTCTGACAGTTTAGAGTCCGCTATAAATGCTAAGTCTTTATCAAGCAATTTTTTAAATACATAAAATGAAGGAATATGCTTATATCTTTCATTCCAAAAAAATTTTTGTTCTATAACCATATACATTTTAAGATATTAAACATTGAAAATAGTCTTTTTTTATTATTATTTGCAATGTTAAGAGTTCCAAGTCCCCTTAACAGCAATATTCGAGTATACTACATAAACGCTAATTCAATTTTTTATATATGTTGCTAAATTCATCTACAATATATTTAGATTATGATGCAGCTTCAGAAACCATCATCTCATGGCGTTCATAGCTCAAATTTTGGGATTAGTTAAAACTCGAATAGTATATTAAAATGCAGTAGGTCTGCAAAGTCATATCTTGGTGGAAATCACCTGCAAACCCGATTTTAGTAGTTAATTGGTAGGTTTACCCTTGCGTTATCCTTCACCCAAAAATATGAACATCTGAATGACTGGGGGCAGAAAAACACAATGGGAAACTTACCAATCAGCCACTAAACTCAAGTCTGTAGGTGCTTTTTTACATATATATGAGGCAGATTAATTTCATTTTAATATGCTAATCTAATTATACTAAATATGCTAATTTAATATGCTAATCTTACCTTTCATTTTAATATGCTAAGTTTTAACTATTCCAAAAATTTCAGTCGTGAAGTCGATGCGATGATAGTTCATGCAACCGCCCATTTAATGCTCTATAAAACTTTATATTTAAGTTTATATATATATTATTCAGTATGACATAAAAAGTTTCCTTTATTTGTCTTTTTATACACAACTTTTTTCCCCTTTATGTAATCATCAGTAGACAGTAAAAATTCTAATTTTTCTTTAAAAAAAAAAAAAAAAAAAAAAAAAAAATTATTATTAACTCTGGGTGTTCGGAGATAACAATTCTCAAAAAAATTTATTTTTTTTAATTGGCTTAAAAAAAAAAAAAAAAAAAAAAAAAAAAAAAAAAAAAAAAAAATACAGAGTTACAAATATACAGCGTTAAATACCGCAAACCTCATGCTTTTATCTACATTAGATCCATAGATATAATAACTTTTGCCTTGAGAAGCGATGCATCAGCTACTCTCTGACGAGAATTTTAACGTCATTTATCTCAGAATGAATTTTTTCACGATTTGTAAACTTTAAAAGAGTATATCTAAAGTTTCTTGCTAGACATATTAAGATTATAATTTTGAGCGATAATTGTGAAAAGATGCTAATTAACGCAAAACTCACTCATAAAAAACTTAATTTTTTACACAAATTTTTTTCATAAAATTCATTATCAATATTTTAAGAAATCAAGATGAAAAATTAATGACACATTTCCTGTACACAAAAGTGTAAAAATTTTGTAAATCGTGTAAGTACTTCCAGAGTTAAATCAAGAATTAAATATGTTTAAATTTTAAAATTTATTTTTTTAAATATTTAAAATTTTTCAGATTTTTTTACATGAATATTTTTTTTATGTTAAAATATATTTCAGAAAAAAAAATTCATAACAAAATCTCTTTAAATAAAAAAAATAGAATTTTGAACCGCTGACTCCCTTTAGTAACGGAGATTATTTGAATATTTCATCAATTTTTCTACTATTCTATCACCCTGCGATTACGTTTTTTTTAAAAAAAGTAAAGAAATATCTGCTAATTATATGCTTATTATTAATTAAATGTCAAAACGTGTACTTTTTTTAACATAAATAGTTATTGTAGTACATATAGAGGAATAGGTATATAGTTGAAAGTAGTACGCTATCTTTCCTCTCACATATTATGTGAAAGCGTTAAATTTCTTATTTTGTTCAATGTACGGGAATTTGTATAGCGATACATTGATACCTTTATTTTAATTTTAATTCATGGACAATTTTAAAACTTTTAAATAACTTAGAACAAAAATAAATCTGTTTGCACATGTCTTGTAATTCATTTTTTACTATATGAAATTTTATTCTCAAAATAATATTAATAATATATTTTGTGATATTATTTCATTCTCAATCATTAAATAAATTATTCTGTACTGCAAAAGGTTTTAGAATTTATTTTATGTTACGGTAGGATAAATATCGAATATATATTTAATGTTATAAAAGATAAAAACTTTGAGAATATAAAAAGTGTCCATTGTTGACGTTTTGGAGAGAGTGGCGCCGATGGGATACGAACCACATGATCAGGAGGCGAGAACGTTAGCGTCGAGCAAAAGGCCAACCCAGTTACTCTAAGCTAGTAACTCGCTTTATACTGATCATGTGAGATGAGATCGCTACACACTCCAACCCCAGTGAGAAAGAGGTATTGATGACGTCTGACGAGCGATATGCACTCGTGAATGATGCTGTCGGACGCATATGTGATGCGCGTGAGGACAGGCTTTGTGTTGTGAGCATTTCACAGGCTTTGGTTGCAGGGGATGATTTATTTAGTGCTGCCATCTGTTGGTTATGAGAGGAGTTGATTGTTGATGAAGGTTGTTGTTGCGTGTTTGCCCGGGTCACAACTTTGTAGAGAATGGCGCCAATGGGATACGAACCACGGATCTCATGATCAGGAGACGAGACCGTTAGCGTCGAGCAAAAGGCCAAGCCAGTTACTCTAAGCTAGTAACTCGCTTTATACTGATCATGTGAGATGAGACTGCTACAACGTAAATATATAAAAGCCGATAAAAGAACTTAACGTTTATTAAATAAATAATAAGTTTAAATCACGCAAAAGATTGAGGGGTGTGTGTGTGGGGGGGTGTAGTTAAAGTAAACATGAAACACATTTAAAACTATACAGACTGCTGACGCATCTATGCATAATTTATATAAATGTCGTTAAGAAATTCTAAAATCTTCCCAAAAAACTACAATTTGGTTATTGAAAAAAATAAACTAAAATTAGTACATAACATTTTTGGTGTAAACTCGAAATTTCAAAAAAAAAAAAAAAAACGTCCGTTATGGCAACACTGTTTGTAGCTTGTATAGCGTTAAGAAACTTTATATTGCCTTAATACGTTTCCGTTATATATTCTTCTTCTAGCAGCTTTGAAATTTATTTGGGAAATATAATTATTCAAAAATAAAATTTATAACGTTGAATGTAACAAACGTGCATTTCACAGCTTTATTTATTTATTTATTTATTTTTTATTAAAACTTAAAGCTACCTTTTGTACATCAAAGTAATATCCTAAAACTTAATTTGCAATATCATCTGTTTTAGCAAACAGATTTATTTAGAAACTCTCCATATTACATTTTTAAAGGAATTTTAAATATATTCTTTATTCATTAATTTTTTAATTCATTTATTCATTTTCCTGTAACTTTTTTTTTAGTTTTAAAAAAATCAGCTCTTTCACTAATAAACTTATATATACTTAAACAAAGTATTAAAGAAAATATTTTCTTTATAGATATTTTAATGTGTACAAATGTTCAAAAGAAATATGAATAACTGAAATATTTACTACGTAATTTTGAAAATAATATAAATAATATCAGAATATAGATTTTCAGTGCAAAAAAACAACTTTTAATTTAACGATGAAGCACGGTATTTCGATAATAACTTTAAAAGAAATTAGATTTTTTTCCATCAATGAAGCCATTTCGACTTTTTCATTCGAAGAATAGAGTGACAATACCTTTTCTTTCATCAATCTGTATAGGAAAGATTCATCCAAAATTAAAAAGGTTTTATTATTCCATACAAAAGCAATACGTTTTGAATATTCGAAACATATTTAATGAATATTTTATATTTTGTGATTGAGAAAAAGTGCATTATCAGAAATAAAGTTATCGATTTAGTTTATAGTGGTCCTTCAATTTACGTGACTATTTTAAAAAGAAAATTAAACATGCCCCCCCCCCAAAAAAAAAAAAAATATATATATATATATATATATATATATACTTATAAATGAATATTAAAAGAGCATTTTATGCATGTGTGAGATAAATAGATCGTCGTAAAATGATATAAGTATCTTAATTTAGATATTTATCCTATGTAGCATGGGGCTGCGAAAGCTCTATTCTCTCTCTATCACTCTCTCTCTCTCTCTCTCTCTCTCTATATATATATATATATATATATATATATATATTGCTGATGATATATTTAATTATTATTAAACAATGAAAAAAATGTTTTGAGAGTATTTAGAAAAAAGAAATTGAAAGAAGAAAAATAAAATATCTAATTTTAAATATTAAAAAGAAATGCACATGAAGTAAAGTACTACTCTTTCAATTATTTGCTTTTTTCTTCATAAAATACAGTTGCTAAAGAATATTGTATTCATATCTAAAATATAATTGTAAATATACTTCTTTTATTTACAGAAAGTCAAACGCTCTATAAAAGCAAGAGTTTAATTATCATTAATGATATAAATTCTGTTTTCAAACACAATGAAGATGTTGAATAAGTCGAAATTATAAATGAATTTAGTACTTGAAGTAAAACCGAAGATGCTAGTAAAAAACATGTACTGTTCAATTATATTGTCTCAGAAAAAAAGCTAAAAAAGTAATACAAAAATAATATACCTATTTTTAACCATTTGGAAATGGTTGTTGTTTTCAGTCGAGGATGGGGCCAAATGATGCTCGCATTTTATTTTTGTTTAACGGAATTCAAACATGTTCTTTACTTTTAGGAGAATTTTTATTTGAATAGGAAATAGAAAGGCATAAAATCGTTAAAAATTGTTTGAATAGGTAATCGAAAGTCATAAAATCGTTAAAAATTGAAAAAAGTTACAAAATGAGTAGGCGCAAATTATCAGATGTGGAAAAATCCAAAGCCAAAGAGTGATGCTGAAATGAAAATCGTAATGCAAAGCAAAAATCGAGGTCTTCAACTCATTATGTAGGCCATGAAAATCTTGGTCTTCAACTTATTATGTAGCCCATGAAAATGGATTACAGAATAAAACAAGAACGCAGAAAAGGAAACAATCTAATGTTTAATCGATTGATAGTAAAAGGCCATATCTCGATGGGCTCCAATCCACTAGCCACGGCGTTTTACAATCGGTCGATTGTAACCGGGAAAAATTGAGCTCAACGTTGGTAATTTGTCGCAATCTGTGGATGATTCAGTAGAACTGCTTTCGATTTGTAAAATGTTTTTCTTCTCGAAACGGGACTTAGAGAGTTTTTCGATTAAGGTTTTGTTCGTTTGTAGTTTAATCTTTGCGATCAGTTCTCGAAGAGGATGCGACGGAAAAAAAAATCCAAATGGTCGTTGTAATCTATTAAATTACGATTTTTTTGCTAATAAAGTTACTGATTTTGGAATTAAATTATTGATCTTACATATCTGTAAATCTGATAATCATTAAGCAGTAGATGATAATGTTAAATTTGCTTTACATGATAAAAAAAAATCTAATCGCTTTTTACATGCTTATTCCATTTTCATGTTTCTCAAACATAACCCCATTCATAAATATAACATTATAGTTCTATAAATACTATATTTTAAAGGAATCATAATATATCACAGGAATTTTCGGCATTTATAACAGAAATTGTTTGTGTTAATTATTTATTATAAGGTAAGTTGGGTAATTGGACCCATGAGGTAACTTGGCGATAGGCTATTTTATATAAAAAACGTTGATGCGTTTTAAGTTTTAGCTTTTGTCAACATTGTACCCTCCATCTCTAATTATTAAAACTTCGTATGTAAATTCAAACACAATTCTGTCTTTGCTGCGTTAGGCTGCCGCAATTTTTTTTTTTTTTTTTTTTTTTTTTTTTTTGCAAACAATGTCGAATTGCTGAACTTCCTTTGATTTTTATTTCAATAAGGTAAGTACATTTATTTAACAATATATATGTAGAAACTTGGGGCTTGTAATGCACATTAAGCAACATTGAACAGCAATTTAGAAACTGGAGCCGGACAACATTAAATTTTAAAGTAGATTATATTGAAACTATTTACAAATATGTATACAGTAATTATATGTACGAATTATAAACATCATTACACACTTTACGTTGTTTGTGGCCGTCTTAATCCAACGCGATCAGTGTCATTACTCTGCGTTCGACAGTTCTGCTTCTCCCGCGAAAAAAACAAAAATAAACACAACCTTCTACTAACGCACACATCATTGTACTCCTGTATTCAGTTCAGTTCTAGTTTTTTCCCCGCACACAATGAGCGTCTTTCGATCAGAAGTGTCTCTCTAGTACGCATGCATGCTGACTATTTCATAGGAAAAGAAAATCAAACAGAGGAAGACGCTTTGATTGGCAGTTACGAAAGAAGTTTGTGGCGCTGTAAGCAGTAAGCACGCAGATTGCTCTGGAAGCTATTAAAGGAAAAGCTTTCCCACAGATCGGCCAGATTGACGGGTCGACTGCCCTCGGTGACAATGTACATCGGCTGGTAGGAGCAACAGGAGTACCTGAAAAGACAAAAATAAAAAGCAGCACCCAAATTTCTTTAAAAAAAAAAGAAAACATCATCAGTTCGCTGTGAAGCTTCAAAAAGTTGCAATTAGCACATCAGCTTCTAAAAAGCAAACTTTGACAGGATAAAGCTCTTTGCACATCTAGTGGTTAAAGTTTTAAAAGTTCATCTTGACGAAACAGATTCGTTATAAAATGCTTCTCACGTCATAAAATATCACAAAAAAATATTTTATTCTTCTTCTTTATTTTTTCTTCTTTGCGTATTTTTCGTCTTATTTATTTTTCTACGTCTTTTCTTCTTTTACGCCCTTTTATTTAAACTATGTCTTTTCGTCTTCTTTCATCACATTTGATAGTCACTATCATACAAAGATTTTTTGCTTCTTCGGAATTCAGCATAATCTTCAGAATCAGGGAATTTATCAGGAACGATACCATATTCGTCAACATCGGTCAAAGTGTCGTCTTCAGAATTATTAGTGTCATCTTCGGAATTTAAGTCAAATTTACTTGTATTTTCTTCTAAAAAGGATCTTCTATATTCAGGTCTCTTTTTAGTAAACTTCTGCTTAGGTTTCTTAATTTCGTAATTATTAATTTCAATTTCATCTTCAAATTCATCTGACGACTTAGGGATATACTTAATTTTTTTAGAAACGTTACTCTTCAACTTCTCGTTAACTATTTTCTTAAGATTTTCTTTTCTAAAATTTTTCCATTTATTACATCAGATTTCTGGTTAATTTACTTTCTGGAAGAATACATCATATTTTCTTTATCTTTGAAATTAGGGAAATCTGAATCATTTTTAAGGTTCTTAGCATTGTTATTCATCTTAATTTGCTTCTTCAACTTAGTCATTTCTTGTCGTAAATTTTGGAAATCTTCCTGGGAATTATTCAGTTTTATCTTCATTCGTCTTTTGCACATTTTTACTTTAGAACGTTCATCTTCTGATTCTTCTAACTGTTTTCCAAGATGTTTTGAATACTTATTTATTTTTATTAATCTTAATCGGTATTGCTCTGAACGTTTACTTTCTTCATCTAATTGTTATTTTATATCATGAAAATATCTCTCTAATTTTCTATACAATTTACTAATGATTTGTCTTTCTGCTACTTCTTGTTCGAATTTATCTTCTAACGATGTTATTGCAATTTTCGACTTCGTTTTTTCTGACAAAAATGCTTCTTTTAATTCGATTACCTCTAACTGTATCATTTTATATTTTCTTTCAACTTCTTTAACTTCGGCAGTTAAATTTTCATTTTCTAGGCGTAATTCTTTTATTTCTGAGCTAGAATATGACAATTGAGGAACAGGCAAATATTTGTTTTGGTTTGGAATTTGTGGGTAGCTACTATGCAAGGTGGAAGAATAAGGGTTAAATTTAGAATTTACAGTTACTTCACTTGAATTAATAACATTCACTAAGGAATTATTCTGACTCTTATTTAACTTAACATCATTACCAGAAACAATTAAGTAGCTTTGTTGTATTACATCAGTACCGATAATTAAATCAAATTCAATAGATTTGTCATCAATCACAAAAATAGATTTTTGAAATATAGAATCATCAATTTCGATTTCGGCCTCAAAGTAACCGATTGGTCTGAATGATTTTTTACCTAATCCACTTCACAGCATATGTGTTGGTTCTAAGTTTACATATCTTTTAATTTTATCAAAATTACTTTTCTATAGAATACTTCTTTCATTTCTTGTATCAATTAACGGAATTAAATTTAATGAATGCAACTTTACATCTTTAAAAACGAAATTTTGAGAACAGGTTAGAACATTTACTTGAGAATCATTAGCCAATCTTTGGTTTTACCACATTCGAATGATTTGTGGCCATACAAATTACAAGAAAAGCAGAGGGGACCTTTATCTTTATTTCTACACTGATTACTTTTGTGGAATCTATCGCCACAATTATAGCAACGTGTATCATTTTTAATGGGTCTAGATTTGTTTTTAAATTCAACTTCTGGTTTCGTCTTAGGCCTAACATCAGCATTAGGTTTAATATCATAATCGACACGCAATTTATCATAAATTTTAAGTTTTTTTTTTTTTTTTTTTTTTTTTTTTTAATTCACCAATATTTGGGCAACCATACAAAAAGGATTTTTTAAAAATAGGATCGTTTATTCCATTAATTACATACTGAATAACTGAGGAATCGTCTATGCTGCCTTTTGAACATAACTGTTTCATACTTAAAAAACATTCTTCTAAAGATTCATTTGGTTAATTTTCCTTTTAGATAACAGTTCATGTAATTCAGCTAAATTCAGTTTGACCAAATTCAGAAATAAGTAAAGCTTTCATTTTAGACCACGAATTTATTTTTGTTTCACTTTTAATAAACAATTTAGCATTGCCTGTCTACGGCGTTTAGCCAAAATCAATTTCTGCAAATCACTAACATTAAATAAAAAAACAGTATCTTCAAATTCGGCAAGCCATTTTTCAACATTTTGAAATTGACTACCAGCAAATTCCGTAAGCATATTCTGAATATCATTAATATAAATAGCAGGTTTAAAAACATAATCAGGAATTAGAATTTTCTAATTTTCACAACTACCAGAATCATTTCTCAAATTAATTTCAGAAACATTTGATATACCATTAATTTTATTCAAATCATCATCGCTCTCATCATCGCTAAGAGAACCTTCATCAGGAATTAAATTAGATTTTAATACATTAAAGTCATGTAAACTAGAAATTATTCTGGCAGCAATTTCTTCGAAAGTTCCAGAATTATTTATACACAAAACATTGCAAATAGTTATTAAATCATTTACGGAAAAACTATCTTTAATTTCTTGCAATTTTGATTTATATTCATCAGAATCAATTTTAAAAGCAAAGCCAGTAAAATTTCGAATTCTACGTCTATTATTTCTATCACCGACATCTCCAAAATTTAATTTATGTAAGTTCTTAATACTTAATGATTTTTCAGCTTTCAACGAAAGTTCTAATTCCTTAAAATCACCTAACTTTGACATATTGAATAAGTAAAATATAAACAACTCACTTCATAAATAGATAATCCAGCTTCAGTGTAATCACAATATAGCCATCAGCCAGCCAACATTATTTCATTTATTAATTTTTACACACTTAAATAACGCCTTCATAACAACACTTGAAAGCTTAAGAATTAACTTTGTGGGCGTAACGTTCACATAGCACTTCTCGACACCAATTGTAGAGACTCGGGGCTTGTAATACACATTAAGCAACACTAAACAGCAATTTAGAAATTGTAGCCGAACAACATTAAATTTTAAAGTAGATTATATTGAAACTATTTACAAATATATATACAGTAATTATATGCACGAATTATAAACATCATTACAATCTTTACGTTGTTTTTGGCTGTCTTAAACCAACGCAATCAGCGTCATTATTCTGCGTTCGACAGTTCTGCTTCTCCCGCGAAAAAAAACACAACCTTCTACTAACGTACACACCATCGTTCTCCTGTATTCAGTTTAGTTCTAGTTTTTTCCCCGCTCACAATGAGCGTCTTTCGATCAGAAGTTTGTCTCTAGTACGCATGCGCGGTGACTAGTTCATGGGAAAGTAAATCAAACAGAGGAATGCGCTTTGATCGGCGCAGTTACGAAAGAAGTTTGTGGCGCTGTAAGCAGTAGGCACGCAGCTTGCTCTGGAAGCTATTAAAGAAAAAGCTTTCCCACATATATAGGCATAAAATGCATTAATATTATTAGGCCCATGATATTATTATACATATTTACTTCATTTTCAAATGTAAGCTCTGTGTTCCAGTTATCCCATAATTTTTCTAGTATGTGGTACATGGGGCATGTATCAGGGGCAACTGGACCATGTTGGGTGCAGTTACCCTAATAGTTATAAATAATTTTTTGGAGTTTCTCTTACTAGGGGAAATTGTTTTCTCCATTGTTTTTTTTTCTTTTTTTTTTTGCATGCAATAAGGAAAATTATATAATACTTCATTAAAATTACATAATAAAATTATTAAAAAACATATTAGCGGGTATCAAACCAAATTTCTTTAGCGGGATAACCAAACATTGATATTTTACGGTACCGATGAAGAACCTTACATAAGACAGTGACATTATTAGAAAATTATCGAGACTAATAAAAAAATAGTTCTGTTCGATATAAAAAACATGGTTACATTCTCTTTAGATTTATTTGATTTATCGAACTTTCACTGAAGTAAATAAAAATGAGAATGAAGCACTTACGTACCCATTTGTTCATAGATTTAACTTGTTTATTATTCTCCTAAAATACTCATATAACGTTTGCGCTTATTCCTTGTACTAAAGTACATGGGTACTTACTTATTTCTTCCGATCTTTTGTATAAATAAATCTAATAATTTCATATTTGATGTTTTTTTAGACACTTGTAGGGATATGTTTCCCTTACAGTTGATCTTATTAGTTTAGTTAATTTAACTTTAGTTGATGAATAGTTTACACGATCTGCCTATTTAATTTTTTTTAAGTTATTTACACTTTTTTAAACCGGATCTAATACCCCATAAGAAAAAAAAAAAAAAAAAAAAAAAAAAAAAAAAAAAAAAAAAAAAAAAAAAAAAAAAACGCGTGTGGAACACAGGTATAAAAATGGGGCAACTGGACCACTGAAGAAAGAAAGATGATATATATATATATATATATACTTGGAATACATAATATATATATATATATATATATATATATATATATATATATATATATATATATGTATATATATATATATATATGGCTAGTTCTGAAATTAAGTGGAAATTTCATTTTGGTAATTTGCAAAAAATAAAAGTTCAAACTGTCGCGTTTAAATTGTGTTTCCAACATTGTCTTAAGGTTTTAGAGATAAATAAATCGTGATTAGAGGTCAAGGTTAATTTTTTAAAATTAAAATTAAATTTTACTTTTCATATAAACATGGATGTGACACATTATTCCATGGAGGTGACAACCTTTAATACTAATGTTGAACATAAGTTTTATTGTATATTTACTAGATGGGAAAACATTTATGGTTGCGATATTAGGTTGCTTTATTGTTTAATAGGTATAATTTGTTATTTCAATGAAATTCAGAAAGTCAGATAACACATAAAAACAAAAACTGGATTATAATACAGGTAAAGAACACTACTCTTGAGTAACATATTAAAAGAAAACAAAGCTCAAATTTTATTTTTTTGTTAAATAACATTGCAGTTTTGATTAAATCAAAGATATAGTGTAACTAACCGATTGTTCAATTTCGGCTGTTTCAACCACACAAATTTATTTTTCATATCTTATGATTGCTGCTTACTTTTACTAAACACAAATTTGTTCTTGGATCCCGAACATCGTTGCATAAATTTACATTCTACATAAATCTTCAAATGAAGTCACATTTGCTAAATACAGATTAACAGGACCTAACTGAAATCTTATGCATGCTACCGTACATTTTTATTATTTTTTCAGAAAGGACAAGTCCAAAGATATTCTTTGACTTTTAAGAATGCTCTTTTTTTTTTTCAAATTTTTTCTCGATTTAAGTGGTCAATGCTGATCTAAATTCAAGGCATTTTCTGACTTTAAAAGAAACATTTTTTGTAAGTAAAGTCGCATGACAATATTTAATTTTTTTTTTTTTTTTTTTAGAAGATGAACTCTATGACAATAGACAATTTTTTCTTTACTCCATGTATTTAATTTATTTTTATTCAGACGAAAAACGTGAGATGTTCTACGATGAGATTTGTGTTTTGATTATGGTTTGGATATGTGTTATTCGTAGTTGCTGTGATGTGTTTGTCTAAATAAATGTTTTGTGTGTTTAAAGTATAGAAAAATAATTATCATTATTTTAACTAAAATGTTAAAAATAAATAACAATTTGGTAGCGGCGCAGTGGTTTTAAAAAGCGAATTTTCTCTGTTGATGGCACAAATAAGAAGAATAAATAAATACGAATTGTATCGAAAATAGGCCTAATGCAAGGTAAGAATTTGTTCCATTGGACCAACCGCCAATAGGAAAATTTTAAGAGGTAAGAAATTTATATGCATTTAGAAATTGTTTGGAAGATAAAGTATTTTAACTATGTGTGAATCCAATATGTTTGGAATTCCTAGAATAGAACCGTTAACAAGTAAAAACTATACATTATGGAGTATGCGAGTTGAAGCTTTAATAAAATCAAAACATTTATTTGATGTTATCAAAAATGATGAACCGGTAAAAAATAAAGGAGATCCCGATAGTTTAAAAGCGCATAAAACATGGTTAGAAAAGAATGATGAAGTTTGCGGTATAGTTATATTGACGTTGTCGGCAGATCAAATGATGACTGTTAGAGGGATTAAAAAAGCTAAGGATTTATGGAAATTACTGAAAAAGCGTTATGCGGGAATTGAAAATCAGAGAAGAATTCAATTAAAAATTAATCTTGAGAGAATAGAGAAAACGAGAGAGAAACGATTGAAGAATATTTGATAAGATCTCAAGGGATAGCTAATGAAATATTAGAACTGGGTACAGAAATTGATGAATGCGAATTAATAGGATTTATTATAGAAGGGCTTCCAAAGAAATATAGCGAAGTAACAACTGCGATATCATCAAACTCAAATCTAACTTATGAATTAATAAGAGAAACCTAGTTGAGATATGAAAGAAAATATGATAGATTTAGCGAAAACGAGTCTAAAGCATTTAAGGCTAACGAAAAGAAAAAGGTTCTATGTTTTGCTTGCGGAAATCCAAATCATATATCGCGGAATTGTTATAGTAAATCAAATATGACACACTCGCGAAACAATAGGGAATATTCGCCTAAGAAAAATTTTCAAAATTATTATAGTAATAAAGTTCAAGATGTAAGAGAATACTCACGCAATAATAATAATTATAATAAGAATAATAATGTTTCAAACAAGAAAGCAAAAGAATATACATGTTTTACAAATGAACATGCATTGCAGTCAATCGAATTCAATAGAAATGAAAGTAAAGAATCCTAAAATAATAGGGAAAAAACCTGGGTGTTAGATTCAACATGCACTTCGCATATGACACATAAAGAAGATATTGTTGTAGAAAGAAAACTTGAAGATATAGAAATTGCAACTGCTGACAGCGAGCGATCAATACAAGCGAAATATCGTGGAAATGTTCATGTTACGGCTTAAGATAAGAAAATTGGCGAAACAAAAATATAACTTACAGAGGTTCTTTGCGTACCTAATTTAAGAGAAAATTTAATGTCAGTTCCAAATTTAGTCAGAAAAGGAAAATATGCGATATTTGATAATGAAGGAGCAGCTATTTATGAAAAGAATACTGGCGAATTAACAGCTAATGGAACATTCGAAGATAATACATTTAAAATAAACTTAGCTGCACGAGAAACAGATGAAGACAGAAATGAATCTTGTTTACAGACAAATGAATCAAAGAAAGAACTGTGGCATAGAAGACTTGGGCACATAAATTAGGTATACTTACAAAGAATGTCAAGAGAAAATATTGTAAAGGGATTAGAAAAGATGAATGGTGAAGAAACAAAATGCGAAATATGCATTCAAGGAAAATTGACAACAACACCATGTAATCACGTGATAGAAGGAACAACACGCATTTTAGAAAGATTGCATGTTGATTTATGTGGACCAATGACAGTACACTCATTGGAAGGGAGTAAATATATGCTAATGGTAGTAGATGAATATAGTAGAAGATATTTTGTAGATTTTTTAAGAAGTAAAGATGAAGCAAAAGAAAGAATTATAAATATAATAGAGAGAAGAGAAAATGAAACCGGCAAGAAAGTAAATCGGTTAGATCAGATAATGGTGATGAATTTCTTAACGAAGAGCTCGTGAATTATTATAAAAGGAAGGGTATAAAGAATGAAAGAACCACAATTCATAGTCCACAAAGTAACGGGATTGCAGAAAGAGCAAATCGGACTGTTATTAATACTGCAAGAACATAGCTGATAGAAGCAAAACTACCTTTATCCTTTTGGGCCGAGGCAGTATCAACAGCTGCTTATATACATAATGTTACTCCAACAGCCACGAGAACGAAAACGCCATTAGAATTATGATCAAATACTAAACCAACTGTGAAACATATCAGAATATTTGGTTGTAAAGCTTTTTATCGCAACGATGATGTCAATAAAAAGAAATTTGATGTAAGAGCAAAACCAGCAGTGTTTATCGGATATTCAAGAGATCGGCAAGCATACAGATTGTACGATTTAAAGGGAAAGACAATACGTGAAAGCAGAGATGTAGTATTTATAGAAGAAAATATGGAATATGAAGATATAGCTAACAAGGAAGAAATGACTGATGAATTTGAATACATCAACATTACCAATAATAAAAATGTAATAGATAAACAAGAAGAGAATAATTCCGATGAAAATGAAGAAGAATTAAATCAGAAAAAAGGAAACAATTGCGTTGTCAAATGATTTGAATGATTCTGTGACAGAAGAATATGAAGTAAATGATATAATTAATGAAAATGGGGAACAGAAAGAAAAAGAAACTAATGAGAATAAGCGGTTTGAAGAACGTAGAAGATCATCACGTATTAGGAAACCGAATCCAAAGTATTTAGCAAATCTTGTGCATGAGGAAGTTCCAAAGAATTACGAAGATGTATGAAATTCTAAAGATATTGGGATAAATGAATAGAAGCAATCAAAAAGGAATTACACTCGTTAGAAGAACAGGAAACGTGGTAAGTTGTTGACAAACCAAAAGATGTGAAGGCACTGAGAAGTAAATGGATTTTTACCGTAAAAGAAAACGGCGAAAATGTAAAATATAAAGCAAGATTAGTAGCCGACGGATCAAGACTTAAATTTGAAACAAATTATCAAGAATCGTATAGTCCTGTAATGAAAACTGAATCATTTAGAACTTTGTTGGCAGTCGCAGCAATTAAAGGTTATAAAACTAGATTTTTCATCTAGAAACAGCATATCTGAATGCAGATCTAGAAACTTCTGTTTATATGAATCCACCTGAAGGTCTACAAATTGAAGGAGGGAAAATATTATTGGTAACAGGAAATTTATATGGGTTGCCAGAAGCAGGAAGATGCTGGTATGAAAAATTAGTTAATATATTTGATAAAATTGGGCTACAGCCATGCAAAGCAGATCCATGTGTGTTTTTTTAATAAAAATTATAATAAATTTATTACAGTTGGAATATATGTCGATGATGGAATAATCGTTAGTGAATCCGAAGAATTAATAAATAAATTGATACAAAAATTCAATAAAGAAGCAAAAATTAAAGAGCTGAAGAAAAACATTAAATTCCTTGGTATTGATATTGAAGAAAATAATGGAGAATTTTTGGTAGGGCAAGCTAAGTATGCAGAAATGATCTTAGAAAGATTTGATATGGAAAATTGTAAAAGTGTGAAAACCCCTGGTGTTTCTGGAATAAAATTAGATTAATATGAAAGTGAAAATAAAATTGATGAAACATTATATCTAGAAATGCTTGGAAGTATAGGATATCTAGTAAGAGGAACAAGGCCAAATTTAGCTTTCACTTTAAGTAATTTGTCTGAATATGCAAAAGATCCTAGAGAAATTCATTTACAAGCAGTGAAGAGAGTTTTGCGGTACATTCAAGGCACTAAAAACTACAAACTTCGAATAAAAAATAAAAGGGCCAATTATCACTTTGCTCTGAGGCTGGCTGGTGTACTACACGAGATTCAAAATCATTTGGTGGCTATATCGTAAAGATAAGAGAATCACTGATTGAATGGAGAAGTAATAAACAGAAACTGGTTGCGCTTTCTACAATGGAATCTGAACTTTTAAGTTTATGTGATGCAGTTTGTGAAGGAAAATGGTTAATGGGCCTCTTGGAAGAGTTAAATGAAGAAGAAATGGTGAAGCGTCCAATAGAAATCAGTACTGATAGTCAATCTGTAATTGATTGGATTAAAACCGCAAGAGTGAATAATCGCAACAAACATATAGGTAGAAAATATCATTTTGTAAAAGATGAAAGAACGAAAGGAGAAATTGAAACAAAATATGTAAATTCGTCTGAACTGAAGGCAGATATAATGAATTTGAGTTATGATGTCATGAAAAAACATATTACAAGTCTAGGAATTGCTGAGGATTATTGACATGCGAAAGGAGGAATTTGTAAGTAAAGTCGCATGACAATATTTAAATTATTTTTTTTTAGAAGATGAACTCTTGGACAATGGACAATTTTTTCTTTACTCCATGTATTTAATTTATTTTTATTCAGACGAAAAACGTGAGGTGTTCTACGATGAGATTTATGTTTTGATTATGGTTTGGATATGTGATATTCGTAGTTGCTGTGATGTGTTTGTCTAAATAAATGTTTTGTGTGTTTAACGAAGTTATGCTTATAGTAAAATAATTACCATTATTTTAACTAAAATGTTAAAAATAAATAACTTTTTTACCTTTCAATATTTTTTGTACCTTCTCTTTTTCCCTTTACTTATGATGCGTTGATATCTTTCACTAGAATAGTTTTAACACAATTATTATAATTATTATAATCTAGTGTATTATTCTAATTATTCACAATTATTCTAATCTAGTGTAATTTCGTAACCAGCGATTTCTGGAGTTCCATTACCTGAGATTTATTCTGTTGAGCTGAACCAGGTTTCAGACCAGATGCTATAATCATCAAGGTTAGCTGGGTGAAAAAGTTCCACCAGATTCGTCCGGGATAGTTCAGATGGCAGAGCACTGGCGGCTTCAGCCAGGAGATCCCTGGTTCGAATCCTGGTCCGGACATTTTTCGCCCAGTTGGAAATTTACATCTGGTTGATATCTTTACTTATAATAATCTTTTTCTCTTTTATATTTCAACTTTTCATAAAGCTTTAAAGCTCTTTTTCAAGCAATTTTATTCTTTAGTATACCTTTGTTTTGTTTCTGTTAACAATTTTTCGACCACTTTTTACCCGACTGGTACCTGCTCTTCCTAGCACATCTTTAACATTTGCATTAGGATTGTTTATAATTTCTGGATCATCATCTGCTTCTGGTGTAGTAGAATTTAAAAGAGCTTTCAGTAATTTTTCTTTATTTGCTTTCTTCTCTCGACTTTTCCTTGTTTTTTGTACCCAATTCTTTATTTGTGCACGCTTCTGTCGTTCACTAATTTGAGAAATAGCTTTTATTCCTTCTTTTTCTTACATTCCTCATGAAATTCTGGATTTTCTTTAATTTTATCCAGTGGTAGGATTCAAATAATTTAAAAACCGGTTCGCTGCCCGAATGATTTTTGATGCATAAACATGAAATGAAAATGAAGCATCACACACAGATTATGAAACACTTTCCAATATTATAAGAGTATTGTTAAAAAAAAAAAAAAGAACTTTGATTTTTTGGTATAGAAAAAAATAATTTTGAAACATGTTTGCCTATAAAAGGGCATAATTTATTTTATAAATGGTCGGCAATCATGAAACTCTGATCAAAATGTCTACCAGGAAATGCATCATAACAGCATAGTAATACAATAAAGATAACACAAAAATAGCTGAAATGTAAACCTAAGAATTAACCCATTTCGATGATCTAAATTAGAAAACACTTAGATATTAAAAACACTAACTGTAGAAGGAGCTGGAGATATTGCTCAAGCCTCTAATCTCACGAGAATACTAACTCACTGAATATCAAGCATTCCTATTCATATCCTTGCTTTGGTTATAAATGGTTGTAACTTTTTCAAGGATAATCTCAATAAATTGGCTCTTTTCAGTAGTAAGTTCATGATTTATGGATTTTTTCAATGCCTGTTTTATACTAGGTTTCGCCACCAAAGTCGCAAATTTCACCAAGATATTCTTCAATGCCGTCTTCTATAATTAATTCCAAATGACTCTGAAGCTATTTTTGTAATAACAATAAGACGCACGTGGAGAAGATATATTATAGAAATTGTGTATCAGTAATAAAATTTAGCCCAGTTTAAAAACATGTAAAATATTTTAAAAACTTTTTATTACATTAACTGCTCATGGATAACAATTTAAGATGAAATGCATCAGCACGCTATACATTTTCAGATTGAAACCAGCAAAAATAAATCCGAATTGTTTTGGAAATCCTATACTGTAAAGAACTTTATTATGATGTTGAAAAGTTTTAAAAAGATATCCTAAAAGGTAAATTTCATATATATTATTTCCTATTGTTAATACATAACACATAATTAATAACACAATAAAGGATGTAAAAAAAACTATGCTATAGTACACAAAACAATACTGAAATATTAAATAGCTTGTAGTATTTAAGATATTTACATATAGCTTCTTGATAAGCGTCTTCAATTTCAATTTACCTTCTTTTTATTCGAACATTATCTGATGTATATTTCTTTCTTAACATAATCTGCACTATAAAATTAGGAACCCATTATTTAGAGGTAGGCCAATTAGACTAATCGTTATTATGTTTGATACATTAGAGATACCTAGTCGATTTCTCTCCTCTGACCATATAATGTTTATCTTTGAAAAGCCCTTTTCCATTTCTGCTTAACCTGCAGTTTTTGTTCTGACAATATTTTTAGCCTTTTGAATATTTTAAAAACTCAATGATTTTAGAAAAATATTTAAAATGTAGTAAAAACATAATCGATAATCATATTAATATAAGTGCATTAAATATAAATAATATTTCTTCAGCTGTTTTTCATGGAAGTATTACTTCTCCAATATTCCAGTAATCTGACGGGGGTAAAATGTAGGTCATTCCTATATTCAAATTGACTACAAAACATTTATGATCTTCTAATTTTTTTTTCAAGTGTCTGAAGTAATAAAACATTCACCGTCTTTCTTTTGAATGGACTTTTTTATTCCGAAGCATTTCAAACGCTTTAGCAATTTTTATCATAAGTTTTCATCCTTTATTATGCTTATATTTCTTGTTCCCAGTGCTTTTGAAACACAACAATTTCATTTAAAATATACAATCACGAAGGAAATATCGGTTATAAAATATCCTTCTTACCGCTGACCATGAACTGATTCCTAAATTGTTAAATTTTGAACATATACTTCTAATTTAACATTTTTTCAAATGGTGTTCTTCATCATCTTAGAGACCGTTTTACTTTAGAAAAAGTTTACAAAATAAATTTTTATGTGATCTTTTGGGTCTTATAATATATTTAGAAAATATTATCCATGCTATAAAAAGTGAGGCAAATTTTCGCATGACTTTTCGAGTTATGATATTTAGAATTTTTACCATTTCTTCGTTCGAAAAACCAGGCAGACAACGCTGGAATTTCGTAAAATAAAAATTAATCATGACTCGGCAAGTTTAGACCATAGCATGTTTTTTTTTTATTTATTAAATCATGGAAAATGTTTTCTAAATATAACTTCTAGGATTCAGGTATCTTATAAAAATTTAAAATTTACATCTACGATAACTACATAGATTCAAATGACCTCTAAGATACGAAAAAATATTTTTTTTTAAAAATGCAGGTGGAAGTATACCAGTAAATCTAACGATTTAAATATTCATTAGTGATAACAGGGAACAGGGCCCTCACTAAGGAGAATGACGGAGTAAGCCTCCACCCCCTAAACGTTCGTGAATTTCAGTTACACGTGGCAAATTGACAAACTTAGTTTACAAAATTGTTTAAAACTTTAATAAAAAATAATAATAGGATTTCTATTTCTGATAGACTTGGCAAAAGTTATATATTATTAAGCTTTTTACAAATAAGATCTATATTACATTTTTTATTATTGTAACTTGGCAAAATTATAAAACTGGTCGGCAAACATCGAAAACGATTTGTTTGCTTCTCAATGAGTTGGCAAATACTGAAATTTGACTTGCCAATTTAATGTCCTCTCCCCCTCCCCCAATAAAAAGTCTTAGCGATGGCCCTGACAGGGTACATTCCATATATTTTCAAAAGAATCAGCCAAAGCAAAGTACCTTTTTATTCGAATATAAGTAGTTATGTAGCATTGAATAAACATGCTACATAGCTAAAGTTAGCATTAGGCTGCCGATTTAGATCACGAAATATTTCAAATCTTCAAAATTTCAAGTAAAATTAGCTTCTTACAGGACTGATGAAGAAAAAATATATTTTGCAGATGAAACATTATTTTATTAAATGAAACAACTCAGAACATGTCAAGGTATTATGTTTAGAAAACGCTGTTGTGCAGATAAACATTTAAAGAAAGTAAATTAATGTAAATGCGAGTTTCATTTAACAACCGGTTCGCCGATCTCAAAACAAATTAACAACCGGTTCTACCGAACCGATGGGAACCGGCTGAATCCCATCACTGATTTTATCCCTTCTTTTCTGCTCTGCTTCTCGTTTGTGTTTTCTTTTCTTTTCTACGGAAAACTTTTTGCTTTTTGCTCGATCAATGATAACTAAAAAATGTTTAAAAATATTAACGTGCAATTAGATAAAAATAAGTAGATTAATAGATAAATAGAAAATACGGCGTTTTAAATATACGACTGTAGAATACTCTAGTGTGGCCATATTATTTAAATATATTAAATATTAAACAAACATTTTGTGTTTTATTTTAAGTTATCAAATTGGCTAGCAGAGAAAAACTGAAAATTTAAATTTAGTTCTATTTTTATTATTAATTTTTTTAAGTTTAGGAAATTAGAAATTCAATAAGAGGCTTTAAAGTAAAGTTTAATTAAATAAAAAAAAAAATAACTTGTATTGAAGGAAATACTGAAAGTTATTAATAAATCAAACTTATACAAAATTAAATATTTTAGAGTTAAAATTTTTCAGTTTCAAAAAATATTTTTTAATTATTAAAAAAATTATCCCTAAAATAAAAATATAGGTTAAATAATTAAAAATATACTTGAAGCATCCTTAAATATTGTTTGCATTAATAAATATCATACCCATGGGCCAATGTCACCTCCATGATACAAGAATGGCATGGAGGTGACATCTATGGAGGTGACATTTCTGAGATTAGGCCTACTATTTTCTAAACTATGCACAACATTAACATAATGCTACTTGGATACAAAATTAAATAAAGCAATTTAAAGCTACTTATCAACAGAATTCTGCTATTTTTAAAACTGACAAAATTAAGAGGCCATGGAGTTGACATCCAATTAAAGTACACTATGGTAATGAAAAGTTTTTAATTAAAACTAGATGAAGTAACAACTTACCATGCTTCAGAAATGTTCCATCCGATAAGTAGCTACCTGTAGTTAATTTTTATTCCAAGTTCTAGATTTTGCTGCCACCTAGTAGATTTTTAAATAACTATAACTGATATGTCATGGAAGTAGCTATAATTCTGGGAACAGAAGCATCTTGGTCTGTAATTTTTTTTAAAATATAAAATTTTCTTTTAAAAAGTAAGTAAAGTATATCCATTAATTAACTTAATATATTTTACAAGGTTCTTTTCGTTTATCTTATCTTATGGGATACATTCATATTGTATACTAAATACAAGCATGGAAGGACATACCATGGAGGTGACATTTTGTATAACTTTAATTTTATTAAAATAGTTTTAAATTTCAAATTTATTTTAAAGTAATTTTTAATACAAGTTTTAGATGAGCCATCACAGATTATCTATTTAGTTGAACAATTATTTGCGTAAAAGTACAAAAAAATTGATTGGGACTCAAATTTCCACTTAATTTCAGAACTACCCATATATTGTTTTTAGACATTAAAATGTAATTTCAAAAATTTCTGTCAGACTTAATTTCAAATGAACCTGATGCTCCTGGAATCATATTTGCCAGAATCTCCATTGTCTTTTTGTAAAATCATGACCCGGTTGCTCCACTTAACCTTAATACCCTGCTGTTCATTTTTAATATAAGGAAGAAAAGTGTACAGCTTTAACAGAAAAACATCGAACTGTTAAGGAAATATGAGCATTGAAATATTTGTAATAAAACTACATACCTTTATCAAGAATAACATGCCAGAAATTATGAATATTAACTATTTAACACTTTAGCCCTAATACTCTCGACCAATAAAAAAAATAAAAATTAAAATTAAAAAATTTAAAAAAATTATCATTAAAATTTCTTGCGCTTTAAATAATAGATTGTATATTTGTAAAAAAAAAAAAATCAGCTTTAATTTTATATATATTTTAATTTAAAATTATTTATTGAAAAATTGCTTTATTTTTAACAAGATGGAAATAAAAAGAAATAATGAAATGGTTACTATCCAAACGACTAATCACGCTCCAATTAAAATACCTGTAATCTTCTAATCTTTTATTTACCTGTCTGCTTAATACCTGTACTCTAAATTTATTCTATTTAAAAGATATAATTAAAGTTATGTACGTTCCTTTTTTTTTTTTTTTTTTACAACTATATACACAAATTAATATTTTACACTTTTTTGTTGTCTCTAAAATGTTAGAATATTATCCATAAACTACACGCATGCAGGATCATTTGCTCCCACAAATTCTTAGATCATAAATTAATTCTATTAATTCAATCTAATTTATTAACAGCAATTAGCACTGTCTTATAATTATCCCATCTCTTTTATATCTGCATGGCTCAAATCTTAATATTCCTTTTTTTCTACTTCTTACCAGTATAGGCATTTAATATTTAAAAAAAAAAAACTAAAAAATCGAAAACACTATTATGGAGGGTGGGATGTGGATTGCTGAAAAAATTATTAAAAGCATACACACAAAAAATTATATGTATGTATATTTAATATATATGTATATATTATTATTAAAAAAAGTTATGGTGTATGTGTATGTTTTTTCATACATTATACACTAAAAACATAAAAAACATAAAAAATAAAAATACCATTATGGAGGGTTGAGGTCGGGAATGCTAAAAAAAAAGTTTAAAACCTTATATGTTTTTATGTGTGTGAGCGTGTATAAGTGTATGTATATATGCTTATATATTGTATGGACATATAATAATAAAAAAAAGAAAAAAAAATGTGGGGTATCATGCATTTAACATAATATTTTCACATATTGCATCATCATTTAAGGATATATTTTACTATCTCAATATTCCTCATTGCTTTTTTAATTTTCACATTTATTTACAAGGTTAAATTTTACTATCTCAAATATTCCTCGTCTTTTTAAAATGTTATTTATATTCTCATTTTTTTTTATATTATAATTTTTTGTCTTTAAAACATTATTTTAATCAATTGCCCTTTTATTCATTTTTATATAATTCTTTCTTTCTTTCTTTATTTATTTGCAATAATTTATTCCCTTTCTTTATTTTATTTTGTATTCACTCAGTACTTATTAATTTTATTCCTATTTTTATTCATTCTAGTTTAACTAAAAGTCTTTTCTTGATTTCTTCAATCATTTCCATTCCTTTAATTTTTAATTTTAATTTTTTTTGGACTTCAGATGGCAACTCTAAACATTATTGTTATTAATCCAGTTCCAATCTATTTTCTGTAATGTTTGCGTTATAAGTAGCTAAATTTTGTCATTTTCGGCTTAATGCCGACAAAATTGGATGAAATAACGCATCTTCTATGAATGAACTCGCAAGCTCCTCTGATGATTCTGTGAGTCTTTCTTAATTTCTTATTTTACATACTGGTTTCATATGTTCATTTCTAAATCATCTTTAGAACTTTATCAATTTATTCATATATTTGTGATTTCAAATTTATTATATATATATATATATTGTGTATTTCAAGTACTGAAGATGTTCATAAACGTGCATAAGTGTTTTTGAGGTATACCTCCACAAAGAAAGTTCTAAAAATTCAAACGTGATTGTGAATATATAAGAATACATCTACATGTGATAAGAATTTGAAAAATATCAATACGAATATTTAAAATGAGTTTTATTTCGAAGATCTGATATCTACTCATTTTCGTAAAAGTATTCTAATTAATGGTTACAATATTTCTTTTTTTATTATTGCTCTTATAGGGGGAAATGATTTTCCTCGATTGCACTGATTAGGACAAAATTTTCCTTTTTAACACTTTCCAACAAAGTTGAAAAGTGTTTATGCATTTGGTTTGTCTTGCCGTCTGGCCGTCTGTCCACGCTTTAACTCCCGTAAATATACTCGGGTTCTTATGCAATTGATAGTTCATATTTAAGGTCAACTAACAATGTTTGGTATTGCACATGAAGTATGTGGGATTAATATTTCATTTACAGGGACACTCAAAAGTATTCCATTACATACGGTATATGGAAGAAAATCGTTTGCAGAGTATTTTAATGACATTACGCTATTTCAAATGCATTGATACTTATATAAATCACTGAATTTCCCTACAAGATGATTACGACAGAATAGGGTATTAAGTAGACGCTCGATTTTACGAACTCGGGGGGACTCATAAAATGTGTTCGTAAAATCTAAAGTTCGTAAAAGGGAGTAACATTAGTTCAATGGGATGATGGTTGGGACCAGTAAATGAGTTCGTAAAAATGAAGAGTTCGTGAAAAAGGGGTTCGTAAAATCGAGCGCCTACTGTATCATTTGTCGTGCATTTACTGGGACACACAAAAGAAAACGGTTACAATACCATCTTTGAGTAATACTTGCTGAAGTGCGTTTTCAATTTCGGCTTGCGCTTTTAAATTTAACTGTTTTAATCCTATACAGTGGTGCTCAAAGAATTCGGATAATTTTTCGATTGTAGATGGGAACTGCTGAAATTGGGTTTTCAAATATGTTATGAGTTTCCATATGTTTGAATTAGACATAATATTTTAACTTATTAAACTATGAAGTTTTGTTACATTATTCTCAATGTGTTGGAAAGCGTTTTATAATCTATGCCTGAAGCATAATTTTTCTTTCTTGTTTGTTTATATCCAGGAACAAATATCGTTTTCATTTTAAATTCGTAATCATGTTTAAAAATTACCAAAATATAGATATATATTTTTTTAAATAGTCATCAAGAAAATCTGAAACACAATATTGTTTTTTTCCCTTTAAGTCATCTCCCAAATTGCAGAAACTTTGTCATTTTTTTTCAAGTAAGTTTAGTCTTTCTTCTAATCTGTATAAGTACAAACAAAACAAATGTTTCTGATACTTCACAGAAGGCAAACAGACAGGCCCATGATATTTGACAAAAACTTTTTTATTCAGCTATGCTATAAAGTACGTATTTCACAGTAACGCAGAAAGGAAGCAGCATTGAGTGTGGGCAGTATATTGGTGTATAGCAGTATAACTGAAGGCAAAATCAGCATACTAAAATGTTATTCCTGTGATGTTATTAGGTTGGAATGGGATACAAAACCAAAGCTTATTTTTTAAATATCTCTTTAAAAAAATAATGTCTTTGACATATTTCCTCCCTGCATACTTTTTAGAAATTTCTCCCCTTCCCCTTTCTTTAACTGCAAAAGTATTTATAAGTATATACTTGATTTTATTTGGAATGTTAAAATCTGTATTTTAGCTAATAATATTCTCTGTGATTCTAAGGCATGAAATATTAACTTAAACTTATATTTTACAAACATTTTTCAACTAAAAAATAAAGAGATATTTTTCAAAAAATAATTATTTTTAAAATATTAATTTCCCTAGGAGAAACATTTAAAATAAGAATGCGTCTAATGAGCATAGGTTAAACATAAGTGAAGAGAGTTTCAGATCACACTAAACAACACCTTTAACCCTTTGCACTAGAGATGTGATTCTTATTCACCACTAAATGCAGTGAGCCAACACAAAAGGTCTGTCTCACAATTTCATGTATCGCAGCAACCTGAGAAAAGACTATCACTCACCACTCAATGTATTGCGTTAACTCGAGAATTGATTATCAGTTACCACTTAATGTTTTGCCGGAACTCGAGAGGTGACTGACTGTACTAGAGCCCTTGGCGGTTCTTGGTACTAAAATATTAATTTAAATAATAGATGATAAGTATTAAATATTCCTAAGTAAATATACTATAAACCTATATTTAGGTATTAAGTAAATTAGGTTTAATAATAAATATATTCATGTAATAAATAAATTTCTGTGTTCGCTTTACGCTATAAAATAAATGTAAATCTACAAATCTAGTTTTTGAACAAGCCTCAGAAATCTATGTGTTTACTAAAATTTTATCTATACACTGTAAAGAAAAAAAAAATGGAAATCTGCAAACTTGGGTTTGTAAAGCTACAGAAATCTGTATACTTACTAGAATTTTGTCGATATCCCTGGTTAATTACATGATTTTTTTTGTTGCAGTTACATAAAAATTTCTATGCATCCCAGTTTCCTAAAAAATTCTTAGTAACTATACATATTTCTTTTATCTCCAGTCGAAGAAAATATTGTATTGGAAATTTTTTTCGACTTCAGGTTTTCGTCGGATTTGCACGTTTTAGGGGTCAGAGATCACAAAAAAAAAACATGTTTATAGAATATGTATGTCTGTCGTGTGTCCTTGTATCAGTAAGTCCGTGTGTCTGTCGCCATTGTACCATCAAAAAGTCTATGAGGTTATGCATATAACTGAACTTTTTTTTTAGCTTTGGCTATAGAAAGCAGAAGATGTTTCCTTGATTTGGAGAAATTCCGACAGAAGGGGAGCGGTGTAATAGTGTTTACCACGTGTTTGGCACCAAGCACGCAAGGCAGACGGGGATATTATCACAGTACCAGATCAAGACAATATTTTCCATTTTTTTTATTTTCTGGTGTAATATAACTTAAAATAAGCCTCTTAAAATACAACGGAAGTGGTATTAGTTCTTGTCTGATGTACCACTTCACTTTCGGCTGCCCTGGATCATTAAATTTCCGTATTTCTACTCTTGAATGAAACATATATTTTGTTCATAGGATTTACTCGATCGCATCTCTGAGGATAAAAAAATTGGGCATCACATACATGTATAATATCGCGTTTCGGTCATCGTTAACGTATCTGTAAACAACTACATCCACAACAGTATTATATTTTAAAAGTTTTGGAACAGTTTTTCGCAAAGGTTTAAATGTGCTACTTTCATGTATTTTTTTTTTTTTATGTTTTCCCATATATGCATACGTTATTTAAATAAAGAAAAACAAATTAATATTTAATAGCATTTCTGATATACCTTACTGCAGACCGAAATCTGAAATAACTTGAAAACAAAAATAAGTATGTAATATGCAAATAGTTGTAATATTGATCATAGATTTTTACATTTGATTTTTTTAATTAATTGTTTAATTATTATTTTTTTTAAATAACCGAACTTTAAATTTGAGAAGTTTCTCAGAAGTAACGTGATTACAAATAATAAACTAGTTGGATGTGCCAATCTCAAAATTTTCTTCTATCGCATGCCAATATTTGATTATAATTAGTTTTATTAGTATTTTCATTAGAATTAAGCATAACTTCATACACTTTTCAATGGTACAATATTGAAAATTGCACGAAAATCGCTATTACAGCGCCTCCTTCCGGCGGAATATTTCCAAATTCAGGGAGGACCTTCTTGCCATGGCCAAAAACATACACAAAAAATTTGGTACAATTCTATGCATAACTTCATACAATTTTCGATGGTACAATATTCAAAATATCAAAAATCGCACAGAAATCATTAATACAGCGCCCCTTACAGGTGGATTTTTTCCAAATTCAGGAAGACCTTCTTGCCATTACCAAAAACTTACACAACAAATTTGGTTCAATTCTATGCATTACTTCATACACGTTTCGATGGTACAGTATTCAAAATGTACAAAAATCGCTATTACAGTGCCCCCTACCGGCGGAATGTTTCAAAATTCAGGGAGGACCTTCTTTCTATGGCCGCAAACATACACAAGAAATTTGGTTCAATTCTATGTATAAATTCATACACTTTTCGATGGCACAATATTAAAAATACACAAAAATCGCTATTACTGCACTGCCTATCGGCAGATTTTCCCCAAATTAATGGAGGACCTGCTTGCCATGCCAAAAACTTAAAAAAACAAATGGGTTTAATTCTATGCATAACTTCATACAAGTTTTCATGGTACAATGGCGACACATGGACAAAAGGGACAGACAGACATTTTGTGATCTCTGACCCCTAAATCATGTAAATCCGTCGAAAACCGAAAGTCGAAAAAATTTAGATTACAATACTTTCTTCTATTGAAGATAGAAAAAGTAATAAAAATATTTACAATAGGCTTTTCATATCATTTTTTAGAACAGCATATATATATTCTTTTATAATTAGAGTTAACTATACAGTAGTTGGATGTGATAATCCCAAAACTTTCCTCTATCTCACATATTTTAATATTTCAAAATGTTGTTACAAATGTCAATATCTCAATTTTATTAGATCAATACTATAGAAACTTTGACTTTCATCTTAAATTTCTGCTTCAATCAATTAATTGGAGTAAAATCGAGTTAATCTCGATCATGATATTTATTAAAATCAAAAGTTTTCCGTTATTCTGTTGTATATTAGCTGTTCGGGAATATATGGGAAATACCCGCCTCTTCAGCACTCGTAGGTGTACAGTAAAATTACGAAAAATGAAGAAAATTACACAAAAATTGCTATTATAGTGCTTCCTTTCGGCAGAATATTTCCAAATTCAGGGAGGACCTGCTTGCCATGGCCAAATACATAACAAAAAAATTGGTTTAATTCTATGCATAATTTCATACACTTTTCAATGCTACTATACTGAACATTGCACAAAAATTGATAATTACAGCGCCCCTCCCGGTGATCGCTATTACAACGCCCATTCCAGCGGAAATTTTTCAAACTTCAAGGAGGACCTTCTTGCCATGATCAAAAACCTAGACAAAAAATTTGGTTCAATTCTATGCATAACTTCATACAGTTTTCGATGATACAATATTCAAAATGGCACAAAAATTGCTAGTAAAGCGTCTCCTTCCGGCGGATTTTTTCAAAATTAATGAAGGACCTGCTTGCCATGGCCAAAAACTAAAAAAAATTGGTTTAATCCTATGCATACCTTCATACAGTTTCTGATGGTACAATGGCAACAGACACACGGACAGACGGACAAACGGGCAGACAGACATTTTCTATAAACATGTTTTTTGAAACCTCTGACCCCTAAATCGTGTAAATTCGCATAAAACCGGAAGTCGGAAAAAATTTCGATAGCAATACTTTCTTCTATTGAATATACAAGAACGTAAAAAACGGAGAATTTTAAAAACATGAAATTTCTAAAAGCCTCTATAAAACAACTATGTTTCCGTTAAAATATTCATTTAAATGTTTAAATAACAGTAGTTTTAAAAGAATTTTTTACTTATATGTTTTAAAAGGGTAAAACCCCCTTTTTTTATTAAATTGTTAAGATATTATTTTTCTAACATCTTATAATTTACGATTTTATGAGAAAAAAAGTTTCATTTTCGTTCTAAATTATTGTAAATATTGAAAAACTTATCGATGAAGCCTTCTAAAGTACTTGTGTCGAAAACCAGAAATCTTCGGAATGATCGATTTTAGCTTAAACTGAGATTTTTTTTTTTTTTTTTTGAAACACATGGCTATGGTACATTAAAAAAATGTTTATCGAATTCCTATTTTGTAGAAGAAATGTTCAGCAAATATCTATTGATTTAGTGTTTGAAAATTGCCTTTTATTTTTTAAACAAATTACTATCAGGAGAAGTCGAAAAGCGTATTGGTGAATATATATAAAATGTACAAACCGCTTTAAATATTTTAGTATTTATTTAAAATAACCAAAATTGTATTTTAAGGAAAAATATATTTGTCTTTGCTAATTAAATAAGTAAGCCACATACTGTAGTGAATTATTTAAAAGTACGTAACAAAATAATTCATTAACTTTAAAAACTCATTAATATAAAAGATTATTAGTTCTAAAAATGAAAAAAGAATGTTTTTTTTTGTAAGAGGATCAGTTCCTTGTATAACGAAAATATCCATAAGAGTTAATTATCTGAATATGTTTAAAAAATATTAATTAGTAAACGAAATGTCTACAGATTGCTCAACTTCTGATAATATTTAATTTTGGCACAAAATTTAAGATAATCCTATACTAAAAGTCAGTAATAATACTTAAATCTATAATTAGGCATTTGAAACAAACTTGTGAAAAATGTCTTTATAAACTGTCCATTTTTCATCATAAATTTAGGGTATTCCCTATTTATTCTGAGTCTTCGCAAATAATCTGATATTTATTATCTTTTCTTATTGTAGGATTTTTCTCAATTATAGATATTTACCAACAAATCCCCATACATTAAATAGGACTGACAATGATAAATAAAGTTAGTTATACAAAATATTTAGCAATATGCATTTTGGTCAATACGGATTGAAGATTTTATTTTGCATTATTATAATAGTCCCCGTGCCAGGTGCAAATTTCGTCAGTTATTTCCTCTCGGCCGATAATTTGTAAAATGCTTCAGAGAGTTGTATCATGAAGCTTCGTGAACGTCAGCTGCGGTTCCGTGGGTGGGTTGAGCAGTGGTAACAACCCAAACATGTAAAAAAAAAAATAGTCATTTCCTCCCGGTTGAAAATTTGTCAAATTATAGATAACCCAGTATCTTGAAGAAAAATAAAAGTCAGCTGATTATAGAGTGGTGGGTTATTCGTCAGCTGGTCACACGAACATGAAAAAAATATACAGTGCGCAAAGGAAAGTCCCTTTAACCATAAATACTTGCGAACGGAGAGAGCTACAGCTATGGAAGTGAGGTAACGGTATAGTAAAGTGACTACGCCCTATTTAATGCAAAAGACGGAAGCGCCCCCTAGTGGCGAAATTTGGAAGATAGCTACTGAAAACCGTAAACGAAAAGAAATAGATCAAAACTTCCAGTTAGAAAGTTTTAGAGCATCAATTAATTAGTACGAAACGACATTTGGTTCACACGGATAAGATAAATCGTCGCCAGTATACCCAAAAATATCCAAAATCGATGAGCGACGATTCTACTTTGTATATTCACATTCCGTAAATGTAGCAGTGCACAATTTCAGATTGTGATGTTGTACTGCGCTGTAATGTCTGTAAAAATTTAATTTCCAATGTATTTAAAATTTTAGATTACCCTTTTAAGGGGCAGAAGAATTCTGTTCGTAAACTGATGAAGTAATTTACTGACACCAGAATATTCAAAAGAATTTCTTAGAAAATAAAAACCCGTAATTTTCACTAGAAAAGCAAAATTTTATTCTTGCTGCAATTTGTCAGTTTTGGAATTAAAATTAGGTGGTTAGACCGTCTAGACACGGCCCTTGAAAGGGTCTATGTCGTCGTATTGAAGAGACGAGCAATAGACGTTCCATGCTGAGAAATGTGGCACGTAGAATTGCTCTCAAGAATACAAACGTGCATCGGGAGCAATGGCGAACTTTTCGAACATATTGAATATTAACTTTTTATCACTGTGAGAAAGTTTGTCTTTTTTGTTTTTTATGTGATGTTATCAAAATGTACTGAGATAAGCACATATTTATACGATAAATTGTGCGTATTTCTTCATACTTCTGGCTATTCCATTCAAACGTTTACACGAAATATAGTGCATCGATTTTGGGCATTTTTGGGTATACAGGCGACGATTTATATTATCCGTGTGAACCAAATGTCATTTAAATTATTTAAAAACAACGTTTGAACACACAATAAAATAAGTTGACTGATCCTACGTATACGTTTCGTGAGTACTATGGACTCACATCCTCAGTGTAAAAACTTTAAAAACAATATCCCCCCCAACTACATGTACGATGAAAACCCAGATGTCAAAACAAAATACCAAAAGACTATCAAGTTCGAACAGCCAATGAAATTAATGCGGAAGTGAAGTGTCGTGACACAGCAAATCCACCCAGAAAGTTGAGATGTATGGTGTACTAGATAAATCATTAACCAAGGAGTCTTTAAATTTATGGATATGAACCGCCTCAAAAAAGTCCAAATCCAGACGAGTAATGCATTTCTTGATAATGGTAGCTGAATCAAAATCAAAATTATGTCCCTCCCCCCAGCAATGAGAGGCGATAGAAGATTTCTGTAATTCTTTTTTCTGTACATAGTTACTGTGTTCATTGACTCTGTAACGGAGTTTTCGTTTAGTTTGTCCAATGTAGGCTAAACCACATTGGCATTGAATGTTGTAGACTCCCCAATAATTATGAGGAGGAATTTGATCCTTAAGTTGCGAAAATGTCAATTTATTAACTGGTTTAAAAACCACATTGAAATCATAATGCCTTAAGATATTAGCCATCTTAAAGCTAATGCTATTATAAAATGGTAAAATTATAAGGTTAGAAATGGAAACCGCAGTAAGAGGAGAATCAAGATTATTAACACATTTATTAAGACTATGAGAAATTAAATTATTGATATAGGATAAACTGAAACCTCGATCAATAGCCACAGGTCTAATATAATTTAATTCTGTAATCAGTGAATTATTATCTGAACAAATTAAGCGAGCTCTATTAATCAAATAAAGAAAAGCCGAAGCTTTTAGGGAACGGGGGTGACATGAATTGAAATGGGGGGGGGGGGTTGTGAAAGCAAAAGGTTTACGGTAGACACCCCCCCCCCCCCCATTTCAATTCATGTCACCCGCCTTCCCAAAAATCTTCGGCTTTTCTTTATTTGATTAATAGAGCTCGCTTAATTTGTTCAGATAATAATTCACTCTTTACAGAATTAAATTATATTAGATCTGTGGCTATTGATCGAGGTTTCAGTTTATCCTATATCAATAATTTAATTTCTCATAATCTTAATAAATGTGTTAATAATCTTGATTCTCCTGTTACTGCGGTTTCCATTTCTAACCTTATAATTTTACCATTTTATAATAGCATTAGCTTTAAGATGGCTAATATCTTAAAGCATTATGATTTCAATGTGGTTTTTAAACCAGTTAATAAATTGACATTTTCGCAATTTAAGGATCCAATTCCTCCTCATAATTATTGGGGAGTCTACAGCATTCAATGCCAATGTGGTTTAGCCTTCATTGGACAAACTAAACGAAAACTCCGTTACAGAGTCAATGAACACAGAAACTATGTAAAGAAAAAATAATTACAGAAATCTTCTATCGCCTCTCATTGCTGGGGGGAGGGACATAATTTTGATTTTGATTGAGCTACCATTATCAAGAAATGTATTACTCCTCTGGCGGTTCATATCCATAAAATTAAAGACCCCTTGGTTAATGATTTATCTAGTACACCATACATCTCAACTTTCTGGGTGGATTTGCTGTGTCACGACACTTCACTTCCGCATTAATTTCATTGGCTGTTCGAACTTGATAGTCTTTTGGTATTTTGTTTTGACATTTGGGTTTCCATCGTACATGTAGTTGGGGGATATTGTTTTTAAAGTTTTTACACTGAGGATGTGAGTCCATAGTACTCACGAAACGTATACGTATGATCAAATAAACTTATTTTATTGTGTGTTCAAACGTTGTTTTTAAATAATTTATATTTCCACACAAGTTCTGTACTTACTATATTTTGGTTGCAACGGACCTATTTGGGGTTTTTATCATGTCTAATCTTAATCGTTTTTACAAACTTAGATTAAGACGTGAAAAGGTTTTAAATCATTTGAACTTTTTATGTAGTTGTAAACGTCGTGGTGTTGTTCCTGGTTTTATTCGCTTGGGTTTTAAACTTCAATTAACTAAACGTCTTTCGAAATCTTTACACACTTGTAAGTTAATGCTACTTCGCGCCATTATTCAGGATACTCGTAGTAAACTCGCTTTTATTGAAAAAGAGCTTTTTCATTTACATCTTTCTCTTGGAAACTCAGTGTCAAATTTTGACACACTTGATCGGTTATCATGGTACCGGTCTGTCAAGTTCTCTGCTTTTCATAAACTTTCGTTAGTAAAAAAACTTTCCAATTTACTCCCTCTTACTGCTACATCCCCTCCTTGGCTTCCAGAAGTGAATAATAATACTATTGTAAACATTTCAACTTCACAACTGTCACCTACACAGGAGAAAGCTCTCAAATTTATTATAATTTTTCTTTCAGAAAACGTCCAGATTTACTTAATCTTATTGCTCCAGTTGAAAGAAGTTTCAAATTTAGCAAACTATCTAGTTCTCAAAAGGATTCCATTAGGGTTCTCATTAAAAATACAGTTGATCACAATTCTATGAATTTCAAACCAAACATAACGAAGGATCTTAAAGAAGCTTTATCCTCTGTAAAATCTAATGATGACATTGTTATCTCTAAAGCTGATAAGGGAGGTCAAATACTGGTACAAGATAAAACAGCTTATTTAGATAAAGTACAGAATCTTTTACAATCCGGCCCATACATTAAATTAAATAGGGATCCTTCTGACAATGATCTAATAAGTACCAGAAAACTTATAAAAACCTCTCCCTGTATTAATGACAGTATTAAAATGTCATAAATTCCGTCTATTGCTAACTGTAGTTGCTTTTAAGCTCAGTCTAAAGTTCATAAAATTGGGGTTCCCCTCCGGCCTATCGTATCCAATATCGGTTCTGCTTCAAACCCTCTTGCTAAATATTTAGTGAAACGCTTTTCATTCCTTTCAAGTTCTAATATTTATACTATTAAGAATTCGAGTTCTTTTGTAAATCGGATTAAAAATTTCACTCCCTCCCCCTCTTTTCACATGGTTTCATTTGATGTTACTTCTCTGTTCACCCATGTTCCAGTTCAAGGTGCACTACAATGTCTCACTGCTAGATTAAAAGAATTTCATTACACAGATTATGAAATCAACCACATTATTGAGTTATTCAGTACTTGTTTAAAACAAAATTCATTTCAAATTTCTAATCAATTTTATTCTATGACAGATGGTTTAGCAATGGGTAATCCCTTAGCCCTTTTTTAGCAGATTTATATATGCATTACTTTGAGGTTAAAATGTTTATCCTTATCAAATTCCCATTTTACTGTAGATATATAGATGATTCTTTTGCACTCTTAGACATTTCTCTATATTCTGTTGACAATATATTAACGATTTTAAACTCAATAGATTCAGTCATTCAATTTACTTATGAAGTTCAAATAGATAATAGATTACCATTTCTGGATGTGTTGGTTGCACGTCAGCTTAACACCTTTGACACTTGCGCCTACCGTAAACCTTTTGCTGGGACACTCCCCACCCCCCCATTTCAATTCATGTCACCCCCCTTCCCAAAAAGCTTCGGCTTTTCTTTATTTGATTAATAGAGCTCACTTAATTTGTTCAGATAATAATTCACTTATTACAGAATTAAATTATATTAGATCTGTGGCTATTGATCGAGGTTTTAGTTTATCCTATATCAATAATTTAATTTCTCATAGTCTTAATAAATGTGTTAATAATCTTGATTCTCCTGTTACTGCGGTTTCCATTTCTAACCTTATAATTTTACCATTTTATAATAGCATTAGATTTAAGATGGCTAATATCTTAAGGCATTATGATTTCAATGTGGTTTTTAAACCAGTTAATAAATTGACATTTTCGCAACTTAAGGATCAAATTCCTCCTCATAATTATAGGGGAGTCTACAATATTCAATGCCAATGGGGTTTAGCCTACATTGGACAAACTAAACGAAAACTCCGTTACAGAGTCAATGAACACAGAAACTATGTAAAGAAAAAAGAATTACAGAAATCCTCTATCGCCTCTCATTGCTGGGGGGAGGGACATAATTATGATTTTGATTCAGCTACGATTATCAAGAAATGCATTACTCCTCTTGATTTGGACTTTTTTGATGCGGTTCATATCCATAAATTTAAAGACTCCTTGGTTAATGATTTATCTATTAAACCATACATCTCAACTTTCTGGGTGGATTTGCTGCGTCACGACACTTCACTTCCGCATTAATTTCATTGGCTGTTCGAACTTGATAGTCTTTTGGTATTTTGTTTTGACATTTGGGTTTTCATCGTACATGTAGTTGGGGGGGGATATTGTTTTTAAAGTTTTTACACTGAAGATGTGAGTCCATAGTACTCACGAAACGTATACGTATGATCAAATCAACTTATTTTATTGTGTGTTCAAACGTTGTTTTTAAATAATTTATATTTCCACACAAGTTCTGTACTTACCAAATGTCATTTAGTACTAATTAATTGGTGCTCTAAAACTTTCTAATTGGAAGTTTTGCTCTATTTCTTTTCGTTTACGATTTTCAGTAGCTATCGTCCAAATTTCGCCACTAGGGGGCGTTGCCGTCGTTTTCATTAAATTGGGCGTAGTCACTTTACTATACCGTTACCTCACTTCCATAGCTGTAACTCTCTCCGTTCACAAGTATTTTCAGGTTAAAGGGACTTTCCTTTGCACACTGTATATTTTTTTCATGTTCGTGTGACCAGCTGACGAATAACCCACCACTATATAATCAGCTGACTTTTTTTTTTCTTCAAGATATTGGGTTAGGTATAATATGACAAATTTTCAACCGGGAGGAAAGACTAATTTTTTTTCTTTTTTTGCATGTTTGAGAGGCTACCGCTGCTCAACCCACCCACGGAACCGCAGCTGACGTTCACGGAGCTTCATGATACATCTCTCTGAAGCATTTTACAAATTATCGGACGAGAGGAACTTGGTGATCAAAATATGTTGCTGGCTCACGGACTATAAAGATCCTATTAACACGGATAAATAAATAGCCTTGATATTTACGTTATCGAGTGTAAATTATTCTTCCGTCTATTGTGTAAATAATCCAGATTATGAAAATAGCACTTAATTTATTGCTAAGATTAGCTGCTAGGGTGTGCGTCAGGATAATATGATTTATGATGATCGAAATTTGAGGTAGTTTTATCTTATGTAGGCTAAAATGTTAAATCGACAGATATTATTACATTTGCCACCATTGGAATAATAAAGTTTTTTTTTTCCTCTTTTGAAAGAATTGTTTTTTATGATGTAAAATAATATGAGATAAAAAAATAAATAATAACAAAACCTCTTTTGTTCGTTTGCTTCATGATGAAATACAATAATTTCAGTAATAATGAAAAACCATGAATTTATTAATCGCAAAAAACCTTCAAAAAAGAAGGAAAGATATGCCCCCCCCCCCCCTAAAAAACTGAAAAGAAAATGACGAATTAAAAAGATTATCGAAAATTTATTTCAGTAAGCAATTTTTATTGTAAAATGTTTTCTTTGTGTCATTAAAAACGCATAATTGCATAAATTTTCTTAAGAATTATTTATAGTATTTAACATTTGAAGCAGTAGACATTTATAAAAGGAAAATTGGGCGTATGTGTTAAAAAATAAGAGTGGATTATATTCGCTGATTTACGTTTGATGTTCAAAAATTCGCAAGTTTGGAAAAAGCAAAGCAGCATGTTTCCGTAGTAAAGTATGTGAAAAATATTTTAAATGTCTGAAATCAAAATATTTTACAATATGTGTGTGTGTGTGTGGGGGGGGGTGCAGATTTTTGAACTAAAATGTAAGTATTAACTGCACTTTTATAATTTTAACTCCTATTTATATAGTTTAAATTTGAATATAAAAAATGCTCAAAAATGCTGTCTTACGCTTTAAAAATCATCTATAATGTGAATATCCCTGGGGCTGATGTCAGGCTTACGCCTTTTTGGATTTAAATCAAATTGTTTAGCGACAAAAGTAAAATCTGCTAGTTTTTTCCTGTAACGGTTCGATAATAATAATTAAAAAAAAGTAAATAAAAAAAATAGCAAATGAAAAACAAAATTGTTGCTCATTTGGAAGGTCTCCTTAAAGGGCTTACTCAAAATATTTTGAAAAAGGAAATACTAATAAAATTACTCATGTATGTAAAAAGATCAATCAACTGTAGCGGCATAGCGGCAGAATGCAAGTAGAAAATATGTAAAAAAAAAAATAATATTTTCGAGTATTTGGCGCGAAAAGACGAACGCTGCACACTATTTGGCGAACCAAAACATTCCGTGGCCAAATGCGAGAGATTGAAATGTATTTATAAATTAACTGTGAAATAAGTATTTAAATACCTAATACTCAACGAATTTAAACTCAAAAGATGAATTAGTTTATTATTTTTTCTGTAAGCTTATATAATCTATACAAATTGCGTGTTGCTGTAGTTATTTAATTTTATACGGTGTTCCCGGCTGGATAAGTTTTAAGTTTATTTTGATTAAGGATGCTATCAGTAGAAATTTTGATATTAAGTCGTTGTTTCCGTGGCAACAATACTTTTCTTTTGTTGTCTCTGACACTAACAATATCGAAGTCAAACTGCCATTTTAATCCATTTAAACTTTGTTCTAAACAGCATGATTACTATCTTCAAATTTCATTGTATACACATACATGTACATGACAAAACTACAGTTAGGAAAATGTATTTATTTAAGTTAAACTTACTTAAACTAACAGATTTGAAAAAGTTTTCTTAAAGAATATTTATCATAGTATTATTTCAAATTTTATGCCAACAAGCGTTAAATCGCAGATTTTTTTTTTTTTTTTTTTTTTTTCTTTTACGAAAGCTAAATCGAGGTTCTGCCAATTTTGTTTTTTAATAAATATATATATCCTCATGAGAGGAATATTCTATATATTTTTTAAGTATTTCAAAGTATGCGCTTATGAAGAATTTCCTTGATATCATCTTGTCAATTTTTGAGATGTATCTTTCTTAACTTGACGCAAAAGAAAGATAAATCGCCAAATCCTATTTTAATTGCAATATTTTAACTGCGTAATTTTTTAAGTATTACGAACATTCCCTTTCATGTTTAAACTAAATATTTTAATTTTTTAATATTATCACTCGTCAAAAAATGATTTATTTTTTTCTTTTTTTAAATTTTAAATAAAATTAGTAACAGTTTTTTTCTGGTATTTTTCGAGGTGTAATAGCCGTTTCAATTTTTCATCAACGATAAAGTTCGCCAAGAAATAAAATGGTAACCTTATCTCCCAAAATAACAGAACTTTCCATCATAATTCTATAACTAATCTACGTAGAACGATGTCTTATAGCTTAAAACCTTCTCTGAAACTATATCTGTGTAACTGTGTAAGTTCCGTCAAAATCCATCCAGTGGAACTCGAAATATAGATGTTTGAAACGAAATTTCCGTTTTGATTTTATACAGGGTGTTTCTAAACTCATGGTACAAACCTTAAGGGTAGGTAGAGCACACAGTAACAATCATTTATTGTATAGGAATGTATGGGACCAAGTGACACATTAAGGTAAAAACACCAGGGGGGCAATTAGGCCCCTTTTTTAAATTTCAAAATTTCTCATTCATACCAGAATTTTTTTTTATGCTAACCTTTTCTTGACATTTCAAAATTACTTAACAATAAAATTCTTCTTTGAAAATTTTTGGTATGAAATCCAAATTTTTTAATTAAAAAAAATGGCAAAACTGGCAAACTTATCAAACGAAATATATGAATAAAAAAAGATAAAATGTTTATTTACAATGTAGTTTACAAGTAAATAATAATGCATACAATAATGCATTACAATAAGTGTTCAAAATTGCGCCCACCAACTGTGATACATGCTTCGCAGCGTCGGTGGAACGATTGACGCACACGTCTAAAGATGTCAGGCATTTCCCACTCACGTGCAGCGGCTTCGGATATGCGAGATAATAGATTTTCGTCTGATTCAACTGGAGTCTCATAAACAAGACTTTTCAGATGTTCTGAGATCGCGGTGGCCAAAGAACTGGTCCACCACAACCAATCCATCTCCTCCCAAATGTGGCATTCAGGTAACTGCGCACGTCAGTGATGCAGTGTGCGGGCGCTCCATCATGTTGAAACCACATCCGGATACGAATGGCGATCGGAACTTCTTACAGCAGTTCTGGTAAAACCTGTTGCAAAAAAATAAGGTAACAGTGACCATCCAGCCTCTTTGGTAGTATGTATGGGCCAATCAAATAATTATTAACAATACCCGCTCACAAATTCACAGAAAATCGTTGTTGATAAGCACGTGGTCGCGTTGCATGTGGATTATCGGTTGCCCAAAGATGGAAATTGTGCGCATTAAATAGATCCTCGCGTGTAAATACTGCCACATCTGTAAATAGAATATGGGCAGTAAAGTCTGGCTGCAATGCATGTTGCTGTAAAACCCACTGGCAAAATTCAACCGCAGAAGATAGTCTTCCGGATTCAGCGTTTGTACTCGTTGAAAACGGAAGGGGTGAAATCGATTTTCATTTAACACTCTCCAATCGGTCGGATGACTCACACCTAAATTCTGTGCAACAGCTCTTGCACTTGATTCGGACCTTTCACTCACAAAATTCAAAATTATTTCTTCCTGGCTTGCACTGCGTAAAGCTCTTTTTCGCCCAGTTTCCTGTTTGATGACGTGGAAAGAACCTGTTTCAGAAAGCTGATGGCGTAAGCGCTGAAACCTTCTATGATCAGGAATTCTTCTGCGAGGAAACTGCTCCTGATATATTCGTAGGGCAGCTCTGGCGTTGCCATTTGCACGACCATACATGAAATGCATGTCGGCTTTTTCGGCATATGTATAGTTTTCCCATGACGAACGATAGCACAATTAAAAAAGGCGATTTCGTCTACTTGAATGCGTGGTGTTGAACGGCTACCAGTCACTGACTGCCCTCTATCGCCAGTGGAATCAACCAAAAACTCCATTTCTATTTCAAAAAATTTCTATTTCTATTTCTATTTTCAATTCAAAAAATTTCAATTTCATACCAAAAATTTTAATTTTATTATAAAGTAATTATGAAATGCTTAATGCTGATTACCTGTTCAGTACCAAGAAAAGGATAGCATAAAAATTTTCTGGTATGAATGAGAAATTTTGAAAATAAAAAAGGGGCGGTGTTTTACCTTACCCCTGGTGTTTTTACCTTAATGCGTCACTGGGTCCCATACATTCCTATACAATAATTGATTGTTACTGTATATGTAGTAGTTTTAGCCTGATCTCACACAGACCAACCGAGCTGTAATTTCCTATATTTTTATTTAATTGCAGTGTTTATAATGCGATAAATTTTGACATTTGACATTTGACATCCACCGTAAAGGGGATTGCTTTCAGGCCTATAGCAACTACGTCTTTCTCCTCTAATGATCATAATTATACACAGAAACAATAACAAGACACAACAATTTTATGTCTTTTACCTTTACATATTTATATAACTGCGTTAAATTCTGCTGTGTGTTTTTAATTTATGGCAACAAAAAATAAGAAATCTTACAAGAAATTGCTATTTTCTTGATGTTTTTTTTTTTGGATTAAAAATGAATTATAATTTATTTAAAATCCGGATAGCTTTTTTTATTTTGCCTTCGCTATATTTTAATACGCCTGCATGTAAAATTTCACGATTCTCGCTTCTTTGCGTGTATATAAATTGTGTACATTTAGATAGAGTAACAAAATTTTATTTTTATATGTATTAGAGAAACAAACCACAAGCTGCATCGGCAAAAAAATAAGCGTTTTTCATTTTTTCAGCTACATACTTCAATAGTGCTATGTATATAATTATTCATAAAATTAAAATGTAAAATGAGTTTTTTTTAATTATTGTATAAAAAAAATTGAATAAATGGCGGGAAAAATAAAATTATATGAAAAAAAAACTGGATAAATATATATATATATTTATATTCATATATATATATATATATATATATATATGAAATGATAAAGATTAAACCTTTTTTGAAACTTAAACCTTTTTAAAATTTAAAGTTTAAAAGTAAAAGCTCTAAATTTTAAAACTCCCAAATTTTATTTAACTTTTGAAATACCGTAGCTGATTTGTCGCTGTTAACTTGGTTTTCCTACGTAACAATTATTACTTTCAGACTTCAAAATTGATCTATCTTTAAGAATAAAAATGTTGCGGTAAACGCAATTCTCCGTTTTTGTGGTGAGGCTAAAGATCCCAGATGCCGAACCCATAAAACGTCATAATGCCTGGATAACTTTCAGCCTATTAAATTAGATCCCCTCCTATTTCTGTAGTACCGCACTCTAGTGGAAATATTCCATATTTAAAACGGGACAACGAAAAACCCGTGGCACAGGGGGGTACCATTCGCGCGATGCGCCAACTGTAAAGATTCCTTAACTGCTCGCGCATTACGTCACGTGGCGGACAGATTCGCATCGCTTCGCTCGTTTCAATAGTATTCTGTATGCTGTTCTGCGTTGGATTTTTTTTCTGTGAATGATTTTAATTTTTATATTATTTTAACAGCCTTTTTTTTTTTTTTTTAAAAAACCCCAGTGAATGCACTATATCAACGTGTTCTAATAACTCTCGGAGAACACGTATACAGATTTAACAATACAGTAAAGAGTCTCAAATCCGGAAGTCGAAATTCCGAATTCTTCAAATTCCGGGCATTTTGTTAACTGGCTATTATTATTCTGGAAAATCGCAAAGAAAAACACTGAAATCGCAAAGGACAAAATTTACTATACTAAGCTACAATTTCAAAACCTAATTCTTTTTACGAGCGTCAAAAAATTCCTGCAGAACGCGAAAACCTCTAAGAACTGCATAAAAGAATCGCGAGAAATTCAGAATAAACTTTAATGAAAGAAAACAAAAAGAGGACAGTATTTACTATATTAGAATAAAAGATTAAAACCATATTTCTTCCACAAATGCAGACAAATCGCCATGAAGTGGGGAAAAAAATTTCGAAACTCGCAGAGGAGAAAATTTATTATTTTTCGCTAAAAGTTGGTAACCGAGTTCCTTTTACAAATCTCAAAATTCTAAAAATCGCATAAAAAATTCGAGAAAAATGCAAAAATCTCTGTACAAACTCCGAATAAACTTTATTGAAAATAATGACAATAGCGGGCTAAAAAATATAAAGCCGGATTCCTTTTACTCATATGGAAAAATCGCCGCAAAAATTTAAAAAAGAAAACGTCAAAAATTGCATAAAAAATTTAAAATTTTTCTTTTGTTATAGGGATTTTTTTTTACCTTAAAAAAAAAATTCCTCTATTAAAATATTTGCTTTAGCATTATCTTTTTTTACTTTCTTTTATCTATAACAGAAGAAAGTATTGTAGTCGAGTTTTTGTTCTACTTCCAGTTTTCGACGGATTTATACGTTTTAAATGTCAGAGATCCCGAAAAGCATGTTTTTACAAAATATCTGTCTGTCCGTATATATGTATGTCTCATTATATCATCGGAAAGTATACGAAGTTGTGTATTTTTGACTATGACCAGCATGTCAAGTTTAAATTTGGGGATATTCCGCAGGGAGGGAGCGCTGTAATAGCGATTTTTGTTCCATTTTCATTATTGATTCACCGGAAAGCATACAAAGTTAGGCATAGATTTTAACCAAACTTCGTACGCATATTTTTGACTATTGACGCCAGATCCCAGTTGAAAATGGATGTGTAACCCTGGAAGGGAGCGCTGTAATAACGATTTTTGTGCGATTTTCTCGACTTTTCGTAGTTTTGTTGTACATCGGCTGCTGATGCAGCGACATGCACTTCGTATCTAGCTAACCCGGCGATTCGCAAACAGAATAACGATGATATTTATTTTATTAAATATTATATTCGTGTTACTCTGACTAATAAAATGAAGCAGAAATTTAAGATGAAAATTAATGTAGGGTTGAAGTATTAGCCTATAAGCAGTGCTTAATTTGCGTTGGATATTATCGTTAATATATTCTGTTTGATTCTCAGCTCCGCTACTTCTTTGTTTTTAGTGGAAATTTAAATATTGGTCTGAATTCACCGGCGCTCACTCCGGAATTTAGCAGAAATAGTGTTTCTAAAAAATCAAAGCCTAAATTTTTATCTCTTTCTTTCCCATCTCTAATCTTTTGCGTTCTTTCCTACCAAAGCGCTTACGTATGTGACATAGTGTGTCTTGTGTAGGTTTTTTTTTTTTTTTTTTTTTTTTTCAATGGTTTCAGAATGGCGATGAGGAATGTCAGAATTAGTCGCAACTGTTTCTGCCGTTTTTGCTCGCTGCTTTTTTGTTCGTGTTTTTAAAATATTCTCTCTGATTAACTGTCTAGCTCTGCACGATGATTAATTTGCTCCGAATATCACAGGGGCGCAGCTCCAGTACTTCTTTATTTTTAGTGAATATTTAAATATTTGTCAGAACATACCAGAGTTTATAAATGCTGCGCACCAATACAAAGAAGTCCCTGACGAGTAGGATTTTCTGAAAATTTCCCACTCCTGATTTTAATGTTTTTGCTCTGTTCATTTATTAGAATTTATTAGATATTAATGCCTAAAGATATGTGAAAAATACGAAATTGCTTTAAAATTTGAAATAGTGTATGAAATATAAATATGCGTATGTGGGGGGGGGGGGGATTATAAACTTTGTTGTTATTACTGCAGAATATTAGAGCTCCGGTACTTTTTTTTTTGCTAGAAACTAAGCCCTGTGTATATATATTGTTACAGATATTTGAATCATATTGATTTTGATCCTGAATAAGCATAGTGACATTCGAAATTTTTGGAAACTTATATCTAGTAATCGGACAATGGATTATTGTTAAAAGTTTTGATGTGAGTTTTGTTTCATTTATTCTGTTTGATAATTCTAGTCTTTTTATTATTACTGCTGTATCATCATATTCATATAATTCATCCATTCATTTTATTTTACAATAGTTTAAAAGTTTTCATTTGTACTTTTACGCATTAAAAATGTAATTTTTTTCGCGAATGTACTGAAGTATTTGAATGAAACAAATGTATCGCGATATTATTTAACCATCATGTATGTTATATTTAACTAACTCCAATCAGTGTCTGAACAAATTATTTTAAGGAAAGTGATTTCGTTCAGTTTACTTTCGAGGATCTGTTTTTAAAAAAATTATTTACCTCATATTCCGTTCTTTTACTCATCTATTTACATTGTCACGGCCGGTCTCTCTCCGATCTTGTCCGCCACTTGACGTTTCAGTCCTGCTCTACTCTGATTGGCTATCCTTCAAATGGAACAACCTTATGTAGAAGATCCTTGCCGTGGCATTTCACAACAATGATGTGCTAAAAGAACTGCCGCCCCTCGGCAGCGCGTTTGGGACGCGGTCCGCGAACCACTCTTCAAGTCATCTGGACCTGGGTTTTAAAGGATCACCTGTAAGTAGAAGGCCCAATAAAACCAGTTCAAAACGAACTCTATCTCCCCTTTTCTTGAACAATATTTACCCACAGTGAACATGCCACGACTACTTGAAAGGCAATGACGTTCGATGAACAAGCCCTGTTTCGCAAGCGACCCACCACAGTACCGGGCGTCTATGCCCGAAAGCGCCCCGAGTCAGAGCATTCCCCGATGACGGGTCCACGCTATTATATTACAGGAAGTCGGTAGCGCAGTCCTGCCAGGTAAATCCCAAGCCTAAGTGAAATATGTCCGACAACTTTCCATCGTGCTTGAAAAACTCTGTGAATAAACTATTAAAACGAAAAGGAAGATTCCCGAGATCTGCGATCGGCCACGAACATTTTGACAGGCAAAAGAGAGTTTGGCTATTACGGAGAAAAGCCCAGCGGAAGACTTTTTAAATCAGTAACTACGTCTCACCTGCCTTTGAAATCCCTCAAAAAACCCGTCGAGGATCGTCGTTTGCTTGGAAGCCCACGCCTTTGAACTCAGCGTCGTACTAAATGCCCAGAAAATCGAGCGGGACGCGACGAGTCCCACAATAACAGTACATCAACTTACATCGACACATGAACTGTCTGTGGTTTCAAAAAGCTAAGTTTTGACTCATGGAGAAATTTTACATGCCCGCCGAGTGAGAAAGAAAAGAAACTTTTTTTTTTTTCTTGCCAAGATAACGAACTAAACTGTTAAGACAATTTCAAAAAGCGCGATTTTACGTTCGGATTTCGGAAAGCCCTTTCTCTACTTAACTTGAAAAAGAAACATTCATTTGCCGATCCACAGATGTGGGTCAAACACGAACAGCTGTGTTTTCAAGGCCAAGGAAAAGAAGGATAGTAAAAATGATTCACGTTTGAAATCGCTGGACAGATGAACTCCTTTTTATTTTTCGTCTAAAGTGGTGATAAATTGTGTTTCGTTATTGTGGTGATAAAGTGTGTATTTTGTTTTTAAATTTATTTATATGTTTTTGTTTGGATAAGCTAACTTACAGGTATGAAGCTTCTTTTTATTTCATTTTTTGGAGACCGATGTTTGTCTTTGAAAAATTACGTAAAATATATATATATATATATATATGGTTGATTATTTTAATTATAAGGATAGAGTAAAAAATGTGTTATTTAAGGGTTTATTTTATACTTTAGTGATAAAAAAGAATACTTTACTAAAAAATTGGACATTATGTCAACCTTTTGAATTTTGAACTTTTTTTTTATTTTAAAGTTCGTTTATTTTAAAGGCACTAATTAATTTTTTCAAAAAAAAAAATGTATTTTGTTTTTGGTTAATTCCGTTTTTGAATATAATCCACAGTTTAAAACTAGTTTGAATTTTGCGTTGCATGAAGGTTATTATTTACAATATTATTTTTTAGTTTTTTTTTACAAATGTGTATTTTTGTTATATGTTATATAGTTATTATTAATATTTTGAATTTTATATATTGTGTTTATTATGTACCGAATTACGATTTAAGTAACTATAATTTAAAGGTTTGGATGTCTTAGACTATAATTTAGGATTTTTCTAAAGCATATTTATATTTTTATATAGTCCTGAAATTGTACATTATAAAATGAGTATCCTGATAGGTCAAAGTAGGCTGGGTACGACAAGGTTTATGATCCAGAAAACGATCATATATAAGAGTATGTGACAAAGTACGTGCTGGATTTATTGGAGCCACTGAAAATATGCAAGAGTTTTCAGCTTGCCAAAGATAGATTACCTGCTCTTGTCTAAATATGTCCGTGTTTTCACCAAAACGAGTCAGATCCAGTTGAATATGAGAGGGCCGCGCGCCGTTTTTCCCCATAGCACAAATCGAATTAAAAGCCACGTTGTAAATATGTAAAAATATTTTATATTTTAAATATAATAATCCAGGTAAGTAGGAACCTCCTGGAAAATCAGGAATCATGCAACAAATTGTATATTTTAGTGTTTGTTCCTCCTTTTAAGCTTTAAGCAATCTCTTGAGAATTGTTTTTGTCAGCGACTCAACAATTTTACTAGAGTTATAATATTATTTTTTTTGTATGTGTGTTTAATTATCACTACTATTATTATTCATTATATTATTATTCATTATATTATTATTCATTATATTATTTATGAGGAAGTATACTTTAATATTTTGAAGGTACAAGGATAATGTCCAACCATTTACACATACCGTAGATTTTTACCAGTTATAGTGCATTTTCGGAATATTGGAATATTTTCATGAACCAAGTCAGAATGTATAATGAAGTTTTTAGCGTAATAAAGTGTCATGCATAACACCAGGTAAGCATACAGAAAGACATGCTCAGTCAGATTCAGGCCAAAATAGGGATAGATAAACCGGTAGCAATTCTCTTTTTTTTTGTGTATGTGTGTGTGATGATTGAACCAATGAAGGATTTTTAGAGGTCCGGACATATCAAATAAAAAGCTAGCTATAGAGAGAGAAAAAAAAAAGCAGTTGTTGCCTTGTTTCATGTCTCAGATAGTAAAATCCCTTTGGCTTGGAACAGTTTTCTCAGTAAACTGGGTCAAAAAAGGCAAAGATGCAGATAGAACTAGGGAGAGCCACCGTGGGTTGTTGACGCCACTGAAGAAGTCCATCTTCAGTCTGCACACAACAACTTACCTGCTCGCTTGTCCTGGTATATCTGTATTTTTCCCCAGTTCATTTTGTACACCACACAAATTCAGCACCTTTGCTGTAGTTTTCATTTTTATACAATTTAGTGTTGTTTTATTCTGAGTATAACCCTAAGGCTGCACCACATAAGCAGCTAAGCCCTGACAAAATAGAAAAGCCAAATAATACGAAAGTTTCTGTGTTAGTTGTTATTATTATATAATATTTTACATTGATTTTATTTCAATAACAATTTTTGAAAATGCTGCATTTATTAAAATTCATATTTTTATTAACATTTTTTGAAGATTTAGTGTATGAATAATGTGTATTTTTAAATATTTTACTTTTGAAATTTTTGCCCGTTATGCAGTTTGTGTTTTACATCTTGAATTTTTGTATGTTATATATTTTAATAATTATAAGTTAAATATGATAAAAAAAAAAAAAAAAAAAAAAAAAAAAAAAAAAAAATGTTTACAGTCTACAATATGAGCAAGAACTTAAAGGGTGGTTGTGAGATGGACTTTAGTACACAACCACCGGATATTTTATTTTCTGCGAACATTTTCTTTCATATTGTAAGCCATCTTTATTTCTATTAATACTATGTCTCGAGATTGTCCAGTACGTGTTATTTAGCAGTTAGCATTTGCATCAAGAAAGCAGCATATGTAGTATTTAGTAACTTCTTTATTATTTTAGTAAGTATTTGTTTTGATGTTATGTATCTGTCAATTTCCAGGTCTACAGATATTCACCTGTGTAATATAATTGCTGTAAATGGGTACAGTTGGCTTGAGAGGCAAAAAATTGATTAAAAAAAACCGCTCCTTTAATTTTAAAATTGTGTTAACTTAGCTAAATGGGTAAAGACCCGCAGGTCTTGCAGGCGAGCCCTGTGGTTTTTTTGTTTTAGTGGGGAGGGGGGGGGTATGAAATGATAAAGATTAAACCTTTTTTAAAACTTAAACCTTTTTAAAATTTAAAGTTCAAATGTAAAAGTTTTAAATTTTAAAACTCCCAAATTTTATTTAACTTTTGAAATGTCGTAGTCTAAGTCTGATTTGCCCCTGTTAACTTGGTTTTCCTACGTAACAATTATTACTTTCAGACTTCAAAATTGATCTATCTTTAAGAATAAAAATGCTGAGGTAAACGCAATTCTCCGTTTTTGTGGTGAGGCTAAAGATCCCAGATGCCGAACCTATAAAACGTCATAATGCCTGGATAACTTTCAGCCTATTAAATTAGATCACCTCCTATTTCTGTAAAACCGCAGTCTCGCGGAAATATTCCATATTTAAGACGAGACAACGAAAAACCCGTGGCTTTTCCCAACAACGATGTGCTAAAAGAACTGCCGCCCCTCGGCAGAGCGTTTGGGACGCGGTCCGCGAACCACTCTCAAGTCATCTGGACCTGAGTTTTGAAGGATCACCTGTAAGTAGAAGGCCCAATAAAACAAGGTCAAAACGAACTCTATCTCCCCTTTTCTTGAACAATATTTACCCACAGTGAACATGCCACGACTACTTGAAAGGCAATGAACTTCCATGAACAAGCCATGTTTTCGCAAGCGCCCCACCACAGTACCGGGCGTCCGGAGCGGGCCGCTATGCCCGAAAGCGCCCCGAGTCAGAGCATCCCCCGATGACGGGTCCCCACTATATATTACATATATGTATATATATATATATATATATATATATATATATATATATATATATATATATATATATATATATATATATATATATATATATATATATATATATATATATATAATATATATATATATATCTATCTATCTACCGGGTGTCCCAAAAAGGACTGACTGATTTTAAAATTCAATAACTTGCAAACGGTGACAGATATTTAAAAAATTCTTGCAGGAGGCTTATGCATAAGGTCAAAAGTTTTTTTACAGTGATTTTCAATTTTAGTTCGAATTACAAACAATAGATGGCGCTGCGATCAATAGACGCTGAATTCAGGCTCGATTTTTGGTACTTCGTGGCCCGGATAATACATTTTCATCTCCTTTTTCAGCATGGAACAAAAGAAAGGACCAGAAATCGAGCCTGAATTTAGCGACTATTGCTTACAGCGCCATCTATTGTTTGTAATTCGAACTAAAATCGAAAATCACTGTAATAAAACTTTTGACCTTATGCATAACCCTCCTGCAAGAATTTTTTAAATATCTGTCACCGTTTGCAAGTTATTGAATTTTAAAATCAGTCAGTCCTTTTTGGGACACCCGGTATATATATATATATATATATATATATATATATATATGTATATATATATATATATATATAGAGAGAGAGAGAGAGAGAGAGAGAGGCGAAAAAATCTGTTTTAGGTCATACCATATATAAAATGATAATTATTTTCACAGAATAAAGTACTTTAGAAATATGACGAAATTCTTTATATTTCATCTTAATCTGCCAGTGGTAGCATATATGCCACCATACAGACATCCTTCATATATAATATATTCTCACTTTATGTATATATATATATATATATATTTATTTTTTAGCTTTATTTGACACACAACGGCATAAAAAATTTCCATAGCAATTTCTTATAGTGGGAATTAGAGGGTTAACCAAAAAATGGAATAAATTATTGAATAAAATAAAATAAAATTGAATTTAAAAAGTTTAACATATATTTTATTGCATTAGATTTATCTGAAATTTAAGATTTTCGAAAAATTCAAGAGAGACGGTTAAAAATGAAGGTCCTTTTAAGATTCATTGCTAAAAAACCCCATAAAATTCAGTTATAAAAAGATAAAAAACACAGATAATAACAAAGATAATAAACAATCTCCTCCATTTTATAGTATCATATTTTTGCTATTTCTTAACGTTGAAAGTTACGTTTTGCGAAAAAATCCGGACAGTATGATTAGACATAAAGGTAATTTTCGGATTTAGTGCTAAACAATGCATAAAAATCTATTATAAAAGTAAAAAAACACAACCATCGCAGTCTTGTGTTTTCTAATCTAGAGTGTCTAAAACTTCTTTGCGTTAATCTATCTGAAATGTTTTCTGTTATCCTGTATAATAAGTATGATCGGAAAGCACCGAGAATGAAAGTAATATTACATTGTCACCAGATTTAGGTCTGTATGTAAAATTTAACCTCGGTCGGATATTTAAAAGTGAATTAAAGTTCGAGTACAAATTTTGAACTGGAAAAGCATATATAAGATAAAGTTAAATAAAAGCTTATAAAAATAACACAGTTATTGTAAACAGAAATTATGAAAATAAATATTGTCAGATCCTTTCAAAATAAAAGATATGTTAAATAAAATTGTTTTAACCCATCCAAAACTGAGTTAATGAAAGTTAACCCAATCTTAATACTTGTATGATTTTTTCCGAACCGCTTTCATTCAAAGCGCAGATACACGTGACATAAGGTTTTGTAATACTTTAAACAGTTTGTGTACAAGCTCTCGAAGCATGACCGAACTCATATTTCTTCAGATGTCTTAAGAGTGGTATAAATATGCATTTCAAAGTTTCATAACATGGTAAATTTTAGTGTTATATGGAGAGGACTTTTTTGTCTATCTTTTTCGTGTAACAGGGATCACATTTGTACCAACTATCACTTATAGAACCGGGGGACCGCATAAAAAAATTAATTTTGTAACTTTTTAAGAAAAGTTTTTATTGATTCAAAATAATTTTCATTTTTTTTTTTACCTCATTTAAAACATTTTTGAGATTGGAACTATATGTTTATGATTAACGGTTTAGGAATTGGTCATTGGACATCGTTGAGAGTGGACACCCTGCATAAGATACTACTAGCATAACGCGTTAATCCCAGTCTTGTAAATTTCCAGGTTTTAACTACATGAATAAAGCAAATATAATTATGTCTAATTTGTTTTGATTTGAATTAAAAACATGTGATGGGCCATTTATTTTATTCTTTTGTTACCTAGCAAATGGATTTTCCGTGATTCAAAAGTATATTTTAATGTCACGATAAATTTTTGATTCTGTAATGTCCATGATCATGTATTTATTCATATATCAAATGAACAAAAATACATTTCATTATAATTATTATTACAGAATATTCCTTTATTTCTTTGAATAACAGCTCTTACGGAAAAAATTCAGATTTTCGTTTCTAATTATTACAAATATTGGTTAACTAATCAATAAATCTATGTTTAAAAACAAATAGTTGTACAGGAAATAAGCTATGTAATGGACGGCTTTAGTTTAAAATCAACATTTTTTAATTAACATTATGCAATGATGCTGATATATATATACATAAAAAAGCATATATTGAATTCCAATTTTGTTTAAAAAAGGCCAAAAAACAAATATTAATTGATTTGGTTTTTAAATAATAGCTGTTTTATCTGGAAAGTCAATTTTATGACGAGGAAACTCGATAAGTAGAAAATTTTTTAAAAAAATTCAAGATGTTTTAAATATCATCATATGCAATGAGATTCATTAATAACATCTTTATAAATATTTCATTTCTAAATTATACTTTCAGTTGTTTTTAAATTTAAGTAAACCGCATGTTACTGATTAAATTTAAATATAGGTTTAAAATTAATTAACTAAATGGACAGACATGTTCACGTGAAATTTAAATTGTTTTCAAAATGAGTAATTTTAAATTCAATTGCTTTAAAAATAAAATGCTTGAATAATGAATGCATTTGAAATTGCTTATTATTTAAAGTTATGGGAAAAAGGATAAACTTTAAGATAAATAATTATCAAAATATCAAAATGTTTAAATATCTGTTTTTATTTTTCCGATATAAGGATCGTTATATACTGAACCATTAATGTGATGCAGTGAAATGAGAAATTAAACGTTTGAAACCAGGAAAAAAGTCTTTTAAATAAAATTACTTTTAAGAAATTCAGGTACATGCCAGTTCAGTCATAGTAATGATAAATAATTTAACTACTATAATTTAAGTACTAAATGTTTATTTTTTTTATTTTATAATTTAACTACTATAGTAGTTATAATTAATTTATTTGCATCTAATATATATATATATATTTATTTAATATCACACTGAAAATCCTAAATTTAAAATTAATGTCTGGGCATGAGAACGTTTTATTTTTTATTAACTTTTAATAATTCTTTTTATTTTGTTGTGTTATGCACTGAAATATTATGCTAAAAAAAGCAAATTTGTAATTTATACCCAAAAACTGCATAAAACTGCAAAAATCATAATTATTATTGTATTTTTACAACCATGGCAGAACGATATAATTTATCTTTTCAAGTAATACCAGAGCATGATCTCAGACAGAAAGTGAGGATAGACAATATATACCCCACGGCGTGTTTGATTTACTAGGGCTAGCTGCGCAAAGGCTTCAGGTAGACATACAGTATTTCTTCTTACATCTATTTCATTAGCAAAAATACAATTTCCTTTCAAACTGATTTTTAAAGGTATATAAAACACTCGTGAATATTGGACTACATTTTATTTTTACAAATACAGTACAACTCCCATAACGACACCACGAATAGCGGTTACCTGTATTTTGTGGACAGTTTTTCAGTGAACAACACCTACGTATTTGAATGCTGATAAAAGAACTTTTCACCTTGAATTCGCCAGAGTACCTAACACTGTTAAACAAATAAAAATCACCATTCTAGCTCGGATTTGGGCTCAGATTCGGGCTTATGGTTTTGGATTATGAGCGTGTCTGATATCCTCTAAGTAGCCGGATGTATAATGTATTGAATGTTTTCAACTACGTAGAAAATGTGCTGTTCATTGGGAAATATAACTTTTTTTTTTCCATAATGCAACATTTTCGAGACATTTATATATGAAATTAAATTTCTATCATAGATACTCAACCCGCCTCCCAGTTATAACAGCTACTTCGTTTAAGAAAACATAAATTTAATTAAACTTTTTAATTATTTTTCAGTATTGTATACCCCTTAACGAAAAAAAAATGTCCCGTAAAATGGGAAGAAATCGGAATGTACAAAATTTTTTCAACACTGTTAAAAAACTTCAGCAACCTGCGCCGACATTTGAACGTATTTATAGACAATGGTAACTTGACCATATTATCAAGCGTTCTCATTAGTCAGAATAGAGATAAATTATGGTTATGTAACCGTTTTCAATAATTAATTAAAAAAATCAAAAACCCCGACTGTGTAAAAAGTGAACTAATTAATTATTTCTCATCAATGTGAAACTATGTTTTCCATTACTTACCTACTTTTTTGATTTACTTGTACTGATGACTTTTAAGTTGTGTTTAATTGTTAGTTCCTATCTATAAACACTGTTTTGATTAGGCCCACAGAAGTGTAGATGTCTATGAAGGTTAGAGTTGCAGTACAGCTAGATCCTACTTACACAACTTCAAGGTTGTGTAATATTTAAACTTAGCTTCTGACTGTGAAACATCGTCTTCATTTTGAAACCACTATCCAATGATATGCCACTCGATATGGTGAGTAAAATGTTTTTTTTCGTCTCTTCCGCCATTTTGTATTTTACGGCTGCCATTTTTAATTTATAAAAACAAAATCTAGCCTATAAACATTGTAAGGTTAAGATGAATCGATAGATACTTCATTCATTAAAATCCATCCAGCCTTTGGGATGTTTCGAGGGTGTAAGAAATCCACATACCCAGATACGCGTGAAACACATAACCCCTGTTGGCAGTCGGGTAAAAAAGGTTGAATCAGTGAGCAATTGCTTTAGATATTTAAAATGTGTGTGTAGACCTGTGTTAATTTTCTATTATCTCTATATATATTTCTCTTACGTGGCGTTGCAATGCGGCTGGATTATTGCTTGCCATTTAGCAACACCCATAACAACGATTCGCCGTGGCTAATTTATGGTCACATGATCAGACCCATTCAGCCAATCAACATTCAGAAAGTGTCTCTTTTTAAAGACGGATAGTTTGATCGATGTATGAATAGGAGTACGATTGGTTCGTTTCACTATGGCATATGCATTCAGCTAATCAGCTTTCTGATAAAATAGTCTTTCAGACACTGGAGAAAACGTTTTGTTTACATTTCGTTAGCGTGTCCATGGGGTTTCAAAGTGTTTACACGAATCTATTCCGTACTGTGCAAATATTACAGACAAAAAATGCATTTTTATTTTTATTTTCAACGATATTTTCCGTTACTTTTTCATACAGGCCGTACTGAGCAATATTTTAGGGGAGATTTTCATCTTTTTTTTTGCATTTTCAACGACGTTTTCCATTACATTTTTAAACATAAAAATATTTGTAAATTTCATATGTAATATGATTTTCTGATAACACTCATTCTGGCTAGAGTTGATGTAAATACTGGTGAGCGTTTTGGTATGACGTAGCGGTCCCAATTGCTTTGCAATTCACGCGGCTAGATGACGGTTAGTCAGCCTACGGAAGGCTGCTCAGGCCGGCTAGGCCTGTCCCTTAGAGCTTAACGTCTCTCCCGCTATGTTCCCCGACACGTTTTGGCTCGTTAGTGAGTCCTGCCCAGTCAGACCATATGCAGACGGACATACACAAGAGGCGCAAGGGGCGACGCCCACCCGCCAAGGGCGGCCACGCACCACCGACCACAGATCCCAGACTTTATTTGAAAAACAAAGTGAGATTACAAAAAAATGGCGAATGCCTGCCCGCCAGGAATACTCTACTCGCGACAGAGGGCGGGAGTATAACAAAATTTAAAAAAAAAAAAAAATGTTAATACATCACTGTTCCTGGCCGCCAGGGGACGAACCCCTCTCACGAAAAGGGGCGGAAGGAAGGGGAAATAATGATTTGTGTGGCACAAGTAAGATGGCAGGAGCAGTTACTCAAGCGTCCATTGGATATATATCACTGGATGGAATGGTGGGAAGCACGAGCAGAAGCTCTTGCGTTCGTAGGAGACCATACACTTGATGGATAGGAGAATTTATTCGAGCCTACAAAAAGGACTGGATGCTGGTGCTGTTTGAGGCTTGTTGTGGTGGCAGTGAGGCTGGATAAGCAGAACCAGGACTTACATTAAGTTTGTTAGGTAAGTAAGGAAATTGTGAATGCGTTTTAATTTTTTGAGTAGGAGAGTGCGTGAAAGGACTTTTTGGAGCCAATTGACTGGCAGTATGTCTGGACGCCTCAAGTGCCAGCGTTGCGTGAGAGTACAACTGTAATACGGGTGACTTGGAGTGCTAAGTTCACCGCATTCGCAAGTGGCAGTGGACCTTATTTTGAAGCGGTCCAGATATGCCATGAATGGACCATGTCTTGTTAAAAAGCTGGTCGTGTAGGTTGTACAGTTATAAAGTGTGAGAGAAACTTTAGGAATTAGCTTATATGTGCGCCTGCCCTTGACTGAGGTATCCCAGTTTTCCTGCCATCCCGCCAGTATCCTTGCTCTAAGGACTATTTTGACGTATGACTGGGGCACTGGGAGGTGTGTGTCTATTGTTTTGTTTCTGTGTGGTCTTTTTCACTAGGTCGTCCACTAGTTCATTGCCAAAGACACCTTTGTGAACCGAGACGTCACCTAGCGAGATACTATGTAGGAGATTCTGTAGTTTTAGTTTGTGGTGACGGTTAGCGAGCAGGGGACTAAGACCCCTAGCAATTTTATATTCATCTAATATAGGCAATTATGTTTAGTAGGGAAAAGAATAAGTGATCGGCTTATGCATTTTAATTACCAAATTATCCCAGAAAAACGCAAATTTCCATTTGACTGCAAATTGTACAACATTGAAATTAATGTTAAAAAATAAATTCAGAGGTCGTCTTGAGACGCAAATTGTACCAAACACTAAAGTTTTCAATACCAGTAATCAATTCGGATGGCATATTTGGCATTTTCGGTACGTTTTATCTATGAATATCAAATAAGAAATAATTCGGTCACTTAGCTTAGGAATGCATGAAGATTTAAAATTTTAAACACCTAGTGTTAAATTACTTTTTAATCATTCTGTTATCTACCCTATATATATAAAATCCTAATGAAACGACATTATGAAAACATTTTCGGAAACGACTTTATGAAACGATTTTATGAAACGACTGATTAAACAACTAATTGTGTTTCATGGCGATTTCTCATAAAACATGGAATATTAAGCAATGAAATTCACCAAAAATCCGTATTGATGCGCAGATCTCAAAACTGATATTATAATTTTTAAATTCGAATTAGCTTTTGAAATATTATTTTTTTTTCTAATTTTAAACAATTTTCTCTAAAGATGGTAACTCAAAATTTAATAGATATATTTTTTTCATATTTTAGAAAAGGTTATTATTTTAAACTAATTTCGCCTCCCTTAATTGTATGCTAAGAAATGTATCATGTTACTTTTATTCATAATTCAATTTACTTGAACAATCTTTCTTAAATCGGAAGGTTGAAATGAAGAACTCGGAATTTTTTTGTTAGCGCGACGCAGGTGATAAATCGCTAAACATTTCTCCCCTAGCATTTTTTAAAAATTATATTATCATTTTATTTATATCATTTTATGCGTATTATTATATTTATGTACATTAATTTGATTTTTTGGAGTCGGGGAAAGCCAAAGGAAGTTAAGTATAATTATCGAACAGACACACATTCAAATATCTACGAGTTTTTTTACGATTTATTATTTAGTTAAAAACTTTTAATTTTACAATTTTCGAAACATTTCATCTCATTTTATAAACTTGTATTTTCAAGTGAGATTAGCTATAATTATGTGTGCTAAATTAAGGGTTATTATAAAATTAGTGCGTTTATACAGGCTATTATGTAAAAAAATCGTAGCCAAACACAGTTTTTCAAATGCAGGTTGCTGTGAGAATTGATGGAGAATGGAATTTTTTTCCACAATTTTTTTGCTGAATCTTGTAACGATTTGTATTGGATAAATAAATTTTAATTTTGAACTTGGCTTGGCTGGCACCGTCTCCAAAAAATCAAATTAACGTACAGTCGTGGAAAAAAAAAGTAAACACCTCCTACTAACTCCTCAACAAATTATCGTAGAAGAAAGTTATAGGTACCGAACGAATGGAAATAAAGTCTACTTTTAAATGATTTATATAAAATTTTCTTAGGGGGCTCTCTACATTTCAAAACGAACCATAACTTTGTTTTTTTCCAATATCAATACACAATTTTATCAGTATAAATGAACTCTGCACCCTTCAATTAGCCTAAAAACAAATTTTTATGCAATCCGTACGATAAGGTTCCGAGAAATTAACTATTTTAAAACGAGCATATTTTAGGGGCTGTATCCAAATTGAAGTTCCGTACTCGATTGTTGACATAGAGAGCCTGGTTCTTTATCAAGTCATCTTAAGCGCTACTCAAGCAGTCATTGGAGCCTGCTAGATTACAGGATAGCAGAAGAAATTTCAAAATATCTAGTCGCTTCTATCATAGACTATCATAAACTATCATTTTTCCGTCTTTTAAGCATAATTTGAAAACTACTTGGAAGAAAAATATGAAATTTGGGATTTCCATAAAGCAGGACTTAATAAATCTTAATCCATAAAAAATAAATAAAAAAATGTTGGATGCAAGCCACAATTTTTTCGAATATTAATTTCATAATTCATAATTCATATCATAAAATTATAAAAATTGCAATTCAACGTATTTATGTTTGAGTATATTAGTATTATTGCTACACAAAAAATTAGCATATTAGGAGTATAATTTCAGGATATATAAATAAAAATATGAAATTGTAATTTAACATTAGAAGCACTAAATTTTGATTGTTTATAATTCAAAAACTTACCATTCATATGACTTAAAATTTAGTGTCTAGGCATAGTTTGAACCAAATTTTGAAATATCTTGTTAAAATTGTGTATTGCCATTAAAAAAAAAGAAGTTTGGCTTCGTTTTAATACGTAGATGGTCCCCTAAGCAAATTATATACATCATTTAAAAGTAGACTTTGTTTCCATTCGTTCGGTACCAGTAACGTTCTTCTACGTTAATTTGTTGAGTAGATATTAGGGTTGTTTATTTTTTTTTCCACGACTGTACAAAAATATAATAATACGTATCATGGTAAATACAGTGCTCTGAATTTAATTTCTTATTAACTATTATGTAAAAAAAAATATTTTTTACTCTGGAGTAGTTTTTGAAGTCGGTTCTATTTTTGGAAAAAAAGTTTATTTTTCATTTTTTAATTTTTTCGAGTTATGATTTTTGCATGATTGTTTTGGAGGAAATTACAGACTTTTGAGGAAAGTTTTAAAGATGTTATTTTGATAAGTAAATACTTCTGTCCAGATTTGTGTGTACGTTCATAACACAGGTTTTTTTGTGAAAATTATTTATATATGTTACATTTATTCTTCTTCACATTGAATAGCTTTAAGTTTTAATTAAATAATTTAATTAAGACGACAATCGATCTTTATATCGAACTTTAGAAATTGACAATAACAAATTATTCGGATTACTAAAAAAGCTCTATGAAATAGAGAATGGAGACCCAATGATTTATCTTTCTTACTTTCTAACCGATGACCAGGCTCCTATCTTCCGGGTTACCCTAGATGAATGGGTTTTATACCTGGCATCAGCGTGGGTTACCGCCTAATAGCCGCGTAGCCGCAATAAACCAGATGAGCGCCTAGTTCGCTTTCCTATCGGCAGTGCTATTTCTTAATTATGAACTTTTTTATGACGGTTACTTGACATTTATACCTTGTTGTATAGCACCTGTGTATTGCTAATCATGTTGATCTCGTAATTTAAAAGCTTGATCAGATGACGAGCCGTTCACCTGGCAAGACACCTCAGAGGTATAATCTATAGGTAACATTGAAGACTTCGTGCCCACGACGGATTTTACATGAACAAGGAGCCATTAGGGTACATGGCTACCCAATGACGTATCAAACAAGTTGGAAATTGCTCGTCAAACGTGGCAAATGAGGTGCGTTCGTACTATAACTAGTTTTATAATTATTTTTTGCACCCCATATTGTACTGAATGTATAATTTTTTGAACTTCATAAAGCGCATAGTCTGATACATCATTAAAATGCACTTCCAATATTTTTTTCCCATTCCCCGTAATGTAACGGAACACTTTTGACTGTCCCTGTAATTAAACTATACATCCGATTTTCCTAAAATTTGAAATAGCTCAACACAATTTTGCAACAATTATATCTTTAAAATTTCAGACCATTCGGAAGGCTGTAATATCATTAAAATGCACTTGCAATAATTTTTCCCATTGGCCGTAATGTAAAGAAAAAATTTTGACTGTCCCTGTAATTAAACTATGCATCCGATTTTCCTAAAATTTGAAAGGGCTCGACAAAATTTTGCAACAGTTATATCTTTAAAATTTCAGATCATTCGGAAGGCTCTAATATCATTAAAATCCACTTGCAATAATTTTTCCCATTGGCCGTAATGTAAAGAAAAACTTTTGACTGTCCCTGTAATTAAACTATACACCCGATTTTTCTAAAATTTGAAAGGGCTCGACAAAATTTTGCAACAGTTATATCTTTAAAATTTCAGATCATTCGGAAGGCTCTAATATCATTAAAATCCACTTGCAATAATTTTTCCCATTGGCCGTAATGTAAAGAAAAACTTTTGACTGTCCCTGTAATTAAACTATACATCCGATTTTCCTAAAATTTGAAAGGGCTCTACAAAATTTTGCAACAGTTATATCTTTAAAATTTCAGATCATTCGGAATGCTCTAATATCATTAAAATGCACTTGCAATAATTTTTCCCATTGGCCGTAATGTAAGGAAAAACTTTTGACTGTCCCTGTAATTAAACTATACATCCGATTTTCCTAAAATTTGAAAGGGCTCGACAAAATTTTGCAACAGTTATATCTTTAAAATTTCAGATCATTCGGAAGGCTCTAATATCATTAAAATCCCCTTGCAATAATTTTTCCCATTGGCCGTAATGTAAAGAAAAACTTTTGACTGTCCCTGTAATTAAACTATACATCCGATTTTCCTAAAATTTGAAAGGGCTCTACAAAATTTTGCAACAGTTATATCTTTAAAATTTCAGATCATTCGGAAGACTCTAATATCATTAAAATGCACTTGCAATAATTTTTCCCATTGGCCGTAATGTAAGGAAAAACTTTTGACTGTCCCTGTAATTAAACTATACATCCGATTTTCCTAAAATTTGAAAGGGCTCGACAAAATTTTGCAACAGTTATATCTTTAAAATTTCAGATCATTCGGAAGGCTGTAATATCATTAAAATGCACTTGCAATAATTTTTCCCATTGGCCGTAATGTAAAGAAAAACTTTTGACTGTCCCTGTAATTAAACTATACATCCGATTTTCATAAAATTTGAAATGGCTCGACAAAATTTTGCAACAATCATATATTTGAAATTTCAGACCATTCGGTTGGGTAGTTTTTGCTCTGTTACATGCGGACAGACGGACGGACGGACGGACAGACGGACAGACGGACGGACAGACGGACAGACGGACGGACAGACGGACGGACTGAACGACGACTATAGGTGCTACGTATTTATATAATTACGAACGCACCTAAAAATGATCGTGAAAAGACTACAGCATGAGAGTCTCAAATGGCGTTCCATCAAATGGCTGGCAGTTGGGCTCAAATTTCTACAGTGTCCAAAGAGAATTTATGTATAATTCGTTACAAGTTCTTGTAACGATAATTTATCCTATAATATCCCAAAAATCTGGCATAATCTCATAAAGTCATAATTCTACATCTAATTACAATATTTCAGATTAAACTTGTATTGTTGCCAAAACTTAATGAAAACTCAGTTGAACGTGGTTTTGTCCCTCATGTGTAGATAGCCGGCACTCGTGGTTTCTTAAATCGACCATTTGATTCATTTGAACTCAGTTCATTAATAATTACTTATTTTCACTAGGTGACAACAGTACATTTTTCTATTTAAATCATTGGTCAAGTTTCGACTAATTATCTCTTGCACAGGAAGCTTTCGTCTCTGAACTTTGAACCATTTTAGCATCATATTTTCCTGAAGACGGCTGTAGAAACAGCTCGAAACGTAGAAGTTAAATTTTAGCTTATAAAAGTTCGTGTTTTGTGTACCATTAAGCAAGATTGTGTCATTATTTGTTATATTTTATGGTGCAATTTTCCACTATGATTTATTGCTAAAAGTTTGTTTTTAAATACCGTTTTCGTTTCCAATCATAAATATATACATGAAACCTACCTGTGCGACCATCTCCCTGAACGACCATTTTTTTCATGGAACGAAATTTATTGCCATAGGCTCAATACTAATTTTACCTCCATTCAGAGACCATCCCAATAGAACTCCCTCCATGAGCGACCAATTTCTTTGAAGAAAATAAAACAAATTCCGTTTTTTCCTAGTCGCTTGAAGAAGGTTTTATTAGAAAAATAATTCCGGAGTTATTCTAATTATTAATAATTCTAATACCGCCACGGCGAGCGGCCCATCTTCGTCCGCAACCCTTTATTCTTCTACTCTACTCCGACTCTTTTGCGGAAGCAAGATTCCCAGTTGCCCAGCCACGTCACGAATGAAAGACTCTCTAGCGAAAGCCAGATTATTCATCAAACTTCCAAATTAAGTTTATAATTTTTTTTGTATATTCCAATAACTGTTAAGTGTTTAAATACATTTCTGTCTTTTAGGCAATGAATTTAACTCTGATGACAAATTAAGAATGACGGTCAATAAACTCCCCTGCCCTATTCTGTCAGAAAACTCTAAAAGAAATAGATAAATTAATGAAATCGTCATTATTTGTTACCGTCGAAAAAAAAAATCTTTTATTTACTGAACTTTGGAAGGACTTGGTAATAAAAGTTATAAAAGATAAAACGGTAAAATCAAAGCGAATGTATTCATTTTTTAAACTCTGCAGTAATTAATTTATCTAACTAACATTTTTTTCTTATATTTAAGTATTCATCGTTTTCCCTAATTTGAAAAATGAATTTTAGTAACATTAATTGTTATCTTTTTCCAACAGTTAAAATCTAGATTTAAACATGATCTCCATTAAGAGACCACCTCTCGGTGCGACCAAATTTTATTGGAACGGAACGTGGTCGCTTTAGAGAGGTTCTACTGTACTAGTATGTTTTTCGCCGAGGTAAGTTGTATAGATTCTATATAGAGCTACACGAAAGATGAAAAACACTTTGCTGTTTTTGAGGGTTTATTCTTCGAAATACTTTTTTTAGCTAGATTATGTTTGATTATGCTATATTGTGGAATATGGGTATCTATAACTTCTATACGTGACCACCTACGACAATTAAAACACATTAACATTATTATTGATTAACAAATATTGTCTTGAAAAATTATTAATTATTGCTTGACAAATTATTGCTTCTTACCTTTTTTAATGATTCTTTACATTTTAAAACTTAACAGCATTTTATTTGTTATATAAAAGACTAGATTTTGACTTCTTCATATGTTATACCGCCATACAGAGTCTTTAATACAATTATTTTTAAATATCTGCTTTCACCATATATAAAATAGTTATCCACAGTAATATTCTGGCAGTGTTCAAAAATCGTTCACAATCTTGCTTGACGCATTTTTTTTTCGATTATATATATATATATATATATATATATATATATATATATATATATGTGTGTGTGTGTGTGTGTATGTATGTATATAAAAGAAACAGGTAAAATGAATTGAGAATCGTTGCGACATATCGATCGACATTAAGATCACAATTTCATTAGATAAAAGTATTAGAGAATCTTCCGAAAAACAACAGTAATAGTTCTTTTCTCTTTCTTCGTTATTGGAAACCGATAATAAATATCTTACCTGGATTCTTTCATGAAGACAATTAAAAAATAAAGAGCATTTCCCTATATATATATATATATATATATATATTCCTTTCCAAATATATTCCTTTTAAGGGGACAATGGACATTAAAAATCAAATCCTTCAATTTCCAATGGGGATTCCTTTGAAAATTAGAAAACTTGTTTATGACTCTCTCAAATAGTTAAATTCTAAATTGTGTGTTAAAATAATTAAACGCTTTTGAATTATTCAATATTAATTTCTTTAAATAACGAATAATTGAAATATTTCAAAATGCCCCATGCATGTTTCATTTGCATAAAATATGACAATATATTTTTTTGAGATATATATTACAACGAAATATGGCAGGAATTGTAAATATCCGCTGAATGTATAAGCAAAAAAAGTATATTTCTAATAATTATGCCTTGCTTTTTCTGAAAAAAATAGCGATATATATTTTCATGCGTATATAAATTTCAATTTTGAAATACCTCTGAAAGCCAACTTTTTATGCTGAAATTTTTTTAGTATTGTATAAAGGATATACTGTATAAATTTCAAAAGAATTTGATGATTAGGAATGCGCAGGGAAGGTTTTAAAATTTAGGAATGTGCAAATTTTTCAATTTTGAGAAATCTGCATTTTAAGTAAATAACAAATCCCTACGGGCCCGGCCTACAGGCAGAGGTAGATTTCGAAGTTAAGTATACTAATTTCACCAACAAAAAATAAATCATGATTAGATATAAACCCACTTTAACAGTTTTATCTGTCTGTTTTTGACGAGTTTTTATTTCATTTTTAGATAATAGCTGGTTTTATCAGAATCATGTTAAGGCGGTATTAAAAAAAAATACTTTTCCATGATCAACAACTCGAAATTTTCTGGCACATTTTCAGATTCATTTAATGAAAAAAATAAGAAACCGGCTGACGTGGTTTTTGAAGATTTTTTATAAACGACCTGTGTTTTTATTTTTTGTTCAATTAATTAAAATTTGATTAATAAACAATTATTTTCTCAGTAGGGCAATATTTTTCGTTTCTAACACAATCGCTTCGGGAAATTCTGTTCAAATTGCCCACTTTGACATAATTTTTTGAAATATATTCTGCCTCTATCAAAAAATCGATCATTATGGTACATTATATAGTTTCTGAATAAAAGAATCTACCAATTGGTTGCGGTTGAGAGCAAAAATGAATTTAAAAATGAGTAAGAAAATAAGCAGTTTGTATTTAAATACATCCTTAACAAGATGATTTTTTTTTTTCTTCAACCGCCATGTTTTTTTTTTTTTTTTTTTTTTTTTTTTTTTTTTTGCTGTAAGAATTTCTCCTATTAAAAACTTGTCTATATAAATGTTGAAGACAATATTAAGAAGATATATGGGAGATTTTATATCTTGTGAACTGACGGATTTATAAAAGTTTTTCTTCTTCAATCCCCTTTTTTGTTTTCGTTTTTAATTTTTTCTTTGCGGCACGAATTGGTCCTATCAAAAACTTGTGAATATGAAAGTTGTAGATAATATTAAGGAGATGTATAATAAAATTAATTGGATTTGATATCTTAAGAATTGACGAAGCTAGGAATTTTTTTCTCCCAAAAACCCTATTTTTGCGCCCTTTGAGCACATTTTTAATTTTATCAAAAAAATGTGATACATAAATTTTTGGCCCTATTTTTAGAAGTAATAAAAATTTTAAACTGATTTGATATGTACATAAATTAAGAAGTTATGGGGGTTTTTCGGTTTTCACAAAACCTCTCCCTATTTCCATCCCCTTGGTCCGATTTTGCCCATTAACGAACTTGACCGAGAATTTTTGTCCCTTGATTTTATGTATCAGTTTGGAAGAGATTTGTGCAGAATTGTAGAAGTTATCGTGTCACGAAGAAAGTTATATCTATATATATATAGAGAGAGATAGATAGATAGATAGATAAAGTTTTTTACTGAGGCTGGTTTTGGGTTCTAGGGGTCATGATCGGTGTAGATATGCAAATTGTTTCATTAATTCCAACTTAGGAACGATCCCAATAGGTAGTATTTCATACGAAATCTACCTAAAAAAACAAAAAACAAATAAAACTCTTTAATTATTTACAGTTTTTACGAATATAAAAGCTTATGTCTCTTAAAAGACGCGTCGAAAATGAAAAATCTTTTTGAATCAGATAAATTTGACAATCTATTTCCATAATTCTCAAAACAAAAAAACAGATTTTTTAGTGAAATTTCGATTTAGTCAGATTTTGAAAGTCCTCTTTCACCTTAACATGATTGTCCTCATTTAGAAGATCGTACGTTTTAATAGATATTTTTTATGTACATACAAAACAAGTAATATAAAAATTTTGTTTTTAAAGTCAATTCCTAGTTAGGTCATCAAACAAAAAATTAACATAATCCCTTAATCTAATATTAGTTTTTGTTGCATTAAAATATCTCAATTTGTTGATTCTCTATAAGCCAGTAAACCCAATTGGTTTACAATGGGAGTCTTTGGGAAAATGGCGAAATAGTAGAGATATCGCCAAGTTGGTGTCACTTTTGGCGACTCATTTTGGACGTCAAATTTGGCGGTATTTGGTGACAGAACAGGGTCCCCCCTATAGTAACCCCTTTTATAGATCTGAAGATGCATTAAATGCTGTTCAATAACCAATGGCCGCCATTTTGTCTCCCATATAAAACTAAAATTAATTAATTAAAGTTTAATTAATGAATTAATATTTGAAAAAAAACTGCATTAACATCAATTGTCATCCAGTAGAAGTTTTTAAAAAACATTTCAACTTGATAGGATGAATAATAAGTATTTTGTAACGATTGAAAATTTGAACAAAATATATAAACATATATAGGGAGAGTGTGAACTAATAGTAGGAATTGAAAAATAGATTCGGAATATGAAAAATTGTGCACGTTTTGCATGTAAAACACAGTCCCATGATTTATTCATGCAATGAAAAATATTTTCATCAATCTTTAGTCATAGGGAACAATGTATATGTATACTTGATGGGACACGGAGACTAACAGAACACGTAGATTTGAACGTAAAGTAAAACAGTTAATTTTTCATGCTTTTACCAATAGATAATAGAACCAACGTTATGCAAATAGAAGTATTGCACAATGTAATTTTAGTTGGTTTCAAAGTAATTCCTAAGCCTACCTATGAAGGAATTTTTGTGTTTTATAAATGCTTGTTTTGATAAAGTAATAATTGTGTTTGAAACAATATAACACATGATTGTTAATCTTTTTATCAATTTTATTGAGTTTCATCCTCAATTTTGTGATAAAAAGTTATTTTACAATAATCCTAAATGCTGTTCAAAATGGCATGGGAAATAATCGGACATGTTACATATTATTTTATATCTGTTAAAAATTTTGCTATATTGCCAAATAAAGATTCAATAAAAACATTCTAAGGCGATAAAGATTTCAACAATTTTTCTTTTAGTAAGTTAAAAAAAAAAAAAAAAAAAAAAAAATGTAGTTTTAAAGTAAGATTTGTTTTTTATTTGTTTTATAATAAAGATAATATTACACTTGAATTAGTCTATGTTTAATTAACGTGTTCAATTAGACTTACGGCAAGAGTCCGGAGACGGTGTCTATTGCAGGGCTACCTCAGGTGACAATTTTTATATTCTGTAGGCACCAGTATTTTTATAATATAAATTTTTAATTGTATTTCCCATGCAAATGTTGTTAAAGTGTGTCTTAAAGATTTCTCTTTTGAAAAAGTGGTGCCAGTTACAATTACAAATAGTTGCAGGTGTCAGGCCCGCTATTGAAATAAAATTTAATTTCACTAATAAAGGATACGTCTGTTTTACAGAATAAACTGTAACTAACAGATTTTATCAATTAATAGAAGATTGCGGCCCATCAAAATAAAACGAAACGGGATTTTAAATTACCCTTTCAGTAGTGTAAAATGTGAAACATGTACGTTTAGATCACGGCTTCCTCAAAGTACATTTCTATTCATTGGAAATGTAATAGTTGTTAATTGGAAATGTAGTATTTACTTAATAAATACTTATAATATTTAAATACAATGTTCTACGATTATTACCTTATTTTAATTACATTATTTGTACGAAGAAAAATAATACATTTGAAGAGAACATTTGTATGTTATTTTTGTGATTATTTGAAAGGAATTCTGTAGAACATGTTAGAAACATGTTCTGCAATATATGACCACATTTAATTAAAACGTTCTGAATAAAATAAATCAAAATTGTTTCGAATTAAAAATAATGCAAGGCATACACCAATACAGTTTCGTTTATGTTTAAAAATAAAGCAAATAATATTTAAAATATATGTTTGGCATAAAACATGTAAAATTATGAGACACGCTTTTATTTTCGAACAAGTAATAATACTTTGAATTATGATGTTAGTTTATTTCTTTCAATGATGAACAGATGTTAGAAACACATTTCTTATGTGTATAAAACAATGGACTATAATACAAAAAAAAAAGGAAAAATAGTATTATTTTACATTTTAAATATTTCTGAAGTAATATTTCAATGAGAACGTGACTTTTTTCGTCAGATGAATACTTTATCCGATATAGCGTGTATTAGGATAATACGCTAAAAAAACAGAAGCGTGACTAATTCCTGTGTGGAGATATTTTTTCTGAAGTTCGGATATTTTATACAGTAAATAAAATTAAACCTGTTATAAAATTCCAGCAGTGTCTATGTTACTTTTATAGAATAACGCTTTCGTGTAATACACGTGCCTACAATTAAACATTTACAGTTGTAACCAAACTTATCTATGCCGTGGATCAATAACAAGACACTATGAAGGGGTTTATTAAGTCATAATTGACTAACTAAGTTTCATGATCAGGTTCCAAGTCAAAGAAAATTATTATGATTACTTTTATAAGTTTAATAAACAAAGAGAATTTTTGGAATCATGAGTGAATTTTTCAGTTAAAGATTTATTCTTTTACTAGATACAGGTAGAATTTTGCTTTTAAAGGTTTACAAGTCCATTATTTTCTTACATTTTATAGTGATATATGTAACTGCGTTTTACAAAATTTTTCTTGACTTCGCTTATTCTTGTCCATTACGTACTCTTGATGTGCAAACAGATTATACAAAAATTACCATTTTTTTTTAGATTTTTGATTTTACAAAAATAATCATTATATTCTGGGACTATTTTCTTCGGGTTTGTGACATTTTTTGCTTAAATACACTGCTCAAAACAATTAAAGGATATTTGAAGTTTTATATAAAATAAAGATATAAACGAAATTTTTTTTGCCGAAAATAGAAGAAGAGAATCACAAATGCAAATTTTTCTGGTTTTCAAACTGTGGAGTATGCAAATTTTGAGTTCGACGTCAAAAACGTCACTTCAGCGGCAGCGAAAGAAATTTGACTTTCAACTGGATACAAGAGAATGAAGACAAGGATGATCGGCATTCAGTGATTGCTTTGTTTCGATGAGTACGATGTCTCAGCGAAGTCATTTGACAGATACAGAAGCTTTGAGAAGTGTTGGTAGGTTAGAAGGGGGCCAAACTCAAGCCGAAATAGCGCAAGCCATTGGAGTGTCACAAAGTGTCATTTCCAGGATCTGGAACCGTTTTTTGGAGAGTGGATGTGCAGGCCGAAGACCAGGGCAAGGTCGTAGACGGGCAACAACGCCCAATGAAGATCGGTATTTAGCGCTAACAGCTCGGAGACACCGAACCATGAACGCTACTCTTCTCCAACAACACCTTCGCTCGGCTACAGGCACCACGATTTCAACTCAAACTGTCCAAAACCGACTCCATGCTGTAGGTCTGTATGCTCGCCGACCGATGGTATGTGTTAGATTAACATCAAGGCATCGTCGCGATCGCAGGGAGTGGGCAACCGAGCATGTCAACTGGAGGAGAAATAAATGGAGCAATATTCTGTTTTCTGACCAGTCCCGTTTTTGTGTGCATCCGGATAATAGGCGTATTTTTATCTGGAGGGACTGTGGCAGTAGGAATAATCCTGCGTTCGTGCACAAAGGTGTTAGATTTGGCGATGGAGGAGTGTTGGTGTATGGTGGCATCTCCATTGACGGGCGCACTGACCTCTATATCATTCGAGATGGAGCTCTGACTGGTCGCCGATATAGGGATGAGATCCTCAGACCTATTGTAGTCCCTTACGCTGCAGCAATCGGAGATAACTTCATTTTAATGGACGATAACTGCAGGCCACATCGTGCAAACCTGATGGAGGATTTCCTTTTCGAGGAAGGAATCGTTTAAATGGAATGGCCAGCGTGTTCTCCAGACATGAATCCAATCAAGCACGTTTGGGACGCTCTAGGAAGACGAGTTTCTGGCCGCCAACAACCCCCACAAACTCTCCAAGAACTGGAAAGAGCTCTTCTGGAAGAGTGGGGCAGAATACCCCAACTCGTCATTAATAGCCTCATTGAGTCCATGCCTCAAAGGTGTTCAACGTTGCTGGTCGCCCGTGGAAAACTTACCCCCTACTGAAAATGATTTTCTTTGAAGAAAACACCTTTTCTTATTCTTTTTTTCTCATATGCACAAATTGTGTTTTTTTCCTTTAGTACACAAATGCGCAATAAAATGCATTTTTTTCTGCCAAACATGTGTAATTTATTCTCATATAACCTACTATGTCTGTCGGCCATGTATCAATCAGCTAAACAGTTTACCAGATACAGAATCCACCTAAAACTGCAATATCCTTTAATTGTTTTGAGCAGTGTATATGACTTCTAAGTTATTAATTATGTTTTCGCATGATTTTTCTTATAGGATCATGCTATTTTTACGTCATTATTTGCATTACAAACGTTTTAATATAAAACCATTCAAAGAATTTTTGTTATATGTAAATAGTATTGTATAAATGCATTTTGTATTGTATGATTTTATATATTTCGTAATTTATCAACAACTACTTTTATTTTCATTCTTGCCTTATTTTAATTGTTCCATTTTAATTACATCCATAAAGATTAAACAACTCATTACTTTTTTACAATAAATTTTTCATTCAAAAGCGAAAAATATCGTTTTCAGTATGTAAATTAACCAATTTTTAAATAAAAAATGTACACTGTGCTATACATAAAACAACATTTTTCGTATATCCATGTCTCAGGAAATTAGTCGAGTAGAAATATAAGCTTTAGTTTTTAACAAGTTTTTAATTTAGATATTTAAAAATACGTTCTGAAATTTATATAGTTTTTATTATTTTTTTAAATTATATTTTAATATAATTAAATGATCTATTATTAATTTAGATAACTTTTTTGTCCAAATTATTTCTTTAAATAGAATGTTTTCTAAAATTTAAATCATTTTTAATGTGGGAGGCTGAGTCATAGTTTTAAAACCAGTTTCAGCATTAATAAGTTTAGTACAGATTAAATGTTTTGAGATAACAAAATTGGTAGTCAGCATGCACAAGAGCAGCGGATGTTTTCTTAACAACGTTCCACATTCCACGCAGTGCAAAATCAATGTTAACCAAATTACTGATGACACACCCGAGTCTTAGTAGCAGCGGAAATCGTGTTGTCATTTATTTTAAATTGCTGAATCTGTGCGATGTTGCTGTGGCAACACTCCTTGCTTGTGAGCCAGCTGTCTACCAGTTTCGTTATCTCGACCATCTAATCTATCAATTATACGAAAATCACAGACGATAAAATTGGTTGTAAAAATGTGACACTGGCTCCCATGATGTTACACGTCAAAGCAAGTTTTGCAAAGTAGCTCAGTGAAAAAAAAGTCACTCACATGTGAAATATAATTTATAACAAAAAAAGTAAAAAGTAAAAAATGAACAAATAATGTTAAAGTGTTTTTTATATAACACGAAGATGCTTCCGTAATACATCAGTTTATTACTTTATAATAGAAGTTAATTACTAAACTACTTTTACAAACATAAATAAATATTTCTTCTGTAAAATAACAGAATCGTGTGTAACTGTAACTTTGTTTTTTTCTTAACAAATTATATCCTATTTTTAAATATAAAACATGTAAAAATTAAAAGAAATCAAACTGTGAAAATACATCGATGTATTGAAAATTGAAAATTTAATTTAAATTTCATAATGATAGGTTCTTTAAGTAGTCTCATGCTTTAAAAATCTTTTAAATATCGAAAAATAATATAGTTGATTTTTCTACATAATAATTTCTGATGGCAATCCTCAAATTTTGAAGTACATAAGAATATTTAGCTTGATTGATCATAAAGATAAATCCGTCTTCATTCGATATTTTAAAACCGTAACGATTCATCAGAAATACTGTAACAATTTCAACGAGCATTACGATTCTAAAGAATAGAAATATCTTTAAAATATCATCACACTTTTATTCACTGACTGTAGAATAACAGAGAAAAAATAGCTTTTGTTTGAAATGAATCTGTTTGTAATAATAATTAAAAGTTCAGATTGCTATTCTGTTTTCCTAAGCAAAAACATTTACCATAGAAATGTAAAAGTATCAATGCTGAAAGCATCAATAATTTTACATGCATATAGCATGCTGTCCTCAGTGCTAAAGATGGTGGAAATATTTCCTCACATATACAGGAGAGATGGGGATTCAAGTTAAAGATTTATTGACCAATAGAAAAACAGAAGATTGCAGGTAACAGCAAATAACAAAATAAATGGGAAATGGGACACAAGTAGTGAGAAATTGCTAGGAAAAAAAATAATAACGCTTTTATGTGATATTTCCAAAAATCGGATAATGTGGGAATAGCGAATTCACAATTAATAATATTTTCAAATTTTGTATAAATATTAACTGCTTCTAGGAAGTCAAGTTCGTGTAAGAAGTACGTTTAAAGATTATTTTTACCGAATTGAAAACAAAAGTATGATTCATCTCCCAGAAATGTTTTGAAATAGAGGATTTAAAAGGTTTCTTGTTTTTTAATATATTCTTGATGTTCTTTAATACGAAATTTTAAACAACGTTTGGTTTTTACATGTAAATTTCCAACTGGGCGAAAAATATCCGGACCAGGATTCGAACCCGGGACCTCTCTGGCTGAAGCCGCCAGTGCTCTGCCATCTGAGCTATCCCGGACGATTCTGGTCGAACTTTTTCACCCAGCTAACCTTGATGATTACGGCATCTGGTCTGAAACCTGGTTCAGCTCAACAGAATAAATCTCAGGTAATGGAACTCCAGAAATCGCTGGATACGAAATTACACTAGATTAATATTGACACAATTATTCTAATTGGTAAACAAATCATATTACATGTAAATTTCCAGCTGGGCGAAAAATGTCCGGACCAGGATTCGAACCCGAGACCTCTCTGGCTGAAGCCGCCAGTGCTCTGCCATCTGAGCTATCCCGGACGATTCTGGTCGAACTTTTTCACCCAGCTAACCTTGATGATTACGGCATCTGGTCTGAAACCTGGTTCAGCTCAACAGAATAAATCTCAGGTAATGGAACTCCAGAAATCGCTGGATACGAAATTACACTAGATTAATATTGACACAATTATTCTAATTGGTAAACAAATCATATTACATGTAAATTTCCAACTGGGCGAAAAATGTCCGGACCAGGATTCGAACCCGGGACCTCTCTGGCTGAAGCCGCCAGTGCTCTGCCATCTGAGCTATCCTGGACGATTCTGGTCGAACTTTTTCACCCAGCTAACCTTGATGATTACGGCATCTGGTCTGAAACCTGGTTCAGCTCAACAGAATAAATCTCAGGTAATGGAACTCCAGAAATCGCTGGATACGAAATTACACTAGATTAATATTGACACAATTATTCTAATTGGTAAACAAATCATATTACATGTAAATTTCCAGCTGGGCGAAAAATGTCCGGACCAGGATTCGAACCCGAGACCTCTCTGGCTGAAGCCGCCAGTGCTCTGCCATCTGAGCTATCCCGGACGATTCTGGTCGAACTTCTGGTCGTCCCGGGTATATGATATGATATACCCCCATAATATGATAAAATGAGACCTTTTTTTGGCTTGGATTTTGACAAGAACGTGAATTGGGTGGCAGAAAAACAGCGAAGCTTTTGCGATAGACGGATGTAGAGAAACCGGTTACAGTGCGAATGAGAGTGATTGACAGTGACTTTCAGAAAAAAACGATATATCAAATGCTAATTTAATTATTTAATTGACTGAAACCATCTGGAATTGACAATCACAAAGTATATATGCATTAACTTGCTATTTTTAAATCCCTGTAAATTAATTACATACAATATTTACCAAGTGTGCTAATAGAATAGTTATAAATTATGGTATGCACTGTCAGTCAAATAAAATGTTATTCGTTATTCGAAAAACTACGTGAGGGAATTATAATTTCAAAATACGTGTACAGGTACAGATGTGAATTTCCAATGTTGTGAATATACGCAATTGAAATCTTTGTTCTTTTCTCAAATAATTTCAATAAAAATCACTAAAAATTTTAAACGTTTATTAAATTATTCAAATGCAAAATAAAATCCCGTAGTTTTTTCGATACAGGATTTATTCTTTAATTAATTTCATTTTTTCTTGTTGTGGCACTTGGATAGAATATTAATACTTTAATACTTTTTGTAATATTGTAATTACCAAGTGCTCTAAAAGAATAGTTATAAAAGATGGTATGCAATGTCAGTCAATCAAATTTATATTCAGCATTCGGTACAAATATATGTGGAAATAATAATTGCAAAATACCTGTAAAGATACACATGTGAATTTCGTATGATGTGAATATACACAACTGAAATCTTAGTTCTTTTCTCAAATAATTTCAATAAAAATTGCTAAAAATGTTAAAAGTTTAGTAAACACATGTCCAAATGCAAAATAAAATCCCGTAGTTTTTTCGATGCAAGATTTATTCTTTAATTAATTTCATTCTTTCTTGTTGTGCCACTTTGATAGAATATTAATACTTTAATACTTTTTGCAATATTGTAATTACCAAGTGCTCTAAAAGAATAGTTATAAAAGATGGTATGCAATGTCAGTCAATCAAATTTATATTCAGCATTCGGTACAAATATATGTGGAAATAATAATTGCAAAATACCTGTAAAGATACACATGTGAATTTCGCATGATGTGAATACACACAACTGAAATCTTAGATCTTTTCTCAAATAATTTCAATAAAAATTACTAAAAGTTTTAAAAGCTTAGTAAATACATGTTCTAAAGTAAAAAAAAAATCCAGTGACATTTTCGATGCAGAATTTATTGTTTAATTAGTTTCATTTTTCCTTGTTGTGTCACTTTGATACAATGTTAAAAGAAAAAAAAAACTTTATAATTTAACTTACGGCAAAGCCATTTTAATTTCCACTCAAAGTGTTAAAAAAAAAGCAATAAAAATAGAACTATGTTTTTAATTTGAAATACATGTATTAAAGATAAAATAATTCTTTCTATAACAAAAATTGTCCTTTTTTCCAAGTAAATAAAAAAAATGTGATTACAAATGCATCATGAAAAAGAGACTTGTTCAGAAATGCCAGAAGCGATGTTTATAATCATAGTTAAAAACATGTTAGACTTTATCCATGTTAAAATCTACTTTTTTCTTTTCCAAAAAAAGAAAGATTGGTTTAAGCATATTTTGTAAATTATGTTTAGTGTAAAGAAAAAAAAACTTTAAGGTATATTTTCGTTAAATAAAATTACTTTTTTTATTGCATGCTTTAATATCAATCGTATTTTTATTCTCCATAACACTAATCTTACTTTAGGAATATATTTACAGTTTAGAGAATTTAAAATGTTAATACATACATACATATATATATATATATATATATATATATATATATTTCTTAGACTTTTAACATATGCATAGATTTATGAAAATGCATATAAAAATGACAAGACCTAGATTATTTTAACAATAAACTAAAAAATATTTATTTTGTTGTATTAATTTTAGTATATAAGTACAATATAAAATATCTATAAGGTTCCAAAGAATTTTCTAAGAAACTGGAATGCCCAGAACTGTTTATGTAACTGCTACAAAATAAATTCATGTTTACACTGTTAAAAAAAAAAGTATGGTTACTAAGAATTTTCCAGGAAAATGAGATGCTCAGAATTTATCATGTAATTAAAAAAAATCGTGTAATTATCCCGGGTTATTAATAAAATTTTAGTAAGCATACAGATTTCTATAGTATACAAAAAGTTGTTCTGTAGATTTAAATTTTTTTTTTCTTACAGTGTACAGATAAAACATTAGTAAGCATAAAGATTTTTGCAGTTTCACAAAAACTCGTTTACAGATTTACATTTTCTTTTGGCAGTGTAATGGATGTGGAGTAACTTGACTAAAGTATTATGACTTGATTTAGAATTAATTATGACTAGGGGGAAAATATTACACTTGAATGCCACATTAAATTGCATTAATATGAATGAACAAAATAAATAGTAAAGTTGATATGATAAATTTGAAAGCAACAATTTCGTTATATCTGTATGAGTTATAAAACACTGGAGTTAATTATGGTGTACAGTCGTGGAAAAAAAAATACCCCCTGCTAACTCTGCGAGAAATTATTGTAGAAGAAAATAACTGGTACCAAACGACTGGAAATAATGTCTGCTTTTAAATGATGTATATAAAATTTGCTTAGGGAGCATCTACATATCAAAACTAACCCAATTTTTTTGCAATAGCAATACCCAAATTTGACCCCATACATAAAATATACACATTTCAATTAGCCTAAATCTAAATTTTCATGTCTTTCGAGCTATTAATTTTCGATAAATTAATTATTGTCGGAGCACAGCTCCTGCTTCCCTGCAAAAATTACACTTATTGTTAACACGATAGAGTCCAAAATATTTGCGTATCGACACAAAAAATTAAATGGACATTAGTAGTGCCTAAATCTCGGTGCGTATTGAAAATCATAAATATTCGTCAACCCTAACGACTTGAAATGTCTTCTCAAAATTTTCCCATAGAGATAACATTGCAGATTTAAATCTATATATTTGAAAGTTAAGGCCTTTTTTTTAGACATCTACCTTGAGCTTTTTTCTGATCCAATTTTAATAATTCTTTTTTTAAATGAAAGCTGTTTCTTTGTAGGTTTGCGGCACTAGTAATTTTTTTTTAAATATCCCATTTTTATAAGTAAATTTAAAATTTAAAAATTTTCTATGATTTTTTTTTCAAAATGGTAACAATTGGATTACTTCCATAGTTATAAAGAAAAGAAAATTAGTAAAGTATGTTTATCTTTATTGATGCCAATTTCTAATAAAATTCAAAATTAACTTTGTAAAAAAGGGGGAAGAGAAAATGACGTCCCTCTTTAAAAAACACTAAATTTTTCCTCAAAAAGTTATTACAATTCAGTATTTTTTCACTCCACTGAGTTTGAGACGCTATGTGAAATGCTTGAATGAGGCAAAGGGACATCATATTTAAATGAAAACCATAATTTTCTCTGATAAAACAAAATATTTTACTACGAACGCCTCTAAAAGATATAAATTTCTGGAATTTTACTCGCCGAAACGGAGATTTGAATCACAAGTCAAGAGTGGAAATGTTCACATGCAAAGCCGTAGTTAACAAACTTGATTTCAAGTTTGGAAATATATGTATTAATAACTTACTGCGTACTGCGATATTTTTGAAATAGTGAATGTAAATTTGAGAGATGCGTATGTAAATTTTGAGACGATGAAAATGACGTTAAGTTTAGATTTCGCGCGAAAATTAATTCTATGATTGGCTCATGGTGAAATCATTCTTTCTGATTTTCAATCTGTAATTTCAAACACAAGAGCCTCAATGGGTAATTTCATCATAATTACTTGTCTTGGTTAGGTATACTAATACATTTTAATTTAATACGTTGAACAGTCGAAGTTTATTGTACTATTGTGTATTGTGTATTGAAGTAGTATTTTGATAACTTTAAATTAAAAATAATATCTGTTGAGAGTAAGTATTAACTAATGTATGAGCTCCTTTTTAAACAATTTCTTTTGTCAAAATACGACGGGATTCATCTCGTTATTAAACAAAACATTAGCCCCATTGTTGTAAATTATGCATTTTAACCTCATCCTAATCGTCATGGCGTCGTCAATATTTGTGACATGAGATATAATTTGACTTTCAGAAGTTTTACTTTCTACGTCCGTAACGACCACTTTTTCTTTTTTTTCAGTGCGAACCTTTTATTCTCCATAACCTGCCAAATCGATGCAATTCATTTTGAATTTTAAATTAAGAGAAATGAAAAAAAAATCAAATACGGGGAATACGATTTTGGGTCTTAGCCACATGGTAACGGATTTCGTATTAGCCGCATAGCTACGAGTGATAAATCAAAGAAATCGAGAAAAATGTAACAGGGTTTTGTACGGATCAGGGTATTTTCCAGGAGAGTTTCCAGTATTTTTTTATAGAAAAAGAAATCTAGGCTAAACGGGTGAAATTTCGCATTCTTTTAAGGAGAGATTTTCTGTAAGAAAATAGAGGTGCAGAAGAATTTCCTGGTCGCAAAATTCCAGGAGTCGTACGAAACCTGATATAATGTCATTTATGCATTACTTATATGCATGTATTCTTCTGTATGTATGTTTATATTCAGACGTATACATGTTTGTATTGGGGAATTCCGCAATCGTGTTTGTAGACAATTTCATAATTTAGCGAGCGTTGTTTGATGCGCAAATTTAACCATTTGTTGGCGGTCCCAATTACAGAAGGTTACTCATTTTTTCTATTCACTCTAAGTGAACGTGCTGCAACTGAAATGCACATGGACATTCTCCGTAACCTTCCAAATCGGTGCAATTCATTTTGAATTTTAAATTAAGAGAAATGAAAAGAAATCGAATACGGAGAATACGATTTCGTTTATTGGACGATTGATAACGATTTCAGTATTAGCCGCATGGCTACGAATGATAATCAAAGAAATCGAGAAAAATATAATGTCATTAGCAGACCACAATAATTAAAAGTAAGATGTGGTGAAGATGCTCACGTGTTTGGACTTCAGGCTGGACTTTTTTTTAGCAGTTGGATGCAGAGTTATGTTAGATACCAATATCTGGATGGAGTGAGGATTGATAAGCGGTGTACTGAGTACAGTAAAAGATACTGTCTATGACCCAAAATTTCAACCCCCAGGCTTGCCACAGGCTATAATGGTTCATTTTGTTGGTTATCATGCCACAAATTAGCATTTGACCATTACCTGAGGCAACCGATGACAGAATTAAACACTAGAAAATGAGGATTCAACGGGTGTTCTTTCAAAATTCATTTTGTACTGTTAAACAGTAATCATGAAAATTAAACTTTTTTAAAAATTTTAAAGTGTTATGTGTTAAGTTTATACGACTCCATGCTCCGACATTTCGGCCTGACGGATACTAGTTTAAAAATAAGCAATTTTTAGGTTGATGTATCTAAATTGAATTCGGTACCTGATAGTTGAAATGCGACAGAATGACTGTGTCACTTCTATTAATGTATTTTTTATTGCCAATATGACTGTTTCACTCATTAATATGTTTCGATATTAATAAAAATAAGAAAATGTAATTTAGACACAGTAGGAACCGAAGATTTAAAATATATTGTCAAAATTGGATGTTGCTATTGAAAAAGACAAATTTTAGTAAGGTTTTGATTTGTAAATTCAACCCTTAGCAAATTTTATATACATCATTTAAAAGTAGACATTACTTCCAATCGATCGGTACCAGTAACTTTATTCTATTATAATTCGTTGCAGAGTTAGTAGGGAGTGTTTACTTTTTCTTTTCACTACTGTACATATATAAGCTTCTGATGATTGAATAATTGCAAAGTGCAGCATAGAATAACTATAAAAAAAAGTTTCGAAATTGTAATTTAACTTATTTAGTCATGTTTTTTTTTAATGCAATTTTCAAGAATGTGTTTTCCATAAAAATTTTAAGGGGGCATTTGGTATATCGCAATATTAAAATATTTATTTGCTTAAACGACGTTATAAAAACACATTAAAAGTAAATAAAAAATCTATATTTACATGTTTCAATTCTTTTACTGAATCGTCATAAGAATGTATAACAGAAAATTACAAATGCATATGAAAAATGGAATAAATCATCGAATATAAACAAGTAATCATGTAACGCACCCTACATTTTCGCGATTGCTCGTGTTCTCTCTATGTCACGACGGTTTAAGTTGCCCAACCATTCAACCCATAAATTCGGGATACGAAACGATATTGTATCGCTACAAACTCCTGAACCTCTTAAACAAATTTCAATGGACTATATTATAAATTATTTTAAATAAAAATTAGACCTGTAGATTATTTTACTCTCGTTAAAAAGTATGTTAATGTTCTCTATTTGATTTAGCCGGGATAAAGTAGTATTACCTCTATTATATTTTATATCCGCTATATGTTCTTTACATCTGATATTAAATTTTAAAGCCATTTGTTCATTTCAATTTATTCAAGCGGCTCTTAGAGATCATATAGAAGAAGTAAGGAATATATTTTTTAACGCAGCTAATAAATGTAATAAACGTTCTAATACTCATGCCAATATATCATACTGATCAAAAAATGAAAAACAGATTAAAAACATTAAGATAATAAGATCATTCAAAGATATTTCCATAATAGAGACTTATAAATATAATCGCTTGGCTATCCTTAATAGGAAATAGTACATTAATAAAATGCAGGATTGTATCGAGAAAATGAAACGTAAAACCGTCAAGCATAACCCATTACGTAAAATCTGTGACAATTGAAATTTATTTAAGAGGTTCAGGAGTTTGTAACGATACATCATCTTTTCGTATCCCGAATTTATGGGTTGAATGGTTGGACAATTTACGGCGTCGCGACATAGAGGGAACACGAGTAATCGCGAAAATGTAGGTCGAGTTATATGATTACTTGTTTATATTCGATGATTTTTCCCATTTTTCATATGCATTTGTAATTTCATGCTATACATTCTGATGGCGACTCAGTAACAGAGTTGAAACATCTAAATATAGATTTTTAATTTACTTTTAATGTGTTTTTATAACGTCTTTTAAGCAAATAAATATTTTAATATTGTGATATGCTTAATAGTGGACGTAATTTTGACTTACCACTCGCTCTTATTTGCATTTGGGGCATTTGCTTTTTTCGGTTGAAAAAAAACTATTTCCTTCTTTTACATTTTTCTATTCCGCATAGTTTGTAGGTTACCCATGTAAAATGATCCGGACGAATTCGAAGTCCTTTTGTACACTGCAAATACGTGAAACACTTTTGCAACACTAAATGAACATAATAATAAACACTTCTAACCAAAAGTGTTTAGATTGTGTTGCGAATGTGTTTAGATTGTGTTGTACTAAGAAATAAAGTGTGCTGTAAAGTGTTGTTGAAAACTACATGGGCAGAAAATGTGTTCTGATAGTGTTTCAATCAAAATTTAACAACATATTCAGATTCTAAACGCATTTTAGAACATTTTGAAAACACCTGAACCTTTGATGTCACAACAGTTTCGAAACACTTTTTAAACACTATCTCATCGCATGAAAGTAAAATATTTCAGAAGAGAGTTCTGCATCGGATCGGGTTACCGCTTTTACCCGAACCCGACCGACCCACGGTTTGAGTCGGGTCGGGTTGGCGCTATATTTTCCCGCTGTGGGTCCGGGTTGACTTTAACTTTTTTGTGTCGGGTCCGGTTAACAAAAAAGTTGAAGTCAACCCGAACCCGACCGACCCGCAGTTTGGGTCGGGTTGGGTTGGCGTTATATTTTCCCGTTGCAGATCTGGTTGGCCTTCATTGTTTCGGGTTCGGGTTCGTTTCGGACCCGCGGTTTGGGTCGGGTTGGGTTTTACACCGGCCCGGTACAATTTTTTACACCGGCCCGGCCAGTTAAAAATTGTCTTTAATCTACCAACACGGGTGTGGGCCTCGAGCCAATCCCGGCCCATACAGACTCTACCCATAATAACATTTTCGATTTCAGCAGCCCGAGAAAGAAAAGTTCTAAGGGCTGAGGTAGAGGTCTGCACGGGCCGAAATTTCCAGGCCCGGGCCCGGCCCGACTCATAGAAATTTTTTTTGGCCCGGCCATGCCCGTAGAAAAAATATATTGGCCCTGCCCGGTCCGGTATACCAGCTAAAAGTTTGGCCCGAGCCCGGCCCGGAAAAAAGTTAAAATCTCGGCCCGAGTGAATTGCTACAAAACATTGATTTCTTACGTCGATTTGCTTAAAAATTTCACTCTTAAGATAAATATTTTTGGTCAGAACTTCTCGTAACTTTTTTTTCATGTTTTTAAACTTATAAGTGCCGCAGGCTCCGATATTTATTTTTTTAATGAATTGCTATTTCTTGTATGTAAATGTTTCAGTTATCATTAATATTGTTAATCCATATTCCATGCATTGAATTGTTAAAAATCTGTAAAATGCTATACAGTAAAATCTTCTAAGACTCAATTACATAGAAAAGAAAAGAAAAAAATGCGTTATAGAAAAGTTCCCTTCTTAGCAAATGTAAATGTATTATATATTCTTTTCTTACGTATTAGTATATTAATTTTGCATGGATCAACACGTTTTTCAGTTAAAAACAGGATTCCGCCATAGGCAGGTTCATTTTCACACGTTTTACTATATTTTAATTTAGCTATATTTTAATTAGTGTAGAAATTTACTATTCTTTAAAACGAATAAATATTAATGTTTAATTGTAGAATTATGGCGATTCAAAAATATATGCATATTTTGCAAAAATCTTTGGGCCAGTCTCGTTTTACTGACCTTTGAACGGACAGGTCACGCCGAGACAAGGATTTTCATACGGGCTGGCTCAAAACTAGGACTGAAAGTTTTGGACCGTGAAGACAAGAAATGAAACCAGTCCCGGCTCTGTACAGAAAAAATAAGTTAGGCCCGGCCCGATTCGTCCAGAAAAAAGTAAGGCCCGAACCCGGCCCGTAAAGAACAGTCACTAGGCCCGGCCCGTGCAGATCTCTAGGCATGCGCAGTTAAAAGATACTACCTCAGAGGAAAATCAAATCCACTTTCAAATCCGCCAGCACCTGCGCACAAGGAAGTGATCACGTGATCCTGATGTATGTAAACAAGACGAAGGACGATGGCGGAAGACGCTCTCAAAATGAACGCTGTCCGACCGACATTTTTGCCACTTTGGATTTTGGAAATTTTGATGGAAGAAACAGCATTGACTAACATTAAAGGTATGTTATTTTATGTTCTACAATGTTTTATACTTAAAGTATAATTATAACATGTGTATGTTCTTATAAGTAGGAATCCTTTAATTATTATTAATGCCAATAAATGAATAGAATATAAAATCATTTTATTCTAAAATATGGAATCCCCCAAACCTTCGGTAGCCCAATTGTTCTGCCATATGCGTTTAAAAAAAGAGTAAGGTGTTGCTGGTGGGAAAAGGGATACTTTTAAGATTCTTTAGGGTAGTTTTTATTTATTGTAAATGCACTTTTTAATTCCTATAGGCACTTTTTTAGTCTTAGTGGTACTTTTTTATTTTTAAAGGCGACTTTAAAAAGTCAGAGAACACTTTTCAAGACATAATGAGCACTTTTTGCTATGTAAGCAAATTTTTCATACAAAAGATAGTTAGGGCAAAATTTTCTGATTGAGGAGCAAGAAAGGTTTAATTTTTTTTACTAAAAGGCAAGAAGGTTTAAAAATACCTTAAAGCTATCAAAGCATTTTTTATACTTAGGGGCTGTGCATATATAACGTTATCACTTTTTTGGCAATTTTGGACCCCCCCCCCCTCCGTAATGATATCGTTATCAATGTCTAAAAATTCTTTTCATTTTTTAATTTTTTTCTTTTGCTTGGAGTGATATACAAATATATGGATACATGTATTTTTCGCATACTTCATTGATTCAAATGAAGAGAACTCTAAATATCACTTTATATATGAAATAACTTTTTATCAAATAACACTTAAAAGAATAAGTTACTATTTAAAAGTATTTTATAATAGCTTTTTGTTACATAATACATTCAACAGCAATAATTTTTTCTTGCACTTGCCCCTCACAGGGGGGCGGGGGGAACAGAGCTTCTTATCACCAAAACAGGTAGACAACATTATTTCTCTTTTATTTACTAGTAAACACAGGTATCATTTGAAACATACTTCGCATATGGTTTCTCGAACAGCGAATTATATACGCATACACATATAACAGAATAAATAGGAAATTTGGAATTAAATAATTTTATAATCATTTAATTATTTTAATAATAATTTTGCATTTTCATAAAAATAGATAACAGACTAAAAAAAGATAACATTCTATTTTGATGTAAAAGCCAAGCTATAAATAAAAAGAGAAAATTTTGGTTGGATAAAAAATGATAACGATATCAAAAGACGAACTCCCCCTCCCCCTAGAGATATCTAACGATATCATTTGCCAGACTCCCCCTCCACCCTAAAATAATAACGTTATATATGCACAACCCCTTAAATTGTAGATCTTGACTTCTGAATAAAATGAATTATGTACAATTCATAATATGATTAAATAATAAAAAGCTCACGGGGTACCCTTAAAACAAACCTCTTTATAATGTAAACCTGCCAAAAACAAAATGATTTACACATTAAATTCGTTAATTAAAATTAGGGATGTACCGAATATTCAGTATCTATTCGGCCATGTTACCGAATATTCGGTTTGGCCGAATAGCAAACAATTCGGTATGCCGGGTATTCGGCTTGGCCGAATAGCAAACTATTCGGTATGCCGAATATTCGGTTTGGCCGAATATCAAAATATTCGGCCGAGCCGAATACTTAAAAAAAACTTTTTAAACATATTTTTAAAAACCTTATACAACTTCTTCGTTTAAGAGTCAACTTATAAAGATATTCAGAATAATTAGAAACAAAATCATATTTAAATAAAAGAGAATGTTTTTACATTATTTATTTGCTGTTTGTTAAGTATTATTTAAGAAAATTAACCAATCACGAGGATTTTCATACGAATTATGTACAAATGCAAGTTCCTGAACAATGTCCAGTAAATAATCTGTTTCTTGCTAAGATTTTCAGAACAACGTTTACAATCTCTGAAAATGATTGCCCACTCCAGACATCGATCTAGGATGCATTTAAAAACTTCCTTGCTTAACCAAAGGGAGTAGAACAGTTATTCTTGCTAACGTGCCACCCTATAAAATTTGAATAGATTGTATTATTTATTTACTTTTACTTTAGTCTCTGCCTTACAGACAAATAATATATCATCCTATACAATTTTTCTTCCAATTTTTTCACAATTTCTCTTTGATTTTAAAATGTTTCTTTTAGAATTTAAGAAAATTTTATTCATCTGTTTTAATTTTCGGAAGAAGCCATAAAATTTAAAATTTTATTAATTAAAAAAGTTTTATAACTATCCGCTTCTTAAATCACTCAAAGCAGATTTTTTTCAGCATAAAGTTTACTTGAAAAAAGCTCTTGTTTATTAGAATAAAAGTTTCTGTTTTAAATATTATATAAAACTGTTTTAAAATGTAACATTTTAGTGCCTTTAAACTTTGAAATATAAAAGTAATTGACAAGCCGAATATTTGGTATTCGGCCGAATGTTCGGTATAGGTCAAAACTGGGAAATTTCATTAGCGGCCACTGGCCGGTAAGATTAGTTTTTTAAGTGGCCACTTTCTGTAAACTAGTGGCCACTTTTTTATTTAAAAATACTAAACAGTAAAATTTTTATAAGTATTAATCTAAAACTGAATAGCCCAAATAAATATGTTAATAAAAGTTATATTGGAACGAAAAAAAGTAGAATCCTTGATGAAATTCAAGAAAATTTTATTATGTCCTTGTAAAAAAGTGGCCGGAAGGTGGCCACTGATAGACAATTTTTCACTAGCCACTTTTTCTCATTTACTGGCCCTGTAGCTAGTGCTAATTTTGACCTTTAATGTTCGGTATTCGGCCTAGCAGTTACTATTCGGCTAGCCGAATATTCGGTATTTGGTTCGCCTGTAGGCCAAGTATTCGGAATTCGGCCAAAATCACTATTCGGTGCATCCCTAATTAAAATTAATAAGATACAAGTTTAAATATAAATACATTACTTAGCCCTTCACTGCACGACGTGCCACATTTGGCACATACCTAAAAACATTATAATTCTTATTATGTGCCGTGAATTTGAACAATTTCATCTTCTATCCCTGTTCAAGAACAGTCCAAAAAATGGAATAATACTTATTTTGCCCATGTCAGATTACTGCATTTGACTAAAAAATAGAATTTGTTCTTCGGAAGCAAAAAAAAATTCGATCAAGCTGTTAAGGTAAATTTTACTTTTATTATTTTTACTGAATACTTAAAAATATTAATATAAAAAAAAGTTGCAGAGTGTTAAGCAGATAAAATTAATTAATTTTAAGATCATTTAGTTGTAAAATATAGCAATACAATATTTTAAAATCCTAATTGTGTAAGTACATAGGGTACACGCCATAAAATATCAAATTTTAGCTGAAAATTTGATATTTAATTTTTTTTTTTTTTTTTACTATTTTTCCCATTATTAGACTGATATACAGATTTCAGATAATTTTTTTCATAAAAATTGAAAAAATCGTGCAGTGAAGGGTTAAAGGTGCGTCAAGTATAATAAAATCCTTTAAAAACACATTAAAGTCATTTTAAAAAACCTAAATATTTTCAGCCGAAACTTACTCGGTCTTCATCAGTGAAAAACCAATAGCTGCTGTCTATCATAAGAGAATCTCTAGAAATAATCTCCAATAAAGAAATAGTCTGTAACGATATGTTATCATATGATATCTACACAGTCTGGAAAGAATTAATACATGATTGATAAACCTGTACTTTTTTGGAAAAAACAAAAACGAATTTCTATTCCACCTTATATTCCATACCACCCTTGAAGTAAAATGGTTTATTCCGGGCAAAGATAGAGGACACAGAGAGACAACAGCTATTAGTTTTTCACTGATGAAGGCTGAGTAAGTTTCGGTTGGAAATGTTTTGATTTTTTAAAATGACTTTAATGTGTTTTTAAAGGATTTTATTGTACTTAACGCACCTTTAAGCAATGTATTTACATTTATTTGTATCTTATGAATTATAATTATTAATCAAGATGAATTTTGCACTGAAATTTTGACTTTTTATTGAACATAACTGCTAGTTAGAAATAAGTGAATTTTAAATAGAAATACTGTTTATTAAAAAAATTATAATGAAACTCTGCCTATAATTTTAAATGAAAAAATAAAATGAAAGCTTTGACAGTTTTCTACTTGCACATTTGTTTTGTTTCATTTTAGCTGTGCTGGAATATGCAGGGGTTTTAACGACACAGAAAGAGGGACATTGTGCTCTAGAATCCATGTCTATACCCAAACTCTCTGCAGCCAGATGTCAAAAAAAGGTTGTTTTTTTTCCTTTTATTCATTGTTTCTTTTCTTTTGTTTAATTTACTATATTTTTGTGAAAAATAAAATTTTATATTTAAAAATTTTTAAAACCAAGGTTTTTTTAATAACAATTTTTTTAAACCTTTTCTGCTGAAATTGTCTATCTGGTAAACTTGTTTTGTTTGCAAATTTTACATTTTGAGATACAAATTATGAATAGTTTGTCTTTATGGAATTAAATTTTGTAAAGAGGCCTATTTTATTTTTAAATATTTTGTGAAAGGGCCTGTTTTATTAAAAGGAATTTTGTTAAAAGGCTTTAAATAATCTCCATTTAATACTTGAATCCTGTACAGATACATTATATATTGTGGTACTTGTTAGTTATCCCGTTGACCAAATTACTGTCACCAAATTGTAAGATTAAATGCCAATAATGGTTATCGGCTATAAATCTGATTATGGATGATTAGACGAATAATACATTTATTGCTGATTTTTGATTAGCTATTTTGCATAAAACATTTTTCCAGGGAAAAGTTATATATTTTTTAATTTCGTAATATATATATAGGGTAGATGTGCCAGTAATGGACACCGTTAAGGAATTTCTTTAAAAATTATTTTTTTATTAATAGTTATAATTATTATATTCCAGTTTTTTCAATATTATATTAATCTATCAACAATATTTAACCATTTTTATAGCCTCATTTCCCCATATGGATAGAAATTTAATTTTAAATAACAGAAATATATCAAAACACCCAAAAGCCCAGTAATGGACACCCTCTGGCCCAGTAGTGGACACCCTCTGTTCCAGTAATGGACACCCCATAAAAAGTAATAAATATAATTGTTTTTATGACTGTATTTAGAACCAGAATTTAATGAATACATACTAAGGAAACAAAATTGTTATTTTTAAATAAATTTAACAATTAGGATACCAGTAATTAATAAAATATTTGTGATAATCATTTACTGTTTGCATCAGTTATTGTAATTATCAGAAGATCGATGTTTTAATTGTTTTAGATGGATAGTTTAAAATACTACATATCAGACAATTACAGCTATCAAATTATTGAAACAGTGGTGGATTTGATTTAAAAGGTAATAAAAAAAAAAAAAAGTTTTGGAATATTAATGTTTAGTTTTGTGTCACTATTTTTAACAATCTTCCAGAGATTACTTGATATACCATTTATAATAATTAATATTACAAATATGAAAGAAATGATATTGTGAGTTGAATATTTTAAATACTAAATAAAATAATTTCAAAATAAAACTGTAGAACTGATGTTTGAGGCCACTGATCTGCAGATTTACTAGTTTCATGAATATTACCTATAACTTTCATTAATAGTATTACTTTTTTTTTTTTAATAAGGAAACATTTAAGACAGAAAAAGGATTTTTAATAGCTTCTGTAACTTAATTGTTTTTATTTAAATGGAGAGGGGTTAAGCCCTATGAGCCCCTCTTTGACCGTGCTCTTAAACAGTATTTTCTGCTTCCTGGCTGGTTTGATTGGCAGATTATAAAATATGTGAGGTATATATATGTACTACATAAAAAAAAATAAAATAAAATATCAAAATTTTATTAATCACATAAAATAACTTAAAAGCAGCTATTTATAAAAGTTTTGGTGTTATTACATTTTGGTAAGTATAATTTAAAAATTAAATTTGATTATTTAGGTTTGCAGTTAAGCGAAAGTATTTTATGCACCATAAACATTACTAAAATTGCATTTTTAACAATGTCTACATGGGGTGTCCATTACTGGAAAATGACTAATTAACCATCCCAGTAATGGACACCCTCTCTTAAAACCTTAAAAAGAAATCAAATTTTGTAATTAGCCATTAGTATATAAAATTCAAAGTTTTCTATTGCTACTCAAACAAAAACATTCAAATTTTGCAAGAAAATAAATAATATTAAAATTAATTAAACGAAGCCAGCTCTAAACCTCTTCATTAAGATTTTCACAGAAAAACAGCGAAACTTTGAAACATTATGATTGCTTCCTGATTGGTTTGATTAAAAGTGTCAACAATAACATAGATTTATAAAACATACAAGGGAGAATTATAAAAAAAATAATTAAAGCTAAATATTTATTGGTTATTTTTTATGAGCCAAAAACATCAAGGGGTGTCCATTACTGGAAGGGTGTCCATTACTGGCACATCTACCCTGTATAGAAGATAGATGCCATGTGAAATAGTTTCACTAAATGCTGATTGATTTTTTTTTTCAATATTGTCTGGGAAATTGTATATTGTTCTGTTACATGCACAAAAGAACTCTTTTATAAAGCTGGGTTTTTTCGTATGATTGTGTTAATGTAACTTCATTTTTTCGCGATTGTCTTTTAACAATTTGTGCAGCAATGTATAGAACTTTGTTACTGTGATCGCCATATTATTGCATTTTTTATTTATTTTACCTGTTAGCCCTTCATGGCCATGATTAACCTGGACAAAGCCAGGTGCTTCTGCTAGTATTGTATAAATGTTTTGTATTCAGTTTTATTTTTTAGAAAGGTACCATGGATTTTATTGGTTTTAATTTTCTTCTTTACTATTATTGGATTTTATATAGTGAAGCATTTTAATTGTAAATCTCAATGTTTTTAAATGATACATTTTAAAATTTAACTGATTTTAAAGACATTTTCTTGAACTGGAATGTCATAAAATAACATTCTTTAATATTTCATGCATTTGAATAATATTGGTATAAAGCTACTTGTACTTGGTGTTTAAAACATTTTAAAACACTATACCAGTTGCTTTTCTTTGTTTTAACACAGCTTGGCCATTTACTTTTTATGTTAAATTAAAAATATATATATATTTATTTATATTTTACAATAAATATTTATTGATCTATTTATTTACAAATTTTTAACTTTTTCTTAATTAAAATTATTATGTAATAATCCTGTTTTTTTTTTTTCCTATAAAAAAATGAGTCATATGAAGAATCATTTTATAAAAACCTACTGTAAAATCCTAGTTGTACCCTGCCCTTTTTTTAAAAAGCAAAAACAGTTAAATTTTGGAGCGAGGTGGGGAGGACTTATCGAGATCTTTTAACCCCCCCCCCCCACCCTCCCCCTTCGTTTTATAACTTGTAACAATATTTAAAAAAAAAAAATCTAAATTATTGTTCCCTCTCCCTGCAGCATGGAAATTTTAAAATATTTAAAACTTTTTTTTAAAGAATTTTATGCTACTGTAACGATAATAAATAACTATCTAAACTACTAGTACCAGAAAATGCTCCAAGTGTCCGCAACAGGTACTTCAAGGTCAAAAAATAATCAGCAGGTAAAATATTTTACAATTGAAGTGTAAATTAATCAGAATGACTTACCTGTGATGTCTTTATGTATTTTATTCATTTTTATTAAGATTTGTATTAAGTAGAAATGGGAAACCAGTTACTTTTTGTTAACAGGTTCCATCATTAAACCACTAGCTTGGTAACATGTTACAATAACCTAATAATTTTTTAACACCTTACCAGATGCTAAAAATTTGTTGAAATTTGCACTTTTAGCGTCATTTTTTTAAATTTAAGTCATTTTTATGGTTCCGTACTTAAAAAGTGCGGAACCTATGTGGAAGATCACTTTATTACGCCATATGTCCATTTATGACCACAGAAGAGGGGTGGATTGTGTGGGGAGGTAAAATGACCCAAACCTTATCCCACGTCTTCATTTTTAAGGGTTTTATACTTTTATGCAAGTTTTCATTCCAACATGCAGAGCTAAGTGCTATAATTTCATGTTACAGTAAAATCATGCAAATTTTCTTTTGCCTCTCCTGTGAAAATTACTTTTGTTGAGATGTGTCACTTTTCTTGCGGGTGAGTGATATATTAAATTAACAAAATTACTCATACTAAAATAAATGTTTATTCTATGTATTCCCAAGCATTTTTTTTTTTTTTTCCACATTTTAAAAGTGTTTTTCGTTTTTTCTGAAACACTTCACTTTTTCATGTGACACTTATCGAATAATGGTGCGATGCGATCAACTGTGTATTTTAACTATCTGTTAACAGCATCCAATAACATTATGAAATATAAAAAATAATTTAATAAAATCTTTTAAACCTAATTAGGTTTAAGGCAAAATTTGTAAATATATTAAAATTAAATATTTCACTATCATGATATTTCCACTTATATGAATGAATAGTTTTTAAAACGCCGCACAGCGGTCCCACATCGCGATCAAGTGGCCAAAAATCATTTCTGGCTTTTCTAGTGGTTGTATATGATTCATTTTTAATTTTATAATATTCTAAGTGATATTACATTGTGAATTTAAACTAAATGTAATTGGGGTTCCGAGGGGAGGAGATTGGGGGCGAAATAGAGGGGGGGGGCAAGTTTTTTAAAACATAAAGTTTCTTTTTTTACAGGAAGGAGAATTTTCCACTTTTGATTATAGTGAATAATTTCACTTTTTAAAGACAAATCAGCCAATTCAGTCTCCCCTGAAATTTTAACAACCCCCACCCCCCTCACTCTCCTTCCCTAGAAATATACAGGTTAAAATCTTATTTTTTTCTCTATTTGATGTTATTGAAAAGTAACAATAAAGAGTATAAGCAATCAATAAAATTCATAAATAATATGATATGATATCATAAGATATGAATAAGTATGATTGCCATTAATAAGAAACCTGAACGTAAATTTGATTCGCAAAAATACAAACTTCATATTATTCAATATATTCCAAGCTTTTTTGAGAAATTAAAATATAGCCTTAAATGTTTCAATATCTGCTTAGTAGCAAATCCACCTCCGAAATTGACGATCATTTGTGCTAAAATTGACCCAATCAGTTTTGAGAATTACTCTGGGGTATATAAAATACCATTTATTAGAGCAGACGAATTTAAGAATTACTTTATCTGTATGACTAGCAGGAAATTTAAGTATAGAAAAAGGAGCATATAGTTGATATTAAATATAATAGAAAAACCACAGCCCTAGCAAGATTTTATCAAGAAGAAACCATCCAAGTAAATTTCAATAAAAGAAAAATAATTTTCCCGTCCAGTCTATGCTATCCATGAAATATAAGAGAAACCATAGAAGTAACATGCAAAAACTTAATGTGTAACGATGCAGCATCATTTCACTTACCAAAAATATGGCTCGAGCTACTCAATGAGTATGAAAATAAAATAAACATGCATATAAAATAAAAATGTAACATGCATTATATGAAAGAATATGTGGAAAACTGAATGATAGCGTGTCATAAACTGTGCAAATTTACAATAGCTTTATTTATTTGTTTTTGAAAATGATTCGGGGTGAGTCGAAACATGTCAACAGTCGAAATAAGCATATTTTTACTGGTTTTAAAGTTTTAATTTACACCTTTTAGCATTTGAAATTAATACATAAATAATCAATCAGCTAAATTTTGCCTCCCCCCCCCCACACACACACACGTGAAATCTCCCCTTTTTCCATTTGTCCCTATAGCAAGGAAAATCTAAAAATATTATTACCACTTTTTAAGTTTTCGACATCTATTTCTATGAATTAATAATAAAAGAATACATCTATGAATTAATAATAAAATCATCCAATTTATTAATTAGATTACTTTCAAAATTTTCGGGAAAAAGCAAGGGGAAAAAAAAAGAAAATATATGTATATCCCCGACTCTTAAGCCCCCCAAATTGATTAAAGCATTTTTAAAATTTTTACAAATGTTCCTATAAAATAAGAATCTTATTGCTTTAGTAAAATTAATTCCAAGAAAAAAGTTTTCTAGCAGTCATAGTTATGACAAAAAGTACAATAAATGAATAGCTTTACTGAATCCATACGTAGCAACAAGACATATCCTTCAACAGGCAATCGAAAAAAATATTTTACTTCACCTTAAAATATCCCCCCCCCCCCACACACACACAAGAAAAGTGTGGCGGATTGTATACGAGTTGGATTGTGTTGGAAATATAGAAATGTATATATTAGAGGACTGAGTTTATGTCGCATATAGAGTGATGTGGTTTTAAAATGTGTGTAAATTTTACATTGTAAATATGAAAGTGAATAAATTGTTTTAGATGTTAATCATCGACTCGGAGTACACTGGAACTGAAATATTGAAAGAGAAAACATTACAGTACAGGGGGATAGTCCCCATCCAGATGAGTAATAATTACCATAGAACATGGGGTTGCAAACCACTTATTGAGTCACAAATACAAGGTGTTTCACCCTAACTGCAGTCGGTCATAATTTTGTGAAAAGTAAAAATATTGCAATAAAAATTTAACTGTATTTACCTTATTTTGTATGAAATGTAATAACATCACAAAAAAAAAGTGATAGAAGTTTACATTATATGCACTAGCAGTATGCATTTGAAGCTCCACATTTGGACTGTGATTATCATTTCATATGGTATCATCGATTGTCCAGTACCCTGTTTTTCCAGAACTTTTTGTGATGTTATCACATTTGATACAAAATAAGGTACATATCGTTACATTTTATTGCAATATTGTTATTTTTCGCAAAATTATTACCGACTTCAGTTAGGATGAAACACCCTGTATTTGTGACTCAGTGAGTGGTTTGCGACCATTTTCTATGGTGATTATTACTCGTCTGGATGAGTATTATCACCCCTCTTATTTTGAAAGAACAATTTAGAATCACCCTGTATATTATATGGTTATGCAGGATTCTTGCTGCACCCTTCCCATTTGCATCAAAATGCTTCATTGTGGGTAAAAAACTATCAAAATAGCGAGAACTTTTTTATTATTCTGTGTATATGTAGGAAATATTTTCATTCATATTATTGAATGATTGAGGTTACTTATAACATTCAGCTGTACTGTACCATTTACATCACTTTCTTCTTCTTTTTTATAGGGTTGAAAATTGCTTGTGATCCAGGATTATTGAATTTCCTTTCTCATTATCAACATGGCCTTATTGTAGTCGGGAATCTTACAGTTTTCAACGATATCACAGAAAGTGGTGTGTGCATGAAGAGTATAACTAATATTTTATTATAAAACTGTGGAAGACTGTAGCAACCATTTTGTATCTTGCACAAGGAGTTCTTAAAATTTTATTAATATTTTTATTATTGTAATTTAATGTAATAAAAACTTATTTCAAGTGGTTAAGCAGTTTTAGGTCTTATTTTAGTCGTTCTAACACCTATTTTTTTGTTTTAAAATTTAAAAAAATAATAAAGTTATTGAGAATATTTGGGACCTGCATTTTTATAGATTTGTTTAATGTATTAATGATGTATTGTAAAACAACCACTTGCTAATTTTAATCCTATGGGACATATTTTTAAAAATATTGTTTGTATTTTAATATTTTGAAATGGTTTTTTGTATTGAATAACTGAGGTCAATCTCTACAAAACCTTATTTTAATTCTTTGATTTTGTTTGCAGGTTTTTTTTTTATGAGGATATTTTCTTTTCAGAATCTGTTTTGAAAATAAAAGTGTCCTCATAAAAAACAAACCTGTAACCAAAATCAAAAAGGTAAAAAACGTTATTGTACACACTGCTTTGTAGATTGAATGACCATCCTTTTGCCAGACACATCTCCCCTTTCATGGTAAATGGAGATTTTAACTTGATTTAGATATGAGTTGGAAGGCAGGGAGTAGAAAATGGCTTTTTTCTTTGTTAGTACAGATGTCATATGAATATATTCTAGGTGTTTATACTTCAAAAATAGAATTGTATATTAATAAACATTCATGGTTAAAAAATATTATAAATTTCAAAAAATGGAAACAATATGGAATATGTGGGTGCAAAAACACCCATATAGTTAATTCAAAGTTAACCAGTAGAAATTTAGATTCAGACAGTCGATCATACACTGGCATTAAACAGTTTTTTCAGTTTATTTTATCACAGAAAATTGTATGTGACTGGCATTTTTGCACACTTTAAGTTCTCATTTCATTTCCCATTCCATCATTATGACGGCCGATTATCAACACAAGGGATATAGGCCTTAGGGGGGGGGGGGGGTAGTGCCCTTCGTGGGGGTCTTTCTAAGGGAACCTACCCGTATTAACGCTTGGAAATCCAAGGTTTGAAGAAAACTCCGAACGATTAGGCCTAGTTCAAAGAAAGCTTTTTTGCTAGCAATACAATGATTTAACATAAAAAATAAAATCTGAAAAAATAATAAGCTGTATGTATTATGATTATGCTAAATACACAGGTTTGTATTCATTTTGTGTTTCATTATTTCTCATCTTTTACCATTAAATAAGTAATTGCACATTTCGTAATAAAAGTTTAAATAAAAAATTTTAGTTTTAGAAGAATAACAAAATTAATAGAAATGTTGTACCTATATGAATATATAATATGAAATTCTTTATAAAATTCATTACTGAGATTATAATCTGAGTAATGAATTTTATAAAGAATTTCATTTCAAAGAATTTGTATACATTATAAAAATCTTATGTGAAGTTATTTTCATGATTTCAGGAAGTTTATTCTAATGGAATTTCGCTGTCTTTTCAGTATTACACTATTAACAAATTGGAACATTAATTCATTATTTCTGTGTTTAAAAAAATCTTATTTTAGAAAGTATGTTAAATGTGTTAATATAGTGTTCTATTTATAGTGTTCTAAATTGTGTGTGATGGTTAATATAGTGTTCTATTTATAGTGTTCTAAATTGTGTGTGATGCTTGAAAAAGTGTTCTTAATTTGGGGACAATGCGTTGTACAGTATAACACTATTGTAAGAACACATTTTAACACAACACTATTTACAACACTATTTTTAGAACGCATTTCTGGATCGCAACACATTTCAGAACACTATCACAACACAATAAAGTGTTGTTTATGAAGTGTTCTAACTGACAACACTATAAAGTGTTCTTAATTTGAGGACAAATTGTGTTCTTAAATGCGTTTTTTTTGTGTTTATTTTTGTGTATGAGCTTTTGCAGTGTAGTTATTTAGCGCAACTCATCGGCAGGCTTAAAATGTTTTGCAGCGCTATGAGCGCATTTTACGCAAAATGACTCTTCTCAAATTGGGATGACTCATCAATAGATTTTGCAATTTTTTTTTTTTATTATTATTATTTAAAGGTAATATAATATATTCACCTAAATTACCTAGTAATTTTAATTTGGTATATAAAAGTTACAAAGTATAAGAAAATATATTTTTTTCAACTTTATCCCAAGATTTCAGCTGATTTGACGTTGGAACCGTGACTGCTGCTCTATATGACAGTGCATCAGATATTAAGTATGATAAGTAGTTTTCCGCGGTACTTTAGTTGTAGAAATAGTTGAGTTTGTGTTTGAACTGAAGTTTTTCATTGATTTGATTTGACTTGATTTCCTAAGAGAGACTGCTCAGACAAGGAAACCTAGTCCTGTAAAGCATGGTGTCTCTCCCGGCCCCCTTTATCGAGGTCTTAAGAAATACAATTTTCAGCCATAGCTGAAGCCACTAAAAAACGCGACAGTGATGTTTTTTATTGCACTGAGGCATCCTTTTAATTTCCGGTATCAAAATTTGGTGAGTCAGAGACTACAGAAGGCATTAGAAGTGTTGGGAAAACATACCCTGCGTTAAATGGCCCAAATTGTCCCGTATCGCCATTTTGTTTTTTGATATTCGTATCAAAATATTCCATTCATATTTAAAAAAAAAAAAAAAAAAAAAAAAAAAAAAAAAAAAAACAGTAGACAGAAAATAAGCTCTGAACTATGGTCTTTTAGATTAGCTTTCTTTAAAGTGAAACTTAAATTTTGAAATGAATCGGAACGATTATTTGCATGTGAAAAAAAAAAAATATATATATAAATAAAAAAATAAAAAAATATAAATAAACGTTACTTGACTGAAAATTTCGAAATTTGAAGTGAATTTCTTTTGATTGCTTCTTGGCTACTGACGCTGTTGTAGTGCGGGTGCTACGGTTGAGAAAACTGCAAATCGTTATAAGAATATACCGATTGATGAGTATATACTTTATATTAATACAATGTATTTCAGAGGGGGAGGCATCGCGTAAAGTCGTGGGAATTCAAAATAGCGTCCTTTTCTGAATTATCTTACTATTCATCATATACATGAGTGTTTCAGGTCAATTTCAATTTTTTAACGTCAACAATTTTGTTTTTAACACTTTCCGTCATAGTTGAATGAGTTTATGAATTCAATTTGTCCGTTTGTTTGTCTGTCTGTCTGTCTGCTTGCCATTTCATGCTCTAACTCGTTTAAATATCGCTACTCACTTAAATTAACTCAGATTCTCATGGATTCATATATTGAAGTTTACAATAACAGATTCAGAATAAAAATTGATGTGTAGAGCTTTTATAGTCCGTTTACAGGGCCCTCAAAAGAATTCCATTAATTTATTGTCTATTAGTCCGGGTGCTACGGTTGCGAAAACTGAAAACCGGGAGAAGAATATACCGATTGTGAGTATCTACATTATATTAATGCAAGGCATATTAGAGGGGGAGGCACCGCGTAAAGTCATAGAAATTCAAGATGGCGGCTGTTATTCAAAATGGCGTATTTTTCTAAATTTTCTTACTATCCATCACATAAATGTGTGTTTCAGGTCAATTTCGATGTTTTTAACGCCAAATATTTCGTTTTTAACACTTTAAGTCATAGGTGAATGAGTTTATGAATTCAGTTTGTCTGTTTGTTTTTCTGTCTGTCTGCTTGCCATTCCTGCTCTAACTCGCTTAAATATAGCTGCTCGCATAAATTTACTCAGATTGTCACGTAATTTTGATGTTATTGAAGTTTACAATAACATTTTCCGATTAAAAATTGAAGTGTATAACTTTTACAGTCCGTTTACAGGACCTTCAAAAGAATTCCATTACGTATTGGGTATTAGCCCGGGTTCTACGGTTAAGAATTTTGCAAATAATGAGAAGAATATACCGATTAGTGAGTATCTACTTTATATAAATACAATCCATATAAAAAGAGGAGGCATCGCGTAAAGTCGTAGAAATTCACGATGGCGGCTGTTATTCAAAATGGCACCATTTTAACTCACAGATTTATCGTCTGCGCGTCAAAGAATCTGCAAGTACAGTCAGGAACCGCAACATTAAGAAAGTGAATTATAAGTTCAAATTTTAGATAACATTGAATAGCGACTTCTATGCCATACATCTTAATATTTCAAACCAACTTTAATTTTGATCTTAAATTTCTGCTTTAGCCAATTAATCGGAGTAAAAACGAGTTAAACTCGATCATGATATTTATTAAAATAAAAAGTGTTTCATTATTCTATTGTACATCAGCTGTTTGCGAATAGCCGCCGTAGCAGGACTCGAGTTCCTGTCGCTGCACGAGCCGTCGATAGATAATAGAACTACGAAAAATCCAGAAAATTATACAAAACTCGCTATCACAGCATCCCCTTCCGGCGGAATTTTCCCAAATTGAAGAAGGACCTGCTGGCCATAACCAAAAACATACATCAGTAATTTGGTTCAATTCTATGCATAACTTTATACACTTTTCGATGGTACAATGGCGACACACGGAAAGACAGACATTTTGTATAAACATGTTTTTGGGGGTCTCTGACCCTTAAAACGTGTAAATACGTCTAAAACCGGGAGTCGAAAAATTTCAGGCATCCAATACTTTAATGTTGTAAATATAGAAGAAAGCGCATAGGTTTAATATGAACAATACTGTATCCGTTTTCTTTTTTCAGCCCCTGTGAATGAACAATAAGTGCTATGCACGTTATATTTTACAGCAAGTATATTGTACTAGACCTCGCTTACCCATTTCAATGTGTTTAAAAGAGTTTAACATCATTAAAACACATTGAAAATGATTTTCGCCCATAGATCACAATGTAAATGAAAGATATTTTGAGTGCGGCTGTAAACGAACTATAAATACCACACACTTCATTTTCAATATTGAACTTTTTTCTGTACACCGCATATTTAAATTACATGTATAAATAACACATATATAAATAAAATATTTAAATTACATGGATATTCGTGTATATTTAAGCGCATTAGAGCATGGCTAGACAGACAGCTACATAAACAGTATTCATAAATACTTGTCAACAATGTAAAAATGTGTTACAAATGACATTTTTTTTTACCTTAAAAGCATAGAATTTTACATCAAACACACTTTTATACGATGAATAGTATGAAAATTGGAAGGATTCCAGAAAATGACACCATTTTGAATAACAGCCGCTATCTTGAATTCCTGCGACTTTACGCGATGCCTCCCCCTCATATATGGATTGTATTATATAAAGTAGAGACTCACCAATCGGTATATTCTTCTCACGATTTGTAGTTTTTTCAACCGTAGCACCCGGACTAATAGACAATAACATAATGGAATTCTTTTGAGGGCCCCGTAAACGGACTATAAAAGCTATACACTTTAATTTTTATTCTGAACCTGTTATTGTAAACTTCAATATATGAATCCATGACAATCTGAGTGAATTTAAGCGAGTAGCGATATTTAAACGCGTTAGAGCATGGAATGGCAATCAAACGGACAAATCGAATTCATAAACTTCTTCAACTATGACAGAAAGTGTAAAAAACAAAATTGTTGACGTTAAAAACACCGAAATTGACCCGAAACACACATTCATGTGATGGATCGTAAGAAAATTCTGAAAATGACGCGATTTTGAATAACAGCCGCCATCTTGAATTCCCACGACTTTACGCGTTGCCTCTCCCTCTGAAATGCATTGTATTAATATAAAGTAGATACTCTCCAGGCAGTATATTCTTATCACGATTTGCAGTTTTCATCTTATTTTGGTCGTGTAGCACTCGGACTATTGTAGGCGAAAGAAGGCATAATAAGACACACGTGGCTTTAATAGTAACGCCATCGACCGAATAGTTTAAAAAACATTGTAGATGAGATAACGTGTCTCTGTCTAACCTACTTCTTTCTGATGCAAGGAAAAACTATTTGAGAAAGAAGAGATGTTTCAAGCACTTTACTCTAAAAGATAAGAACTACTTTATGAGTTTTGACTACATCTTTTTAAATTTATTATAAATGTGAGATGTTAGAAAACCAGACAATCGTACGAATGCGACACTAATTTTGTTAAACATATGTATGATTTTTTTCGGTTCCAAATCCACATAGAATACATACGTAGAAGTGAGTTCAAAACTCACCTTATCATAAATATAAAAAATCGTGTTTTCTCTATCAATGTATTATTTTGTTACAAGTGCTAATATCTTGGTTTACAATGAAATCCAATGGACGTTGTTATAGATTTTTCGGGATTTCCCAGGATCTCATTTTCTGGAGAAGGGGGAGTTTCGAAACTCACGTCCTAATATGTAACGGTATTTAAGCTACAAATATTATTGTCACAAACAGAAAATATACTGTAGGTGAAAAGTTTAATTTTATAGAAGACTACTACGTATTGGAATATATTTTAAAATTGAATTTAAGATGGATTTCTAAATAGTTTAAAGATTTCTTCACTGTGCTGTGAAAATTCTTCCGCTATCGATGGCTCTTCTCAGTCTTCCTAGAATAAAAATAAATTATGTAAATTGTCAAATTAATCCCTGCTTTTACTACATTCAACACATCAAACAAAACAATAACAGATCTATATATTAAAAGTAAGAAATTTAAATTCAAAGTTAATACATTTACAAATTTTAAATCTTGTCTTCATAATTCTGTATATCGAAATATAATACTTAACCATTTATATAGAATAAAATGTTTATGTTCTTCTCATCTAATTAATAATAATATTAATAAACTAATATATGATGCATTAAATCAAGGTTTTCCAAAAAAATTCATATATTACTTAATATACAATTAGTACTTACATGATCTTTTTTAAAAAACAAATTAACACATGCGTGAACAAATTTACAAAAAAAAACTTATAGAATAAGAAAACATTTATAAAAAAAAATAAAAAAATGTAAAATAATAAAACAATATTATAGGACGGTTGGGTGGGTAGGTGTTAGAGTACTGAGGAGGGTGGTGTTGTCTGGATAATACGCAATGGTTAATTTATTAAAAAAGAAAAAAAATCTGATGGGGCATTTGAATTATAACTACATTGCTAATACACTTTTTATATGGTGGATGATTCGATATTTTATATATATATGGTGACGTTAAATTTTTATTTCCATTCATATTGAATTTATTTAGCTTAATTAATATTTAATCAAGTTACAATTAACTTGTTTTTAATTTTTAGTCTTCTCGGGACAATATCATATTAATTTCTAATAGTATACCATCTTTATGGAAAATAATATGCATAATAAGTTTATTTGATATAACTAATGTTATTACAGTTTGTATTAAAATTGGGTTATTAGATTTTTATTATTTCTCTATACTTTTTAATATTGTTTAATTTTGAACTTAGTATTAAATGATTAACTATCGGTTATATGTGAATGTTAATCCCAAATTCATATTTTTTTGGTTAATATGAAAATAAACCACACAATTTACTTGTTATCATTAGGCAATTGGGAAATGTAGATTTTGACATAAATATATCAACATTCATTTTTTTCCTTCCTGTTCATTTTGTTAGTTAATTAATTTTTTATATTTACTAGGGGGCTCTGCCCCCTACGAGCTACGCTCGTCAACCCCCGTTCAGACACCGCAGACTCTAACAGCACGCTAATTTGACCGCCTTTAAAAAGATTTCGGAAGACTGAATTATAATTTGAATCTGACAATTATAATCTGACGTAATTTTCACCAAACTTTTCTTTCTCTTTTTAATATTCACGTCAAAATACTTTTGTTAGAAATGAAATATTATGATCATCTTAAAATGTCAAGTAAATGTCTCGCGCAATTTTTAAATTAAAACTGTTTTGCAATATTATTTTTTGTTCATTTTACATAATAAGTGCAATATGACGTAAATTCTCCTATTTAGGAATTCTAACGCATGTTACTGAATTTATTATTTTAGAATATTCTTTCTCATTTAAAATTCACGTGTAACTAAAGTTTTTATGACGTAATTTTCAATGAGTTCCTGCTTTTTATATTTTTTGTTTATAATAGTCACGTGTAAAATAAATTTTTAATTTGAAGCAAACATTATTGGTTGCGCTTTTTATACAGTTGGCAACAGTTTAAATTAATACAATTTTCTAAAATTTGTAAAAAATATCTCTCGAAATGCTGAAAATTTGAATTTAAAATAGAAATAAAACCTCGAAAAAATATTCAAATTAAAAAACTAACTGCAATCTGCACACCGGGAAATTCTGACGCATAAAATAAATCTAAAAATGATTAAATTCCTATGTACAGTTTTTGCTCCTATAAAACTTTTTTAATGGAACAATTTTGTCCAACTTTGGCATTAAATATCTCTTAAAATAATTCTTCGATTTGAAAACTGTCTGCATCAGCGTGTTTATCAAACATTTTTCTATAATACTACCGATTTTCATATTTTTGTATGCAACAGTTTTTTTAATATTAACGAAGAAAGACCTCCGGTCACAAAAAATTCAAAACCGGCGGCGGCGGCGGCGGTGACAGCGGTAGTTACTTTTTTTTAGAATAGAGAGAAAAGTATTTCTTATATTTTTTTAATTATTATATATAATTTAATTAGTGTTATAGCATATTTCTATATTATAATATTATATTATTATTATTTTGAAATTATTTAAATTTTCCATATAGATTAATTGCGTATGGTAGTAGAATATATTGTAATCATTCTATTAACATTTTTATTTATTTAATATTTATTTGAATAATGAAATATAATATGGTATTTTTATATTAGATTTTTTGGGATATAGTAGTTGGTATATTATGATAGTATTAGCTTATAATAGCTTAATCGTTTCAAGTTAATATCATAAATGGCAGCACCAAAATTAAATTGGATTCTGTCTGATGCTTAGATTAGCGTAATAACATCAATTTTTAACGCATGGTGAAGCTAAATGCTGGCTATTTGCGATAATGTAAACTAATAGTTTTGGTATTTTTTACTTTAGTTAAGAAATATATAAAATTTAAAAGTGTTAAGAGGTATTTTACTTATTATGTAATTATTTTCTATTTCTATTTCTATTATTTTAATTGCATTTATCACGGTATTTCAAAATAGATTAACTGTATCTATGAGGTTTTAAAATCTGTGTTAACTTAACTGTAAAAATAACCTTAAACTTATCGAGCTTTTTGGATACCATGTACTGATGTGTATTTCGATAAAATAACTGGAATTTTATTAGGTATTTTGTGTACTATTTTTCCTTGCTATAAATTAAATATTTAAAAGGTTGTATTGCTTTTCCATTTCATAACATTTAATATTATTCTGTTTTCATTTGAAACTATTCTTTTGGTTATATTGGTCGTTAGAGTACAGGAGAAAAACATTTTCAGCTTTTAGCTTTTTTTCTCACAGAAAACGAATAATTTTGCTTATATAATCGAATTCTATACTCTTGATAACGTAATTCAATATATAAGTTTTTCAATTATTTTTTCGAAATCCATATTCTTTTTTTCTTACTTATTAATTCTTGTTATATAGTACAAGGGACTTTATTTTATACATAGCAGCTTGTATATTATGTTTTTGGTATCCATTCAGTGTGTTTGGGGACACTGTATTGTTGTAAATTTATTCATACTATCACAATTTTTTTTGGTGGTCAGTAATTTTTAATTAATGGTTATATATATATATATATATATATATGTGTGTGTGTGTGTATAACTGAATAATAGATGCGACAATGACATTTAATTAGATTTGTTATAGTTAACTATTTAATACTTACCGCACCTACTAGAGTATTTTGTACACTATTTTATCAATTTTTTAAATTTCAAACTTAGGGGGTCTGCTATATACGTGTAGTTTTATGAGGATAAGTATTTATTGATGACAACTTTAGATGAGAAAAAAAAATTAAAGAAACGGCTCTCTCTATAATGTTAATGGCATTAAAAAAAGAAATTGATATTGAAAAGTTAAATTGTTAAAAATATTTTGCATCAAAATAATTTCAAAATTTCTGATAACACAATTCTGCCACTTTTTCGAAAATCTTTTATCTATTTTTGTGAATTTCCTAGATTAGGGACAACTGAATATTGTCATTCTTTTATTTACGTTGGTTTGTTCATTTTTAATGTTTACCTCTTTTAATGTTTACTTTGATCAAAGAATTTATTTATGGCAAATTCTCTAACAACAGTTGTTTCGCTATATTTTAGAATCCTCTAAGTTCGGAAAAACTTTTCTTTTTTGTCATTATAATTTCACAGCACGAACAATCTGTTTAAATATCTTAACTTAAACTGGATAATATTCGACCGGAAGCACTAATACATTACGGTTGCTGATACAGAAAACTTGTCATAAAATAACATGTAGTTTGCAGTAAATGAAAAAAAAATACACTTCTTTGGATATATAGCAATACATTTTAGTTGACTTTGACTGTGATTATGAAATCAAAATTGCTACAGCTTATGTTTTTATAGTGGTATGAAATCCTATTTCGTTATTTAAGACTATTCCTAAAATGCTTCATTTGAAAATTAAACATGAATTTTGGTAACTTACGTTGCACAAAGTAAAAGCCACCACAGCTAAACTTGCATCCAAACGGTCAAAAGGAAAAATATTCGGAAAAGTGTCGGTATATTTTCAACATCTTTACACACAGACTCAAACACCCCAATATATATATATATATATATATATATGTGTGTATGTGTGTAAGGAAGTTTGCTTCTATCATTTCTCTGACATGCATTCCGCGGTCATTTCTTTTTCTCATCATCTTATGGTTTTAGCTGGGGTATACGCATGCCGAAATGAACACAGAAGTTGTATTGGTACCTGCCCTCTTTTCTTGCTTCTGAGCACCATGTTTCATGTGTAATTCCTACCTAGAGTCAAGAGAAGCGTGTTGATTATTGGACAACCATTCTAATTCTACAAAAGCCCTCTTCGGCATATGCAGTTAGCTTTTTTTGAAGTAATACTAACTTCTGCCAACAGCGGTCACAAGCAAAATATCTTGACGTAACTTTATTTTTGATTGGTTTAATATATTTTTAATGATGGAGTGACTAAGCGAAATCAGTTAAGTCAGGTCTGATTGCATCTTTAATAATAATTTCCACATCTGACATTGATTAGAATTGGTTATTTTAAATGCAGAATTAGTTAAGAATTGGTTAGAATTGGTTATTTTAAAGCAAGGCTTTGCCTTTTTCTAGCACGCTGTGTCTTGCTCTTTCTTGCACTGAAGAAGAATCTCGCTAGTAGATTCTAAACATCTGTTTGCTGCTTTTCACGTATTATTTTTGCATTTTAAAGGATAGTTTTCTTTTTTTTTAATATTCCTGCACAAAGGCTTTAATTTCTATTTTATCGTACAGTACTTATCAAGGTTTAGAGTGATTTTGCTGAACATCTTAATCCGATCTTATTTCAAAATGGCTGTCTGAAGAACAAAATATAAATGTTTTAAATTCAAAAATATGTATAAAAGTTCAAAAAATTGATCGGTGTAACATATCAAGATTTTTAGTAATTGTGAAATTTCGCCACATTTGGCGACAAAATAAGGTCACTGTAATTAAGGCCAGATTCGCGATATCTGACTAATTTTTTAGTTCCCATGCAAAAAAATAATAGAGAAAAAATCTGCGATTCTTTTATCATAGGGTTCACAATTTTAGCTCGTGTGTCAGAATAAAATTAGTTCAATTCGTTAAAACAAGGAATAGGGAAGGTACATTTCGCCAGAGTGCGAAAGACATTTTTATTTTCTTTTTCTTTTTTTTTTTTAAATATATGGAGTATGAAAATTATTCTAATCTTATTTTTTGGTCAAAAGTCTCTTTCAAAAATAAGTAGCGCTTAAATTGTGCGAGAGCGTAAATAATGCAATAAATTACCGTTTATTTTGTTCGTAATGATTTTTTTTCCTTGACGGGCTTAATTGGAGTGAAATGATTTGGCTAAAACTATTTTTCGTTCATATATGTTATTTGAAAACTTTAATCTAACAAAATTATTATTATTTTTTGTCATTTAATTAATTAAATCAAAATGTACTTTAACAAAAATTTAAAACATTGTCATAAATAGGTATATATGAACTATAAAAACATTCACAAGTCATTATTGAGAAAGAAACAAAACTTTTCATAGAAGTGATCGATATTTTATTTTAAAATGTATAAATGTCACTGTTAAAAGCAACAATAATTTAAAATTTTAAGCATACCGCTTTCAGTAGCATATAACATACCGTCCTCAGTGCTAAGGATGGCAAAAATTTGCTCACATGTATAGGAGAGATGAGGATTCAAGTTGAAGGTTTATTGCGAAATCGGAAAACAGAAGTTTGCAGGTAACAGCCAATAGGAAAATAGATGAGAAATGAAACCGAAATAGTGAGAATTACATTAAAAAAAGGAACAAAAAAGTAAACGAGTTTTTTAAATAATATTTGAAACAATCTGATAATGGGGAATAGCGAATTCCCAATTAACAATATTTTCAAGATGTTTATAAATATGAAATGCTCCAAGGAATTTAAGGGGTCTTGAACCTTTTAAACGCGTCGAAAATTAACGAAAAACTTCAAAGTTTGAATTAGTCTATCTTGAAAACCTTTTTATGTAGGAACATGAAATTTTGGATATTGATTAAACAGATTATGCTTTGTAATATGCTACCATTAGAAATTTATTAACCCTTTACAGTATTTGTGTATTGTTGAAATCAAAATAGCTTTTTTTTTACCCCATAAGTCATTGCGCGCATGATATCTAGAGAAAGTATGTATGGATTCGCATGAAATTCGGTAAAGATACTAATCATATATGTGTGTTTAAAAGGATCTACTCTTAGGCTAAAATTATTTCATTAACTATATAAAAAAATATATTGTCATAAAAAAATAAAAAATTTGTATTTTTAATGAATAAAAATAGTCATAACTAAAAATATTACCATTGTAAATACTTAAAAGTAGATCATTTTAAACACACATATTTGTTTAGTATATTTACCAAATTCCATGACAATCCATACATACTTTCTCAAGATATCATGCGCGCAATGACTTATGGGGTAAAACAAAGAGCTATTTTGATTTCAACAATACACAAATTCTGTAAAGGGTTAATAAATTTCTGTTGGTAGTATATTACAAATCACAATCTGTTTAATCAATATCCAAAATTTCATGTTTATACATAAAAAGGTTTTGAAGATAGACTAATTCAAACTTTGAAGTTTTTCGTTAACTTTCGATGCGTTTAAAAGGTACAAGACCCCTTAAGTTCGTGTATATGTGAATAAATTTCCTCCATCTCTAGCACTGAGAATAGTATTCTATATGCTACCGAAACAAGTATGCTGAAAATTTAGAATTATTGGTGCTTTTAACGTTGATATTTTTACACATTTTATTACATTTTTATCACATTTTTATTATATTTCCCAAAGATAAATCTTAATAATTATTGATATTTTATTTTATTTACTAGTTTTTAAAACAGAATGTTTTTGCAAATCTCAAGAAATAAGTTTTGTTTCATATTATTTAAAAGTAAGTCATATGACGAAATGTATAAAATAGAATCATTAATAAACTGAAGTTTCTGCATTCTATTCACTACATTTACCTTTAGAACGACATAACAGTATTTCATAAAATTCGAATTATTATTTTGAATATTATAAAAATTTACGTAAAATTGAAAATGCCCTCTTTCCGATGTTTCTGATGCCGCTACTTTCCAATGAAAGAAATATTATTCTCTTCTCTTTTAACATTGTTAAATCATTAAAATATATGATTTTCTTGAAGTTCTGTAGAAGTTCATCATTACATAGAACAGAAAGAAATAGCGGTAATACGGAACATAGTGGGAAAATCAAATCTTCCAGTAAACTCTGATACTGAAATGATGTTTCTTTTAGGGAAATTCTTCTGTAGGGCTTATCATATCAAATGACTCTCTCTTTCTGCCGAAGGCAAGAGAAGATCACCGAGTGAGATGCAAGTGTCTTATGTCAAATACAGAAGAGGTATGAATGAAAACTTATAAAATGAAGTGCTATTATATTATTACTTGTAAGAAGTTGCAAATTGTATATACACTTATAAGTGGAAGTGCGTAGTGAACATGTCTTATTTTATAAGTTTCTTATTACTACTAGTCTTAAATAAAATAAATTAATAAATATAAATAAATTAAATGTGGAAACAAAAATATATTTTCTAAGAACCTCTTGAAATTATTTTCAGTACGTAATAAGTATTAATTACCTCTTTTGTATATATATATATATGTAATTATATAAATATTTATGTATATAATTACATAAACACTTTTACATTAGTTTTTAACAAATATTGTAACTCTAATTTCATTTTAAATAATATATTCTTAAAAATCGACTACTAAAAAGCAAAAAAGCAAAAAAAAAAAAAAAAAAAAAAAAAAAAAAAAAAAAAAACAATATATGAATACATTTGACTTTAGTTTTTGAATGACATTTATCTATTATTTTTAATACGAAACAAAAATCATTCTTACCTTTACATAATCGTTAATAAAAAATACTTATGGATACTAAGCAACTATTTTTATTTCATTTTTTAAAGTGATTGCTGATATTTAAGGAGATGGCACTTCTATCTCTGTTTTTTTTTTTTTGTAAAGCAATCTGTTACTAAGTGTTTAGTATCTACTATTACAATGCACAAATAGCAGCACAGTGTTATTACAATTTAGTTACATTTTCAGGACAAATAATCGTGTTCTTGTAAGGTTAAATTCTAACCAGAATTTTCGAAAAAGTTTACTTGAAAATAACAAAATGTAATATAACTTCTTATATATAAAAGAGTTAATAATAAAATTGTATTATTAAAATTCTGGTACAATTCGTAGTTAAAATTACGTGGGATAAAATATATGCTGCCGCATGGCAAGGGGTTACTTAAAGAAGCTACAGCGTTAAACATATATTTTGAGGAAACCAATCAATTAATTAAAAACAACTACCTTGGAATCTTGAGGTTTTTCCTATTATTCAGTTATTTAGATACTTTTTTGGCGTTTTGCTAAAGTTAATAATATATTTTAAAAACGATTTTACGGTACTACTTAATTGTTACCGCTTAAAAAGCAACTTTATATAATATCATTCTTTACCCGCTTATAATAGCGTGAATAATTATGGTGTATATCTCAAAACTCAAATATTCCTGAGAGAACAACGACCTCGGAGGATTATGAGTGACACTAAATAATGACACGAATTTTGTGTAGATTGTAATATTTGATTATGTTTTTCATGTTGAACACATCAAGTGATTTCAAAACTTGGAAAATTTATTTTATCAACCCGAAGAGAGTGTAAATATTTACTGTACACTCTGATGATCATGACCACTATGGAAAATCGAAATCTTTATTAAATAGGACAGCATATCCGTATGTAACGCTGACGTCATATTGACAGTGAAATTTGGTTCTCTTAATTGCAGCATTTTTTGGTATTTCACCAGTAGAGGGAATTGTTTTAAAAAAGAAGTGCCGACCAAATGAAGTTAGTGTAAAGGGTGCCGTCTCGAAAGGGTTAGAATGTTTAGTCAGTCAATTCTCTTCTAATGTTAAGTCTATAGATGTAGATTGCAATCGTATATTTAAAATATCTCCTCAGGAATTAACATTTTTAACTCTTTTTTTTTGTACTCATCTTGAAATATGTTTATTTTTCTCTTAGTACTCAAAATGTTTCTAATATCTATGCTTAATTTAATACTTTATAAGTTATAAAAGGTAAAGAACTGTGAGTAAGATCACTTCATTTAAAATTAAGTATATATTTTAGAATAATTTTTACAACTACATTGATGTCCAACATTAAGGACCAGTCACAAAATGCTAATTTTTAAGTAAGGGAATACTCAAAAGGAAATAATATAATTCAAATAATTACTATCCCTACAGCACATCTAGTCCATATCGCATCTCATTCATGTCACACATGGTCACAAGTGTCACAGTCACTACGGTGAAACAAAAAATAGGAAATTCCACAAGTCTCATTATGAGTCTCAAATGATCACTATATGTGACTCCACTGAGACGTCCATGTGACTGCTACTTTGTCACGAGTCACCATGTGACTTTACAATGTAGCTACATTGTGACTCTCATGTGAGTGTCATTTTTAGGCTCAATTTCAAAGTCATCATGAACGTTTCATTAGGATAAGTCACCAAATAATATCACATTATAGTCACATGGTGACTTTTCACAAAAAGGGCAGAATGTGTGTGACTTCACAGTAGTATCTCTGTCACCTGAAAGTCATCATTTGACTTTAATGTCACATTATTTGATAACTTATTACAATGCAGAGTTCACGATGACTTTGAAATTTAGTCTACAGATGACAGTCACATGAGAGTCACACTGTAACTATATTGTAAAGTCACATGCTGACTCATCCCGAAGCAACAGTCACAGTGACGACTCAGTAGAGTCACGTATAGTGATCATTTGAGACTCATAATGAGATGTATGGAATTTCCTATTTTTTTGCTTCACCGTAGTGACTGTGGCACTTGTGACCATGTGTGACATGAATGAGATGTTATATGGACTAGCTGTGCTGTAGAGATAGTAGTTATTCGAATTATATTATTTCCTTCTGAGTATTCGCGTACTTGAAAATTATCATTTTGCGATTGGTCCTTAATTTTGGACACCAGTGTAAGAAAAAAAGAAACATCTTTCAAGTAAAGCACACAAAAAAGCAGTTTAAGATATTAATTTCATGAAGGTATATTAAAAAAAAAGAATGCATTACATACCAATAGATCTAACATTAGCGAAAGGAGTTCGGAATTAACTCTGACTAACAGCCTGAACTCTCTGGGTCGGTCGTTCTGAACTTAAGTATCGACAAGCGTTTTTTTAGGATATCCTGTTATTTGAAGATTTTTTAATTTAGTTACTTTGATAATCTACGCGAGTAGCAAATAGGACAATTTTTGTTTGAAAAATATCCAACAAATGGAAAAAAGTAATTGAAATAATAAAAGTAAGCAATTTAAACTAATTTATTTTGACTCATTTTAATTAATGTTTATAAAAATAAACTAATTACTTATAAATTTATCAGTGTTTGATTTAATATCTTAGAAATACGTTATTAAATTTATTTTAATCATACATTACATTTAAACACGAAGATAAAAAAAAATAATGTCATATATAAACTAGTATGTTGTGGCCATCACAAAACTTTCTTCTATATAAATCACGTCAATTAAATCATTTAAATAGTACAAGAAATAACATGAATTTAGCACCAATTCATATCAAAGTATATCTGAATTTGAAGTTTGATGAAAATTCGTGCATTAGTTCTTGAGATAGAGCTACAGCGGGAATTCTCAAAAATGTAGCATAGCAGCGCCACCTGTTGAGCGATTTACACTAAAAATAAACAGCACTAAATGATATCAAGGTATACCTGAATCTGAAGTTTGTTGAAAATCTAAGCGTTAGTTCTTGAGATAAAGCTATTGCGGAAATCGCAAAAAAATCAGCATAGCAGCGCCAACTGTTGAGCGATTTACACCAAAAATTAAACAGCACTAATTTATACGACAATTCATCTCAAGGACTAACTAAATTTGATGTTTGATGAAAATCCGTGCAATAGTTCTTGAGATACAGCTCTTGCGAAAATCGTGAAAATACAGCACAGCAGCGCCACCTGTTGGGCAATTTACACCAAAAATTAAACGGCACTAATTTATATCAAGGACTAACGAAATCTGAAGTTTGATGAAAATTCGTGCATTTTTTCTTGAGTTAGTGCTATTGCGATAATCATGAATAATGCAGCATAGCAGCGCCACCTGTTGGCCGATTTTCACAAAAAAGTAATCAGCACCAAACTATATCCTGAACTAACTGAATCTGAAGTTTTATGAAAATCCGTGCAGTAGTTCTTGAGATACAGGTATTGTAGAAATCGTGAAAAATGCCGCATAGCAGCGCCACCTGTCGGGCGATTTTCCCCAAAAACTAATCAGGTCCAGTTTATATCAAGGTCTAACTAAAAAAAAAGTTTTGTGAATTTCCGTGCATTAGTTCTTCAGATAGAGCGCCCACAAAATTTTTGTCACATACAGACTCACAGACAGAGTGACAGAGTGACAGAGTGACAGACAGACTCACAGACAGACATTTTCTAAAAACCATCAAATCGTGTTCTGGGCATTCTAAAACGTGTAAATCCGTCGAAAACCGGAAGCTGAAAATTTTCACGAATCCAATACTTTCTTCTTGTAAAGGTAGAAGAAAGTAAAAAGAACAGAAAACATACATTTAACGAATTTATAAACCACATTGTTCGTGATTTATAAAATAATTGGTATAGTTTCAACAATTCTGTTTAGTGAGCATTAATTTAAAAAATATGCTTTTGAAATCAGCTTAAAATATTTGCATTTATAAATATTAATATTTAATTATTAGCAATTGATTATTTTATGTTATAAGGCCTTCACTACTTATCTTTAAGAATGTAATTTGATTAAACATTTAAATTAAAATTTATAATCGATAATATGAATTTATTAATAAATATAGAAAATAAATTTAGACCTAAATAATTAATGCTGAAAATGAATGGAATGAATTACTTAGATTTTAATACCACATAACAGACAATTTCCCATCATTCAATTATTCATGCTATAATAGAATATAAATACATATGAAGATTTAATTGTTTATCTATAATTAATGTTTTTTCTGTTAACTTTTCAATAAAACAAAGTAGGAGAAGTCAATAAGGAGAAACATATATAAAAAATTAGTACATAAAATTCTTATACAGTGTACAAATTTTAAAATAATAGCTGTTATTTCTTCTAACTTTTGTAATAAAAATTAGTGATTTAAAAATTGTAAGAATATAAATAACTTACTTCACAACATTTAGAACATTTTCGCGATGCATAAGTGTATGATTTTATGAAAAGTATAAAAAGCAAAATATAAGTTGCAAAATATAGTATCTAAATTATGAAGAAAACCGCTGACATCATTTTGATGTTGGCAACAGCAGAGATTAAATTTCACATTTACTGCAATTTTATTTAACTTCTAAACATCGCGCATTTTAAATTTTTACTCAAATTGAATAGAAAAAATAATGTGCTTTCAAATGCAATTGTGTCAAACCTGTATTGTAATTTCTTTGAAAACTGCATGGAAATTAACTCATTTTTATGGGTTTTAAATAATTTTAAATATTTTTTTACGTTACGAAAAATAAATTAGTTTGCAGTTAATGTAAATTGTTCAGCATTTCTTTCCGGTTGAAGTACCATAACGAAATTAAAACTTCATGAATAAAATAAAATAATATAAATAATATACACATTAAATTGACAGTAAATTGAGTTTTGCGCTTAAAATATTGAAATGATCAGAATGAAAAAAAATATATATATTGTAAGTAACCAAAGTGTGACGAGTTCTTCGCTATTAACTCATTCAGAAGAATGGCTTTTTATGCATTTCAAAACTTTATTGAGATAAAAATTCATACTTTTTAAATAAAAATTGTGTTTTGTTGTTGTTAGTGGGTAGACAAAAAATATATATTAATATGGGAAAAAAAAGATTTACCTTTATATGCTTTAACCCGGGAGACACGGATTCTATACCCTAGTTAATAAAACAACTTAAGAACTAATAAGAACTATACCATTGTGTATAATTAATTATGCAATTGATTTATGAAAAATGTTACTGCATTATTTTCACTATTACCTAGAAGAACTACACGGGAAATACCACAGCTTTTAAATAGAAAAGTATCGTTCTAACTAAAAACAAATTGGAATATCAGACAATAGTAAAACTTTCATCAAATAGTAATACTTCATCAATGAAATTAAGTAATATAAATAAAACACACTTTTACATATAGGTAATTGATCACTTAAACACTTGAAATGATCAAAATTAAAAAAAGGACTGCTGTAAGTAAGGAAAATTGACTATTTCCTCTGCTAATAACTCATTCGAAAGTAATGCTTTTAATACATTTCAAATCTTTGTTTAAATGTAAATTTGATACTTTTCAAATAAAACTGATTTTTTGTGTTGTTAGTGGGAATTCAAAAGAGTAAATATTATTATGAATAAAAAAAAATTAATCTCCTTTATATTCTGAATCTATGAGATCGTAATTGGATCGCCTTGTTAATTTAATAGCTTTAGAAATTATAATACCACTGTGTAAAATTAATTATTCAATTGATTTATGAAATATGTTACTACATTATTTTCTTTATTACCTTAAAGCACATGGGAAATAACGTAGCTTTTAAACATAAAATTATCGTTCTAAAGATTTTTTGCTGTTGTTAGTGGGTAGACAAAAAAACAAATAATAATATGGAAAGAAAGATTTTCCTTTATAGTCTGTAACCGGAAGGTCCAGGTTGGATCCTGTAGTTAATAAAATAGCTTTAGAAATTATAATAGCATTATGTGTAATTAATTATGCAATTGATTTATCAAATATGTTATTACATTATTTTCCCTATCGCCTTGAAGCACAAGGGGAATACCGTAACTTTTAAATAGAAAAATGTCGTTCTAAAGAATATTTTGTTAGACCGAAAAACTGAAAATGTCACGAAAAGGAAGAGATTGTTTGGGCGTGTAATGGAAAATGTCACGGTAGGAAACAGATTTCTTGGAAAATTCTTACAATAAGTAGACGAAAAGATAAATTTTTCACTTATCTTTTTCTCATCCATTGACTCATTTCTTTCATGATCATATAATCACTTTTAAAATTACACAGAGAAAGCATATTAAAGCATTTTTAGTTGTGTTTGTTTCTATAATACGAAAATACTTTCTTCGTAAAATATTTAATTGCAACACATTATAATAAGTACTTCTAAAGTAATATAACAATAACATTTTCTTTAGATTTCACTTACATAATATGATTAACATAGTTATAAATAGAAAAATTAGAAACAAAAGAGATTATAATTCGTAATTTCTGTACATAATATTAATTCATTTATACAAGACAAAATCTTTTGTGTTGTAATTCATTTAATCCGTATATTTTATTTGATACATATATATCACACAAATAATACTCATACATATTGCATATATGTATTTCATTATCAATGCTGTAACTTTAGAATATATATATTCATTTATGTGCATGACATTAACGCTATTTTAACTTATGTCAACGACTGGGTACCCTGGTACATTTTCTCACTTTTCATCCCGATTTCAGATTATTAATATCAAAAGAAACTAAAATAAATTTAGATCACCATCATATGTAGTATTTATTATCGATTAGTATAATCACTTTAAAATTTAGATTTAAAAAAAGGGGGGCATTAAACACATTTGGGGCATTGAAAGGAATAAAAGCCTTTCATCAATGACTTGGGTATCTGGGTAACCGTGAAAATTGTATGTGGAAAAAAACAGAAATTGATAGATAATTTAGATTTAGGTCAATCAGCAATAAAATGTATTTGAAAATAAGAGTTGGACATGTTTTTTTTTAACGTAACAATATTTCATTTACCTGAATTTTCACATGTTGGAATAAGCTTTAAAATAGCAAAAGTGTAAGAATACACATCACATACTAACTTTCCACACTGTTACTTATATTTCTGGTTTTTCTGTGCCCTTTCTGAGACTCTAACAAGCACATCGGACAAACACCAACTACTTTTATCCTTCATATTTCATCTCGGTTTAAGCTGTTTGGACCGAGTTCTGAAGTTTCAAATACAGGCAAAGTTTCTTTTCAGAATACTTTAAACTCCGATTTGGTTGAAAAATGTCTCACAACCATTAAAATTTGCTGTCGATCTTGAATTGCTGGAAGGCTCAAAGTCTCATCTAATTCCCACATAAATAGGCGACGATTGCTTGTTTTATGGCTTACCCTATAATTTTTTGTAGTATGCATAATGTAAGCAACACGTGCTGCTACACACCCAATATTAAAAAAATTATTTGAGTGCACTGAAAAGAAAATGGGTACTCAAAATTGAGTAAAAAGTACTCAATTTTAAATACATCACATACTCAAAATAGCTCCGATCCAAATGCACTCGAAATCCAGAAAGACATGTACTCATTTTTGATTCCATGGTTGTGTTCAAATATGAATCCTTATGCACTGCCCCTGAAACTTCATATTAAAGTACATTTTCCCGTTCACAATTTATTAACAAGAAATGTTTCATTGTTTATTTTTCAAGAAAAAGAGCTAAATTATTAGCAAGATATCAAAATCGAATATTTTTATGACAAGAGCATTATTTGCAAGGACTTTTAAATTATTTTAAAATGCTGTGCATAATTTAATATTTACGTTAATAAACATATTTTATGCCGCCATAAATGAAATAAATCATTACAGGGACACAATTATCGTTTTGTTTGGGTTTGATAACATATAATACATCAAAATTGAGAAAGGATAGGTTCATTTTTGATCCAAACATACTCAATTCGATATGAGTACATCGATTTACTCATTTTTAGTACTTTTTTTTTTCAGTGTGACCGCCTGCTTGTGCGGCTATGTGTTGCATATCGCCGCCATAATTTAGCCATAATATCCACTACAGATTTAATTTCATTTTAAAGATGAATCATTGAATCATTTAGTGTTTCTCTTTAGATTCCGTGATAGTTTTATCACGATATGTAGTAGACGTTTGAGTGACACCTTTGTTCATTTTTGGAAAGTACGAACAAATACTTACGTCATCATAAACACGAAATTCCATGAATAAAACTTGAAACGAGTTACATTGTTACATAGCCTCATTTCTTGGGGAATATAAGGTTTGTTTCTTCTCTAAGTGCCAACTATTGTGAACTTCCATGAAATTAAATGCTCCGCCAAAGAAATTGATGAAAAAAGTTGTCCATGTTAAAATTTCGTCTAGAATCCTTGAATGGAGCAGTCAAGTCTTCCACAATTTTTTCCATTGGTTTATTTCTCGGTCTGTACCTCTTTCTCGGTGTATAGTTGGCTGTTGAAAATATAAAAATTCTTCGCATCAGATACCCACCATATTTCGATTCTATATTAAGCCAATTTAGACTGGATATGCTGGGTGGATCTTGTTATTCCTCGATACGGAGATATCTGCAAGACAACCGGTAAGTTAACCGTCGGTTTGTATTTTTTCCATAGGTTATGATTTATCATAAGTCATAAATTACGAATTGCTGCAGGTTCATAATTTTTAAGACGTTTGAAGACAAGTGTGCTGTGGTTGTGAAACCGAATATATTTAAGAATATTCCAGAATAGGTTTACCCTGATACTAATATAGAGAATAATATACACTCATACTAAAACGGATATGAGTTCGTTCTCCATATTTGTAATGTATGATCTTTGTTTTCATTATTGACACTTTGAGTAATTTACTAAAAATCCGTCAAATTCCTTTGCTGTTAGCTTTGTCCAAACAAGTTATTTTTTGTTTGGGTTGTCGTGATTATATTTTTCATAAATGCTGGGGGCTTCTGATTTGTAAATCGAATGATTATATCTAGCATTTCATCTGTAAAGATTGATATGAATGTGTTACGAATGAGAAAAAAAATATAAAGATTTATTTTTTGTATTACTTAAAAATATATACTGATGATTAAATATAAACATGATAGCGTAAATACCTCGCATATATACCGTGCCGATAATTCTTCCATTGATTTAATTGCTGCATAAAACTATAAATTAATAGCGAAATAGTATAGAACATTTATGTATATACGAATGACAACGAAATGAAGCTTTTCTTTTAGAATATAAATGTAATTTGCATTTAAAAAGTATCCGGAATTGAAATGTGAAGTGCCGTAAATTATTTACTTTTCCAACTTGTTCTTCTTCAAAGACAGGGTACGCATTCTGTAAAATAGGGGTGTTTTAAAACTAGCTATATTCTAAAAAATAGGGGTGTTTTATGGCGAGCGTATGTTCAAATCACAACAGGTAACCGGGTGCTCCGGTCATTGAATTGAAGGGTAAATTTCAGTCATTGACATAAGGGTTAAAGCGATTTCGATTAAACGTATGCTGTTCTTCTGCAAAATTCCTTTTTCGAAAAACTGTAAATAACTCTATTTTATAGACAAGCAAAATAAATAATTTAAATCATTTAAATCATTATAGTTTCAAGATATAAATATTTGATGTGATCTAGATGCTATTAATTTTATATAAATGAATAAAAAAATAACATAAAATGACCTATCATTCTGAGAAAATTTATTCAATAGTAGTTACTATGACACTTGTGAATGATCTGGTGAATATTTTTTTCTGGAATGATTCCTTGAACATTTTTAGTTAATGTTCAAGTGTAATATACAACAAAACCTTCATACAGAAATAATGAGATAATGTTGTACTATCAGACATTCTGGATTACATTAGTTTACATACGTGGATATGTGTCTGTATATATTTTTCCTTTCTATTATGTATTATAACGTAACGAAATTATTTTTTAATATGTCTGTAAAAGGATTATAAATGCTACATATTCCATGTCCTACGGCGACAACGTACCATAGTAAATCTCAATAACATATATCAGCTAGATGATAATCCAGTTGTATTTACAAGTTAGGCGAGAACCAAAAGACGGATAAACCGAAGTCATAAATTCCTTTGAATCATGTTTTAAAGTGATAAAAATGGAACCAAAATAATAATTTACAAATCTTGCATACTATACAAATTTTAATATCACGAAAAATATATAATACAATTTTAATACTCACTATAATAAATATAATATTAATATAATTATAAATATTAACATAATATAAATATAATACTAATATAATACTAATATTGAATAATAAAAATAATACTAACATAATACTAATATTGAATAATAAATATAATATAAATTTAATACTCACTATAATAAATATAATACTAATATATTTATATATATTATCATAATATAAATATAATACTAACTAGCAAACCCCGCGGCTTTGCTCGCGTAATAGTTGAAATATGGCAAGTGATATTTGCATGACTCTTTTTTATTAGAAGAACACTTTTCGGAATAAATTAAATATTAAAATTAAGCCACAGTTTGAGTAAACTTCATTACAAAAGTGCAATACACAGAAATGAGATTTTAATTAATAATAAGAATAAAAACTAATTCCAAATAAATGATAATTTAGAAAGTATTTTGAGACTTTTATGCACGTTTCATACGCTTATTTCAGTATTCATTTGAAGTTTTGAATTTTTTAGAAACCATCTTAACACATTTACATCTTAAAATTAACCATCATATCAAATTCCAAGATTCTTGTCTAACAGTGTACCACCTCTTTGGTGTTAGTGGCAAAAACATAAAATGCCGAAACAGAGTTGAAATAGATTGTCTCGAAAAATGTTGAAAAAGAGACTGTCACCATGAATTTGCCAACATTAACTTTGAAATAGGTTGGTATTTCCTAACATTCTGTAGAAAACAAGATTTAGATGATTTTAAAGGCTTTCTTGTTGTTCCTATCAACCAGGTGGTAGTAACACCGGCATAAAATATTGCCCGTATAGGATCAGGGACTATCACTCTTGATTCGCCACCAATAACTTCTGTAATCGATTTATTATTGCCTGAGATTTCATAAATCGTAATTTAACACTCTTTTAGAATGCTTTTCGCTCCTTCCTTTCGCTTCATCCCTTTTTAATTTCGAATTTATTTTCGACTGTTCTTACAGGACATTTATATTTTATAAGTAACTACCGTGCTATATTTAAAGTTTCTAGCCTCTTCAGTACCGCAGAAATCCCAATTTGGGAAGTTTTTTACTCCTGCAACCATCTAGTGTTGTGGCACCGACATAAAATATAGCTTAAATGTTTGAGTAAGTTCTAAAACCATCAATTTGCAACCATTATGTTTGAAATCGGCTTCGTATTTCATACGATTGCACAACAATCGTAATTTAGAACTCTTATAGAACGCCTCTCGCTCACTTTATCCTTTTAAATTTGCAATTTTCTTTTGACAATTCATAGAAAGCATTTGCATCTTTGAAGTAATTACCATTCCAAATTTAAAATGTTCCACCCTCTTTAACACAAAAAACGCAATTTACAACTTTTTTGCTCCTGTAACCCGCTGGTGGTAAAATATAGGCTATGTTGACTACGTATATAGGCAACGTAAAATATAGGCTATGTTGGAGCTGGGACTGTCACTATCAATTTGAAACCATTACTTCTGAAATCGGTTTATATTTCCTGAGATTGCGTAGAAATCGCCATTTAGAACGTTTTTTAGAACTCTTTTCGCACATTTTCACCTCTTTTAGATTTCGAATATTTTAAGAAATGTACTTAGAGATCATTTATATCTTATCAGTAACTACCATTCTAAATTTCATGTTTCTAGGCCCTTCAGTAACACGAAAATGGCATTTTCGAACTTTTTTTGCTCCTGCACCCCCTTTCGGGGGTAATGGCACAGACGTAAAATGTAGCCTATGTTTGAGCAAGGGCTGTCAACATCATTTTAACACCATTATTTTTTAAATCCGTTTGGTACTTCCTGAGATTGCGAAAAAATCGGCATTTAGAACGTTTTTTAGAACGCCTTTTGCGCCTTTTAACCCTTTTTAAATAAAAAGCCCCTTTTGGCTCAGACATAAAATGTAGCCTATGTTGGAGCAAGGGTTGTCAAGGTTAGTTGAAAAATGCCAAGTGATATTTGCATAACTATTTTTCAATTCCTAGTATTAGTTCACACTCTCCCTATATTTATATATTTATATATATATATCTTGTTCAAATTTTCAATTGTTAATAAAATGCTTATTATTCATCCTATCAAATTGAAATAAATTTTTTTAAACTTGTACTGGATGACAATTGATGTTAATACAGTTTTTCCAAATATTAATTCATCAATTAAATTTTAATTAAATAATTTTAGTTTTACATGGGTGACAAAATGGCGGCCATTGGTTATTGAAGCATTTAATGCATCTTCATATCTATAAGGAGTGTTCCCATAGGGGGGACCCTGTTATGTCGCCAAATACCACCAAGTTTGTCGCCAACTTGGCGACATCTCTAATATTTCGATAAATTCCCATAAACTTCCATTGTAAACCTACTTGCTTATAGAAAATCAACAAATTGAGATATTTTAATGCAACAAAAACTAATATTAGCTTAAGGGATTACATTAATTTTCTCTTTGATGACCTAAGTAGGAATTGACTTTAAAAACAAAATTTTTATATTACTTGTTTATTAGAACAACACTTTTTGGAATAATTCAAATATTACAAGTTAAGCCACAGTTTGACTAAACTTCATTATAAAAGTGCAACAGACAGAAATGAGATTTTAATTAATAAGAAGAATTAAAATTAATTCCAAATAAATGATAATTTAGAAAGTGTTTTGTGACTTTTATGCTCATTTCAGTATTCATTTGAATTTTTGAAATTTTTAGAAACCATCTTAACACATTTACATCTTAAAATTAACCATCATGTCAAATTCCAAGTTTCTTGTCTAACAGTCTACCACCGCTCTGGTGTTAGTGGCGCCAACATAAAATGCCGAAACAGAGTTGAAATAGAATGTCTCTAAAAATGTTGAAACAGAGACTGTCACCATTAATTTGCCAACATTAACCTTGACATCGATTGGTATTTCCTAATATTCCATAGAAAACGGAATTTATATGTTTTTAAAGGCTTTCTTGTTGTTCCTGCCAACCAGGTGGTACTGACACCGGCATAAAATACAGCCCGTATAGGATCAGGGACTATCACTCTTGATTTGCAACCAATAACTTCTGTAATCGGTTTATTATTTCCTGAGATTCCTTAGAAATCATAATTTAGGACTCTTTTAGAATGCTTTTCGCTCCTTCCCTTCGCTTCAGCCCTTTTTAATTTAGAATTTATATACGATTGCTCTTAGAGAACATTCATATTTTATAAGTAACTACCGTGCTATATTTAAAGTTTCTAGCCTCTTCACTACCGCAGAAACCGCAATTTAGAAATTTGTTTGCTCCTGCAACTCTCTAGGGGTTGTGGCACCGACATAAAATATAGCTTAAATGTTTGAGTAGGTTCTATAACCATCAATTTGCAACCATTATGTTTGAAATCGGTTTCGTATTTCATACGATTGCATAACAATCGTAATTTAGAACTCTTATAGAACACCTTTCGCTCACTTCATCCTTTTAAATTTGGAATTTTCTTTTGACAATTCATAGAAAGCATTTGCATCTTTGAAGTAATTACCATTCCAAATTTAAAATGTTACCCCCACTTTAACACAAAAAACGCAATTTAAAACATTTTTTGCTCCTGTAACCCGCTGGTGGTAAAATATAGGCCGCTGTTGGCTACGTATATAGGCAACGTAAAATATAGGCTATGTTGGAGCTGGGACTGTCACTATCAATTTGAAACCCTTACTTCTGAAATCGGATTATATTTCCTGAAATTGCGTAGAAATCGCCATTTAGAACGTTTTTTAGAACTCTTTTCGCACATTTTCACCTCTTTTAGATTTCGAATATTTTAAGAAATGTTCTTAGATATCATTTATATCTTATCAGTAACTACCATTCTAAATTTCATGTTTCTAGGCCCTTCAGTAACACGAAAATCGCATTTTCGAACTTTTTTTGCTCCTGCACCCCCTTTTGGGGGTAATGGCACAGACGTAAAATGTAGCCTATGTTTGAGCAAGGGTTGTCAACATCATTTTAACACCATTATTTTTTAAATCCGTTTGGTACTTCCTGAGATTGCGAAAAAATCGGCATTTAGAACGTTCTTTATAACGCTTTTTGCGCCTTTTAACCCCTTTTAAATATCGATTTTTTAAAGAAATGTTCTTAGCGATCATTTATATCTAATAAGTAACTACCATGCCAAATTCCATGTATCTGGGCCCTTCAGTAACACAAAAATCGCAATTTCGAACGTTTGTTTTTGCTCCTGCACCCCCTTTAGTGGTAGTGGCATCGACATAAAATGTAGCCTATGTTGGAGCAAAGGTTATCACCATCATTTTGGCACCATTATTTTTGAAATCGGTTTGGCACTTCTTGAGATTGCATAAAAATCGCCATTTAGAACGTTTTTTCGAAAGCCCTTTTGCGCATTTTCACGCCTTTTAAATTTCGAATTTTTTAAGAAATGTTCTTAGAGATCATTTATATCTGATAAGTAACCACCATGCCAAATGCCATGTATCTGGAACCTTCATTAACACAAAAATCGCAATTTCGAACGTTTTTTGCTCCTGCACCCCCTTTACGGGTAGTGGCACCGACATAAAATGTAGCCTATGTTGGAGCAAGGGTTGTCACCATCATTTTGATAACATTATTTTTGAAATTGGTTTGGTACTTCTTGAGATTGCGTAAAAATCACCATTTAGAACGTTTTTTAGAACGCTTTTCGCGCATTTTTACCCCTTTTAAATTTCGAACTTTTAGAGAAATGTACTTAGAGATCATTAGTATCTTATAAGTAACTACCATTTCAAATTTCATGTTTCCAGGGCCTTCAGTAACACAAAAATCGCTTTTTTAGAACGTTTTTTGCTCCTGCACCCCCTTTTGGCCAGTGGCACGGACATAAGATATAGCCTATGTTCTAAGTTGGACCAATGCCATCATTTTGAGACCATTACTTTTGGAATAGGTTCGGTAGTTCCAGAGCTTACCTCCTAGAAATAAACAATTTTACCTCTTTATAATAGTAGTATAGATTACTAGCAAACCCCGCGGCTTTGCTCGCGTAATATTTGAAATATGCCAAGTGATATTTATATGTCTATTTTTTAAAGGTACTAACTAAATTTTTATTTTATTAAAAGTAATATTTTATTTTATTAAAATGTTTTTTTTTTTTATTAAGAGGCTATTAAAAGGTTTTAAATATTTTATTACTTTTAGGAATAATTCAAAAGTTTTTATTTCAAAAATTATTATTACTATTTAAAACACAGTTTGGTTAAACATGATTATTACACTGCATTAGGCAGAAATGAGACTTAAATTAATAAAACGAAATAAAACTAAATAAATGGTAATTTAGAAAATATTTTGAAACTTTTATGCTCAATTAATACGCTTATTTCAATATTCATTTGAAGTTTTGAATTTTTTAGAAACCATATTATGTATAAGTATAGATACTCAATAATAAATATAATACAATTTTAATACTCACTTTTTCATTTGAAATTTTCTAATATTTCTTTAGATGTATCTTATTGATAAAGGTTTAAAGATGATTGAATTCGTATTTATTAGAATATAACATTACTATTTTATTTACTATCAAATGATATCTTTAAATTGTATATTTATTTGTAGAATTTAGCATGTAATCACATTCATTCGAGTTGGAAATTATTCTCGAGAGTGGTGTAAGCAAAGTTATTTGAACTCGAACAATAATAAAATTACAAGATAATTATTAAAATAATAATTGTAAAAATTAAAGCTTTTAATATGTTACAATAATTTATAAATTGTTAGTTTTAAATATTCTATATCTATATCTATAATTCAATTTACCATTTACAACTGTCTGAAGAGATTGTTAATTCCAAACACTTTATGTATGCAACGTATTAAAAACGTATAATTAAATTTTCATGTATTATATGGTACACTTTTAACTTTAAATATCGTATATTCTTATCTATACCGGAATCGTATATTCTTATCACATAGCTTCATGCAATGTGTCGATATTTTTGTTTTTGCTTTTTGCGAGAAGTAAAGTACTTCCATGTTAAAACACACTGATATATAGGCTTTTTATATTTATATTCGTTCCTTCTTTGGAACTCATTCAAATGAAAAATGCGAAAAGCTGTCCTCTTTGAATTTTCTTGATTAAAAAGATTAATCTTCCTATACATAATATTATTTGAGTCAGTAAATATGCTACGCTCGACTCATGATACAACAATGATATTTTTATATTACCTGGCAACAATTTTGGTACTAAATCAGCTTTTAGGTGCCAGTAATGAACGAAAATACTTTAAATATGCATCAGGAAACATTCATGATATTTTTAAATTTTCTGACAACAATTTCGGCGTTATATAAATTATTTAGAAGCCTATAATGAGCGAAAATATTTATTGATAATTAAACACCCTAATTTAATGGAAAATAAATAATTGATAAATGCTTTGAAAAGAAATTGTGATTATGTATGCTATAAATTATTATTTTTTTAAATCATATTTAGATATTTTTAAAAGAAAACAAAAAAGGTGTAAATATTGGGATGGGTAATACGATGAAAGTATGACATATCAAATTATAGATATTGTCGTCCAAAAATATGAAAGAAATTGATTATAAATTTAAAAGGAAGTGAAGACTGTGAAATATTTGACTTGAACAATTAATTTATTTTATCAATATGGATATGTTTCTCAAACAAAACCTTTTTCTATAGTGATTTTTTATGCAAGACGTTGATGCATTAAACTCTCGCGTAATAAAAAACCGAATTCAAGTAGAGTATGGCTACAGTGGGAATAAATAAATTAAAGTATCAGCAACTTCTTAAACATGAATTTAAAAAAAATATTTTTTTTGGCTAATTCCTGTTGTGATTGGTTTTTTACTGCCTTTATAGCATAAACCTATATAGCTTATTTTTTTACGTTTATGAACTTTATTGTGATGTCACAATAATTCGAAATCTAACGGACATTAAACATTCAATAGCACAACGTTCAACATTATTTCGAACTTTATACCTGCTTCTAAAATATAAATAAACCTTAATTTCATTTCCTTACCTTACACGTAAGTAAATAATTCACATGTTATTAAAAAATAATGGCATAAATTGCTTTTTGGCGAAATTTTATATACATGGTATTCAGCAAACTATCACTAAAATGAAGTTAATAGCAATTATTAATGATATTTTTATTTAATGTAATATCGAATAGTAATATAAAATTAATAAACCGGAATTTGTTTAATAAAACTAATTAAATAAGAATTAAGGTTAGTTGGAGCAACTGGGGCATGATTTTACAATGTGACTCTGGAGATTCTGACTATTCAGCTTCACAAAGCTAATGTTCATTTGAATTTAAGTCTAAACTTCTGTAAATGTGTTCAATTAGGTTCCCTCTAACAGACAGAAATGCTCAAAATTACATTTTAATATTTAAAAATATAAAATATGCATATTTAATCTTTCTTCCCTCATGGGTCCAGTTGCCCCATAAAAATGGGGTAAGTGGATCAGGAGGGTCTATGTTCTATACGCGTTTATTTATTTATTTATTTATTTTTCATGAGGGATATCAGGTCCTGTTTGAAACAGGGTAAAGAACTTTAAAAAAATTTAAACCAGGCACATCATGTAAATTATATGTCAATAAAGAGAGTTGTAAAAGAAACATTTGCTCTCAATGTATCTAAAAGAAGAACTAAAAGTGAAAATATTAAATTTATTTATATCAAAAACGTAAAAATTAAGTAATTACTTATGTATTTTAGTATAGGTAATAAGTATAAAAGTCACATGGGTATTTTAAGGAAAAAAATAGCAAGGTAAATCTATGAACAAACGGCTACGCAAGTATTTAAGTACTTTATCTGTATCCAGGGGTCTCATTATATAGGGAAACTTTTATTGTTCCTACCAGAAACCTTAATGAGTTAACTTCATGGTCATTTTATTTAACATATTCTAAAGAAATGTGCGATCAATATATTAGAGCAGAACCTCGATTATCCGAAGTAACTGGGACCGACCCTCTTTCGGAAAATCGAAATTTTCGGATAATCGAGAATGCTTCAATTTTAAGATTAAAAAGAAATATATGCGGTATTTCTTATCATGGTCACAAGTGCTTAATAAAAATAAAGCAATAGCAAAATACACACAAGAATAAATTACCTGAGCTTTAATTTTAAAATAAAGTTCCTTTTACATATTTCACAATAGTTTGAAACAATATTTTGTTTGTCGCAATTTCGATTGCCTTTGCTTTGAAGCTCTATCACAAAGTTTTTAAATATTATTAGATCGCCGGTATCACAGTCTTTCTGCTGCTCTAGCCAAACAAACCTTTTGTGGAACATTCAAAAGCTTGAGAATCGCTAATTTGTTCGTTTTCTTCATTCGTTCCAGCACGCAGATTACGGGAGCTCAAGTTAAATTCAAAGAAATACTAAGAAGGGGATAGAAAATATTTATATGTACTCGTGGTTCGGAAAGGGCCGCTTGCACACGAGGAATATGATAGTTTAAAAAAATGTTTTCAAAATGGATTTTGCACACAAGGAATGTGATAGTTAAAAAAAGCTTTAAAATGGATTTCGGTTAACCGAGAGTTTCGGTTAAAAGAGTTTCGAATAAAAGAGGTTTTATTGTATTTTTAAAATAGTGGTAGCAATAGTAAAAGTTTCCCTATAGAATGCGACCCCTGTATCGTACAATTTCAAGGTTTAGCTATCTCGCTTTCAGGTGCAAGGTATTTGCATTCGTAAAATGTTGAAATAATTTAATGACACCAGTATTTACAAGAAAATCTATTTGAAAACAAGTAAAAGTACATTTTCGCATACTTAATAAAGGTGAAATTTTCGTTATAAAAATTCCGGTGCCAATGTGGCAATTAAGAATTAAAATTAAAATGCCTTAACGACATCACCGCCTCTCAAGGGGTGTTTGAATTCAAGAAATTTGGTTTGATATCTCCCAATATGCTTTTTTAAAAATTTTATTACGTAATTTCAATAAGGTATTCTATAATTTTCTTTATTGTGAGCAAAAAACAATGCAGAAATTTACTTCCCGTATTAAGAGAAACTCAAAAATATTATTTATAACTATTGGGGTAACTGGATCCAGCATGGTCCAGTAAAATTTATGGGGTAACTGGGACAGACGGCTTACATTTGAAACATGAAGTAAATATGTATAGAAACCTAATAATATTACCGGAGTTATAAGCTTAATCTTTAAAAAAAGAGATTGTTTAATAAAAGTACTTACAATATTTTAATAAAAAGCCCAGGAAGTTCAACCAAATTGACGTTGTTTTTAAAAAGAGAAACGTAAATTTTTGACAACCTATTACAGTAAAGAGAGAGTTATGATTGAGTTGACACGCGTTGTTTTAGGAAGTAGAGGTTTAGGGGCATTGTTCACAAAAGCTAAAAGTTAAAATGCATCAAAGTTTTTTTATTAAATAGCCTATGGCTCAGTTACCTCGTGGGTCATGTTACCCCAACTAACCTTAATATAAAACTGGCTGTTTTTAACATAAGGAATAAGAGGCGCACACCATGGCCTGATGACTTTAAAAGCATAAATATAAACTTTTGATGTTAAAGAAGAAGAACAGTTAATGTCTAGTAATACAGTAGCCTCCCGCTTAACCGGCCTAAAGGGGACCGAGGGTTAGTCGGTTAAGATAAAAACCGGTTAAATCAGAGAATTAAAAAAAATAAATAAGTATCTGCGTAACTTAATTAATTAAACCAGTACGATACATTTAGTTTTTCAATTTGTGTAGTTTTAAAAACTACATATTTTTTTATATTATGTGAAATGAATACTAAATATAATTAACTGAATTGAAAGAAAAATTATCACTGATAACAAATAATGAAAAATGTTTAACAGAAATTAAATTAGTGAAAAACGTGTCACACGCCTTTATAAGAAGTTGAAATTGTTCTACATTATGTATATTTAAGTTAATCAACCATAAGGAAAGCAGTGACCTTCTGTTTAAGGCAAGATGCCTGACGTTTTGTAGCATAATCTCTCCACCTCTTTAACATCGTTAGTTTAACCGAGGAAGTTATTAGCCACTGCTTAACACAGCGTAGTGCCAACACTAATGCTTTTACCCCTTCCCTATGGGGGATTTTAGCAGTGTCAACTCCAAATGTATCATCGTCAGGATCGTCTCCGTACTGAACAACATCAATTACAGTCCTTATTATATCCTAGTCAAATAATGTTTCATGCTTGAGATATTTATCAGACTCAAACACTCTTATACATCTTCTACGGTGATTTGTTTGAATGCCTCAAGCTTTTAAATGTTTGTACAAAACAGTCTGCAGATAAATTAGACATTATAGAGTTACGAAAGGGGAGGAATTTAGATTTTGCCCAATAAAAATACAAAATCTCAAATCTTCTCGGATTAATCTCGATGTTCCTGGGAGGGGAAATGCCCCAACCCGGGCCACACCCTGAATTTAACACTGGCGAAGGTCAATGGTTATCCATTTAGAACCGATGTTCCCTTTTCTGAATTTTGCACATTCCCCTCGGGATATCGTTCAAATTCCAAAGCGTAAGCTGAGTTCCCGATCCCGTCATCGATGAATGTTTCTTCATGCTGGAAAAAAGTCGGCCGGTTGAAGCAAAGTTCCGGTTAAGAGGAGGCCGGCTAAGAGGGAGGCTACTGTAATATAAAAGTAAAAAACATTACATAAAAAACAATTAAAGAAGAAAATAGAATAAATTACACAAAAATATGGGTGGCGTATTATGTGTTCCAGCGGTGGCTTAAGATAAAAGCGATAAAAAGACAACAGAAAAAATAGCAACCTTCAAATTCAAACATTGTTTGAACTCTAAAGCGTCTTTAGAAATTGTGAAAATAAACTGAATGTCTTAAATATAAAATTATTTTGAAATTCTCAACTACTTTTTCAGAGACTGACGTTCGCCTCTATAAAGGGTTTAATGAAAATTAAATTCAAACATATTTTATTTTTTATTTTTATTTAAATTTCAAAACATATTTTCAGTATATTGGTCGTCGCAATAAATATTCAGTTATAGAACATATACTTAGAACTCACTTTCACTAATAAATTCTCTTCATTACTTCATGTGCATTTGACATAAAGCATTTGCATCTCACTCACAGGACTTCTCTTGCCTTTAGCAGAAAAGGCAACGCATTTCATATGATAATTTCCACATAAGGACTTCAATAATAATGACACGTCATTAACGAATCAAAGTTTACTAGTAGATTTGCTTTTCAGATGCACTACAGATAAGCAATATTTCTTTCTTTGATGACTGTATTTCCTTTTCATCTTAATGGTTGATTTCTGGTGAAGCCAAAGAGAAAGGTAAATGTTAATAAACTCTTGAAAATGTTAAATAAGAAGATAATAAAATTTAAACCATGTAAAAGTTAACGGGCGAATAAAAACAGATGAAAACTCACGCAGATTGTTTAAATTTTTACTGGCATTTTATTAGCTAAGGCGGGAAATTTTTGTTACAACCTAATAGATATTACGAATAATTATACCATATTAATAACTGTAATTTACGAAGATAATTTAGGTATTAATCAGTGTACATTTTGCTGCTTTTTTAATATAACATTTGACTAGTATGAAACAACATCTTTTTAATAATGAATGTAATGATTATTTTTTATTTTTCTTCATTTATTTTTATTTTAAAACATATTTTCACTAAATGCTCCTCTTAATAAATATTTACTCTTAGGAGATAAACTTACAGCTCATATTCACTATTACATTATCTTCAGTACCTCATCTGGATTCGACGTAAAGCATTTGCATCTCACTCAATGGTCTTCTCTTGCCTTTAGCATAAAAGGAGATTCATTTGATATGATAATTTCAACATAAGGACTTCAATAATAATGACACGTCATTAAAGAATCAGAGTTTACTGATAGATTTGCTATTCCTGTGTACTACAGATCAGTAGTATTTCCTTCTTTGATGGTTGTATTTTCTTTTTCGTTTAATGGTTGACTTCTGAAGAAACCAAAGAGAGTGATAAACATTAATAAACTCCTCAAAATTTTAAAAGATAAGTTGATAAAATTCACTCCATGAAAATGTTAAACCGCGAATAACAACGTATTAAAATTCCTACAGACCATTACTGGCCTTTTTGTAATGACGAATAATTATTTCATGATAATAACTGTAATTTACAATGAGAAAAAAAAATGGTAATCAATGTAAATTTTTCTGCTTTATTAATATGGTAAATATAGTCATTAAAATAAAGTTTGGAAATATATGTAGAGCGACATTTTTGTCTGCGTCTTGCGCCAGGGGTTAACAACTAAAGAAAGAAAAAACTGCAAAGACCGCTATTTACCAAACAAATAGCATTAGAAATTATATTTTTTCGCTGTTCGATGGTGTGAATAATAAAAAATTTTCGAAGCTTAAAAAATTGTAATAGAAATTAAATTTAATCATCTGGTATTGCACCGTCAAAGTAACTTAGCTTTACGGACGGACACGTTTCCCCTTTATAATATAGGTAATAATGCATGGAAGAATTATTTTATAGTGCTCAGCAAAAGTTTAGACAATGATCGATTATGCTTCTCTACTGAGAAGTATTTAACGAATTGTTGTAATTCAACTGTCATATATTACTGGGGACTTATCTTTCATACACAAACAATAAATTTTAATTTATACACTTTACATAATATATAATGACAAAAACAAAAACAAATTTAACATTGTGTCAAAAGTATAGACAATTTGCTTGTTAACAGAAAAATATCCATAGATTAGAATTAAACTGCACCTACATTGTCTGATATTAATTCAAAAATGTGAGTTCCCAGCGAATAAACTAAATCCTGCATCACTTGGGAGTCTATTTCGTACCAAACACGTTCAACAGCAGATCGAAGTTCATTTACAGAAGAGTATTGACAAAAAATTGCATAAACCGCATGAGATACGATGCCACAAAATTTTTGATTGGTTTTAGATCAGGCCTACACGCGGGCCAGTCGAGGACAGTAATATTTTGAGAGTTAAACATTTTTTTTTTTTTTGTATGCAACATGAATAGACGCATTATCTTGCTCAAATACATACTTTGGAAGTGCTAAGAGTTCACCAAATGGCTGCAATTTTTTTTTCAATGTATGTATGTAGTCTTACGCTGCTTGGCAACCATTGAAAAACTCCAGAGACACTTGAGAATTAAAACAAAGTGAGGCCCAAATCATTTACTCTTTCGAGGGTGGTGTCCTTAAAAAGGATACCTAATTTTAATTCCAAAACTGACACACGGCACCAAGAAGATTTAATTAAAATTTTCCTTTTATAATGTAAGTGAAAATAAGCAAGTCCCTATTTTCTAATAAATTCGTTTATAAATTCTGTATTCAGTCCATTATTTCATCAGCTTTATAAACAGAATTACTACACGACGGAAAGGGGTCAATTTGTTGTGAGATTTCAAGGCTGGTTGTTTTAACATTTTCATGTAAACTAATGTACATATTTCTATAATTCATTCACGAAAGTACCCACTGACACAAAAAGCTCTAACTCACTTTTAATGCGATTAGCAGTCATCATTTGTTTAGATACCAATTTATGGATCCTTCTATAATCTCGTTTTCTGGCCATACGAGGCCTTCCATATTTATGTTTTGCTTTGAAAGAGTTACCCTTAGACAGCACTTAATAGACAGGTTTCTTTGGACGATTCAAAGTTGGTGAAATTTCGGCATCAGTCTTCCCTTTCGATTTCAGCTTCTATGCTTTAATTACTTCATCTGACTGAAAATTTCTAGCTCGCGGTATCTTCACTAACCGATACTATCGCAAGGTGCACTTCAATACTTCATGCATGTGATGTCATAAGTTTGAAATTTGCATTTTTCCGTGAACAGTTGTCTAAAAATCACAAATATGTCTAAACTTTTGCAATATGCAAATTTCACTTTTTTCAGTTAAATTAAGTAATATCCTACATTAAAACCGTTATTTTTGTCCTAAAACGTTTAAAATATATTAAAAAATATGTACAGCCATTTGTATAACGCAAGTGTTCGTTTTTTTTTTTTTTTTTTTTTTTTTAAGGTTAAAAATAAACAGTCTCTAAACTTTTGCTGAGGACTGTATTAATGAATTTATTTTTTATTTTGTTAGTAGAAATTTTTGAAATAATAAATATGAAACAATAAAAGCATTTTTGATGAGTTCTAAAAAACCTGGTTTAAACGATATCAGAAGAGTAGAAAATAAAACATACGAAATTATTTTTTTTTTTTTTGAAAAATATAATAATATTTGATTGTATTTTTTTAAATACAGAGTAAATTTCTATTTAAATTTTACGTTTGTTTCAATGCATATTACGATATTTTAATGTTATGTAAATTTAAAAAAAAACGCACTTTAAAAATAAATTTAATTTAAAAAAATTAAAAGCAATAATAATAAAAATAATAAAATACTAGATTAATTTTAACACAATTATTCTAATTGTCGGAGCACAGCTCCGGCTTCCCTGCAAAAATTACACTTATTGTTAACACGAAAGCGTCCAAAATATTTGACGCATTGACACAAAAAATGAGCTGGACGTTGGTAGTGCCAAAATCACGGCGCGTATTGAAAATCATAAATATTCGTCAACTCTAACAACCTGAAATGTCGGTTCAAAATTTTCTCATAGAGATAACATTGCTAGTTTAATTCTATATATTTGAAAGAAAAGGCTTTCTTTTTTTAGTCATGTACCTTGAGCTTTTTTTTGCACCAATTTTAATAATTCTTTTTTTTTTTTTTAATGAAAGCTGTTTCTTTGTAGATTTGCCCGCACTAGCTATTTTCTTAAATTCCCATTTTTATACTTAAATTTAAAATAAAAAAAATTCTATGGATTTGTTTCAAAATGGTAGCAATTGGATTACTTCCATTGTAGTAAAGAAAGGAAAAATAATAACGTTTGCTTATCTTTATTGATGCCATTTTCTCATCAAATTCAAAATAAACTTTCTGAAAAAATGAACAGAAAATGACGTCAGGCTTTAATAAAATACTCATGTTTTCCGCAAAAAGCTGTTATAACTCAATTCTTTTTCATTCACTGAGTTTGAGACGCTTGGTGAAATGCTTCAATGAAGCAAAATAACATAATTTTCCCTGATAAAAGTAAATATTTTACTACAAACACCTCTAAAAGATAAATTTCTGGAATTTTACTCGCCGATACGGAGATTAGAATCAAATCCCAAGTCAAGAGTGCGAATGTTCACATGCAAGTCGTAGTTCACAAACTCGATTTCAAGTTTAGAAATATATGTATTAATCACATATTGCGCATTCTAATATTTTTTAAATTGTGAATGTAAATATAAGAGATGCGTATGCAAAATTATGAGATGGTGAAAATAACATCAAGATTAGATTTTACGCGAAAAATAATTCCATGATTTACTTAAGGTGAAATCATCTTTTTTTAATTTTCAATCGGCAACTTTAAATGGCACAGATGTCATATACGCCCCATATTGGCGGGATTGTTTTCTGACGCCAATGACATATACGCAACGGGTAGTTAATTGGCGCCAAAGTTTCCCTATTTTGCTTGATATGGTAACCCGGATGTTATCGTTTGTGGTGTTGAAATTTTCCTCGAATGAGCCTGGGAAAAAAATCGCGCCAATATGGGGCGTATATGACATCTGTGCTTTTTAAACATAACAGCCTCAATGGGTAATTTCACCAAAATTACATATCTTGATTAGGACTTAAGGTGAAATCATTTTCTTTAATATTCAATCGGCAATTTTAAACGGCTCAGATGTCATATACGCCCCATATTGGCGCAATTGTTTTCTGACGCCAATGTAATATACCAAACGGGTACTTAACTGGCGCGAAAGTTTCTCTATTTCGCTTGAATTGGTAATCTGTATGTTATCGTTTGTGCTGTTGAAGTTTTCTCCGAATTGGCGTGGGAAAAAAATCATGCCAATATGGGACATCTGTGCCTTTTAATCAATTTCACCAAAATTACATATCTTGATTAGGTATAATAAATAATACAGTTTAATTTTTTAATATTTTGAACAGTCGAAGTGTATGGAATTAGTATTTTGGTAACTTTAAGTTAAAAATAAAATTTGTTTTAAGAGACTAAGTAGTAACCTATTTACGAGTTCGTTTTTAAACAATTTCTTTCGTCGAAATTCGACGAGATTCATCCCGTTATTAATTAAAACATTAGCTCCATTGCTGTAAATTATGCATTTTAAACTCATACGGATCATTATGGAGCCGAATGTTGAAGTCGACGTTCATACATTGGTGACCTGAGATATAGATTGACCACCCCCCTACCTTTTTCAGAAGTTTTACATTCTACGTATGTAAAAACCACTATTTTTTCGAACTTTTCATTCTTTGTAAGCTTCCAAATCGATGCAATTCATTTTGAATTTAAATTAAGGGGAACGAAAAAAAAATCGAATACGGAAAATGCGATTTTATGCATTAGTCGAATGGCTACGAGTGATACTCAAAGAAATCGATAAAAATATAATGTCATGTATGCATTACTAATATATGTATGTATTCTTATGTATGTATGTTTGTATTCAGACGAATGTATGTTTCTATTGAGAAATTTTCTTAATCGGGTTTGTAGACAAATTCATAATTTACTAAGCATTGTTTGATGCGCAAAATTAGCAGTTTGGTAGCTGTCCCAATTATTGAAGATTACTCATTTTTTTTTAATTCATCGTAAGTGAATATATTTCAACTGAAATGCAAGTGAACATTCTGAAGTAAATGAGATAAGCATTTTTTTTTTCAAGATGTACACTAGAAAACAAAAATATGTAGATTACAAAATAAAAAATTCCTGCACGGGTTGGAAGAAGTAGCTTCCTTATTTCTTGGTTTTAAGATTTTAGCAAATTTTACTGGAGAACACGAAGTAAAAATGCGAAGAACCCGGTTAGGGAAGAATCATCAGTGCTGAATTTCAATAGAAATTTAGCCAAATCAGTCTTATACAGCTTAATTGGCTTAATTTATGACGACATATTTTTGGTCGACACATTATTTCGTCCAAATATCGCGAAGCTTAACGATAAATGCGACGTTAATGTATATGACTATGATCGCTTATGCTTATTATCGGAGAAATGGATACAACAATGAAAGATAATTCGTGAGAAATCATATTCACTAAAAATCATAAATCAATCCCCGATTTTTTTTAATCTGCTGCCTAGATTTAGTGTACATTTAAAGAAATATACATATTTTATATGTGCAACGTTATACACAGAAGTTTCGAAAATGATGGTTAAAAGAAAGTAATTCAAATGTATACAGTTATTCAACTTAATTCTATGTGGAAAAGTCTCATAAAAATAACCCAGATGCTTCCTAATACTTTCATAATAGCGATATAACAACAACTCAGATGAATAAAGGTATCAAGTTTGATAGAGGAGTATAGCAGATTATATATGGGTGTGTGTTACATACGTGCTACAAACCTTTACCTGTTGTCAAATTAAAAAAAAAAAAAAAAAAAAAAAAAAAAAAAAAAAAAAAAAAAATACGAGCATTTGGAAAATAATTTTTTGAAAGACTAGAATTTAAGACATAAAAAATCGCACGGAGTTGATCATACATTACGTATGCCATGAATTGAACATTAATAGTGTTATTACACGTAAAAATTGCTAACGACAAAAATCGCCTGTGACTCGTCGGATTTCCTGAAACTTACGTATTATCCACCTGAAACTTACGTATCATCCAAGCATTTCATTGGCTGTTCGGGTAAAGGCTTTTCCATCGTCAGATTCCCAAGAAATTTGATGACCCATTTTAAATGAAATGTCATTCTTAAACTTCTAAACATCCCACCATATTACTTTTTACAACGTCGTATAGAGAAAAAATGGACTTTTAAATGCAATTTGTTTGAAAGCTGTATCTCTATTTGTTTCTGAGTTATTAATTTTTTTGTAGTTTTTATTATTTTTTTGTCATAGTGGCAACAGAAGGTATCCATCTCTGTTGAAAATAAAGGGAAAATACAGATTACTGTATAGACCAATCAGAAAACGAATAAAATGAGGATTCATCCAATAAAAAGCTTCAGATATGCTTTTAATTTCCTACCCTGACGAGGACAATAACCATTTTTCCAAATGGTTAATAAGTGTGGGCTGTGCCAGACAAGCAAGTCTTTGAAGGAGCTTTGAAGTTTTCTTCCGCTAACTCGATGGATCAAGTTCTCAAAGATCGGAGCTAAATTAACAAAATCAAAATCTCTCGAATACATCCGGGGATAATTCTTTATCTTTTCCGTAGATTCTCTTATCCAGTGGTTTCTCTTTACTTTTAACATTTCTGAATTATTCTAAAAAACAACAAATTATGCTGCCTTCAGTTATGCATTGAACAGCTTTTCTCTTTGCAAACAAAGGTTACAAATTTCCCTAAATCAACTTTTATTATTGGAAAAGGAAGAGCTGTAAAATGTACACAAATCAAAGAAATTAGTAAAACAATCATAGAGCTGTTAGGATCAGAAGGTATCATTATTTTGGAACTAACAGGTACTGCTGCATTTAATGTCAGATACAAGGTTACTCACTCAGTGCTTAAAGAACCAATGTGTTTTAAATAGTTCGCTAATTTAAAATGTCCGCAATAAATCTACAGCTCACAATGAATACAGTGTTATTTCTCATTATTGACGAATTTTCAATGATAGGATGTCGTCTTATGGCTGACGTTGAACAAAGATGTCGCGAAGGTAAAATAGATAGCATTTAGCCTTTTAGAGGCTTTTTTGTTTAAATCATTGGACGTATTAGGTAGTTACATCGCGTAAAAGACAGCCCTCCATATAAGAGGTTTTCTTTAAAAGTCATTTTGATTCTTCGCGGACAAAAAATGCTTAGAGCTTTTTAAAAATGTTTTACATTAATAAACTCATTGAGACAAAACGACAATCAGCAGACACAGTTCCGAAAGACTCTGAACTCACTTTGCGTGAGTCAAGTTTTTGACTACCTCTCACCCCTTATGCAACGACGCAAAGATATACTGCTTTCGGCTAACTTGAATGATTTGAATGTGCCATATGTCTTTTCCTCAAAACCAAGCAAGCTAAAGAACATAATGAAGAAGTACTCGCCGCGTTGGCACTCCTTAAGCACCGCGATGTCATATCAAGAAGTACTTCTTAAATCAAAGCGGGGGCCAATAAACAAGAATTTTAACAGATCACAATGATTAAATAGCAATTTGGAGTGAAGATGATCACGCGTCAGGACTTCAGTCTAGACTTTCCTCAGCAGCTGGATGCAGGGTTATGCATTATGCTACATACAAATATCTGAAAGGGTGAGGATTGGTAAACGTAAGTACGACAAAAGATATAAGGTATTGCCTATGGCCCACGTTTTCAATCTCAAGGCTTGCCACAGGCCATAATAGTTCATTTTGTTGAGTATCATGAGCCATTTCTAACTGTATTTTTTTTTTTTTATCAAACCTATTTGTAAATATTGGAAAGAAGAAAAAGACTCATTCTCACGAATTTAGTTACCTTTAACTGTTGCATACCTTGCCACCATACATAGATCCTCGAGTTGGACATTGTCAAAAACTGCTGTGGATATCCATCTAAATTATCACATAAAACAACTTATGTGATTTTTACTGTAATTTGTCATTGAGAGAAAGTTATAATGGAAGCAATTTTCGCTAAGAACAGGCCTTACCTAAATTAGAAGCTTAGGAACAGTTGCTGACAGATTAGAATTTACACATTACCCGAGGCAACTGACAATTGACTTAAGCACTTTAAAATGAAGTATCGACGATTGTTATTTCAAACTTACTTTTATACTATTAAACAGTAATTTAGAAAATAAAACATTTTTTTAAATAATTTCTTTTAAGTTTACGCGCCTCCATGCTCCGACATTTCGGCCTGACGGATACTAGTTGGTAAACAAATCATATTAGATGTAAATTTCCAACTGGGCGAATCCTGGTCCGGACATTTTTCGCCCAGTTGGAAATTTACATCTAATATAATAAAAAAATATTCTCATGAGTTTCTAAAATCACGTTTTATACAATTGAAAACGATTAATTCTAAACATAATGGTATCATAATGTAAAATAATATATTTTAGAAAGCAACAATATTATTGAAATATCAATCAAATAAGGTAATATAAGCACTTATTTGTAGTTAAAAATAAAATCGAAATTACTCATAAATTTACCTGTTCGCCTATCTGACATTTTTTGCTTTGCGGTTTTAAATTGTTACCTTACATTTTGAAACTATTTTTGTCCTTTCTTAATTATAAATATATCTTATTTTATAAATAATATATCCATATAGTAACCGAAAAATTATTTGAAATGTGATATATGGTACGATATGAAAGACCTGCATTTCTTGGAGAAGAAAATTTACTTTCATTCACAATTTTTGAAGTATGTATGCTTTTAAAAATGACAGCCTGGTCCCTATAGTGACTAGAAAATAACGAATGGTGCATTATAAAGAAAATACGTTTTTGTATTTAACTAATTAAATACTACCACGATATATTGGTTAATTATACATTCAGAAAAATAAGTTGCTACTTTAAAGTATTACTTTAAAATATATTTAAAAACTACAATATTTTTAAAAACTCATCTACCCAATTGATTGATAAAAAATTGACTAAAGTTTTAAAAGTGACATTTACCCCATATTTTAAAGAGATAAACAAGACAATCAAAAAACTTGGCTTTTGGCAGAATCAAGCAATCGCCAATAAAGTGAAAATTGAGCACCTGGGGGAAAGTACTCAGCATGCTAATGTGCGTAATGTTAAGAAAATAAAAAGTGAATTTTTTATCTCAAAAAGTCCAGTATGATATTGTATGTTTATGACTTCTTTTAAATGTTTGAAGAACAAAATGTCAATTTATGAAATTTTCAAGAGTAAATTATCAATATTCATCCCTATATCCTTTAGATACTAAACGGACATACTACATACATCCCTGGTCTAAATTTGCACTTGAATCCAGAAAAATTTGCTGGTAAAATAATTTTAGTATTTATTATAATTTTCCTTTTATTAAAATATAATTCTAGAAAATTAAGCTGAAATAAAGAACAACGTTTTAATTTATAATGAATGCGTTGAATACAATACATTTTTTTTTTTTAATTTTTCTTCCTTAAAGTTATTATTTATTTTATGAGTGGCAGTGAAATGAAACGTAACCATAAAATACATTCTTCACTAAAGTTGACAACATTCTTGTAACATATCGTTAATTAATATATCATATATAACATATCGTATATCATATATAACATATCATAATATATAACATATCGTTAATCGTTAATCAAGGGTTGATAAAAATGCATAATGACAGTTCACAGGTAATGACAGTTGTGTTTAGATAGCTTTCGTATGCAATACTACTCGTTACATTCTCCCTACGTTGGAATTTCGGATTTTTTTTTTTTTCAGATCTACAGTGATTATGACCCCGAAAACCCAAAACCACCCCCAGTAAAATACTTTATCTACCTATCTATGACATTTTTTATGGACATCATAACTTCCATAATTCTGCGCAAATCGTCTCCAAACTGATACACAAAAGCAAGTGGCATAAAATCTCGGTCAAGTTCGTTGATGATCAAAATCAGACCAAGGGCGTGGAAATACGGAGGGGTTTTGTGAAAAAAGAAAGCCCCTCATAACTTCTTAATTATAATGCATATCGACCCAGATTAAAGTTTTTATTACTTTTAAAATAAGGGCTAAAAATTTGATATGGAAAATTTTTGTTAAAATTAAGAATGGGTTCAAGGGACGAAAAAAATAGGGTTTTGGGGAGAAAAAAAATCTTAACTTCGTCAATTTTTAAGATAATAAATTCAATTAAATTTATTATAAATTATCTTAATAGTATCTACAACTTTTATCCTTCACGTTTTTGATAGGACTAATTCTTACCGAAAAAAAAAAAATAATAACGAAAACAAAAAGCAGGGAGGGTGAAGAAGAAAAAAATCCATAATTTCGTCAATTCACAAGATATCCAATCCGCCTAAATTTATTGTACATCTTTTGAATATTATATACAACTTTTATATTGACAAGCTTTTGATAGGACCAATTTTTACAGCAAAAACAAATTAAAAATACATAGAGGTTGAAGAAAAAATATGGTATTCATCAAATCCGAACTGCTTATTTTTTGACTCATTTTCAAATTCATTTTTGCTTTCAAATGCATCCAATTGGTAGGTTCTGTTATTCATAAACTATGTAATGTTCCGTAAAGGTAGATTTTTTGATAGAGACAGAATATATTTCATAAAATGATGTCAAATTGGGCATTTTGAACCGAACTTCTCGAAGCAATTGTCTTGGAAACTAAAAATACTGTCCTAATCAGAAAATGATTATTTGTAAATCAAGTTCTAATTAATTGAACGAAATATTAAAAAAACAGATCGCTTATAAATCTATTAAAAAATCACGTCAGCACATTTCATATTTGTCCATTTAATAATCAATCTGAAATTGTGTCAGAAAATTTCGAGTTTTTGAGCATGTAAAATATTTCTTCAATACTGCCTTAACATAATTCTGATAAAACCAGCTCTTATATAAAAATTAAATTAAAAACTCGTCAAAGGTGGCCAGATAAAATTATTAAAGAGTGTTTATCTCTAATCATGATTTAGTTTTTGTTGGTGAAATCATTACATAACTTCAAAATCTACCTGCGACTGCAAGTCGAGGCGGCAGGGATTATAGTAATGTTTTAACTTTGGGATAGGGTGATGATAACTCTTATGATTTTTAGATATTGCGATGGCAGTAAAAGGAATAAACATGACATTACAACAAGTGGCCGTTAATAACTACTACCAGGTTCATTTTAAAGCAATTAAAAATTTCTTGAAACTCCGTTGGAGATGGGAGGCCCCTCAGATGGGACTTGTACAAGAAGGAAGCTAGAGAGAGTCTGCTAAATAACATATGCATATGAGCAACGTTAATTATCACCAATATATTCGCCACAATGGTTATAATACTGCAATTTGGCGTACTTCTCTGAAAAGTTTGTTTTATATGAACTGTGCTATTTTGGCATACTTAACGCGCACTTTTTGTATTCAAGCTGTATGTAGACGTATTTTAAGTCAAGACACTAGCAGGGGCTCATGAAGGGATATCGGAATTTTGTGGCCGCGGTTTAAAAACCAAATAAGGAAAGGTTTATAAATTTTTGATTAGCGAGCAGAACTAAGAACTGATAGCGGCTTTCATCGAATACCAAATATGGTCATGAAAAGATCTGGTTCACAATCGAAACTAAAATCATGGCTTATGGCTTCTAACGGTTAATTTAGGATGGGGTCATATATGTATTACGAAAATAAGAACATGGAATGTGTATGTATGAAAAGGGATAATTTATCGTATCTTGAAATGTATTTACTCTTATATTAAATAAGAGAACATATTACATAAATGAAAAGGGGAGTTTCTTTAAGTTATTATAAGATAGGACAGGTGAATAAAATTATGATAAGGGGAAAAGATTAATATATATGATTTGATATCATATATTTCCCCCGCAAGTTCAGGAATTTGAACTGTTTTTTGTAGGCCAAAATTTAAGCACACTTTTCAGAGATTACATTGAAGGGCGATAATGACGAAGTAAGATAACAAATATAAAAGGCAAAAGAAAAAAAGTTATCTGGATAAATATATTGTATGACTCTCTAATTGGAATGCTTCCATTTAGCATTATAGTATACATTTAGTAACATAGTATACTCCATATATATAAACAAGTCTCAAAAGTTTATGAGTTATTTTACTTGGCCTTTTTTTTTATGTGTTCCGGAACTTTTTATTAAAAGGCACATATTTTGCTGGCGTGATTCTTCAAAGCTCAGCATATTCCAGAATGGTACCATGTTTCTAGATACTGGTATACCAAAAATGTAAGGAAAAGTTTTCCGCGGAAACATAGTGTAGATAGAAACAAAAAGTAAATATTTTGTTTGCATATATAATTATAACGAATACAAGACAAGTTTATGTAAATATGCAAACGAAATACACAAACACAATAAATGATTTAAAAAAAAATAACTTGTATATCCACACATATAAACAGGGGCTCTAGCAAATGAGTTGGCGTTTGTTGCACAGATGCCAAGTGTATTTATTTTATTGTCTCTCATCATTATCAAGCAGATGTCCTTTGGGTCAATAATTTTAAGCCGACCTCTACTTCAAAGGTGGAATTGAACAGGTAAAAATCTTTAAAAAATGTTTGATACATTCTGTATATATCATAACGTAAAAGATTGTCGTGAGCAATGAGAAATAGTTGTCACAATCGGTGAGATTCGAGTTCTAAAGATTTTGAGTAACTTTAACAATTTGCCTAAAATTTAGATTATCAAAGTGCAATGTTTGTGTTCTAGAACGAAATGTATACACCTAACAGAGATTGAATTTATACATGCAAAAGAGGTACCAGTGATATAATTTTGATGACAAAAAGTTTCTTACCAATATAAATGTATGTGAACAAAGTATTTACTACCTAATTTACTAAATGAAATATCTAATGCTATACTCATATAATTTTATGACAGCAATGTGAATTACAGTTGAAAACCTAAAATTATAAAGATTTATTGATCCTTATGATGGTTTTAGTAATGCACAAATGTATATTTCAAATCTGTACAAACATGTACATTTAAAGAAAAAAATGTGTATGTATTAATTACTGTATATATTATTTTCAAATTAACTTACAAGCAACAAGAGATATGTGTGTAAGGATAAAAGAAAACGCATAATAATTTTTCAGGTGTCATGCAAAAAAAAATAACATTAACCAACCATTATAATAATATCCATACTATTGCGATGCAATAGGTAAGTAAGTAGTATTGTTTACCAATAGTGGTATGAATAACTAGTGTTATGAATCCGTTAAGTATGGTTTAACTAGTACTTACCAAGACATTGTGAGACCATCAAATGGTGGTAATATAAGAGTGGTGTGTGAATGTTAAACATAATGTGCAATGAAAAAGAAAATGAAACGAACAGGTCGTGTTAATACCTTTGAATGGTCACCTTGATTATCAGCTTTGATTAACATCATTGAATAACCCTGATTAGTAACAACATTGATTTGTAACATTGATTGGTAACAACATTGATTCGTAACATTGAATGAAAACATTGATTAGCACATTGATTGACAGCATTGATTCGTATCCTTGAATGATAACATTGATTGGATTGAACAGTATGTAACATCGACCTATCTTATACACGACACAGTGTTTGATGTGAACTCAAAATAATTTCGACAGAAATTAACTGAACCAGATAAAAATTAACAAACACTATGCAAAAAAAAATAATAATAATGAGAATTAAAAAAAAATATTGTGTAAAATGTCATTGACACCTACGAAACAGCAAAGAAAAAAAAAACCTGACAAAGTTATTTCCTATATGATCTGCAACGATGCTCGTGTAAAAATGAAAACATTATATGAAAATGTGTAACATGAAGCAAAACAAATACCGCTACATAGTACCAACGTGGCTATAAGCTATGGTAAAGCATAATAAAATCGCAATGATTTTTTTTAAGTTATCACCTAAAATAAGTAGTGCGAAAGTACTTTACCAAACAAATAACTTGTGAGAGGTCCATTTTGAGGTAATATGTTGAATTACATAATAATGTTACTTAAATTAAAATAAGTCATCTAACATGTGTATGTGTGCAATGTATGAAACCGATCTTAAGAAAGCATAGCTAAAACAGCGAGATAAATAAAATCACCGTCACAAGGCACAATTTTGGTGACGTACCTATAATTTACCAGTTCAAATAATGTATCGCCTCGCAAGACCATTCCAGGCGCCTTTGAAATAGCCAAACGATGGGATTTTATAAATCTCAAAGTATCTTACAAACTGAATTAAAACTTAAAATTTAAATCAGATTCTATTTTAAAGGAAACATTTTGTGCGTGTGTGTGTACTGTTTAACATTACAAATAAATGCTAGCATTTAAAAATGCATATCTAAAAGAACATGAAAAATGTAGTGTAGAATGGATGTAAAATGTAAAATTAATGGTGGTGAAATGAGCGTTGGGTCAACTAGTCCTACATTACTGTAATTTTTTTTTTTAGTCAATCACACCTGCATAAATAACTATTAGGGCGGGTCGAAAAAAACTTTTTTTTTAAATTTTCAAACGCCTGTGGTGGGAAAAGTTGTGTATGGTGACAATAAAGTCGCACACCAATTTTTATCAAGATCTGAATATGGTAAGGCCTGCCTCCAGGTCATTGAAAATTTCGTTATTCCTATGACGGGAAATATACGATTTTCAGTATTTTATGCCTTCTTTTCTCGATTTTTGTAAGTGATTTTAAAGTGTTTGCACTTTTGAAGTATTTTTAATGATATTGCTATCAGGTGGATAGCATTTTCTCTTATTTCAAAATTTCTCAGTCTTCATAGTGAGTCTTTGAAATTCAAATTTGACCATTTTTGGGATTTTTTTTCAGATTTTCTTTTCAGTTTTTAATTGTTTCTTGAAAATAGCTGACTTCCAATATCATTTTTTAAACTTTTTTTTATATATAATTATGTAATTCAATATCTTTCAACTTTTGTAATGAATTTTTAAATACTCCCATCATCATCATAAAAAAAATCCCGTATTCACATTACTAATAATTATTATCTTAATATTGCTAATTGGACATTACTAATACATATTATCTTGTTTCAGACTGGGATATAGAAGAGATCCTGTTCCTTCAGTGTTGAAGTGAAGGGAAAGGTGTTTTATTCACCATGGCAAAAGCAATGTCATCAAAAACTAGACAGTTATCATATGATCCTGTTTTGGGTTACCCAAAGGATCTTAGTATGAGTAACCTTCCTACTTGTGAGAATTTGCTCCAGTATTACCTATAAGTTTAACAAAACGCTTTGGCCAAAGATCATACATTTGTGGAGATATCTAGTGTGGTGGTTGAGAAAGTTAAATCCTTTTGGAAGGAGGTATCTCTTCCAATTGTATTTCACCATATGTGTTTGATATGATGTATTTGATCTCACCATATGTATTGTATCTCACCCACCATGTTAATGTTTTGTCTTTGTGCCCATCGAAGTACAAAGCTTGCAAAGTGACACCCTTTTCTGCTTGTTCAGTTTGCAATTCTAAGCGCGACTTCTTTCTTTCACATCTCATCTTGCTCTTATCAATAATTTTAGATATGCTGTCTTGTGTGATGATGCCAAAATCTTCTAATACAGCATTACTAATCATTGCCGCTGCTCTATCAGATACTTTGACTCTGTCAGCAGTTTTGGCCACTGTCGGTAGGGAATTTTGGAATTTCCACCACGTGTCTTGATTATTGTTGATGGCAATGGGATGAAATCTTGATCATGGGGGGTCTGATTCAGCAAAGTCAATGAGGGTTAGATTCAGATGAACTATCTGTTTCAGTTTGAAATTCACCAGACTGTATTTCTGTGACTTTGTATTCACTTTTCACAATTGGTTGTGCTGTTAATTGTTTCCTCCTTGCATTTTTCCTCTGTTTCATTGCAGTCTTCATGTCTACATTGCCAATAAACATTTTTGTGGCTGATCTTTGATCAAGAAGGAATTTCTGTTCTAAAACAAGCACTTTTAGTGATTTTTTGCAGGTACATGAGGTGAAGGTCTTACATTTCAGGAGGAAATATAAAACAACTTTTTCTTTATCTCTTTTTGGAAAGCATGAACCTTAGTGTTACCAGATTGTTTCTTCCAATTACTTTTCAACATCCATAACTTCTCCTGATATGATTTTAGTAGTGACACACATTGTTGGTTAGATACAATTGGAAGAGAGGCCTCCATCCAAATGGACTTAACTTTCTCAACCACCACACTAGATATCACCACAAATGTATGATCTTTGGCCAAAGAGATTTGTTGATCATATAGGTAATACTGGAGATACTAAGGTCCTTTGGGTAACCCAAAACAGGCTCATATGATAACTGTCTAGTATTTGATGACATTGCTTTTTCCATGGTGAATACAACCCCTTTCTCTTCACTTCAACACTGAAGAAACAGGATCTCTTCTATATCCCAGTCTGAAACAAGATTATATGTATTAATAATGTCCAATTAGCAATATTAAGATAATTATTAGTAACGTCAATACAGGATTTTTTTTTTAATGATCGGAGTATTTAAAAATTTGTTACAAAAGTTGAAAGATGTTGAATTACATTATTATATATAAAAGGAAAGTTATATTAATGATATTCAATGTCATCTATTTTCAAGAAACAGTTAAAAACTCAAAAGAAAATCAGAAAAAAATCCCCAAAATAGTCATATTTAAATTTCAAAGACGCACTATGAAGACTATGAAATTTAGAAATAAGAGAAAATACTGTCCACTTGTAAACAGTATCATTAAAAAACTCCAAAAGTGCAAACATTTAAAAATCACTTACAGAAATCGAGAAAAGTAGGCAAAAGGTACTGCAAATCGTATATTTCCCGTCATAGGAATAACAAAATTTTCATTGACCTGGATGCAGGCCTTACCATATTCAGATCTTGATAAAAATTGGTGAGTGAGTTTATTGTCACCACACACAACTTTTCCCACCACAGGCGTTTGAAAATTAAAAAAAAAAATTTTTCGACCCGCCCTAATAACTATTCCACTATCAATTAAATTAAATTTAAAGTCTCTAGAATCCGACGTTCATGTTTAATATAATATTTTAGTGACTCACATTCCAATGAAAATGCGGGGTGGTCTATACTAAAATTTTTGTTTTCTCTGCTGTTTATTATGCAATTTATGCACCTAGGATTCTTATAACAGTTAAACGAGTCGTGAGGGTCTCCGCATCTAGCACAAATTCTTGTATTTCTGCACGAGTCAGCAAAATGATTATATGCCTGGCATCGAAAACAACGAATTACACGAATAAATTGTCTAACTGGAAAAGACTGAGTTCTTATGTTTATGTATTAGTTTTTAATTAAATAATTTGCAAAATTATGCGGGATTTCAAACACATAGTTATGTATGCCTGAATTCCTTAATCTGTATTTTTTTCAAAGGTGACGGAATTAATAGGACATTGAACTGTGTCATTAACAGCTTTTATTATATCTGGAATTCCAATTTCTTCAGGTACCCTGTAAATGATAATTTTTCTTAATTTTGAATTATTTGAATCATTAGGGTTTTTATTATCCTGAATAGAATGAGATCCTGAATGAATGTCCGGAGATGATTTAGATTTAGAAGTATATTGTGTTTCTGGAGAGTTGCCTTCATTTGCACTCTCAAGCATCAAGATCCGTTCGACATTTGTTTGTGTACACTTATGGTTTACAAGTAGACTTGATTTTTTGTTGTTATAACCCGCATCCAGAACCTGTACTTCATCTACGTCTTTGTGCTTATTTTGTGATGCTATAAATTTAAGCCTTTGTAATATTTTTCTGTTTACCAGCTGTAAATTTTCTTTCGTTTCTAAAGTTTTGGTGTGTTCCGCTTGTACTAACTTATACTGGTCAACTAGAACTTGGAACTGAAATTGAACTTGTTTGTGGAACGCATCTAGTTTTCCGCATATTTTTGGATGCACACCTAATTTATTCGGATTATACATAGCTTTTATGTCCATAGGTATAGAATCTGAATACCGTGTTAGAGTATCCTCAAAAATTTCTGACCAAGAAATTCTGCAAAAAGATTCTGTTGGTTCAGAATAAAGTACCTTGCTTTCAACCGAATAAGTATGTTCAGTTGAATTTTCTTTAACATTCCCTTCAAATAATTGGTCATGTTTAGAATTTCTATCGATCTTTTGACTCATAGTTCGTCTGAAAATGAAACTCTCTGTATGTTTGCCTAAATTATACTAACTGCAATTAATTCTTATTCTACAATTACCAAATCTATGTACTAAACTGATGCATATGGCACAAATACATAAGAACATGCAACAAAATAAAAACAAAAAAAAGAATAATAATAAAATACTGAAAATCTATATCAATGAGAGTGGTGTTTAAATATCCTAACACAATATTCTAAAAAAATTAAAGCCTAAACGATTGATTTTCTTTCTATAATTTTAAAATGATCAAACTCTTACTGTCGTTAAAATATCTTGGAAAGATTTCATTAACCAGTAACTATATTGTACTCTTTTTATCATCCAAAAATGTAAAATAAACTGAAATTTTTAGAGATAAAAAATTTTAGATACTCTCATTTATCTTGTAACAAAAAAAGGACTTGCCTTGCATTGGATTCATAGCCACATGTAAATATATGCAATGCGTCTATTATTTAAATTAAAATTTTTGAGGAATGGAGAGAAAAAGTCAAATTATAAACAACTGCTGAACTATGACTATGAATCCAAGCAAAAACATTACATGAACAAAGGCAACTTTGTAAAATCTGTGTTACCAAAAAATGATGTATTTTTAATCTGTTTTCCTTTTCGGTGATTTTTTTTTTTTTTTTTTTTTTTGAATTCACAGTTATATTTATAGAGTATTCAATGCGTATTCTGTTGACTCAATTTAACAAATATTTAAGTTCTAAAGATTAAAAAAAGCAACTTATTGCATAACTGTGGATTCAAATAATAATTGCATTAAAAAGAAATGCTGGAAAAATATTTTTTTTTGCCCTAAAATATCACACATTTTGTAACTAGTGTATGTCTTAAATCATCAGACAATTTCATGTCATATTTATCCTTGGATATATATATATTACTTAATAAATTTTAATATGGGGCATTTTTATTTTCCCCATATTTATGTATTTTTTTTTTTTTTTTTACTTGCGTAGGAATTTTTATCTATAAAAAAAATCACATGTGCACTGCGACGAGTGTACATTAGAGATTGCCTATGTTTTCCAGTTTTGAGTGAACTCAGACTTTTGGTAACAAACGCTATTATGCACTGCCACGAAATATCATCGGTTTATTAACTGACGTACAGTTTGACTGAGACGTGGTAGGAACGCTTCGATAAAATTTTCACAAACAGTAATACTGCAGTAACATAATACATACAAGTCGCTGACTCACTATATGCACATAATACTTCTTTTCACACACACAAAAAACGCGAAAAATCTTGAACTCTGTCGGGATATAAGATGAAATAAACAAATGAATGGTTTCTCATTCCGTAAAAAGGAACGTAAAAAAATCAGGCGGTGCTAGAATCAGTAGGTCATTGATAAGGCAAATCGTGAAAAATCATGCGGTGCTTGAATCAGATAGCAGGAACTGGTCAGCAAGGGAGATAACAGAGTTCTTTTTTTATTATTATTTGAGGCGCAGAGCGATGTTTGGAGAGAGAACAAAATCTCCATATCCTTGAAGCGGTGGCCGGTTTCAGAGATGATAGCGGGGTGGCATCATCGGGTATCCGACATCGGGTGCTGGGAACAAAATTAGCACGTTAGCGGCGAAGCATTTATCAGTTCGAGAAGGCGACCAGGGTTGCGGCATCCATGGCACTCCGGATCGGGATAGGCGAGCAGAGTTGCGACGCGATATTGCAGCCTTTTCAGATCGGGACCTCCTCATCTCCAAAACGGACTGGTTTTAGCACCAAAATATATAGTAATGTTTTAACTTTGGGATAGGGTGATGATAACTCTTATGATTTTTAGATATTGCGATGGCAGTAAAAGGAATAAACATGACATTACAACAAGTGGCCGTTAATAACTACTACCAGGTTCATTTTAAAGCAATTAAAAATTTATTGAAACTCCGTTGGAGATGGGAGGCCCCTCAGATGGGACTTGTACAAGAAGAAAGCTAGAGAGAGTCTGCTAAATAACATATGCATATGAATAACGTTAATTATCGCCAATATATTCGCCACAATGGTTATAATACTGCAATTTGGCGTACTTCTATGAAAAGTTTGTTTTATATGAACTGTGCTATTTTGGCATACTTAACGCGCACTTTTTGTATTCAAGCTGTATGTAGACGTATTTTAAGTCAAGACACTAGCAGGGGCTCATGAAGGGATATCGGAATTTTGTGACCGCGGTTTAAAAACCAAATAAGGAAAGGTTTATAAATTTTTGATTAGCGAGCAGAACTAAGAACTGATAGCGGCTTTCATCGAATACCAAATATGGTCATGAAAAGATCTGGTTCACAATCGAAACTAAAATCATGGCATATGGCTTCTAACGGTTAATTTAGGATGGGGTCAATTATGTATTACGAATATAAGAACAGGGAATGTGTATGTATGAAAAGGGATAATTTATCGTATCTTGAAATGTAATTACGCTTATATTAAATAAGAGAACATATTACATAAATGAAAAGGGGGGTTTCTTTAAGTTATTATAAGATAGGACAGGTGAATAAAATTATGATAAGGGGAAAAGATTAATATATATGATTTGATATCATAGGGATTATTATATTTATTTTCAGATGAGCTAGCTGAAACGTTTACTCTTCCTGCCTTAGAAATGGAGGCAAGCAAAGACGACCATAGTGGTTTGGTTTGGTTTTTGTTGGCTGAGATTGCTGGAACACGCGAAATTCATCGTCGAATGTACCTGATAAGTGTGCACGAGTGGTACAAGACATCCAGTGAAAAGCGCACATTACTGCAAAACGATTCCGACCAGTATCGGCCCATCGAGCCACTATTAACTGATGTGATTGCGCAGATTGATGGTCTTATCTGAGAAAATATGGTGGCGATTTTCCCATTTTTGGCATTCGTGGAAATTTGGCATTTTAGAAAAACATTCGTGGGCGTCGGTCGGTTTCATTCTGACGAGGAATCTCAGAGTGGGTGGTCAACAGGCTAATTCTTTCTACAAGACTGGAATTGATCATCTCTTTTTCCAGTGGGATAAATGTCTTAATAGTTAATAATATTTTTGAATAAAAAATGTCCACATTCATTTTTTAGTGTGTGTTCGGTTTTCAGTTGGCTGGCCCTTATAGAAAACAAAACAATAAAAGTCTTTTAAATAAAATGAAAATCTATAAATTTTGAATAACATAAAAGAAAACTGGGTGTATAACGACGGCAAAATAATAATACATTTTTAACACTAAAGCTACCGCGGGGGGTCAAATGATCTTTTTTTATTTTATTTTTTTTCTTAAACTAAAACATTGCAGAACTTTTTAATATTTTACGACTTTTGTTAAAATATATGATCATATTATTCCTTAAAATGCCTCATCTCCGAACTACTTTTTTTTTGCCTAGAAAAAAATATTTTAGGCTTAACTACCGCAAGGGGTCATTTGACCCCTGAATATATTTATATGAAATCATAGAGATATAAATGTTTTATTTTATAAGAACATTCGTAAATTTTGTATTTTTGCTATTACGTTATTTATTCTACTGTATTACACCATATTTGTTAAACTTTTCCGGCGTGAAGTAATTCTCTTTATAAACTGGTGAAATAATGAACTGACACCAGAATTTGTAAACGAATTTATTAAAAATACGAACTTGCTTATTTCCACGTACATTATAAAAGGAAAATTTTAAATAAATATTCTTGGTACCGATTGACAATTTTGGAATTATAATTAGGTGTCCTTTCATATGGACACCGTCCTCGAAAGGGTTAATGTGTGATGGTATAATTAGAAATTAACTTTACTCTGAGTGAGATTCTAGTTTGAACATTTCAGATTATATCGAGAACGAAATAATCTTAAAAATATGTGGTGCACATAAAACAAATTTGCAAAATATTTGTTTATTAAATTTTCGTATTTCTTGAAATAATTAATTTTTCTTAAAAGTTTTGCGTAATTATAACTTTTTTTACTTTAATAAATAAACAATTTGTAATAATTATTTGAAATAAAAAAAATTTATTCATACACCAAAGTGTATCAACTGGTATATTTTTCGCAAAACATCGTAAAATAGATAACTTTTCATATGGGGCTCATTTGACCCCTTCCGGTAAGAATAGGTATAAAAAAAATATTGTTACGTTTAGTGTTAAAGGATTAGGCAAAATATTACAAATTTAAATAATTGGAAAATGTAAGCGCAAAACATTATTAGCCGTAAATACAATTTTCTGAAATTCTTTTTCTTCTTTCTTTTCGTCCAAACTTTTTAAAGACATGGCAGAAATACAAAACCAAACAACACATTTTATGCTATTTCTTAGAAGGAAATTTCATTTCTCTTTTATATAACTGCTCTTTCTTTTTTTTTTTAGTTCATTTTAGAAGTTTATGAAGCATCTTACAATTTCCTTTCACATCTATCTTTCTACACGATAAACTCAGTTAATTCACCAGAGTGCAAAATGTCACGTATACTTGATTTCAACATTTGCAATGAAGAAATCTCAAAGAAAGAATTTGTTTGTCGTACACTTTAACAAAATTATTATTTTTTGGTATTTGTTAAGATTTATTGTATTGAAATTTTTCGCAAATAAAGCATGTTTAAGTTCAATCATCATTCTAGAATAATATGGATTATAAAGGAACTCCTAATATGTTTTAGGTTTAATTTTCTTTTCATTCTTCTAATCATACAAAATAAAAATATTTCCCTTTTTACAAATTATTATCTTAGATAATCTTACTTTAGCAGAGTTGTTAAACACTTAGTTTTGTCTTTAGTGTCATTAATGAATATTTTGATGAAAAATTCAAAACGAAAAACTAATGTTATTATGTCGAATCATTTTCCGCCAATAATAAAATTCAACAATTTTCAACTAATTTTCACAGATTAGTAACTTTATTAGTCATATCGTTTATAAATAATTTTCTTTAGAATGTTGATAAAGTTTATACTAAGGGAACAAGGGACTTTCAAACTCATTTTTTTTATTTTTTTTTATAAATTTTACCTTAAATACTGTTCAAGGACACACTATGTAAAATATGGCATATATTTACTACACAAGATCTTTATAAACATATTGGGGGCGGAGTAAAAAAAGGAATTTTCCGGAATATATTAAGCGGTATCAAGAACTTTCTAAATAGCCCAAGAAAAAAAAATAAATTTTATAAAATTTTCAGCATTTTTGCATTATATTTCTGCACTTACCTAATTTTAACTTTTCCAATTATATTTAGATTAAAAAAGCTATGCACAGTTTCATTTGTTATATGTTTTACCAAACTGACATAATATATATATATATATATATATATATTGCGAGTTTTAATAGATATAGAGTGAGGTTGAGACATTTTGAAAGTTCTTGATAACGCTTAAAATATTCAGGAAAATTGCTTATTTTTCTCCAATTATTTTAAAACTATCTTGTGTGATAAATATATGCAATAAATCATATGCTGTGCCAATCATATACTGTGTAATTTAATGAAAAATAAAAAGCTACGTATGAAGGTCCCTTGTCTCCTTAAAAAATAAAGTTATCTGGTCTTTAAATAGATATTTTTCTTTTTCATACGAAATAAAATATTTATTAAGTACTAATCGTTATTTTACAGATGGAAAAACGCTTTAAATCATCTTCTAGAAAATAGGTATCTCACTACATTTTTCGGAGCTATGTCTTTGTTTAGAGACTATTGTTGTAATCTGAATAATTATTTTCAAAATGGATTTTTTTTTTATATTTTATTTAATCTAACGAGGAAACTATCCCAGTTGTGTAACAATGACAAAAATCTAAATAAGTAGCAATCGAAAGGGTATAGTGAAACTTGTTTTAGGTTCTATGTGAAGCGCGTGTTAAATTTAAAGATGTCTCGTATTAATTCTTTAATTCTGTGTTCTAAAGTAATGGACCACTATCAGGCTAATGAAATGGAAAGAAGAGAGTTTTATCTTGAATAACAACATCTTTACTAAGAAATTAAACGTAAGTATTAATTTTCCATTAGTGACAAAGGTATATTTTAGTATTTAAGTGTATTTTAAGTATACTTTATTTAAATATATATTTTTTAATTTAAATATATATTTTATTAATAAAAAATTATAAATTAAAATAAATAAATCCTCATAATCTTTATTAATATTATGAATGCGAACGTGTGTGAAATGTTCTTGAATTATGGTATCAATTCTTATTATTGAAAGAAAATTATTCTAAATCCTTGACGTTGTATCGCCTGCGCACGGATAAAAAATTAATTTTAAATTAAAATTGAAATACGTTTAAAAAGTTTGAAAAATGATAGTATGTGTCAATAATGTACACCGCAAAATTATGCATATCGTAAAAGATGTCATGGCTGGCATAAAATAGTTAATTTCATTCTTATAAACTATAAAAGTAACTGGATTGCCTAAAAAAGAAATTAACGAGTATTATTTTTTACAGACGTTCATTTCAATAAATATGACTAAAAATTATTTATTTTTTAAAAGAAAGTTTAATTTTTGTTCGTAACACATAAAAGATCAATATGATTGTCTCAGTAACATCATTTTTTTCATTTTCTCCCGGTCAGTGTAGAATAACTGTGAAGTTATTCCGTAGAACGATTAATTGCTGAAGAAATACAACTGTCACATTAACGTCGATGTTTTATGGAGTTGAACACAAAATTAATTTTAACCGAGCATAGCTCGGTCTTTTCTGCTTCTTTATAAAATTATATAAATTATTTTAGTATTGCTACAGATGTAGGGAAATTATCGTGTTACATAAAAAACAATGATACATTATTAAAAAAATATATCGATGCATTGAATATTTAGTGTCCATCCTGAATATTTTATTGAATATTTAGTGTCCAGTACCCTGAACAGACATCACGCTCCAAACCATTACTTTAGTAGGATGTTTAACCGATTTTTGTCATGCAATTACAGGGAAAAGGTACTTCTCCTGACATATTGACTGCTTTTTTCTGATATCGGAAATATTAAAACATCCGAAAAACATACTTAAAATATAAAAATACATTCAGGTATGTAATTTGTAGAGCAATATTTTTACAAAGAGATTTTAAATCAAATTTATAAACAGTTTTGCATCGTTAGTCAGTGTGCAAAAAACAGGATTTCAGGAAAAGAAATGAACAACTTGATTTCAACTGATTAATTAATGGAAAATTATTATTTCTGACCTTGCTCTAGTCATTTCCGAATTGTTCTTGCACAACCTTTGCCCAAGCAAGTCTCTTCTTTGCAATAGAATATGTGATTTTAGTCTTTTTTCGAGGACGACGAGCAATGAGTCCAGCTGAGATGAGCTTTCTACGGATAGAAGAATCACATAAATTTACTCCATACACTTGTAAAGGGATGTTTAGTTCATGTCTAGTTGCTCTTCTGTTAGCTTTAGCAATCTGAATTAATTTCCTTACTGTTCATGCAGTAAATTTACTTTCGCTTCCGCATTTCCGTACTTTAGAATTTTCATATTGACATTTGGGTTCCAAAGATCTTTTTACTCTACACACAAATGCTTGCGAAATTGTTGCTTTTTTTTCGATTTCGTGTTGTCTATAGTGATTTTCTTGGATGGGTCACTTTACCATAGCTAGCTTTCTAGGAGAAATATCACTTGCTTTACCCATAATCATGCAATAATCCTTTGACAAAAGAAAAAAAGCTACCAATTAGTATAATCTGATCAAAACAGCGAAAAGATTTGTTTAAAAATAACATAATTCTGATGCCAACTCAAGAAAAGCAAGAAAATACTAGCACAGCAAAGAGACGATTTTAAAATTTTATTTTAAATTCGTTTGTTAATCAAACAAATTCTTTATGCAATACAAACAATTTTATTACTTTGGATCAAATATGTTTCTTCTTAAAAAATGTCGACATTTAACAAAATTATATTACCAGAACTAATTTAAAGGAGTGAAAAATTGAATATATTAACAAAATAAATTACTTTCATGAAATATTGCAAGTATATACAATATTAATCAAGAAAAAGTGAAAAATCACGATTATTCTAATAATTTTCACACGTCTGTATATTTTAATTTACTAGGGGGCTCGGCCTCCTACGAGCTACACTCGCCAACCCCCGTCCAGACACCGCAGACTCTAAATGCACGCTAATTTGATCGGCTTTAAAAAGATTTCAAAATATTGAATTGTAATTTTAAAAACAGTGGCGATCTCCCTATAAATGAATTTCTACTCATTTCTGTTTTATTGGGGAATTTTAATGCCAAATCCGCTGCGATACTACTTGATTATCCCGTCGACCAATTTCGCCAAATTATGTAAATCGCCAAACCACTCGCCAAATTATACAAATTGACATAATTTTTATTTTAAATAACGAAAGAACAAATAAATTAGTACAACATTAATAAAAACACAAATAAAACGTCGAAAATAAAAATAACTTGATGACGTAGACACGTGTAACAACATTTCAAAATAAGTTAATATAAAAGGAATTAAGTAAACAAAGTCTGTCTCCTGATATTTTTTAACAAAGCGAAAAGAAAGTTCTTTTAAATGAGACATTTTAAATTAATCGTTTTTAATCTGACGTGATTTTTACCAAGCTATTCTTTCTCTTTTAAATATTCACGTGAAAATACTTTTGTTAGAAATGAAATATTATTTGCGCATTCCTAACAAAAATAGTCGAAAAGATCCTCTCAAAATATCAAATAAATGTCTAGCGCAATTTCTAAATTTAAACTGTTTCGCAATATTATTTTGTGTTCATTTTATGTAATAGCTATAATGTGACGTAAGTATGACGTAATGTCTCCTATTTAAGACTTCTAACGCATGTTAATTAATTTATTATTTTACAATATCCTTTCTCTTTTAAAATCCACGTGTACTTTTTATGACGTAATTTTTAATAAGTTCTTGCTGCTTGTACATAATTATTTAATTCTAATTCCAAACGATTTTTTTCTGTTTATAATAGTCACGTATAAAGAAATTTTTAATTTGAAGCAAACATTATTGCTTGCGCTGTTTATACATTTGGAAACAGTATAAATTAATACCATTTTTTTAAAATAATGTAAAAAATATCTCTAGATATGCTGAAAATTTGAATTTAAAAATAGAAATAAAACCTCAAAAAAATGAGTCAAAATAAAAAAAAATTAATACAATCTGCACTCCGGCAAATTCTAACGCATAAAATGATCTAAAAATGATTACACTGCCATGTATAGTTTTTGCTGCTATAAAACTTTTTTAGTGAAACGATTTTTTCCAACTTTAGCATTAAATATCTCTTAAAATAATTCTTCGATTTGAAAACTG